>JAAONU010000014.1:39062687-40357321 GCA_012932295.1 Cyclina sinensis
GCACACAAGCAGAGATATAGATTATCTATGTCACTGACACGAGCACATGGTCGTAGCCTGGTTTTGGTCTGCAGAGCAAACAGATTTGTATTGATATGACGAACAAAGAACAAGGAAGAATGTTGTTTTCTTAATTTATTCTCTTAATACCCTTGCTATGAATACTTCACTCTCTGGCAAACTTGAATGTTAACAATTGCAATGGAAATACAAGACTTTACAATGTATAGGTTTATTTACAATCTCCATAGTTTGTACTGACAACACACTATAGTTCAAAAGTAAAAACATCTTAAAAGAACCATCTTGAAATTCTCTGTTATTTTCATCTGTACGATCGACATATGTGTCATCTGTTTCTCAAAGGACAGACAAACAAATCTTGATGAATGCATCACTTTCATAGCACACTGAAAATAAAAGATTTTACGCATTAACACATGTATTCAAAACGACTGAAAGGCACAAAAAATTCTTAGAGCATCACTATGATAAAGTAATATTAATGTTAGCATTTACTAATTTCATTCTACATTTGATTTCGGGTATTTGTTTGACCTCAATGCGTGACCTTCTTAGAATTTACTATCAAGATATCATAACGAAAGTAAAAGTAATAATGCATAAATTCTGAGAATTTGCTCAGCTTATAAACTGAAAAACGAAATATCTGCAGAATGTAGAATTTACTGAATTGGCAAAACAATCACTCTTTTTCTCAGGTGTATATAAACTAAACACTGTTATGTCTAATTTCCACAAAAAAATGATAAAAACATTTCTTTATGGTAATAACACACTCTAAGTGAGCCAAAACTTGACAGGGAAAAGGGGGATTCATTTTCGCAACATTATACTATTAAAACAATCGATGTGACATAAAAAAATCTATTTCATTCTATCATTGAATGCCTTACTATTGTTATAAAATCATTCTTTCTTCAATTCATGAAGTTACCTGAAAGAAACATGCAACGCAATATTCCCATTTTATAAGGAGCATCGTTTATATTTTGATGAAATATCCAAAATCGATCATATTTCAACTTAAAAATCTGGATAAAAAATAAGTCAACATATTTCTCTTCACTCTCTGTATCAAATATAATTATTTTTCTTTCAGTACACAATTCATCGAACCTTAATTAGTATTTTATGAATCTGATTTACGCGACACAAAAATGTGATAATTGGTAAAAGCGCCATTTTTCTCACTTTCACTCGAGAAGGAGTTGTTACAAACACAGGAAAAATATCAACAGTCTTATAAAAATTTGAAAAGATTTTTGCCACTAGATGATAATGAATGACTATTTATTCATATAAAAACAAGAAAATAATATTGGTAATCAAAATTCGTTCGATTACTTTGGATATAAAAACACCTTTACGTTATATAAGGTCTCTGATTATTGTTAGAGCTATACCAGATTACATTTTAACTAATATGAAATGCAGAAATCACGATTAAGATTATTCAGAGTTAGACAATGATATTAATTGAGTATGCAAAACGGTAATGTAGTTTGAAAACTCAACACCTTAATATAATAGTATCTTCATTGTAATTATGTATAACTGTAAAAATGTCGATAATCACAATTATTTTAATGTGTCACACTGCCGCTTCTGAAGGTGTTAAAAAAAGATTTTCACGCTTATACTATGGTAGGTGGTAAATTATTCCCGGTATTACTATATCTTTAATACGATCCCGGCTTTTCTAAAGGCGATCCCGGGATTTTCCCCCCACCAGCAGATGAGCACTTAATGTCTTTTGTAAACGTGAATGACCGAAATGTGTCACGTGACCACAACTGCGAACGGCATTCTGTTATTTTACGTTATAAGGTCTCGATTCAGGTAGGCTATACGATTTTTTATAACAATGACTTTAAAAGCACTAAGCCCCCAAAAGTATTACCTTTCGTTTGGTATATACCACTGCCTTTGAACATGATTAGTTACTCATTACAATTCCACTAAAATGGACTTGAGTTGATTATTGGGCTTTGAAAGAAATAGTCATTTTTAAAAAAAAAGACATTAGACATTCGATCGTTAACTTGATAAAATTCTTTATTTTGAAAATGTTTTGATACACTTTTTATAATGCAAACGCTGGTGGGCCAGTTTTTCTTTCATACAGCTATATAGCTGTAAACTACGGAATACCGTAAGGGTCATCGTGGTTAGACGTTATAATCCAGAGGGCGACAAATGCGATAATGCGATGGCGACAGTGCGATAATGTGATGGCGACAATGCGATAACGCGATAGTGCGATGGCGACTATCGCATTGTCGCCATCGCACTATCGCGTTTTCGCATTATCGTACTGTCGTCATCACATTATCGCACCGTCGCCATCGCATTATCGCATTGTCGCAATCGCACTATCGCATTGTTGCCATCGCATTATCGCATTGTCGCGTTATCGCACTATCGCATTTTCGCATCGCATTGTCGACTATCGCTTTCCGGTACACATGCGCACATCGTTTTTTTTTTTATGTACACAAGCGAGTTTTACGAAACAAAAACAATTGCAGAAACATAAAATGGATGGCTTTATAAAGATATACTTTGAAAGAGGTTACAGTTTTAATGAAATCCGATTCTTTTAAAAGTGGGTGCAACTACATACAAAAAAACGATGTGCGCATGTGTACCGGAAGGCGATAGTCGACAATGCGATAGTGCGATGGCAACAGTGCGATAATGCGATGGCGATAGTGCGATAATGCGATGGCGCCAGTGCGATAATGCGATGGCGACAGTGCGATAACGCGATGACGACAATGCGATAATGCGATGGCGACAGTGCGATAACGCGATAGTGCGATGGCGACAATGCGATAGTCATATCGTACTGTCGCCATGGCATCATCGCATTGTCGCCATCGCACTATCGCATTGTCACCATCGCACTATCGCGTTTTTTGCATTATCGTACTGTCGTCATTGTCGCCATCGCACCGTCGCCCTCTGGAGCATAACGTCTAACCACGATGGCCCTAACGGTTTTCCGTAGTAAACACAAACTGGCAATTCCGATACTGATACCATCATTTCTAGGCTATCATAGGTATCTCGTGTTTTAACAATTACGGATATTTATGCCCCCGGTGGGAGGGCAAATTGTTTTGGGTCTGTCTGTCTGTTTGTTTGTCACAAAACTTTAACCTTCACCATAACACACCAGTCCTTCCACCTACAGCCTCCAAACTTTACAGGTGCATGCATCTTGATGAGCTCTACCGGCCAGACCCACTTAGAGGTCAGGAGGTCAAAGGTCAACGCTCCCGGGGTGTGGGAGGGGGCATTGCATTAATTCGAATGTAGCACTTGTTTAAATGTAGAATTTCCTTTTTTCTTTGTTTTAAAATCCTTCGGAGCCAGATTATTGCAGTCATTGGTACAAAATCTGGTTCTACATCAGGACAACGCGAAGAAAAAGACATCCCTCTTCAAATTAAAACTAATTAATACAGAGAATCAAGAACCGTTGAGAACTAATCCTTTGAATAAGGATATCATTTTACCAAAATAGTAAATATATTCCTAGCAAGTCACCAGTGCCGCAACCCTGTCGCTCATTGCTACTGTCCCCCACTTTACAAAGCAGAACATGTTCCTTATGCAGAATTAACATAGGCAATCTGCATTTGCAAACAGATGAACAGACAGCTATTAATCATTGATGCTATAACGAGAGTTCATCAGACAATCATAGTCAGAATAACGTGCTTATAGTGACTACAAAATTGTTTTCATTCTGTTTCAACCATCAAAACAGGCACTGCTACCAGCAACAATGGGATCGAATGAATACATTGGAGTATAAATCTGCCACACGCTCAACTGGCACTATTTAAGATAGAGACTGATATATGTCTGCTCAGGATTGACATAGACAATTTTTACTTTATGATTAAATACGAACTTGAAAATTGTGTATCTAAAAAAATCCACTATCTAAAGCATATAGAAATAATATCACACTATCTGTTAGTTCATTATTGCACTAAGTTCAATACTGCACATTAAGCTCTATTGCTTGAATTAGGTTTAACCTCACAAAACAATACCATCGATAGGTGGTATTGAATTAAAACAGTTAAACTATAAAAACAGTTTAACGTAAAATATAATGACCCTTCTCTGTGTTCGGGAGGTTAAAGTTGCTGACTTCAAATCACTTTACCTCTCACTAATTGATGGCTGTGGTTTCGAATCCCACTGGCGACCGTTTACCATTTGTGCGAGCTAATCAAAGAATGTGAGTGTAGCACTGATCCTTTTAAGTAACGATAGTATGTCAAACTGTGGTTAGTGTGATAACATTCTATTCACGCCCGAAATACTTAACAAGATTTCTTTGTCTGTAGCGTTTGCACCTCAAACTTGAATTTTCCAAAATGCAATAACATCATCTAGATGTGAACAAATTCATAAATTTGCTGTCATTTATTCTCAACCACGCTACGTGATTTACTTTGCATCTTTTAAGTTTAGTCACGCTTTAGAATTGTTAAAGAAATGATTTTATAGAAAATTGCGAATACTTACACATGTAAGGGGTTTACTTTTTCATAGCTATTTACCGTAACATGAATGTGTACATAATGTAGTTCTCTGCATCATTTAGGCCCACGACTATGGCACAAACATAAAAAATATAATTATAGGAAAAAAAAATAAATATAGACCAGAAACTTACAAAAGTATAGAAGATTTTGATTATGTAATTAATTGCACCGTGGTAATCTAAAGCACTTAAGCTAAATTCAACCTGCAGACATGCTTGCTTAGGTTTACCAGCTTTTCATCTGTAAAGTTTGAAGATATCAGTGCCATACCTAAATGTACCAAAGGCATTTGGTCATGTTGTACTTGGAGATACGGATGTTTCCAAAACATAACTAAGTTTATTTGCCTTCCCAAATTAAGATTTTAAGTGTTCTGAGCAACTATTAAAGTTTAAAAGTACTAATTTATAATAACACTAAGGTAATTAAGTTCTTTCTTTGGTAGGCTTAATTCTTTTTCTAATAATCATTGTTAACAAAAGGACATTCTATACAGTTTATCTTAGTGGAGGCGGAATAATGTAAACATTCCGCTTTCAGTTTGCATTTGTGGTCACGTATTTTTTTTTCATTTATATAAAGCGTTTGGATTACAGAACTGGGAATGTCCGATGATAGAAATTATTGTAGTTTTTATTAGGAAATATTGTTTCACTTATTATTTGCTTATTTCAGTCGTAAATCATTCATACCATTAGTTAATAATGTAAAAATCATCACAGTTGATATTTATATGAAAATATTATCTCCGCAGTAAAATAGATAAAATCTTCCAGATAAAATTACTAATATTGATATTTGCAAACACAAATGAAATATATCTTAACCTTGCAAAAGAAATTACATGACAAATAGGCGAGAACAGTAAATGACCCATTCATGAAATATCAATGATAGTACAGTGCATCATAGCTGACATTCCCACTTAAGTTGCTGGAAAATAGAAATGATGGAAGAAATTAACATTTGACATAATATCAGTCATACACACTTGGCTCTTTCTGAGATTAAAAAAGGGACGAGATAAGTGCCTACATTAATGGTTGTTTACGCTAAAGATATTAAATTGACAAATTTAAAAGGACTAGTAAAATAATTCATATACATTAATATACTTAACATGTCATATGCAAGATTGACCGTTTGTAGGTAAGTTCTGAAATCTCTGTTTAGTTTTCTTGACGTTGACATTAAAAATGATCATCAACGTTGTCGACCAAAAACTCGTTGAGGTCATCGCTACCGTTAGCGAGCTTTTAGTAATAACTGTTTAAGTAGGGATTTCAAAAGCAGCAGTTTATACAACACTGAAAAAATTCCAGAGCTCTCAATTAGTCCCTCATTTATTTAAAACTCAAATAAATAATAAAAAATATTTTCCCATTAAAATAATTTCATTTATTTTTACGAGAATTATGTTTTGCTTCCGTTGTTAATCATTTGACTACCTCGGCATTTTTTATAAAGCAAACTAGTCGTTAAGTAAACTGGTTCCCGTTACGAATGTCTTTGGTATTACCTTTATTTGGTATGCGGGGAACCACATAATTATCAGCCGATATATAACCCGAAAAGCCCGTGCAGGCCACCTCAGTCGTTTTTTACTGCCGTCTTCACATCAACTCTTCAATATTTTTATTTAGTTTTCATTAGTAATTTTTTGAGACATGCCACGTGGTCGTGGGAGAGCTGTGCCGCAAGCCAACAGACGAAACTTGATAAATGCATCATCTGGACAGCCTGCAAACCCAGCTGTAAATGCAGCACCCCCAAGGACGAGAGGCCGGAAACGCAGAGTTGACGAATTGGATGAGACGGTTGATAACCGCTTGCTTCAAAACAGCGCAGGTATGCCGTTGCCTAATATTGTTGATTTTGAGCAGTTGATTCGCGAGTCTGATATCTTGCCTCGGGATGAAACTGACGAAGTAATTAACTTAAACACTGTTAATTCAAGTAATGCAACTAATACATGTAATTCAAGTGTCTCAAATCAGGGATGCGGCGTGGCCTTGTCAAATTTAAGTCAGCAGTTATTGTCTAATCAGCTAGGTCAAAATTCAGTACATGCGCCAGGTAATAGTTTACCTGCAGTAAGATTAGCTAGCGACGATTTGGCTGCACACGTGCCTGCGTCCTTAAAACAACAAATTTGTCAAGGAGAAGGCGCTGTCGAGTTAACAGAATTTTGCAAGGGGTCTGTTTTTAGATTGAATGGCGACGGTCACATAGAAACCGCCCAAAAGGAATGCAAAGACAAAATAGGAAAAAATATTGAAACGTGGACCAATGCGTTTAATATATTCGCTTCGATATACTTGTCCACCCACGCTGACACAATTTATGAAATTTTACATTACATGTTTAATATCCGGGAATGCGCAATGCGTCAAGGAGGTTTAAGTTGGAGGACGTATGACGAGCAATTCCGTCACATGGTCCCAAATGCACCCATCGCTAAAACTCAACCTTCGTCCAACAGGTACACGTGCAATGATTTCAATAATGGCAGATGCACGTGGCCCAATTGTAAATTTTCTCACTTGTGCACAAACTGCTATGCATCACATCCCCGCATAAATTGTAGGAAAACATCACCGACCGATTCTGAGAAATCATCTCGGGCTACTCAAATGCCCTTTCGAGGGCGACCTTTCAACAGATGTGGCGCATTTAGGGGTCGCCCAAAAAGTTCCATGTGAGAAGTCGCATCAATTAAATGTTGAGAATTTTGATACTCTTTCATTGGCAAAGACGCCGATCAATGTCAAAGCACTGGAATGTTATTTTGAAAACTATGACAAAGATGAAGCAAATTTCCTCCTGCAAGGTTTTAAAAAGGGATTCTCTCTTCAATATTCTGGCCCTCGTTTCCCACGTGACGCAAAAATCTTACCTTCAGATGCACTTAACCCAGATATAATTGCAAAACAAATTTCAAAAGACATAATGGCAAGTCGAGTAGCGGGCCCTTTTAAGGAACGTCCTCTTCCAAATTTAATTGTTTCACCTATTGGATTGGTCCCCAAAAAAGCACCCGGTGAGTTTAGAGTGATTCATCATTTGTCTTACCCGCCGGGAGAGTCAGTTAACGACTACATTGACCCGGCTTTATGTTCCGTCCAGTACACTAGTTTCGATGATGCAGTAAATTTGATTCAGACCTTAGGCCCACATTGTAAGCGTTTCAAAACGGATATTCAAAAAGCATATAGACTGATACCAATTTCCCCAAAGGATTCCGAATTACTGGGTTTTTGTTTTAATGGTAATTTTTATTTTGATAAAGTTTTGCCATTCGGTGCGTCTATAAGTTGTACTACATTTTGAGAGATTTGCTCGTTTTCTAGAATTTTGTGTGAGACAAAAAAAGTCAAAAAGTCTAATTCATTACTTAGATGATTTCATGGGCGGTCACAAATCGGAAGAAAAGTGCATTACTGTAATGAATGCTCTTAAGGATACAATGTCCGAGTTAGGCGTCCCACTTGCCGACGAGAAAACTGAGGGACCGACGGAAGTGTTAACATTTTTAGGTTTAGAATAAGATTCAAATAAAATGCATGTTAGGATACCAAAATGCCCATTGCCTGTCTCGCGATGTCCTATGGTTTCTTCCACGCTATTAACAGATAGCGTTTTTAGACGAGGAACTGACCACTGTGCACCGCGTGGACCACTGTACGGTTAAGTTAAGTGTACAGATGTTCTGTTCACTCTCAGGATGGGCTGTTGCTTCGCTGGTTACTAGTAAGTGCACCAGGCTGTTGCGCTCAGCATTCTTTTAACAGTTACCGTTAGTAGTTTGCGTAAATGGCATGTTGCTAGTTTGCTGTCAAGTACCTTAACTCATGGTGGTTTATTCGTTCAAGCGTGTAGGTGAGTCGCCCTAACTTTATTACAAGACACGCCTGGTTGCCCTCCACTTAGTTATGGTTCGTTACTTTTTCAAGCGGCCAAGATTATCCCAACCTTATTTCTCATGACTGATTTTGTTATATTGAAAGCATAGCATCAAAATAAATACTGGGTTGACCTGCACGTTAGTTTGTTCTTTTATTTCGAGTTAAATAAAATAATTAAAAATACTAGTATGCAGAAGTATTAATAATGTGAAGACATATTTTGTGGGAATGTTGTGCCTGTTGAGCGTGTGTGGCCACATGTTGCTAAGGGTTGTGGGTGTGGTGTAATCGTTGCTAGATCTTGCAGAGGAAATATTTCACAAATACTTTGTTCTATACATACTAGTATGTTTCAAAAACAACATTAAGTTGTAATAGTTGATAAATTCAAGCTTTTCTAAGATGAGGCAATAAGCAATTAAGACTTTTTTTTCAACAACGCATATGGCAAAATGGTATGGTAAATGCTGAGCACATAAAAGAAGTCATTTTTCTGAGATATTGGTGTTTACTGGTATTATTTCATCATGGATCAACTCTACATGTAATTTATAGATTCTTCAATTATTTGATTTACCATTTCCATACTGAATGATTCAGGTTGACATTTAGTTTGCATTATAAATCTTATTTAATACAAACATTTATTGCTTCTCCATTGAAGTATCACTCAGAACGATGTATATATATTACACAATTGATAAATCTGGTTTAAAACTAGGTCATTTAATACAGTTGCATCGACACAGTCATCTATTTGTTCAATTTAATCAGGTACGTTTGTAAAATACTACCAACATGAAAACAGTTTCAAGTGAATCTTCATTCTAGTCTGTTCTCACTTCAGTTCTGAAAAATTTGTAACTACATGTGTGTTAGTATACTTTCATCCCAGCGTCTATATCCATAAATAACTTTATAGTTGAATAAAGCTACATCATTCTATGTACTTAGATTACAGTTTGCACAGATTTCAAACTTCATTTGTGGGACATATATTTACTTACCTCCCTTGGCATCGTTGTTCTTAAGTTGCTGACCAGAAAGTCCCCGTTTGTACAAAGACAAAAGCCTATGATTTAACAGTTTATTATCAATATGGCCATAACAAATAAATAGTTATTATAATCAGTATGTACAGATCTGTAAGATTTAAGATACTTTCAATGTATATACAACAATTTTCAGAAATATTTTGTGTAATTTTACAAAGAAAGGACAGGTGTGCTCCCTTGTATTACAACGTTAACAGGTTTCAACTTACCAGAATTTGTAAATAATTTTGTTATACATGTATTCTGGTGGCATATTTAGCAGGCCATTGTGAATTAAACTATCAATAATAAAATGATTAAACAGATATGCCATTTATTGTTGATATTCTAATAAAAAATATGCCAAAATGAAACTTGTGCTTTTAATAAAAGCTGCTTGTTCTATATTTCAATACAACACATAAACCAAAGTGATTCTTTGATCAACTCCTGCAGAGTAAGTAAAGATAGAACCTCTTTCGAATATATTGTAAAAAAACTGTCAACAGCATGACAGAACACTGTGGAGTTTCTAAGACAACAAAAATAAACTGGTAATATCATTATGTAATGTAAAAGATACCTGGGTATTGCAGGAGTAAAGAGGCATTGTCAGGATAAAAAAAAAACAAGAATACTTGAGTATGTACACAGATTTAACATAAAACTAAACAATTACTGATTTGAATCGTAAATTTAAATTGTCACTAGTAACAACAGCAGAATAAACAGGTCATTCTCACAAAATTTCATCCAAAACACCACTTCCAAGTATTTGTCATCAGGTGTAACTATTTAACACAGATCTTAAATCTATTTGTAATACACAGAAAGACATTGTACAACAAGCATAGTAAATGCAATTAAGCATAACACTTGGCAAAAATGTCCTTAAAATCTCTAAGAATTTCCAATGGTTCTGAGGCATTTGGCACCATACAATAGTATATAATATAAAAGGGATTGGTATTTCAGATGGTTTGTCCTTTTTACATTCCAAGTTGGTTTGAATAAACTAATAGAAAATATGTGCATGCAGTTTGAAAACATTGTCAAAATAAAAATATAAATTAGGTTTCAACAAATGTTACATGCCAAATGAGTCAAGATTCATAGTTAACAAAGTAATATGATATGGCTATTATATTAAATGTTTTACAGTGATATAAATCAATATTGATTAATGGTACAGCTAAAAGGTAAAGATATTTCAGTTGGTTTTAACCCATTTGATGCATCACAGTAAGTACCCGATCAGTTAATAATAAACCCAGCAACATATGTACATTAAACATAAATTCCATAAAAAACTAATCTATTAGTAGCAGTTATTACTATCAATCGAAACAGAAAAATACACAATTATGAAAACAAATATATCCATAATTAAGATGCTATGTAAAAATGAACAAAGGGCATCTTTTGTGAAAAGTTATTATAGACATTAAATTCGCAAATACAACAAATGAAAAAAATGACCCACAAGAAAGTAGATCCTATCACTCTAGTATAGCACACATCCATTCTATCCAATTATACATAACATTAAACAAGAAGCGCCGCAATGCGACGAAAACCAGGTTTTCAACGACCAAGTATTGATGTGACAGGAATTAGGAAGAAATATGGCAGTGAAGTAAAAATGGTGCTGTTATTTTGGTACCAACACAGAAAGTTGGTTTCAATAGTTCAAAATAAAATTTTCAAGTTACAAAGTAGACATGAAATAATATATCATATCTTTTTTAAATTACCTCCAAAGATGATATGACCTTTGACTGCCAAATCAAGTTAAAATCATGTAAACAGGATTTTCAATGTTAATGTCACTGTGACCTTGACCTTGGAGCCAGCCATGCGGAACATGCGTTCTGCACGTCATCTTGATGTGGTAAACATTTGTCTGAAGTTTCATCAAAATTCTTCAAAGGGTTGAAGAGTTACAGAGCGGACAGGATTTTCAATGTTAATGTCACTGTGACCTTGACCTTGGAGCCAGCCATGCGGAACATGCGTTCTGCACGTCATCTTGATGTGGTAAACATTTGTCTGAAGTTTCATCAAAATTCTTCAAAGGGTTGAAGAGTTACAGAGCGGACAGGATTTTCAATGTTAATGTCACTGTGACCTTGACCTTGGAGCCAGCCATGCGGAACATGCGTTCTGCACGTCATCTTGATGTGGTAAACATTTGTCTGAAGTTTCATCAAAATTCTTCAAAGGGTTGAAGAGTTACAGAGCGGACACAATTTCGTTTGACGCCCGCCCGCCCATCCGCCCGCCCGCCATACCCCAATCTAATAACCAGGATTTTCAAAATTGAAAACCTGGTTAAAAATATTTCTAAGACACTCAAAGTAGATAAAATCTTAAATGCAAAGCAGAAGTATGAATAATAATGAAGTAAGGTGATAAAATGTAAGCTGCAACTGTACTTATTACTTTTTTCAAGTCAATGAACAAAAAAAATATAACAAAACATAAATCATATGTCACTGATTTCAAACTCCTCAGCTTAAACTATTATTAACCTTACCTAATCATCATGGTTTTCCATAATAATATGACATAACTACCCTTAATTGTCACTTAACTAGCATGGTCTAACAGTCACTTCAGCGCCAAGAATATAAGATACACCAGGAAGATGAGTTTCCTGAAGTATCAAGGTTAAACAAATACTATCAAACTTGTGTCACATGATATATACCAACAGCTATTTTACCAAGAAGGTGGAGATATATTCGATCTTTACATAACATTTATGATTTGACAAGAATCTTAAATATTGTTTCTTTATGCTATACAATGTAATTTCTTAACTGGTTTAAAGAGGAGTTTGTTTAATTGCAAATCAAACATAATTGATCTGAAAATAATATTATAACTGTGTTGAAAAGAACAATCACATAACTGATCGAACATTAAAAATCACAGAACAGTTAAATATGTTCAAAACTTTCTTTGAGTTTAACTGTAACAGCCATTTATTTGTGGAAAATTTTCTTTTTGTCTACATTCCACAAGATAAAGAAAGACAACTGTCTTTCTCAACTAGAAATAAAATTTCTTTACAAAAATAACACTGGAGCAAACCCGAAAAAATGCAATATGAACTATCTTTTGGATTACTTTTTCAAATTTAAACCCTTTATGATAAAAATAAAATCCCCCAAAATGGTGTCTTCCAGAACCTAAATTCTCCCTTGTAAATAAAAAAAAAAACAACTGCCACCATTTCTCAAAGCCATAAAAAAGAGCTAAAAGGTAAAAGAATTATCTACATCACTTCAATACAGAGGTCATCTGAGAGAAACATTAATTACATTTGATAATATCTAGTTATCTTAAACATACAGTGTATACATCATACTACACTGTATACCACTAATTTCTTATTGCTATTTTCTATATCATCAAATACCTTTTTATTGCCAATACCCTTCAATCTAATTGTTCAGCTGATGAATTCTTTTAAACACAAAACATGTAACAAAGTCATCATCTTTTAGAAAACACTATGGCATTAACAGTGACAGTCCAAGCCAGCTAACCTATTTGTAATATTCAATAGGTTTAATAAAATTGTACTGATTAACAATCTCAGAGTTCAGTGCTACCTTTTTTTCTCAAAGCTTGGATGTATTTTAATCCTAATGGAGCAGTCAGTAATTCCTACATGCGTTCATATACAAACCACACTTTTTCATCATATTTCTTCCATAACATATACAGCTAATGATTGTACACCTGTATACACTGTCTCTACTGTTTTCTAGTTTTCTTCCTACTTGTTGAATGTTTGTTCATACTAGATGTAATATTTCGATAACAAATTGCTGCTTGAAAACTATCCACAATCTCCAACAGTGGCCAAATATTACCAAGTACAGCCTTTCAGATTCATTAGCAAGCACAGCACCCTTTGATCAACTCCAGAGTTTCAGAATAGTATTTTCCTTTCCCCTATGGTATGCAGCACAGTCTCTTCTGTCTCCCATGTTTTCTGAGAGAGGTAGACTTTTTCTGCTCTCTGTAGCATATTATCCTTAGAGTTGATGCTGTGATGTGAATAGCAAATGTTCTACCTTGGCTTATCCATATTTCTTCTTTTTATAGTACTGCATGCAATAAATAAATTAAAAAACAGATTCCCAAAAATATGCATCCCCTTTCGTGCATCACAAACCTGCCCCTGGTTTATCTTCTTTCTTCTGCAATCAGTGCTGTGAACAACTCAATCTTAAAACTTGTTAATCAATTTGTAACTTGTTTTCTGTATCAAACATTACAAACTTGCTCAATTCTCAATCAACACATGCTAAATTCTATGTGATGAATGTTCAACCAGTAAATCCCACACTGGACTAATTCCTTTTGGTTTTTACCTACTGACCGTTTCCAAGGTATGGTTATATTGCTATTTTAAGTTTACATGTATATGTATCTCTCTCAGATCTTGAAGAAAAACAAATTTTCACAAATATTTTTGTAACAAACACAGCAGCATTTAATTCAGCAAATTTCTCACCTTTTTGCCCATTCAACTTTTAAATCCATTCTAATATACTGCTCCCATATCTAAAGAACCAGTTCTGACATTCTGTTCCGATAACTTATGACTCAGTTTAAAAACACTTTGACCCAATAACCATTTACAATGTAGGATTTTTCAAGTTTTAACATTTTGACCCTATAATTTCTGACCCATTAACAAGCTGAGATGTTTCACTATCTTCCTCCTCCTCTATGGCTAGCACTTCCTCAAATGTCATCCTGGCTTGACTGCCTCCTCTTTTCAACTGTATCAAGTTTGATATTTTGACCCAGTGTTGTTTATTGTCATTTACACGCTCAGCAACTTCCTCTGCTTCTGTGAAGATCTTCCCTAGTAATCTGAAAGAAAAAATCCATGTTTTTTCAATCTATTCAAAATAAAAGCTTTCCCATGTCAGGATTTGTTTTTTGGCTTGTGCCTAATTTGATAATCTACTAGGCATGCTTTAATTAATAAATGACCTAGAGGAAAGTAACACAGACTTTCTGTACCAGTATCAAACTACCAAAATTAATCCATTTTAGTCAAAACTTTGTGTGCACAAAAGATAAGTGTCTCATAAGCCAACTTGGCTAGCCTTTTCAATAGGGGTGACACTATAATAAACAAAGCCTTTACCATTGTATCAGAATCAAAGCTCTGTTTTGGAAGATAGATATCATACAAGCATGGCTACTGACCTATACACTGGCAGTGCAACATGGTCCAGAAAGCCTATCTGGAGAGCAGGTATCTGAGCCCGTTCTCTGTCCATCATGTCACTGGGCTCTAAGCCCTTGGCTTTCTCCATATCACCCTGAGAAAAAAACTCCTTGTAGATCAACGCCTGAAAAATAAAACTTGATCTGAGAGACAGATAATAAAAGATTATTGTAAGGGAGATAAATTAGGAAGTGGTACATGTATTGGTAAGCAGTAATTGTAAGTTTCCATCTCTCCATAACAAGAGACTAAGACATAAAAACTAGAAAACAACAAATTTTTTACCTTTAGAAAATCAATTTTATTACTTAGACAAGAGTTATAAGCTTTAATTATGAAGTTATGAAAAAAAAAATTAAAAATTATTTCACTGAAACTACAAGACAAATGCTTAAATAAAAAAAAAATAATAAAAGAAGTCAGTGTTAAAATGACATCCAAGTTATAGCCTTAGCCTTACTGTAGTGCACTTTATAAATCTCCAACTTAGCAATAATTTACAAGGAAATCATTTACTGCCTTACAGGTAACTTCAGTGCAAAACTTACAACAGATCACTACACTGGCCTAAGGTTATCAGCATTGTGAAAGCAAAACCTATGCCTGTTATTCAAACACTTAACTAACAGATGATGACATTATGATGTACTTACTGCCACTCTCTTGGTATTACCCCAAGGTCTTGTCTGGTCAGAGAGATCACAGGATGTCATCAGTAGACACAGCATTAACTTTCTGTCCTTAACAGAAGTCTTATCAAAACCTCCTTTAGGAAAATAACCATATGTTTACTACAGGTTTTACTATCTTAAAAATCCACCTGTTTGTTTAAGTGAAAAGTAATAAACAATTTGAAGAAAATCATTGAGGTTTTGGAAATTTAGTAAACAAAACAAAAATATCATGAGTCTCTGATGCAAACTAGAATGAAATGTACTGACATTATGGACAATTTAAAATTGTGTGTTTCAGTCATGAAGACAGCCCATAAAACAGTAACTGATCACATTGAAAGAGCTGTCTTTATAAAAAGCTTATACTAAGCAATTTTGAATAATGCTAAGATTTTTGCATTATACAGTTCAGAATTCTATTTAGCTTTCTTCAGAAATTAATTTAGTTGAGTGGAAGAGACACATTTCTTAAATCTATGTCATTTAAATACATTTATTCTCTTCGAGTTGTACAGAAACCTACCTGCATAATGCAAAAAAAAAACCCCAAAAAAAACACTGTACATTGTAAGGAAATCTTACTTTCAGCTAACTCCTTTATACTTTTCAGTATTTTGAAATGATGAGCTAGATCTGTGGCTAATATGATATCTCTCATCAGGTCTAGAACATTCTGGTAATCCTGTGTAACATAGAAAATAGATTCTATAGAATACACATTTCTTGTCTGTAAAGACATTAAACCATTAACTTTAACATCAATATAGTACAGGTTTTCAACATTTTATTTCCAGCTTCTATTTGTTGGATTTTAACAAGTTATTAGCTGAAACAAGAGATTGTAATAGCAGCAGTCAATTTCCATCAACAGGAGTGATAACTGTTGCACAACTGTTCAGTTTAGAAAACAGAGCATCTTAACATCACAAAAAGTTATCTAATTGTCTAAATTCATTGTTCTGATAACTTTCTTACTAAGAAGATATGAAACAACAAAATTGTATCATTTTATATCCTTAAGATGCAGAAACTAACCTTGCTACTGAGGTTTTCAAAAACATTACAGCCCTCTGTGTTAAGAATGCACATGGTCTGGGCAAAATGGTGTCTCTGAAATAGTCAACAGCATGACAATGAAATATACAGGCATAACCAACAAATCTCCACCATCTGAAAAATTTATGTAAGCTTTTTGCTTGTGATTTGTCAAGTCACTGATAATCTTTGCTCTGAACGTATAAATAATTGGTGTCAACTGTTACAGCAAATCACAAGACAATCTTTATTCTTACCCTCTAAAAACCAAAAGTTATTTCTAGCTATGTAAATATTTGTCAAGAAAATACTGCTTGCATCATTTGCTGAAAAGTTAGAATTAGGTAAGAATATCTACAGACATATCAGCAAAATATGCACAAAGCACAAATGACAAATTTTGCAATTAGTTCTTTCAGCTACTCCTTAATATAATATTGTAAAAAAAATGTTTTTAAGGGTTGATCATACAGAGAAGTAACTGGAATTTTCTTCTTAAGAAAAGAAAACTATCACAACAGTAATCTGAATTCATTTCAAGTTGTATTTTCTTCCACAGGCACATTTATTTTTCAATCAGAACTCTAGCTTCTAGCTCTCACTTGTAAATAATTCTGGTTAATAAGTTAAAAACAAAATTTAATGTTAAGGAAACAAGCATTAAACCCTGCAGGTGCCTCTGGTGAGGTAGACATGTATACCCATGTGATGGCAATGTTTGAACATGGGCAGGATTTACCATCAAATTCAAGAGAAAAGTTAGAGGCACAATAAGCTGCTTGTAAAAGTATTAACAAGTGCTGGTGGAACCGAGTGAAGCTCCCTGAATAGGTTTTGGACACAGAATAGTGTGTCCATAAAGTCTTTGCTAAATTCAGCATAAAGATATTATGTTATTGGTAGTTGCTGAAAAAGACAGTGGCAGTCCTATCCAGATAGTGTCATGGTCACTGAAGTAGGCTGGTGACAGGTAAACCAGAGGTTTTTGAGACCTCTTGTAGTTTTGGACAAAGTTCAAAGTGTAAAAATGAACAATGGGCAATAAATCAAAAATTAGGCAATGCAGAGTTGTGGTTCTTATGCACTGCGCTTCTACTCAATAAGATCTATCTACCTACAAAGTTTCTTGTTGATACTTCTTGTAGTTTCAGAGTTATGTCCCAGACAAGAAAATGCAGACAGATGGATGGATGGACATACAAACATACAGACGAACATACAGACGGACAATCTACCTACAAAGTTTCTTTTTGATACCTCTTGTAGTTTCAGAGTTATGTCCCGGACAAAGTTCAAAGTGTAAAAATTAACAAAGGGCAATAACTCAAAAATTAGGCAATGCAGAGTTATGGTTCTTATGCACTGCACTTCTACTCAATAAGATCTATCTACCTTCAAAGTTTCTTGTTGATATTTCTTGTAGTTTCAGAGTTATGTCCTGGACAAGAAAATGCGGACGGACATACAGACATACGGACATAGAGACGGAAGAAGTAGCGACTATGTGCTCTCCCTTCGGGGAGCATAAAAAGAAACATAAAAAAGAAAAATATGAGAGTTTAGTGGCTGTACTCATTGCAAAAAAAGAATTTAATCAGTAGTCTGAATACAAAAAAAAACTGGCTCAAAATAACTAAAAACAGCACAAGCGAAGATAAGTAATGTTGTTTGCATAAATTACAGGCACCACAATGCTTTGAAAAAGCATTTGAACACCTTACCTCAAGTACTGATCCTTCAGAACTATATAAGGCAGCAAGAACAGATTTCTGAAAAATAGATCAGTTCTCAAGGTTACAAATGAGGTTTAAACATTTAAATCTAGTTTGTAAAAGTTAATCTCACCTCCAAAACGGATTCTTCAGAGCTATATAAAGCTGCTAGAACTGAACTCTGAAAGTAGATTCAATTTAAAAGCAATTAAGTTAATAAGTGGTAGGTTTTAACAATGTATTTTCTACAGAAATAGGAACTGACAGATATTTCTCAAGTAAACTAACAGAAAACAAATTTACTGTAGATGAAATTGCATTAAGTGTACATGTTCCTATACTTTGTGTTAGAATACTGTCAGTTTTTTTTGTTACATGGAGGCATGCTACATGGGTATTAACCACAACCTAACAAACACCTGTTTAGCTGTTAATAACATATAATTTACAATTTGAACATCCATAAGTACAACATAACAAATGTCCACAAAAAGAACAAGGGTAACACTAGCTTGGTCTAATTACCTGACATAGAAATCAGCACAATTATGTAAGCTAAGACAAGCTCTGCAAGAAACCAGGGAGTTAGAGAGAGAGAAGAAACTGCAGGCTTGCTTGCTTTGCATCTTACTAGTATTTCAACAGTTAATAAGACTTAAGGTACCTTGTACAATATCCTGGTCAACCACACTAGAACTGGGGATAAAATCTTAAAATTAATTCAACATATGTACAACTTACTGTGCTTATTCTCATTACAATTTTCCCAGCTTGTTACAGAGAAAATACTAGCAAAAACATAACTTATAATTTAAGTTTTCATATTTCCAAAAGACAATGATTATATATTATTCACAACTTCATTGGCTTAACATTTTTAACTTAAAACGAAACCTTATTTTTACTCTGCGCATGGACTGTTTCTGACAACATCTTCTATACAGTCTTAAAATATTCACACTATTACAATTAAATTGAAGAGTTCCTTCACTTAGCAAGGATAAAACCCTAATTATTTTCCCAGTAAGTAACTCTTAAAGAATGACTGCATTGAAGTCAAACCTTCTAATACATTATATTAGATTTCTCTTCATTCACCCAAAAATACTGCTCTCCTAGTTGCTCTCACATGTTTCATGATTAAACTTAGACTTATTACAATTTAACAGTAAAACAAATGTTTTTTTTTCCCTTGAATTTCACATCTAAGAGAAACAAACTGCAATTAATCACCCTACCTTTCAAGTACACAATATCACATGATTTACAGTACTATAATAGAATTTTTTAAACAATTAAACTACCCAGATTCTACAGAAATGCTCTCCCTAAAACAATCTGCATGCCTTTTTGATTAGTAATGTATTGAAAAATCCTGCACCTCGGTTTTCTGGACAAAATGACTACTTTATACTCTGGGTTATCTCCAACATGTTCTCAAAAGCCAAAATATATATGGGGATAAATGGATTTATTAACATTATGATGAGGAATAAACATGTTAATAACTAAGAACAGAGAACAAAATATGTTTATTAACTCTATAATAGGGAATAAACTACATTATGAAGAATGAACAGGTAAATAAAATATAAGGGGAATAAACTGGTTAATAAACTCTATAACTGGGAATAAACAGTCAGGTTAATATAATTGGTAACTGTAATTCATTGTAGGGTAAAACATCAGACAATATATATATTCTGTGAGGCAGCTGTACTTACAGAGGCCGTCTGGAAGGAATTGTTGGTTCCTCTGTGATCAATATCATGGCACAAACATGACACAAACAAAGAAAAGAGCTCTATATCACTGAAATGTTACAATGTGATAGTGGAGTGTAAAAGTGTTAAAACAAACTTCCTGAAATAAAGCTAATTATTATGGACTTGTATATACACATTAGCAAATAAATACACATTTGAGCACATTTTAAGTGTTTAATCTACTTGTTTCTCTACCAATTCTTAAATGCATGAATTTTGTAAGCTGTAATTTGATTATCCTTCCTCTGATCTTTAAGTTACTGTTTTTATGTGTAATAAGGAAGTTCTTTTACTTGTTCTACTGAAATCAGTGATGTTCTATATATTCATTTCAATAAGTTAAGTAGGCATTTTCCAAAATGCCAGACTAAAACACAGGGATTGAATTATATAAAGTTAGATTATGTTTCTGAAACTTTTTCTTCCTTGCAGTCTGTAATATTTATCACAATTATCTCACCATTAAGACATATGAGAATAATGTAAACTTGAAACAGAAGGAATATTTCTTTCCAAAGAACAATAATTTACAGAATAAAACTTCCTAATGGGAGAAATACTTAAGCCTGGGGTCAGCTGTATATTAAATTAACTGGAACAAGTCTTGACTCTCTGGTATCTCACTGGCTAAAGCCTTTTTTTTCACAACAGGTTGTAAGCCAAAGTCTTTTTGGACCAAACTCTGATGACTATTTTCAAATTCAAAGGCTTTAAACATTAAAATCCAATAGTTATGTTGCTGTAAACCATTATAACATTTGTTAGACTTACTCAAGACTGTTTTCCAATTTCAAGTTTTTGATTAATTGGTAACAGAACTGGGCCACTGTGTAAGCATGCATCCAGTTATGGTATGGTGGATTCCTGTACCCTTTCTTCACCATCAACACAAATCTATGAAAAAAAACAAAAAGAACCTGAAGGTCACTTACAAGACAGCACTTCTTTAAAAATGTTAAACTGGCTTGAAAGGTTATAAAAAAGACTCACTTCTGCTGATCAAAAACCATTTTTGGTTGTTACTAATACTCTGTTAGTGACAATTCTTTTTCTTTAATTCTGAGGACTATTAAATAATATTAAATTTTATAACAGAAACCCTTAAAACAATAACTTTTTTAACTTCCATTTCTGTAATCCCATTTTTTTTCTTAAAGAAATATTATCTGACTTTATTACACCACTGTATTTAGAATATATCACTAAAGTAGTTAATATATGAACTTAAGTCTGCAATTTGACAAACCAATTTTCTAAGAGGGAGCCTGAAAGCTACTGTATTGCTTGGTCAAGTCTGGCATCATTGAAGAGCAGTAATATGGTAGGGCTTTTGTAAACTTAAGGGACCCCAAGTTTACTACACCTAAAAATATCCAGTTCATACCTAGCTAAAGTCTCCCTTCTAATTCTCCACCGTGATATGAAATTCAAATCTTCAAACATGGATAAGCAGGCCTGTAAAATTGAGTAAAGAAATTTACATGTGTTCTTTTGTAGCAAACAGCAACCATTCATTTTCCATACATTTATCATTCATTTTCCATACATTTACCATTCATCTTCCATACATTTATGTAAGCATTAAGGCTCTAGAATTCAAAAAAGTGTTCTTTCTAGCAAAGCTGCAGTACAGAATAGCTATTTTCATGAAATAATGATGCTGAATATTGCTGTTATTGCCATGATGCATTGTTTCCACATTCAAGTCAATACTAATTTAGACATATCAGCTTTAATAACTATACAGACAATACAAAAGAAGGAACTTTCTATGTTGATATAAAAGTCTTTGCAATATATTCCTTATTTAGTATCTTTTAATGTCACAGTGCTACTATTACCAATACATCAGCATATTCCACCTTCAAACTATTCAATTAAACCTCTGAACAGCAATAAATTCTGTACCAGGAGTGTTTTATCCTCTGGTAGAGATCTAGGTGCGTAGGAAAACTCTAAGAAGTCTGCATTCAACATGCGAGGGTGGGGTATATCTATTTGTGCAAGTCCCTGAACATCATCTGGACTCACCTAAAATAACAACAGAAATGTTCTTAGAAACAGCAATGAACAACTGAAAAATGTGCAATCAATATACATATTTTTAAACCCAATTTTAGCTGTTCTATAAATGTGATGTAATATTATTTCTGCAAAGCTTTAAATATTTATTTTCAGCGGTTCTTTAAAAAAAAGAAAAAAATTTTTAGATAAGTTTATGTACGATTTAAAAAATAGACAATTTCTCATCTAGCTATTGGAGCTACAGATTGTTGAAGGTGCTAATGTGATCATCTACTCTGCTATGTTTGAGCTTTGTTCACAGTACAGGAACAGGTCAAGCCTACAAATCGTAAGTAAGAGCAAAGCCTTTTTTCATTGGATGTCAACAGAATTTAATATATTTAAATGAATGTAATGACGCAGAACATTCAATCCTCTTCTGACCAGGGATGGGTACAATTACAATTATAATTTAATTAATTACAATTAAGTATGAAAAATCATATAATTAAAAATAATTGTTAATTGAGCCAAAACTCAATTACTTTAATTGTAATTAATTAATTACTTTGTGAAATTCTCCATTTAATTGTCAATTAAATTCAATTAATCTGAATTCTGTGCACAGTAACCATTGATATGATTTAGGTAAAATGCATACTTTTTCACCTGTATTGTCTGATATAGATAGTCTTCCAAGAAGTGAGAATTGATAATCACCTGTCAATGATGGGTATTGTCATGATTGATATAGCCTAAGGTATATACTGGCAAGTGTTTGTTGGTGACTGTTCTCTATTGCAGGCAAAGTTTTTCGTTCTGATCGATGTAATATGAGTGACAAAAACTTTGAAGCTCTCATGTTTGTTAAATGTTACAAGGCATTGTGAACAGCTTGAACAATGTTTGGTGAGAGTAATGCTTTGTGTTATTCAGAAAACAGACTGATGAGTTTGATTTAATGTTTTCAAAGTGAAAATAAATTTTTCTGTATCTGGTGTGCTTTATAACTATGTTACAATGTATTTTCATATTAAAGCAGTTTAACTAGAACATAATTAATTGTAATTAATTATTTTTTCAAATTTAATTGTAATTAATTAATTACAATGTGAAAATTCATGTAATTGTAATAGTAATGTAATTGGGAAGTTTCCATTTTAATTGTAATTAATTAATTACTTTTAAAAATAATGGTACCCATCCCTGCTTCTGACATTAAAACAAGCAAGACATTAACAAGAGCCCTACTGTGCATCCAGATCATTTAAATTACTTAGAGTGATCTATTAATCATGACAAACCTTCCTGTAATGTTTACAGATCCTACATCCAGTATTTCTTGGGCTATTCATCATACATACCATTTAATCAGTTAAGGTCAGTACAAATAAGAGTGACCCTGACCTCTGATGCAACAACCTTAAAATCAAAAGAGGTCATCTACTAGCAATTACCAAGCCTTCAATAAGGTTTGAACATCCTGAGTTGTTCTTAAATAGATCTTGACCTTTGACACACAGTTACTAAAAATCAGTATGGATCATTTAATCATCATGCCCAACCACTCTATAAAGTTGAAGGTCATGGGTTCAGCTATCCTCCAAATTTCATAATCAAGTCCCCTCTGATCATGACCTTTAATGCAGTGAAGCAAATATCCGTAGAGGTCATCTAAACATTACACCCAACTTTCCTGTTAAGTGTGAGGATGTTTGGGAAGTATTTGACCGAGTGTTGGTCACCATATTTTCGATCTTTGATGTAGTAAGCCAAAACTCAATATGAGCCTTCAATGCATCAAGCCCAACCATCCAGTAAGGTTTGAGGTTCCTGGGTTAAGTTGTTCTTTTATAATTGACCAGAATACTTATTAAACAGCAGGCCCCTCTGACCTTGACCTCTGATGTTGTAAGCAAAATATCAACTGGATCCTCCACCCATCATGCCAAAGTATCCTGTAAAGTTTGAGGACCCTGGCATCAACTGTTCTAGAGTTATTAATTCGAAATTGTTTTTGAAGTACAGGTTTCTTGATACTGTAAGCCTCAATTCAACATTGGTAGTCTTCTCATAATGACTAAACTTCCTACCATTATCGAGAAGAATCCATTTTGTTTGAGGTTTGGAGTAGGAAGGTGGGTGGGTGGAAGGGGGAGAGTGAAGCATAAAGAGAGTAAGAAAATTCTGTCAAGTACTAATCAGATTAGATATCACTGGCTTGGATACAGATATTACAGCCACCTACACCAAAATTTTGACATTCTGGACTTTTTGTGAATATCTAATAAATGGGAAGAATTTAAAGGTAATTCAAATTTATGGCCATTTACTATTAAATGCAGTACAGTTCTGTGTACATTTAAGAAAACCAAGTTTTTTGGAGGTGCGTGTGTGTGCATGCGCGTGTACATGCATGCGCATGATTGAATGGCAATAGTGCGAAACATAGACCTAAAAGTATGGTATCAGATTACAATGAATCACAATAAAGTCTAGATTTTTTTTCTGTCATTGAAGATGATTCATACTCTCATACATGTATTTTGCTACACTCATTCACATGTATATCATTTGAAAATTAAGGCAGCCTTAATATGACAAAAACTTCCGAGACAAGTTACATAGTCAAGGTTAACTTCCTTACTGAATTATTTCACAACAATTAAATAATGAAGTGCAGTTTCAATGACAAGAGATTCAAGCTTATTATAGACCTGAGTGTCACAACATGGACTTGTAGGCAAGCCTTTGTGAATTTTACACAACACCACTTCACAACATAAGATTAAAGTATAATATTTTGTTTGGAAATTTCATCTGCACTTTTTAACAACACAATACAACACTTGAAATGTAAGCAAAGGAACATAAGATTTATAATAACAAGGTAGAGGTATACAAGAGTTGTTGTGACTTACTAACCTGCATGTGGTAAATCATAAGTTCATTAGCTAATGATTTCCTATGCTGTGACTCCAAAAGTTTCTTGTACATTAAACTCTGGAAAATATTAGGTGTAACAAAACACACATAAATGAAGAGTTGAAACATTCATGCACAGTAAAAGGTGATTATTTAAGGACAGTCTAACATATACTACATGACCTGAAAAACTGATGTTGTTATGATATTCTTATCACTGATTTTAACAAAGTGTTGGTTTAGTTTTTTGGATAAAAGCTAAATTTCCTACAAAATTTTTACAATCAGTCTTTTAAACCTAGGGTAATAAGATGACAAGATTGTCAATGAACAAAATTACTTTTCATCCATTTCCTATCAATAAACTTTCTTTAGCAAAAAAAAAATTATCACATGAAGTCAAGTCTAGTCCCATGACATTATTGATTCAGAAAAAAAAAAGACCTGTATGCCATCAGCTTTTCGGCCATGCAACACACATAGCATTTCTCTCTACTGCTACATAAGCAAACTACATGATCTCTGAAACAAGCTCAAACTCTACAACAATAAAGCTCCAATAGAAATTTTTTACTATTTACACTATCATTATGAAAAAGAGCAAAGATGCAGTCTAGGTCAAGCTTTCTTTCTGAAATCATGATTTTGCAAGCATTACAATATAAGTTAAAGCAACTATGTAATCTAATCTAATCTGAAATAATGAAACAAAATCAACATAAATGTTATCGTTCACAACAAAGTCATGTCTGTTTCATTTTTAAAACTACACCAGCAACCAGACTGGCAATATCTTTATCAAACTTCTCTGTCTGGTTGGAAATGTGAAAAGTAAATTTATGACTAAACTAGAAATTTCTTACTCCAATAGACTTCTACATACATTCTTTAAGAGAGCTATTTATAAATTTAGTTCATCAAACAAGACACATATGATATGATACACTTTGTGTATAAGACTTACACAAGCTTTCTAGATGACATGACTTCACTGTGTACAGACATATTACACATAAAATGCTAGTGAGTATATCTGTCTAGTTATCAGGAATGGGTACACACAACGCACACAGGGAAACAACCCTGACCTTCATGTGGTACATCATCAGCTCATTGGCTAAACTACTGCGGACCTGGGAATCTATCACTTTTTTATACATCAGAGACTGAAACATATTCCATACACATAAAATAAAAAACGGAGCAGTTTCAATGTTTTTTGTTGTTGTCAAAATCAAAATTCTTGAAGCATGTCACATTTTAATATATAATATACGGAAACATGTCAGAACCTCAGCTCAACTGCATTCAGCTCTGGTTCCTAAGGTCCTGAGTTCATAGCTAAAACATGAGGTGTGCAACTAAGCTGAACACCTACACTGCACGCCCTGGTTTACATAGCTGAGAATGGGTACCAGTTTTGAATATTACTAGCTCTTCTCTCAAGTTATTGGCTCCACTGATGATGTCTTGAGAGTGATGAAGCTTAGATATATTTCATGGTAATCAAAGAAACACAAGTTAGTACAAACAATGGAACTGAATGTATCTGACACATTTGTATGTAACAGAAAAGTACAGAAAAACTATCTTGGAAAAAATTTGTCTGCTGATAAGCTGAAAAAAAGAGAATTTAAGTATGACAAAAATGCATTCATATCATTCATCCACAGCATTACTGTTGTTTTCCAAAATAAAACTACAACCAACTGTAGCTGCAAAATCAATTATAAATGTCTGAATACAAAAAAAAAACATCTGACATACTGATCAGATGTTTCCTGGAAGCCATATTGGAACCAACAGCTTTTAGAGACAGTATTACAATATTTTAAAAACAGCTTATTGATTTGGTAATACAGAATTGTAACGTTAAGAAATACCAGAAACACACCATAGTCTTTCATATTCTAGAATCTCATTAAGTCAGAAATACCTGATGCATATGAGAACAAACTGATGCTTTCTCTTGTGTTTTCTACTTACATGACTGATGCTTATACAGCAGTACACACCAAAGGCAGTGGCTATCTCCTCATCAAACTGTGTAAAACAAGGACAATTCTGTTTATTACACAGCTGTGCTACACCCAGTATTCTTCCTGAAAAGTCATACAAATTAATTTGAAGCTAAACAACATGTACTCGTTGGAATTTTCACTTTGAAAAAGGTTCAATACATAGGGAGGGGGTAATAAAAGGTTAAAAGGTGGCAGTTTTAGTCAAAGTTAGACAGTACCATAAGTTCGTGGAAGTTATTCTGGGCAAGAAGAGAAACTGGAATTAACTTTTTTCATTAAACTTCTCAAGGTAGGAAAATAACTGAGTCCAAAATCTCAAATCATGTCTAACAGTCATGACTAGCTTTCGAATTAGTTTTGATTTCCTACAGTAACTAAAAGTTGTATGGCTGCAGCCCTACATATTGACAATAATTTACAGAATGGTTTGAAAATCTTTTGCTACAGACAGAAATTGCTAACCCACTCATTGTGACTGACAGCCAGACAGACAAATGGAAATGACCAGAACAATACTGCAATATGACAGTATGGCACTTGGGACATTAATATTGTCTAATATCACTATGATTTCATTACAATAAAACATGGTTGTTCAAATCTTGCATTTATAAGCAGACATTAACTGTCACATTCAATTTTAAAATTTCTAAAATTCCTTGGATTTACTGTCACTGATCATACAACTATTTCCATAAAACCAACCATAACTGATCACCTCTGATATTTGCCAATCTGGATTTTAAATAAATATTTTTTGTCTTTCAGACATTTGATATGCAAGATTTATGAACAATGTCAGATTTAAATATCAAAATGAATAATCTCAACTCTGACTAAGCTTAATTAATTTTACAGGCTTTTGAATTAGTTTTGGTCTGGTTTCCTCAAGTTATCTAACTGAAACTTTATATGTTATATGTTCTTTTATATGACACAGTTTTTCCACTTCTAATTCCAATGCAGTAATATAGGTGAGTCTTACAGTGGAAACTGAAATCTTTCACCATATATAAAAGACACAACAGTAGGGATAGTCCCATTATTTTTCAACTATTTAAGTAAATTGTGCTTTTATATGTAACAGAACTTTTTAATGTTAAGTCCAAAATGACTTAAATCTGAATACATCAGATGATATCAAACACTATAAAATCATGCAGCATGTTAATGTTAATGCAAAATCCACAAATTGTGAGTCCATTAAAGGGGGTACATCTTGTATGCAGATGTGTCTTTTATGTGGGAAAAAAGTCTTAAGGAGTTTCAAAGGAGATTAGTACTTGAAGTAAAGTATTTAAAACAGAAAGTAAAGAGTGAATTTGGAATAGGTGACAAAGTCATTATTGCTTGTCAAAATCGGAGATAAGTGAAGTAAAGTATTTAAAAGAGAAAGTAAAGAGTGAATTTGGAATAGAGTCAGTATCAGGAAGCAGGACAACCATGGCAACAGATATATTAAAACTGTATTTGTTTTCATGATTCTGACAAGCAATAATGACTTTGTCCCCTAATCCAAATGCACTCTTTACTTTTTCTTTTAAATACTTTACCTCACTTATCTCCGATTTTGACATTAAAGCATTAATGGCTTTGTCCCCTATGCCAAATTCACTCTTTACTCTCTCTTTAAAATACTTTACTTCACTGACAACCAATGATGACTCCGTCCCCACAAGACAAATAAACAGAATACAAATGATAAACTGGTTTTTAAATCAACTTACCCTTCTGATCTTTAATTGGGAAACACAAAATATTTCTGTAATGAAGAAACAGAATAAAGAATAAAATTCAGGGAAAATAAGGGCGGCAAGTATGAATAATAGGTCTTTGAATTAGGGCTTTGACTCTAAGTTTTAAATGTTTGCTAAAAATAACAAGAGGGCCATGATGGCCCTGGATCGCTCACCTGAGTACTTTGGCTGTAGGTTTGCTGTTAAGCAGTACATGTATTTCATTTTTTAATTGAAAATATATAAGTGCCTACAAACCAAATATGTAAAATATCAGTCAATAAATAAAGGCTCTATGACAAAAAGTAGAAATATCTATTATAAGCTATGGTGAACTTGACCTTGACCCAGTGACCTCAACCCCTACCCATGGGTAGAGGTCCATGCAAGGAACCTATATACTGAATATCAAAGATATTGGTCTAAAAATGAAGGCTCTATGAGGTACAGTAGATAAATCTATTTTTAGCCTCCGTGACCTCTAACCTAATCTAATAATTTGAAAAAGCTTGATAAAGTTTGCTTCATGCCAAATTTTAAAATTCTAGGCCTTGTGGTTTCAGTCAAGAAGATTTTTGAAGATTTTCTTCTATATTGCTAGTTAAAACTTGTGACCCCTCGGGCGGGGCCAATAGTGACCCCAGGGAAATTTTTCTAACTAACTTGGTAGAGGTCCACTGGACAATGCTGCATACCAAATATCTTAACTCTAGGCCTTGTGGTTTCTGACAAGAAGATTTTTCAAGTTTTTCCTATATAATTCTATGTAAAACATGTGACCCCTAGGGCGGGGCCTATTTTGACCAAAGGGCCATGATTTGAACAAACTTGATAGAGGTCCATTAGATAATGCAGCGCACCAAATATCTTAACTCTAAGCCTTGTTGTTATATAAAGTTTTTCCTATATAACTCTCTGTAAAACATGTGACCCCTGGGGCAGGGCCATTTTTGACCTAGGGTCCATGACTTGAACAAACTTGGTAGAGGTCCTCTAGACAATGCTACATACAAAATACCTTAACTCTAAGCCTTATGGTTTCTTATGTGAAGATTTTTAAAACCTTTTCCTATATAACTCTATGTAAACAAGTGACCCCCAGGGCTGGGCCTATTTTGACCCAGCGGCTATGATTTGAACAAACTTAGTAGAGGTCCACTAGACAATGCTACACACCAAATATCTAAACTCTATGCCTTACAGCATCTGACAAGAAGATTTTTAAAGTTTTTCCTATATAACTCTATGTAAAACAAGTGACCCCTGGGGCGGGACCATTTTTGACCCAGAGGCCATGATTTGAACAAACTTGGTAGAGGTCCACTAGACAATGCTACACACCAAATATCTAAGCTCTATGCCTTACGGTTTCTGACAAGAAGATTTTTAAAGTTTTCCTATATAAGTCTATGTAAAATCCAGAGACCCCTGGGGCTGGGCCAATTTTGACCCTAGGGGAATAATTTGAACAATTTTTGTAGAGTTCCATTAGAGGGTGCTAAATGTCAAATATCTAATCTCTAGGCCATGTGGTTTCAGACAAGAAGATTTTTTAAAAGTTTTTCCTTTAAGTTGCAATGGCAATCAGAGTTCTGCATGGAATTGATTTCTTTGAACAACTTTGGAAGAGCTTCATGCAAAGAACATCCATGGCAAATTTCATCAAGTGGTTTACAGGAGATGTTGTTGAAAGCAAAAGTTGACGACGCATGACGCACTGACACACGACGGACACAGGGCGATCCTAAAAGCTCAGCATGAGCACAAAGTGCTCAGGTGAGCTAAAAATATGCACAACCAAAATATGGCAAAATTCCCAAATGATTAACTTCAAGGGAATACAAAATAAGAGGGCATGATGGCCTTAGATTGCTCACCTGAGTATGACTCCTTTTAACAAAATTGCTATGGACCGGATTTAATTCACCCCAGATGACCTATATTCAAACTTGACCTAGAAATTACCAAAAACAACTTTTCTGACAAATTTCCAGGTTATCTGGACTAAAAATAATACCTCTAGAGTTTTAACAAGGTTTTCCCATATTTGGGCTCTATGACCTAGTTTTTGTCCCCAGATAACCCATATTAAAACTTTAGCTAGAAATCATCAAAACAACCTTTCTGACAAATTTCCAGTATATCTGGAATGAAAAAAGTTACCTCTAAAGTGTTAATACAGTTTTTCATATTTAGACTCTGTGACCTAGTTTTTGAACCCAGATGACCCATATTTGAAGTTAAGCTAGAAATCATCGAAACAACTATTCTGAAAAATGTCCAGGATATTTGGACTGAAAATGTTGCCTCTAGAGTGTTTACAAAGTTTTTCCATTTGGGTTGTGACCTAGTGTTTGACCCCAGATGACCCATATTCGAAATTGAGCTAGAAATCATCAAAACCCCTCTGACAAATTTCCAGGTTATTTGGACTGAAAATGTTACCTCTGGCATGTTAACAAAGCTTTTCCAAATTTGTGCTCTGTGGCCTAGTTCTTGAGCCCAGATGATCCATATTCAAACTTGACCTAGAAATCATTGAAACAACCTGTATGGGAAATGTCCAGGATATTAGGACTGAAAATGTTACCTCTGGAGTGTTAACAAGGTTTTTCAATATTTGGGCTCTGTGACCTAGTTTATGACCCAAGATGACCGATATTAGAGCTTGAGCTAGAAATCATGAAAAAACCTTTCTGACAAATTTTCAGGATATTTGGACTGAAAATGTTACCTCTGCAGTGTTAACAAGGTTTTTCCATATTTGGGCTCTGTGCCCAGATGACCCATATACACATTTGAGCTAGAAACCATTGAAACAATCTAACTGACAAATTTCCAGGTTATAAAAGCTGAAAATGTTACCTGTAGAGTGTTAACAAGGTTTTTCCATATTTAGGTTCTGTTCCCTAGTTCTTGAACCCAGATGACCCATATTCAAACTGGTGATATATGTTATGGAAAAAACCTTTCTGACAAAATTCCAGGATATCTGGACTGAAAAAGTAGCCTCTAGAGTGTTTACAAAGTTTTTCCATTTGGGTTGTGACCTAGTGTTTGACCCCAGATGACCCATATTCGAAATTGAGCTAGAAATTATTGAAACAACTTTTTGGACAAATTACCAGGATATTTGGATTGAAAATGTAGTCTCTAGATTGTTAACAAGGTTTTTCTATTTTTGGGCTTTGTGACCTAGTTTTTCAACCCAGATAACCCATGTTCGAACTCCTCTGAGTAATCACTGGGACAAACATTCTGACTAAGTTTCATGACAATTTAGGCAAAAATGTGACCACTAGAGTGTTAACAAACTAAGTGTGGACGTCCGACGGACATTGATCGATCCTAACAGCTCACCATGAGCCTATGGCTCAGGTGAACTAAAAATTGTCAAGCAGTAATCTGTTACTTCTTTTTCATAAACCAAAAGTATCTTAGACATTCTCTTCTGTCTGTGTTTAAAAGGCAAAAACAAACTTGAAGCACTTTGTCTACAGAAAAAAACAAATTGCTAATTTAATATCTATTGCCTGAAACTGTTCAATGGTTTGGTTTAATTTCCTCTTTCAAATCTTCTACGAGAACTGTTTATTTAAGTTTTTCATCATGTGCAAAGAAAGATCTACTTTGATCAATGAATATACAAACGTAATACTTTCATATAAAACTAAACCAAACTGACTGAAATGAAGCTACTTTATATCATGAGTATTTCATAGGTAATTTACCTAGTTCTGAATCCTGTTGAATCATCCATACCTCTATAAAATAAAGGATGGGAATATGCATCCTTAATGTTGAGCAATTCTCCTGAAATATGATAATAATAACTCTGTCATTTCTTTTATATTATGCATACACTAAAACATTGGTATAACAAAATCATTTTCACACCTACACAATGAAAATTTCACACCAAAATACAAAAATGAAATTAATTACTCATTTATCATTCTTAGGCATTAATATTAAATGTATTTTCTTATTCTGAACACTAACCATACACTTTGCAGCAACATCCGACAATGATTTCCTGTCTGAATTTTGTAACCTAGCGATTACCGGTATATTTAATGGAAGAACAGACTGTAACTGTAGAAGTTGTTCATATATTTCTCCCCATATTTTACCTGAGGTGGCCACTTTCCCTGCTATACCCTGAGTAATTGGCATTCTTATTTCTTCCTGAACCTGCAAATATGAAAATATCTTATATAAAGACAAATCATGTGGCTAATACTAATTATTATGAGTTATTCTAATTCCCTTAAATATAATTACATTACAAAAACCATTTCCTCATATAAAACAAACTGGTTAATATTAATAATCAAAAAGAAGGTTCCAAAAATAACTCAGTTCCTGTTATTTACACATTGCATGTATAGTTCCCTTTATAAAAAAAGAGGACCAAAATGGCCTTATATGGCTCTTCTGATCCTTAGATAAAACATTCTGACAAAGTTTCATGATGATTTGGTAGAAAATGTGGCCCCTATATTGTTAAAAAGGGTTTGCTAGAATTTGACCCTGTGACCTACTTTTTGACCAAACATTACCCATACAAAAAAGAATTTATAAGTCATCCAGAAAAATATTCTAACAGTTTTGTGACGAATGGACAGAAAGAGTGGCCTCCAGAGTGTTAACAAAGTTTTTCTACAATTTGACCTTATGACCTAGCTTTTGACCCAGCATGACCCATATACAATGAGAACTTACAAGTCATTCAGACAAATATTCCAAGGTTTCATGATGATAGGATTTGAAATCTGGTCTTGAGAGTGTTCACAAGGATTTTTTAGAATTTGACCTAGTGACCTAGTTTTTGACACAGCATAGCCCACACAAAAAAGAGCCTAGAAGTTATCAATCAAAACATTCTGACACAGTTTAATGATGTTTGGATGAAATGTGTGTTCTCTAGAGTGTTAACAAGGTTTTTCTACAATTTGACCTGGTTGCTTACCTTTGACCCAACATGACCCATTTACAATAAGAACCTACAAGTCATTCAGACAAACATTCCAACAAGGTTTCATGATGATAGAATTGGAAATATGGCCTCTAGAGTGTTCACAAGGTCTTTCTAGAAATTTACCTAGTGACCTAGTTTTTGGACAACATGGCCCATATAACAAAAAGAGCCTAGAAGTTACCAAGTAAAACATTATGATCAAATTTTATGATATTTGGGTGAACTGTATGACCTCTAGAGTGTTCACAAGAATTTTCTAGGATCTGACCTGGTAACCTAGTTTTTGACCCAACATCATCCATATATGACATATGAGAAGAGCCTAGATGTCATCAAGCAAATCATTCTGACAAAGTTTTCTGATTTTTGGATGGAATGTGTGGCCTTTAGAGTATACACAAGGTTTTTCTAGGATTTGACTTGGTGACATAGTTTTTAAAACAACATTACCCATATATTAAAAGGTCCTAGAAGACATCAAGCTAAACATTCTGACAAAGTTTCATGATGATTGGATGGGAAATGTGGCCACTAGAGTGTTCACAAGGTTTTTCTAGGATTTGACCTTGTGACCAAGCTTTTCTAGCCAAATAACCAATACATAAAAAGATTCCGGAAATCATCATGGCAATCATTCTGAGTAATATTCAAAATATTTAGTTTGAAAATATGGTTTCTATAGTGTTCACAAGGTTTTACTATGATCTGACCTTGTGACTTAAGATTTTGACCCAACAGGACCCATATACAAAAAGAATACAGAAATTATTAATACAAACATTCTGAAAAAGTTTCACAGTGATTAGATGGGATTTGTGGCCTTCAGACTATTTTTGAAAGGAAACAAGATTTTACAGATATACAAGCTGTATGCAAGTTTTGTCAAAATCAAATAAAAAATGTGGTCTCTTTCAAGAAAATGTTAGAGGACAGATGGATGATGGATAAATTGTGATGAAAAAGCTCACCTTTTTGTCACTTCATGAGAGGTAACTAAAAACAACTAACAATGTGTTTACATTAAGAATTCATTAATCTGACTTAAAAATAAAACAACTGTCTTTTCTAAAGGGCAAAGGCAATCTATACTTAATGTTAACATATTTGTACTAACAGAAAAAAAATTAATATCCTTTTATATTTTTCTCTTTCTTTGAATAGGGCATCTGTTTTTATAGAGAACAAAATTCTATTTCATCCATTAAAAAGGTCTAGATTATTATGAACATAACCATCAGCCAAAACAAATAGCAGACATTCCTCTTTCCTAACCACGTAATGGTTATATAATATCTTTTCTGCCAGTATAACTGCTTCTAATAGCTTGGTGATTAACCTTCTCTATTATATATCTGTCTCATATTTCTCTTATCTTAATTCTGCCTACAGAGTATTTCATTCTGATGGTATTACTTCAGAAATCTCAGAGGAGTTTCCATTTTGAAAGTCCAATCACTAATTCAATCTCTCAATCACAATGTGCACTGTACATGAAGTACAATGTAAAACCAAAATAACAGAACTGTTTTATCTTAACATGATATCAAAGTATCAAAGTTGTATTTAGAATTATAAATTCACTTCGGTCTCAAGAGCAGAAGCCAAAAATTATGCACCAGTGTTACCACTGGCTTGGGGTGAAAAGTGCTTCCTTTGGGATGTATAACAACTAGGGATGTAAGTGAACGTTCGAACGTTCGAAAGTTCGGATCCGGTGCCGAACGTTCGAATGTATTTTTGGCATTCGAATGTTTAGAAAAAAATCTATCATTTTTGTTTTCATGGGAAAATGAAATCATGAAGTGTTGAAGAAGTAAGAAAGGCGTTATAATCAGGTGAATTCACACCTATTGTTGCTTTAACACCTCTGTTAACACGTCTGGTCAGAGGACCGTAAACTTCCGTCATCTAATGTTGGTAACCTGTGCTTTAAGCAAGTTTCACCTACAATAGCTAAGTCAAAAGGTACTAGTATGTCCGTGTCAGAGTGTCGAGTCTGTGGTCAAACTAGGAAACAGAAGGAAGAAATTAAATACACAGACGTGTCAGTCAGTTACTGGCACTAACCCCGATTTTACTTTATTGTGGTGCGATTTTCGGGGTTATTTTATTCTCTCGCAAATTCTCTAACGGTTCACATCCGTAACGCTTATAATCAGTAAAAATGTCAACCATAACTTGGGCTTCGTCTCAATTTCTTTTTCTTTTCGACCTTCTAAGTATAAATTTAAATCGAAAGGTTATTTACCCATTAAGGATACCGGATACCGAGAAATACACATTGTGTCAATGAATTGGAAACACTCGGATCTTATCGAGTTAACCACGTCGAGAAGTAATCTCCTGGCAGTGATCTCCCCATCACTGTTAAACTTAGCTGGTTTTCAGAAATTAGTTTTTATTCTTTTTTCTTCAGTTATTATTGGAATTGCATTGATTTAACATGCCTTGATATAATGAAATTGAAAAAAAAGTTTAACATTTTGTTTATTTACGTTCGACTATCATCACGTGACATGCCTTTGTACTGAATGGAAAGTAAACGCTGCATGGAGTTTGGCCGAGAAGTTCGTGAAAACACTGTGTAACTATTGAGTACGAGTGATTCGAACGTCGAACGTTCGAATGCAAAATGATCCGAACATTCGAATGCTAAAATGAACAAATTTTGCCATCCCTAATAACAACACAGACCATTCTGGAGGATGAAATACCCACATTAGGGCTTTTGGGGAATTTTGATGTAGGCAATTACCAAAAAAAGGAAAAAGAAAAAAAAAAATTAAAAAAATTTGGTGAACTACAAAAATTTCCTAAGAGCCATCAGTTACTTTTGCTATAAAAAGAAGCTGCAATGCAATAAAAAAAATGTATTTCTAAAAAAAATCTCAGTTTTACTGCTGCCTCAAACAACCAGGTTTAAACTGTAGTTACTCTGCCCTTTAACACTTTAGTATGTTGGGACAAACAAACTTTAACTATGATCATTCTGAAGACCACATTAAATGGTGTATACAATTTAAGTTTAGTGGACTGGTGTTAATCTTATGCCATCACTCCCACTCCATGTGTGCCTGTCCTTCAGAAATGTTGTCATAAAAAGAAAAAAAAAGAAGAAAAAAAGAAGAAAAAAAACCCTGACATACTAAAAACCACTGCTTACTTCGTTGTCCTTGTTTGTGGAGATTCCATCAAATACTTTGGCCACAAGTTCATCCGTATCTCTGTCTATAAGAAACACAGAACACCTACAACAAAATATAAAAATCAGAATAAATTTTAATCATACAACCACCAAGAGGATGGTAATACAGTAACAATGCAATAACATCTTCTTAAATCAATAAACAATCTGCAAACTGGCGCAATCAATGAAACAAACTGGAACCATAAAACTTGCAGGCAAACAGATAAGTAATGGTATCATGTTAACCAAGAGTAATTTCCAGACACCAGTCTCCATAAAGAAACTTTAAAGAAAAAAAAGAAAATTGAGGAGGAGACAGTGAGCATGCCTATTAATAACAACCAGACTGCACTGACATTTCAGAAGCATAATGCCAGAAATCTGAAAAGAATCAGTTATTCAAAACAGACCTTCATTTTCAGAAAGGAAGAAAAAACAATACAGACCTTCATTTTCAGAAAGGAAGAAAAAACAATCATGATGCAACTATAAATGGATATTTTTTTACTTTTGTTACTTTTGCTGATATTGTTTTTTCATTATCATCATTTTCACTCCTTAATCATAGCACAAACAGATTTCTGCTAGGAAATTTCATTAGCAAACAATTTTCCATGAAGCTTTCATGGAAACCAACAATACAATTTAAGAGGCATAATATTCTAAACATAGATTAAGTGGTTTGCAGGACAGATCTTAACCACTGCCTTAAAGTCAAAGTCACATGGCAGAAGAGCTGAACAGAAAAGGTAAAATAATATTTCTTGTTTATCATACTGGATTATGTCTTACTACTGAAATCACTATTTAGTTGTTATTTTCATTGCAGTCTTTTTCAAATTCTTTGAAAAACTAACTGGATTAGTCAGCATTCTTTGCCTGTTAGTTTGTTACTTTGATCGATTTTAGTCAGTAGACAAAATAACAGAACTGCCAATGTCCTGGTGCTAATAGCCCCCACACGCTGCTTTGTCAGTAGGGTAATGATAAATACCCAAGACTAAAATTAAGAATGGAAAATTACAAAGGGTAATAACTCCAAAGTTGTGCATAAGAAAGTTATGGTTCTTGAGCACTGCACTTCTGTTAATGAGACCTATCCACCTATGAAGTTTCAAGTTGATAACTCTTATAGTTTTTGAGTTATAGCCCGGACAAACAAAACCAGACTGCCAGACGGACGGCCTGACAAGCTGATTACAGTAAAGCCGCCTCACAACTTCATTGTGAGGGGGGTATAATAAATTCAACTACTTAGCCCATTAGCATATATTGATATATTAAAATTGATTCTGACTATATTTATAGGGAATAACCTATATGTTCATGAATGAATAATTTCCTACCTTTCTGCATGTGTAAGATTCCTAGCTTGTTGCATAATCTCTCTTAATAATTTGGTGAGGTCATCTGTAAAAAAAAAATCCTTTAACATTAAAATATATCACATCATTTTACTATAATACTAGAACAAAAGCTGCACAAATTTACAAAACAAACCTGGAATTTCTTAAAACTAAAGAATATTTAAGAATGAACTAACTGTTAATGATGTCAAAGTCAGCAAAAGGAGATATCAAATTTCAACCACTGGCTGTAAAGTAAAAATTCAGAAGAACTCTTTAAAAAAAAATATCAATTCTATAAATGAACAGCTGTTTATTTTATTTTTGGTGTCTAAATTTATGTCAACTAGACTTGTCCGTCAGACACTGATGCCCCCACAACTGGGAAATTATCACAGAAAGGGAGTTCATTACCAGGGAAAACCATGGATATATTAATAGGCTAAGAGTACTGCCCTTTACAAATAAACCTCTTTCAAAATGTATCAGCTGCTATACCTCTTTCACAATGCCTTTCTTCCATAACTCATTCACCTATTTAACAATATGGCAATTATTTTAAATAGCTATGAAAACATTGGATTTCAGTATTACTAAGGTTGTTATATGTATGTAATAAGTATGCAAACATTTAAACACAGGTGTAGGAGAGGTTGTGAACACAAGATTTGGCATGTATGAAAAACCAACAAAGGGCAATAATCCAGTGAAAACTGATCAGAGAAAAAAAATTTCTTTACTTCTTGCACAAGTATGCATCATGGTCTATGTGTGCCAGTTTGGTTTCATACACCCATAGGTGTAGGAGAAGTTGCACAGACAAGATTAACTATAATTATATGGCATTTATGAAAAACAAACAAAGGGCAATCATCCTATGAAAACTGATGTGAGAAAAAAATTTCTTTACTTATTGCACAACTACACATCTTGGTCTATTATATGTAGGAGTTTGGTTTCAATCCTACCATGGGTGTAGGAGGAATTGCGCACACAAGATTTACTATATATGGCATGTACGAAAAACCAACAAAGGGCAATAATCCAGTGAAAACTGATCCGAAAAAAAAAAAATTTCATTTCTTGCACAACAACCTATCATCGTCTATCAGTGTGTGAGTTTGGTTCCAATCCATCCATGTGTGTAGGAGGAGTTGGGCACACAAGAAATGGGGATGTACTTATGTACGTACATACAGACAGATGTGTGCAAATCTATTGCCCCCACACTATGTGGTGGGGGCATACAAAAATTTGTAAACACTCACAAAGAAACACATACTGTGAAATCATTTAAATTCGAGGGCATAAAATTTTGTGGTTTGCCGGCAGAAGGCAATTTCGTGGGGTCGTAAATTCGTGGAATTCTATTGCCAGGTAAAAAAATACGGGGCTGAAAATTCGTTGATTTCAGCATTCGGCAATATCCATCATTTGTGCTTTGAAATCGTTGACACGTGAAAGTTAACGTTTTTCCACCTGACCAAACAACTGCAGATTCGTTACTATGGTAATTAATCCATCGATCGGTCTTCTCAATTAACAAGTGTCAAGTGTCAATTATACTTTGTGATATGTTGCGCATCTTTTTCATCGTTAAAATTTAAGGTGTGTAAAAACGGTCATTATGATTTTTTTAAGCTGTGAAAAACGTCGGCCTTCCGTCTTTGATAATGCAACCTTAATTAGCGCCAATTAACCTTTTTGTTTGCAGCGTTGTAATAAGTACAACAAAATACAGTAGTCAATTTACTATACTAAGTAATAAGTTCCAAAGTAATAATAGTTTACTCAATATCAGTAAAAATAAACATTTCATTCAGGGACCGTATAACTGCAAAAAGCATCCGAAGTATAGTGCTGTTTGACAGACACGTGACGCTACTAGAATTTCTACTCTCAGTTTCGATGCACTTAGTAAACAAACAAAATACGGGTACAAACTTAAAAAAAAACCATCTATCGGTTTAGTATCCGATTCATACCTATGTGTATCATTGATTCATTAAATGAAGTACAAAAAAGCCGCGGTTAAGCACACAACTTGTCTACGGACGATGTACCAACTACGAACCACGTCTCAGACCTTTTTTGGTGCTGCTGACTGATTGGGCATACTTAACATTATCTTGGGCACAATTTGTTCGTCGGGACTTGATTTCGTGGGTTACCTGAACCACGAAATCCACGAAAATTAATCCCCCATGAATATTAATGATTTCACAGTAAATCAAAAGGCAACAGTCTAACCTAAAACCAAATAAAACTAACCAAAGTAACAAATGAACTGAGAAAACAATAAGCAAATATTGCCACCTCTCAACCAAACTCAACATGGAACAAAGAAACACATATTAAATCTAAAGGCAACAGTCTAACCTAAAACCAAATAAAACTAACCAAAGTAACAAATGAACTGAGGAAACAATAATCGAATATTGCCACCTCTCAACCAAACTCAACATGGAACTTATTAACTTCAGCTCACATACTGTCGGTGACAGTTCCTACTTCAGCTTCTGGTGCTTGAATATGAACAATGTCTGTATCACTCACACTTATAAGAACTGTCTTCTCTGGTTCCCCTTGCACTGTTCCGTGTTTGTAATTTTGAAGATCATTCTCTACAGTGTTTGTTTCTCTACTTAATACTTCTGGACCTTTGTCATCATGACTAGATTCTACACAGAATGCTGTAAGGTCACTAACACCTGATAAATCTTCATTTGTAAAATCAGATTGATCATTTATTGTAGCATTCAGATCTTCAATCTGAAAAACATCATTTAAGTCTTCTCTTTCACTAAGAAGTTCATGCATTTGTTCTATTACATCTATTTTATCAGAACCTTGATTCTCTGAAACTTTGCTGAAATCAGACTCATCAAGGAATCCTGTAACATCTGGGCTGTATTTGAGAAGATTCTTATTTCTTTGTACAAGGTCATTATCTTCATTTAGAATGGACTGCAAGGAGTCCACATAAATATCTTCATCTAAAGTTTTATCAGTAGTATAAGACTCATTGTCATAATCACTATAAGCAGTTGCAAACGAAAGTGAAGAATCAGACACAGAAATATCTGGGGAACACATTAAGTCTGTCTCTTTCATTTCAGACCTGATCTTCTGATGGAACTGTTCTGTGTCGGCTTTATAAGCTTGTTTCCATCTCTCAACACAAGCCCACAGATCTTCTTCACTCTTATTTCTAAGTCTTTCAGCTATTGTTTCACCTTTCTCTGTAGCAAGATCTTCAAGAGCAAGATTTGTCTCTACTGTATCAGTCTTGTCAACTTCTGTTACTAAAGACTCGTCAGTGTAATCTACTTGTAATTTCTGGTTAAGTAAAGCTCTTGTTTCCAGACCAATCTCTTCACCGCCATGCATGTTGATATCAGAAAGTTCTCTGATTTTCAATAAATTCTCCTGCATTTCTTGATGTTCTTTAGCTTCAACTTCTTTCTCTTTCCTCCTTGAAACTTCCTTTACTTTTGTGGATATTTCCAAAATAGTTTCTTTGATCTTTTGAGCATCAGTACTAATTTTATCAAACAAAGAATTATCAGCATGCAATGGATCCAACTGACCTCTGTGAAAATATCTACACTTCCTGACCCCACTGAACAAGCCTTTAGCTGAGTTTAGAAAGAAAGCTGCACACACATTTACCTCAGAACCTCTAGATTCTATGACAGGAAAGCTGTCTACACCATCACTATGTGTCATGAAAAACTTACCTAAGTTAGTAAAAAGGTCTCTTGCTACTTGTAAAAGAGCCTGAAAAGAAGAAAATTTCCATCTTACTTAAACAAACATTGTGGTAATAAATGACTTCAATGGTAAATGTCATCATCAAGTCTTGAAGATTTGATGTCAAGATATGCACAAGTTAATTATTTTTTTTTAGTGACTGTGGCTTTTGTCTGAAAAAAAAAGTGTCTCCAAATGAAAAATAATTCTACTAACAAGGCATTAAAACATGTTAATTCTTCAATCATTGTGATCCTGATCAATCATCTGGTGGTCTCAATAATAATGACCAATTACTGGAATTCATATGACTCCCCAAAATATCCTGTTTCTTATTTTAATAAGCGAAGTAAAACCAAAAAAGATTTACACTAAAATAGTTTAAATGACAGATTGTTCAATAATTACACTATATCACCGTGAACTCTAAAACAACTTTCTTACTATAACATCTACTTCAAGAATTGTAGTATCATTAGTTTGACAGGAAAATTTACCAGCAGAATGCCAATAAGAACAATTTGCAATATTTCTCATACTCTCATATGAACAGCATGTCTCTAAATTTGCATTCTTACTGAATTTTAAATGTTTTCTTAAGTGTTCAGGAGACATTCTTCCATTCCAAGAGGTAACTACAACACAAATTTATTCACACCAAAACCACACTAGGAAGGACAGAAACCCTCTTTTCACATACAGTAAGGATGGTAGGAAGGTCTTAACCAAGGCTTTCAAGCACAGTTTGAAAATATATAGGAATTAATGGAAAGACTGAACAAGAGAGCCATCATGGCCCTGAATCACTCACCTGAGAACTACCATTCAAGGTGAACAATGGAATCAAGGTAAGTTCATCAGATGAAGAATAAAATCTTAAATAAATATATCCAGTTATTATAGTAAACACAGGTCAGAAAATGCAGTGACCTAGTTTTTGACCCAGGTGATAAATATTCAAACCTGACCTAGAAATAATCAACAAAAACATTGTGACTGAAAATCATCACGACTGACTTCTGAATGTCACCTGTAATATCTGAATTCAAAATGAGACCTGTAGTTTTATATTCAATCAATCAAATACAGTTGTAGTGAGAGACTGGGTAGTCTGATCTATGGCATATATCACCTTTATGTTCAAGTTGAAACATACTATAATTCTTAATGACAATTCACATTTCTCAATCTTGGTTATAACAATTAAAGGGAAAGTCACTGCTGTGTTAAAAAAAGGATTTCAGATCAATCCCCCACTCTTCCACTAACATTACTAATTGTCTTCCAGATGAGACATTAAACTGAGGTCCCATGTGTCAGTGCTGTGCATGAGGGATGCTTTCTGTATCTTGCACCATCCCCCACAACATTAAATAACTAATCTCTGTAGGGGGTGTTGGTCATATGGGCAACTTGTACCGATATATAAACACACATAGACGACCTCAAGGTGAACAAGTATACAAAATATCTATGCTCTTGGCCTTGTGGTTTCAGACAAGATTTTTAAAGTTTTTCTTTTTGTTGACAAAGCAACCAGAGTTCTTGATGGAATATAATTCTTTGAACAACTTTGGTTGAGCTTCAAGCAAGGAACACCACAGCAAAGTTTAATCAACTTTAACCAGGTGGTTAAAGAGGAGATGTTGTTTAAAGAAAAAGTTTGATGCCACTTCACGATGCATGACGGACACAGGGCCATCAGAAAAGCTCACCAAGAGCACACTGTGCTCGGATGAGCTAAAAACAAGACATTCTGATACAAACCTGTGTTTGTATTTTCAGTTTTCTTTCATTCTGGAAGGCTAGTGTACTTGTTAGGACTGTTGATGTATAACGGAAGCACTGGTGAATACACGATATGTCTCTATCTGTAAATCTGAAAATATCAAAGACATTCATGCAACATTCAGCATACCTTCATTTCAATATATCAGCCTGTATGATCAGGTTGCCAGTACTGCCATTTGTAGGTTTATTATAATCAATATGAAGTCATTCCTTCATCTGTGATAAGAAACCCTTTAGTTTGCAACATGAAACCCTTTAGCTTGCAACATGAAACTCTTTAGCTTGAAGCAGGAAACCCTACAGCTTGTTACAAAACATTCAAGTTGTTTCTGCGATTTTCTAGTAAATTCACTTTAAAAATGGTGTCATCATATGCAATATTAATTGCTTTACAAATCAAATAAATCTGTGGAGTTTGCTGTGAGTCACAACCTGCTGCAAATTAGCCATTATTAGGAACAAAATTTATGTGAAATTGCCACAGGCAATCTTTTTCTTCGCTGCCAAATTAATCTGTTTCAAGGGTTTCTTAATATTTAGTTAGAATCTTTGGCTTTTAATCTCTCTCTCTCTCTCTCTCATGCACGTACGCATGCACGTACGCACGCACATCAATAACACATGAAACTGATAGGGAAGCATTATTTATCTTACTAAACTGTGAGGGGAAGCTCTTGTCACACTAGTTTAAATGCAAGAGATATACATCAGTGTCTGATAAAGCTCTCACAAAATATCACGTCCCATAAGGATAGTTTTCTCCACAATTACTCTTCTCATTTTGACCACTTTTTGCACCAACAGAATCCATGAGAGAAAGTCATTTTAATTTCCCAATATTCACTGAACATTCAACAAACAAAACGACAATTCAGCAAGAAATAACCCGAAAATCAATATGCTGTAATAATAAGAGATCACAACTGATATCATTGTGTCAATAAAAATAAGCATTTCTAGTTACAGTTTTAGGCCTTGCTAGTGGTACCATCAGATTTTGGTGTCACAGATCAATATAAATGTACAAAATATGTTTCAGGCTTAAGAAGAATTAATATATATATATATAATATATCTCCAACATATTCCCTGGCAGTGTGACACTGTCTTGCATTATTTCTAAGTTTCTTTGAATCATTTATATCGTATTATTTCAGGCTCTGGGAGGTGACTTATCAAACAAGTTGATCATTCTGCTTTGTATGAAGACTGTATCAACAGTATTAAGATGGTCAACTGAAACCCTTTTTTTGTAAAGCAACTACAATAGAAATCCCTTGTCTTCATTTTCAAACTTGACTGACCAGCAAACAGCAGCGATCAGAAAAGCAACGACAACACTGAGCCCTTTATGTATTTCACTGACAATAAGCACACAGAAAATGACATTTGATTGTTCTTAAGAGCATAAAAATGTATACTAACGGAAAAATATAACTGTGCATACTTCAAAGGTATAGAATTTTTTTTAATATTAGGAATAGTAACATAAAACTTTGCAAATTAGCCAATCAACGTTTTATTTCTAACAATCAATACAAACACTTCATCATGTAAAACAATTTTTACAGTAACAAGGCGCAGAAGTTGACAGGTATGAAATCTGATTTCACAAGGTCAGTATCGTGTGTGGCCTCCATTGGCGTTCAAGCAAGCACGGCAGCGACGAGGCATAGAGGCAACTAAGTTGGCGATAACTGCCTGTGGAATGGTGTTCCAGATGTTGACCAATGTCTGCGCTAGTTGGTCCAGCGTGAGAGGTTGGTTAGGTCTTCGACGGAGGCGTCTCTTCATCTCATCCCAAACGTGCTCAATTGGTGAAAGATCTGGTGAAACAGCGGGCCAGGGTAAGACACTCACGTTTTGCTGAGCCAGAAACCCGGTAACTACACGTGCTACATGTGGCCGAGCGTTGTCTTGTCGAAACGTCATGTTACGCCCTTGACGTTGAAGAAATGGCAGCACGTGGGGTATGACAATCTCATCTCTGTAACGAACACCCGTTAAATTGCCACGGACAATTACAAGCTGGGTCCTGCCTTGAGATGAGATACCTCCCCAAACCATTATCGACCCACCACCACCAAAACGTTGACGTTGAAAAACACAGGGATCCAAGTAACGTTCTCCGCGACGCCTGTATACACGAACTCGTCCGTCCGAACTTTCTAAGTGAAACCGCGACTCGTCAGTAAACAGAACATTATTCCAATATGCTCTTGGAAGCCTTAGATACTGTCTGCACCACTGACGTCGACGTTGTCGATGACGTAAGAGAAGAGTAGGACGTATCGCAGGACGTCGTGGAGTAATGCTGTGCTCTCTTAATCGGTTTCTAACAGTTCGTCAACTGATAGGTCTCAAGCCAGGAATTGTTCGTGCTGTTAATGTGGCCGGTTGAAATCGATTCCGTAGGTGTGTAAGCCGGATATAATTGTCTTGACGGATTGACGTCACACGTGGACGCCCTGGACGTGGTAGATCACGGACGTTGCCACGTTGCTGAAATCGTCGCCAAAGTGCTGATATGGTGTTTCGGTGAACACCAAAACGCTGCGCAACCGCATTTTGAGCAATGCCTGCTTGGAGCATACCGACGGCACGTAGGCGATCATTTTCTGAGATGCGTGGCATTGTCTTCAAAGACTTAAAATCCAAATGAAGGTGTTTTTCTGAACTGCTGGGTAGCTCACTATAATTTGACGGTTAAAATAACTCGAAACAGCATGTACGAGGATGTTAACATAAAGAAACACGTAAAAAGCGCGACCGTTACGGGCTATAAATTTTGCACGTGCAACTCGCGAAAAGCAGTATTATTGAAACAAGATTACCTTGTGAATTACACAAAAGAAATCTGCTAAAATAATTTTATACCTAATAAAAGATATTAAGTATTTTAGTGTGCACAGTTATATTTTTCCGTCAGTATATTTTAAAGTGAAATGGAAATCAAAAACCTTCTTTTAACATACTTGTTTCAGAACAAAGATTCTCTTCTGGATTCTTTCTTTATTGAGAAGTATTTTGTGTCTTAACTCTAAAAAAGTTTTAATGTGTTGTAAAAGTCTAAGAATTCTCTTAAGAGCATAAAAATCATCACAGATCAGACAGGAAGTTGAAAACAAATTTCGAACAAAAACATCAGAGGTCAATAACTGTAACTTGGCTCTAGAATATCAGTGGAACAATTTCCGGTGAAGATCTATCTATTACTCTAACCTGTGCCAACTAATTTTGTACAGTAATAGATTTGAATATAACTTTTACATTGTATATGTTACTGCCTAAGTTATGGAGGCAAAAGAGAACTTATATTCATGCAGGATGCAGATTTTTTCACGCAATCTTTGCCATAAATTGGCCTATAACTGACATTTAAGAAACCAAAGACCAAATGAATTAAAACTGATCAGGCTAAATTTGCTTGCAGATCATTTCCCCTAGGTAATTGGCAAGAAACAAATTCAGAGATTTTATATTAAAGGGTACCGAAATTCAAAAATTTCGTATGTATATTTTAAATCAACTCCTTGTTTTATTTCATAACCCAAGATATAGGGAAAATCTTCGATCTCCAAATACATGAATTTTGACTTTTAAAATCTAGTATTGAGATTGTCACTCGGTTTATAGATGGTGCCATTGCTGCAAAAATACATGGCCAGAGAAAGCGAGACTTAAGATTTTTTGACGTAATTGTGTCCATTGGAGTATGGCGGAAGTGTACACATCATGATTCATAGATTTCATCGAAATGAATTGTTATCAGATTAAGGCTTGTTGTCAATGGTTTTATCATACAATATATTATGCGACTTTTACCTAAAAGTCAGGATATAATTAAATGGAATTGTCTGATTAATTCTATTAGGTTTAAAGTTGATTTACAAACGTTTTAGATAAAAAAGTCAAAGTCGTGATGAACTTACCTGGTGTTCCGGCGAATAAAAATTAGTGTAAGAAGTGACTGTTATTCCCTTCTTTAGTTTTAATCCTGGGTTAACATTTTTTCACTCAATGAAAAAAAAACAGAACTTACTTCTTTCAGCTTGACGTTTGTACAGATGTATTTCAAATAAAGTTTTAAAAATTCAGTTCCGAATCTCTAGAATAATGACATTTAATTCCTAATAAAATTTCCCAAGTGTTAAAGTACTTTGTCTTTATCAGAGCTACAAATGCTAACAGAAGGGCAATTATAACTAAGCAATAATCATAATGTGATTGCATAATAGCTGGTGACATATCCGTGTTTGGATAAGCCACTGTTAATTGTCGTTTGATCTTGAAGACCTGTTATACTTGGATGGGTTCAGGATTGACCTTATTTGCCTGTCATGAAAAAATGTCGCAGGCTTAATAATAACCTGTCAGATAATTATGATACTAATTTACTGCTTTTTAACAAAGTTACCAGAGCTAACGCCGATTATAATTTCACTGAATTCAGAAATTCGCATAGTAAACCTGTACAGTGAAAACAATTTCAGCAGAACCAATGCATACGAATTATTTATTTATGTAAGAAAAATACAAAATACACCATCAATTTATTTTGGATATTTTCAAGCAACAAACTGGCATTCTTCCGATAATTTTACCTATTGTAGCAGTTATCAATTAAAAAAAAAATAACTATGTCACAGCCTAAGTGGTCAAAAGACAATATGGCGCGTTCCATCGGTCAGCAGATGATGAAAAAAATTGCTACTTTGATTAAATATTTTTAAGTAAATATTCTTTCATTATTCGTAAAATTTTCAAAACTTAACAATAAATGCACAATTTTTATTATGGTGTCAGTTAAATTTGTGACTTCGTTTCCCTTTGAAAGGAAAACTTTTTCTTATTTCCACTGTTTACAGAAACTATCTTTAAGAGTAGTTTGAATTAAAGACTTAGGCCTATTTTTAAAACTTGTGAAAGCAAAAAACAAAAAAAACAAAAAAATCCAATATTATATAAAGAAATAACTTAGGCGAAACGCTTTGTGGTCTATATTTGAAAGAAAAAAAACAACAATTTACACACTGCATTGAGGATATCAAGTTTATGGCTAATTATTATTATAAATGATGCCACAAAAGTGCAATTATCAATTCTTTTAATATGCTTGAATTCTCTTAGAATCTCTTTCAGGCACTCAATTTTTCTCACAAAGTCAAACAGTATCAATAAGATGTTTGGCATAATCATACATGAAAAAGATCAAAGGAAAAATCATTATTCAATAAAGCAAGAATGTTCCCCTTAATACCTGATACATAATTACCTTCTTTGAATTATTAAGTGAGTCAAAAAAAAAAACATCAATTAAAATACTTCTAAAATTATGAACATTATTAGTCTCCTTATGCCTCTCAGAGTTGGGTATAGAATCAGGTATGCAAGAAATTTTAAGAATTCTTTGAGGAAAAAATCTAAGCTTGACTACATTAAATATAGGCCACTACAGTTTCTGAAGGTGTAAAATCTTTATAGGTATGCAGGTATTCTGACTGTATAATGCTTAATGTAATTTTGCTATGTCTGATATTGGATGCCATCTGGAATCTTCTATATATTTCATTAAGGTAGCCAGATTTTGCAGGTAAGCATAATTAAGCCTACATCTTGGTGATGGATACTTTTCAAAGGATATCTCTTTTAAATTGGTATGATCAAATCATAATTGAGAGCTTTTGCTTGAAATAAGTTAAAACAACTGACCTCCTTAATGTGCACTAATTAATGGACAAATACTAGCAAACAACTTGGTCATGAAAACATATGTCAAATCTATATATACCTGTTTGCATTTTGTTTGTTTGCCACACACGTCAATGCAATAAGGTTGTTATTACTTCTGCTTGTCACTGGCACACATAAAAATGATCGTAAAGGACACTCAATCTTTTCTTCTATTGCTTTTCTGCTCTCCTGTAACAGAATTGTAAAGGTTAACAACAACATTTGCATCTGACATTTCTGAAATGAAAAAGTGTCACATGTAGGTTTGAATAATAAAGTCAGTAGTTGCAAAAATCTCGCACAGCCAGAGCAAATTACGTAAACTGAGGTAAGTATGGGCTTAACTTATTTAACTAAATGTTAATGGTACCTAATAAAATTTTCTCACTCCAGTCCTAAATTTCTTCCTATCATCGAGACATACAGTCACTGAACTAGTCTGAAAGATGAGCCATAATTTTGAAAATAGTCATTAGTGTTAGCATGGAATTTTCTGCACACAGTTTATGTCTACTTTGGCAGACAACCATAAAGCCTGCAGAGAGTTCCATTAGTTAGTTTTAAAATTGTTTATGCTACAGAAACACTATATAAAATGCAATTTCGAGGAAACTACATTTTGTAATAAGTTAGGATAAAAATAGCCCAAGTAACTGTTATCACCAGTTGCATAATACAAACGGAGATATTCCTGGACAGAAAACAGATATATAAAATGTTGTTGAAATCTGATAATCATGTTGTCATGAAAACTGACTTTTCAACATAACCACAGATGACATCTGAGAGTTCTATGGTCCAATTTATTCTATTGCATTTGGAAAAACTGATGGTTTCATTTAACCCTTTCCTCCATATATACACCTTTATGGCTTGGGCAAACAGTGTAGATCCAGATCAGGATCTACACCGTTTGCCTTTTGATACATTAGGTTATTTCTGACCAAAAAGCGACCAATGCACATCCTGATAAGACGGCACAGATGTGCCGGCTGATCTGGATCTACACTGGTTGCACATGCGTAAAAATGGGTATATATGGAGTAAAGGGTTAAAGCAGGCAGCATTTTATTCCTGCAAAATCACCACAATAGTTTGCTATCCATGAACTTATCCATAAAAAACCCTATCTAACAGGAATCATTTCACCCAACATTTCTGTATACAATATATCATATTGATTAGACATCTCCATCAGAAGTAATCACACATTAATTAAACAACATGAATGATATTTTCTAGTCTCAATATGGGCATTTCCTCTTTTACTCCAAGGGAGTTCAGGAAATGTTCAAATCATACTGCACTTTAATTACAAGAAACCTCACACAACAGGCTATGGTTTACATGCTAAGATTCAGAAACAAAAAGAAGCAGATAGGAAAAAGAAAGCAAAAAGTCACATTTAATGCTTATTGATTTCTGGCCACCTCTGGGAGATCTATTAGTTATTATCTGGCAAAAAAAAAAGTGCATCAGTAGACCAGTGACAGGCTGTAGGTTTCAACAAATGAGAAGCCAAAGAAAAATACATACTAACAAATCTTCATTTCTTATTAATTTCATGATCAGAAATTAAGGAAAATATAGACAGCTAGTCTAAACCAATAAACGCTCTTGGTTTTCTCTATGGAATTTTTTCACTATTTCAACTTCTTTACACCATTTTCATTTTTAGTTTTAATATTTTTGTTTCACTACCTCTGGACAAGTAGCACATTAAACTTTTCTGAAACTGAATATTCAGGCTGTTTACAGTATATTTTCTGTTATGTAGGAAACCAAATTAGCTATAAATCCCACTTGAAAAGGAAATTCTGCAGACATACAGAGACATTTTACTTGATGCAGACAAATAAAGAAGTGGTTTTTAAAGTACTTATGTTGTAGGAATGGGTCCCACAACTGCCTGAATAATATCAGAAGCAGACAAATCGATGAAGTAAAACTGTCTACTGTTGTTACAGGATGCATTAAATTGCATATCAGTATCAAACAAACCAATTAGATACTTGCACCATCTACACTGTCTGTGGCTCACAAGGTGGAAAAAATCTCTTCACATTTCAGAATGTCCATTTTCCTTGCCTTTCTTTGAAAATTTACCATCTAATCAGGTAAAATCAATTGGAAATGGTAGGTTATCTGCTTTTCTAAGGGGAACTAAATGCCTTTTTCTGTCTGGGATATAATGAAATTACTAGATTCACAATTAAGAAATTAACAGACAAATTCAGGTCTCATTTTTTTCTACTACAGCTGAATACATAAGAAGACTGCTAATCAAAAATGTCTAAATCAGCATCTATTCATAAGCAAATTTGATTCATAAATGCATTAATCTAAGAGCAAGAGTGCCAACTGAAAAGGCTACTTAACAGAAATTATGCAATTCTTGTTAGTTCATAGACAGTTCATTTAAAAGTGAGTTTTGAAAACTGTGGAAGCTTAACCTACTCCAAAGGATGAACAAAATTAGTTAACTGGCAAGTGACCTTCAGTAATGGTCTTTTGATGTACTTGTCCTCTAAGGTGATAAGAGATGCTGATCTATTCAAGCAATTGGCAACCTAATGAATGGATGAACCAGGATTGTAGAGGTAAAAGACAATGAATGGAATTCTTTGTTAATTGTACTAACTCATTCAAACAAAATGGAAGAGGTTCGCTGCCCTTTGAATCAACCATTTCCGCTCTCCTTACTTTTGCATTGGTAAACTTTGTCTTAGGTTATAACAATACAGAAAAAGACGGACTAACTCAATCATCAGTCTGATGGTCTTTGATTGCTCAATTTCAAGTCCTTTTCAGGATAAAAAATGTTCTTGCGTGTTTGGATTTATCATAAGATACTCACCTCTGGAATGTCTTCCAAAGTCATTGGTTGTTTTGTTTCTAGGGCAACAGAAAAACAGCTGCTCTGACCCTGAAAATTAACCAATCAATATTTTCATAAAGCAAAAGTTTTCTTTAAAGTCTTTCTTTCTTTGAGGAAAGAAATCAAACTTAGAAAAAGATTTTGGCAAAGCCTTATCAAGACTGGTATACAATCTAGTTTATCAAATGAACTCAAAGCAAGAAAAGTGAACATATTTCTTTTCAAAACAAACTACTTACTGAAAACCTTTCTTCTTCTTGTAATATTTTCTTCCCTATCACCTGCAAATATAATAAGACCAAACTCATAAATCTGAATATTCATCATCCATTATTGATTATACCAATTTTCTACTTAATCACTTCAGCTGCTCATTTCTTAACAGCAAATTAAACACACACTCTCAGATATTAAAAAAATATCAAATGTAACAAAGGAAGGCTTAGAAAAAACCTACATGTAGCTTTATTAATAAAGTATTACAACACAGATTGTATCAATCTTTTTCTCAAAGAACAACATTTGGGAACAAAAGCTATCAGGTATCTTCATACAAATTGAAACTGAGATATTCAAAGCTTTACATCCCTACTGATGATGACCTCAGCTGCAAATATACATATATGAATTACATAAATAGATTTATGCCTACTATTTTATCAAAGGAACTTGACTACAGTTAATGTGAAGCACATGAATAGATTACTTCCTAGAACTTCATCAAATGAGCATTAATGAGTCTGAAGCTGTGAGAATTTCTAAGGTTACATTTGAACAGTCACCTTGCACTAAGGCAGCCCTTCTCTATGATCTAATTACGCAATATTTTGTGTAGTGTGGCCACTAAACAGACAATGCTCTGACATCAATTTTAAAGGGTAATTTTGCTGTGTAGGGAAAATAACCATTAATGTCTGTAGAAGAAGAAACTTACATGAAGTGATTATGGAACTTACACAAAGTGATTACTTCTTCCTGCCATTCTCGTTAAAAATACTGGACTAAGTCCATTTTAAAAATTGCAGTTTCTTAAAGGGCACCATAAGTCAAAAATTTCGAATGTATATTTTAAATCAACTCCTTGTTTTATTTCATAACCCAAGATATAACGAAAATCTGCGATCTCCAAATACATGAATTTTGACTTTTAAAATCTAAAATTGAGGTTGTCTCTCTGTTTACTGACAGAGCCATTGTTGCAAAAATAAATGGCGATAGAAAGCGAGACTTAAAAATTCAGCTCCGAATCTCTAAAATAATGACATTTAATTCCTAATAAAATTTCCCGGGCAGGGCCAAAATTAACCCCAGGGGTATAATCTGAACAAGCTTGGTAGAGGTCCACTAGACAATGCTACATACCAAATCTTAAGGCTCAGGGCCTCGTCGTTTCACACAAGAAGATTTTCAAAGTTTTTCCTTTCTGTTGCCATAGCAACCAGAGTTCATTATGGAATTCAATTCTTTGAACAACTTTGGTATAGCTTCATGCAAGGAATATCCCCGGCATGTTTCATCAATGTTGGAGAAGAAGTCGTTCAAGTCAAATTGTTGAGGATGCATAATGCACGCCAATGCAATGCTGGACAATCAATGATCCCAATAGCTCACCCTTGGGCACTTTGTGCTCAGGTGAGCTAAAAACTGACCTTTAGTCAACCTGCAGTGCAGATCACGATTAACCATGAGATCTTTATGCACTTAAACAATTATTCTTCCATTTCATTTACAGGCATCAAGTATCTGCAAGACTGCTTATGGACAAAATGCATGGAAGCATGAAGACTACTGAATCAACAGCTTTGTTATCAACTGATTTTGACATTTTCTTTTGAACAACCTTCAGCAATACTTAATTTTAGTCTGTCCTCATTTCTAGGAAGAATTTTTTTACAAATAAAAAATGCAGGGATGTAGTTGGGTTTGAACCAAAAGTTATAAATCAGTGATTAAATGAACACTACACTGCAAGAAGGAACACTTTGCTCACTGATTCCTCATCACTAGAGTCAGTGTGCACAAAAATCATTTTACCTGACAAAACAGCTCTTGTGTTTCTGGCACAACTAGATACAAGAATGCACATTCTGCCTGTGTTTGTTCTTCAAGCTGAAACAGATATTTACAAGGTTAGCATATCCCGACTTGACTGTTAAAGACACTATTTTATAGCACAAAACAACCAATGTCAGCATAATTTATGAGGCTGTCAGCAAAAGCGGAAACTTCCGACTCTGAAATCCCGATGTGGACAGTTTTATCCAGCAGCTTGATCATAAGCCTCAAAATTGGTGCACCTTTCTTAAAAGTCTATCAATAAAACATGCATTTTGCAAGGTAATGCCAATGTTTTGTTCCTCCTTAAAGCAGTCCTTTAAACAATAGAGAAAATGTAAGTATATTATGCTACAAGTAAGGCTTAGCAAAGCAAAAATACTGTGATAATAGTTAACATAGTTTTATCTCACTTAAACTCATAACACCGAAACTATACAGTGCAGTCACAATATTTTCAATTGTGAATCTGTTCTGTTCTTGTCTATTTGAAGAGAAATGGCATAGGATATTTTTTTTAATCAATGCATGTAAGCATTGGAACATGAAACAATATGACCTTGTTAGATTGTTACATTCAAATGGTGTATTTGTACTGGCCAACTGGGCAACTCCAACTAATTTCCTTGCTCATGACAAAATATTTATCTTGGCAAAATATTAACAAGTGTTTTGCCCAGCTGATGAATATTATTGAAGTTATTCATAGAAACTGCTGAATTATTTCAACAACAGTTCCATGGTTAGTACTGATGGCCAAGAAAAATATGAAGGAACAAGTGCATAAGATTTTATCTGAAGTGAAGGAAAAATGTTTATTTAAGATCTGCTTTTGCCAACGTATTTTTAGATTTTCTATCTCATCTATGATAATGAAAAATTCTGGAATTCCAACACACAGCAGAAATAATCAAAATATGCATCCTGGGGCTGAAAAAAGTACTACATGGATATGTACAGGCTCTCCAGCAGTATATTTGAACAAAACAAAACTAGGAAAACAAAATACAGAAAACTAGGAAAAAATCAAGGAAAAACTAGGACTGTTTAGACAAAAACTAGGAGTTATTTACAGGAAAAATCTAAACTTTGGTGTGTTTTTTTTTTTCTCTATTTTATTACCACGTACAAAGGCATTAGGACTATTTAGCTGACTGCAATTTGCTTCTATAGTGATATTGTTAGCATCAGTGAATCATAGTCCAACCTTTATAAATCATCATCTGAGAAGGCTGGATGTGACGCACAAGAGATGCAAGAAAACACTTTCAGCAACAGAATTTTGCCAGCTAAACATCCTCAGATTGTCTTTAGCAATAAAGTCTCAAAAACAGTTTTAGAAACAACAGAGACCTTGTCTGTATATTACTTCCTTGAAGAAAAATGTTTAGAAAAACTAGGAAAAGCTAGGAGCACTTTAGAAAAACTGGAAACCCTGGAAAGCCTGCACATGAATAAAATCTAATATGATTTTTACAGGCTTCGAAAAGTCTTTCTTCAACACTAGTCCTTGAATGCTGCAATGCTCTTAATTTAAGATCAGCTTTAAAACAAGTTTCTACCTGTATTTCCCCTACAACACTTTTATCGAAAATGTGTTTACTCTCCCTGTTTGTCCCAAGACAGTCCTAAAAACTGATAATGTAATGCATAGTAACATCAACTCTAGCACAAGAACATTTGTTTTTGGAAAGGAACAATCCTGTTTCAGTAATATACAAAAACTCAGTGTGCCTGATGGATATTATCACAGGTCTTCACTCCCTTGAGTTTTATCTAACATCATTTAAAATGGCAGAAGTTTGTGATGACAAATAAAACCTGTCCTCAAAACCAGGGTATGAGAAGGGGTTCGAATGGAAAGCTATTCTTATACTATCTTCAATCATAAGAAAATTCAAGACAACAATGAAGTATTTAATTTCTTCAATGCATTTAAATCTTTTCTTCAAAGAATCAATACACACTGTCCAACAGGCAATCATGAAATCAACATAATCTCTTTACAGCTTCGTCAAACATGTCTAATATTGAGGTAAGAAAGAAGAAAACATCTTGCAGAATAAAACATCTCACAAATTCCAAATTAATTGTTTGAGCATTTGGTTCAATGCAAGTCCAAGATTGTTATTTTGCAGAAAATGCAGAGCAAGCAACAATCTGACCAATCATGGGAGAAATAACCAATATTATGGTTTACCAAGATTTTCCAAGCAATAACACCCAGTCTCAAATCTCAATCCAATATGAAAAGCTTCTTCTATAAGAAGGCAATAAGGCCCTGTAAAAACGTGAGCCTATTATTTTCAGCACAATTAACTCTAATCACTCTCAGGTCACTAACATGACTGGTGCTTGAGGTTCCATGCTGAATTTCAATGGCATTTTCGTGTCATTAACACTTATATAGCACACAAGCTAATTTATTTCTTCAAATTCAGACATTGGAGGAAAAGAAAATGACAAACAAGAAATGATTTGAGATCTAAAATAAGTACCGTATATGCTCGAATATGATACACACCTTTTTTCAAGACTTTTCAGTTTCCACGAAGGGGTGCGTATAATACATGAAGGTGGGCCATCAGACAATTTTTTCCAGCTTGACAACCCGTAAAATACTGTCCAAAAGTTAATAATTTCTGCCCAAATGATCATGTTTCCCGTTTTGGTGCACCTTCTTTTTGGAGAGATTTCTTAAGGGGAAACTTTTAAATAAGGTGCGATATTCTTAGAGAAAACCATTACTGAATACTGCATTATAATGAGAATGAGGTTTTGAAGCCCAACTGTGACCTTGACCTTTGAGGTACAGACCTGAGTCTTGCGCAAGACACGTCATCATAATGTGCAACAAATTTAAGCCAAATCATTTTAAAATCTATCCATAAATGAAAAAGAAACAGACCAGACACGATCATCACTGCATTATCATTAAAAAAATGATATTTGAAGCCTAAGTGTGACCTTGACCTTTGAACTACAGACCCAGGTCTTGCGCATGACACGTCGTCATAATGTGACACACATTCATGCCAAGTTATTTTAAAATCAAATTCTGAATGACAAAGAAACAGACTGGACACAAACATCACTGCATTATCTCAAAAATGACCTTTGATGCCTATGTGTGACCTTGACCTTTGAGTTAGAGGCCCAGGTCTTGCGTATGACACATCATCTAATTGTGCCACACATTTATGCCAAGTTATTTTAAAATCCAGTCGTGAATGACAAAGAAACAGCCCAGACATGACCATCACTGCATTATCTCAAAAATGACCTTTGAAGCCTATGTGTGACCTTGACCTTTGAGCTAAAGACCCGGGTCTTGCGCATGACATGTCGTCATAACTTGACACACATTTATGCCAAGTTATTTTAAAATCCAATCATGAATGACAAAGATACAGACCGGACACGACCATCACTGCATTATCTCAAAAATGACCTTTGAAGCCTAAGTGTGACCTTGACCTTTAAGCCAGAGACCTAGGTCTTGTGCATGACACGTCATCTAATTGTGACACACATTTATGCCAAGTTATTTTAAAATCCAATCATGAATGACAAAGATTAAGACCGGACACGACCATCACTGCATTATCTCAAAAATGACCTTTGAATCCTAAGTGTGACCTTGACCTTTGAGCCAGAGACCTAGGTCTTGCGCATGACACGTCGTCTAATTGTGCCACACATTTATGCCAAGTTATTTTAAAATCCACCTTACAATAACAAAGTTATTGACCGGACAAGAAAAATGTGGATGGACAGATGGATAGAATGACAGACGGTTCAAAAACTATATGCCTCCCTTCGGGGGCATAAAAAAATCGCCAAAGGCTAACTCTATTTCCAGACAAAATTTTTGTGCGTATTATATTCCATTGCAAGCATTTTTTCCTAGATTTTGAGGCCAGACCATGGATGTGTTTTATACAAGCTAGCATATAATATGTGTTTACGGTATATATTTAAGTTTCCTGCGATGTCTGGTGCGAAACTATTGTGATATTATCATTATCATTTTCAGTTACCTTAAAGTAAAATCGTAAAACCTTATCACCAGTAAATATTATAATCAAAACAACATTTGTACAATAATTGTTGCTACTTTGCCAAGGCTTTTCCTTGGTAAAACAGAAGCTAACCCTCTAAAATGAGAACCCTGTCAGTATTTCGTTGTTATGTCAAGCCTTATGTTTGTTTTTATTGCCAGCAATCAATTAAAGCACTTGTGTATCAAGCATTATCACAAAATTAAGGGAAGATTTTGGAAATACAGGTGTGCAGATATTGCAGACTCTTAAAAATGTACAAGAAACAGCTGCATAGTCAAGTTTTACTTCCAGATATAAAATTTTTATCATGATATTAATTTTCAGAAAACTCAAATCAGTCAGAACTCAGCTGGATGGAAAGATAAACATTTATTAGGGACTATTATTTTGAGTCATTAAGATAGGGAAAGTAAAAACATGCATAGATATATCAAACACTTACATATCTTAGAACTTTCAGCTGCAGTTTAGAGGCATCTTGATCATACAACTCACCTGTAAAATAGAAAATATCAACAATCAAACACACTTCACATAAACAGAGCCGCCAACAAATCAAACAACTTTTTCAAAATGTCTTTTTTTAGATCACACTGGAAAATCAAGCAAAATGAACAGAGGTCTACACAGTACTATTTTTATCTCCAAATTCTTTGCTGTATTAATCTTTTTGCAAAACTGGTAAAGCAAAGATTATGGACAAATAAAATTGGATTTAGAGTTTCATGGAGACAAGGTGCTGTTTTAAGTTTTCCTCTGTAAGTTTCCATAACAACAAGAATATCAAGTAGTTTTGGTACAAATCACTTACAACTGGACATTTCTGTCAGTTTTATTTTGTCTGTAGGTTTCAGAGATATCTAATATAACATAATGTCCAGATGGATGGACTTGGTTTAAGTCTATCTATTAGAGTTTATTTATCCTTGGTACCAGTTGCCTATGATATGATTGACACCCCTGCGCAGATTAGTTATTTTATATTGTGGGGGATAGTGCAAGGTACAGAAAGCATCCCATTTCAGAGACACCTCTGATTCTTTTGCATGCTCAGTGTACAGCACTAATAAATGGGACCTCAGTTTAATGTCTCATCTGAAAGACAATTAATTAGTAATGTTACTGGAGAAGCAGGGGATCGATCTTGAGACCCCTGAGTTATGAGCTCCTGATAAGATGATAATCTTAATCATTTCTAATAATCCTAAAAATCTTATTTTGTACCTTAAGGGTAAGTTTTCTGCTTTTTGGTTTTAACAAAATCATTTAGTTATTTTCACAACAGTTAATTCTTCTGAATATTCACTGACTTTCATTATGTATCCTGTTGCAAAAAAAGTCTAAAGTCTTGTTTCAACAGGATTGTACAGTTTTGAATTCACAGAAATTTACAAAGAATAGTTCATTATACAGAATAATGACTTCATCCCAAATACGTACTTACAGCTGTCATTAATTGAGTGCCAAAGTGAACAGAAAATAGTTATCTGGAAAATTCATGAAAATTCTTTGCAGAAAAACCTGTAAAATTGTTGTATTTTTTTTTAAGTGACTTGCAAAACAGCTCATGAAATTCAGAGAAAACATAAAGGCCACAATTAGGCTGCATTTTCAACATTTTTCGCAATTAAAGTTTGAAATTTTACACTCTACAATTTTTTTTCCCTAAAATGATAGTGTTTCTCTCAAAACTGAAAAAGCTTTCTGTGTTTTAAGAATGGATGAAATGTATCAGTTTTCAGTAAAAATGAATAATAGGTTTGACTGAAGCAGAAAAATTGCATTTTCTTTTTATTTCATCTGGAATAAATGCAGTTTTTCACTAAACCCTTGTAACAACAGTATTTTAAAAATAGAAATAACAGATGTTGTCATAATTTTTTGGTCGTATATTATTCAGATGCCATGTTGTGGTGTTCACTTTTTGATAAGTAAAAAAGAAAATTACAACTTCTCTTTTTTTTTTTTTTTTTTTTTTTTAAATGCATATGCTTCAGTCAGTTTCTGTAACTAACAAGACCTGTCTGTAGACAGCACTCTCCACTTTTCTCAGTGCAGGATAATAAATTATAACCTAAGTTAAACAAGCCGCCCAAGTGAAAAAAAAAATTGGAGTCAGTCGAGTGAGAGTACCTAGTCATGTGAGATGAAAAATCATTTTTTGGTGTGTGTGTGTGTGCGTGCGTGTGTGTGTGCGTGTGTGTGTGTGTGTGTGTGTGTGTGTGGGGGGGGGGGGGGGTTACTAACAATCTTTGTAGAGGTCTTGCTGGTGATCAAATATTCCAAGTTTGAAGGGAATATCTTTGACACTTTTTGAGAAATGGACATTAACAAAAAAGGTTAACCAAGAAGTTCTAAGTCGAAAAAGGGGCGTAACTTTGAAAAAATAAATTTGTAGGTTCTACGCCCTTTAGAAATGGTGTCACATTTTCATTGTGAACATGTATTCTAAATTTGAAGTAAATAGCTTTGATAGTTTCTGAGAAATTGGACCTTAACAAAAAGGTTAACCAACACATGACAATGCCTCCACTTTTTCTTCTTCGAAAAGTGGAGCTAAAAACTGTAAAATAATTTATTCCTTAACTAAGAAATTGACCATAAAGTCACAATTACGCAGCTACAGATGGGAGCAATTACATAACTTAGGTCAACCTGGGTAGAGCTTCTTCAGGTCATTTTCTCTCACCTTTGATTCAAGAGAGGAAGCAGCCATTTGCCTGCAGAGAGACTGGTTAGAAAACTGGTTGGATTAAACACTTGTTACATCCATGGACTGTCTGCTGGGATATGACCAAAATGAGGTTGAAACTGGCATTAAACCACAATGAAAAAACCAACCAAACGAACAAATATTACTTTAGCTGGTGAGTTCTTTGAGTTTGGTTTACATGTAACAACTATTCTGAAAGACTATGGCATTGCTTTAAAGTGCCTACAGTTTAACCTGTCTTTCCTTGGACAGAATGGCACTGGAACAATTTCCAAACAAAGAATAAATAGAGACTAGTCTCCAGCAGTCTAGATCATTATCCAAAGAGATTATCAACAATGTGGTCAAATTTTACTTTTTCATTTTTTTTCACTTTCATATAAAAGGCTATTTTGAAATAAATTACTTTTGTATACTTTCAATCGCAATCTGACAACCTGTAAGTACAGTAATAATGGAATAAACAGTGCATATTATAACATTTCTATTAATCATTTTCATGTCATGAAGACTTTGCATGTAACATGCAACATGTGATATAGTAATAGTAATTGCTAGGTTGCTGTGTGATCCATATCCATGTTTTAGTAACCTTTGAAGGCACACATTTTTTAAAGGCAGCACTTTAGGTTAATTCAGAGAAGCCAGAAAACAGCCTGTTTGCAGAAAATGATAATTAGTTTATGATGTCGACTTTGATATTGTTTTCTTGATGACGTCAATTTGACCAGAATGTTGATTAGTTCACGTCAGGTCATATATTAGTGTTTTTCTTTAATTCCTTACAATTATATTCAGATATGTTTAAAACTAAACTACAGACTATCACATTTTATACCCTGTGGTCTCGTGTTTAAAGTACTGCTCTTGAATCACTAATTAAAACCTCTTACTGATAGAAGGTTATAGGTTCAAGCCCCATTACTGACTGTGTGACCATTCATGTGAGAAAAAGTGCAGTTTCTTATTGAGTACTGGGGTCTAGTACATGTCCTTCCAAGGAACAAAGGTAAGGTCAACTGCTCACCAGATATGACTTTGATAGAGGGCATTTTAACATTAAACCTAAAAAAACTATTATATTCATACTTGGATTATTAAGTTGGATAACTTAAACATTTTAACTAACCACTGTCATTCAGTACAGTCTTTCGTACAAAGACTTTATGTGGAAGCTAAACTGAATAAAAAAAATACTAATGAATTTTCAAGATCCTACAATTATATTAGCCTGAAGGGATTTAAAACAATTATAGTCAGAATTCAAGCAACATTTGATAAAATTTAAGACATGTTTTACAGTTTACAAGATTATGGAGACTAACTCGGGATTTTTAAGCAATTTAAGAGTAGTAAATTTAAATTGCATGGCATGAAAGTGAGAGTATTTTGAACTTTGTTGTACAAATCAGTATGAGAAAACAGGGTTTTTTTTGTTTTAAAAATTAATTGGCAAAAAATCTGTTTTCACAATTATATGCAAAATCAGGCAAAACTCCTATATAAAGACAACATGATGTCATTTCTGTGCTGGCTAAATTCTGTGTCAATAACATAGTTACCTCCAATCAGTAACATTTTTTTCTTCATATTTTAAAAGAAAATAACTATTTGCCCTTGTTTTCTTATCTTAATTTGCATCAATGCAATCTTAAGTCTGGGGCTAAAAGCAGGAAGATCCAGAATTAGAAGTGCCAAAAAAAACCTTGAAAACACTACAAAAACCCATAATTTCCTCTTCAATTTCGAAAAATGCCATACTTTCAGAACAAAACAATGTTTACCCTCGTACATCATACTGAGACATTCTCATTTAGCTTTGAGTGGTATTGTTCTCTATATATCAAACATAGCATGATTTATAGGAAAAGTGGGAAGGCATTTAGCCTCAAGTGTCACACACACACACAGTGCCTTGTATTTGTGTGTACATGACATTACCAGACAAACGTAACAAACGAAACAAACATACAGCCATAACTCTACTGCAAAAAGAGCTAAATAATAATGATATAAAACTTTTACAGAAACAGCTATTATGTATAAACTTAATTTAAGATTTAAAGTGCAACAAGTTAAAAGAGATTCTGGTAGTTAAAATTGATTTTACACTGAAATTGTCATTTCATTTTGTTTTTCAACAGCTATACACCAAGACTGCCCGAGTCCTTAAAAGTTTTATGTGAATATTCCTTATTGAAGTATTCACATTTAAAAAAAGGTATAATGAACTCAGTTTAACATCCCTCTCAACAACTTTCCATATCAGGACAGTCCCAACCAAGGATTAAACAAAAAAATTAAAAAAAAATAAAAAATCTTGTATTTTTCAGGTCTGATGCAGGGTTTCTGTAGAGAAGACCGATCTGGCTAAATGTGACAAAATCAAAATGAATGGACCAATAAAGTTAATATTTCTTGTGTTTTGTTTTTGAGTCAATGAATCAATACAGTAATTATTTCTTCTGTTTTGTTTTTGAGTCAATAAATCAATGAAGTTAGTATTTCTTGTGTGTTGTTTTCGAGTCAATGGATCAATGAAGTTAGTATTTCTTGTGTTTTTGTTTTTGAGTCAATGGATCAATGAAGTTAGTATTTCTTGTGTTTTGTTTTTCAGTCAATGGATCAATGAAGTTAGTATTTCTTGTGTTTTTGTTTTTGAGTCAATGGATCAATAAAGTTAGTATTTCTTGTGTTTAGTTTTTGAGTCAATGGATCAATGAAGTTAGTATTTCTTGTGTTTTTGTTTTTGAGTCAATGGATCAATGAAGTTAGTATTTCTTGTGTTTTGTTTTTCAGTCAATGGATCAATGAAGTAAGTATTTCTTGTGTTTTTGTTTTTGAGTCAATGGATCAATAAAGTTAGTATTTCTTGTGTTATGTTTTTCAGTCAATGGATCAATGAAGTAAGTATTTCTTGTGTTTTTGTTTTTGAGTCAATGGGTCAATAAAGTAAGTATTTCTTGTGTTTTTGTTTTTGAGTCAATGGATCAATGAAGTAAGTATTTCTTGTGTTTTTGTTTTTGAGTCAATGGATCAATGAAGTAAGTATTTCTTGTGTTTTTGTTTTTAAGTCAATGGGTCAATAAAGTTAGTATTTCTTGTATTTAGTTTTTGAGTCAATGGATCAATGAAGTTAGTATTTCTTGTGTTTTTGTTTTTGAGTCAATGGATCAATCAAGTAAGTATTCCTTGTGTTTTGTTTTTGAGTTAATGGATCAATCAAGTAAGTATTTCTTGTGTTTTTGTTTTTGAGTCAATGGGTCAATAAAGTTAGTTTTTCTTGCGCTCTTTTTTAGTCAATGAACTAAATAAAGTTAGTATCTCTTGAGTTCTGTTTTCTTCAAATAAAACAAATAATAGTTTTCTTACCACAGAGTTTGATAAGTTGCTGACTAGCCCGCTCTTCAACATTTCTGGTTGACTGGAAGGTCCTTTGAATGTGGTTGTAACAGGCAGCAATCTGTGACAGGAAGGAATGCATTGTCAGTTTGCATTCACAAGACAAAATATAAGCAATACTAGTAATTCACTGTTACAGTCAAGTATAGTGCTACCTTACAAATGTACCTCTACAATCCATGTTTCATATGAGTGTAGTTACTTTATCAATGTGTCTGTCAGATGTCTATTTTCTGAATTCAGTTCTAGAGTTTAAACCAGAATAATCCCTGTATTAATCCATTAAGAATCCAACACTTCAAACACAAAATATTCAATCAGTGCTTTTTTTTTATTTCATCTTTAAGAAAGTACCACTTTGTACAATCTTCTACACAAACCTTTTTTCTATTTTGCTGAAATTGTTTCTTTTCATTCTTTCCAGACCTATTCAGTAAAGCTTTCCCTTGTGGACAAGGGATATAAAAGTGACCAATATCACATCTGCTTAAACATACAAAATAGGAGACAGTCTAAGAAGACATTTTATTATCTTGTACGTATCTTCCAAATAAACCAGACAGTCTCAATACAGCATCTTCTACAAATCCTAGTATCTTTAGATAATTATGTTACCAATTTCATCCAGAAAACTGTGAAACACAAAAAACTTGTCAAAAGCAAACATTATCAATTTTCGTAAAAAAGGAATTTACAGAAAGTATACACAGAATAACTCTTTTAGGGTTTCTAACCAGAAAAGAAGATATTACATGTTGACCTATTAAATCTAAAATGCTTGAAAGTCCTTCTTTTAATTATTTGGCTTTCATAAAATTTCATTACAGTATTTTTACTTATTCTTCATCCGATGTGCTATTTAATACACAATCATACCACTGCTGCAGTAATATTTATACTGACAGTTTAAATCACATTTATTTTCTGAAAGTTGGCTGATCTTTTTCCTGTACCAAACACAGTCAAAATATTTTTCCATTCACTAAATAACTATAATCCGGTCTTCACTCTTAATAATCACAAACTCAAAAAATTTAATCTCAGGTATTCAATATATCATAATTCCCTCAATCTACTAAAAATTCCAGAGTCTCAACGAGTCTTCCCATGTTCATCCATGTTTAACAAGAAATAACTTTATGTTTTTACAGTGGCTGCACACTCTGCTTATAATCAATACATAAAATACAAATCTGCCACAAAATCATGCAAGATTTTGTTTTATTTTGTTGTACCAAAAGAGAAAACAACAAACGTCAATATTTCTTGTCACCATGTCACCAGAATCCATTACAGAGAAACTAGTTTATGAGAGAAAAATTCCCCCTTTTAATGTGTCATCATTTACCAAGAAAGAATTAGACACAAAATAATCAATCAGCATGACTTTTTCTCCCTTCCAAAACAGGTCAAACAGAGCAGTATTTAACAAATTCCTCTGCTGAGTTTGCACAGTTAATTCAATTTGAAAAATCTCTCTTAATCTTTTTTTTCTTCACAGAAATTGAGCAACAACCTTAATTATCAATTTGGTTTTATTTCCTCCAAAATAGTAACCATCCTGTGACACAATCATGAATGTCAAGTGCTTCAATTTTCCAATACAGGGGAATTTTCATCCCAACATTATTCAATTTTCTATTATTATCAACACTAAACTTTTCTCAAGCAATTTAAAAACTACTTCCACATTAATTAACAGAAATATTTTTCCAATACCAAACTTCTGAGGCACTCACTTAGGTTGTGGCTGAGCTGTCAATATCAAAATGTCATCATATAAATTGCATAAAGCTTTAGAAACATCTTAACAGACTGTCAAAAACACTATACCCTTGTGCTAGAAGTGTTCTAAAGAATATAAAAGCAAGTAAGTCTTCAAATATCTCTGCCTGCCAGGAATCTTATGTTACACACAAATCCTCATGCGATTGTCAAGAGCAAATTTTTGAAACAAATCTTCCAAGATGCCACTGAAGGAATTTATATGCGTGCCTCAACAAATTAAACTGATTCATAACTATTACAAATATCATCCAAAATATTGTACAATGGTAGCATGCCACATTCAATGGCTATTTCTTCCCCATTCTAGACATATTTCGAAAGATATGCTTTATCTACGTCAAAATTTCCTTAAAGATGACATCTTGTTTCTCAAGGAAACTGTTTCAGGAATCAATATTATTTCTATCTGGAGGCTTTGACATATTCTTAAAGAAATTGAGTTTAAAATGTCTCATTTAAAAGACTGGAAGCTTCCAAATGACATTAGATTTCACTTATACGTTTGTTTACTTCAAAAATGAACCATTAAAAAAATTCATGCAAACAAACAAATTTTGAATCCATGTACATAATAGTATTTCTAACTGATATTCTGACAAATAATGAATGTAAAATATCTTGATTTGGTTTGTTTCTGAATTCTGAGAAATTAGCTGAAAGAAAAATTTGATAAGTTCTAAGGAAACACAATTAGATGCAGTCAGTGAAGTACAGCGGTGAACAGTGTCTGATGTCTAACCACATTTTACATCAAGCCTCTAGGCTCCACTGTTCCACAGTACTAAACATAGTACATCAGTTCTGATCAATCAATAACCATTTGCATGCGTCCCTGTTGCATTTCCAAAAGTGTGTTGAACTGAAAGAGCCTGATAAAACAGGAGTAGGCAGTAAGTAAGTGGAGCATAAAACTTCCGAATACAACCAACAATAAATAGAAACGATGAAAGAGAAAATTAAAGAGAAAAAATCTTGATCGTAACCAGCCTTATAACCTCAGGCACAATGTAAGTGTGAAGCTTGATTCTGGGTCTTTTCTAATAAAATATTGAACACACAAGAAGGCATACTCAAATATGAAATATTGACCAGCTGGAAAAAATTAATCATAGCAGAGAAAACATAAATTTAACAAAAGGGTGATAATAATGCTCCCAGAAAAAGGCCCATCTCTGAGGTCCAGTGTTTAAGTTACTGACATTGAATTATTTGAGTTATCAATGACTGATGATCACAGGTTCAAGCCCCTCTACTGCAAGCATTACCATAAATGTGAAAAAGTTGGCACTTTCTTACAGAGAATGAGAGTATAGTTATGGTCCTTCCGAGGAAGGACAGTTAGGTAAACTGCCCACTTAATAAGACTTTGAATGTTACAGGACTTTAAAACAATAAAAAAAAGAAATATGAATGATACAATCTTCATTCTGTGAATGTTATAAATGAATTCAAACATGAGAACAATTTTAAATAAAAGAGAGCCAAGAATAATAATGCCAAAGCAATTTTCAGTTTCTGAGAAAATCAATAATTGTCTTGTACAAGTCATCTAAGCACTAACTGACCTTGACATTTTAAATATCAGCGATATAACCTTGACTTCTGGAAAATGATATATGACTTTGACCTCTATACAATGAGCTAAACTAAACTCATTATTGACATGCGACTCTTTTAAAGGGAAGATAAACGGTATGCTGAAGACTCAGAGTTTCAATGGCTTAAAAAATGACAGAACTGCTTAATGATAAACCTTAGTTTTATTTTGTTTGTGATACTGAATTCTTTCTTTTTTAAGGTTTTTTTTCTGATTTCCAGCTGTTCAGGAGATACACCCCAGACACATGGTTCCCACTATTTTTAAGGACTGAAATTCCAGGCTTTTTCCAGGTTTTTTCAAGGATTTTTTTGAAAAATTCCAGGTTTTTAATTTGAGAATTCCAGGTTTTTCCAGACTTCCGGCATTACAATTACGTCAATGACCTCGCTTCTGGTCTTTAGTGTAACCCTTTCAATGCTGCATTTCAACAATGGACTAGTTGGGTATGGTATTTGGTGTTTATCTGAGATCTCATACTACATGTAATTATTTCCAAATAAGATGACAAGGAGTCTAATTTGATGTGAGCATTCAATAAAAATATCAAGCATTCCACGAGTTGTTTAGAGATAAAGCTTGCTAAACTATTTTAGTGCTTGATAGTCAAGTATTTAACTGTTTGATACAAAAATTATATGTTGAATTTTTCAAACTGACAATTAAACATAACCCAAGAAAGGTTGATATCCCCAGCTCCCGCTCACTAAAAAAACGTGCTGCAGACATATTGCCGAATCTACATCAGTGAGACGCTTACATTCTTCCGATAATACCTGAAACAAAATTTAACCTTTTGATTGGACAACAAACTCGACGTAAAACAACGACAAACTCTCGTAAATATCCGTCAATTATTAAGCCCAAAACTTGTTGACGTAATACACAAAAGCCTCGATTTCGTTCTCTGTTTCGTACTCAAACCGTTTCGTACCGATTCCCGGTCTTTTCCCGAAATTGTCCTAAGTTTGTAAAAATCACGGTCTTTTCACGAACGGGAGCGTAAATAATGAAATTCCCGGACTTTTCCCGTTTTCCCGGTAGCGTGGGAACCATGCAGACAAGCATAAAAGACATTTACAAGGATATGGCTCTGTATCATATAGAAGCTTTTATGACATATAAAATTCACTTAATGTGAAACATCATTTATGGACTTTATTGGACTAAGCCACAGTAATCTCTTACAAGATGTTTTGTATTCCATATGGGTTGCCCTAAGCCAAACTTTTGCAAGGATTGTCTGATATTCACACAATAACATCCAAACTTCTACAATTCCCAGATGCACCGATTATATAGCTTGATCAATAGACCTATAACATAGCTGAAATTCTAGACAGTAAATTCAGGAATACAAGCAAAGTGCCAATGACAAAATCTCACAGTTCTGTTGTGATAACTCGCCATCCAAATTCCAGAGACATACAGCATACAGATTTAAAAAGAAGCAACAAGACAAGTTCTCAGGAAAAACAATATTTTAAGAATATTCAACACTGCTCATCGGAAAACAAAGATTGCCATGACTGAATACATTTAAAAAGGCAGGTAAAGAAATTACCATAAAAATTCTATTTATAGCCCGGGCTTTTATTAGAATCACCGATTGTTCGAAAGTTGGGGATGGGCGTTAATTGGAGACACATCTGCACAAGACAGACCGATTTTCTAAGCAGGGCTTTGTAAATCCACTCACCCCTCATAATTACAAGAAGAAATCAAATCCGGAGAAAGAAAGGATGTAGACAACACTAAAATATGTTCATTTCCGCTATTACCGTACATGTAGAGTCTGGTATGTGTGAAAGTTTGCCGAGCACGGGAATAAAAAATAAGCCTTGCTCATGATCTTTACTACTTTCTTATGGCAAAAATAAGGGAAATAAAAGTAAAATAAAAGGGAAATAAGTTAACTTGAATTGTAAAGGTAAGCTCAATTTTCTCAAATCAGGGGATGGGCATTAAAAAGGGGCAGTTGATTTTTCAACTTGGGGCTAAAAAATGGCCGTTTTTTGTCCAAAATATAGAGGATGGGCATCTATAAGAGGATGAGCTATTAATAGAATTTTTTAGGGTATAAACAAAGGTACATAATTATTTGTTATATACATTCTTGGTGAGGTATATGGCCTTGTTTAGCCTGGTCGCATTGATACTACCCATTCTACGAGCTTTAACAAAACTAGTAATGAGCATTAACAAGACGGCCATGATGGCCCTGGTTGGCTCACCTGTGTGCTTTGGCTGAGAGTCTGCTGTTTAGCAAACATTCGATGCAACATTAGATTTTCTAATTGAAGATTTTTAAAGATCTCATATTTAATAAAAATAAAATCAATGGGGCAGAGACAATTTCGAGATAGCAGCTTGTGAGCAGAAGTCATTTGGAGCAAAATAATGATGAAAATCTATTTTTAGCACATTTTGTTCAATGAAGTAAACATTTTAGGCAATTTTAATAGAGGGCTATGTCAGGAACATTTCTGCGAAATTTGGTGGAAAATCACTTTGCCATTTAGATGAAGATGTTGTTTGAATTTTTGTTCTAATTTTAGCTTTTGCAGCCTTTATGTGCAATGGAGCAGAATGGTTTAAGCAATTTTAGAAAAGTGCAAAATAAGGAAAATTTTTGTAAAGTTAAATAGCTAAGCAGTTTGAGAGGAATGGCATTTGAAGCCAAATATTGATGAAAATCTATTTTTAGCTCTGGCAGCCATTTTGTTCAATGAAATGGAACCTTTTTAGCAATTTTAACAGAGAGCTCTGTATGGAACATTTCCGTGAAATTTCAAGGAAAATCACCTTGCTGTTTAGGAGGAGATGTTTGTTTTATTTTTTTTCTATATTAAGCTTTTGAAGCCCTTTTGGCAATGAAGCTGAACAGTTGGAGCAATTTTAGAAAAGGGCTATATAAGGATCATTTCTGTCAAGTTTGGTTTAAAATGACCTAGTAATTTTGGAGAAGATGTCATTGAAGCCAAATATTGATGAAAATCTATTTTTAGCTCTGCTGGCCATTTCGTTCAATGAGAAAGCTTTTCAGCAATTTTAGTAGAGGGCTATGCAAGAAACATTTCCATGAAATTTGATGGAATATTGCCTTGCTGTTGAGGAGGAGATGCTGATTCCAATTTTGTTCTATTTTTAGCTTTTTGCAGCCCTTACATGCAATGGAGCAGAATGGATTGAGCAATTATAGAAAAAGGCAATATAATAAACACTTCTGTCAAATTTGGTTTAAAATGGCCAAGTGGTTTTGGAGGAGATTGTCATTTGAAGCCAAATATTGACAAAAATCTATTTTTAGCTCTGGTGGACATTTTATTCATTGCAGTGGAACCGTTTTAGCAATTTTAATAGAAATTTGGTGGAAAATCACCTTGCAGTTTAGGAGATGTTGTTTGAATTTTTTCCTATTTTTTACTTTTGCAGTTATTATGTGCAGTCGAGCAGAATGGTTTGAGCAATTTTAGAAAAGGGCAATATAAGGAACAATTTTCTGTAAAGTCTTGTTAGAAATAACCATACAGTTTAAGAGGAGATGTCATTTAAAATAAACAGACAACGGACACAGGATGATCACAAGTGCTCACCCACAGCATTTGCTGAGGTGAGCTAAAAAGCCAATATGATTAGACTCCTTTGGAAAACCATTGTTCATGGTGAGTTTTCAACTAATCAGATGTCATCAAATTCATCTGTGGTAATATAATTAATGTCTGATATAAGGTTGCAGGTCAGTGGTATTGGCTGGTAATTGTCTCCTTCAATTCTTATACTGAATGTTTGATCCACACATGTCAAAGGACACACTAATTATGATATTCCTAGTAATTTCAATGCCACTTGTTTCCTGTCATATATAGCTACAGGCTGACTAGAGAATAATTGCTTATATTAATACATTAAGTTAATTGAAAAAAGATACATGTAAAGCAACAGGAATAATGGAAGCTTCCATGAAGAAAATGATGTCTATTCATAAAAGGAAATGAGAAAAAAAAATCAATTCTACAATATGAACTGAAATTATTCAAATCAAGATAACTTGGTCATTGATAAGTCATTTCATCATATGACAGATGGTTTTTTTGTAATATAATATATCTATTACCTACTTCTTTATATTTCTCAAATGCAATATAACAGCCAACAACATGTTACACGTTTACTTCTTATGCTTCTTATGCTTCAAATTGATTATCTTTATTCACTGTCATTTTCTTAATTTGTTATTATATACAGATATCTTATTTTCTAAAAGACATCTTCTGCATTCAGTATTCCCAACAATTTTTGACATTTCATTTACTTCATCTAGTACTGATTTTCTTGGCAGATGTTTTGCAGATGTTTTGTAAATAGTTTTTTTTTCAATATATTTCAAACAAGAAACATGGCAATGCCACGAAACCAGGTTTTCAAAAATGTTGTTCTGATTCTATACTATAGTATGAATTTTGGAATGAAGATTGCTATGAATATTCAAAAGATTATAACATGACATGAAGGAAAAGATAATATTCATGAGAATACATGATAATGAGTAGGATGTAAATTTCGGCTAACAATACTGTCTGCAAGGAGTATACTTAATAATGAGACAACAATTTCTGCACGTCATCTTGATGTGGTAAACATTTGTCTGAAGTTTCATCAAAATTCTTCAAAGGGTTGAAGAGTTACAGAGCGGACAGGATTTTCAATGTTAATGTCACTGTGACCTTGACCTTGGAGCCAGCCATGCGGAACATGCGTTCTGCACGTCATCTTGATGTGGTAAACATTTGTCTGAAGTTTCATCAAAATTCTTCAAAGGGTTGAAGAGTTACAGAGCGGACAGGATTTTCAATGTTAATGTCACTGTGACCTTGACCTTGGAGCCAGCCATGCGGAACATGCGTTCTGCACGTCATCTTGATGTGGTAAACATTTGTCTGAAGTTTCATCAAAATTCTTCAAAGGGTTGAAGAGTTACAGAGCGGACAGGATTTTCAATGTTAATGTCACTGTGACCTTGACCTTGGAGCCAGCCATGCGGAACATGCGTTCTGCACGTCATCTTGATGTGGTAAACATTTGTCTGAAGTTTCATCAAAATTCTTCAAAGGGTTGAAGAGTTACAGAGCGGACAGGATTTTCAATGTTAATGTCACTGTGACCTTGACCTTGGAGCCAGCCATGCGGAACATGCGTTCTGCACGTCATCTTGATGTGGTAAACATTTGTCTGAAGTTTCATCAAAATTCTTCAAAGGGTTGAAGAGTTACAGAGCGGACAGGATTTTCAATGTTAATGTCACTGTGACCTTGACCTTCACCTGGAGCCAGCCATGCGGAACATGCGTTCTGCACGTCATCTTGATGTGGTAAACATTTGTCTGAAGTTTCATCAAAATTCTTCAAAGGGTTGAAGAGTTACAGAGCGGACAGGATTTTCAATGTTAATGTCACTGTGACCTTGACCTTGGAGCCAGCCATGCGGAACATGCGTTCTGCACGTCATCTTGATGTGGTAAACATTTGTCTGAAGTTTCATCAAAATTCTTCAAAGGGTTGAAGAGTTACAGAGCGGACAGGATTTTCAATGTTAATGTCACTGTGACCTTGACCTTGGAGCCAGCCATGCGGAACATGCGTTCTGCACGTCATCTTGATGTGGTAAACATTTGTCTGAAGTTTCATCAAAATTCTTCAAAGGGTTGAAGAGTTACAGAGCGGACACAATTTCGTTTGACGCCCGCCCATCCGCCCATCCGCCCGCCATACCCCAATCTAATAACCAGGATTTTCAAAATTGAAAACCTGGTTAATAAATACAGCTAAGAAAAGACTTATTTTATAGTTGTTTTGGCAATGTAACAAAAAGAAACACTTATCTCATTAACACTTCTTATAACCTATTGTTCAACTGGTACAGAAGGACTCGTTGAAGGAAATGAAAAATAGTGTCAGATCCAATACATCTATCACCATCTAGATGTAGAAATCATGTTTTCACCTTAAATGAATGAAATTATAGACAAATCATTAAAAAAAGACTAAATGTTAATTCTTGAAAAAAGGAAGAATGCCACTTATTGACAAATTAACTGGTGATGACAATGTCAGAAAATGTCAGAGTGTATGTTGTGATTCTCTGTAAAGCACACAAATTAAAGTTTAGATACAAAGTTTAAATACAAATAGAAATGCAGAAGATTGCACAATAACACAAATAAAATGCAATAAATATTAATGGATCAACAGCAGTTTCTCATGAAAACTCATTAAACTTAAATCTTTCACCTACAATGAACAATTAATTCTATAATTAAAAGATCTGAATTAGAGTAGTGTTGAGTGAATTAGGATAATGGACAGGTAATTTCAAGACTTTGTAATATGTAATCAGTACTTAACAGCTCTACCCACCCTAAGTCTAGTGTTAAAACATCATCTCTCCTTTGTCTACACTACTGAAGACAAATCTGACTGCAAACTTTTCTGCACACTTGAATGTAGCAATAAAATAACAAAGCACACAGCAGACAGACTAAGAGGAGAAAGGACTTTGGTAAAACTTTCTTTTTGGTGATTCATAAGGAAAAGTGACCAGTCACATGGCTAAGAAAATTTAAGATGGTTTCCATAAACCTGAAGTGCATTATATAAAATATTTATCTGAAACATCTGTAAACATACTGCATTTTTTTTAAATCTGTTTGCTGTTAATTAAATACACAAGAGAAATATTTCCTAGAGTTCAATGCTTCACCGTGATAGATTAGCAAGCTAGTTTGAAATATAATTTGGCCCTGAGAGACCCATCCATTTCTACAGTACACCAAACTCACAAGCATTCATATCTATCAGAGATGATCCACTAAGTGATCCATCAACTGGTCTCATTATCAAATTACATGTTTACTGGGACTTCTCTAGATTCACTCTCCATGCTGTAAGAATCCTGGACTCATATATAGTCTGAGGACTCAAGAAATAAATGTTTGATGGCAGATATTGTACTGAAAGTAAAACTGGAAATTAAAGATAGGCCATTTGCTAAGGATATGTTTAAGTATAACCATTGGTTCTTTTTGCCAAATTTCTAATTAAATCTTTTGAGTAAAAAAATTAACTAATTTCACTTAAAGATGAAACTATTGCAAATCATGAAGCAGAATAAAACAAGAAAGGTGTCACAGACACAAATGCCCCCAAAAACATGGCACTGGTCACAGCTAGTCATAGTAGCTTACAACTTGATGTTACCTTTATGATTTCTGCCTAAATTTTCTGCAGTCTGTGAGCTGAACAAAAACATCTAGAGGTAAGACTACCACATGTCTTCTACAGCAAAAGTGTTTCAGAACAGTTTCTTACCTTTCACTTTTGGATTTTTATGCTCCAGTTGAACACCATAGGCAAAACTACAGTTCAATTACAAAATTGTAGGAGTTGCGCACAGAGGCAATATTAAGTAAAATTAAACAAAGGGCAATAACTCTACTAAAAATTATCAAATCGCAAAAGCCTGAATATATGCATTGCAGCACTTGATAATGATCATTCTATGAAAGACTGGTGAAAACTACATGAGAAATGTAGGTGGAGTTGTGCACAGAAGCAATATCAAGCAAAATTTAACAAAGGGTAATAACTTTGCCAAAAATAATCAGTAACTATTCCAAAATTAATGAAATGGTGAAACCTGGAGCATCTGCGCTGCAGCACTTTATGATAATCATTCTGTGAAAGGTTGATGAATATTGCATAGGAAATGTAGAAAGAGCTGTGCACACAAAAAATATTAACTAAAATTAAACAACGGGCAATAACTCGGCCAAAAATGATCAATTGCAAAAAACCTGAGTAAATGCACTCAGGCACTTAATAATGATCATTCTGTGAAAGACTGGTGAAAGCTGCATGAGAAATGTACGAGGAGTTGTGCAGAGAAGCAATATAAAGTTAAATTTATCAAAATGCAATAACTAAATGTACGAGGAGTTGTGCAGAGCAGCAATATAAAGTTGAATTTATCAAAATGCAATAACTATGTCTTTATCAAAATGCAATAACTATGTCAGAAATACCTGAATTGCAAATGCTTGTTAATATGCAATGTGGCACTTGATAGTTATCATTCTATGAAAGTTTGGTGAACATCATATGGGAATTGTGGGAGGAGATGAGCAAAGAAGCATTTTTAAGTCAAATTAAACAAAGAGCAGTAACTACACCAAATATAATCAAATGGCAAAATCAGGAGTATATGCACTGCGGCACTTGATAATGATCATTCTGTGAAACATTGGTGAAAATTGCCTGGGAAATGTAGGAAGAGTTGCGCACAAAAAGAAATATGAAATAAAATTAAATAAATTGCAATGACTTCACCAAAAATACTTGAATCACAAGAGCAGGAGTATGCGGTACTTGCTAATGATCATTGTGTAAAAGTTTGGTGGAAATCAAATGAGAATTGTAGGTGGAGGAGTTGTGCACAGAAGATGGGATAAATGGACAGTAAGATGGACGCAATTACAGATGAACAGTGCAACTACTATATGCCATCCCATCCTGCTACTTTCTGGACTGCAGTGGTTGGAAATATCAACAGAACTTTAATACTCAGGCATAATTATGAATTATACAACCCTTCAACATTTGTGTTGCCAAATGGGTGGGTTGGCGACACAACCAAAGATCAAGCAACAAATCCGTCAAAGAAGTTTTGGATAGGTATTTAAAACCATCAAGATCTTTCAATTCTTATTAATTTGTCCTAAATAGAGACATCAGTGTTGTTATAAAAATTCTATTTATAGCCCATCTTCTAAAAGATGCACACCCCCCATATTTTGGACAAAAAACAGCCATTTTTCAGCCCAAAGTTGAAAAATCAACTACCCCTTTTTAACGCCCATCCCCCGATTTGAGCAAAATTGAGCTTATCTTTACAATTCAAGTTCACTTATTTCCCTTTTATTTCCCCTTTTGTTTGCCGTAAGAAAGTAGCAAAGATCATGCACGAGGCCTATTTTTCATTCCTGTGCTCGGCAAACTTTTACACATACCGGACTCTACAACTATGGTAATAGCGGAAATGAACAGATTTTAGTGTTGTCTACATCCACTCTTTCTCTGGATTCGATTTCTTCTTGGAATTATGAGGGGCGAGTGGATTTATAAAGCCCTGCTTAGAAAATCGGTCTGTCTTGTGAAGATGTGTCTCCAATTAACGCCCATTCCCAACTTTCGAACAATCCATGAATCTAATAATAGCCTGGGCTATAAATGGAATTTTTAGGGTACATTTGAGCCCAAGACAAAAACATGGCGCATAATCTGAACAGTCTTAGTAGGTGTCCAGTAGATACTGTTACACATCAGATTTTAAAGCTCTTAAATCTTGTTTAAAGTTTTTCATTTTTGTTGCATTTTATGCTCAGGTGAGCTATAACAGAAATTATTAAGATCTGCAGAGGATAGTATTTCTAATGAAAATGCCTGTGAGTATTAATACCACTTTACTATTTTCTAGAAATATATGCAGTCACAGAATAATCTAAGCATTACCTTTACTCACAGAATTAACAGACTGGATTTCTCACTGTAATATTGTGACAATACAGATTGAACAGATCTGACCATGACAGTTTTAACTGAGTGAAAAAAATTAATATCTTTCTCCAAACAGCAATATGAAAGTGTGAAACAATTTCATTCAGTTGTCACCCACTCAAATTGTATATTCAGATTATTTACCATGTGTATTTACCCGAAACAGATGTAGGTGGTAAAAATATTTTCTACATAGCAGGAATCTGTTACAATCTTTTCTTTCATTTTTTTTAGGTTTGAAACACATGATGCACATAATGTACAATATAGTTACCTTTTTTCTTCAGTAACAGACTTTATTTTCTAATCAAATAGTTTGACGAATGAAACATACAAGATTCAACAAGCTTTTAATGTACTTGCGCATGCCCCCCTAAAATTCCCGGACCATAGGTGTTACTGTAGGTCTATTTTGAATATGTCTTTAAATAATGTATACTTTATTGTTCACCATTGAATTGAATAATCAGAGGCCCATGTGATACTGCCAAATCAGTATACTCTAGCATAACCACAACTGTTGAAATGAGGTAGAAAACGGACACAAATTGGGCCGAACATTTTGCGCCCCCTCTAACCTGAAATCCTGGATCCGCCCCTGATTTGATAACCCTACATAATCACTGAACTTCACTTCAATTCCACCATTACTCAACATATAACACATTAAAGGTAATAATCACCACTTAAATGCTCTGTGTCAAACATCCTTTACTAGGAATAAGCAAAACCAGCATTTCAATAAATAGTATAATTTTTACATCTAAATGAACAATATCATATGACAACAGTTTCAGTGAAAATATGAAATCAACTTGGATGAATGATATATGAAACAAAAAAAAAAACATAAATATATACAGCTTACCATTTTCCGTGACTGTTCCATGTTTTCCTTCGACTTCACAATGTCAACATCAGCAACAAATTTAATAACAAGAAGCCTTTCGTATATCCAACTTCACCAGTCAGACCATTAACAGTACAAAATTAGATTTGTTTAAATGCAAAAAAACGTGGCTTAACATCCGACAAACCAATTTTCCTAATGCTCTGTGAAAGGATTCCTCCAGTTTCAAATTTCCTCTATTTTACAGCTACCTGCCTTAGTGACACTAGATAAATATTTAAGCATCATTCAAACCCACTAATCAATTCCCTGGTGGACACAGTAACTGTTCTAATGTCTGAAATACTTCCACAGACCTGTCATCACAATTATGAAATATTATCAAAACATCTCATAAACTTGCATTTCGTAGAGAATGTATTCCTTGTACTTATTTCCCAGTCTCAAACAGTAGTTGACTGTCTATCTACTGAATGGTTAATTCATTCATCATGTTCTCTCAGCTTCCATTTATAGCACTTTGTATCAGTGGTTTAAATCAAAGTAGTGAAAGTATCTACATTTGCTAACTTTTATGTTTTAGCACTGAAAATGTCACGTTTCACAAAATTATGACAAGTCCTTATCTGATTCAATCAGAGAAGACCTAACAAGCTTAAACATTTGCTGTCTAATGATGTATCTCCATTAATCAGTAACAGATTTCAAATGCTTGTCAAATGAAGCAATAATTATGGAACTGTATGTCTCATTTTCATGACAGACATTCAATTTTTTTAACATAATTTGCTTGTATCACATGACACTAATGCTTGTCAATCGAGATCAATGCCTCCCACCTAGAGTTCCTGTGTGTGAAGATAAGCAGATTTTTCCAATTAAGGGTCAAAATTATCAATTAGCAAAACAAGGTATAACTGAGAAGGTGTCAGGAAAATTCTTTGAAATGAATCTGAAATTTTGAAAGCTAGACAGGATCTACTTGCAGTGTAACCTTTAAAACTCTGCCAGATTTCTATGAATGAGATACTGAATTATCTTACAGGAAAGATTAAGCAATCTTACAGCATGAAAACAACTTGTAACAGCAAGACACCGACATTCTATAGACCTGCTGGTCATGCAGCATTTCACAGACATAAATGCATTAAATGAAGATCTGAGTGTTCAGATAAGACAACAAGCAATCAAAGCTATTAGCATCCTCTGAGAACAAATACTGGTAGTTATTTGAAAAAAAAAAAACAAAAAAAAAAAAAAAAACGTTATAATCCATATACCTGGTGATTACAATTTGCAATACAATATATTCCACTGAGAACTTTAAAACAAATCCCAGTAAAAACTAAAAACTGGAAATACTCAGTTTCATTTTAGAACTTGTTTTTCAAACCTTTTCCATTAACATCTGAGTACAGAATCATATCACAGCTCTTATATTCCAGTCTGTTAGGTGAAAATGATTTAAATTACACAAAATATTGAAGCAAACACAGCACTAGTCTATAATTTTTCCAGATGTCAGAAATGATAAAAAAAATTCTAACTGGAAATACCTTTCACCAATCAGAGAATTCTTTTTTTCTGTTAGAATAACAAGCTTCTGCACACACCGGTATAATCCTAGATTTCTGTAAATTGATTCTGTACAATCTTGACTAATTCCCTTTATCAGATGTTAGTTCACAATAGTTGACTTCCGTACAATTACACAGGTAAAATAAGAGGAATTCATGTTCAATGGACATGAAATAATGGCTTTGGCTGGAAGGGATAAAGAGAATTAATTGATTAACTTCCTATTGATTGTGAGACAATCACAGTAATTAAACATTCCAACAGGATTTTGGACAGCACTTGTACATGGTTAGCTAAGAGCATTTTCTACTTTTGTTAAGCTATATAAGGGTGACTTGAGCACTGAAGCTACAGTCTATCACAAAAAGGCAGTTATTAATTAAAGTAATGGAATGCTAAAATAGTAACCTCACTAGCTTTATCTTTACCATCAAAGAGAACAAGCAGACAGCCTCAGATGTGCTGTATCTTGGGAACATTAACTCTATGAGTTTTGCTGATTTAAAAGAAAAAAAAAACAGAATTGTGGAAAATATGAGGCATAATATCAATTGATTTCAATTAAGGTAATGTGTAAGACTTTACACTGGTTGAAACTGACATCCTGCATGGACAAGTACTAACTGCTTTAATGACACTATAGTTTAAGGTCACAAGAAAGTTTATATAACAAAACACAAGCCATTATTAATTTTTACATGTAGTTACCTTCTTAAAGTCAATACTTCAAACTCATAATTTTCCAAAATATAAAATAGGGATGGTAAAATTTGTTCATTTTAGCATACGAATGTTTGGATCATTTTGCATTCGAACATTCGGTTTACTTACTCAATAATTACAAAGAATTTTTCAAAGAACTTGTCGACCAAACTCCACACAGCATTTACTTCCCTTTCAGTACAATAATCACTGCCGACAGGCATGTCATGTGACGATCGAAAGTAAATCAAAAAAATTTTTTTTTCAAGCTATTTTTTTCTTAAATTTCCAGGCATGTTTAATTGATGCAATTCCAGTTATATCTAAACAAAAACTGCCGGCAGAGATCTTTTACTCGATAAGATCCAAGTGTTTCCAATTCACTGGCACAAGGTGTATTTCTCGGTATCCAGTATCCTTACTGGGTGAATTCAATTTGATTTAAATTTATGATTAGAATGTCACAAAGAAAAAGAAATTGAGACCAAGTGCAATGTACGGAAAGTATCATTTACATTTTACTGATTATAAGGGATACAGATGTAAACTATTAGAGAATTTGCGAGAGAATTAAACAACAAAAAATCGGGCCAGTATAAAGTAAAATCAAGGTTTGCGCCAATAACTGACTGACACGTTTGTGTATTATTTTCTCCCTGTGACATAAACATTCTTTCTCAAAGTTTGTCCCCTAACTTGACACACTGACATGGACATGCAAGTATCTTTTGTCTTGCCATTGTTTCTTAAAGCACATCCCACTAACATTAGGTGACGCATGTTTACGGTCGTTTGAACAGAGGTGTTAACAGAGGTGTTAAAGCAACAATAGGTGTGAATTCACCTGCTTACAATGCCTTTCTTACTTCTTCAACACTTTATAATTTCATTTTTTAATGAAAATAAAATAAACAGAGTTTTTTCCCGGGCATTCGAAAGCCAAAAATACATCCGAACGTTCGTCATCGGGCCTAAACATTCGAACATTCACTTACAACCATAATATAAAACCACTGTCCAGTCAGTAGCCTCTGACTCAAAAATCTGACCACTATCAGGAAAAGTCTTGACACATAGGTGCTGCATGTCAAGTCTTTTCAATGTGCTGGAAAGTTCCTCCAAGTTCCATTAAAATGATCCCTTTAAGAAGGCAGGTTATGGAGCTTAATACATGATTTACATTTGCGAGCTTAAACTGTGACCTTGAACTTCAGGCTGCAAATTTGATATAAGCATTATCTAGATAACAGAATTTCCAAGGTAACCCACTTTCACCTGCAACTTGAACCCAAATTGTTTGTGTTTTCTGACTTTAAAGCAGCAAACATTACTGTAAAGATTCAGAAAATATATTTTCCACTGTCTGGATTAGGGCTGCTATAAAAATATGTGACAACACACTTCTGGACAAAAAACAGAATTTTCTGTTAGTCTTTTTTAGTTTTCGGGTTACTTTGAGCAGCTGGGACCAGGACATCAATTGTATAGACTAAAGTAGTCCTTTGTAACCCAACAGTTACTTATTTATAGCAAATAAGTCACTTCTTCATAGCTAGCATAAAAAGGAAACCAAACACAGACATTATCTACTATTGCTGTCTATCAGCTGCCTGATGCCTGCAAAGAAAACTAAGAACTGGAAAATACAAATTGGAAAAGTATTACAAATTGACATAATTCATAACTCTCATAAGAAGTAATGTCTTCCTTGCATGTGGACTGGCAAAAAGCAATCAATCAAACCAAATCACTTTAAATACAGCTGTTGTCACAGAAGCGGAAATTGTCTACCAGAGAAATCAGTCTGTCACAGCTCAGACCAAATCAATACCAGTCCATGGCACTCACACATATATGTATATAAGAGTTAAAGTCACCCTTCTTGATCTTCCAAAAAAATCAATTAGAACTGATCCAACAGATCTAAGTCTTTACTTGTTGGATGCTACTTTAAGCAAATTAGTCTCTTGCTCTTCTAAAAACAGTAACTTGAATGCCTCAATCAATCAGACAAAATGGCAAAACAAAGCCACAGTAGAACATCTATTGCTTTGCCCTTCACACTAGCCTTATCCCCTCAGAGACTGAAAAAAACATCTACCTAGGCTTCAACCCAAATAAGAAATGTGTTACAGACACGAATGCCCCCAGAAACATGGCAATGGTCATAGTCAAGGTAGCTTATAACTTGATATTACCTTGATAATTTGTGCCAAAATTTTGTGCATCTGTGAACTGAACAGAGAACCCATACATCCAGGGGTAAGACTATTATATGTCCTTTACCTATTTGTATGGTTGGTAAAATTAATAAATTTCCTAAACTGATGTGTTTCAAAAGACAATGATCATAGTGTTTTGTACCCACTGGTCACCACATGTCTTTTGCAGAAAAGGTGTTTCAAAACAGTCTTTTGGATTTTTATGCTCCAGAAGAACACTACAACCAAAAATGTAAGTCAATTATAAAATTGTAGGAGTTGTGCACAGAAGCAATATTAAGTAAAATTAAAAAAAAGGGCAATAACGCCATCAAAAATGATTGAATCGCAAAAGCCTGAGTATATAGCACTTGATATTGATCATTCTGTGAAAGACTGGTGAAAGGTAGGAGTCGGCTCAGAAGCAATACACAGTATAACCTGCCCTTACGGTCACCTTATACTGGCAGTCACCTGGTGTCAACGCTCATTTCATGACGCTCCCGTCGAAAATCCTTCTAACTAACACGTTAATTAAACAGTCATTTTACGTCTGCAGCCAGCAGCCACACTAACTGCATCCAATTTGCCAAAAATCGACTCAGTTCAGTGGTCACGTATCATCTGCTCAAGGTGTGAATATAATTTGACAAGCCCTAGAATAAACCCTCAAAGGCAAACACGTGAAAATGCACAGAGCTTTAATGTATGAGTGTGATAATTCGGTGACTATTTGTCACGCATTATAATGTGTTTCAATTTTAACTATTTTAATTACAAAAATAACAATAGACTCTCACAGTAAACGGTCGATTTAACCTTTGATCCCATAAGGCGTTGAGAAGTTTGTTTTATAATTACAAAAGGTTTTAATTTTAGAGGTCAATAGAAATTAAAATGAATATAAGCACCTAAGAAACATGCTTTTAATTGAATTCTTATTAAATAAATCTGTCACGGTGTAAAAGAAAACGAAGCTAAGTAATGCTATGCTTTATTCTGTATCTCGGATTGTTAGGAGAACACATTCTTGTATGAATCATCCTGATTACGCGGAAGGGAAAGAACTCTTAACGATGTAATGAATCGATTTTCGTGATTCACCTTAAATTCAAATCAATATTAATTTCTGTCTTTTAAGAATGTTTTCTTACTTTCAAAGATAAAATGTTAACTTAAAACAAAGAAAATTTCAAATATGCCATTACTGAGTCAAAAATTACTTAAGACAGCACTAACGAAAAAATTTTTTTTACTTTCTTGGAGTAAAGTTGAGACTGCTCGTTCGCGATTAGAAAGTCAGTGATAATAATGATAATATCTAAAAGAATTTAAATGATTGCAAGATGTTATATGTATTGTATTTTGAACTTGAATTATCATATTAAAAAGTTAATAAAGATACATAAGTATACAACAATTGACAATTTATAAGTGTTATAATTCTGTGTTAAAAGTAACCACATGCCCACTAGTACTAAAGAAAGCTAGCCAATATTACCCACTAGATAGGCGGTCACCTTGCTTAAGCAGCCAAATTTACCGTTTCCCTTGGCTGGCTGCATAAGTAAGGTTGGACTGTAAAGTCAAATTTAACAAAGGGCAATATGATAATATGCACCGTGGCACTTGATAATGTGTTACCACATGTCTTCTGTAGGAAAAGCGGCACTTAACGGACCGACAGTGCAACCACTATGTGCCACTCTTCGAGGGCATAAAAATCACAGGTTTTTTTCAATGCAGTATAGTGAGGGTTCTTTTCTTTTTTCAGCTGTTGACAGAAGAATTATTATAGGGAGGAAAGGCTGTAAAAAATTTGATCTTACAAAAAAATATTGAAAACTGCCAGATGGCAAAGAAGAAATAGTGCAGACATTAAAAAAAGGAATGTATAAAAGGCACATCTCTGCTTCAACTAAAGGTCCTGGAAAATACTGAAGTTTGCATACCTAAGCTTACCACTGACCACATCTGGCAATTTTGGCTGAAATTGGCCCAAGGGTCAGATATATTAAAAATCAAATGCTTTAAGGGCAGTAACACTAAAAAAAAATGATGAGCTAGAAAAAATTTGACAAATTGCACTGCACAACTAGACTTGGAACTAATCATATCAGTAACTTTTGGATGAAATCCACCCAAAGATATAAAAGAAACAATTGAATGTACAAGGGGCATTACTTCTGCTGAAAATCAATGACCTGGAAAATGCTGAAGAAATGCACAGTCAGTCTTGGCACTAAACATATGTATAATTTTTGGTTGAAATCCAACTGGTGGTAACAGGGTAGTTGTACAGATAAATTGTAAAACTAAATGCATAATGGGCAATAACTCTGCTGAAAATCACTGACATGAAAAATGCTGACTTCTCAGCCTGACACTGAAGATATGTGTGAAGTTTGGAAGAAACCCACCTAGAGGTGTCAGAGTTGTCCTTACAATCTTTGTGACAGACAGTATATCTCCCTCTACATGAAGGGAGACAAAACAATTTACTATTTTTCCCCCTCTTTTAAAATTTTAAGGCTAGGTTGCAAGAGAATATTTAGAACTACATTCCATGGCAAAGAACATTCCAGTTTGATTTGCATCATCTCGTACACTTTGAATATTTCGATTTACTCTCACTTTAGAACAACAGTTCATTGACATGTATGTTTTCCTCTGTTCCTATTCCTTCTGATAATCTTACTGAAATCCATTTATAATTTTCAGGAATATTCACCAGGATGAAAAGCTAATTATAAAGCAATATTGTTGCCTTAAAATTTAAAAACATAATATTCTGCATTCACAAGTTTTTTCATCTACAGCTCGCTATTTTGGGAGATGAAAAGAGAATTTTCTGGGCACTCTTCTTAAAGAATTGCTTTTTTTGCTGGTTTTGAAGGATTGTCGAAGAGCATCTGGCACCAAAGAAATAATGTCTTCGAAGACTGATGAATATTTGAAACAAAATTATTTGTTTTAAAGATCTATCAATGCTTTCATATGACACCCCCAGAATTCAATTACTTAAAGAGAAATTGTGCAATCACTCTATTAATGAAGCTGTCAAAAGTAAAATCTAGTTAAGGAAGTAAAATACCTGTCATACCCATAACAAAATAAATTCAAAACACTTGTGATCTGTTCAAAGTTGTTACTACTCTGCAGTCATATTTTTCAAATCAACAACCATTCCTTAATCTACAAGATCTTTCTTCTACTTGCTACATACACATAAAGATTACAATGATATAGCTTTTATATGATAAAAGACAACTGTCAGAACACAGGCCAAGAAATTCAGATGCTTGTATGCTTTAAAATTCACATAAAGCATGATGTCTTTGAAAATCTCTATCAGATTCTGTGTTTTCTGAATCTGTATTCTTTTACATAATTCACATTCTTCTCTGTATTGCATCTTTTACACAGAACACTGCTCCAGGGGTGGTTGGAATTAACCCTTTTCTCCATATATACGCATTTTTACGCATGTGCAACCAGTGTAGATCCAGATCAGCCGGCACATCCTTGCCGTCTGATCAGGATCTGCACTGGTCGCTTTTTGGTCAGAAATAACCTAATGTATGAAAAGGCAAACAGTGTAGATCCTGATCAGACGGCACGGATGTGCCGGCTTATCTGGATCTACATTGTTTGCACAAGCCATAAAGGTGTATATATGGAGGAAAGGGTTAAGAACCCAATTCATCTAAAGCCCCTGCTTACATGCTGTCCCTTTGTGCCTATATTATATGTAAGTTTTTTACATGAACTGACAGACTGAGGTCAACTGAATCATTTATTACAGTTAAAAAGTATTCACCTTTGTTTGCACATTTTAACAATTTTAACTAATGAAGACAGTAACATTTCTTCTCATTTTATAAATTGTTTTCCAGCACATTTTGATTGGTCCTTTAAGTTGGTATGAAAATGAGACAACAACATACACAAAGACAAGTACCAGTCTGTATGATCTTACATCTGATTCAGAACAATCACATAATATTAACAAGCAGTACAAAAATCAACAAACAACAGAGCTCAATAAAACTCTAGATAGAAATTGTAGTGCATCCATTCTTTCAGGGTAACCTTTTTGGCTGCCAGACAGTCAAACATTACAACAGGGTCTACTTCTGATGGCTAGTCCATATTATTTTGTAGTATACTGTCTGAAGAAAGATAGTTTTATGACTGTTGTTGAGGGTTTTTGTTGAAAGAGCCTGAAATTTCTTTAAATCCCAAGTTTCTGGAAGCAAAACATAGTCATAAAAAGAGAAGTTTGCTATAGATCAAGTCCAGAATGATATACTGTTCTGAATTGATCCAGACTTTACTGTGTAATTTCTTCTTTCTTTTTGTCTCCATTTAACTGTCAACAATTCATAACGACATTTAAGCAGAATTTCAAATGAAGCTATTATGAGTCAACTGATAATGAAATCGAAGGACAGATTTTAACCTAAGGAATATCAAGTAGGATGTAAGTCCATCATGAGTCAGACTGCGTGCCCATATTACGAAGGAAATGACGCTTCAAATCTTTTCTTGTGAACAAGAATATCCTACACTTTATGAATATGTCTTAAATCTTGTATGTAAACTTTACATTTTGTAGAACAACACAAATCAGAGCAACAGTGAACACATATCAAAACTACTTTTTAACATCTTGGATTCAAAATTCCATATTAAAATAAAACATTCAAAAATCAAACAGCCTTGAATCTACCAGTGCTGTAAAGTCTGGCCAATAAGACAATGAATAATGTAAAACTAAAAAAGAGAGCCTTCAGTATTATAACAGACAGACAGATAATGCAGCAATGCCAGACCATTGCCAGTCAATAACAGTCAAGATCCAATTTCCTTTAGAAAATAAAACATTCTGAGCTATTGCCAGGCTGCAAAACACGACTAAAATAGATTAGTTCAGTGTGGTCTGTCCAATATTAATACTGATAGATTTCTTACTCAGTAGGTTAAAACAGGAACTCCTATCACTGTCTGGGCATTATGACAGACTAAAGATGGCTTTTGGAATTAGTGTTATGCCCTGCTTCTTGCTCTTTTAAACAAATTGCTTTTACACACATTGCTTCCACACTTTCCAGAATTTATCTCAATGACTGAAAAAAGTTAACAGCTTTAATACGTAGCATTATTCTTTTTTGCTTGTTTTGTTAGTTTTTATTTGGATTCAACGTTAGTTTCAACTTCTTTTTTTTGGGTCATATCCCAGCGTTCAGTCCACATAACAGGAATTCCTGGGTATCAAACCAGTTTACTAACCAATCTCTCTGCAAGCAACTGACTGCTTCTTTACTTGAATCAGAGGTGAAGGACAAATGACCTTTAGATGCACTGTCTAAGATAATTGTCACAGAGAAATTTAGCCGCCCCCTTGAATAACAATCTAATGCTCTACCATCTGAGCTAGCTGGGTCAGCTAACATTTATCAAAACTAGTAACATAACTTTTATCACAACAAAATCATCCTTATAAAGCTTGTTTCTTCACTGTTTACAGAAATAACTGAACAGAATATTAAGTTATAGTGACCTTCTCTGACCTAGTCAGCCCTATGAACAGCAACTCCTTCCTATAACATATTTCATCAGATGAGAAGACTCAAGTCAAAGAATTTTTCTGTTGCATGACAAATAATTTCATACAATTACTGTGACCTACACCTTTGATTTTGTTCCTCCCCTACTGACTGGTGTTGACCTTGTAATAACAAAATTGTAAAATAAAAAGAACTCTATTTATGAGTACTTTTCAGATACTCAATGTGACCCTGAAAACCACATTAGTTCCAAGTTGTTTCAACTTTGGGACCATTATTACTACCAAAAACAATAAATCATGTGGCTACATAGCTAGCAAGATTACTATTTTCAGAGTAAAATCTTATGAGGCCTTGACCTAAACTCAGTTAACCCTTAAAAGACCATGACCTGTAATTTCTATTAACCTATCCCTCTACAACACTTCAGAATCCTATGTCAATTTACTACTGAAATTTTAAGGAAAAAGCAATCCAAAACAACAAGGTGTTATTGACTTACAATAAATATTCAAGTGTATTTGCCCAGCTGTACATTTAATTAACAATGGCTTTTACATAACAGACAGAAAGAACAGCAGTCATTATCTGAAAAGTTATCACTTTTAAAGTGATTTTTACTGGAAAACATACAGATGCAAACTACATCACAGCATCCTTTAGCATGCATCGATTCTAATAAACTTAAACAATCTGCATCAATTGTTAAGATATCTATTACCTCTGAAACTGATGCATTAACATTCATTTGTGTGACAATCTATCAAGAAAAGGGAGATAATCAAATTAGATAACAATATGAAATGCATGCTCTGGCGATCATTCTTTTCTAAATTGGTTATCTATTTGATCGTCAGTAAGATGAAAAGCCGCAGAATTTTTAGTCGATTCCTAATGAATAAAACGACAATCAATAGGGAAATGTCAATCTGTAGAAGGGTTACATATCAACATGAGGTATCAAATTTGCAGCAGGCTGAAATCTGGTGCATGATCAATGTAAAAGGCATGCATCACACTGTTTTCATTTTTCATTTGTCAAAAGAGAGAAACAGCTGAGCCCATTGACACTGATAAAAGTACTCTAGTATTTTTTTTTTGTATTTAGGTAACAAAAAACATTTTTTGGGGGCATATATTTTCTTCACAACCCATGCTAAAAAAAATGGTTTCACCTCTTCTCTTCTCACTTTTTTTCCTTCCTTTAAAACAGCAGTTTATTCATTCAAGACCTGTGATTACTTTGATGCATGGCTGTTCTGGTGATTTTTTAAAGTTTACTTGGCTGTATACAGTTTGCATAGCTCTTGAAGGCACAAACTGTGTTTGGTCACTGAAGACATATACAGCTACATATATTTTTTGCAGGGTGCTAAAGAAGGGAAATAATAGAGGTAAGAAAAGGGCTGAAGCTTCACCATTACTCTTGGATAAGAAGAAACTGATTACAGACATCTACAAATTTTGAAGATTAAATTAAAGGTCCACTGATGTCCTTCACAGTATCTAGAAACATGACTAAGAGGCTATCAAATCACAAACTCATTCTCTATCATTCCACTTCAACTATTTTTTTCTATAATCTATAATATTCATCTAAATGAAAGATTGATCTCTTCATATTCTTAAATCAATTTTCTCTAATAACTAGGATGTTATGAAATTCATTTTTTTAATCAAATCAATGACCTTTTCCTGTTACAAATTGCCTTAGACAACTGTCCTGTACTCTGTCAGTGAAGAACCAATCTTTGCTTACTGTTGCTAATTGGAATTCTGTTAGATAAAAAACACACATGTGACCTATGTAACCCCTGTCTCCATTTCCTTGAAGCAGAGCCCTGTCTCATCTATCTTGCATTGATTAAATGTCAAGCGAAATTTTGATAACAAACATAACTGGTTTTATTAATGCTATTTGCCTAATCATAACTACAGGACAGAAATACTGGGCAACATTTCTGGAAAATTAAGAGATTACTGTACCAGTCAGCAGACGCTGCCAAGTTTTACATCTTCTTAGATTAATATGATAAGGAGCTTTCCTTCAAAGTCAAGATCTTAACAAGACTGTTTCAGCATTTGTCAATACTGTGCTTCTTGAAACATAACAATATATTCAAGGGACATCCTGTACAAACTCAAAGTAGGTATCAGAAAAAGACACAAAACAGATCAAATAAATTTGAAGATTTCCTTTTCTCAAAGGACTGTACATGCAGTTTTTCTTGCATTCTCTTCCAAAGCCTGTGCAAGAATATGAAAAATACCATACTATTGTTCTCTATCAAGTAAATTGTTTCAAATCTTCCCAGTAAAATTTTATACCCCTTCTATTTCATTCATACAGATTCTCAAACAGCACCTTTTCATTGCTTTGTTAAAGTAACATTACAATACTGTTGAGTGCTGGGAGTGTATTATTACCAACATTCTAACACAGGGTTAATCAAGTCTTCTCTAAACCTATTGCAACTTGCTGAAAGCATTTTAGAATTTCAGTGCCTCTATATGGCAACAATAAAAGTGAAATTATTTGTTCACTTGCCAATTAAAGCTGGTAATTCCATTAGAAAACTTCCACAAATAGGATCTGCAACTGCAATCCTGATTAAATATAAAATCACAGCTGTCATGGTAACACAGCAACATTAAATAATCTGTCTTAATTGATCTTGAAGCTGAGAAAAGGGTCTAAATGCATCAGAACTTTCCAAACTGATTAAAACTAAAATCTAGAAAAACATATGTTATTTAAACAGAACTTTCTCTAAATTTATACATGCAAAAAATTACCACACCTTTTCTAATAAAGCTGCTAAACTCTTCTGATCTGTACATGTAAGTCTTTTTTGGTAAAATAATACTTGTTGATACTGCTTTAATATGATGTTTAATCTTTTAGTACATGTGTTTTCTCTGACATTATGATGCTGCATTTGCATGAAGTGTTTGAATGTGAACTAACATCTTTTGAAACTAAGACGCTTCATTTTCTATGTAAAGCCCTGCCGATCATTGTAGCTTCATAATCTGTGTTTATATAATGAAATTAATCAGTGACTGTTGACGGTCTAGTGCAAAACTTTCTTTAATTGTATAAATACAACCTCTGACAACTGTGTCAGGGAATCTATTGTTTGGCTCAGTGGTTAGAGTGTTGGTTTTTGATGCACTACGATCGGAGTTCAAATCCCACTGTTGGTTGTGTATTCTAAGATACACTGCATCTTTCTGTTTCGGACTTTCATGATCCTAAGACTGTCAATTCTTATCACTTCAGAAAGACTTACATGCCCAAGTCTAAAGAAAACAGTTCAGATGTCAGAACCACTGGCTAGTTCTTCCCAAAGACCAAAATTATCAAAGGCAGATTATAAACTCCTTCAGCGCAAGTCAACATATTCCCAATCCTCTAAGTAACCATGAATATCTTGTATAGAAATCACTATCATATTATAAAATGATTATTTCTGCATGGAGAAAAAAAAAGACTTACTCTGAAAAATGTTGAAGGTTTTGTAGATATTCTGATTTAGAGAGTAATAATGCAGATATTTTGACAAATATCATACAATTCTTTCCACACAGGAGCTTTTCTTATCCAAAACTTTTTTTTCATATTTTGGCCCCATTTTGAAAAGAAAGGTATCATTTAAAATTGATTATCTATTTAACGATGCAATTCATTTTCACTGATTTTCAATAACTTTTGAGATACTTCAGCTATGCTGCATACAAGAATTGTGTGCCTCAAGACATTGTGAGATTTGTACAAGTTCATTCCAATATTCCGTGGTAACATTATCCCAGACTAAGCAGTTATCACCAATTGCAATGCTGATAATTATACTTAAATGCATTAAGTCTGATATATTCTACATTAATTATGCTTCAATAATGTGATTTCAATTTCTCCAATCTCTCTCAGCCATGAGAAATTCTTAATCTTTGCTTTTAAACTTTACGATACCATCATTACATACCAAACTTTTTTGTAACCACAAGCAAAATGTACAATATAACCATTAATGCCAGTAATTATATAATTTTGTTACAATTTTCTCACATTCTACAGGACTGCCAGAGGGACAATGCCAAGATGTATAGTTAAGATCTGACAAGATACAAAACATACCTGTTGTATGACTAGATTCAGTCTGAAGGAAGATGTACCATCAAAAGCACTGCCAACAACCTGTGTGAGAGAAAAACTTAAATATTGGTACAGCCCTGTTACTTCAAGAAAGTGCAACTCTTGCATTTACTCAGTAAAAATACATAAGCCTTGTGCATTATCATTAAATTTTAATATAACAAGCTTAAATAAAAAGGCATTTGACAAGAACTCTTTCTACCCTGAATACTGCTGAATTAAAAGACAATAAGAAATATTTTTTTGAAATAAGACTGCTTGAAAATATGATACTATACACTTTAATTGGCTTCCTTTCTTATGTAATCAATAGTTGGGCAAATAAAATGCTTCTTCCATAATTTTATAAATTATTACTTATTCTGAATAAACCTGACAAATGTATAATGCTTGTTAGTTATTATGGCTCAATAACAATAAAAGAGTCATCTTCAAACTATTAAATGACAAAGTCAGTGATTTCAATATTCAGAATAAAAGTAAAAGAAAAAACTTCAATACTGCCTGTCAAAGAAGAATAGAAAATTTGTCTGACAGATCTCAGGATGAATATATCAATTCATGCATAATAAACACACACAGGCCTCATTTCAGAGAGACCATCTATGCATAAATAAAATTTCTATCCCTCCAGAAGTCTGCTCTTGGTTGGAGACAATGCAATAATTTTGTTAGAATAAATTCCGTTCCTTGATCAATGCTGTCTGAATTTTTCTATACAACACTTACTTTGATATCCTCAGGCAGGCTCTAGTACAAGGCACAAGTGTAAGAAATATCTCAATTACTGTCATTTTGACAAAGGTCAATAGTAATTTGGATGAGAAATTGCATTATCTTAATATCAGGCACGTTTCTGGCCTTGGCTAATTTTCAAAATGCCACTGCTTATTTGATATTCCTTTACTTGCAAAATGTTTGTATTGTTGTATAATGTGGTATCATCAAGGCAGAAGGATAAAAATGCCCAGTGGTAAAAAAACTGCCCAAAGTGTTTTCTGAACATAAAACAGAATCCAAAAGATAAAGTAACGCTTTACATTAATGCCCCAGACACTCATGTAAATTAGCATTAACTGTCAAGTTTGTTGCAGGATTCTTTTTCTATATACTGGAAACAGGAATCTTCTTTCTAATGTGTTTCTTCATCATTTTTTAGCCAATCTGTAAATACCAGCTACAAGTAGCATAATCTTAAACAATCAGTTTTTAAAACTTTTTATTGGCAAAACACTACCAGCCCTTGAGACCATCACCCACTGAAATGGTTATTCCCTGCCATCCAGCAACTGACTTTTAAACATATTAAAAATCAACACAGGTACACAGGAACTAAGTTTAAGTATAATTTATGTTAACCATAAATATTCTGAAGCTAACTGTTTTAAGTGATTCTTCTCTTCCTGGTGCTATTTTGAACAACAGCACCACTAGGCAGATCATTATATGCCCGAAGTATCTAAGTATGATGCAATTGTGATATAAGGGAGGAAACCTTAGGCTTTGGAATTGAATGATTTGCTTTAAATTTTGAATTTTTTGTTTCTGATATATAATATTTTGATTTTTAACAATTTATAATTTATTTTAGAGTTTTATAGATCTTTATCATATCTGAATTTTAGGTTTTACAATTTGTACAAGGCAGTCTGAAGGACAGCTAAATCCCCTTCCACAGCAGACATGAATGTGTACTTCTTGACCTTTAAACAACAATGACCTTGATGTTGTGCCATGCATATTATAAGCACATAGTCTCATGATAGTAATTATTTGTGCCAAGTTATTAAAAATCTTCCATAAAGTCAAAAAGTTCTGGAGAACATTTAATCTTGACCTTGGGGGTAGCAACCTGGATGTTCGGTTCTGCACATCGTGTCATAGTGGAGATCATTTGTGCAAAGTAATTAAAAAACTTTTTGTAAGCCAAGTTAGTAAGTTATAGAGCAGACGTGAAATGTGAATATTTGACCTTTAACTGTGACCTTGACCTTGTGGGTAGCAACCCAATTATTGTGCTCTTCATATCATCTCATAATGGTGATCACTTGTGCCAAGCTATTTCAAAAAATTTTCAGCGGTTTAAAAGTTATGGAGCAGACACGAAATGTAGACTTTTAACACTTGACCTTTAAGTGTGACCTTGACCTTGGGGGTAGCAGCCCAATTATTGTGCTCTGCATATCGTCTCATAATGGTGATCACTTGTGACAAGCTATTTCAAAAAATTTTCAGCAGTTTAAAAGTATGGAGCGGACACCAAAGTGTTACAGACGGCCGGCCGAAACTGGATAGAGGGCCTTTTCTTTTGTTATTTTCTTTTGTTTAATAGAGGGCTATTGGCCCCTTATTCTATTGTTACGGAATGAACTCTATTGTTCTCTTCTGTTATGTTTACAGTTAGATGGCCCCCTATTTCTTTTTGGTAGTGTGGACCGATGGACGGACGGACGGACGGACTGATGGACGAACTGACAGATGGAGGCCATTCCTATAATCCCCTCCCCGCTTTGCGGAAGGGGATTAATAAATGTCAGTCTTTCAGAAGTTATGATGTTCATCCTGTGATGCATGGTTATCAAGTTAGGTGCAGAAATATGTGCAGAGATGTTGTTTGATTTTTTCTCTATTTTTAGCGTTTGCAGCCTATATGTGCAAAGGAGCGGAACGGTTGGAGCAATTTTAGAAAAAGGCAGTATAAGGGACATTTCTGTCAAGTTTGGTTAAAATGGGCTTGTGGTTTTGGAGAAGATGTCATTAAAAGTAAAATGCTGATGATGCATGAAGGACTCAGGGTGATCTTTTTAGCTTACCACTAGGACTGCAAGTACAGTACTGCTTCCTTTTCTACAAACTGGAAAACATCCAACTGAAAGGAAACAAAACAACATTTTCTTCAGGTTAAAGGAAAAGCAACTACAAATGAACCCTTCTAAAAAATAGTGCTTCTCCCTATCCTAAAATAAAGTATAACTGTCTACAATAATAACATTGCTATTCAGAACTAAAGCTATCAGCAGAAATTATATGTACTCCAAATAATGTGTCACTGACCCAAAGTCAAAGTCACAGAGGACACAATGAAAGTTACTGAAAGTCTCTGCTGAATGCAAGTTAACATTCCTGACAATGTAATATACCAGCATATGTATATCAAATTTTAGCTAACCCTTAGCCTGAAATACATGAAGGCAGGAGTACAAAGTAACAAAAAGTTTTATAGACTTACATTTTATCAATAAACAAATCAATAAGTTAAAATGTTTGTTTTACTTAATTAACACTCAAAGCAGTGACTTGGACTTTTTTAGACATTTAAACTTTATCAATAAACAAAGCAAACAAGAGGGTCCATGGGACCCTGGGTCGCTCACCTGCCAACAACTGCTCAATGGTTGCAAGAGTCTGTGGATGCAAATACAATTGCCAACTGACTAAAAGGGTGCAGGTAATTATGACCATGGGGTCATCTTTGGTAGAGTTTCACTAGATGTCGTGCGTCATCAGGATTGCTAAAGCACAACATGGACTATAATGGACTGAGCCTCATAGAAAATATATCAGGCACATATACACATGATACCTAACATGTTTAAAGTTTCAAAGCAGTATCTTGAAAAATGTAGAAGTTTGTGCCGCAATATTTTTTAAAAAATCCTGCCGTTATACAAAAAACTAGGTTGCTGTGAACTGAATGTTGGAACACCGTTCCAAACAGGGATTATGTACATGACGCATGTTCACTCTATTGCCAATTCTACTAATTATTTTAAAATCCAACCATAGATGCAAAAAATATATGGGCAAGACACAAACTATCAGCAGTAAGGCCTATATAGCAGAACTTACTAAGTTCAGAGGGTTGCTGTGACATGGATCTTGGAGGGAGGAACATGGGTTTTGAGTGTAACACATACTTATTTTAATTTTTGGTTGTAAAGGTTGCAGAGACTTACGGTCTTTAAGTAATGTTATTTATAATACTAGAACTTTTATTAAAATACAATGTACACAATTATAAAGAAAAAGATTCATAACAGAAAAAAATGTGTAAATGCAATCTTTAATATAATAGAACAATATTAGCCCTTCAAAATTATTTTTCCCTGACTTTTCACTAACTTTTCTGGATTTTTATTTTCCACTGACCAATTTTCAAAATTTACTGACAATTCTCTGACCTTGAAAAAAAATCAAATTTCCCTGACTTTTCAAGTCCCCTGGCAACCCTGCAAGATCTTATATTAACTCAAGTATTGTACAAGTCTGATTAAATTCAAATCAAAAATGAAGCTGCTATTGTGCAGACAAGGTCTAAATAGTTAATTTTGGCACTTTCAGGGGCCATAACCCTGGAACCAATAATGCAATAAGGGAATTTGAAGAAAGGAACCAAGATCTTATGTGAAGATCAGACCAAAATTAAGACCACTAGAGTGCAGAAAAGCTTTTATCATAACTTGACCTAGTGACCTAAATTTCTAAGTCACATGACCCAGATTCAACCTAGATATCATCGAGATAAACATTCTGACAAAGCTTGAAGAAGATCGGAGCAAAATTAAGAACACTACAGTGTGGACAAGCTTTTTCTATAATTTGACAAAGTGACCCAGTTTTCAAGGTCACATAACCCAGTTTCGAACCTGATCTAAATATCATTGAGATACACATTCTGACCAAGTTTGAAGAAGATGGGACCAAAATTAAGACCCCTAGAGTGCGGACAAGCTTTTTCTAAAATTCGAACTAGTTACCTTGTTTTCAAGGTCACATGACCCAGTTACGAATTTGACCTAGATATCATTGAGATAAACAATCTGACCAAGTTTGAAGAAGCTCGGACCAAAACTAAGTCTACTAGAGTGCGGACAAGCTTTTTCTATTATTTGACCTTGTGACCTAGTTTTGAAGGTCACATGACCCAGTTTCGAACTTAACCTAGATATCACTGGGATTAACATTTTTACCTAGTTTGAAGAAGATCGGACCAAAATTAAGACCACTAGAGTGCAGAGAAGCTTTTTCTTTAATTTGGCCTAGTGACCTAGTTTAAAGGGTGAGATGACCCAGTTATAAACTTGACCTAGATATCATTGAGATAAACATTCTGACCAAGTTTGAAGAAGCTCGGACCAAAATTAAGACTGCTAGAGTGCGGACAAGCTTTTCCTATAATATGACTTTGTGACCTAGTTTTGAAGGTCACATGACCCAGTTTCGAACTTAATCTAGATATCATTGTGATTAACATTTTTACCAAGTTTGAAGAAGATCAGACCAAAATTAAGACCACTAGAGTGCGGACAAGCTTTTTCTATAATTTGACCAAGTGACCTAGTTTTAAAGGTGAGATGACCCAGTTATGAAACTGACCTAGATATCATTGAGATAAACAATCTGACCAAGTTTGAAGAAGCTCTGACCAAAATTAAGACTGCTAGAGTGCTGACAAGCTTTTTCTATAATTTGACCTTGTGACCTAGTTTTGAAGATCACATGACCTAGTTTCGAACTTGATCTAGATATCATTGAGATTAACATTTTTACCAAGTTTGAAGAAGATCGGACCAAAATTAAGACCACTAGAGTGCAGAGAAGCTTTTTCTTTAATTTGGCCTAGTGACCTAGTTTTAAGGGTGAGATGACCCACTTATAAACTTGACCTAGATATCATTGAGATAAACATTTTGACCAAGTTTGAAGAAGCTCGGACCAAAATTAAGACTGCTAGAGTGCGGACAAGCTTTTCCTATAATATGACTTTGTGACCTAGCTTTGAAGGTCACATGACCCAGTTTCGAACTTGATCTAGATATCATTGAGATTAACATTTTTACCAAGTTTGAAGAAGATCAGACCAAAATTAAGACCGCTAGAGTGCGGACAAGGATTTTCTATAATTTGACCAAGTGACCTAGTTTTAAGGGTGAGATGACCCAGTTATGAACTTGACCTAGATATCACTGAGATAAATATTCTGACCAAGTTTGAAGAAGATCGCACCAAAATTAACACTGTAAGAGCGCGGACAAGCTTTTTCTATAATTTGACCTTGTGACCTAGTTTTAAGGGTGAGATGACCTATTTATGAACTTGACCTAGATATCATTGAGATAAACATTCTGACCAAGTTTGAAGAAGATCGGACCAAAATTAAGACCGTTAGAGTGCGGACAAGCTTTTTCTATAATTTGACCAAGTGACCTAGTTTTAAGGGTGAGATGACCCAGTTATGAACTTGACCTAGATATCATTGAGATAAACATTCTGACCATGTTTAAAGAAGATCGCACCAAAATTAAGACTGCTAGAGTGCGGACAACAATTGTGAACGGACGACGGACAAAAGGCGATCACAAAAGCTCACCCTGTCACTATGTGACAGGTGAGCTAATAAAACAGTAACTTTTTTAGACTTTATAATTACACAAAGCAGTAACTTTGACTTTTTAAAACTTAAACTTTATCAATATACAAAGCAATAGCTTATGATTTTTTAAGCCTTAAACAGCACACAAAACATTAACCTTTTCAGACCTACTTTTTATCTATAAATAGAGCAATAACCATTTTTTAGACTTACACTTTACGAATACACAGAACAATAATTTTTTTTAGACTTACACTTTATCAGTACACAAAACAATAAACTTTTTAGACTAAACTTTATCAATACACAAAGAAATGAACTTTTTTAGACTTAAACTTTATCAATATACAAAACTTCATCAAAAATAACTTTAATATTTAAGACTTTAGAACTTCAATTTTTACGTACTAATATGTTGTTTGACATAATTTCATCCCCTTTCTGTATTTTGTTATTTGACTGACTGTATGCATTTTGTAATCTGACTATCTGAAAAAACATTTCCATATGACTTGACTGGTTAAGTGCAATTAGTTGAGAAAATCAATAGTTGTGGTGTCATATGCATGAACAGTTGTCTGAGTTAATGACAGCTGACAGTTTATTTGCTCAGTGAAAGCATTGAGCTGCATCAACAAACTTGTTTATTGAACAATATTGACTTCAATTACACTTACAAATCTGCAGTGCATGAAGATTGGACAAGTTTTATTTCAACAAAGTGATTCCAGTTTATCACCCCCCAACCCTCCCCTCTTTCACCGGTAGTTAGTGAGGGTATCATAAAAATTTGAAGAAATTTTGGAATATAACTGTCTGCATTTTGTAATATGATAAACAAATTGACTGATGTCATTAACATCTTCCTTTGGCCATAAACAGTTCAAAATGAATGATATGAGGTTCCTTTGAATTTATGCATTCTTTTTTTCTTTCTTTTCAGTTGTGACAGATTACCATCGCTTGGAAGTACTGGATCCCAACTTTTCCTTCTTCAAAAACTGCCGATTTTCTCATACAAATAGGAGTATCGGATTCGATCAATTACTTAATTTCTTGTACCAGTGAGTGGTCACTGAATTTCAAGTCTAAAATCTTAATCAACAAGTAAATAAAGACTTTCAACATGAATCTGACACTGACGTTTCACTATCTGACATGCCCTGTTAATAAGTCTTTTGGGCTACATTATTCCCTATACAATATAAAAATGAACTTGCATACCTTCAGTTTTAATGTTGCTGGAAGCTGTGTGTGGAAGATGCTTCAGTACACATGCTGGGAGACTGCCAACATCTGTAATGTCTGCTGTGCCACTTGTGAACACATGACTGGAAAAGATGAATGCATACTGTTAAATTACACAGGAAAACAACAATTTAAGCCATTGAAGTTTGACATTACGAACATGCTTCTACAAAAAGATTTAAGATGGTACTGATAAAGTCAAAGGTGGTATCACTGATCTTAGACTGTCAGATTAGGGGCTCATTATTATTCAAATACACAAAGGTAACCTTATATGAATCAAATTTTCACTGCTCTATGTGCACTCACTATGAAATACAAACAAATTTCAATAATTTTCTTGACATTCTTAGCTATCTTTTTCATTACAGTTCTCTAAAAATGGAATCTGAAAATCCATCAGATGCATGTCTAAAATGTTCCAGGAATATTTTCCATAAATTATAAGGGTGCAATACACAAGAATACAATCAAACATGACCATGTGGCAGTTTTACAACTATTTTGGAAGAAAATGACCTCAAAGCAATATATTTAAAATCAATGTTCCGACATTATGAAAACAGAAAACCCTTTTATAAATACCAGTCAAAACTTACTCATCAAGTTAAGCAATGATTAGGAAAATTCTGCAAGAGGTTCATGGTTCAGAAATTACAGTAAATGACAAACAAGGTTAACTTGAAGATAAATCAATTATCCATATCAACTGATGGACAGTTGAATCAATAATCCAATCATAAATGATGGAAATCTGCAATTCATAATGCCATTTTCCATGAAGATTCTGCTTATTCAATTCAGATTTATTACAATTTTCACCAACAGAAATTCTCGGAAAATTTGAAATCGGGTTTATCCTCAATGCAAGGACCTAACAGTACATACTTAAATGTAAGCAATCAGAATCAAAATGATTTCAAAGGTTCCACTTCAATTACAATGGTTAAAGTTTCACTTCATTTAAACTGCTTAGTTTGACTTCATTTTTGATGCTTAGTTTCACTTCATTTACGAAGCTTAGCTTCACTTCATTAAGCTTAAAGCCTTATTTTAACCAAAGAAGAATTGTAGAAGAAATGTACTAAAAGAACTCATTTCAAGGAAAGATATTTGAAAATACTCAGAAAACCTTAATTTGCTCACTTGACCTCAATTCTAAGATTCAGCAAAAACAATTAATATGCTTGCCTAGATTTTCTAAACTGATATGCACTTTCAATATTCAAACATGTCAAAAGTACATTTTGGGAAGCCTTAAAAACCTTAACTTGCACTTAATTACATGAATCCTTTCAAAACTAAGATGTTTATAACAGGGAAAAAATGGCCTTGCCCCAGTTTTCTATACTGATAAGCACATTCAATATTCAAATGTGCCAAAAGTACATTCAGAGAAATCTAAAAAATAAAAATCTAACTTAAATTATATGAATTCTTTCATCACCAAGATGTTTATAAGAGGAGAAAATGTTCATACTTTATTGAATCCACTACAGAAAGCTTAAAATAAACTTCTTCAGAAGCAAAATTTCAAAGTATTGTATCCTGAAGTCATGGCTATGTGTGGCCTTAACTAGTTGATCTAAATATTTATAAACCTTGCCTGGTATTGACGTGTTGTTTCCTATCGCCTTTCACTTGATTAGTTAAAATAAACTTGTACAACTCAGACTTGCCGAAGCCATAAAGCATTAAAACATATCGAATTCTGCAAAGTCCTTGAGATATTGTATGTTGTCCAATTCTATGCACCTTTAAGGCAGATCACTAAACAAGAATAAGTCTACTACAAAATAAATTACTCTCATGGGATTAAGACAGATGATAAACAAATGTGAAATGGCAGATATATTTGTTTCTTCTTTGACTGAAGCTACTTACCGAATAAAATGATAAAGGACACTTGTTTAATCTTGAAATATGTCTCAATACAAACTTAATCATTCAACTTTGAAAAAGGTAAGTTATGTATGATGGACAAACAATAATATTAAAATGATAATCATTCTGATGTTTGTTTACAAAGGAGTAACAACGTTTTTTTGTAGATGTTTTATTTAAGTATTATCTTAAGAAGAACCTTTGCTTTTTCCTAATTAACCTTTTCTCACTATATTTGATGGACATCTGTGCCTACTTATTTTTTCTAAAAATACGCATTGTACAGCTCACTTACAAAACAGATGAGCAACATTCTATAATGTTTGCCATGCTTTCCAGATCCTTGGTCAAGTTTGGGACGTGTCTTCACTATCTGATGATTAACTTCCCTATTTCATTTCAAATTATTCTCTTGCAATACTGTATTTCAGAGCAGACATGAGCAGTATTACAGACTGCTTGTACATCACAATCTGACCTTGACCTTTGTCTTGTTCAAAACCTGTCACTGACTGTATCAAAAAACTTAAACTGTATTTCACAACAAATGATTAAAAACTTCATAACAGAATATAAAGCGACTGCTTACAAGCAAATTTCTCATAATATTTTGCGCATACACAAAAATGATCTGCCAAACAAAAATTAATATAAACATAACTGAAGGGCAGTAAATCACTTGTGGTAAATGCCTGATATGGACAGCTCAAATATTTACTTACTTTCAAGTCTTCATAGTATCATTAAAAATGGGCAGATTACAGGTGAAATCTTCAGGTGAGTATTTGAACTGTTGTACAAACAGTGTTATCTGAACAACCTCTTGACACTTCTTCAGAACTTAAAAAGTGATACTAGCAATAAAATGGTCCCAAACATTCTGTTTACAGCATTAAACACTTTGATTTCTTGTTTAAGTGTGAGATCCTCCCCTTTTCATTACTCTGGCAAAATCTATGCGGAATGCTAATGAAGCTGTATCAAACATGAAGATACACATCTATTTCATAATCAGTTTGAAAGCTTATAAACACTACCAACTCTTATATGACATTCTTCAGTTTACAAATAAAACCTCATATAAGTAATTCTATAAAATGCATATATAAGGAAAGAATTTAAGATCACTTCAGCATGACTGTATATTAAACCAATTACCCTCAATCTACTATTTATGCCCTCTGATTTCTGCTGACTTACTATAACCACTAAAATAACTCTTCCTGGCCATATGATTTCTAACTCTGTTCTGTTATCTTTAAAACAAGCAAGTTTTAACATCAAGATGTCAATATTGACTAGATATCAGCAAGATACCATATACAAGCAATTTATTCTGATAACAAAGAAACAATAGTCATTACAAAGATACTTCAAATTTTTAAGATTCTGACATTGTTTACAATATATAATATACAGTTACAACAGAAAATACCTCACATATTTTGGGTGTTGTTGAATAAACCTATACCGAGTAGCACTCTACTTATATTTCTTATAAACTTCTTAAATTAAATATATATACTTAAAAGGAAGTCTAACAGGCCAAGGGGACTTGGAATTTCACCATGTCCTTCCAGACCCTAGACAGATCCACTGGAGTCAATGTTATAAGAATCCACACTTCATAAAACCATACTTTTAATTTTCTTTACAATACAAAAACAGCTGTTGTATTTGGAAAAACTGTCTGTGTAACTCTATAACATACACAGAGCTTTATTTTAAGTATTGTCAACCACACATGCTTCATTATAATATTATCAATATTTATTTCTTATGTAAGCAAAACAAGAATATGGACAAAAACAATCAAATACTTCATTTCCAAAATCTAACAAAGATTTTGATTGTGTTTTGCTTTTTTTTTTTAATTGGGTTTTGCTGTTATCAATGGGTTTTGTTTTTTCTAAATGGGTTTTGCTCTTTCTAAATGGGTTTTGCTTTTTTGTGAAGACTGCTGACAGAATTGCTTTATGGAAAATGGAACTGCATAAATATCATGTGCAATATTAAAGCTGTAATAACTCATCACAGTCGATGTCACTGCTGAACACATCAAATAACAGAAAGACAAAGTGCAAACCTACTGCCCTCTAAAGTGATACCCTGGTAGGGGACTTCAAGTGTTCGAAGGATTGCTGTCAATGTGATAACATATTAGCAGCCAATCAACTGATATTGAAATGTAAATATTTCAACTGAACAAATACTTCTACCACTACAACTGATAAAAAATTGATAAATTACCTAATCAACATTGATATATTTCACTTCTGAATATGGTTCAATGGTAGCTGACAGTGAAGGTTATCAACAAGAAACATTTAATAAACCTTATTCTAAAATCCATTGCACTGACACTCTGAAATTCCATGTGTTAATTTGCCAATTTTCATGCACCTAAATTTTGATTTGGCCAGACTTACAAATTACAGTTAAAGAAAAAGTCTCAGACAACTTTTTGTTTCCATAACCAGACAAATTTGACATAAACTTTCCTTTTCTATTAATTAACTGGTGACCCACAGAGGTGATTTAACAAATATTTTATCTCTGTATAGACTGACTGGTCACAAATGATTAATTACCAACAAAATACCAATATACAGAAAAAGATGGTAGCAACAGATTTAAGATGATGGCATGCTGAGCTTGGTAACAAATTGTTTTCAAGATGCCTCCAGTTCCTTCAATGAATATACAATATATTTCCCAATCTTTTTACAGATTACTTAGATTCCCCTGGAGATATTCTGTATTTACAAAAAGATGACAAAGATTATCATAGGTCATTTATAATCATGGACTGATAGTTTCATATCATATAACTATTTAAAAAAAAAATTATTTGTAGTATTGTCAGGTCTAAAATACCTTTCTTCATTTAATAATTTAATAAAATTTACGTATTTAAATGAGTCTGTACTTCTGAAAGAAAAAGTTGGTTTATCTATAAAACTGGCAGTAAAAAATTCCTTACATTCAAATTTAAGAAGAAAATTCATAATATTTTGACAGTAAAAGCATTATAAGGTCTTAAACATAATTAATTATACAAATTTATCATTATGTTTTAATAAAACTAAACTTTGTGACAGAAAGAAATTATCCCCTGCTATGCTGTGACAAAAACAGGAGATTCTGGCCCTGAAAGCTCTATTGATTTTTTATTTACTTCCATATGAATACAAACAAATAAACGGTTTTGATGGGGGGAAAAAATGGCAAATCCTTATCAAACTCAATAAGATGAAAAACATGCCTTGAAAGTTTAGAGTCTAAGTCAAACAATGACAAATATTTCCCCATTAAGTACAAAATGTGTTAGAGCTTTCCTCTTCGAACAGCAAATTTTATACCATTAAATACATAGAAAGGCTATGTGATAAATCAGGAGATTTTGTACTTATTGGGGACATTCATGGAATATTAATGCATTAGAAGTATCAGAGCTTTCTCTAATATTCTATTCGAAATTCTCCATTGCAATAACAATATAAAATGAATACAATATCAAAGACAAGCAAATACTGGATGGCTATGGAACAATACCTTATGATCTGTGGTTTTGGAGCACAAATATAAACATCTGAATTATCAGCAGTGAAGATCTCTCCTGTATTTTCATCCTGGTAAAACAATGTACTTCCATACTGAAAACATAAAAATAGATAAAGCTGAACTTCTTTCAAAAGAACAAATCAATCTTTGTTAAAGAACAGCCATGGTGGCTGCTAGCCACTGGCATCCTCAATGTACAGCTACTATTTCAGGTCATCTAAACTGCTTTCAGCAAATGTCAACCTTTTGCAACTTGTATAAATTACATAAAACTTGTACACAAAATGTGTTTTTTTCTTCATATACTCAGCAGATTTATAACATGGCAAAGATTGATTTAAAACATAACAAACTGTATGCAAGCTATTTTTGGATTTTAATGTAAACAAACTTGGGTGATCTGACAAGCAAGTTTCTAGAATAGAAACAGAGGTTTAAGTACATTCTTATGTTAACAAGACCACAAGTTGACAGTCATATGCAGCCGAAGGTAAACTCTTGTCATGTCATAACACACAAGGTCATATAAACTAACTATAACTATTATTCTTAATTATACCAAGTAGCCACACTGTACAACAACCATGATTTACAAGGACTCACACTTTCACTGCTTAAAAAAAAAGCGATGTAAAAACATTCACTCCAATGCAGCATGCAGTGTGTCATATGGACACTTAGTTGACATTAATGTACTTACACAGTCAGGAACTGCGGCAGACAGTCCAGTCTTTATCACTGATCCCAGACTCTGTATGTCTCCACATTGTAGAAGGTTTAATGTTAAGTCCTGGAAAAGGAATGTGTATACATCAAATAATCTAAATTTTCATTAAATTTAAGAACTCTTTCCAATAAATCTCTTTTAAAACACTTCCTCAACTGACAAAACAGCTTTAACTGTGATTTCTGGAGTGCTGGTGCACTTCTTAGTCTAATAGTATAGTGACAATATTGTAGCAATCATACAGTTTCTTAAGACATACAGAATAAAGAAATGGAAAAATATCAACAATTTCAAACATTCAAAATGAATTGAATATAACATAAAAATTTAAAATAAGATTGTAGTTAAAAGTAATGACAGTCCCCTACTTTATATGCTACAACTGATTAAGATTCAGTTGTTAACTTTTTGTTGAGATAAAATATATCCATTTTAATGATTTTTTCTGCATATTATACACATCACTTGGTCATTTTTTAGCTACTGTTATGTGTGACATTCTTTGCCTTACAACACAGCTACATATGGGTTCAACTCCCAATATGGGTTTCAACACTGAACCTTCTGAAAACCATGGGAATGTCTAATGACTGAGATCCACAAATGAGTTTTGAAACCAAAATTACATTACCTTGAAAAGCCATTTAAAATTATATATACCTGAAACACCATTCTTTACTGTGACCATCAAGGTCTTTCCAGAACATGACATAACACATAATATCAAGATCAGAATGAATATATGGCTGGCAAAAATATTTCACACAAATTAAAAACTACAAGTATTCTACTGCCAGTTACTCCTTCAAGTACTTTTAACTTTTTACATATCTGAACAAAAATGAACAATTCAATACCTAGCATGGATTTATTCAAGATTCATCAGACATTTTTCATTTAACTGCATCTTTATTCTCTACCTACCTCAAACAGAAGTAATCAATATTGCTTCAACCCAGCTACTAACTATGTTTAAAATAAATAGAAAATGATTATAGAGGTGAGAAAATCACTGATCAGGTATTAATCACATTGTCAATACGTAAATACTATTTCTGACAGTTCTATATTTTCCTATCAGCCTATTGTAATGTCAATATTTAATCACCAAATTAAAGAAAGAAATTTCTCAACTGGGTTCTTTCTGTATCTACTGAATTGCAAATGATCGTACAAACTGCAAGGAAATAACTCTGTTGAAAGTAATGCCACAACCAGGCATAAATATTTGAAAAACTTCATCAATAATTGACACTGAACAAAATATTGACACAACACAATATAGCTGACACAATTTTTTTCTTTTTTAAACTTATATACACTATATTAGTCGCCTGTGACTACAAATGACTTATTGCATATTTCACACAAATACAGTTCATTGTCATGCCTATCTAGGTCTTGTAAGTTCAATTTCACAATGAAGAGAAAATCTTTATAGAACACTCTTTGTGCTAAGACCAATTGTAAGTGTTGCGCCAGATGCCAACATTGTATATAATATATGTTTCAACATTGGAAAATTCACAATATGATTTAAAAATCTGTCTCCTTTTTTACATTTCAGAGTCATTTTTAAGCAGTTCTGAAATTAACCTCCAACCTGAATGATGAGCTGCCATGCACTGGCATCTCCCAATTATTTAAATTTTTGATCCACTTTAATCACCTCAATATCATGCACATGGACCAACCAGACGGCTAGAGAAGCAATCCATAATATCAACTCTACTGTCTTATAAATCAAATCTTAAAGTCTTTTTACGTCAAATGAAATCAAGCTCAAGTTTCCTGGAATCATTTCCATCTTGGCTGAAGAAACACAGCTGCAGCGGCAATCTAGGGGTGAGTCTTGGCAGTTGTCTCGGTACAACTACAGGCAAGTGTCATATTGGGGATTGGTTGGAAGTTATTTCCTGGCTTGTTCCCTTTGTTGTGCCATATTAAAAAGTCAAGATTTAGGGCATTATACCCACTTCTCATTTATTTGGGCCTATTCATTATTTTTGTACCCATTAAAAATAAGCATATGTCCTGCATGCAATTATCTAAATTCTATTCAGGTTTTTACTGTTCACACAGGAAAGACATTTTGAAGTTAAAATAAAAGAAGAAAAGCAGATAAACTTCATCACACTGTTAAAAAAGAAAAGAAAAAAAATGTATAAAAAATCAAATTAACTTGAATGAAGTTTTAGGTATGGCTTTTTAAACTGCTTTGGTAAAACTTTCATTTCAAACATATACATATTTGATGATTTGTCACGACACAGAATACAGAAAATTAATTTTACCAGCAAGCTACACATTCATGAACTATTCAAGATAAACAAAAAGACATGTAAGGTAATATATTTGTTTGATTTGAACTTTGTATGACATCCATTTATAAATGTTCTTGCCTTTTAGATGCAGCAAAAATTTTTATTGAATTTTCCATTTTTAACATGCAAATGCAATATTTTACAGCTAAGAGGCACAAATGAATGCGAAATGGGCATAAAGGTTTCACTGGCACCAGAGTCTTTAAATTAATCAAATGAACAGAATATAATCAAGATTTTTTTTCTGACACATCCCCATAAACATTATCATATATATGATAGTGTATAGGGGATGTCAGAAAAAAAACTTGATAATATTTCGGGTAATATATGATAATATTTACGGGGATGTCAGAAAATTATTCTTGATAATATTTCAGGTATCTGACACATCCCCGTAAACATTATCATATGTATGATAGTGTATACGGGGATGTGTCAGAAAAAAAATTCTTGATAATATTTCGGGTAATTTTTATTATAGGTGTATTATTCTGTTCATTTTATAAATTTAAGGACTCTGGTGGCAGTGCAATGTTCTCAGTATCAGAAAAGCACCTGTTATCAAAGTTGCAATTAATTGATCAACATACCACGTAACTTACATTCAAAGATTCATTTACGGATTTCTCTTGTTTAATCCGCTTTATACCCGAGTCAGGCTCATGACCCGAAAGTTCAGAGGAAGTTGAACAACTCGAAGGGTCTGCACTTGCTTTCGGCTGGAACCGTTCTGGATCTCGCTGATAAAACAAAAAAGAAGCTATGGCATGTGAAGTTACGATAACCATTATTTAAACCATAATCGGAAGGTTATATTGGATGACATTAATTGGTTAAATTAGTATGACAACTTAGAACGTAATGTAAACATTTCCTTAGTATGCGTCTGCAACGACCTGTTGAAGCGCCCCCAACTACCAAGGGCGGCAATTAGTAAATAGCGTTTTATTTCATACATGTGGATTTTGCTTACACTGGCGAAGACTAAATTATTAATTTTTGCTGTTGCGTGTTCGATTTTTTAAGACTTAGATGTTTATAAAATGCAATGAATACATCTGCATAATAAGTGTTAAAGGCTAATGGAAGTTGATTTGCGCGGCAGAATCTTGCTTACGATACAGTAAAAAGTATTTTGTTCTCTTTTGGAAATTTTGGACAACTCAACGGTTTTAATAAGAAGACCAGTGTATATATCTTTACCACAATATTTTATACAAACAAAAGACGAACCTTACTTTGAGATCTCAATAATGTGTTATCTCAAATTTACACAGTGGATGCAAATATATACAGTTCTGTCCTCTCATGGTTAAATTTTTGACAGGGTTAGTATTGTTTCGACGAATGAAGAAAGTCCAGACACATTTTTCAAATCTGAACCGGCATGAAGGGGCCATATACATTTAACCAGGCATTCTCTTATTCGCGCGTATCATAAAAAATGACAAATTCAGTCTAGCTTTTCGAATAAAAGGAAATTTCGATTATCGTGCTGGGAATAAATAGTACATCAATATATTTTTTTTCTGAGGCAGACAATATTAAATGAGGTTTTATGTTTATATTTTTTTCTGTATTAAAAAAAACGAATCTCGACGATTTCAGACAGCAAATCTTAGATGACTTTAAGGAAGTTAAGAAATATATATTTCTTCGGGAAGAAAGTTTTAAATTAATCAGACAGAAACTAGAACCTATATACATGAAACGTGCACAAACCAACAAATAAGAAATATTTCCGGATACCAGAGAAAAAGCAGACCTGACTTACATTTGAAAGTGCAAACCATAGTTCGAGTGGGAAAAGAATTATGCCTCAATGATTCAGCATGTAGGAACCACAAATGCTTAACAAAATAAATTTGAATGCAGCACTGAATAAATATATTTCAAAAGAAAAAACAAACAGATTTCGTTTTCGCTGTATATGAACAACTAAATGTTTAAACCTAACACTCATTGCAGAGTGTCTGTTCTCTCACTGGAGTGTGCGCTCTCTCCGTGTTTTTCTGTTATATTCGTCATTATTTTTCAATGAATTGTAACCTACCCAGTTTCCCACAGAATGTATAGATTGTCCTTATTTTCAGAATGATTATTTTTTATCATAATTTAAAAGCAGACCTACCTCACTTATCATGTTGTTGGTATCCATATACAACTAACGTACATCTGAAACTGTATGGTAATTTAGTGATAAACTGTATGAGGTCGCTTTTACTTATACTGAAGTAAAACGAAGTTGTATTAACCTCTGGTGATGTAATACAGAGGTAGATGTAATTCACAAAAGATTGTATATGTTGGTTGAGATGTTTCACATTATCTTGACCACAGTAACACATAAAGTTTACGTTTTCGTCATCGCTGTAGCCGCGAAATGACGATGATTATATGATACCACAGAACTGCCAACGCTGTAGCCGACTAGAAGCGCAAATATAAAAGCACCCCTTAACTTAAATGTTGAATCTGAGGCTATTTTTGTCAGTGGCAGGTATATAGACAAAAAAGAATCGAAATACATCTCCAGAAATCCGGAACATTGATAAACCAAGCATTAGTTCTACATATTCTGTTTTGAATGACCGTTCTTTCCTTATTTAACTTACATTTTGATGAACCCCAAAACATACTTAAAGTAAAAATAACTTTCAATTCTAAAATAGAAAAAAAATAATGAAACCGAAAAGAAAAGACAGTAAGAATAACCATATTTAATTTGGAAATAATTTCAGACGGAAGTCTTCCTAAATGTCACAGTCGATTTTACGACCTGTAGAAAGGAGACTGCTTTTCAACAAGGTAAAATACTCTTATACCACAGTGAGCGGTACTACTTGTACTGTGACTAATACTGTCTTCAGATACGGTGCAAGTGCACCCAGCTAGAGACCTAAAATAGTATTATAGTACTTTAGATCTTTGACCAAGCCGTGCTTTAACTGCAGGATTCGTCAGTAATAGCATTTCCTTTAGGTCAGGTAAACTGAGGCCAATACTTAACATTCTGATATGAAATATTTTCTCGTTTACCTTTTTTCGTATAAGTGATTAAGGCCCATGGTCCTCGTGCGAGAAAATATCGCATTCTCTCAAAATTCATGCTGTAAATATACTTTTATGTAGGAAACTGGCGGTCACACTAAAATTCCTTTAGAAAGTAGTGAAAAAAACGCAAGTCTTATATACGTTCATTATTTCTCTAAGGAACGTTACAGTCAACAGGTAAAACCGAGGTCCCATGTATCAATGCTACACACTGAGCATGCAAAAGAACCAGGGGTTCTGTATTTTGCACTACCCCAATAACATAAAATAACTAATATCTTCAGGGGGCGTCGGTCATATGGGCAACGGGTACCGACGATAAATAAGCTCAAATAGAGTCAACAGGTAAATTAGACAGTTCTCAGACCGAACAGCTACGCTCATGCATTTCTCAGCATCTGCTGAGCATCTGCTGATTCTGTCCCCTAGTGCCGATGACTTACGTCAATCGGGGACCACAACTAGGTCACTAGAGTAAATCAGTCGGTCACGCGAGATTTGCTCAACCGCAGCTGCCGGTATGACGTAGTATCGATTAGAAAATGACTTTTGATCTACGTCATACGAAAAATTCCCTACAGGTTATCTAAACATTACGATGTTGTAAAACCCCATATCAATGAAAGTATTCAAGAAATTTCGTCGTTTATTTATCGTAAGGTAAATACTTGTTCATCGGTGCAGATCAAACGTATCATAAAATGTGTCGCGTCTAAATTTATAGTAGACATTTTTTACCAAAATGTTCATGCATGCACGCAGATTTGATAAAAATCTCGCATTTCAAATCTTTGCAAAACGGTTTATAAAACTACATACTTCCTATTACTGGATACTTTATCCATTTTATATAGCTCAATGCATCTAAAAAATACTATGAATATTTGAATTCCGTCTTCTAATAGATATACCTGTATACATGCAGTGAACTGTCGTGACCTTAACTAAGCATATATATATTTATCTTTATATACTGTTCAAATACAACGTGGGAAAATAGCAGACAAATGAAAACTAATTACCTTCTGTTTCTCCATTATTTCAAGGAACGAAAGCTTTATTCTATAAAAATCCGATAGCCTGAGACTCTCAGGCTAGTAATCCCTTCGGTAAATTATCAACAAGTGTTGGGACGCACATCAAAACATATTAAGCCGAGTTATTCTCGTTCAAGTTATCAATATGATAATGTCCCGTTCGAAAAAAAATCAATGATGTGGAATTCAAAGATCGGTTTTCTATACAAACAGTTAACAAAACGTTATAGTTTGCAGATTTCAATTAAATAAATCATTCCTCTCCATTTATGAACGTTTAAAAGAATCTAGTTTATTTTCCAGTTTATAAAAAAAGAAAGAAATCACTGTGGTATAAACAGAGTTTTATATTCGCTACAGGCAAAATTTAAAAAAATGCTGATACATTTAGACATAATTATCCGCAGAAACTAATAAATGTCCGTTTGATATACAATGTGTATAAAGATGAAGAGAGGATAAAGCATTTAATCTATACACAATACACTTGCTACAACCGAACGCTCAAAATGACAGTTTATTGCCTCTTCAGGCTGATATAAACGTCCAACTATAGCTTGTGATGCTACAAGCTTTGGCTTTTTCTTTGACATTAGTTTTATAGATGAACAAAAAGCTTTCGAAGGTCAAACGATGCATTAAGTGAAAACATGACAATTTCCCTTTCAGTGGAGGATCTGAATGTTGTTTCGATAGTTCCAGGAAGTGGACATTTTAAGCTTTTCAGCCGAGACTGAAGAGCAAAACAATAAATCAAGAACTTTAGGTTTAATTGTCGTTTACACTGTAGAATTGTCAAGCTACAGCAGTTAATGGTAATACATATATACATCTGTTGTCAGGACAGGACTCGAGACTTGTTCAAATGCCAGTGTTTAATGGACATGTTGTGTTTTGAACAATCAGATTCGAACTCATGACCTCTAGTGTGTGTGTGTGTGTTTTCTATTCAAACAAAACAATGACCTGGTTATTAAACTAAATTTACAGATTCTAACTGAAAGTGCTACTGTAAAGACATGAGATTTCTCTTGGAAATCGTGTAATTTTGCCATCAGCTGAATCTTCCGTGATAATAACCACGTGGGAAATAAGCCCCAAGAATGCATAAAAACAACAACAAATGTGAAACGCCCGTGAAACAAATCAGACTGAAAATAGTTCCAGCATTCAGAGATGATTTTCGGAAATAATCGCTGACGATGTCAGAGTGCTATATAACTGGTGTGAGAAAGGCATTCAAGGCATTCTATGAGTTCGACTTCAAAATCAAATTCAGGTTTTGAGTTTTAAGTCAAATGACAAAAATCTACATATCACATCAGCTCGGACTTGTAAACGCTTTTGTTTCCAGCCACACGAGATACCTAGTGAATCGATTGATTGGACAGCGCCTACATTTTTGCAGGATGTTATACAGGTTCGGGAAATTTCATCTGAAATAAGACGCAAAACACTTAGAGGTCTGCCTTTATCCACTGATATAATCTCGCTAATTTCTCTCATATACAAGCCCTTTGTTTTTAATTTGTTGCGAGTGCTTCGTCCATTTATAAATTCCGAATAGTTTACGAAAGATACTATAAGGTGTTGCTAAAGAACGCATATAAAGAACACAAAACGTTAACACCGATGGCACATTAGATAATATAAAGGAACGAAAGTTGTTTGATCTATCTGTCCGAGGCGATAGTTTTCAGAGGTTTTGGAATGATCATTCAAACCAGCTGGGTAACCACCTAATGTCAAGTACTTAACAACACAGATAGAGAGAGAGAGAGAGAGAGAGAGAGAGAGAGTAGTGAAGAGACATGAAAATGAAAATCCTTTCCTCAATATCCTTAAAATATCGAAGTAGTTCTGTTCAGACTTTTTATCCATCGGATACGGCATCAGGGTTCCCAGAAATTTGCTACTCGCTAGGTATTTAAGAACGTGTGATATCGGGCGCCCAGGGCGTTACACTGTTGGTGCAGTGTTAAAAGTGAGGTGTGCTAATGCCGTCTAGCGTTCATAATATATGGTCTGCAAATGATCAGTGGTGATCAAACAGGGTTTGTAAAAAAAAAAAATACAACAAACAAACAAAAAACAAAAACAAAAAACGAGCCAAATCTGATCTTTATGGAATAGTAGCAAATTAAAAATTGATTTTGAGTTTTTGGTATATTGGTATATAGTGGGAAATTACTGAAAAATCCAAGCTTGTATTAATGAAATGTAATAAGTCTACAAGAAATAATCTTTAGGAGACTGACCTTGAAGGAATTTTAACAAAATGTATAATTTTAGATAAACAATATCTCTTTGCTTTTTTGAATTCTGTAAATATCATAACTAAATGCCAAATCACGTAATGCACGGGTTAAGTTACGAAAACTGTATTCTATTGCTATTAATGGTTTGGTGCATTAATGTTTGTAGAGTTTTCGAGTGTATAGCTAGACTGTTTTAGTACTTGCGGACTTTCGTCAACACAGGCGATTTTTTTCAACCGTTATTAAAAAAACTGATATGGTTATCTATGTCTGCATATACATGTATACATTCCGACATGAAGGATATCCGTGTGAGAAAATAAGGATAGGTCCATAACTTAAAATGTCTTAACTTTATATCCTGCACTTCTTGAATAATGAAAGATAACATCATATAATATTGAACAGTATTGGAACAAAAGCATTTCTTGCATTGTATTCTTGCCTGACTTTATTTCTTTCTGTCATTTTTGTTGATATATATTACACAAATACATAAACCCTACTGTGCTGTACGGAAAATTATATATCCAATGTTTGAATGACAAGTTACAATGTAATTTAATCAAACAGAACCGTAAGGATGCAAGTTGCAATGTCAAAAGGCAACATGTAATTTTTGTTCTACATGTAATACTGTTCCGTAATATATGATACATCAGATTTTCACGGCCAGATTCGTCAAGCCCCCTAGCACGTTTAAGTCAGGGCCCGGATTGGGTCCAGGGGCGAAGCCCCCGGAAGCTCCACAGATTTCGTCCTTTACATGCAGAATGTTATAATTTTCTCTCTTTTTCTCCACCTCCCGGAACGTCATGTATGCACGTGCGTAGACGGCGTATTGGCAGCTACGCCAAGTGTTGACAGAACATTAGAAAAAAGTTCGTACATTGAAGAATTAGCAAACATGTTGAGAATTTATGTTTTTGAATGTTTAGATAAGATATTGATATATTCTTTTATCGCTGCTTTTGTATTGTTGTTTTGGGGCAACCAATTTGCCAATAACTATTGATTAACAGTAAAAACTAGAATAAAGGGATGTAGTCTTTATGCTGCGAACTTAGTATATAATTGATTACCGTAAATATGATTTTATTCAACTCTTGTCCTCTCTTGTTTCCTAGCTGTACAATTCATTGCTTCACGAATGGGCTATTTTGTAACCAGAAGTTTTAACTTATTCAGTATTATGCCTGAACGTGACTATCCTTTACTGACCAATTTTTTTTAAAAAGGACAAACACTGTCTAAGAAACAAATGTAAAAAACGAAAAGAATCGTGATTTGAATTAAAAATAATCGAGACTTCAATACGCAGAAAAGCTTTAAATTTTCCTTAAGAAATTGACAGAATTTTTTAAAACACTAGACATGGTCACGTTTCAATATACCGTATTTTCTTTAAACCAAGCCGAATTGTATAAACACATAATTGTACAAATGAATACAAATAAACCTAATGACCCAGTCTCTATCGTTGAAGAAAATATCGTTATACATTCAAAACTGATTAATCTGTAATCTTAAGAACGTATATATATATTGAAATACTTGCTTAAAACGAAAATATGTTCAAAAGGATTACGTATCTGAAATAGTAACATGAAATAAGTATTTACCTTTTTGTATCGCTTATACATGCTCATTTATTTACTTCCTTTCCATACACTTTCTGTCATTCTGAAATCTTTCTAAGAATCAAATTTAGATTTAAAAAGTAAAACAATCCTCCATAATCACGATGACAAAAATCATTAAACAACCCTTTCTTTTATGTCCAGTTTGAAAAACTCAAGAGTTAACTTTTTAAACATATTGAAAGGAATTACACACGAAATGCTATTTGTTATTCTTATTTCAATATTTGGTTTAGAGTATTTACATGTTTAATCGATTTCAAAACAAACTACTTTATGTATATTTTCGTACATATATGGTTGCATTATATAAATATTTTTATGGCTGAGACTGTATTTGAAAAAGATATTTATATTCATACAGCAATGTGTGTGAATATTACTTTAAGCTAACAGTATGACACTTAGTGTGTTTATTTAGGGATCACTGTATCTTTGAACTAAAATAGTTTTAAGTTCATATGATTACACTTAAGCATTTTGTTATAGGCTGGGCCGATAAATATTTCAGCTACGTGTAGGCACAGATTACAGATGTTTTTATAGGAGTGAAAGTAAAAATAAAAAAGATAAGAAAGTAAATACGTATAAACTCTTGAAACTAAATAAAATGTCTCGTAATATATATATTTTTTTGTTTAGAGATTCACATATTTTTTGCCATCTTAAACTTAATTGTATTCTATTTCATGCAAACTTGAGAAAACCGGCGCTGTTGTTATATAGGTTCAACACCACTAAATTGTATATCACACTATAGCGTTGTAAATTAAAGTAATAAAATCACATGTCAACATAACAAAATAACGACATTCTAACACAGGTAACGTAAATTAGTAACAGGACAGTACTCTTTAAAACCCATAGAGAACATACATTCAGGAGTAAGTAACCCGGTAAGTAAAGCGCTGGACTGGTAATGTAGAGGTTGCCAGTTCGATCCCCTTCTCATCCACTAACATTACTAAATGTCTTTTGGATGAGAGGTTAAACCGAGGTTACATTATTCCCCACAACCTAAAATGACTAAACTCTGCATGGGGCGTCGGTATTACGGATAACCGGTACTGACGATAAACTCATATAGACAAATAAAGAAACAGCAAATTGTATATAATAAAAGATAAACAGGGAATGGTATATAATAAAAGAAAAAAACAAATCTATGAGCCAGGCAAATTCACGTAAACATGTAAAATTTAAAAATTTAGCCAATTCCTAGATACACGTAACATGTAGCATTAAGAGTGAGATATCTTTTGGATTTGTTGTTGTTCAAATCATAGCATATTTTGTTTTAAAACACATTCTTTCAGCTCAAAGAGGCATACAATTTCATTTCCTTAAAAAACATTAAGATATGAATAAAACTGAACGAATCATTGACTGATGTGAAGGTATCACTCAAAAAATCTAAATAAATTTATCTATATCTATCTATTTGAGATTATTTATCGTTGGTACCGGTTCCCCATATAACCGACCTCCCGCGCAAATATTAGTTATTTTAGGTTGTGGGGGATGTTGCAAGATAAAAGAAAGCATCCCATTCCAGAGACACCCCTGGTTCTTTTCCATGCTCAGTGTATAGTAGTCTGGCTGCAGGCTATATGATCCTTTTCTATATATGTTATTGCATTGATATATTAAACATTTTTTATCTCTCTAATAGCAACATTTTTTCCTCTGCTAGCAATCATATATCATACAGCAATTTCAGCCAAGAAAAGATAAATCTGTAGATAAAAATGGACTTAATTGTCATTTAGCTTATTGCAGCATTAATTGCTGGGTCTGAAACCAGTCTACGTGTATAGCACTGATTCATGGGACCTCGGTTTAACGTCTCAGAGAGACAATTAGTTATGTTAGTGGAGCAGCGGGGGATCAAACAGGTAACCCTTATACATTAATATCAGTCTTTTTGGATAGAGTTGTTGTTGAACATTGTTTGGGTGGGGAGAGATTTATAACAAATGGACACTTTCTTAGTGTCTACATGCCTTATGAATATATGTTCTCAACAGTATCAATTATTTATAATTCGTAGCTGATCAGCAAAAAGAATACAAATTCATCGGTGAATTCTGGGCAATCTCCCTTTGAAGATATATGCATAAGGATAGATTTTTACCACGGCTATAAAACATGCACCCCAACTGCCGTCAGTGCTACGGTTCTAGTGAGGTGCGAGTATTCCGAGTTGCGCCAAGAAAAACAACTTGAAGGTAGGTGATGATTTAATCTATACTGACGAGATAAAGAAACGCCTCGTCGGAAAATGGCGTTAGTTTTGTTTCTTAGTGTAAATTTACAGTTTAATGTCCAAAATGTACATGTACTATGAACGTTATATCCACCCAACAAAATCTCGTGCGGGTATCGTCCACTCGTTTGCAAATTCACGTGCATGCCGATGATTTTGCTTGGATGTCTATTCGAGACGCTCGCGTTGTTTTTTCAAGTGAATTTGACACTCGTACATGTGTTAGTCGATAGAAAACCACATTATCAGAGATTTTTTATTATTACACACTTAGTGACAATGCCAAGGCTAAATCTAGAAGAGGGGGCTCAAGTTTTAGCAATGCTGGAATGTGGTCGAACAGAAGAACAAGTGGCTAGACGTTTTAACGTCTCCCGCTCGACTATAGTTCGTCTTGTTCGACGCGTTAGAGACACGGGAACGTCTGCTGACAGACGGCGTTCAGGTAGACCGAGTGTAACGTCTGTACGGCAAGGTAACTTCATACGTCAACGTCACCTCCGTGATAGGTTTGTAACAGCTGAAGCAACAGTGCGTGTAGTGATAGGCAATGCTGGACGCTCTATTAGTCGATTTACGGTTAGAAATCGTTTGAGGGAGCGGGGTATTGTAAGCCGCAGACCCTACCGTGGTATGGTGCTGACACGGCGACATCTCTTATACCGTCTTGTTCTGCGCGTAACCACCGTGGCCAGCGTTGGAATACTGTAGTATTCAGTGATGAATCACGTTTCAACCTATGGAACGCAGATGGACGCATCCGCGTCTATAGGCCACGTCATGAACGTTACGCCAACAATTGTGTTGTTGAGCACAACCGTTACCGGTGGTGGTGGGGTAAAGGTTTGGGCGGCTATTAACCACACGTTTAAGACTGATCTTGTTGTCTATCAATGTAGCCTTACTGCCAAGCGGTGCATAGACCAGGTTTTGCGCCCGATCATTGCCGCTATGTTTCGCCAGCAGAGGCGGCCACACACGGTATTAAATTTTTCCACAAAATGTTGCTGACCCCTCACTTAAAAGCATGTCTGTAAATTACAGTTAGGTTTCAAATTCAATGAAATGGATTAAAAATTGTTTAAAATGATTGTTCCTTCCAAATTAAATAGTGTTTCTTTACATTTCATTACGGTTAGCAAAATTTGGTAAATTGAAGTATTATGAGGCGTTTCTTTATCTCGTCAGTTTAGCATTGGCAAAATTTTACGACCTTGATTAGAATTAACTTCCAGTGTGCAAAGTTATATTGTGGATTTTGAGGATCTGACTTTGCACACTAGAAGTTAATTATAATCAAGGTCGAACTATAGTTTTATATTTTAGGCAATGCTAGACTAACTTCTAACAATCTTTATAGGAAAAAAAATCAATTTCCTTCAGATCATTTGTTTTGTTTTGTTTTTTGTTTTGTTTTTGTGTGTGTGTGTGTTTTTTTTTTTTTTTTTTTTTTTTTTTTGGGGGGGGGGGGGGGGGGGGGGTAGAGGGAAGGGATACGCTGTAGCCGCCAGAATACTCGCACCTCATTTGTAGTGTAGCACCGAAGGCAGTAGATGTGCGCCTTTAGCTGCCGTGTACGTTCAAAGAGTTTTTAAGCTATAAAATGACTTTGCAAATGGTGTAACAACTGTTGTAATGTTTTCTCAGTCTCTACTTCATCTAATATTTCTCCCCTCATTGCATTCTAACCATATCATGATATAATTTTCCATTATGTACGTGTGTACACACGTGTGTCACTGCGGAATGTGACAATGTGACGAGAAATATTTGAAGCTCTTTCTTGAAGCGATAGAAATCATACTTTTGGTTCCATATCTATATGCAATTTGTTAAAAAAATATACCCTTTGACTTTATTGTCTAAAACAACGTTTGACCAACATGTATCTAACAAACTAATCAAATAACCGAATTCGATAAATATTTACTATGAATGTTTACCATTATTTCATTGCTCAAACATCGCAGTGTGCAAGAATAAAATGATTGGCGACTTTAAATTACTATGTAGACTTTATACTCTTATATAGACTTTATACTACTATGTAAACTTTATACTACTATGTAGACTTTATATTACTATGTAGACTTTAAATTACTAAATAGTATTTATACTACTATCTAGAATTTATATCACTATGTAGACTTTATACTACTATGTAGACTTTATTTTGCAATGTAGACTTTATATAACTGTGTAGACTTTATATTACTATGTAGACGATCTACTACTATGTAGACTTCAAATTACTATGTAGACTTTCTACTTCTATGCAGACTTTAAATTACTATGTAGACTTTAAATTACTATGTAGACTTTATACTACTATGTAGACTTTACATTACTATGTAGACTTTATACTTCTATGTAGACTTTATACTTCTATGTAGAAAAAACCTTACAACGGACAGTGTTATTTACAGACATCATGGGCTTTCATAGTGAATGGTGCAAAAATGAAAGTATAGTTAAAACTGTTAAATATTTTTAGGACAGCTACCAAATAAAATATTCTGTAAGTTACCACATTGTAGATGCAAAAACAGTAGGATGACTACTTTTGGGACAGTTTCTCGCAAAAAAGTGGTAAAACTTAACATATGGAATGCCATGTCTGTCTTATGTCTACAAATGTGACGATGTCTTGTTAAGGCTGTAAATTGTTATGCAAATTGGTCAAAATGTCAGGTTCAGACAGTCTGTAACCTTTTAAAAAAGATCCTTTATTGCATATTATATTGCTTTTCTGTTGGAAAAGGACATTTTATGTCAATCAGGAATACAGTCTTTTTTCAAAAACACACTATTGTTTTCAACTTCTGTGTTCTTTTGTCCAGCATTTACTTTATTATTTCAATTCGAAAATTCATTGATTCAACTAAAGTTATTGCGTCCGATCTTTATGTCGTTTTGTCCACTGAATAATGTTGTTTTGTGGAATCACTTTGTTGTTTTGTTGACAGTAAATATGGTTTTAGACCATTTAGTTGTTTTATCAAATCATAATGCTGCGCCCTATTCACTGAAGTAATTTTTCTTTGTAAAGGTTATATCATTATGTTTAAATAGAAAGTTGTTTTGTTTAAATGCATTTTGTCCTGTTAATGAAACGTTTTGTTTGACCCACATAAGAAGTTGTCATCTCAATCTATATTGCAATCAACAACACCATTTCAAATTAACTGCATAACTTGTAATTGACCGAATGCATTTACAAATAGACAAAATAATTTCTTCGAAGAAGTCAATACAAACTACGAACGATGCACTTTTTCTCTGCATCACAACAACATAGATTTTGGGCATCACAACAACATAGACTTTGGGCATCACAACAACATAGACTTTGGGCATCACAACAACATAGACTTTGGGCAAGATAATAGCGTGTTATCAAAAGATAAGTTTGGTGGTTAGAGCAAAAGAATATCTTTGGGCAGTACAAATGGTCTTATTCAAATAATATTTTATGATTTTAACGAAATGTTGAGATGCTTCGACAGGAAATGATAACATCTGAATAGAACGCATTTCTTTTTTATATATAATGTAGTAGTATATCATTTTGGCTCACTGTGTAAGCTACTTGACAGAACAGTATACATCCTAGACAATACAGTTTCTGTGCAAAGAACTCATCGTTTTATTGACATAATATCTTTATATTTAGATGTAATATCACATAAATTTAACACAATGCCTCATCGTTGGGAAAAGGACAATATATTATAAGTGAATATAAAAGAATCTCCACCAAGAAGAAGAACTTGTGTTTTTGACAAAATAACATATCCTGTTAACAAAACTCCGAGCAGTTCTGACTCATTTGTTACGGTCTAGTGCGTCAACGAATTGATTCTTTGGTTCAGTGGTTAGAGTGTTGACCTGCTGGGCAGGAGATCGGATTTCGAATCCCACTCTGGGTTGTGTATTCTAAAATGCATTGCATCTTTCTGTTACGGACTTTCATGTTCGTAAGGTGGGGGCTCGTCCGGGGTTACCCCCTGATAGACTAAGTTGTAAAAATTTAAATAGAATAAAATATCTTTCAAGATTTCTGTCTGATCTTCTGATCTAAAAATACACAACGCCATTCGTCATAATAAATGATGACTTTCTCAAAAGGGGTTGTGTTACGGTCTAGTGCACACCTTCCTATAATTGTATACATACAACCTCTGACAACTGACACGGAATCGATTCTTTCTCTTATTGGTTAGAGTGTTGGCCTGCCACGCGGGAGATCAGAGTTCGAATCAAACTCGGGTTGTGTATTCTAAGATGCATTGCATTTTTCTGTTACAGACTTTCATGTTCGGAAGACATTATAATGTCCTCAAAACTGGATAATATTATTCTGGACATGACACCATTCCTTTGCAACAGAACACCACGCTGACAAAATATTGCGATCGATGTACAGGAATGCATAATAGACTGAGACGATAACTTCTTATGTGGATCGAACATTACATTTGTTTAACAGAACCGAATGTTACATTAGCAGGACAAAATGCAATTAAACAGAATAAATTTCCATTTAAACATAATGAGATAACTTGTACACAGAACAATTACTTCAGTGAATAGAACAGCATTTAATCTGATAAAACAATGTAATGGTCTAAATTCACATTTACTGAGAACAAGACAACATAGTGATTCCCAAAACGACATATCAAGTGGATAAAACGACATAAAATCGGACACAATAACCTCTTAGGTGAATCAAATGAATTTGCTAATTGAACTTAAAAAAAGTAAATGCTGGACAAACCAACATAGTAGTTGAAAACAAAAGTACTTTTTCTGAAAAAGACTGCATTTCTGATTGACATAAAATGTCCTATTTCAATAAAACATCATTATGGTGTGACCTAAGGGATATTTTCTGAACTAGACATTTTGACCAGTAGGCATAACATTTTATAGCCGTTACATTACACCAACACAGTTGTAAACATAAGACAGCCATGGCGTTCCATATTATCCCAAAACAAAGCCTACCGGTGCAAATCTCACCAACGCATATTTTTTGTTAATCAGAATGACGATTTTCGTGGAGGTTTGTGATAGTTACGAAATTCCACATGAAAAATCACACACTGCATGCTCTATTTTATCACGTCTGCCTGTAACTAGGGAGACTTACCTGGTCAGTTCGTCTGCCTGTCCATCACGCATTTTGTTGTTGCTGCTGGTGGTGGTAGATGTGGCTATAATGTCATTGTCAAATACACTGCATCATCAAATCATCAAACAACATCTGAGATGTTTTCTGGTGTATGTTTTTCTTGAAACTTAATGTGAGCTAAATGTGACGCGAGAAAATTGTACCCTACAAGCTACGATGCTTCTTGCCATATCATTGACGTCTAATAATATTTCGAGTTTTCTCTTATCTAAGTCTTAAGTTTTTGCCTTTAATTTGTCCTGTTTTCGACTGTTCGCTCCGAAAAGGCGCCAACACGAAAACTCGACAAAATAGATATTTGCTGAGTTTTCGCCCCGCCAAGTCGAAACAAGACATGGCAGAAATCAGCCACCATATTTCATTTAATTTAGATTGTTGCGCACAGACGCGTCCTAATTACGCGTGGTTAAAACAATCATCACGACTTCACATAAAAACTGCTATCATTAACATTTTTTTTTATTTTTGCTTTGCTTTCGTTCCAGAAACACGGGTTTGCGCATTAACGAAATATAATTCCGCTTAAGCCCAATTCTCACTGTCACGGTTTATGTCCCGGTACTCTCCGGTAAAAAGTAGCCGGTATACCATGATAATCTAGAACGATTTTCTTTCTCTAAAAAAAATAATGTATTCTCATATTCTCGCCGTTGCAACGGTGTACGTCCGGTTAAGTAACGAGATCTTCCAGTTTGACCACAGGGCTTACTGGGTTAGCTCCTGGTTTGGCACGGCGAACTTACTGTGCTAGACCGGTGCGTTCCCGGTTGATCCAGACATAACCTAGTGTGACTCGGATCGTCACCGGCGTTATCTGGGAGTAACCGTGCTAGTCCCTACCTCCATCAGTACAAAACGGGACTATGCCGTGCTTTACCTGATCTATGCCGGCCCAACGCCGGTGTTAACTGGAGGTCTATTATGTACTAAGTACTCCCCCTTTACCCCGGGCCACTGGGGATTATCACGGTAGACGCAGGATAGAGACCCGCAACTGCCTCGGATATGCCCCGGAATTGCCAGGATTAAGCCGGTTCTGGATATTTTCTGGATAAAATGTTAAATTTGTATGGATAGTGACGCGGCCAACAAGTAGTACGGTTTCAAAATCCATCTGTTATACCAACGATGCAAACATTTGTTTGTTTGTTTGTTTTCAGAACAAGTTCATTAAAAAAATCTCACGAACATTTACTGCAGAAAAAGCAAGCAAATCAAAAAAAGAAATTATCATGTCACTTAAAAATTGTTTTACTCTTTTACTAAATCGGATTGACCGGAACACTTTGTTGTAATGTGAAGTCAACGAAGGTTATTACAGCTTTTAAATCGTATTGTCAAATATCCTGTACCTTTGTATAGATTTCGTGAGCGGACAGTACGTAACTGACAAAATATTTTAAAGTTTAATTTCCTTTACCTAATTCCTTTTTTTTCTTTCTTTCTTTCTGTCTGGTTTTCTGTATCTTAATGTCTTAATTACTTTATCCTCAAAAATACAAATCTATCAATATAACATACTAGTATATTAATCAGTCGGTGAGCTAGCAATCAGACGAACAAATGAATGAACGAATACATGAATGATTGATTGAACTTCATACCATGTTTTATGTTAAATCAATTAATACTTCTAACCTACTGCAGACATTAACATTCCCCAGACCTATATAGCTACGGACAGTCTTGATTTCAAACAGACAGATAATAACGAAAGCAAAAAGTATGCATCGGCACGAACCTTATAACCCAACGCAGCCGATAGTAGTTCTGCGCTTTAAACAGTTTTATTGAATACAGTTAGTAAATGGACATTGTGCTTACAACGATTTTGCAACGCGCTAAACTGTCTTTAAATAATAGATTCACGTTTGTTGTGTCATCAACAACAACAACAAAATCTTTATTACGCATAAAACACTATACAATGTTTATAGCATACAACAAATCACGAAGATCAAATAAAGATTAAGAGCTTTGTAAGAAGAGTTGATGTATTTTAAATTTTCAAAACAAAAAAAAAGGAGAAGAACAAAGAAACACTTTCAGAGGAGCAATATAAATGTTTGACTGCTTGAATACAAACAATGCATTTATGTTTATCATAAACACAGCAGACAAACATACAATAAAAGTCGAATAATTTCGGACTTGATGACCTAACTTTTACTGGAAATACTACATATTAAAAAGTGGCTGATACACAATTTACTTAAACATTACGTTTTTTACTTGCAAAGTAGATGTATTTAGAGAGTGCACAAACTATTTTCTTTGAATTTGTCGACATCCAACTATAAAATTTAAAAAAGTGTCGGCCATTGACAATAATATGGTTTGAAATAGTTCTTTCTAAGATCACGGTAGAATGGACAAACTAGTAGAAAATAAAATTCGTTCTCTATGTTTTGCATTGTACATGATTTACATATTCTCTGCTCACGTGGTATATTTTCGTATCTTCCGGTTTCTATATTCACACTATGAGAATATGTTCTAAATCTGGTGAGGGCAATTCTGTATTTATTCGTAATATTAAAATCTAAGTAACCATCAGTTTCAAAATTATGTTTAAGTATACTGTATGTCTGCAACCGACTAGAATTATTAATATCAGAATACCACTTCTGTAAATAAACATCAATTATTCTTTGTTTAATGCCTGCAAAAGGTATGTCTGTATCAAATTGGTTCAACCATATATGCCTAAGACCATGACTACACAGAATATGTTTAATGTAGAAGCCCAGTTTTTCCTATTGTATGTATTTTCCCGATCACAATCATTTATTAACATAAGGTAAACTTGTTTAATAATTGCTGTGTTTTCTAGTTTTAGTATTTTAATCCAGTATTTAACCATATTAAGTTTTTGGATAATAAACAGGGGCAGACGACCTAGTTCGCCATATAATACTGAAAGAATAGTTGATTTTCTTACGCCGAGAATTCGTCTTAGAAACTGGGTATGAACCTTTTCAATATCATTAGCTTCATGCATTCCCCACACTTCTGAACTATAGTTAAGTATAGATCCTACTAGAGAATCAAAACGTTTACATTTCTGAGTTGTGGGTAGCTCTATATTTTGAAAAATTATAAAAATGTTATGTAATGCGAAAGATGCGTGTTGCGCTATTGTTTTCTGAGTTCTATCCCAGTTAGCATTTTTAAAAAGTGTTACTCATAAATATTTGAAATAAGGCAATAATTCAATTTGTGTATCATATGTTCGAAATTCGTACTTGGTGTTTCCCCCTTTTTCAAAAATTATGGCCTTAGTTTTTGAAATATTAATTTTCAATCCCCAAAAGTTACAATTGTTTTCCAGATATTTGAGCATAAATTGTAATGTTTCAGGTGATTTTGCAGAAAGCACTTGGTCGTCTGCGAAAAGTATCGGGAATAATTTTACCTCATTTTCTGTAAAGATTCCATCTAAATCGTCATTAATACTATTTGTGAGATCGTTCACGAAAAGCATGAAAAGCAACGGCGAGCTCGGATCTCCTTGTTTCAAGCCTATGTGTGATTCAAGAAAACGTGAGGTCGCGGATTTGTATTTAATATATGATTTATCCATCCTATACATTGATTGAAGAGCACTCACAAACTTACTGTTGTCCTCTAATTAATTTCTGCCATAGCTATGATCTACTAAATATCTGTTTTGTCAAAACATTTTTCATAGTCTATGAAAATACAATACAATTTGTCTCCTGAATGTAAAATCTTTGAAATAATTGTATTTAAAATAAAGATGCAGCCGACTTCCCTTTCTGAAAGCCAAACTGATTTTAACGTATATTCTCGTATTTTTCTGTCCATTTAGTGAGCCTGTTTAAAAGTATATGGAAGTATGTTTTAGAAAGGACGTTTATAAGCGTTATTCCACGATAATTTTGTGAATTATTAACGTCTCCTTTTTTAAAAATTGGACTGATTATTCCCTCACCCAGGTGAGAGGGTATTCCTTACTCTCGTATATTCTATTAAAAAGTTCAATAAGAAATGGGGATAAAATGTCAAATGTGGACTTAAATATTTCAATTACTAATTTATCATTTCCTGGAGCTTTACCATTTTTCGGACAAAAAATAGCGGACCTGATTTCATGTTCAGTAAATTCCATATTCAAATCTTCATCAGGTATATTATCATTAATACCCCTGTTTTCATTTTCATTCCTTGGAATGTCACCAAACATTGTACTAAAATGATCAAACAATTGTTCAACATTCAAATTTTCAGGTTGGACAGTTGCTCTAACAAAAGAAGTGCGCGTTTCGTCTGTTTTTTTTTTCGTCTGTTAAAGTTGTTTCGGGCTATTTTATATTCTCTTTTAGCATTTGTACAATCTGTGTTGAACCATTTCTGACTCTTTTTTGCCTTATTATTCCGTAAACAGCCGTTACTATAAGATTTTTCCAAATACCTCATACGCTTTAGAAGATAACAGCTGAGTAAAATTTTCGACCACGTGATCTAAAGGTTCAGTGGACACGCAACAACTTAATTGTTGAATAGTCTCATCATTATTCGTGAGATATAACCTAAACAGGGGTACATTTGCATGTTTCGTTACATTGGATGCAAACCCTAATGTGCTATGTAGAAACAACGGTTTTATATGTTGATTTACTAGAATTGAGTGTCCATATTTTGTACTGTTCAGTTGTACTTTTTCTCTGTCAAGGAAATATTTCGTCTTGTGCATGTTTCGTTTTATTTCTTCTTAGTGTATTTTGTTACGCAGATAATTTGTTTAGTCCATATAGGCTGTGCTTGGCATTCACCAATTTAATTGTGTTGTGCAGTTTTTTGTTTGTTCTGTATGAGGAATATTTCGTCATGTGCACATATATTAGGTGCAAATTATTTGCTATGTAGATACAATGATTACTAGTTTTCCTCTCCTCTCGTGCAGTTTCCAGCCTGTTCTGTCAAAACTGTCGTGTTTGTTTTTTTTTCGGATATAGTTCGTCATGTGCATTGACAAGCTATATGTGGGACAGGACAAACTGAAACTGGCACAGTATCAGCGGGTAATTTTACAGCACAAGCTAGTCAGACATAAAAATCTGTTGTACCATCATAAAAAATTAGAGTTTGCACCAAATATAAAGGAAATAGCACCAAGTATCAATTTATTGGACCGAACGTACTAAAGGCGTCACAGCACAAACTAGCAATTGGACAACAGAAATCGAATGATTAAACAACAAATTAAAAAAAAAAGATTATGATAAAGCAGTTTAACGTTCCACATATTTCAGTTTTTTCACTACGAAAAATCATTATGTCCGTACATAATTGAAATATATATATCAATTGTGACGGAATTTTAACTGGCCTATTTCACAATGTTTGACCAATGAAAAATTAAAAATGGTCATTTTGGATTATCACCTTATTTTTGACATAAATTTTATTGGCCTTTTGAGAAAGTCAAGAGTTTGGTTAGACAGCTAAGCAAGTTTGACTGGATATGTACAGTTACTTGTTTTCTCCATAGAAGGAAACATAACACAGCGGAATATTCACTTGATAGGCCTATTTAGAGTTAATGTTCTTCAGTATTTAAATTCCCAAAATCATTACGTGAAAGGGAATTCTAGCTTGAAATAAGAATGGTAAAGTCTGAACAAAAGCCTAAAAAGGGAAATGCTTAAACAGGGATAAACTGGACTTATATTTCTTGCAAAAAGAGCCCCCACCTGGAAAGCACACATCATAATGTAAAGATCTTACAGTTTTCAAGTTCACTTGTGCCCCAAGTAATGACATAACAAAAACAACAACAAAACAAAGCCAAAACAAAATAAAACAAACAACAGCAACAACAAAGAAACAAAACTATATAAATCGACCGTGTTCTAGAATATTAAAATAATTTGGATATATATAATAACCCGTATTTGTTCAGAAAGCAATTTTCATAGGTACTGCTGATGACGTCATATTGTTGAAGCTATGCTTCGGTTATGGGTGAAAAAGGGATAAACTTTAGGAGGTTAGTGTGAAGACTGTTTCATTCTGCTTTCTCAGGCAGTAAGTTAAGGTTATATTTTCTGTACAAAAAGTGAAAAAGAAGGGACTGATTGTATGCCACCTACCTCCTTTCTGTCACGATTTAGTATCAAGAAAACAGAACAAAATGTAAAAGTTTAATACCACAGTCATAGCTGAGCCGATATCTTCTAGTAACAAGACGATTGCAAAGGTTCAGCAGCTGGTTTTCTTAGACGGGGGCTGACGGATTTAATACTGTTTATTGTAGAAGAACTTGCACATCTACAGTTTCTTAAAGGATGTTTTGGTGGTTTATAAATACTAAATTACCAGATTGTCTTATGAGGAATAGTTATATATTGGTAAGACCAACAAATTTGAAAGTCCAGAATGACTAACGGAGCCTTTGAGGGAAACTGGCTGCCATTGCCAGTACTGCCGCTCTATGAATGTTGATAAAACTATATCAACCAATCAAAACCTACCAGTATTACTATTATTGCCGTCTTCACCATTAGAACAGGTAAGCATAAGTTATAACAAAAATAGTACGTATATTTGACTATTTGTAGTATGTATTAGTACAGATTGATAAAATTAACTGGTCGCGCCGCTGCAATTCAATTTTATTGATACGTACAAATAAACACTTATCTGTACTTGAAAAGTACCTCTATAAATTAAAACAGTCTTAATACAAAGCTTTTCGTAATTTTTTAAACAACAATAACAATGCTTATCCTAACAGCAAAATACACATTTGAGATGAAAAAGCAAATATTCTAATTGGATTATTACGCCGTAACTAAACCAGTTGGTTTCAATGGCAGACAATTTTAACTTGGCAGCATTTAAACAAAGCTTCTTGAAATTTTAAACCAGAAGGCCCTAAAAATGGCCCTATATCGCTCACCGAAGTGTCATTGATCCTAACTGTATGATGTTCAGCTAAAGCACAGCATACTCTGACATCAATGTATATGATCACCTTTGAACCCGGCGCAATCACAGCACCACTAGACAATACTACACATTCAGTATCCCAGCTGTGAGCTTTACGGTTTTAGTGAAGATTTTAAAAATTCTGCATGTGTCGAACCAGTTATTATCGGGAATGGACCACTTTTGACGCTACAGTCTTGATTTGAGAAAGTTTTGTGGATAGCCATAACACTTATTTCTACATCTAGGCACTGTGGTTCTGTCTAGATGGGTTCAAAAATACTAATGTAATTCTACATAAAACTAAGTGAAAGTTAGTGCGGAAACAGTTTTATTCATTTGGTCACCATTTGAACTTGTGGAGGTATATTAAAAGATGCTATAAATGAAATATCTAGACTCTAGGTCATGCAGTTACAAAGAAAAATATTTTAAAGACTTTTCCTCTATATTTCTATGCAAAACACAACTTGGACAGTGTCAATAATGACAACAGGGACATACATAGAGGTCCACTAGACAATGCTACGCACGAAAGTTCTGAGCTCTGGGCCTGGTGGTTTAAGACTAGAGACTTTTTGAGTCTTCCATTTTAGTAGCTATAGCAGAGAACTCAATATGCCATTTGGGCTACTTCTGCAATTTGGATCAGTGGTAACAGGCAGAGCTTAATTATTCCTCCAAACTTCCAATAAAACTGTTAATTGTCCTTCAGATGAGACTTTTACATTAGAGTGAAGTTAGCTATGAGACTGGCAATCGAAGTTCGAGTTTCAATGTACAGCTATGCAATCAACATTCGGCTATGCATTAGCAGATATGCTAACACACAGCTGTGCAATCTACGTTCAAGTCTGCATTCAACGAATGTAGAGCTGTGCAATCGACATTCAGCTCTACATTCAAAATAAACTATTCCTGAATGTAGAGCTATGCATTCGACGTTCAGCTCTGCATTACACGAATGTAGAGCTGTGCAATCGACATTCGGCTCTAAATTCGAAATACAATATTCCTGAATGCAGAGCTATGCATTCGACATTCAGCTCTGCATTCCCCGAATGTAGACTTGTGCAATCGGCATTCAGCTCTTCATTCAAAATACAGTATTCCTGAATGCAGAGCTATGCATTCCACGTTCAGCTCTGCATTCAACAAACGTTGAGCTGTGAAATCGAGATTCAGTTTACCAGTCGACTTGTGCAATCGGCATTCAGCTCTTCATTCAAAATACAGTATTCCTAAATGTATAGCTATGCAATCAACGTTCACATCTGCATTCAACGAATTTAGAGCTGTGTATTCGACATTCAGCTTTTCATTAAAAATAAAATAAGATACAATATCCATCAGTGTAGAGCTATGAATTCGACGTTCAGCTCTGCATTCACCGAATGTAGAGCTGTGCATTCGACGTTCAACTCTGCATTCAAAATAAGATACTCCTGAATGTAGAGCTGTGCAATCAACGTTCAGCTCTGCATTCAACGAATGTAGAGCTGTGCAATCGATATTCAGATCATCATTCAAAATACAATATTTCTGAATGCAGAGCTATGCAATCGACGTTCAGCTCTGCTTTCAACGAATGTTGAGCTGTACAATCAACATTCAACTCTACATTCAAAATGGAATACTTTTGAATGTAAAGATATGCAATCGACGTACATTCAGCGAATGTAGAGCTGTGCATTCGACATTCAGCTCTACATAAAAAAACAAAAATACTCCTGAATGTATATCAATGCAATCGGCGTTCAGCTCTACAATCACCGAATATAGAGCTGTGCAATCGACATTTAGCTCTACATTCAAAATACAGTATTTCTGAATGCAGAGCTATGCATTCGACGTTCAGCTCTGCAATCAACAAATGTAGAGCTGTGCAATCGACGTTCAGCTATACATTCAAAATACAATATTCCTGAATGCAGAGCTATGTATTCGACATTCAACTCTGCATTCCATGAATGTAGAGCTGTGTAATCGACATTCAGCTCTACATTCAAAATGGAATACTTTTGAATGTAGAGTTATGCAATCGACGTTCAACTCTGCATTCAGCGAATGTACAGCTGTGCATTCGACATTCAGCTCTACAATCAAAATAGAGTATTTCTGAATGCAGAGCTATGCATTCGACCTTCAGCTCTGAAATAAACGAATGTAATGAGGTGCAATCGACGTTCAGCTCTATATTGAAAATATAATATTCCTGGATGCAGAGCTATGCATTTACTAGAAGGATGTTAGCAGTAGCTGCTGGCAATAGAAATTAAATCAAACATGCAGTTGGCAGTAGTAGTACCAGCAGTAGCAATAGGAAAAACGTGAAATTGGCAGCAGCAGTAAAAGCAATATCAATAGATAAAACATGCAGTTGGCAGTAGCAGTACGAACAGTAACAGTAGGAAACTCTGCGAGAGTGTCTGAAACAGTCGAAGACCAGTTAAATCGACCTGGGAGGGTCCCTTAACATCACAAATGGCTTTTTCTCGATTGTCACCAAAACTCCTGAAAGTCTGCGAGAGTGTCAGAAACAGTCAATAACCGGTTAAATCGACCATGTAGAGTCCCTAAACATCAAAAATTGCATTTTCTTGATTGGCACCAAAATTCCTGAAAGTCTGCGAGAGTGTAAGAGAAAGTAGCAAGCCGGTTAAATCGACCCTGTAGGGTCCCTAGACATCAAAAATTGCATTTTCTCGATTGGCACCAAAATTCCTGAAAATCTGCATGAGTGTCAGAAACAGTCGCAGACCGGTTAAATCGAACCGGAGTGGTCTCTAGAAATCAAACATGACATTTTCACGATGGGACCTAGGAGGGTCCCTAAACATCACAAATGGTTTTTTCTCAGACCGGTTTAATCAACCCTGGAGGGTCCCTAGAAATCAAAAATGGCATTTTCTCGATTGGCACCCAAATTCCTGAAGATCTGAGGGAGTGTTAGAAACAGTCGCAGACCGGTTCCTAGACAGCAAAAAATGGCATTTTCTCGATTGGCAACAAAATTTCTGAAAGTCTGCAAGAGTGTAAGAAACAGTCGCAGACCGGTTAAATCGAACCGGAGTTGTCTCTAGAAATCAAACATGACATTTTCACGATGGGACCTGGGAGGGTCCCTAAACATCACAAATGGTTTTTTCTCGATTGTGACCCAAATTCCTGAAAGTCTGCGAGAGTGTCAGAAACAATTGCAGACTGGTTTAATCGACCCTGGAGGGTCCCAAGACATCAAAAACGGCATTTTCTCAATTAGCACCAAAATTCCTGAAAGTCTGCGAGAGTGTCAGAAACAGTCGCAGACCGGTTAAAATGACCCTGGAGAGTCCCTAGACATCAAAAATCACATTTTCTCGATTGGCACAAAATTCCTAAAGATCTGAGGGAGTGTTAGAAACAGTCGCGGACATTTTCACGATGGGCACCAAAATTCCTGCGAGAGTGTCAAAAAAGTCACAGACCTATGCAATAGACTCGGTAGGGTCTCAAGATTGAATGCCGATTGCACAGTTGTACATTCGTTGAATGCAGACCTGAACTTTGATTGCATAGCTCAACATTCAGGAATAATTTATTTTGAATGTAGAGCTGAATATCGATTGCACAACTGTACATTTGTTGATTGCAGAGCTGAACGTCGAATGCATAGCTCTATATTCGTTGAATGCAGAGTTGAACGTCGAATGCATAGCTGTACATTCAGGAATATTGTATTTCGAATGTAGAGCTGAATATCGATTGCACAGCTCTACATTCATTGAATGCAGATCTGAACGTCGAATGCATAGATCTACATTCAGGAATATTGTATTTCGAATGTAGAGCTGAATGTCGATTGCACAGCTCTACATTCGTTGAATGCAGAGTTGAACGTCGAATGTATAGCTGTACATTCAGGAATATTGTATTTCGAATGTAGAGCTGAATATCGATTGCACAGCTCTACATTCATTGAATGCAGATCTGAACGTCGAATGCATAGATCTACATTCAGGAATATTGTATTTCGAATGTAGAGCTGCATGTCGATTGCACAGCTCTACATTCGGTGAATGCAGAGCCGAACGTCGAATGTATAGCTCTGCATGCAGGAATATTGTTTTTCGAATGTAGAGCTGAATATCAATTGCACAGCTCTACATTCGGTGAATGCAGAGCTGAACGTCGAATGCATAGCACTACATTCAGGTATATTGTGTTTCGAATGTAGAGCTGAATGTTCATTGCACAGCTCTACATTCGTTGAATGCAGAGCTAAACGTAGATTGTAAAGCTGTGATTTAGCATGTCTGCTAACGCATGGCCGGATGTTGATTGCACAGCTCTACATTTAATGTCGAAAGTCGATTGCCGATTTCGTAGCTAACTTCACTCTAATGACTTTTACTATCTCCGTGACTTTGTATATACTTGCAAGCACATTGACATTTTTAGCATGACGCTGTATGTATTAAATTTAGCGAATGTACCCGGGAAGTGCACCTAGTTTAGGTAGTATTGTTGGACTGTACCAATGGGTATCATTTGGTAGAATATAAATAGCAACAACAAACAGAATGCACGTAATTCACTTAGAAAAAAGTGGGACTACAGAATTATAAAACAACCAATCCCAGAATGACGAAAATAAGATTAAGGTACTGATGAAAGAATTTATATCTTAATTCTTTGTTTAACATGAAAAAGAGGTCTCAAAAATGTGTGGGCATTCTTTTATGATCATGATCATGAACAAAAAGCTTTAAATTGGACACGGGGTTTTAAAACACACACACACACACGCGCGCACGCACGCACCTAAAATCAAGACAGGGGTAACTCTAACATATATCCTTTGACCACGTTCATGGCAGGAGATTCAAAGGTTACGGAATCCTGTTGAGGCCAATTAAAATGTCACCGTCGCGCTTAGAGGTAGACGCTCGACAACGCGACGCGACATTGCGAAAATGCGATACAAAGCTCGACGATGGGAAGCGATGTCAAACGAAATATCCCGATTTCATTTCGTATTGTTGCGCTATAAAAGCGCGAAATATCGCATTGTCGCTTCGCATTGTCGTGCGTCGTATTGCATTGTCGAGCTGTCGCGTCGCGTTGTCGCGATGTCGCGTCGCGGTGTCGTCCGTCGCGTTCTGCATTTGAGTAGGCCTCAACGCATTGCGAAATTTCGTTTGACATTGTCGCGCATCGTTTCCCATCGTCGAGCTTCGTATCGCGTATCGCATTTTCGCAATGTCGCGTCGCGTTGTCGAGCGTCTACCTCTAAGCGCGACGGCGACATTTTAATTGGCCTCAACAGGATTCCGTACAAATGTGAATATTTGGTCTGTCTCTAGGGGTTGATCAGAGGTCCAAAATAATTTGCAGAACTTGTAATCCAGACGTCGCGATATTCATTCTCAAACAGTACATTAAAACTCATAATTGTCTTTCGGAGGCGATGTTTACTTGCTCTGAATGAACTTGTAAGCGCGTCAACATTTACAACACGACTCTGTAGTCTGGATAACCTCTCCTTGACACTAGTATGTAGGCAGTGAACCAGAGTACACGACGCTGTAGACTAAACTATATTTAGCGCACTAAACCGGGTATTTCAACAGTGCTCACAGGTAGTATGGGTGTTATCTGGGGAATAACCGTCTACTGTTAAAAATCATTTTTTATAAATAGCTGCAACAAGGAAGTGTACGGAATTCACCAGAAAAATGGGATAATAGAATTTTAAATCACAACCAATTTTAAGATGGGGGAACAGCAATCAAAAATTGAGGTATAGAGACCTTTTTCTTTCTTTTTTCCGGCCTTCATGTGGATTTTAGGTTGTAGTATAAGAGGTATTCATGTCAAATGTTAAGATATAATCAAAGCACTGAAAGTACTGCAAAACCTGCCGCGTAGTACTGGGTTTATGTTTTTAAGTAATGGATACATGCATGTTATGCAATACCTTTATCCGAAAGAATTTATCTCTGTACAACAGAGGTCCATTGGAGCTAGTCTCATGAGTATGATAAAATTCTTATTTTGACATGCCTTGCCATAAATTACAGTCCAACTTCACTGGAATTTTTTAACACAATTACTGAACACTCTATTTAATACTGAACATCATTGATCTTGATTATTTTCAACACTTATTAATCAAATTCAATATAGACTTTTCCACTTGTTTTTTCTAAATCCCTGATGTACTTCAACTACAATGTTCTAGAAAAGTACAAGAGTACTATTATACGAACCATGATTTATGCAGATTGACCAATATTGTAAGTTCTGTTGGTAGTTTACTGGTACTATTTGCGGTCTAGTACAGGTTCTTTCCAGTAATTTTAGGAAGGTAAACTGACTCTGATATGAATACAACTGTAAAGAGGGGGTAAAACTTTAGCTGACAATAAGTTAACCACAAACACCACAAGAAAGCAATATCTGTTAACATTATCTGTATTTAAAAAAAATAAAACTACCAAATATAACATCCACGCTCCAGACATGTCCACATAATGGCAGAAGATCATAAGCAGATGATAAAAATTTAAGAGGCAAGTGAAATGTCAAAAGCAAAATAATTGTTACCTTTACTTAATGAACAGCATGCTACAAAACATAACCCTATAAATGTGGACATTTGGTTTTTACCAGAAATTCTGTGTATAAAGGTCAAAACTCTGATAAATTTGGAGGTGTCCTGCCCAATTTTCCAAGTAACCTGTAGTTTGAACTATCATAAGATACATATACATGCAAAGTATGAATGAAATCTGTTTAAGCATTTTTCTTTAAATGTGCAGATATTTCATTTTAGTAGAAAAAAGTCAAAAAGGGGTATAATGGAAGGAACCATATGTAGACACATCTACATGCAAATATGAATGAAATCTGTGCAAGCATTTCCATACAGATTTGTGGAAATGAAATATGGAGTTTAAAAAAGGCCATGCATGACACAGATGACCTGTGCACTGGTATGTTGCATCATGATGACAATTGTGTGATAATAATGCCTCTATTATATTTGTAAAAATGAAAGCTGGATAAATAAGAAACCATAACCTTTTCTTGAAGCACACAAAGTGGATTAACCCTGTAAATGGCAGTCAGAGTTATGTACATGTATCTTGTAAGGGTCATGACCTACACACAAATGAGTAAGTGTCAACTGTCATGCAACTGCTACAAAAGTAGTTGTAAAAAGTGAGGAATTTCCAGCTAGCAAAAAAGATGAACTGATGGAAGTATGAACAGATGGTTTAATTATAAGCTGAATGAATCAAAAGAGCAAATCCTCTGAAAGAAAGAAATATATTAGGTACTGGAAGTACCAACTACAGTGAGATTCTCTATTTTGTCTTCTTCTGGCACTGCTTTCTACATCATTTCTAAAGGAACAGATGTAACATGCATGCTGTCATCATTGTTCACAAGAAAATTCAAACCCAGCAAAAAGGACAATAACTCTCATCTATATGTACAAATATAGTGTCATTACTTTCGGATTATCTCTTTATTTCTGACTAGAAAGCATTTCACTCCCTGTCCAGTTGCCATGAAATAAAACTATTTTAGTCCATTCACATGAAATTTTCTTTGTTGTTTTCATATGGCACTGCTTTCTTAATCTTTTAAAAAAAGAAAATTTTTAATGCCATCATTCTCCAGAAGAAACTCAGCAGTTCCATCTGTTCACAACAATCTCCTTGATTGTATACATTTCTTGAAGGATAGGGGCTTCAACTTTCTGAAAAGTGAGAAAACAAATAAAAAAGAATCCATTAATAGCAAAAACTGTCACTGAAATGATAATTCTCCCGAACTGGTGCCTAGACCTTTGAGCTCTGGACCACACAAAGATTAATTATAGATCCTTAAAAAACTTTGTTTTTTTGACAATTTGACTTCAAGATCAAGGTCATTTAGGGGTCCAGTTAAAAAAAAGCCATTTGGATGATTCATCTCAAAGGGTTGATATATGCAAACATGAACTAAGTTAAAAAAGGGTCAAGTTATTACGGGTCAAGGTAACGCAATTGTCTTTCTGAATATCTCTCCCAGACTGTTGTTGTGTACAAACATGACCTAAATCTGTCTGGGATTTTTGGCCAATATTAAGTATTTTTGCAATTGGACCTTCAAAGTCAAGGTCATTCTAGGGTCAATTTCAAATAAATATATATCAGTGGGAAGGACTTGTCCAAAGTTCTGTTTGAGTATAAATCAAATCCATACACTAATAAGGAAGTTATTGGCAATCTTAAAGTTTTCAGACAGAATGACAGACTGACAGATGGACAGTTAAAAAACTAGACCCCTCCTTTGGTGACAGAGAATGGCATTATCAATCTAGGGTATTTCACATACTTCTGTATTATGGAATCCTGAGGGACACTTGATGTCAAGAGTCTACTGAGGCCTACAACATTTCTGAAAGGGTATGAAGGTGTTCCTCATTGTTGCTATTCTAGCATTTACCTCACATGTTTTTTTTATTTTAACCACTTATGAAACTTGACTTCAATGATGTCAAGCAATGGATATGCAGAGTTCCAGGCTGTCTGAATAGCCTATTAAATGTAAGGAAATACAAACTGTGGTTACTTTATGTGAATACCCAATTACCATATGCAAAAAAAAAAATGAAAATGTCAAGGAGTTATCATCAATGCAATATGGAATATCTCAGAATTCAATTAAGGTAGTACACTCCTTATACATTACCTCCACCTTGAAGAGTATTTAAGTAGGCTAGGATTACTGTCAAATGCATGGAAACTGAGGGTAGTGGGTTCAAACCCCAGTAGTGTCAATTTTTTTATTTCTTCTTTTTTTCTTTTATTATTATTTATGTATCTCTCAGGTCCTACTTAGAAAGAAAAACATGTTTAATTCTTATTATATAATTTTTATAGGTATTTATTGCCTAAATAATTCTAAATTTAATAACAAAAATAGTACCCGATATTTTAAGGTCTATGAAAAAAAAACTACAAGGGTTAAAGTCTTTTATATTCGACAACATCAACCAATATACTTCGTAGAAAATTTGGGCTACGTTTGAATGAAGCTCCTCAATTAAGTAGATTTTAGTGATATTTTGTATTCGGTACTCTAAGTAGGAAAATGGTACAACCAGTGTTAAAAATTGGTGGGGTAGGTTAACATTTTAATACATATTCTAAACAATCATTTAACTTGTGTGGTTCGTAACCTGAATGCTATCATTTGTTTCTTAACAAAAATCAATAGGATAACATTTATCATAAGGATGATATTACAAATTATTTAGAGTTTCCCTATTTCTGAAAAAGAGCCCTTCTATTATCCAAGCTTTAATTCAGAGAAGTGTCCACAAGTCTAAAACCGTAAGGTAAATTTTGTTTAAATTTTGCATACTGGTGTCAATTAAGGCATTCAACTTAACTGCACTGTCAATTTTTCAGTTCCTTATAGTGCTGATTAGGGGTGTACTACCTTAAACATTAATAAGTGCTGAAACATAAATCTTAAAAAATAACTTTTTGTGTGGCACTACATTGTTATGTGAACATATAACTTTGTAATTCAAAATGCCATGCACTATATTAATACCATTACTCAGTACCACTCTTACCTCAGTCTCTTTTAAAACTATTCAGTCTAATAAAAAAATTTGAAAGTAACACTTGAAAAGAGCTGAACATAACAACTTATCTTGTCAAACTGTTCTAGATTTCACATTTATTGATCTAATAGATAAACTAACTAAACATAAAATGTATTAGATCTCTTATAGCTCGATAAAGTTGTTATATAAACCTCTACAGCTGTTTTTCTTGTTGAAGTCAAACTATAGTCATTCCTGCAGAAATGTCATGCCATAGTGCTACTTTACACTTTTCCACAGTGTCATCAGCCAGGTATATAGCTTAAACTGGCACAATGAAACCTTTTACAGAGACCATAAGAGTGCAACAACCTGAAAAAAAAGATTACCTGTAAATATAACAAAATGTGTATTAATACCTTAACCCTTACCCTGCTGGAGGCAATTTATTCTGCCTTTGTGACTAGTGCAGACCAAGATCAGTCTGCACATCTGTGCAGTCTGATCATGGTCTGTATTATCTGCCATTCAGTGATTAAATTTTCAACCTGCAACCCTGCAAACAATTAATTGATCTGTTCACATTGAAAGACGGACAAGTCCATTTTAGATATTTACCATGGCAAAGGTAACATTTTACGGGAACTTATTGTCGGCATAAGTTTTAGAAACTTTATTGTCTCAATGATATGACAAGGCTTTTATCCTTAACAATAATATTTCTCTTTGGATGAAAATTGGAACAAAAGAGGAAGTCCAGACTGACTGCTTCACAATTTGGAATGATAGTCAAACGACAAAAAGGAACTGAGAAATTTGTACAAATGATTATTGAACCTAAACAAGACTCTACAGAGGCAAAATCATAAGGAACATAAAATGAACGAAAAACACAGAGTATTTGAAAAAGAAAAGGCAATCATGTGCACAAGTTTGAGTTGATTGTAAACCCCAAATTTTCTTTTCTGGCGCCTAACCAGACTCAAAAGTGTGCATAGAGGACAGAAGGTGTGGCCTTCTTCAAGTCAAATGCCCATAAAAGCAAAAGCAAAAGACTATAGCAAAAGCTTGTTCCAATAACAGTTACTGTTTGAAAGATCAAAATGGAGAGATATCACTTAACAAAAACTGTCACTGTAAGGTGACAATGCCCCCGGAAGTGGTGCTTTGACCTTTGAGCTGATAAGCAGTCATTCAGGGGTCAAGGTCAAACGAATATAGGTCAGTGGGTAGGTCTTGTCAAAAAGGGTGTTGTGTCCAAGTAAGAAGTAATTCCACTTACTTATAAGGAAGTTATGGCCAATGTTAAAGTTTTTGAACAATTTGATCTTCAAGATGAAGGTCATTCAGGGATTAAGGTGAAACAAATATAGTTCAGTGGGAAGGTGTTGTCCAAAGGGGTGATGTGTTTAAGTATGAAGTATATCCACTAACTAATTTGTAAGTTATGGCCAAATATTAGTTTTTGGAAAATTGGATATTCAAGGGTCAAGGTCAAATAATTAAAGGTCAGTGGTCCAAAGGGGTGTTGTGTCCAAGTATGAAGTAAATCCACTTACCAATAAGGAAGTTATGGGCAATGTTAAAATGTTTGGACAATTGGATCTGTAAGGTGAAGGTCATTCAGAGGTTAAGGTCAAAGAAATATCGGTCCGTGGGAAGACCTCGTCCAAAGGGGTGTTGTTTCCAAATATGAAGAAAATCCACTTACCAATAAGGAAGTTGTGGTCAAGTTAAAGTTTTTGGACAATTGGATCTTCAAGGTGAATGTCATTCAGGGTTCAGGTCAAAGAAATATCGGTCCGTGGGAAGACCTCGTCCAAAGGGGTGTTGTGTCCAAGTATGAAGTAAATCCACTCACTAATAAGAAAGTTATGGCCAATGATAAAGTTTTCGGACGCACTGACGGAAGGACGGACAGTTCAAAAACTATATGCCTTCCTTCAGGGGCATAAAAAGACCCATAATTGCATCTATTTATTATCAAGTTCAGGGCCAACTACTTGTCACTGCAGCTGATTTCTTAGCTCTGGCTTCCATCACTTAATATGTCACTTTTATGATTTTTGACGACAGTAAAGTTATGGGTCAACCCCCATTTGCAAAGGCTACCAGAATTATGACAGTTTATGAACAGTACATAAATAACTATTAAAATCACCCTTATTAATCAAATTTTGGTCAAATAAATTACACAATTTGATAAACAGATAAATTTTGTATCTCTTCATTGTTCTCTCCAGAAATAAAACCACGCGGAGGTATCCGAACGTAAAGTCTCGCAAGTCACATGATAGGACAGCAATGGCGACAAATTTCACAAAATTTAACCAAGCTGATAAACTTTGAGGTATTATTCCATCGATCAAACCTTTTTTGTTCACAAACATAGACTGAAGTGTGCAAAATAGATTGAATGACCCGTATGTGTAGAGATTTTGTCCAGACAACGCAAATTTATTAAATTACAGCGTGACATAAATATGCCACAGTTCTGGTTGACTTTCGATACGGGATTGGCTTCAGCGAACAGGTCTAGCGATACTATAAAACCTATTCGCTGAAGTCTCTTTAGCTACTGATTTCTGTGACTTTATTGTCTACACAAAAGGATATTTAAAGAATTCATATTGACACAGATTTCTGTAGGCATACACTGCAAAGTTTATCAAACATACTGTGCTAACAAATAGTACGTTACTTACACAAGCTTTGGGATAATTTAATTGATGCAGTCGCTAAAGGCAGTTCTCTGTACAAATTGATGGTGTTTGACAAATTCTCTTTGTCAGAATCAGGTATGCTGTGGCAAATGTTCAGACCAAATGTTTTACTGTAAACTAAATCAGTTATGAAAAAAGTTGTAAAGTCAAACTAGTTCTAAGAAAGAACAGATATAGTCTCAATGGTAAGGTGGTTTATGTTCATAACACGATTCATCCTTCACCAATGTTTTTTTTTTTTTCAGGTCTGCTGGCGTAGCAAGACATATGTAAGACGCAGAACACCCGTGATAAATGTAAGACGTGAGAAGTGTAAGACTTTTTTTCTGTCCGCTTGTGAACAAATATTGAATGAAAAAATTTGAAGGGGGGGAGGGCAAGTACCTAGACAAATAAGATGAAAAAAAAACAACATTAAATGGTGTGTGTGTGTGTTGGGGGGGGGGGGGGGGGGGTAACATGTCAGAGGTAAGTGGGGGGTCCCCATGAATTGGGGAGTCATGTACCTATGTAATTAAAAAAATAATGGAAAAAAATGGTGGGGGAGTGGGAGGGGGGAGTACTGACCCATCTCATGTAAGTTAAAAGTTTATTTCACAGCTTAAGAAGTTCTTTTCAAATATAGGTGAAAAAGATTTGCAAAAAAAATGGCGGGGGTGGGGGGAGAGGAGTAAAGCAACTTCATACCTACATAAAAAAAGAGATTTTTTTTTTTTTTGGGGGGGGGGGGGGGAAGTACCTACATATTTAAAAAGAAAAATAATAATTATAATGAAAAAAAATATGGTGGTGGGGGTGGGTAATACCCGGGTAGGGGGGAGGAGGAGTAAAGTCACTTCATACCTAACTTCATATTTAAAAATAAATGAATTTTTTTTCGGGGGGGGGGGTAACACGGGTGGGGTGGGGAGGGGGTCCCTTACATGGGTGTGGCGGGGGGGATGGAAGTCAAGTACCTACATTTCTAAAAACAAAAAAAGAGAATTATAATGAAAAACAATTATGACGGGTGTGTGGGTTTTTCCCTATATAAGTATAAGCAAAATCAAGTGACCCCTAGGGTGGGGCTAACTTTGACCCCAGGGACATGGGTACCAAAAATCTTTGCAGGGTTCTTGCTGGTGATCAAGTATTCCAAGATTGAATGGAAAATCTTTGACACTTTCTGAGAAATGGACATTAACAAAAAGGTTAACCAAGAAATTTTAAGTTGAAAAAAGGGGCATAACTTTGCAAAAATAAATTTGATGGTTATCTGCCCTTGCGAATTGGTGTTGCATTTTGATAGTGAACATGTATTCCTAATTTGAAGTAAATAGCTTTGATAGTTTCTGAGAAATCTACCTTAACAAAAAGGTTAACCAACGCCGACGCCGACGAGGGGGTCATGACAAAGCTCCACTTTTTTTCTAAAGTTGGTATGAAAGATGGTTTAATCAAATGTTTGTTAAAGAATTGTTGTAATTAAAATTTGAATAGTTCTTTTATGTTTTTATTGCCTTGAAATATAATTTGCTTGCTGTTACTTTTATGTTGATACATAAAGGGTAAGGAAATGAACGAATAAACGAATGACTATAAAAGCAGTTGCGAGCTATATTTCATATTCATATAAATGAATGAATGAATGAATGAATGGCCGGCTCGGACATATGACTTCCGCACAAGTCCGGATTCTCCTTTTTTATAATTCATTCTACATATTCATGATTCTCCTGTAATAATTATCAACAATCAGTTGAATATTTCTTGACAGTAGGAGGTTTCTCAAAATGAAATTTATATTTCATTTCAACATGATTCAAGGCCGTGAGAACTGTAAGACTTCAAATACATAATGTAATCTTGTAAATTTCAAAAAAAGGTAAGGCGTGAAAAACGTAAGGCTTATTGAAAGTAAGTTCCCTGTCTTGCACTTTTACTCAAAACTTTAAGTTTTATTAATTTACAGTCAAAACTTCAGTCAAGCATTAGCATTTCTTTGTTTTTAGTCTCCCATTTTTTCTAATCATTCATAGAAAAATGTCATATATGCGTTTTATATAAATAGATTATATGAGCATGAAATGTGAAAATACGGTATTTTCACATATCATGCTCATATATTTTTTTCTATGTTTTAAATTTATCAGTAAAAGCATTGAGAAGTTGACTTAGACCAAAGGACCTCCAAGTCCAAATCCACCTTACTGGGCAGATAACTTCTCAATAAGCAATGAGCTGGACTGGTAATCCAAGGGTTGCAAGTTCAATCACCTGCTCCTCCACTAACAACATGTAAATTGATTTCAGATGAGACATTCGACGGAAGTCTAATGTGTCGGTGCTATACACGGGGTCTTTACACACTGATCGTATAATGGAAACAAGTGTCTTTGGAAGGGGATACTTTCTGTAACTTGCAGTATCCCCAACACCCTAAAATAACTGAACCCTTCAGGAAGCATCAGTTGTTTGGGAAACAGTTATCTTTGATGGATAAATTCATACAGACAAATAGAGAATCCAACTTCTGCTAACCACACATTCATTACTTCATAAGGAATTTTCAAAACCGTAGGCCACTGGGGCTTATAGCTCTGGAAAAGAATAAAACTCTTGTACAGGTCCAATGGGTCTATGGCCTTTAGAGCTGTGTACTGTGTAGACTGTTTTCAATTTATACATGAGTAGCAGAGGTACATGTATAATGCAGCAGTTCTACTCCCTTGCCTACATTGTATCAGCTAGCTTTTACATGGACATAGTAGAGTGTCCACTTGGTAACTAAAGGTACTAGTCAAAATAATTCAAGTGACATCTTGAGCATATTCTGAGATATTTTTGTTTCGGGTCAGCATCTTGCTATAGTGGAGGTGAGATTATACTGAAATATTGACCCATACAAAAAAAAACAATATCTCGACTTGCGTACAATCAGTTGGAATACTGAAGGTACCAGAGTTCAAAACTTTAAATGCAGCCCAGTGCAAGTTCATTTTTCAAATTTTACACGCATAGTGGATAAATCTTACACAAGCAGAAAGTTACTCCTCTATAAGTCAAAATAATTCAAGTGACGTCTTCAGCAAATTCTGAGATATTTTTGTTATGGGTCAGAATCTCGCTGTAACGAGGCGAGATATTGACCCATACAAAAATTACACAGTATCTCGACTTGCGTAGTTGGACTACTCCTCTATTGTTTAAATTTTCCCTTTTTACTGAGTTAATTCCTGCTGGCATTGACAAGTTATTTAACTAAAATATGTGAGTGATTCTCTTCTATAAAAGATAACTTCAAGACACTCCACTGTCTTTTTTATTCTTAAACCGAATACACATGCTCATGAAAATACACACACTTCGTTTTGTGTAGATTCTATTACCTACCCAAATGTGCAAGATTTATTCTGCATTAAATCACAGTTCAATTAATACATTTAAGATTATATTATTTCCAGACATAAGATACTATGCTGTTTCCTTCGGTAGGCATTGTGTGTTGAAAGAATTAATTCTCCGTGACTGGCTGTTGTGAGGCTCCGAGGGCATACATCATCCCTGAAGCCCGGCTTCATTCTGTTTTTTATTGAATAATTGAGGATGAGCCGGGACAAAACCTTCAACTTGGCTATAACTTTAAACTTTATCGCTGACGCGACATGTTTAAAAACAGATCAGAGATTGGACCTGTAACTACGAAATAACAAATACCCCCGAACACAGCTTCGACTTCAAAGCAAAAACATACATAGGTGAAAAAAAAGAACAATTTAACTTGAATACTAGGAAAATTTGGTACTTATCTGTACTTTAAGTGAAAAGTTAAATACCTTTGATAATGAGAAGAATAATGTGAAGAAGCACTTACCATGTCTATTGTGTAGTAGCCATAATTATTGTCACACTGTCCATCATATATTTCATGAACACTAGTGTCAGTCCTACACATTTTCGAAAAGTGGTTAAGTTTGCCGCATTTGTGGCACTTGGCACCTTTTGCAGCGCAATTGTCCTTTCCTGAGTGTTCTCTGCCACAATGTCCGCATTTGATTGGCCGCCCTGGTGTCTGTTGTCGTCCATTTCTAGTTTTGTTCTTTGGTTTCTGGCCCTTTTTCACGGCATCATCGGTTGAATTTACTGTTGTATTTAGCTGTCCCATTGTGCTTAGCTGTTGTTAGCAATACTCATAGTTTTGTACGACTTGAACTGCCTTATCCAATGTCAACCTGTCTCCTTCATTGATAAGTTTTTCTCTTACTTTTGGACTGGAGGACTGGAGCAACCAAACACAATTCTGTCTCGAATCATGTCGTCGGGATTATTGAAATTGCAGTCCCGTGCTTTCTGTCGAAGTCTAGTCACAAACAAGTCAATAGATTCGTTTCCTTGTACTTGATTGTTGAATTGGTACCGGTCGAATATTGAATTGAGTTTTGGCTGAGTACGTGTCCAGTTTTTTAGCTTCCTCATTTGTAAGTGTCCATGTACGTTACACTTGTCTGCCTTGTTTCCCTATCCATAATAATAGATTAGAAACTTTCTCTTCCTCGGATTTCGATTTCAAGAGGCCCGAGAAGATTAGATTTATGTGCATCTTAAACCGTTCCCATTGCTCTGGAAGGTTTGATGACGTCCAGTCGAGTACAGGCGGCGGTATACCACTCAAATCCATCTTTCCTTATAAATAGTCCAAAATAACAATTGATTTCGATTCTTGTCCAAAATCTAATTTTGATGATTAGTCCAAAGAAATGTATAATTCGGACACCATGTAGTATTCTTTGTTATTATGGTGAGTATAACCGATAGTCCATATATATAACTCAAGTGGGAAATATATAATAAACACAAGTGTGCTGTAAGTCTACCGGTTTAGTACTGAAAGTGCTGGAACTCTTTAACAGAAGATCTTGGCTGAGCATGCGCATAACATATAGTCAATTTCAACATTCATATTACACTTATAGACTATAAAACTTAATTTATTTTTATATATAATACGGAGCCTCTGACAGTGATATCTGAACTTCTTAATTTTTGGTTAACATTTTTATTTCATTGTTGTTTGGAAATATTGCGTACAGTTATTAATTTTTTAAGAAATATTACAGATCAAATAAATATTTCAACTAAACAATATGAGTGAGCGCTGTCACGTCAGGACTCTGTAATAAGGCTGCAATGGACACGGTTGATTTAGATAACATTGAACAGACCGCTGACAAAATTTTCGTTCTAAATAAATATGAATCATTTCAGGGAGCTCATCTTAAATATTTTACCAAAAGCACTCCGTATTCTAATAAACTGATAACTGAAATAGTGAATCAGTTTGAATGACATTGAATGGCATTTCAGCAGTATTTAAGTGATATAAGCGATTGCCGTCAACGTTTTTCATGGATATTATCATAACTAGACCTAAACCTCTGTCAAAGAACTGCCAAGTTTCCAACACGTAACGATGGACTTATTTCATCTGACCGTCAACGTCATCACCGACAGATTAAAGTTAAACCATAATGCTTGTAATCTTGCAAAAAACGAAAGAAAATAAAGACATAACTATTTAATGAAAGCATTATGAATATAATGTACTTTTAAGTTTCCTGAATTTAGTTCATACCATTTTGCTTGATAGGAGCTGAGAGGTTATGCCGAGACACATATTTTACTATTGACACTGTTCATTTTTTGGGAAGTCTTCAGTAGTGTTCAGCTGAAGTCAGAACATCTAACTTAAAATAAACTGGACGTGGCACAAAATTAATTCATTTGTTCGATCGTTCATTGATTGATTGTATTTATTTAAATATTTGCATCGTTAGCATAATACATGGGATTTCAACCGGCACTATCTTTACACAAACTTTTATTTTTATTGAACTCTTTGCCATTAGTATATAATGGTCCATTCTTTTTACACTCATGTAATTCGTGATTTGAATCAATGGTGGAATGATATTTTGTTAATGCACAAAATGTGTGTTTCTAGTATAAAAGGAGAGCAAAAATGAAACATCAAAATGATAATGCTTTTCATGAGTCGTTAAATGTCTACTACATTCATGTTTGCGTGGCTTTAATCTGTATTCGTCATCCTTGTTTTAACGGTGCATATGTCGAGGCGTCTGTATTATATTACGTCTCAATTATAAAACGGACGTCCCCCATGCCTAATTTGGATTTGCAGTACTACAGACTGTCGCCGACAGACTTAAACTTAACATTTATCCCTCTGTCACAGGGAGCTTAAAAGGCAGTTTAAAATACTATGACTACCATGATTCTTTTCATGTCATTTAGCTTTTTAAGGCAATTTTCTGAGGCAAACTACGGTATTATATTGGGATATACTTTCGTTAAATCATCTAAACAAAAAAAGCATAACTCTGCAAAACTGTCCTGTTTTGACCCGATCAAAACATTTTTGCATTTTCACCATCAACCGATCAGCAAATACAACATGTATATTACTTAAAAAGAACATTTTTTTATAAGAATAAAGGATCAGCTTATATGTCAAACAAGTAATGATTTGTGAATCACACTGCCGCTGCTGATTTCAATGAATATCTAATAGTTGTCTCTATAACAATTCAGAAAGACAGCTTTCCAAGGCAGTCACAGAAAACAGCCCATTTTAGACCTCGCCCCGATTATGAACAAATGGTTAAGATATTTCAACCTCTGATTGTGGAGAATGTGTTAGTCAGACGCTTACTTCCCCACCTACCATTTTTGTGTAAGCAGTCTTATTTTTGATCATTCCGTCTATATTACCTACCAAACTTTTAATGTTTTGTGTCATTGATTTTAAAAATTTAAATGTACGAAAACGGAACACCAGTAAACAATTATTTTTAAAAAGGCACCAGGAATGAATAATACTTAATGCTTGTGCTTTCTACTATATACAGCACAATAAAGTTTAATTGACCATAAAGTTGAGAAAAGATTTTTTCATGAAATCAAACATTTTGCCTTCAGAAGGCGGAAATATAAATATTTCTTACCTTTTGTGATCTTTACACAGACAGGGGCGTGTACTTACTGAACAATGATCTAATTACAGCTAATACAGACCGGTTACGAGCAATACAAGAAAGAGACCCACATGCAGCAGTCATTTATCTAATAGATGAGTTGTGTTCTAACAACAATACGGAACCTGGTCGCTGGGGGCAGTTCATACAGGCGCTTGAAACATGTGGTTTGTTATTTTACAGTTTTGTACATGTGCAATATATTTAAGACCAATAATCTTTATTGTAAAATATATGAAAAAGATACATGCTCATGTACATAATTATAATCTTCACAAATAAAACAAGAACTTTAGTAATACACAGTAACACAGTTTTCGTTTTGATATTTGGATATCAATTTGTACCTATTCCATATTTTGCAAATATTCAAACAGGGTACAATAATATCGTCGCCACATTACGAGGACAGGATCCCTTAGATGACACTTGTCAAAGGGGGTACCTAAGAATATTTACACCTGCTCTTCGAGAACAGATTGATCCACTTGAACTCCTGCCAGAACTTTGGGGCCGTGATGTACTTTCAAACGAAGACAGGGAAGAGATATTACAACTTCAGCGGAACAGGGGACCTCTTGCAGCTACAGATGAACTACTTGATCTTGTACCAAGACGACACAAGTCCTGGTACCGTCACTTAGTTGATGCTCTTAGAAATGTCGGCAGGACGGAAGCTGCAGACATTCTAGCAAGACTAGAAATTCAAGACTATAACGGTAAGAAAAAAGGTTGTTCATCCTACATGAGGTACATTGATTAAGCAAAGGAGGAAGTGAAAACTCCATCTAATGCTTGGTCCAGACCCGTCGTATAAGGATAAAATTTGATTATTCAGTTCTTAAAACTTCAAAAAAGTCAAAAAGAAAAAAAAAGATTCAGTCAATATGTCAAAAACTAAACTCTCCTATATTTACTGGCTGATCTTGGTCTGCACTGGTCGCAAAGGCAAACACAACTGCTGCCAGCAGGAGAAGGGCTAAAAAATCTTCAGTATTTATAAAACAGCCCGTCATTTGCCACTTAGTAATTTAAGATATAACTCAACAAAATATTCAGGAATTTATCACGAGGCTTTATCTAATTTTATTTAGCTAGAAAAAATGGCACATTGCCTGCTATAAATTGAATGTTGGACTGTTCGTTATATAAGTAATATAACTTATCTTTAACTTTACATCAACCTGTGTAAAGAATATAGAAAAACAGAAGTAAACATGTACCCACTATCTTTCTTTTAAGATGATGTAGATCTGGAGAGTAAAAAGGAAACACCCGAGTTATATTTTTGTCCTGAAGACAAAGGATATATCAATGACGAAGACAAAGCAAAGCCTGACAAAGATAAAGGTCAGGGAACTGGTCGTGATTCAGATATTGACTATGCCGACTCAGAAGAAGAGGAGAAGTCCGAAGCACATCTTAGCACGACTGATTCATATTTTGCCTTTGATGAGCTTGTTGAAACCCCTCATCAAGTTTCTAGAAAAACAAAGAACGATATGGAGGAAGAAAACCTTTATGAGGAATACAATAATAACAGTGAACAGAAAAAAAATATGACCCATTATCTGAAAATTTCCCGTCTTTGGAAACTCTCGACACAAAAGGTCAAAGCACCGAGTCAAAAGGATGTGAAAATAATCTTGATGATGCCTCAAATGATTCAACCACAGATGGAGATGAAATAATCATAAATGCGAGTACTACAAGTATCAGTATGCCTGAGAACAACACAAACAATTGGACTGGAGTGGACAAAAGGAATATGGACCTCCACTGCCTTCATTCTGTACACAAAAGATCCTCAAACAAAATGAAGGCAAGTCGTTTAAATACAATTTATATTTCATAAAATTTCCTTACTTAAGTTAATATAATATCATTCACCTGGAGAAGAGTCCAATAAACTCGAAACGCGTGGTGAAAAATTGGAGTTTGTCTTCCTTTATTCTTTTATATTTGATTTTACAAGGAAGACAATAAGTATCAATACTGATCCACCATCATGGAAAAGGAAATAAGTGAAATTATGAAAATGACAGATTTTCAGATGAGAAAATCAACTCATATAGACTTCCTTGAAAATTGTGTAGCAAACTCAATTGTACCTAAAGGCTTGAGATTGAATCTACAGGAACAAGTCGGCAATAACAATCGGATACAGCAAATAATTGACTGAGTTTTAGAAAAAAAAACATCACTTGAAAGTTGCCGGATGGTTAAAGAGGAACATGTTGCGCAACTCCACGAGTCTAAGAATAAAATGACTGAAATGGAAAACAAACTCAGATCTCATTTGTCAGACGAAGGAAAATTCAATGAGATAACTGCTGATATTTTCAAATCAACTGAAGACAAAAAAACACCATAATAGCCAGACAACAGAAGAAAATAACATTACTGAAAAGGAGAGAAATATCAAGTTACAACTTCTGCAAGACATTCCAGCAAGACAGGAAAATCAGAAAAATCATGAAAACAAGTAAAAAGAATCTACCAAGATGAGTAATGATTACTCAAAAACAACGGAGAATGTTAAAAGGAAACAACAGAATTTTCAGAATGAAAGTAACAATAAAAATAAAATTTTTGAACATAGTATAAGAAAAACATTCCGAAACTAGAACTGCCACTGTCATGGCCTGAATACCCCCGCATAGCGCTTTGTCAGAATCAACGGGGGTCATTTAGAGGTCATGGACAACCTCCTTGCCAAATCTGAGGGTAGTAAGCCAGTACATTGCTTAGTTATGTATTATACATGTTTTTTAGTGGCAAAGATCAAAGAAACCATTACCTTTGACCTACTACCTCAAAACTGAAACTGTCATTGCATGACTTGAACCCCCCCCCCCCCCCCCTGTGGGCCAAAGGATTGTTGAGTTATTTGGCGGACAAAGAAAATCTCACGGACGGACGGAAAAATGGACGGACGGACAAGATGATTCCAGTATAGCCCCCTTACAACTTCGTTGTGCGGTGGTATAACAAATTTTCTTTTTATTACATGTTTTTAATGGATTTAAGTCATTTTACTCATTTATGCCGCGTAACTGGGAGGTCAAGTTTTTAAGTGAAAGCCACTGTAACCATGACCTTTGACCTAGTGACCTCAAAATCAGTAGGGTTATGTACTAGTCATGACCAACCTCCATACCAAATATGAAGACTGATGGTCAAAGGATTCTTCAATTATTAGGCGGAAGTTTTTGGGCGGCAAGGAAAAATTCTTCAATTATTGGGCGGACAAGCTTTTTTTAGTCAAAGCTCCTGTGACCATGACCTTTGACCCAGTGACCTCATAATATAATATAGGGGTCATTGTCTGGTCATGACCAACCTCCACACCAAATATGAAGAATGTGGATCAAAGGATTCTTAAGTTATTGGGCGGACAACCTTTTTAGTAAAAGCTCCTGTGACCTTGACCTTTGACTCAGTGACCTCAAAATAAATAGGGGTCATGTTCTATTCATGACCAACCTCCACACCAAATATGAAGACTTTGGTTCAAAGGATTCTTAAGTAATTGGGCGGACAAATTTTTGTAGTCAACACCCCTTTGACCTTGACCTTTGACCCAGTGACCTCAAAATCAGTAGAGGTCATGTTCTATTCATGACCAACCTCCATACCAACAAATATGAAGACGAGGGTGAAAGGATTCTTCAATTATTGGGCGGACAAGCTTTTTTAGTCAAAGCTCCTGTGACTATGACCTTTTCCAGTTACCTCAAAATAAATAGTGGTCATCTACTGGCCATGGCCAATCTTCAGACCAAATATGATGACTGTGGGTCAAAGGATTCTTAATATATTGAGCGGACAAGGAAAAACCGACAGACGGCCGGACCGACGGACAAGCTGATTCCAGTATACCCCCCCCCCCCGCAACTTTGTTGTGCTGTGGTATAAAAAAACAAATCGCAACAAAACCGAAAAACTTGAAAACCCTGGGCACAAACGGAAACAACAAAACATATTCGGGGGCTGTGAAACAGGGGGCTGCAAGAAAACCACTCTACAATAAAAACAATAAGAAGTGTAATATCCTGCCTTCAGGAGCTGCAAGAAACAGACGTTTTATCAGAGTCAATAACAGACATAAATGGTCAAAAGCATAAGCGGATTCAACAGGAGATCGAACATCGAAAAAAACACAGTATTAAACCTATCAAGCAGAAAACTAACCGACACAGAATTCAGATTCTTAGGAAAAGGTTTGTCATTCTGTCCAAAACCAAAATCTCATGATAAAGTAAAACTAGCAGAAGAGATATTAGATTAAGTCGTCGTTTTCGACTTAAAGATTTTTTCTTTGAAAATCTTGATGAATATTCTCATAATGATTCACAAACTAATTCTCAAAATAATTCAACTTTGCGCAATGATTATAAAGATATGCCATTTTTCAATAAGCAGTCTATTTTCACACCACTACTTCTACATTGAGGCTATAACACAAGAAAACCTTAATTCTCTTCCTCAAAAAAGAAAAACATACTAATATTACTAAAGAAGAATTAAAATGTTTAAATAATTTGTCTAAAAGTAAAGATATTATCATAAAAAATCAGCTTCAGTAGTAGTAATGAACAGAAGTGACTTTTAAAAGGAAGTGCAAAGGCAACTTATAAATGATAATTATTATGAACAACATAATTTTGACTTTTCAGATCTAGTAGATGAAAATGTTCGATTATGTATCAATGAAATCAAATTGACTAATGACTCTGTTGATCAAGAATTTGATATCTTTCCGGACAAAATTAAAACTCCCCAATTTTACAGTTTGCCTAAAAGCCATAAAAAGCTAAATCATGAGTTACCCATTGGATATCTAGGTACACCCATTATATTCATAGACAGATAACATTTCAAAATATTTAGATAACCATTTACAGCCATTAATGCAAGCTCTAGCATCTTATGTGAAAGATACTAGTGATTTAATCCATAAACTTAAAAATCTTAAATTAACACCTAAAAAACTTACTGGAGCAGATGTTTTTGGATGGCTGTGAATATAAGCCTGATGCCTGGCTTAGATTCTTGGATAACATTCTTATGCTTTGGACTCACTCTTTAGAGGATTTATATAAATTTATTGAATCACTTAATGCATTTCTTCCAAATATAAAATTTACTTACAATATCTCAGAATCCCATGTAGTATTTTGTTAAAGTATTTTAAAATATTTTAAATATTTTAATATTTTTAAAGTATTTTGTTACCAGGAACTATCCCAAGCCGGTTGTTAAGTCTGTTTTTGAGCATTTCAAAACTATGTCCCAAACTGAAGCTTTAAACCCCACAGTTCAAAGTCTTAAAAGGAATATTATACCTTTTATTATAGAATACAATCCGTCTTTACCAAATATTGGTTTTATAATCAACAAGTACTGGTATTTGTTGAAACTTTCTAATAATCCCACTGTTAGAGAACTGCACAAATACAAGCCTGTCATGGCTTTCAAAAGCCCAAAGAGCATCAGGGATATTCTTGTAAAAACTAATTTTCAACCTCTGAACAATGTTAAATATGAATCTATTAAATGCAACCGTCCTAAATGTAGAATTTAAATTAAATTACAATACTGACTGTACAAGCTCAGATGTAAATTATTTAATAACTTGCGAAAGATGTTACATGCAATATGTTGGCCAGACCAGTCAGAAAGTGTCTTAGCGAATGAATGAATTAATTAATTAACGTTTTGATATCAATAGCTAATTAGATCTTGCTTTTTATACACTTGTTGATTAACTTTTAAATCAAAATGATCACAGTCTAAATGACTTTAGTTTCATGTCAATAGATAAGGTACATAACTATATGGAGATACTTATTAAGGAATCTAACTGGATTCATAAATTGGGAACAGTCTTTCCAAAGGGCCTTAATTCAAAAATATTGTATAGCTTGTCATGATTACTTTGGTGAGTGCAGATTATGTAGACTTTATTAAGTCTATACAATTTACAGTACAGATGACATATTTGATTTATTATCTGCCTTATAATTAATTTAATGTTATGTACAGTTGTTACTGGAATTTTGCTTTTTATCCATTTTTTCCACCATTGACTTTAGAATCTATAAGATCCTGTACTTCTTACATATATATTTCCTAATTTTATCAACATTACATAATTTTTGGCGGAAAAAAGTCGTGTGATTTTATAGATGTTTCCTTAATTTTTATAACATGCCTATTTGCTAAAATTGATTTTTTGGCCAAAAATGCATGACTTTTTTTTGCGACAAAGCCGACGACCTTTATATTTCTATGTGACGTTATTTTACGCCAAACAGCGACGCTGTTTTGTACATTAAAATTACATATTTTTTACGCCAGAATTAGACATTGTTTAACAAATGTTAATGTAATATCATTCACCTGAAGGAGAATCAAATAAACTCGAAACGCGTAGTGAAAAATTAGAGTTTGTCTTCCTCTATCCATTTATATAAAACTTAAAAGAGTTGTTCACACCACCGCCGTCGTTGATCAGTCTTCAGAAAGGATTTCTTCATACTGTACCATACAAAATTCTTTAATCTAGACCTTGTGATTAAAAACTGAAAACAATTAAGTCTATTGTATATAAATGAGGCAAATAACAACACTTTACAAGAGTTAATATGACTCCAGTGTCAACTTTGATAGCTGTCAATCAGACGTTACCAGAAATGTTCGAAATGTATATGTATTATGATCGCATGCGTCTTCAGTGACAAATTTTACGTCGAAGTTTTAATAATTTTTTTCAATATCTTCACACTGGCGAATAATTTTCACTGAAAGAGGATTTTATTGACATTATGTAACTTTAATGCAGGCAGTCGTTAAACACTGTTGGAAAACGAATAGTAAATAACAAGGAAATTCGTCCGTACATAAAAGTTCACACTAAGCTTTGTTGTTCAATGAAATAATTTTTTCAGGAAATACTCGTGTTTAACAATCTGATAACTTGTCTGTCGGAACACTTTGAAGATGGACAAAATAATGTAGGTAACCTCTGTTTTAAGGCAGCGAATTTAGGTCCTGCCTAAATGTGTTGAAGATAGAAGATTTTCGTATTTATGCTAGATAGTCCGAGCGTGATATTTTACGCAATCTTGGTATACAAAAAGTCAAAAGTCAAAAACCAACAAACGAAGGTGAAGCAAAAATGTGTGTATGCCATATTCATCTCTAGCAAGGGCAAATCAAGTTGTGGTCTGATGGGTTACTGAAAAGTGCTACCGTAATACATATGAAAAATAAAAACAAGAAATGTTTGTAAAACATACATGCCCGCCAGCAGCACCTAATTGCTTGTGGTTGGGCCAAAGTGTTCTCTAGTTATTGATCAGAAACCGTTTTAAGGATCAAGGTCCCTGTGGCCTTGAATTTTGACCTAATGACCTGAAAATCAATATGGGTCATCTACTGGTGATGACCAACAAGCATACCAAGTTTGGTAAACCCAGATCAAAGCGTTCTCTAGTTATTGATCGGAAACCGTTTTAGGATGAAAGTCTCTGTGATCTTGACCTTTGACCTAATGACCTCAAAATCAATAGGGGTAATCTGCTGGTGATGACCAACCAGCATACCAAGTTTGGTGAACCTAGGTTAAAGCGTTCTCTAGTTATAGACCGGAAAACCGTTTTTAGGATGAAAATCTCTGTGATCTTGACCTTTGACCTAATGACCTCGAAATATATATGGGTCATCTACTGGTAATGACCAACCAGCATACGAAGTTTAGTGAACCTAGGTTAAAGCGTTCTCTAGTTATAGACCGGAAACCGTTTTTAGGATGAAGGTCCCTGTGAGCTTGACCTTTGACCTAATGACCTCAAAGTCAATAGGGGTCATTTACTGGTAATGACCAACTAGAGTACCAAGTTTGGTGAACCTAGGTGAAAGCGTTCTTTAGTTATTGATCGGAAACCGTTTTTAGGATGAAGGTCCCTGTGAGCTTGACCTTTGAACTAATGACCTGAAAATCAATAGGGGCCATCTACTGGTAATGACCATTCAGCATATCAAGCTTGGTTAACCTAGGTCAAAGCGTTCTCTATTTATTGATTGGAAACCGTTTTTAGGATGAAAGTCTCTGTGATCTTGACCTTAAATCAAATGACCTCAAAGTCAAAAGGGGTCATCTACTCGTGATGACCAACCAGCATACCAAGTATGGTGAACCTAGGTCAAAGCGTTCTCTAGTTATTGATCGGAAACCGATTTTAGGATGAAGATCCCTGTGAGCTTGACCTTTGACTTAATGACCTCAAAATCAATAGGGGTCATTAACTGGTGATGACCAACCAGCATACCAAGTTTGATGAACTTAGGTCAAAGCATTCTCTAGTTATTGATTGGAAACCGTTTTTAAGCATGAAGATCTCTGTGAGCTTGACCTTTGACCTAATGACCTCAAAATCAATATGGGTCATTTACTGGTGATGACTAACCAGCTTTCTAAGTTTGGTGAACCTAGGACAAAGCGTTCTCTATTTATTGATCGGAAACTGTTTTTAGGATGAAGGTCCCTGTGAGCTTGACCTTTGACCTAATGACCTCAAAATCAATAGGAGTCATTTACTGGTGATGACCAACCAGCATTCCAAGTTTGGTGAACCTAGATCAAAGCGTTCTCTAGTTATTGATCGGAAACCGTTTTTAGGCTGAAGGTCCCTGTGAGCTTGACCTTCGACCTAATGACCTGAAAATCAATAGGTGTTCATCTACTTGTGATGACTAACCAGCATACCAAGTTTAGTGAACCTAGGTCAAAACGTTCTCAAAGCGTCTGACCGACCGACCTACCGGCCGACAGACCGACATTTGCAAAACTATTTTTCATCTTCGATGGAGGGCATAATAACGTACTTCAAGAGACGTCACAAAGTCAGATGATGCAATATGTGTTCTTCTTCATTATAATGATCCAGTGCCCACTTCTAATTTAAAAACAATTATTTGAATTTTTAGTTTGCCTTATCTTCTTCGAGGAAACTGACACAATTTCCTGGTAATGGATACTTTGATTAAACTTATGACGAGTCAGGTTCAAATTGACCTGAAGGACACCATTTAAATAAATTTGTTTTTTTTCTTTTTACCACTCCTATGTCTCTTCAATGACATTACCTTGAAAATAGATTATGCTAAATGCTAAAAATACGCAAGTTATTAAAAGTTTTGAACACGTTCATTATTATCTTTTGATTAGTAAAAGTTTCATGTACACAAACATTTTTCATGGCTTAAGTTTATTCTTTTATTTCAAGTAAAGGGTAACCTAAACAAAGGTCCGAGGGCGACTCCACGTCAACAGACACCTGAAAATGTTTCGCCACTTCCACGTCGCAAGGAGACACCTTATCATGACTATACTAATGTTCCCAGGAACGGTAATTTATACTTGCTTACTTTACTATCTGCATCGAAAGCAAAGGGCAAATCAGAATCAAGTTGTGGACTGATGGATGACTAAAAAGTGCTACCGTAATACTTATAAAAAAATAACGTACTTCAAGAGACGTCACAAAGTCAGATGATGCAATATGTGTTCTTCTTCATTATAATGATCCAGTGCCCACTTCTAGTTTAAAAAACAATTATTTGAATTTTTTGTTTGCCTTATCTTCTTCAAGGAAACTGACCCAGTTTCCTGGTAATGGATACTTCGATTAAAATTATGACGAGTCAGGTTCAAATTCACCTGAAGGACACCATTTAAATAAATTTGGTTTTAATATTTCTTTTTACCGCTTCCATGTCTTCAAGTCTCTTCAATGACATTACCTTGAAAAAAGTCCATGCTAAATGCTAAAAATACTAGATAATTTGAAGTTTTGAACACGTTCATTATTTTCATTTAAATAAGAAAAAAGTTTCGGGTACACAAACATGTCTCATGGCTTAAGTTTATTTTCTACAAAGGGTCGAGGGCGATTCCACTTCAACAGGCACCTGAAAATGTTTTGCCACTTCCACCTCGCAAGAAGGCACTTTATCATGACTTTACTATTGGTCCTGGGAACGGTAATTTATACTTTCTTACTTTACTATCTGCATCGAAAAGGTTTTGATGTCCCCGAAGGGAGGCATATAGTAATCGAATCGTCGGTCCGTCCGTCAGTCAGTCAGTCCATCCGTCCCCATTTTGGCCGAAGCATTACTCCAAAAGTATACAAGGAATTTAATTCAAACTTGGAATATAGCTTGATGGCGATGAGATAAAGTGTAATACACAAGAACCGTTATTCTAGCCATGCTAGTTCTTGAGTTATCTTCCCTTTTCTGTTTTCTTTGTCCCGCCATTTTCTCACAAAGTATACATGGGATTGGCTTCAAACTTGAAATATAGGTTGCATTGCATTACAACCATAACTCCAGCTCACTTACATTTTGAATAATCTCCCTGTGTCATTTTTGCTTGTTCTTTTTGTATCTGCTATAAAGTATAAGAACTGTTTTACATTGTCTCTTCCAAAATGGTCTGCCAGACTTCTCTTTACTAGAGATATGAATTTTAATCATAAGTTTGGAACTTAGAAACTTGTTTCAGTTACTGACATTTTGATAATTATGTTTGATACATAGCTGAGTCTTTTACTTAGTCAAAGTCATAATGTTTATTATTCTAGGTATATGCATGTACATATTATTCTTGTGAAATATTAATTCTTTAATGAAAATAAGTAAAGGTTTCACTAGTGAGCAAGATGATTTAAAAATGAGCTGATTACAAATGTAGTGTCTTACTCAATATATTTTCCTAAAAAAGAATTACGTTTGTGAAAACTTGCTAATAAAAATTGAAATTATTCGCTTTATAATATTTGTTTTAAAACATGCATAAGATAATCATGTTACTGATGTAATCATGTTAACTTGAATATATCATACATCTTTTCATTTTTGTTTAAAGCTTTGTTAGGATATTTTTCATTGCATGCAATCAAAATTTTATATAAATAAAGACAATGGGCATTAATTGCCTAAAATCCCATTGTTCATATAAAAGAGTAATATTCTAAAATTCTAAATAGGCCTCTCAGTTTGCAGTAATGTAAAAGAACATAAATAATACTCAGATGCTTTATATCTGATCCCAGCTAACATGCTGCAACTATGAGAGGAGCTTTAGGGTATAAGATGGATGTTAAAATACTACATTTTTATGCCCCTGAATGAAGGCATATAGTTTTTGAACTGTCCATTTGTCATTCCGTCCGAAAAGTTTAACATTGGCCATAACTTTCTTATTAGCAAGTGGATTTACTTCATACTTGGATACAACACCCCTTTAGATAACATCTTCCTACTGACTGATATTTATTTGACCTTGACCCTGAATGACCTTCACCTTGAAGATCCAATTGTCCAAAAACTTTAACATTGGCCGTAACTTTCTTATGAGTAAGTGGATTTTTTTCATACTTGGACACAACACCCCTTTGGACAACTCCTTCCCAATGACCTATATTGTTTGACCTTCACCTCTGAATGACCTTCACCTTGAAGATCCAATTCTCCAAAAACTTTAACATTGGCCATGACTTCCTTAGTAAGCTACCATTACTGTGACCAGTGCCATGTTTCGAGGGAATTCGTGTCTGTGATACATTTCTTGTTGTACCATAAGACTGACTAAGGCCTTCCAATTAAGTTGCTAAAACTGGCATTGTACAAAGAAAAGGTAATGTTTGCTGTTACAATTGGTAAACTTATTCACTATTTAAGACCAAATCTACTACAAAACACATTATGCTTTAAAGTTTATTGATATCACATTAAAGTAAATGCCACTACATTATCAAAATACATCATCTACATTTTTCGTTCTGACATAAGTAAGATAACAACATAGTTTGTTCCTGGTTCTAATAAAGACTTCTTTTGATGTACAAACGTACAAGATGTCCATAAGACACCATTTGTCATAGTTTGAAAATAATACTTTTTTTCTTTTTCCAAAACCTAAAGGTTTATCCAAATATAAACCACCAGTACCAACTCCTCGATGTTACACCAAACCAACACTAGAGGAAGGAGAATGTAAAGGTCAGAATAAGTCAAAATTGACAATCGATTCTTATGCAATAGACGGAACTGGGAAAAGAGAAAAAGATGATGGTGGTAAAATTATATTTGATAATTCTATATAAAAAATATTTTTTGGAAAGTTATTAAAGAAAGTCTTAAACTTCTCTGACCCCATGAAGACCATTAAATATAAAGGTTTGTGTCCGCGTGTGGTCATGAAGAAAAACATACTTCAAACACGTTACAGCACGATGTTGTTCGTCATTGTTCTTCAGTTGTTTCAACACGACGTTTTTATGTGTTTTTTTTTAAGTGTTCTATGATAGTTTTGCCTTTTAGTACCACCGTTGGCATGACGGTACCGCTGCTGTTGAAAATACATTATTGTATGAGAACCTTCTTTACATTTTGCATTAGGCAACAGTTAGTAGTTTCGTATTTTTGTGGTCCAGCTTGGGTTACTTAATCTCCTGGGCAACGTTTTGTTAATTTATTCACTGAATATTTTTATGTACTTCGTATACATTTTCTAGAATTCATTGGCTTTTAAAACCCTCACTTCATCTGGGTCCAAGTCAACAAATGAGGTACCCATCTTTTTTGTATTTTTTTAAACTTTCAGGTGTTTTTTTTTCAAAATAAATTAACTCATCCTAATGAAAATTTAGTCATCTGAAGTAATTCCCTTACCTTGTGTCGAGCATCAATTTTCAGGATTTCGCGCATTTTTCAAACGTATTCTAGACAGGACAGAAAGGATGAGTAACATATATCCTTTAGATTTAATTTGTCATCAGTCAAAAGTTAAAGGCAGACGAAAGCTTATGAAAAGTAAAATACCAGCCCATCACCTGCTAGGAGACAGATGCTCTTGTTTCGAAAAAGGTGAACCTTGGAAGTTTCACATAATTTTTCCAAAATAACCACCGATTTAATACATCTGAAATATGGATTTTTAATGTAGTTTGTGATCATTTTCTTTTGCTGAATATTTGCTCAACATAAGAAGTGTTTCGAATGTTGGTAATTCTAATAACAGATAAACTGGTAAACTATAAAGTAAACTACAAAAACGGCCTATATTACTATTCAACGTAAGATAACATGCACGATTGCTAAACACCAACAATAAACTTAGAACCTACCCGAGTAGATTGCAAGAACCATACGGTTGATGCTGTTTTTTTTTTCTTTTGAATTTAAAGCTATGGCTGCTGAAACGTCACCGTTAGGTGGAGACAACTTTGTTCCTTATAGCAGTATGGACGATTCTACTGGTAGAGACACACCAAAAGAGCTGTATCAGCAATATGAAAACAAGCCGATATCGAAATATTGTGACATTCCAGAAACAGACGAAGAAAGAGCAAAGGCAAGTAATCCATCTGCAGTCGAAGTGAATAAAGGACAAATTGAAGAAATTGATAAGGACTCTGATTTTTACTCAGAATAAACAACAAAATTTTAAGTCTTAAGATCACTTAGAAGAAAATGACATTAAAGGAATGATTCAGTAAGCATTTATATTTTTGTAAACATGACAGCAAGTAAATAAAAAAGGTCTTAAACAGTTTTGCAATCCCTCTAAAACTGAAATAATAAAATGTACTTATTATTATTGCTCACTAATTGTTCGAGTTCGAAAAACGGCAGTATAACATTGAACTTAGTTGTATCTCTTTTGCAAAATAATCCAACATACCCTAATTTATCATGTCCACCAATGGTCTTACTGATCATGGACCATCAAGGCATGCATGTGTGATATGAAAGAATATTTTGTTTAAAGTTTTTTATTTTATTTTTATAAATTTATAATGTATGTGAAATGAGACATTTTATTTCAATGGAAAATGTGATTATTATCCGTCATGCCAAAAAAGCGGCAGGGGATATGGTAATGTTCGTCCTTTAATTTTACCCTGAATATAACATAAACCCTTTAATGCATTGACTGGTAATTTTTTGTACATGCTGTCGTCGAGAGACATGAGATATTCCAGTGATTTTCCACTTGCGCGAGTATTAGTTCGAGTACTTAATAGAACTTATTTCCCAGTCAATGTAACACAAATAGTTTTAAACTCTACCTTTAGGATAGCATTCAAAAGAATAAAATGAAGGACTTTTAACTCTACCTTTGCAGAGGTACTGTCCTTTTTTAACATTTCTAACTAAAATGTGTCCTGAGCATAACATTTTATTGTAGTGACCTGAAAATTTAAGAATAGTAACATGTTAGTGAAAAGAAGTGCAGAACCCAAGAACCATTTCATTTTTTTCCGTTTCCAGAGACATCGCCCTTTTTTACTCTCAAGAGCAAATTTTAATGTAAGCATTTTTTTAACCGTTCCTCACTTGTCAGTTATAATTTATAAATAATAAATACGTTTCTATATTTTATCGGTGAATAAAATATGGGCCGTCGTTCGGATGAGTAACAGCCACATATATTTTGTCGTATAATACAGTATAGCTGGTTTCCCTATATGATCATATAGGAAATGTTTCATATCGTGTTAGAATACTGCTTTGAAACTTTTATGGTTGTTTAACTGCCAAGGAAAACCATTTGGCACAAGACATAACTGTCTGTTACCCGTGTTTGCTGTTATATCGCCCTTCCTTTAATTGGTTTTTGTCAAGCCCGCTTGCGGATAGCTCGAAATGGTCATGTATGTGCGTGCCTGCGTCCCTTAAGATTGCCTTGTCCGAGCCATAACTACTCTGTGCATGGAAGGATTTTAAAATACCTTGGCACATCTGTTCTCCTTGATGAGACGGTGTGTCGCGTGCAAGACCCAAGTCCCCAGCTCAAAGGTCAAGGTCACAGTACCAGGTCAAAGGTCCAAAATTTTGATGATACACCTTGTCCGGACCATAACTTCTCCCTGCATCGAAGGATTTTAAAATACCTTTGCACATTTGTTCACCTTGATGAGAGGGTGTGTCACGTGCAAGACCCAGATTCCTAGCTCAGAGGTCAAGGTCACAGTGATAGCTCGAAGGTCCAAAATGTTGATGATAGATCTTGTCTGGACCATACTGTACCATCTCCATAGGTGGCTTTCCATTTGCGGGCTGGACATGCTGCCCATGGGCATTCTAGTTATATATTTTTATTTACAATGTAACTCTAAAACGACAGTATTTAGGTTTGAAAGTAAAGGCAGATGAAAATAAATATTAAAAAAGAAATCCATTACACATAATAAGTCTCACTATTTCGCCTCCGAAGGTGAACCGATTTTATAGATTGACATTTTATAGTTGTTCACCTCAACGTCTCTCTTTGACCTGTCTCTTCTTACACGGATTCGACCAATCGTATGCGGTTGGACACATATTATTGCTTGTTTGTCTCATATTTTGCAGAGTTTACAACAAAAAATGATGACGTTAAGATAAAATATAACAACTTTAACCGTTACAGTCACTTTCATCTAAGAAAAACTCACAGATAATATAAGTATAAACTGAAACACTTTACTTGTATCTGTTTATTCGCCATTTTATTTAAAGTTTAGCATTCGGAATTCCTTAGTGATGAAGGCAATAATGTGATTGTTGCGGAAGAAAATACCCGAGATGTTTCCTTCTGCGAGATTTCCGCTCGGTTATATGCAGATTAAAGCTAAGCTTAAAGGTTGAACACCTAAGAAGTATTAGATCTATAAAAGCGGTTCAATACTTTAAATTAGGCTAGAAGTGAATGCACAACGGTTCCAGTATATGTCATCTCTTTGTTTTTCTATATCTCCCATCAATGCATTGTCAGGCCCATGGGTATTGTTTGTACCTTGTATTTGTGTTGTTTTACATCATAATACCCTTCAAGATGAAAACCACTGTTTCTTGTAAAGAAAAGTATAATTATTTTTGTACTATTAAATGTTGACTGGTTGTGGCACAGGAATTTAATCAGTGAAATACATTGCGTGTTACATATAAAATGTTTAATCAGAATAATAAATACAAAAAATGTAACTCTTTTTTTCTCTGTTTGTTATTGCTCAGAAGATAAAGACATAAAGTCTTGAAACATTTTTCTAATGAAACAATACAAAATCAGTGTTCATTGTAATTGCACTGCATAACTTTTTCTCTTTTTTTGCCAATCTACCGATTTTCATGATCAAAGATACTTCTAAGCCTTAGCTCCTTGCAAGAGTGATCAAGACTGAGTGACCTACTAACCTACCTACACGACATGAAACTGACTTACTTCTGTTCTCTACAAGACTGATTAAACTACTACCTTCCTGACCACCTACGAGTTGAATTGCTAAATGGTTTTCGGAATATATATGATATACTTTACTTATAATTTCCTAAATGTCCGATTTAGTCTACTTCAATAGACGACCTAAAGCAGAGAACATCTGGTAATGATGATACTCTTTCAGTTACAACGTGATATAGTATCATCTTCACCCTTACCCTACAATTTTTGTGCCCCTCCCCCCTCCACCACATATTATAGGGGCATAAATATTTGCACACGTCCGTCCGTACGTATGTCCCGTTTCTTGCAACTCCTCCTACACTCATGGATAAATTGGAACCAAACTCACACAAATGATAGACCATGATGGGTTGTTGTGCAAAAAATAAAGATTTTTTTCTCCGATCAGTTTTCACTGGAGTATTGCACTTTGTTGGTTTATATAGTAAATCTTGTGTGCGCAACTCTTCCTACACCTATGGGTGGATTGAAACCAAACTCGCACACATAATGGACCACGATGCGAAGTTGTTCAGGAAGTAAAGACATTTTTTCTCAGTTTTCACTGGATTATTGCCCTTTGTTGGTTTTTCATACATGCCATATACAGTAATCTTGTGTGTTCAACCACTCCTACTCCCATGTTTAAATGTTTGCATACTTATAAGCTCCACTTTTCGAAGAGAAAAAGTGGAGCTATTGTCATGACCCTCACGTCGGCGTCGGTTTACCTTTTTTGCTCAGCTGAGCACAAAGTGCTCAGGGTGAGCTTTTCTGATCAGTCTTTGTCCGTCGTCCGTCGTCAACTTTTCATTCAAACAACATCTCCTCTGAAACAAATGGGCCAAATTTAATGAAACTTGCCTGGAATGTTCCTTGCATGAAGCTCTACCAAGATTGTTAAATGGTTCTGGTCCATTGCATTTTTGGTTCACTGGAGCTAAAATTAGATTTTAAAAGCTGGATAATTAAAAATCTTCTTCTCCGAAACCTCAAGGCCTGAAGCTTAGATATTTGGTATGAAGCATCATCTGGTACCCTCTAGCAAGTTTGTTCAAAATATGACCCTGGGGTCAAAACCGACCCCACCCCAGGTGTCAGTTGATTTTACATAGATTTATATAGGGAAAACTTAAAAATCTTCTTGTCAAAATCAACAAGGCCTAGAGTTTCAATATTTGGTGTGCAGCATTGTCTAGTGGACCTCTATCAAGTTTGTTCAAATCATGGCCCCTGGAGCAAAACTGATCCTACCCGAGGGGCCATATGTTTTACAAAGAGTTATATAGGGAAAACTTTAAAAAATCTGCTTGTCAGAAACCGCGAGGCCTAGAGTTTAGATATTTGGTGTGTGGCATTGTCTAGTGGACCTCTACTAAGTTTGTTCAAATCATAGCTTCTGGGTCAAAATAGGCCCTGCCCGGGGGTCACTTGTTTACATAGAGTTATATGGGAAAAACTTTAAAAATCTTCTTGTCAGAAACCACAAGGCCTAGAGTTTAAATATTTGGTGTGCAGCATTGTCTAGTGGACCTTTACCAAGTTTGTTCAAAATATGACCCTGGGGTCAAAAAAAGACACCGTCCCAGGGGTCACATGTTTTACATAGTTATATAGGAAAAAGTTTTAAAAATCTTCACATCAAAAACCAAAAGGCATAGAGCTTAGATGTTTTATATGTAGCATTGTCTACAGGACCTCTATCAATTTTGTTTAAATCATAGCCCCTGGGTCAAAAAAGACCCCACCCCAGGGGTCACATGTTTTCATAGAATTATATAGGAAAAAATTTAAAAATCTTCTTGTCAGATACCGAAAGGCCTAGAGTTTAGATATTTGGTGTGCAGCATTGTCTAGTGGACCTTTACCAAGTTTGTTCAAATCATGACCCTGGGGTCAAATCTGGCCCCACCCGGGGGCGTGGGTCATTTGATTTTACACAAGGACTTATATAGGGAAAACTTAAAAAATCTGCAGCTCTGAAACACCAAGGGCTAGACCTTCAATTGTTGATTGCTATGTCTCCCCACCCCCATCCCTGCCCTTCTGATGGAAACATATTGTTTTTGCCCTGTCCATGGGTGTCTGTTTGTCTGTCACACTTTGTTTCCTTTCAATAACTTGAGTACCAGTTGACCCAAGGCCTTCAAACTTCACAGGGTTATTGCCCTTATTGAGTAGAAAAAAAAAACCTTTTGTTTTTTGGGTCAGTAGGTCAAAGGTCAAGATCAGAGGGATCTCTAGAGTGAAAACCATTTCCACCCAATAACAGGAGTACCATTTCACCCAGAGCCTTCAAACTTCAAGGATGATTGCTTGGGGTCAGTAGGTCAAAGGTCAAGGTCACACGGACCTGTAGAGTGAAAATTATTTCTGCTCAGTAAATGGAGTACCATTAAACCCAGAACCTTCAAACCTCATAGGGTAGTTATATTAAAAGAACCCTAGTGTTTTCGGGGTCTGAAGGACAAGTTCACTGGGACCTGTAGAATAAAACTATTTCTGCTAAAAAATTTGAGTACCGTTACACCCAGAGTCTTCAAACTTATTTTAAACTTATTCAAATTTGCGAACAACGAACACCCATAACAACCAGTAATGATACTTGTAACATGAGCAATGAGACTCAGGTAAGCGATTTAGGGCCATCATGGCCCTCTTGTTTTAATGTCCATTTCTCAGAAACTATCAAAGCTATTTACTTCAAATTAAGAATATATGTTCACTATCAAAATGCCCACCATTTCTTTAGGGCTGATAACCCTCAAATCTATTTTTGCGAAGTTATGCCCTTTTTTCAACTTAAAATTTCTTGGTTAACCTTTTTGTTAATGTCCATTTCTCAAACAGTGTCAAAGCTATTCCCTCCAAACTTGGAATACTTGATAACCAGCAAGACCCCTACAAAGATTGTTTGTACCCATGTCCCTGAGGTCAAATTTAGCCCCACCCCAGGGGTCACTTATTTTTGCTGATACTTATCTATCTATATATATATATATATATATATATATATATATATATATATATATATATATATATATATATATATATATATATAGGGAAAACAACCTCTTAAGCCTAGAAATAAACTATTTACTTATATGGGATGAGTAAGTACTTCCCCCTCCCCCCTCTGCATGGAGACCTCCCTTACCCCCCACCCCCACTCACCTGTGATTGTTTCGCTACTTTATTCTTAAATATATAGGTATGTAGGTACTTTACTCCCCCCACCCATCAGACCCTCTCCCGCAACCCCCACCCCGAAAAAAATATTTTTTTCGTATGAGTTACCCATCCCACCCCCTAGCTTAGAACTGAACTATTTATTTACATGGGATGCGTAGGTACTTCCCCACCACCCTGTATGGAACCCCTGGCCCTGTTACCCCCACCCCACACACACCGCCCACTTCATTTTTTTTAATACGTAGGTACTTGATTCTCCATCCAGCCTCCCCCCACAACCATAAAAAATAATAATAAGAATCTTGCATGAGTAACTTTCCCCCACCCCCATCCTCCTTCCCCTCCCCTTGCCAAACAAAATTGTTTTTATCGTACACGACTAAGTACTTGCCCTCCCCCTACTCAATTTTTTTTCAAATGGGCCTCTTGTTTGACTTAGTTTCAATTCATTATCCTGCACTAATAAAAGTGCAGCGTGCTGTCCATGGACAGGTCTTGTACATATATATGATAACCTGAAGTAATACTGAAATCCAGTGTTTTCATAGCTATTCAAAATAATTACCATATTGTTAAATCGGTGAATTAGTTAGGGAAGAAAGGCATTGTTAATGAGTTATGGAAGTACGACATTGTGAAAGAGGTATAGCAGCTGACACATTTTGAAAGAGGTTTATTTGTAAAGTGAAGCACTCTTAGCCTATCAAGCAATTAACTATATATATATTGTTTTCCCTGGTAATGAATTCCCATTCTGTGACACATTCCCAAGTGTGGGAGCATCAGTGTCCGACAGACAAGTCTAGTTTCAAAAAGGATGGTAAAGCTACTGTTGAGTGCGAGTCATACTTTTAACAAAGTCCTTAAGGGGAGCATCTGTCTGTAGAGATTATTTTGTAGACACAATTTCCAAGTTTTACTCATATAATAAATTATAACATCAGATTTCAACTTGGCTTAGATAATTTTGGATGTAATTGAGAGTTGACCAAAGCATGTACCTGTCCTGTAGTATTATAGAACATGAGACATATGTCGTTTATTAAATCTTTCTACACGACTGTCTCTGCAATACTGTAGTATCTTTTGAACTCGAGCAACCACGAGTATTGAGTTACATGTACACAATGCCTGATATGTAAACATTCAAATACTACAGTACCCTTACACTACTTTTTGCTCAAAAGTGTTCTTAATCGAAAACTGATGACCAAAGACTATTCAAGAGTGTAGATGTTAAACTACAGTCCACCTCCCCAAATATCACCTCCCACAAGGCCATCCTCTTTACAATGACATTTTGATTTTCACCTGTTAGAAATCTGTGCATTTTCACCTCTCTCGAGCAACACCACTCCCAAACAAGCAACGACATTACTGTTTCTCCCCAGTGACATATGAAAACTTCCTATGAAAGACAGAAAAATAGTCAGCGCGTTGTATACATCCGGGATTTCCAAAAAATATTGAAAAAGGTATTTTCAATGCATGTGCTTAATCATTAAGTTCCAAACACCCTGCGATTTGAGAATTAAACAAACATGCCTTTGGAAAACTCCGCCTTAACGGTAATGTACAGATTACTGCAGCAGGCCGAGGGCAACAGTTCAAAAAATCATCCCTGATACCTCGGGACCACAGTTTTGACTGTCCACCCACACGTATGAAATAACTGTTTATTGTAAATATGGATTTACAATTTGGCATGAAGCTGACTCAAAAACATTTCACCTACTTAGTGATTAGTAAAATTCATATGGTACGTTGACATAAAATTTGAACAAATTGCCCAGAACTGGAACTTTTTTTATTCATTAAATGTTGCTAAATAAATTCTTTGCAAATGAATGTAAAGAGATTTTCCTGTTTAAACATCCATTTATACTGAAATCAATACAGATATAGAGACAGGAACTTGTCGAATGGAATAACTTTTAACATATCTTCCTTAGCTACAGAAGATGTATTCAGTTTGACAATTTAACTAGATGGGTGTTCAGTTGAACACTTGTGTCATCCTTGGATACTTTGTTAAAATAACTAAAAAGGTAAACAAGAGCCTGCTGGAAAAGATAGCATGCTGGTCCAAGTACAAAAAGGGGCATAACTCCACTAAATGTGATCTTGTTCTAAAGATTTTTGCATCATCACAACCCTGTTGTCATAAGTAATATAATTTGAAAGTTGATGAAGAAATGTTAAGAAATGACAAAGTTATAGCAAATGTTAAGTTTTCATAACGGACGTACTGACAGACAGACGAACAAAGTGATGCCTATGTTGTAAGCGATACAACTGTAGACATTACAACTCAACTGGAAAGTTTGATGAAGAAATATTAAGAAATGGCAGTTATAGCCAATGTAAAGTTTTTGTGACAAAATCCAAGTACAAAAAAGGGCATAACTCTGTCAAATGTGATCTTGACCTAAAGATTTTGGCATCATCACGACCCTGTTGTCGTAAGCAATATAATTTGAAAGTTTGAAGAGGAAATGTTAAGAAATGGCAAAGTTAGAGCCAAAAGTAAGTTTTTGTGATGGGCAGACTGACCGACGGACAAAGCGATCCCTATGTACACAATAATTGTCTTATATGTAATGAACAAAAGTGATGTAAGGTGAAGCAATATTTGTCAGAAGAGTGCACTTGTTAATGGGAGATGGCTGAAGGGTTTATATTGTTTTTTTTTCAAATCTGCAAATAAATTTTCTATTGTGGTATACATCTTGAAAACTGTGGAAGAAGTTAACTGCAACTGGTTCCATGTAATACTATATCAATTTTCATATCAAAGTGCACATAACTCCAAAATGCAAGAGCACCCCACAACAAGAAGACCTGTCCGCAGACAGCATGCTCCACTTTTCTCAGTGCTGGATAATAAATTATTAGCTAAATCAAACAAGAGGCCCAAGTGAAAAACAAATTGAGTTAGGGAGTACCTAGTACCTACGCATGTAAGAAGAAACAAAAAAAAATTTTTTTTGGTGGGGCAGGAAAGATGGGGGCTAGGTTACTTTCGCAAGACAATTTTTTTTTGGAGTTGGGGGGTGGGGAGGGTGTGGGAGGTCTGATGGAAGGGGGAAGGAGTTAAGTACCCATCCCATGTAAGTAAATAATTCAGTTCTAGGCTTTGTGATTTGCCATAAGAAGGTTTTTCCTATACAAGTCTAAAAAAAAATAAGTAACCCTGGGGTGGGGCTTATTTTGACCCCATGCGCATGGGTACCAATAATCTATGTACAGGTCTTGCTTGTGATCAAGTTTCACAAGTTTAAAGGAATTTTTTTACACTTTTTGAGAAATGGACATTAACAAACAGTTAACCAAGAAATTCTAAGTTGAAAAAGGGGTATAACTTTGCAAAAATAAATTTGAGGATTATCTGCCCTTTAGAAATGGTGTCACATTTCGATAGTGAACAAGTATTCCAAATTTGATAGTTTCTATGAAATGGACATTAAAAAAAGGTTAACCAATGCCGACTCCAATGAGATAGTCATGACAATAGCTCCTCGTTTTTTCCTTCTTAAAGTGGAGCTAATAAAATGAAAATATACTTCACACACCTACTCTTTACGGTGATATGTAAAAATTCACATTTTGTTCTTTATGTAGAGTATATAAAAAAAGTTTAGATTGTATTAAAATCATCGGCTGAATAACCTGTATGAGCATATCTAAGGACAGGTAACTCAAGAATTCATAAGGTGACTGTCACACAAAATATGTTTAGCATTCTCTTCATTCAGCAAATGTGTAGCTTGAATAAAAACTGTGTGAGGAGATATCCGCATGAGTAATTCCTGACAGCTATATTCAAGGGCACTTTCTTAACTGGATGAAAACTGTGCAAGGCGTTATCTACAAAAGAAATTGCTATCATACATTCAATAACAGAGAACTCAAGAATGCAAGATTTGTACCTCACGGTTAAATTACTCTGCACATCTACTCTTTTCCAGATAATCATTCACTAGAAATTGCTATTGAACAACCTGTGCCATGTCATAATGTGACCCATCAATGACCAGGCATAAGAAAAGGGTACAATTTTCTCAGCAACAGCTAATGGAAACTGAAAAAATAATCAATTCATTTCAAAATATCATAAACACTTTAATACATAATAATGAAATAACATCTAAAATACTGAATCAGGACACTTTATCTTCACACTTTGGCCTTTTTCTTTTTTTTGGCAAATCAGCATTTGGATCAAAAGGTTTATTTTCCAGCATTTCTGTGTCTTTTGTGATATTAACCTCTGAAAATAAAAAGTTTTCAGTTTTACCAATGCTTTAATGTAAATGTGAACTTTACAAGTTTTTTTTTTTATATCAGACAACTTAAAATATTCCATTATGAATTACTGAATACAGATTAAAAAGGTATTACTGAAAAATTGCCTACTACAACAGTAACAGAAGATTTTATAACTGAAAGCTTTCTTTGGAAGGCACTAATTTGTCATTTTTCATTCATTAGCAATATAAAACTGCACGTTGTTACTGATGGATTGGTGGTCATGTGGTAATATACAAGATTTGTTACCTAGGAGTTTCAAGTTCAATTCTTATTTCTCAGCTAAAACTAAGTTCTGCTTTACAGATGAGATATTGAATTAAGGTCTAGTGTACTGATGCTATACACTCGATCCAGTAAATTGCAGCAGCTAATGATCATCAAAATATAAGACTATTACATAACTACCACAGTGTGTCACCAATTATGCATATATTTAAAGGACATGCCTGTAGACAATTCATTTTAACTGTAGAATAAACATACAGTAGAAGCATGACTGAACAAATTACTGATATATTATGAAAACATATTTTTGTCACATCAGTGCTCTGTGCCAAGATGAAAAATGCAATTCTTAAAAAATCTTACCAAGTCCAAATTCAAAAAATCTTAGACTGACTGTATTTTCAAGTAACACAAATAATGGTGTTTAAGTAGATTTTGTTGCTCTGACATCAAAAATAATTAGCAATGGCAACTATCATAAAATGTTTATTACCTTAATACATTTTGAAAATAATACTGCAAATAATGTTCATTGACCAGTGAAAATCCTTATGAATTAAGAAACACACTCAACCAGCTATTTTTAGTTTCAGGGTCAAACACTGAACTGAAATGAATATTCATAAGCCAGTGGGAACACAAGATAAGAACTTACTGTAATTTCCAGTCTCTGGGTTATACTCTGTCTGAACAATCTGAGTTCTAATCTCATTCTCAACCTTCTCTGCTAGACTCACTAGCTGTAAAAATCACAGCAGAAACTTAGTGGTTCATGTAAACAAAGGTGTACCATGACACGTATACTTCTATGCCATAAAGCTAGTTTCTACTGATATGTGGTAATGCCTTGAAAACTGAAGGTTCTGAATTAAAATACTAATGAATTTTTTTTAAGTTATATTTTTTACCTCATCACTAGACCACCAGAGCACCTATTATGTTAACACTACATAATAGATGAATGGAGAATAGCATTAAGGATCAAGCGTGTCTATTTAACAATGCATATTCCAATGCTTCTGCCAAATGTATTCTCAGAAACCCATATTTAAACCCTTCTGTTTCAAACTATTCATTACTTATTGCAGCTGTATGGTTCTTACGATAAACGATGACACGACTAATGTACTGTAGCAAAAATTTGCTTTAATTTGATACAACCAATCCTAATGGCGTACAAAGTAGCTAACAACCAACAACGTATGTGTGCTGAAATTGGCACACTGTTCACACACATTGGCGCCTGTTCGCGCCAAACCAAGTCGCCCCTATTAAAACTCGTACCATTTTTTTGGTCAACTCGCCCTAATATAATAATTATAGGAATATGTATTATTATATTCGATTTCTATAAAAGAAAGTAAGAATTACCTATCATCAGTAATTATCGTCTCTTTCTGGTCTTAAACTAGATGACCTGGAGCTTGGATATTTGGTTGATTACATCATCTGAAGAACCTTTTGCTGTGTTAAATAAATCATTGCCTTGAGGTCAGTATGGGCCCACCCCAATGGTCACTTAATTTAAAATGACTGGCTCACAGACAATGAAAAAAGAAAATGTTTATACATCTTGAAATTCTTGCTGTACATGAGGAACATATTTAAAATAAGTTATAATATTGGTTAATTTTTTGTTACAGATAAACATGAAAATATAAAATTTAACACACTTCTATCAATACAAAATTTACCAGTTAGTCACAGGGTTGATACTTTAGTTATAACCTGATAACATTAATTTGATGCATTTAAACATGCAGACGATGTGGCTCAGTTGTCTAGATCGTCGCTCTATATTTTACTGACCTTAAGGTCGTGGGTTCCAATCCTGGTTAAGTCAAAACTTTTTTTTCAGTTTTCATGGTGTATTGAAGCATAATATGCTTTTTCCATAGTAGATCAACTTCTCTTAAATTTTAAAGAAAAAAATTTCAGCTTAATTCTGTGAGTCAGTCGCTGTAACATTGACTTACTAAGCCTACAATCAAGATGTTTGTGCATGTTATTGTCTAGTGGACCTCTGTTGGGTTTATACAAATCATGGCCCCTGTATCAAAAATGACTCTCCCCTCACCAAGGGGTCACTTTATCTTACATAGTTATGCCAGGGTGGGAATTTATAGTGGACATCCAGTATAGGTACCTAGTAATAATTATGTATATTTGACTCAGCTATTAATTTAAACAGGACATACAGTTTAGGTAGGTATTTATAAACAATTAAATTTAGACCAAGATACGAGTGTACAATTGACTTCAAGTAAAGGGAGGTATTCAAGATCACTTTTATGAAGGCAGAATAGGATTTTAAAGAGAACATCCACGGAAGGGTGGTTTTATAATTAGTGAAACCAAGCCAGAATATAATTGTATAGTGGACACCCAGTGTAGGTAGGTATTAATAATCAGATATATATATGATCAAAATATCATTTTATAGTGGACATCCAGTGTATGTAAATGATTAGGTTGATTAATCCAGGATATGATTTCATAAAAGACAACCAGTGTAGGTAGGTATTTATAATTCAGTTTATTAAGCCAGGATATGGTAACAAAGTGGACATCAAGTATAGGAAGGTATTTATATTTAGGTATATTAAGAAGAATATGATTTAATGGTGGACAAAAAGTGTAGGTAGGTATCAATAATCAGTTAAATTATACAGGAATATGATTTGATATTGGATATCGAGTGTAGGTAGGTATTTATAAATTGGTTTGTTAAGCCAGAATATGATTTTCAGTAGTCATCCATTATGGGTAGGTATTTATAATTAGGTTTATTAAGCCAGAATACGTTTTTTTATAGACATCCAGTGTAGGTAGGCATTTATAATTAGGTATATTTTATCAGGTGTTTTAAAGTGGACATCCGGTACAGGTAGGTATTAATAATAAGGTATTAAAAGCCAGGATATAATTCTATTGTTGACATCACTTGTAGGCAGGTATCTATGATTTTTTTTTCATTGTGGACATCCAGGCAGTGAAGGTAGGTATTTCAATTTTGGTATAATAAGTCAGGATATAATTGTAAAGTTGACATCCATCAACATAGGTATGAATTACAGTATAAGGTAAATAAATCCAATATTAAATTATAAAGTGGACATCCAGTTTAGGTAGGCATTCTTAATTATGTTTTTTAACCCAGAATATAATTTTATAGTGGACATCCAGTGTAGGTAGGTATAAATAATTAGATATATTAAGCAAGAATATGACTTTTTACTGGACATCCAGTGTAGGTAGGTATAACTAATTATGTAAATTATGCGAATATGATTGTAAAGTCGACATCTAGTGAAGGTAGGTATTAATTATTAGGAACATGTATATAAAGCCAGAATATGACTTTACAGTGGACATCCAGTGTAGGTTTATACAGTGTAGTAATAATTTGGTATATGAAGCAGGAATATGATTTTTTAAAAATGGACATCCAGTGTAGGTAGGTTTTTGTAATGAGCTATATTAAACAATAATATGATTTAAAGTGGACATCCAGTGTAGGCAGGTAAAAATAATAAGGTATATGCCATCGAGGAATTCAAAAGCCCAAAGTTTTATTAATGTAATAGCCCGGTTTTCCAAAGCTCAGTTTATTGGCAGCGGGCTAAGCCAGGTTCAGTTCGAACCCGATAGACCGAAGTCTGTCGTGGACCAGACAAAAATATAAGGTTTATTATCTAATGACTGTTCAGCATAAGTCTGAATATGGTGACAATGTGATCGTAAAGTTTTCACTGACTTTGATTTAGGAAATAGGACATTTCCACGAAAGACAAACACAATCTACTGACGAGTGGTATTTATTTGTATTCTTGAATTTACTACTATTTAGTTCCGTTAATTTATAAGTTTAGAGGTTGTAGTTATTAGGAATATGGAAATATATTTTAACTCAAGCTTTCTTAAATTAAACACTTGGTGTTTGAATTTTCAAAGACTAGTGTCTTTATTAAATTAAGGCAGAAAGCCTTGGATGTACTGACCTGGGAAGGCCAGTACCAACTCAACTAATAACGTTGAACACTGGCTTATATAGAGAAAAAAAGCACGAGAAAAACGGGATGAAGTGAGCTGTAAAAAAAAATCAACCAATAACAATTGCCATAACAAAACTATTTAGAAGATAATCAAAAATGGCTGCGCCCATGGAATTTTGTTAGTAAAAAACTGAATAGATAAAAAACGTGTCCTATTACATTAATATAAATAAATAATAAAATACATAAAAAACATTAAAAATTAAAAAGACAATATAAATATGTATGTATTATTACCCAAAAATGTATTTGATTTTTAGTATTTGATTATTAAGAAAACTAAGTCATTTGAGTCATAAAGTTTTGAAAAAGTTTTTCTCTCAAGGAGAATTTATTTTTCTTAATCATTCTCAGGAAGTTGACATCTGTTTCTTGATATTATTTACATTAGGTTTCTTTTACACCTTGTTGTGTCAACAAATTTTAGTCTAATAACTTGTAAATAAATTTATCAACAATATATTTCCTAAAAGGTTTTAACGGCTTGACTAATTGATCATCATAATAGCCAAGGTGAGGGCTTCCTGATAAAGTGTAAAAAACAGGTCGGTTAGAGTTTGAGCTAATTCTTAAGGTACTTACTATTTGCATATTTGTTACATTAAATTTTATTGGTCAATTATTGGATTACTTTGTTACTTTCATTGGTCAGTCTATGTAAAACATGGAAATACAGTTACTGCATATAAGAAAGAATTTTTTTGGAAAAAGATAGTAGGTGAATAGAGTAGGATTGATAATAAGATCATATCATAATACAAATGTTTTAAGATACATTCATTTTAAGACAAGTTCTTTAAATTATTTCATTTGACTGTTTGTTCATTGGATTTTGTTGGAATTTATAATATACCAGACTATTAAATGGAATTCATGATAATTTAGAAATAAAAAAAATTCTTGAAACTGCCAACCTTTTTGTGTTGAACTATTACTGTTAGACTTTGTTACTCAACTTGCGAAAGCTGAGTAGAACCTGTTGCTACCATGGCTCAAGGGCTATCATAGCTGATTCCCCAAATCAGACAAATTGCTATAATAGACTATACCAGTCAATGAATGAAAAAAAGTTCCAGCCCAGAGGGCCCGGTCGCACATATTAAACAAGTATAATTATGATTTGAAGTGGACATCCAGTGTAGGTAGGTAGTAATAATGAGGTTTATAAAACAAGAACATGGTTTTGAAGAGGACATCCAGTGAAGGCAGGTAGTGATAATAAGGTATATTAAGTCAGAATATGACTTTAAAGAGGACATCCAGTGAAGGCAGGTAGTAATAATAAGGTATATTAAGTCAGAATATGACTTTAAAGAGGACATCCAGTGAAGGCAGGTAGTAATAATAAGGTATATTAAGTCAGAATATGACTTTAAAGAGGACATCCAGTATAGGTGGGTCTTAATAATTAGGTATATTAAACAAGATTATGATATTAAAGTGGACATCTAGTGAAGGCAGGTGAAACTAATTAGGTATATTAAACAAGTGGACATCCATTGTAGGTAAGTACATGTAGTATTAATGAGATATATTAAACAAGAACATGATTTTGAAGTGGACATCCTGTGTAGGAAGGTAGTAATAATTTGGTATATTAAGCCAGAATATGATTTTGAAGTGGACATCCAGTGTGGGTAGATAGTAATGATGAGGTATGTTTAGCCAGAATATGATTTTGAAGTGAACATCCAGTGTAGGTAGGTAGTAATTATGAGGTATATTAAGCCAGAATATGATTTTGAAGTGGACATCCAGTGTAGGTAGGTAGTGATAATGAGGTATGTATATTAAGCCAGAATAAGATTTTGAAGTGGACATCCAGTGTAGGTAGGTAGTGATAATTGGGTATATTAAGCCAGAATAAAATTTTGAAGTGAACATTCAGTGTAGGTAGGTTGTATTAATGAGGTATATTAAACATGAATATGATTTTTAAGTAAACATCCAGTCGGAGTAGGGATAATGAGGTATATTTAGCCAGAAAATGATTTTGAAGTGACATCCAGTGTAAGTAGGTAATAATAATGAGGGATATTAAGGAAGAATGATTTTGAAGTGGATATCCAGTGTAGGTAGGTAGTAATAATGAGGTATATTAAACAAGAACATGATATTGAAGTGGACATCCAGTGTAGGCAGGTAGTTATAATTAGGTATATTAAGCCAGAATATGATTTTGAAGTGGACATCCAGTGTGGGTAGGTAGTAATGATGAGGTATATTTAGCCAGAATATGATTTTGAAGTGAACATCCAGTGTAGGTAGGTTGTATTAATGAGGTATATTAAACATGAATATGATTTTGAAGTGGACATCCAGTGTAGGTAGGTAGTGATTATGAGGTATATTAAGCCAGAATAAGATTTTGAAGTGGACATCCAGTGTGGGTAGGTAGTGATAATGAGATATATTAAACAAGGACATGATTTTGAAGTGGACATCCTGTGTAGGAAGGTAGTAATAATTAGGTATATTAAGCCAGAATATGATTTTGAAGTGGACATCCAGTGTAGGTAGGTAGTGATAATGGGGTATATTAAGCCAGAATAAGATTTTGAAGTGGACATCCAGTGTAGGTAGGTAGTGATAATGAGGTATATTAAGCCAGAATAAGATTTTGAAGTGGACATCCAGTGTAGGTAGGTAGTAATAATGAGGTATATTAAACAAGAATATGATCTTTAAGTAAACATCCAGTCGGGGTAGGTAGTGATAATGAGGTATATTAAGCCAGAATATGATTTTGAAGTGGACATTCAGTGTAGGTAGGTAGTATTAATGAGGTATATTAAACAAGAATATGATTTTTAAGTAAACATCCAGTCGGAGTAGGTAGTGATAATGAGGTATATTTAGCCAGAATATGATTTTGAAGTGACATTCAGTGTAAGTAGGTAATAATAATGAGGGATATTAAGGAAGAATGATTTTGAAGTGGATATCCAGTGTAGGTAGGTAGTAATAATGAGGTATATTAAACAAGAACATGATATTGAAGTGGACATCCAGTGTAGGCAGGTAGTTATAATTGGTATATTAAGCCAGAATATGATTTTGAAGTGGACATCCAGTGTGGGTAGGTAGTAATGATGAGGTATATTTAGCAAGAATATGATTTTGAAGTGAACATCCAGTGTAGGTAGGTAGTAATTATGAGGTATATTAAGCCAGAATATGATTTTGAAGTGGACATCCAGTGTAGGTAGGTAGTGATTATGAGGTATATTAAGCCAGAATAAGATATTGAAGTGGACATCCAGTGTAGGTAGGTAGTGATAATGGGGTATATTAAGCCAGAATAAGATTTTGAAGTGGACATCCAGTGTAGGTAGGTAGTGATAATGGGGTTTATCAAGCCAGAATAAGATTTTGAAGTGGACATCCAGTGTAGGTAGGTAGTAATAATGAGTTATATTAAACATGAATATGATTTTTAAGTAAACATCCAGTCGGAGTAGGTAGTGATAATGAGGTATATTTAGCCAGAATATGATTTTGAAGTGACATCCAGTGTAGGTAGGTAATAATAATGAGGTATATTAAGGAAGAATGATTTTGAAGTGGATATCCAGTGTAGGTAGGTAGTAATAATGAGGTATATTAAACAAGAACATGATATTGAAGTGGACATCCAGTGTAGGCAGGTAGTTATAATTAGGTATATTAAGCCAGAATATGATTTTGAAGTGGACATCCAGTGTGGGTAGGTAGTAATGATGAGGTATATTTAGCCAGAATATTATTTTGAAGTGAACATCCAGTGTAGGTAGGTAGTAATTATGCGGTATATTAAGCCAGAATATGATTTTGAAGTGGACATCCAGTGTAGGTAGGTAGTGATTATGAGGTATATTAAGCCAGAATAAGATTTTGAAGTGGACATCCAGTGTAGGTAGGTAGTGATAATTGGGTATATTAAGCCAGAATAAGATTTTGAAGTGGACATCCAGTGTAGGTAGGTAGTGATAATGGGGTATATTAAGAACATTACTTTTTACTGGACATCCAGTGTAGGTAGGTATAAATAATCAGGTTTATTAAGCCAGAATATGACTTTTTTCTGGACATCCAGTGTAGGTAGGTATAAATAATCACGTTAATTCAGCCACAATATAACTTTTTAATGAACATCCAGTATAGGTAGGTATAAATAATCACGTTTATTAAGCCAGAATATTACTTTTTACTGGACATCTAGTATAGGTAGGTATAAATAATCACGTTTATTAAGCCAGAATATTACTTTTTACTGGACATCCAGTGTAGGTAGGTATAAATGATCAGGTTTATTAAGCAAGAATATTACTTTTTACTGGACATCCAGTGTAGGTAGGTATAAATAATCACGTTTATTAAGCCAGAATATTACTTTTTACTGGACATCCAGTATAGGTAGGTATAAATAATCACGTTTATTAAGCCAGAATATTACTTTTTACTGGACATCCAGTGTAGGTAGGTATAAATGATCAGGTTTATTAAGCAAAAAAATTACTTTTTACTGGACATCCAGTGTAGGTAGGTATAAATGATCAGGTTTATTAAGCCAGAATATGACTTTTTACTGGACATCCAGTGTAGGTAGGTACAAATGATCAGGTTTATTAAGCAAGAAAATGACTTTTTACTGGACATCCATTGTAGGTTGGTATAAATGATCAGGTTTATTAAGCAAGAAAATGACTTTTTTTTGAACATCATGTGTAGGTAGGTATAAATGATTAGAAATACTAAGGAAGAAAATGACTTTTGCTGGACATCTAGTGTAGGTAGGTATAAATGATCAGGTTTATTAAGCCAGAATATTACTTTTTACTTGACATCCAGTGTGGGTAGGTATAAATGATCAGGTTTATTAAGCCAGAACATTACCTTTTACTGGACATCCAGTGTAGGTAGGTATAAATGATCAGGTTTATTAAGCCAGAATATGACTTTTTACTGGACATCCAGTGTAGGTAGGTATAATTAATTAGGTACATTAAGCAAGAATATGACTTTTTACTGGACATCCAGTGTAGGTAGGTATAATTAATTAGGTACATTAAGCAAGAATATGACTTTTTACTGGACATCCAATGTAGGTAGGTATAAAAAATTAGGTATATTAAGCAAGAATATGACTTTTTACTGGTAGGTAGGTATTAATAATCTAGGTATAATAAGCCAGGATATTATGCTATAGATGGCATCCAGTTTAGGTAGTTTTTAATAAAATAAGAAAATTGGTTTACATCAGGTGTCGGTAATTTTTGATTTTTGGGTATATTAAGCTAGGATTGATTTTATCAATTTTATAATAAATATATAGAGTGTGAAATATGGTGAATTGTCAATTATATGGGATGAAGAGTCATTTAAGTATGCTAATCATGAGTTGGAAAACTCACTTTATTAGCTGTGTAATGCTTGTTTCATTTTTTCTCCCCTTTTTTTAGGTGTATCATCATTGAAAGACTTTCGCATAAAGTTTCAAGACACTGGCAGGGACACTGTTCCCATCCCATACACCGGTGTCCCATTTATTGTATTAAGTTGTGATTTGAAGGAGTGCATGTATGGCCCTAAGAAGAACCAGCCTGAAAAGGTAAATTTTAGCCCTTTTCTTTGACCAACCCTTTTCCTTGAACATAGTGAGGTAAATTTTTAGCATTTTGTATCTGTATTAAGTTTTATTTAGCATTGTTTTCAAAATGACATTCTTGAAGACATATGTCATTTGGAAAATGATCATTGATATATCAACTTTCAGTTCATGCAAATTAATGAAAAAGAAGCTACCCTTGACATTAATTAGTTTATATGATATATAAAAAAGTTACAAATTTTAATGCCCCGGAAGGGAGGCAAATAGTGTAGTCTGTCCATCAGCCTGTCACAAATTGTGAACATTGACCATAACTTTCTTATTAGTAGGTGGATCTACCCTTTAAACAAACCCTCCTAGTGACCTATATTTGTTTGACCTTAACCCATGAATGACCTTCATATTGAAGATGTAATTGTCCAAAAACTTAAACATTGGCCATATGTTTGCTTCAATAATTTAATAGTCCTTGATTTCTTAAGCAAAATGAAGATGGTGACCATGTATTTGCAACCCGGAAGAGACGCCTCATTCAGCCAACCAGAAAAAAGGGTTGCTCAGCCAAAGTTAAGTTGAGACGAATTATTTCCTTTCCAGACTACAAGGTAAGAATTTTATTTTATCTCTTATTGGTCATGTAACAGGAAATAGAGGATATTTGTTTGTTTTTGTGGAAGATGAGAATTTATTTCATCGAGTGAACACCATATGTGATATTTTCACGAGTGGCACAGCCACGAGTGAAATTATAAACATATGGTGTTCACGAGATGAAATAAATTCCCATCTTCCACTAAAAAACAAACAAATTTTCTTTTTATTTTATGCCAACACGTCAAAAATGGGTATTTTATGACATTTTTACTCAGGGCCTTCAATAAATTCCCCATGATGAGCCCCAAATCAGTTAATGCGTACTTTGGTCAAACCGTTACTCCGCACACAAAAAAGTGCAGACAATCTCCAATACATATGATAACTTTACTTCTGCTGAAATAAACTGAATACACTTTCATCAAATAACATTTATTTTTCTCTACACAGTTTATCAATATTTTTTGAATTTTAGCCATACATACTTTAATTATAAAAGCGGATTAATACCGAGTAATATTCAATCAATTGTATTGAATGTCGGCCATATTGGATAATAATTTATTGTCCATGTTAGTTATGTAAACAAATAAGACATTTTAATTAATTTATGGCGAAATTCATCATTGTTCACAACTAGTTAGGCTCAGGAATTCAATATTATAATTGGATTTAACAAGGTAAATAAATTTCACTGGCTGTCACTGTCTGAAATACAGCGGATTCTCTTGTATTTACGTGGTGGGGAAAAGTAGTTCCGGCACAAACAGTGAATTATCAAAATTGTAATTTCCTTGATTCAGAACAGTGGATTATCACTTTTATCTCACTGATATTTCCCTATATTTCATTGGTAGGCATAAAATAAAATGTTATTATAAACTGTAACAATGAATATCTTTAAGTTGTATTTTAAATGAAAGGTAAGGTCTATATTAGGTGTGATTTTAGAAAGAAATAAACATGATTTATTGAAAATATATAAACCCAAAAGAATTCATATTTCATCCATAAATTTGAAACAGAAAGATGATATATAAGTTATTATTTAAGCTGGAATTGTGTCATTTCTGTCATCCCAAATCTAAATATCTGAATATAAATAAATTGCTTTGTCATAGATTCAGGGCTGTGACAGTAGGTGGAAGAGGAGAGCTATTTCACAAAAGCTGCGGCAAGAGTTTACCCCAACAAGCTGTCAGGAGTATTCAGTATTTATTCAGTTTATTGGGATACACAGTAATCATGTCACGGGAATGGTAAGAAAAAATATATATTTTCATATTTTTATTTCAAATGAACAGATATTGCAGATTTTATGCTCCCCAATAATGGTGAATATAGTTGCAGCGTGGTCTATTTGTCCTTGCATCTGTCCATATCAAGAACTTTTCCAGATTATTTCCCAGCACTAGTGGCTTGAACACTATAAAAATTAAATAGGAAGCTTCACTACCAAGAGTTGCTCAGCATATCAGAGGCATGTTCTGTTTCAGTGGTTTTCTCAAAGTTAGGCCCCAAAATGCATGTTCAGCTCTGATTCTTCTCCATTCTGTATTTTTGCAACCATCAAACGAATCTTCACTACCAACAGGAGCTGTGCATATTAGTTGCAAGTTCCAGTTCATTTATATTCCAAAAAGTAATGCCAGTTTGATGCTTCTTAAACTGTTAGTTTTGCCTTGAGTATTTCTGAGTAACAACTATAAAAGGTCAGTGGACACAAATTACTGACCTTGAATTTTTATGAGTGAAAAATATTTTTCTAACTAAGACAGTTTTACAGAATTCTACAGGTATATTTCATATTTAAGAAGTTTTTAAAGGAGTTTAAAATACAATTTTACACACTTGGTTGAGCACACATGAATTCATTAAAATTTCATTAAAAAAACTTCATAGCAAAGAGAAGCTGCACAAATTTATCTTCATTTTTTCACTGCTCCTTCCTGTGTTAATACCTCTGTTTATCCAATTAGTGTATAAAAAACATACAGAATACATGCATTGTACTCTATCTTCATTCCCAAATTTTTACACACCTATTGAAGAAGACTTGAAAGGTATTATTTAACCTTTAAAATGAAAAGAAGAATAAAAAAACATTTCTTCAATGAAAGCCATTGTCAGGCATATGGTTTTGATAAGAAATGCAATGACAGTTATTTGTTTATTTTCACTGTTGGGTTACTATGTTCGAGATATTTTGGCTTTTCATGATGATAATTGGTTTTGTGTTTGGAACCATCTAATGAAATACACTTCCTAAATATGTGACCAAATGACAGATTGTATTAAATTATGTGAAATAATTTTGATAATGGCTTAACTGTTTTCTTTAGGCTGCCAGTTACTGTAATCCTTTGGATAAAAGGTTGATAGCAAATATCAAAGGTCAGGTAAAGGAAGGGTCATTAAATATAGATGTTATTCAGCAACGTAGTGAGCAGTTTGGAAATGAACTGAATGACAGATCTCCATCTGTTGATACAAGGTTCAAGCCGAAGAGAAAAGATGTGTACAATCATGTATATAATGCCCTTTCAGACTCAAGGTAAAATATCTTGCATACTGGCAGCTGATTTACAGAAGCCTAATATTAATTTTTTATAGTCCCACCTCATATTTTGGGAAGAAAGAAACAGAGATAATAGTGTTAACTTTATATAGGTGTAATCCAGTTTCCTGTAGATGTTAATGCAAAATTTATTAAAGTGTATACAAACAAATAATAACAGTAAAGACAAACATCATTTTATTCAAACATTGTTAAAGCATGTATTAATACACTATGTTTTATAAATTATCTCAAGAAGATAACATCAGAAAAATTGCCCTTAAAAATAACTGTGTATCAATGTATTGAAAATTATAATAGTATAGCAAACAAAGAAGAAAACAGCTCCCTGATTATCAAGACTTCTTTTTTTAATTTCTTAATGTTTTTACTCTTTGCAGCTAGGCAATGGGGGACATTAGTGGATTATCTACCCTGAATATTCTCTGATATTACATTGGTCTTTCCATTTGGATTCCTTTGCTTTCATCTCTATTTTCTTTTTTGATATGGCGATAATTAAGCCTATGGTAGTCAGATTAAACCTTTAGTTTAGCAGAAAGTTTTGTAAACACCATAATGTTTGTTTTTTGATAATCTTAACTTTTTATCTTTATATATAAGTGACAATTTTCACAACTAAAAGTCATGATTATCACAAAGAGTAACAATGTTAAAGTCAGAGGATTCCAACAGAAAGGACCAAAATGCCATTTTGTCTACCTTTGATGTTATCTGAGTAACAGATAAATTGTTATCAGCAATGTCCCTCATAAGGCTGGTTATTTCATGACCATTAAATATCTGCCCGATAACATACCAGACTCTTCTTGCACTAAAACTTTGACTTTCTAAGTATTAGGGCCAAGATCAATAACATTGGTCGGCCACGGGCTGGAAAATTTTTATTGGCCCTCTTGTAGCTCAATTTGATTTGCATATAGATCAAGTCTGAAAAATTCATAAAGAATTCAATTTATAACTGCAGCTATTTTCTTCTCCGAGTGATGCTATCAAGATTTAGGAAAATTTGAAATTCTTTTATTGACTTTTATCTTGTTTAGCAGTGATTACGCAAAAAGGTTGTATATGGTCTTAACACAGAATATACGTGTGTATAGAAGTGATGTATTTTGAGATGTATTTACTCTGCTGTGTTTTCAACAGGTCAAATACAAATGATCAGGGAAATGTTTGTGCTCTGGTTGAGCAGTGGAAGACTGAAATGGATAGTAATGACAGCATCTTTTTTCGTCCAATGTAAGTTCTTAATTATTTTTAAAAGTTTAATACTTCTTAACAGTGTATATTTTTAAATGTGTAATAAATTGGGCTGAAAATTTTGTAGTTCAAATAGCTTTCTATTTTAGGAAATTTTATTTCTTATAATTGTTCCTTTACTGATGGAATTTATTATGTCCTACTTAAGTCATTCAGACTTTGATACATACTACTTAGCATACGTCTTAACCAAAGTCTTATAAAATGTTTATCATTGTCTTGTTACAAAGTTTTCAATAACCTAGATAGGCAAAATATCACAGTTGTTATTCTGTAAAGTTTTAAGCATATATGAATAGGATTTTTTCTGTTCCGAAAAGAAAGAATGATCATTATTGTTGACATATTTTTCTTTAACTTCATTCCTTTGACTCAGGAAAAATATGTATATGACTGTTTTTTTCTCTTTTTTGTCTTTTAAGGTCAAATGAAAAATCTCTACTGTTTGTATACCAGACCAGTTTCCAAAAACATCTCATTCAGAGATATGGAAATGACATTTGTCTTCTTGATTCTACATATAAAACTACCAAGTATACAGTGCCACTCTTTTTCATCTGTGTTCAAACCAATATGGGTTTCCAAGTAGTGGCTGCATTTGTGCTAGGGAAGGAAACCACATCTTTGATACGTGAAGCATTGCAGATAATAGCAGAATGGAATCCTGCCTGGGAACCATATAGCTTTACTACAGACTTTGACCAGCGTGAAATTTCAGCCTTGGAACAGGTGTTTCCAGGTACTTACATTTGTTGAAATATACAGGTATCTGCTCAGACATTTAAGGGGCATCAGGTGTGATACTTCTGTGACATGACATCCAGCAGACATGTGACTTTGTATAATTTCAATAGGCCCTAAAATTCTTTTTCCCCATTAATAATGAGGTAAAATTTGTGTGATGGAAGAAGTAAATGCTGCAATAATTTGTATGATATATTTCACCTGCATTGCGAATATTTATGTAATTCATAACCTGTAATATATTTTTCTTAAGTTAGTCTATTTGAAGATTTAATTTACTCACCTGGAGATGTGCCATTTTAAGCTAGAAAGAGGGAAAATGATGTATTTAATGAAATCATAGCTTTGACCCATCTATCTGTAATGAAATATTCGTGTTGTTTTTGTACATCTAATTAACAATATATTCATTTCAGCTTATAATGGTAATGTAGATTGAAACAAAAATCAAAAATAATGTAAATAAAGAATATTGCTTTCACCAAATTGCTGTCAAAGTCATCTTTCTAATATATAAATCAACACCATGTCTTAACTTCCTGAATACCATATATTTTGACATTAAACGAATGTAACATATGGTTGTGAAAGAGAGGTTTTTTATAACTTTTAGATTGAAATTATTCCGATTTGGAGGTAAATGTTTCTTCTTTTCATAGGAATTGATGTAAATCTTTGTGAATTCCACAATGAACAGACATGGCAAAGGTGGCTTGGGTCAAAGAAAAATGGTGTGAGTCAGTGGAAAGATTACCTTTTGAAACAGTTAGTAACTTCACTTTAATTTTCATTCACCGTTTGTTAAATTATTTGAAGAATTTTTTTTAAGTATGTCCTAAGAAACTATATGCATGTTATGCCCCAGGTTGTCTGTCCCTTTGTTATCAATTTCATAGAGATTATTCATTTATTTTCTGTTATATGTCATGAATTTTCTTTAAATAATTTGAACAACTAAAATGTAAACCTGGTTATGTGGCAATTTCCTAACTGTATACTACCCAGCCTCAGTTAAGGTCTTGTTATTAACTGCTTAGCTGTAACTGCTGTGTAATTTCAGTCTTTGTCATTTTATTTCTAGAATCCGATGTATAGCCAAAAGTGAAAGTGAAAGCGTTTTCCACAAAAATGTAAAAGAGCTGACATCATCAGACATATATCAGTCATCTAAGCCTCTTAGTAACTGGTTTGAGAAGCAATGGTTGCAGGAATCTAAGGTAATGTACATTTGAAGTATTTGCCTTTATTATTTACTAACCATGTTTGCCCCGCCAAAACCTTTATACTAAGAAGAGAAGTAGTTCTGGAAACTTTTGGACAAGAAACTTCTTTTAAGTTCACATTATTTTAGAAAGACATAAACATCACTGTTTGTCACCCTTTTTACCTTGTTGTAATGGAATAAGATAACTTGATAACCTCTTATATTCTGTGCTCTAAAATGTAAAACATATATTTGTATTATTTGTACTATGCAGCAGAAGTAAATCATAATAGTATTCCTTTAAAAAATAATGTTTTAGCAAAGAAATTTTTATGTTTAGATTTTAAGTAAATATATAGAAATAGAATGGTTTCTTAAACATAATTAGCTTTTTCCCCCCTCTGTTTGCAGCGTTGGGTTCACTGTTTTAGAAAAACTGGCTCTAAAGTGCCAGTATACACTACAAATGGTGTGGAAAGACAACACCGGCTGCTAAAAGAGAACTTCCTCAAAAGGCATGGTTTTGGAGGGACTCTTACCTCGCTGTTAACTATTCTGATAAGAAAGTTTTTTCCTGCTATGCAGAACAGGTTGGTTGAAATTGCAACATTCCCAAATAAAGGTATAGGCCAAATTAAAATGTCAAATGTTTGTATCACATTTTTGCTGTTCACTTATTGCTGCATGAACCCTTTTGAAGATTGCAATGACCTTTTTAGCTCACCTGAGCATGCTCATGTGAGCTTTTAGGATCCTTGATTGTCCGGCGTCCGTCCGTCCGTCCGTCCGTCGTCCACAATTCATTCAAACGACATCTCCTCTGAAACCACTGGGCAAAATTTAATGAAACTTGCTTAGAATGTTCCTTACATGAAGCTCTACCAAGTTTTGTTCAAATGGTTCCGGTTCATTGCATTTCTGGGTCACAGGAGCTAAAAACAGATTTTAAAAGTTGGATCTTTAAAAATCTTCTTGTCAGAAACCACAAGGCCTGGAGCTTTGATATTTGGTATAAAGCATCATCTAGTGGACCTCTACCAAGTTTGTTCAAAATATGATCCTGGGGTCAAAAATGGCCCCGCCCAAGGGGTAACTTGTTTTACATAGAGTTATGTAGGAAAAACTTTAAAAATCTTCTTGTCAGAAACCATAAGGCATAGAGCTAAGATATTTGGTGTGCAGCATTGTCTAGTGGACCTCTACCAAGTTTGTTCAAATCATGGCCTCTGGGGCAAAAATGGCCCCGCCCCAGGGGTAACTTGTTTTACATAGAGTTATATAGGAAAAACTTTAAAAATCTTTTTGTCAGAAACCGTAAGGCATAGAACTTAGATATTTGGTATGTAGCATTGTCTAGTGGACTTCTACCAAGTTTGTTCAAATTATACCTGTGGACTCAAAAATGGCCCCGCCCCAGGGGTAACTTGTTTTACATAGAGTTATGTAGGAAAAACTTTAAAAATCTTCTTGTCAGAAACCGTAAGGCATAGAGCTAAGATATTTGGTGTGCAGCATTGTCTAGTGGACCTCTACCAAGTTTGTTCAAATCATGGCCTCTGGGTCAAAAATGGCCCCGCCCCAGGGGTAACTAGTTTTACATAGAGTTATATAGGAAAAACTTTAAAAATCTTCTTGTCTGAAACCGTAAGGCATAGAGCTTAGATATTTGGTATGTAGCATTGTCTAGTGGACTTCTACCAAGTTTGTTCCAATTATACCCCTGGAGTCAAATTTGGCCCCACCCCGGGGTCATTGGTTTTACATAGGCTTATATAGTGAAAACTTTGAAAATCTTCTTGTAGTCCAAATAATCTGGAAATTTGTCAGACAGGTTGTTTCTATGATTTCTAGCTCAAGTTCGAATATGGGTCATCTGGGTTCAAAAACTAGGTCACAGAGCCCAAAAATAGAAAAACCTTGTTAACACTCTAGAGGTTACATTTTCAGTCCAAATATCCTGGAAATTTGTCAGAAAGGTTGTTTTGATGATTTTTAGCTCAGGTTCAAAATTGGGTCATCTGGGGTCAAAAACGAGGTCATAGAGCCAAAATATGGAAAAACCTTGTTAACACTCTAGAGGTAACATTTTCAGTCCAAATAACCTGGAATCTGTCAGAAAGGTTGTTTCAATGATTTCTAGGTTAAATTTGAATATGGGTCATCTGAAATCAAAAACTAGGTCACAGAGCCCAAAAATAGAAAATAACTTGTTAACACTCTAGAAGCTACTTTTCAGTCCAAATATTCTCGAAATTTGTCAGAAAAAATGTTTTAATGATTTCTAGCTAAGATTTGAATAAAGGTCATCTGGGGTCAAAAACTAGGTCACAGACCCCAAATATGGAAAAACCTTGTTAACACGCATTGAGGTAACATTTTCAGTTCAAATAACCTTGAAATTTGTCAGAAAGATTGTTTTAATGATTTCTAGCTCACTTTAGAATATGGGTTATGTGGGGTCAAAAACTAGGACACAGGGCCAAAAAGTAGAAAATCCTTGTTAATGCTCTAGAGGTTACATTTTCAGTCCAAATGTCCTTGAAATTTGTCAGAAAGGTTGTTTCAATGATTTCTAGCCAAGATTAGGATATGGGTCATCTGGGATCAAAAACTAGGTCACAGAGCCCTAAAATGTAAAAACCATTTTAACACTCCAGAGGTTACATTTTCAGTCCAAATATCCTGGAAATTTGTCAGACAGGTTGTTTTGATGATTTCTAGCTCAAGTACTAATATGGGTCATCTTTGGTCAAAAACTAGGTCACAGAGACCAAATATGGAAAAACCTTGTTAACACTCTAGAGTTAAGATTTTAATTCCAAATAACCTGAAAATTTGCCAGAAAGGTTGCTTCTATGATTTCCAGCTCAACTTTGAATATGGGTCATCTGGATTAAAAAACTAGGTCACAGAGCCTAAATATCGAAAAACTTTGTAAACACTCTACAGGCTACATTTTCAGTCCAAATGTCCTGGAAATTTGTCAGAAAGGTTGTTTTGATGATTTCTAGCTCAGGTTTGGATATGGATCATCTGGGGTCAAAAACGAGGTCATAGAGCCAAATATGGAAAAACCTTGTTAACACTCTACAGGCTTCACTTTCAGTCCAAATAACCTTGAAATTTGTCAGAAAGATTGTTTCACTAATTTCTAGGCCAAGTTTGAATATGGGTCATCTGGGGTCAATTTACCAGGTCCATAGCAACTTTGTTAAAAGCAGTCGTATTCAGGTGAGCGATATAGGGCCATCATGGCCCTCTTGTTTCATTAGCAACTCATGAAAACAACATGCAGGATAGACCTTTCAAGTGGTCACAGTTGGAGGTCAGAAAGGTCAGAAGTTCACCATTAACCCTTCTTATTAAAAGAAGTAGATTATATTGTGACAAGAAATCTTTTCAACCTTATTTCATTGTAACTTGTATACAGTAAAATTACTTAGATATTTCAGTTTGTTGTCTAAACTGAATACTTTAATAAATTTCTGTGTTTTGCAAGAAACAAACTCATTTCTGACATCAGTAAGTTGTAGCTTTGCAAATAATAGTTTTTCTGTACTTAATGGGTGTTTTTTTTTTTTTTTTTCAGATATATACAGAGCAATGTCTTGGCCCTTGAAAGTAGCCGAACTTATTCAGACCACATGCCAGACTTCCTGAAAGGAAAACCAAAAAACTTCATCACACACTGCCTGGACAGGATGCCCCCAAAAGTGGAGGACATTGAAATCAACTGCATTGAACAGACTCAGAACGATCCACTGATTTTTTCCATATCCAGTCAATCAGGGAAAGAATACCAGGTAAATTATGACTCTAACATACCGGTATGCTCTTGTCCAGACTTCTCTAAGAACAATTGGCCCTGCAAACATGTTTTAGCAGTATTCCGCCATTTCCCACAGCATGGATGGGGAAATCTGGATAGTGGCTATACTAACAAGCCATACTTCAATGTAGATTATGATGTCATTACAAATCTGGACAAACAAGAACCTCTGGAAGCAAGCATTTCTGTGGAAAAGGACTCATTTGAAACGAAAACACCAAAGTCAGTGTCACTTGAAAAGGACAGCATGGATGTTAACGAAAGCAAAGGAGAAAGTGAAATTATTTCCAAAAAAAATGCAAATGAAGAAAGAAAGAAATGCGCTGAACTGTTGAAGACTGTACAGAACAGCCTTTATGCCACTGGAAATGGGGAAGTTCTGTTTGAAGTAAGACTTAAGTTAGAGGAAATAGACAAATTCCTCGATGAAAAGTCTGTTAGAATTTGTGGGATACCTACACACCTGAAACAGCTAAAAAAAAGAAAATATGTTACACCAAAGAATGAAAAAAGGACTCAAACAGAAACACATCCTAAGGTAGTACCATTGGATAGTACCTTTGATTTAGCTGAGATGCAGATTTCAGATGAACCTGAACCTGGTCCTGATCAGCCCTTACTTCAGAAGGAACATGTTCCCTATCTTGAAGGTATGTTTAATTTGTCAGTCTTCTAGTTTTAAGTCACCCCCATTGATGAAATTGGAAGGGGGTTAACTGTTTTTCCAATTGTCCTGAAACTTGACAGGTGTGTTTGTGTGTGTGTGCGTGCATGTGTGACATGATATATATATATATATATATATATATATATATATATATATATATATATATATATATATTAAAACGAGGATTACCAAGTGCCATCAAAATGCACTCAGAGTGTTATGATTTATGTCCTTTTGAAACTTTTAAATAAAGCACTTTTTCAAATGAAAATTACAATTTCGTGTTTCACAAAAGGTTGGTTAGATTGTTTTGAAACTCACCTTGGATGTATACAAGAGTTCAAAATCATGCTCATTATATATAATCCAAATCTGATAGTTGGATTAAATGAATGAATTTGATAATTTGAGCTTAAATTATAAAAATATATTAAAAAATGTAATTGTTATTTTTCCATACTTACATGAATTTGAAAGACCCTATGCATATGATGATTCATTTAATGACCAAATGACCCATCATGATTAAAACACAATGAATGAAGAAAAGTGAAAAATAAAAAAGCAATCAGAGTTGAGAACCAAGTAGGTATTGAACACTTGGTGGCAACTTCCCACTTTCTATTTAGACAAATGCTGATCAAATTACCAGTGGCTTAAACTAATTTATAGTAACAGATTTTTTTTAAATTTTACATTGCAAACTTGACAATATAGTTTAATGTTTAATTATACTACAATTATTTTTTTCTGTTACATTTTTCACAACTCTGCATTATTTCAACCTTGAATTATATATATTTCTTCTATTTTACAGTTGTGACAGAGATATGTCAGTCAACTTGTGAATACCAAGTTGGAAAGATTGGCCCATATGTTCTGACTTGTCAGTCAATCAGAAATTTACAAACAACATTATCTGATGAGGTAAAACATAATTTTACATAGAGTTATATAGCAAAAAAACTTTAAAAAATCTTCTTGTCACAAACTGCAAGACCTGGAGCTTAGATATTTGGTAGTATGCACTTTTACACAGTTATTAATGTTTCAGTTCCATGACTATAAATATTTAGACTGAAATTCATAACTGCTGGAGAATTATTTTTTATTTTCATAAAATATATCCACAATAAGCCCACCGGTTCCAAGCAGACCTGAAGCATGCTAATAAGTGGAAACAAAAATCATAGAGGTTTTACGGGTATTGGTTTTTATGGGTATTTAACAGCAACAATATTCATTTTGTTTTAATACCTTTTGATAACAGGTTCTGGATTCCTACCTTCATTTACTTACCCAAGAAAGCAGTGGAAACAACTTGCATATTAGCTGTGTGGTTATGACATCAATTTTTACAGGATTGGAGGAGGTACACTCTTTGCTCAGAAAGGTAAGTTTTATGTTCTCTGAATAGTACTTGTACCATTTGAAGTGGACTTAGGGCTTTGTTTCCAATAATCAGACTTGGCAGGAATTTATCAGTGGTAATTACATTTGGAACAATTGCCTCTTACTCCTAAGCTGCTCTGTCATAGGAGTTTAAGACCATATTAAAAACAGGCATTGTCATTTATCACTGTTATTTTCAGGGAACTTAATATAACTGAAAAACAAAATGGTCACTATGTCAGCAATTGCCAGTGTTCCTTTAAAATCAAGATTACTTGACTATTTTACATAGGATTCCCTTCCTTTCATTGGTTGGAATAGCAATGTGTTTATTTAACTGTTGACACTGTGCTGAAAAGAAAATGATTTTCATTCAATTGGGTCATTAACATATTATATAGTGGTGAGCGATCAGCCTGCCTAACAAGTGTTCATAGCAAGTTTACTGACCAATCTTTTCACAAGTGATTGCCTACTTCTTCACTTTCTTCAGGTGAAAGACAAATGACTATAGACTATACAGGCATTGTCTGAGATCAGTTATCACAAAAACAATTTGCCGGCCCTAATGGGTCAACACATTCAAAAAGAAAAATGAAACAATTAATTTATTGCCATTCCTTTCAAATTGGTTTTTTAGTTCAGCACTTCAAGGGCACATGGAAAGTTATACCAGTAGGTCTTTCTTTATTGTGAAATAATCATAAAAATGTAGTTCTTAGCAGTGTTCCTTCTATTTTTTGTTTTCATGTGCAGAAGCCACATCTTTTGCCTTAATGCTTAATTATGCATCAAAACTTCAAAGCCAATAAAAGCCAATGTAACTAGTATTATTTTTTAACTTTACTGTACATAACTCTTTTTTCTTATCAACATAATTCCCAAAACTTTATCAAAATATTCCCTTTTCATATGTTTAATTTCATTTCTATCTTTTGAAGGAGAAGATTTTTGAATATGACCACATCATTGGAGCAGTAAATGAAGGAAGTAATCACTGGACATTAATGGTAATTTTTATGCAGTTCTTGTAACACTATTAATTACATCATTAATCTGCCAGTTTTTTGGAGAACATACCAGGGTACTCTTGATTGAAATAATGATAAATGTAACAGGCACCAACGTCCCTTTATTCTGCTGAATTCTGAATTGTTTTCTATTTCTGCTTTTTAACCATGATAATCTATGAATTCAAGATTTGTAACTGTTATGTATTATAATTCTTGGAGGGTACATAGCAGTGACCTGGTGGTTGATCGGTCAGTCGGTCGGGCAGTCTGTTGCAATTTCCTGTCTCAAGTATAACTTGAAAACTAATGGTTTGAATTCAGTGCAACTTCATACAGTGGTCAACCATAGTGAAAGGAAGGAAATGCAATGTACAAGAACCACAACTATCTTTAATTGTCCACAACAGTAACTTAGTTCAGTTTGTTTAAAAAAAGTATTCTGTTACTAATAACTTCCTCAGGTCTAAAGCAGTCTTGTAGGGTATTAATCACATTTATTGATAGTTATAGGTAATGTTACTGCATAATAGTGGCTATTTATTCATAATGATAAGCTAAAAAACACTTACAGCATTTTGTTATGTAGATTAGTGTTAAGTTTTCATTCTAATAATGTCAAGGATCCAGGTTTAACTTCACTGAAAGCCTATATTAATTTTGAAAGTAATTATTTTGTTTTCTTAAAGTTACATTTACTCTTATCTGCATGTGAATGTTATGAGAGCACTGAGAAGAGTTTTGTTCAAAACATTAAATTTAAAATATGTATATGAAAATGGTCTTTAAAATTTATGAGTTCATCTTGATTATTTTCAATTACCAGTACAATAATATTGCTACAAGTTCATGCATTAAATTTTGTTAAGATAATTTGTCCAAGTGAAAGAAAGATGATCTACATGAACCCACTTGGGGAGGTTCATATAACTGAACAACAACTGTTGCAGCGTTGGTAGTAAGTCCAAAAGTTCATAGTTGGTGTTTTCACTTGTTTGGTTTAAATTTTAATAGTTAACTTATTATATCATTTGGCAGTCTCAAAGAGTAAAGAGTGAACTTGTTCAAAAAGTGTCTCCTTTGGTATACACAATTTTTTTTTTATCCAACTGTTTTTTTTTTGCTTATCTTGTTACACTATATATGATGTAAAAAAATATATAATTCTCTGAAAAGTGAATGCCATTGCAATAATAGACTTTCTGTTATTTATCAGTCTAGTGAAACTTCACATTTGAAAATTCACATGTGTTTGTTTTTCTGTTTTTTTGTTTTTAGTTCACCTGAGCAAAAAGTGCTGTAGGTGAGCTTTTCTTATTGGTCTTTATCCGTCGTTCTTTCATCCGTCCATCATGAAATTTTCATTAAAAATACATCTCATCTGATTGCACTTACTCAGTAAAAGAACCCAATTGTTTTTAGTGTCAGTAGGTCAATAGTCCAGGTCACAGGGACCTGTATAGCGAAAACTATTTCTGTAAGTGGAGTTCCATAACACCCAGAACCTTCAAACTTCATAGGGTAATCATATAAGAAGCACCCTGTTGATTTTGTGGTCTGTAGGTCATAGGTCAAGTTCTCAGGAACCTGTAGCATAACACTAATTCTGCTAAAAAAATTGAGTACCATTACACCCAGAGTCTTCAAACTAACTTACGGAGTATTGCAAACTTATTCAAACTTGCAAACAATGAAAACCCATAACAACCAGTAACGATACTTGTAACTTGAACAATAAGGCTCAGAAGAGCTAGTTAGGGCCATCATGGCCCTCTTGTTATCATCCTAGTTCATAGAAGATGACACTGATATTGAGATTGCATATTCATTTTACCCAACCTTTATCGGGTTGTTTTCTTTAAGCATGCAATGAATTTTTCATAAGTTGGCACCCAAAGAAATACACCTTAAATTCAGAGCATTGCAAAATGATTTATAAAACTTAGAGAAGCAGGACATTCTTACTGGTTTATCTTTACCTGTGTCATAATATTAACTATGTCAACCCATGGATATAAAACATTAATAGAAATGTGTTATACACAGGTTTAATCATGTCTTATCATATTGAATTCTGATAACTCATATTATCTGTTCCATTATTCGTGTAACATACTGTCTCAATTTTTTTTTCAACATTTTTGGAACATAACACGGCACCTAGAATTGGGAAATCAATTGGACTCACTAATTTCAGCCTCAGACATTGGGTAAAATGGTGATTTATAAAAAAAATTAACTCTTTTAATTTGGAATTTTTTCATTGAAATTCAAAAAAACACATACGTTTTGCCATCGGGATTATGATCCAATATCGATCATCAAAAATGGCCAAAAAATACACTTAAAGTTCAGAATGCACAGCAAGTTGTTACAGAGACAATAGTTGCTATATGCTTCTCTGGAATGTTCATGATCAGGTGAAGATTAACTAATTTATGACAGTATAATATCAAAATTACATGTAATTGATATTACAAAATCTTAATAATTGTTAAAATTAAATTGAAACTTTAAACATGGGTTTGAAAGGGATAAAGGAGCTGGCAAGGTTAAGCCTTTTCGAAAAAAACTATTATGCATTTTTTTTACTTTGACCAGAGAAAAAAAAATGTATAAACATATAATTTTCATTGACACTATGCATATTATTCTGATTTTTAATTTCAGTGCTTTCCTACATAAACGTTTCCTTGCCAATGCTGACCTTGAGGCCCCGGATACTTGGTTTATTGAAAGTCCACCACATGCAAAGCAAATTGATGGAATGTCGTGTGGGGTTTATGTGTTAATGGTTTGTACATTTTTTTCGAAATTGTGCACTTTTTTTTCATGGCTTTAAGAGTTACATATATGTGTCGTTTCATAGAAATAATTAAAATAATGGCATTACTGTGTTGTTTGCTTGTAATGTTGACATGTCATTTGATAAAGGACATATGTTGACAATAGTTACTTGCAATTTTTTTTTTCTGTTTGTATAAATGTTCATCATTGGTTGTCAATCTGAATGTCATCTACAATAGTTCAAATCTGTAAAATCATGAGTTTAACATTGCTTTACACTTGCATTGGAAGTTTCTTGCAATAAGCTAACATGAATAGTTAAAATGGTTCAACACATTTCTGTATAGATGCCACAGGAGCTTTTACTAAATAAATAGATTTTGAAGGTAAAGGTAAAATTAAGCTTTACGTAAGTGAAATGATACAAATAATTTCTTGCCATTTCTCTCATATTTCTGTATATATGTCACAGGAACTTAAAGTAGATTTTGAAGGTAAAGTTAAAATTAAGGTTCATCCTGGAAGTTGGACTGTATATATAGCTTTGAAAGAATATTTAATTGTTTAGTTTGTGATAAAATGAAGAAAACATTCGAAATACTTTGATATCTTTTAATCTTGTTTCCTACATTAAATATGCTCCATTTAAATTGAAATGCAGTTTGCAGAGAGGTTCTTGAGTGGCAGCAGTCTTCAGTTTCAATTAAATTTGGTTCACTTGTCTGAAGCACGAAATGCGATTGCTGCACGTTTATTGCATGCTGCAGGTAAGAGTCAAAGTTTCTTGTTATTCTTTAGGAGGGACATTACAACAGCTTTTAGTGAAACTGGAATAAGGATCATGATTTAATCTTTGAGAATATTGAGCCTGAGGATCACAAAAAGACTTGCAGAAAGAGGGCCATGATAGCCGTACATCTCCTACTTCAGATTCATTGCTAGTTATAATTTTTTAATGCAGAAAACAGTCATTGGGTCACATTTGAGGTTTTTTTTTTTACCCCAGGACATTATTCATATAAAAGGTTCAATTTTGAACTTGGGGCATGATTTATATAACTTTTTTTAGAGAACCACAAGGTAATGCATCTTGCCAAAGATACCAGCTCTGTGTTTTGTACTTTCTGAGGAGAAGATTTTTAACAATTTCATATTAGTCTATTTTTAGCTCATGTGACCTATTTATGTATCAGACTCGAACCATTTAAATCAGTTTTGTATAGGGTCACTTAAGGATCATTCATGTGAAGTTTTGTCAGGTGGTTTTGGAGGAGATGTTGTTAAAAGAAATTGTGGATAATGACGGGTGACAGACATCATGCTATCAAAAAACCTCACCTCTGAGCTCTTTGTGCTCAGGTGACTTCTAAAAGCAATTGAAATATAAATCAGAAAACAATAATGATAATATTTGGAAGTCAGTATTGAAATAACTTGATAATTATTTGATTTTATAAGGACAAACACTGACTACCTACAAGAAGACAGATTCCCAAAATACAGAGTTTAATGACAATACAACCCCTACTTATGAAGGTAAGTCACTGACAGAAGGAAATCTGTCTTATACATGCTTAATTTATATAAAGATCATTGTTTAAGTCCTAGACCATGAAGCTCCTGCTGTTTGTCATCACCAGTAAAAATTTTGCATGGGAAATAAAACTGTTTTATCTGAAGCAGTAATTGAATGGGCCTGTGAAAGGTTAATAGTTATACCCAGATGCTTGTCTGCCCCTGAATTAATGGATGGTAGGTCAATTTAGGGTAATCCTTCAGTAAAATATTGAATACAGCCAAACATTTTTATATGTCAATCTCTTGTTACTGGCTGTTTATTGTTCTTGTTTGTAATTAAATTATGAATTTCCTAAACATTCATAACAATAAAGAATGTGACTGTTCTCTGCTTTTTGATCCAGAACCAGTAATACTACAGTCTCCAACTGTGGCACCAACTGTTACAGAAATTGAAGCCTCTTCAGATGAATGTAAGATATTTTATTATAATAATTTTTTATGTATTTTGCTTTTTTTTTTCTGTTCAAACATCAGTGTGACCAATCTTTTACTTAAATTTACAAAGGTATTGTTAAAACAATGTAGTAATTAACTTATCTATATTGTGAACAATCCGATTTTTCAGCAGCCCTCAAAACGGAAACTTATGGAGAGGATATGTTTCTAAAGACAACCCGAACTAGAAGGCCCAAGGTGTGTTTAACTTTGTACAAATTAGTGTTGAAATATATATGTATTACAAAGTGTGCTTTATCAACATCATTTACATATTACATATTCATTTTATTTTTAAAAGAAATTTGTGGTTTCTTGATTAAATGATGTGGCTTGCAGTCGAGTTGGATGCGATGAAATGTTTAATCGCATTTTTAGCTATTTGGTCCAAAATTTTACCCAAACTGTAAACCTGCTCTTTTAAAAAAAGTTATGCAAATCATAAGATGTATGACTTTGATATGCAATGATTGGCAATTCATGACATAGAAAATGAGATGTTAGAGCATTCTTTCAGCGAAAATTGTCTTCATTTGTTTACTATGGTACAAGCAAGAAGAAGAAGAGTGCTGATAGATATTGCATCTGTAACAAACCTGATGATGGAGGGTATTCATTTACTTATTATATACCTTGTTAAAGAGATTCTATTCATTCACTGTGTTGGTGAATCTGCCAATTCCTCTGCTTGAGATGATCACTAGCACCCAAAGTCTGTTACAGATGGTCGAAGTAGTTGTCATGTAAAGAGCAAAACCTGAATCGTATATATATGTTAGAGACCTGTACTTTGATAGAGTGATAAGGCTATTACATGCTTGTGTGCAGATACCTGGGTCTGTGAAAAGTCAGGGAATTTATACATTGTTTGTTTCCAGTGTTTATTGGCAGTGTGAATACTGCTGTGATTGGTGGCATCCTGCATGCCTTGGATTAAGTCTAGAACCTGAGCATTTTTACTGTGACGAATGTAAGGTAATATCATTAAATAACATTTTTAATTTCTACTTGTTGTTTATCTTAAATATGGAAGAATATAGCCTAAATGAAATAAATGCTAAGGTGTTATGTGTTATACCTGCTATGTGAATACCTGTTATATTCTATTAAAAGACATAATAAATAATAAGGTGAATTAATGATATAAAAGTGATAACAATATTATCTACTGAGTTGTTATATGAAACAATATTACTTGAAATCCAAAGAACAAGATACCAAAACATTCAATAATTATTAATGTTAATTTCTCATACTAATAATTATTGTCTCTTTTTGAATGAAATTTCTTTATCTATTGTTTGCAGGGGAAAGAGTTACAATTTTGTGAAACAAAAGAGGAAGAAACCATTAACAGCAGAAGACAGGATGTAAATTTGGTATTTTATATACATTTGTTAAAGTTACAACTTAATAACTTAAACACAGTCTGGTTTTTTATACCATGAACAAACATTTTCATGTGTTCATTTATTAGGCACTTAATTTGCCAAATGTTATTAAGTATGAATGTGTGAGTTATATATTATTGAGTATTATTAAAGCAGTTTAATTTTTTATAGTTCTTCTTTCGTTTAGCATGTAATGGTGGTTTGGTGTTTGTGTGTCTGGTTGTGGTATTGGACGTTACATACCCATTGAAAGAGTGACTTTGTTCCTCTTGATAGTATTTATTGATGTCCTATCTTCATATGACAGTATCATTTAAGCCATCACAAGTCATCTTCATTAAAAGCAGTTACAATTTCTTCATTCAGAACACAGTTAAAGATCAAGACAGTATTGCCAATATGAAAAGCCCTACAGGTGAATATATTCAAGAATTGTAAATACTGTTCAATGAAATGTTACCACTGAATTTCTGACTATGCCAAGCTTTAGAATATATGTTATTTTTCAGAATTTATGCATGTATAACATGGGACTAAATATATTTCGATTTTATATGCAAAACCAAAAAATATGATTTATGTGATGTTTTTTCACCAATATCTAGCAATGTTTCATAAATAATTCTACAATAATACAGTACAATATTTTAAAAGGACATCTTATTCAGTGGTTCATCTGATTTTAGTAAAATCTGAATGTTCATTTAATTTAACACTTCAAAATTTTATAAGTCAGACACAAAAAAAACATTAAAATTTTCTAATTTTACATTTTCAGTAACTTCAGCTGATATAGCTTGTACAGTAAGTATATATGCTGGACTATTTTCCTTTGCATCCACTGATATTAATATATTATATATAATAATGGTACTTCTACTGTCACTACTCATATCCTACTATTTATAGAGACAGGGACTTTCAGTTAAAATGTAGATGACAGAAACATTCTTATCTGTTATAAAATTCTGCTGTCATGAATTGTAATATGAATTTATAAACTGAATCATTCTAATAATATTATTCATATTTGTGGAATATTTCTTCTGAATGTATTTCTGGTATTATTATCCAATGTACAGTTGGACAGTGTTGACAAGTACCTGAAGATGATTGTTGAATGCACAGATGATCAATGGTAAGCCTTTTTAACTTCATTTCTTTAATGTCTCTGTAATAGAAATTTGTTTTAATTGACAGTGAAATGTTTACATGTGGATTGTTATAATATTGTAAACATAAAATGGCATGACAATTATAACAATCAACCAGTTCAACACAGAAAAATGATACATTGCTACCAGGAACAAAACTCATAAATCCTACTGATCAGTTTCTGTCAATTAATTATGAAGATATTAAGAGGTTTATGGCCGTGTTTATTGTTTAAAAAAAAGGAACATATTCAATAATTTTATTTTCTGTTAACAGTGAAGAGCCTGAACATGTGAGACATCACACATTTGTAAATAATCCAAGAGAAGTTATTGCTGCAGAAAGGCGCAGATTTGCTTTTGGAATGGACATTTTTGAAGCAGAGGTATAAGTTTTTCATCAGGCCAAAGAAAAAGATACTGACAAATCTGAATTTTCATAAATCCAAATTAGATAATTCACACGGTACACATAACTTTTTATAAATGCCTATATGAATATAGTGTGTATATATGTAATGAAATAATGATAGTCATATACATACATATTAAATTGTGAAAAATAAGATATGTCTATCCTTGAAAATATTTTTGATCTGCTATTAAGATTTCATTATCACAATCTTTAGCAGAAATAATGTTTTTCAGGCTGTGGAGACAGTAATTGATCATTTACTGACATATGCTCAGTACGACCTACATCCTATGTAAGATTTTATGGAATTATTTTATTTATTATTTATTTATTATCAAGGTGAGCTTTTGTGGTCACCCTGTGTCTGGCACAAGTCATCAATTTTTTACTTTTAACAACATTTCTTTAACCACTGGATGAAATATGATAAAGTTTTACAGGAATATTACTTGCATGAAGCTTTAAAACAGTTATCTAAAGAATTCCATTCCATTAGAAAAAATAGTTTGCTATGGCAACAAAATAAAAAACTTCAAAATCTTCTTTTGTAAAACTGCTAATCCCAGAGGTATGATATTTATTTCTTAGCATTGTCTAGTAGACCTATATCATGTTGGTTCAAAAACTGTCCCAGGGGTTACTAATGGCCCTTCCCGAGGGGATCACAAGTTTTACATGGCAGTATAGAGGAAAATCTTTAAAATACTTCTTGTCAGAAACCTAGGGTTTTAAAAATTTGGCATGAAGCATTGTGAAGTGGACCTTTATCAAGCTCTTTCAAAATATAAAATAAGGATAAAGGTCCCCAAGGCTAAAAATAGATTTATCTTCTTTACTTCATACAGCCTTCATTTATATACCAATACCATTGATATTCGGTATATAGGTTCATTACATGAACCTCTACCCATAGGTGAGATTTGAGGTCACTATGTCAAGGTGAAAGTCACCATAACTAATAATAGGTGTTTGTACTTTCTGCCTCATAGCCTTTATTTATTCACTGATATTTTAAATATTGGGTTTGTAGGCACCTACAAGTCTTCAGTTAGAAAATGAAAACCTACTTCTTATGTTTGCTTCACAGCAAACCCCACTGACAAAGTACTCAGGTCAGCGATCCAGGGCCATCATGTCCCTCTTGTTTCTATTTGTAACAACTGGAAATTTACATATAACTTTAATCAGTTGATATATTGATACTAGTTTTTTGCCTTGAATTACCAGAATTTCGATTATCTGAAGAGCTTATTCATAACAGTGTTCAGTATGAACTAACATTCACTTAATAAGAATTATTGAAGTACCTTAGACAAATGCTTTTAGAATAAAATCTTTTCTGCTGTGTGAGTTGAACTGCTGAGTCCTTTTTTAAGAAATTGTCCAAGATTTCCTTATCAAAATTAAAATGCCTGTCTGTGTATAAGATTGTGTTTGTATTTCTATTTGTTTAATTTTTATAGTCGCCCAGCAACATCTGCAAGAATTGGTACTATTCTTGGCGTTCCAAGACAGTCAAAGTTATATAAGTTGTTTATGGACTTGGGGTAGGGTTTCACGTAGTTACTACTTTTTAAAATGAAATATATATTATAAATGACTTTCCCTTAGCAATCATTTTTCAACTGTTATCTTTAATATCACAATCATTAATACCATAACAATTATTTGTTGATTTTTGATCCTAGACAGTTTATTATGGTTATGTAATAAAGTTGTCCTAGGATTGTGTAATTTCCATTCCTTCACAAGATAGATTGTTCCTTATTTGTTCATAATTTATACTGACACCATGTCCATTTTTTGGTTTCGTTTAATGTTATGATGTCATCTCCTGATTAATTTCATATCCTTCATATTGTTTCCCTGAACTTGGCAAGGCCACATCTGTAAATGTTAAGGGTTCACTATTACATAATAAAATAATAGCACAAAATTGAATTTAATTTTGAAAAAACTTGAATTTTCATATATTTCTTACGGACAATCCTGTTAAAAGTATTTTCTTAGTCAGGAAGGAGAATAAAATTGACGTGTCTATACCATAAACTTACCAATAAAATATGTCTTTCTTGCTTCAGGCTGGCTGGTGCATATACGAACTACGTTCTATTAAAGGAGGCACTTATTTACATACTGTGTCTTATAAGGGCTGTACCTTATGAAAGGGCGAATGAACTGTGTCAAAAGTCTGAACTGGATAGAAAACAGGTTTTTGGAAAATAAAGACAGATCTTAAATGAAAAATTGTGTATCTGTCCTCACCTCGGCATCCATGACCAGAAATATGATTGAAGATTTTGTTCAGTCATATATTATTTTTAGAGAGAGATGAACTACAAACTTCAAATATATGCTCCTTATCCTCAACATCTTCATATGTGACACGGATTATAACAAAGGCACCGACTTCTCCCGAATAACCTCCCCTTTAAACTTAGAGTTTTCGATAAAATTTGCTATATTTTACTAGTACTTCATATTTCTGTTGGAATTTACTTCATACTTCAAATATTTGATTTGTATCATATTATGGGGGATATCAATGCAAAGCATTACTTAATTTATTAGACATCCAATTACACAAATTGTCTTAATTATAAGAAATGTTTTTTATATTGGCTTTTCATCCTTCAGAATTGATTTGACAGTTTAAATAGAAATTTGACCCATGTATATGGTTAAAAGTATAAGTTTGCTGATCAAGATGAAATATTGTGCATTGATAAAGGTCTTTATAATTAGGTGAGGTATTGTATTTGAAGGTACATTTTTGACATTTAATATAATAAATACCTTTATTGAATCATTATATTAAATGGTGTATCTTATTTTCAATCATATTCTTGTTTAATATACCTAATTTTTATTACCTACCTACACTGGATGACCACTTTAAAATCATATTCTTGACTAATATACCCAATTATTAATACCTAGCTACACTGGATGTCCACTATAAAATCTTATTCTGGCTTAATTCAGTAATTATTGATACCTTAATACACTGGTTGTCCACTATTAAATCATATTCTTGTTTAAAATACCTAATTATTATTACCTACCTACACTGGATGACCACTTTAAATTCAAATTCTTGACTAAAATACCCAATTATTAAAACTTACCTACACTGCATGTCCACTATCATATCATATTCTGGCTTAATATACCTATTGATCAATACCTACCTACACTGGATTACCACTTTGAAAGTATATTCTGGCTTAATAACTACCTACACTGGATGTCCAGTATAAAATCATATTCTTGATAAATATTATACAGTTATTGACTAGTGTGCCATTGAATATGATGTGGTATTGGTATTGGCCGGTGAATATCACATCATATTCTATGGCACTCCAGTCAATAACTGTTTTATTATATGACTACATACAATTGTTTCTAGGTGACAGTATGAAGATAGTGCACTTCTAGGTTCACAACTCTAGTTCCAAAATTATTAGATTTATCCTCCTTGAACTTATAATTTTCATGAAAAAATGTGGTTTTTTTGTATATAACTTCATTATTTCTTAATGTATCTACTTCAAACTTTAAATATTTGTTTTTTATCATCACCCACATCATATGTGACAAGGTTCGTAATTCTAGCACCTAAATTGTCAGAATGATCATCATTGAACTTTGAATTGTTTCAACCTATGTTGAAAAATTTGGTACATTTGTCTTTCCCTAAAAACTGTATCCAGTGAAATATGGATAAATGGCAGTATGGAGAATATCCACCTAATTTTTTTATGAACCTAAGGAAGGAACTGTCCATCCGTTTATCAGTCATTTCCTCCGAAAACTTTACCATTGGCCTATTTTCCTTACTACTGAATGGAATTACTTCAAACTTGGCCACAACAGTAACTTGGACAAGACCATTCCAATGAAATACATTTCTGTGACCTTGACCTCTCTATGACCTTGACCTTTAAAGTTATCTTGTCCAAAAACTATAAGTTTGGCCATAATTTCTTTATTTCTGAACAGAATACTTCAAACTTGGTTGCAACAACCCCATCGATAAGACCTTTTCAACAACATATATTTCTGTGACCTTAACTTCTAAATGACCTTGACCTATGACATTTTCTTCTTTGGTGATACTTTGTACATGGATAGAGGATCATATGGAGATTATGCATGTCTCAGACAAATTCTTTAGTCAATTTCCACATACGGGTTGGAGTTAGGGAGATGGACATTGCACAGGTAGGGGACTGTTGCTTTGTCTGTGACAAGCTCTTGTTATTACTTATTTTTGCTTAAAATATCTAATTCTTAAAACCTATTTACTCTGAATGTTCACAATGAAATTGTATTCTTGATAAATATAGTTAATCTATTATATCTACCTACATTGGATGTCTACAGTATCATATTCTTGCTTAATATACCAAATAATGAGACTTTAAACCAAGGTCCCATGTTTCAGTGCTATACACTGAGCATGAAAATGAACCAGGGGTGTGTCAGGAATGGGATGCTTTCTTTTAGTTTATATTGCACTACCCCCACAACATGAAATAACTAATCTCTACAGGGGGCGTTGGTCATACGGGCAACCGGTTCCAACGATAAATAAGCTCAAATAGATAGAATGATAATCACTGACCTACATTTCACCATTTAGCATAATTGACAAGTTATAAATTTTATTTGACAATTTTGTTTTTGAAATTAATAAAAGACAATATTAATGGCTATATAATATTAGGAATTTATACTGTTTTTTACATATAGATTTAAATTATGTAGGGGGTTTTGTCCACTGGTAAATCCATGAAGGGGGTTTTGTCCACTCTGTTAAAACAGTGTAGGGGGTTTTGCCCACTCTATAGAAAACAGTGTAGGGGGTTTTGTCCTTCATTCAGTTACTACCTACCTAAAATCTTATTCTTGCTGTACATATCGTATTATTAATAATAACCTACACCGGATGTCAATTACAAAATCATATTCTCCCTAAATATAACCAATTATTAATACCTACCTACACTGGATGTCCAATATAAAGTCATATTCTTGTTTTATATACTTGATTATTAATACCTACCTACACTGGATGTCCAATATAAAGTCATATTCTTGATTTATATACTTGATTATTAATACCTACCTACACTGGATGTCCAATATAAAGTCATATTCTTGATTTATATACTTGATTATTAATACCTACCTACACTGGATGTCCAATATAAAGTCATATTCTTGTTTTATATACTTGATTATTAATACCTACCTACACTGGATGTCCAATATAAAGTCATATTCTTGATTTATATACTTGATTATTAATACCTACCTACACTGGATGTCCAATATAAAGTCATATTCTTGTTTTATATACTTGATTATTAATACCTACCTACACTGGATTCCAATATAAAGTCATATTCTTGTTTTATATACTTGATTATTAATACCTTCCTACACTGGATGTCCATAATAAAATATTCTTGTTTAAAACTCAATTATCAATCCCAACCATGTCCACTATAAACTCATATTCTTCCTTAATGAACCTAATTATAAATACCTTCCTTCACTGGATGACCACTATAAAATCATATTCTTTTTTAATATACTGAATTATGAATGCATTCCTTCACTGGAAGTTTTCTATAAAATCATATTCCTTTTTTATCTACTAAATTACCAATACCTACCTACACTGGATGTCCACTATAAAATATTCTTTATTAATATACCTTATGATCAATACCTACCTGCACTGGATGTTCATTATAAAATCATATTCTTGTTTAATATACTTAATATTGAATACCTACCTAAACTGGATGTCCACTATAAAATCATAAACTTGTTTTATATAATTAAAATTAATAACTACCTACACTGGATGTCAACTATAAAATCATGTTCTTGTTAAATTTACTTTATTATTAATACCTTCCTACACTGGATGTTTAGTATAAAATCATTTTTTATAGACTTAATTATCATATTTTTCCTTATTATACCTTATAAGTATTACCTTCCTACACTGGATGTTTACTATAAAATAATATTCTTGTTTCAAATGTTTAATTATCAGAACCTACCTACACTGGATATCCACTAAAAATATTCTTCCTTAATATACCCCATGAACAATATTTCCCATCACTGGATGTCCACTTTTAAATCATATTCTTCTTTGATATACGAAGTTAATTAAACTTCCCTGCACTGGATGTTTCCTATAAGATCATATTCTTGTTTTATATACTTAACTATCAATATCTACCTACACTGGATATCTACTATATAATCATATTCTGGCTGAATTAATCTATTTTTGAATACCTACCTACACTAGATTAACACTTTACAATCATATTCTCGCTTAATTTACCTGGTTATTCATACCAACCTGCATTGGATGTCCACTACAAGACGATTTTTGGTTAAATATACTTATCAATACCTGCTTATTAACCACATAAAATCATATTCTGGCTTGATAAAACCTAATTAAAACACCTACCTACACTGGATGTCCACTAAAAAATCATATTCTTGTTTATTATTACCTACCTACATTAGAGTTCGCTCTGAAATCATTTTCTGGCTTAATATACCTAATTATCGTTACCGCCTACGCTGGATGTCAACTATAAAACCATATTTTTAATATACGATCCTAATTATCAATACCTATCTACACTGGTTATTCACTTTAAAATGATATCTTCGTATATTATACCTACTTATTAATACCCACTTTCACTGGATTTCCACTATACAATCATATTTTGGTTTAATATACCTAATTATTATTACAATTATAACATGATGCAGGAATAAAATACACGGATTGAGTTTATAAGTTATAATAAAGATTTCGTTTAAATCCTTGCCAATATTGTGCAAACAGAGGTAATCAAAATTATCAACTGTTTAGTCACCAAGCAGGCAGAGTTCTGCAGAATAACATGGTGGTAGCCTTTCTTTTTGAATTCAAAAAATGTTTTTTTTTACAAATAATGTTGACAAATTGATATTGCTTTTATTTCTTTTAATTCATAAATTAAATATCCATAAAACAATGTAAAACACTGGTTGGGAAATACTTTGTTGCTCTAGTAATTTTGATCTGCAATTGTATTGGTATTGGTGTCACCATCTGTAAAAATTTATTCTTAATTTGAGGTATTGATACCACTGTTTCAAAATTTTGACAACTATTCAAAGATTGCGTTTGTTTCAATTTTTCCTATCTCGAGAAAGGCAAACAAACTGTGAAATGTAAATCCCATAGGATGTAACGTCTGGGATTCACCATCTAAAAATGGATAATTGAAAATTATTAATTGATATTCATCTCATCTGTCGTATATTTTGGTAGTAACAATTCCATTTCTAGCGGAAATATTTAGAACAAGAAAGTTTGCTGGTTCTTCTGAAGTATTTGGTTTATTAAGCTGGAGTTCATTTGGATATCATTTATTGTTATTATCTACCTTATTATGCTGCCCTGCGGCCCCTTTTGTGGCCCTATTTGCGGCCTCATTTACGGCTCTGGTTTTAACACCTTTTGTTCTATAATTGTTATTAATCTCTCTTATGTTGAGAGTAAAGTAAAGCAGCAGATGTGGTAACGCGCTGGACTGGTAAAGCAGGGGTCCTGAGTTCTATCCCACGCTCCTCAACTAACATTACTAATAGTCTTTCGGATGAGACTTAACCGAGGTCCCATGTGTCAGTGCTATACACTGAGCATGAAAAAGAACCAGGGGTGTGTCTGGAATGGGATGCTTTCTGTATCTTGCACTACCCCCACAACATAAAATAACTAATCTCTTCAGGGGCGTCGGTAAAATGGGCAACCGGTACCGAGAATAAATAACCTCAAATAGATAAAGTAATTATTCTCTAATCAGCTATAGCTAAAAACAAGCAACACATACATAGGAATAACACTTGATATTTGGTAGTACATATTGATGCAAATAAAATGAATTAATCGGTTTTTAATGTCTACGCCTGTGACCGGAATCAGAAGTTGTCTGTCTGTACCTTGCTTCTATAGTAACTGATCCTTGAACTGGTTCAATTAAGCGACACTGAAACGAGACTGAAATACGTACTTGAACATACGGTGTATATTGGGAGGGAGAGCGGGATGTATGTACACAGAGTGAATGTACAACATATATACTACGGTACTACTACCAATTCCAAGTTTCGAGTGAAGAAAATTTCGCAAACACGATATAAATACCCTAGTTATGCACGAAATTCACGTGCAGAGTATCACTTAATAACTTAAAATACTGACACTAACAGATACGTTAAGCTAACACGCCAGAAAAACACACAGCTATATCCGATACGAGAATAATTTCATAAGTATATGTAACAACAAATAATAGCGACAGGATAATAACTTAGTAACAAAACTTAAATGTAACTTCAAAAAGGGCCGCAGGGCTCGGAATAATGATGTCCAATAATATGTGCTTTTATTGATGCAAAAATTTGTTTAAGAGCACGTACATTTTGGTTGTTGTGCAGGAAGTGGAATAAGAAATAAATCACGCGTTATATAACTTTTTGTGCATTTTAAGCAACAAATACATTAACTTGTTTCTGCAACATTTTTATAACTAGGCATATACAAAATAAGTAATTATTCCTGCTTTATTATGTTCAGCTAACTCTACTGAAGAAGGAATAAATGTAGTACTTGATACCAGAGACGTATAAATAATTACGTCTCTGTTTATACCCAGTAGGGCGGAGTTACGTTTTTTTCCGAAACCTCACTCCGCTGGTGTCCCGTTAATATACTACCGCTACCAGTGTCTCAATAGCGATTTCCATTTTGCGAATGGCAATACTTTGCCACCGTTGTAGCATGAGATTTGTGTCATCGTGAGGTTGGGGGAATGAAACCACCAAAAGGTGACACCAGATTGGGTGAGGGGAAAATCCAGGGATCCGGGACGCCCTGGATCGCTCACCTGAGTACTTTGGCTGTAGGTTTGCTGTTAAGCAGTATTTTATTTTTTAATTGAAAATATATAAGTGCCTACAAACCAAATGTGTAAAATACCAGTCAATAAATAAAGGCTGTATATACATGACAGAAAGTAGAAATATCTATTATAAGCTACATGTGACCTTGACCCAGTGACTTCAAACCCTACCCATGGGTAGAGGTCCATGCAAGAAACCTATATATTGAATATCAAAGATATTGGTCTATAAATGAAGGCTCTATGAGGTACCTAATCTAATAATTTGAAAAAGCTTGATAAAGCTTGCTTCATGCCAAATTTTAAAATTCTAGGCCTTGTGGTTTCAGACAAGAAGATTTTTAAAGATTTCCTGTTTTACATATTAAGGGCCCCGGGGCGGGGCAAATTTTGAACCCAGGGCCAACATTTAAACAATATTGGTAAAGGTTCTTTACACAATACGCAACACCAAATATCTAAGGTCTAGACCTATTTGTTTTGGAGAAAAAATATTATTCATGTTTTTCCTATATAAATCTATGTAAACCAAGAGAACCCTGGGGCGTGGCCAATTTTGACCCACGGAACATAATTTGAACAAACTTGGTAGACATCCACTAGACAATAATACATACCAAATATCTAAGCTATAGGCATCGAGGTTTCCAGTAAGAAGATTTTTAAAGATTGCCCTTTTTATATATTTTAAGTGCCCCCGGGGCGGGGTAAATTTTGAACCCGGGGCCAACATATAAACAATACTGGTAAAGGTTCTCCACACAATACTCAACACCATATATCTAAGGTCTAGTCCTATTAGTTTCGGAGAGAAATGATTTTTCATGGTCTTCCTATATAACTATATGTAAACCACGAGAACCCTGGGGCGTGTCCAATTTTGACCCAGGGGACATAATTTGAACAAACTTGGTAGACATCCACTAGACAATGCTACATACCAAATATCTAAGCTGTAGGCATTTTGGTTTCTGAGAAGAAGATTTTTAAAAATTTCCTATATAAGTCTATGTAAAATGAAGTGACCCCTGGGGCGGGGCCAATTTTGTCCCCAGGGAAATAATTTGAATAATTTTTGTAGAGTTCCATTAGAGGGTGCTAAATGCCAAATGTCTAAGCTCTAGGCCTTGTGGTTTCAGACAAGAAGATTTTTAAAGTTTTTGCTTTAGGTTGCAATGGCAACCAGAGTTCTGCATTGAATTGATTTCTTTGAACAACTTTGGAAGAGCTTCATGCAAGGAACATCCATCGCAAGTTTCATCAACGTTGGCCCAGTGGTTTAGGAGGAGATGTTTAAAGCAAAAGTTGACGACGCACTGACGCACGACGGACACAGGGCGATCCTAAAAGCTTACCATGAGCACAAAGTGCTCAGATGAGCTAAAAACTTAAAATCCATCAAAGATAAAAATAATTTACTGAAAAAAAAGAGAAGCTTTTCACGCTTATATACTACTCAAAATTTGATAAGGATCACTTTTTATTTCTTAAATATCTTTCTAATGATGACCTCAAGATAACTGATTTTTTCTCATACATGTAGTTTATTCATATGGCAAAGCCGACCTGTCCAGCAGATTTTGATTGTTTACCTGTTCATGGCTCGAGATGCACGGGAAAAGCGATACCCCTGGAAAAGTGGTGCACCGCGAGTATGTACCTTCATGTACACATCCGTTTTATTCAGACTTTGCTTGTGCATGTTAACGTTTATATCGAACCTAGCACTGGTCATGGCAAATCTACATCAAAGACGGCGTATTGACGATTAGGAGATGAATAGGGGGGTAGGGATGCTTGAGGCTGGGCGTTCCCAACGGCAAGTGGTAGGTGTCCTTGGGGTGTCCCAGAGCACCGTTGCCAGGATGTGGCGATGGTTTCAAACTTACGGGCATGTCACGCATAGGCATGGCAGAGGGCGTCAGAGGTCCACAAGAGGACCGGTTTATTGTCGTTCAAGTGCGACGTCAGCGCTTTGTTACCGCTACTGCCCTCCAAAATGACTTCCAGAATGCCACTTGTGTAAGACTATCCACTCAAACAATCAGGAACCGTCTTCATACAGCTGGAATGAGGGCTAAAAGGTCTGCAATCCGAATCCCATTGACGCGAAACCACATCCAGGCACGTCTTCAATGGGCCCGCGATCACGCCAGATGGACGCTGCATGACTGGACCCCAGTGTTGTTCACTGACGAGTCTAGATTTTGTGTGGACTTCACTGATAGGCGAGTGCGGGTATGGAGATCCGCCAATGAGCGTTTGGCACCCGTATGTGTTGCTACCCATGACCGTCATAGCGGGGACTCGGTCATGGTGTGGGTGGGCATTAGCATGCAAGGAAGAACGGACCTGCACATTGTTCAAAACGGCACATTGACGGCTGTACGATACGTCAATGAGATCTTAGATGTGTACGTTCGTCTGTACGCTGGTGCTATAGGCCCTGAGTTCATTTTAATGGACGACAACACCCGGCCTCACTGGGCAAGGGTCACCGACGAGTACCTGGAGGCAGCAGCCATAGAGAGAATGGACTGGCCAGCAAGGTCTCCAGACCTCAGTCCAATAGAGCACGCCTGGGATATGCTGCAGACTGCAATATCTCCTCGCCCAGTCCAGCCAACCACGATCCCTGGGCTACAACAGGCCCTTCTGGACGAGTGGGCTCGACTCCCACAACAAAGCATCCGGAGACTCATTAGCAGCATGAGAAGGCGGTGCAGAGCAGTAATCCAAGCAAACGGACACCACACGCGATATTAAAGCAAAATTCAGGCACTAGACTTGATTTTTCCAAAAAGTTCTATTTCATCTCCTGTCTGTGTTATCCCAAATTCGTGCCACTCCCACGGCTCAGCCTCTGTCACGCTTCAACGGTTTACAGACTTACTCATTTTTTGGTACCAAACTGTTGTCATATGAACATATTTTCAGAATCACAACAAAAAATGTAACCTTCTTATAAGTGATCCCTATCAAATTTTGAGTAGTATACTATACATGCCTATCTATAACAAAAGACATGCGCTAATCGATAATTTATCGATGACACCTATGGCAGGTGGTATATTCCCGGTATTACTATATGTTTAATACGATCCCGGATCCCGGCTTTTCTAAATGCGATCCCGGGATTCCCCCGCCCCCTCCCAGCACCACCACCACCAGATGTCATTAAGTAGGTATAAAACCACAAATTCAATTTATCAGAGCTAAAGTCAGAGTAGCTTGCATGTTCACAATGCATGCTGTAACTCTACAAGCATTACTTTACAATAATATTTCATGCAAAACTGTACTTCAGGCAAACAGTTACAAGGTGTAGCTTCCCTCCCACACCCATGGGGATGGTCAAGGAGGTTTATTGTTTTTTCTTCTTCTGCTTCATAAGCAATACTGTGACATGAAGTTTGTCGAATTTACAAAATGACAAGCAAATGCGTTGACTGAATATTTGATAGTATAATGAAGCATTCCTTTTACTAATTTACTAATAGAGCAAAACAGTTCGCACGGCCGAAACGGGTCATGATGGTTTCAAAACAAATAGTGCAAGTCTCAGAACAATATCTTAAAAATAATGAAAATTCTACCTTGTCGTAAATTTTAACCGATTTTAAGTCACAAAAGAGTCATTATTGTCAAAAATGCTAGATAAAATTATCTACCCTTGACATTTAATTACCCAGACTCTGGTCATGATGATAAACCAGTATTCTAAGTCTTAAGCAGCATCTCATGTACATTGTCTGTCTTCAAATGGCCAAGCTAAAAATGAAAGATTGAATAAAATAATTCAGATTTATTTGGTAATTTGTTGACCAATGTTCTAAACTTTAATATAAATTACCAAGAATAATAAAACATTTTTAAAGCAAACTAAAAATGTCGATTGCATGATCGAATTAATACCGAATTTTCAGTACATACGTATATAATAATAATGTTCGTCTCCTTCCTTGGTCAAATGAAGGTCAGGGATGTCTTTACTACAATTTCCCTAATGCTTTTATATTTTACAAGGAAATCATTCATAAATGCGTGTTTAAAGTTATATCTAAGTGTAAATTATCAGTGAAATGCAATCAATGCATTTGTTCTATTGCGTAAGACTACCTGTATTGGTAATGCGAAAAGTTTAGGGTCGGAGAGGAAATCTAAAGTCGGTCAGGTCACCAGAACAATTATATCTATTTCTTTTCTTTAGCCTTAAACTGGAACGAAATCCTTTTAGCGGCAGGATACCTTACAGGTGGACTATTTGTCATTCTAGATGTTAAGCTGCATCGTGTCTGAAATTCCACAACACAATTTGTTTGGTCTGACGACCTAAAAAAATAAAAGAAGTCCTGTTATTTTCAAGAGTACAGATGTAGACGTACAAGAATTTGTAATTTAAAACTATTTAATATAGGTCTTATTATAGTGATCTAATATAGAATTTCACACCAGGTTAGGCACATAGAAGTGCTTTAACCGACTATTCGAACTGGTCATGAAGAATTGTAAGTTCTAGGATAAGACGGATGAATAAATATATTGTTTAAGTCTAATTAATAAATACAAAAGAACATGTCAGATCAGACTTTGTTCTTTTTGTTTTCACTACTGAAAACTATTGAAAAACATTCGTAATTTTGCGAACTCAGAAGCAACGTTCTCCACACAGCTCTGGCCAACGCTTTTTTACACGAGATGGCCTCAGTGTAGTTAGCTCGCGCTGCAGCCTACTGAACTACATGTACTTATATAGTATACGATATATATACGGTCATATCTATACACCGTGTTTTGAGTACTCAAAAACACAGAGCTTTCCAGCAGATGTAAAGAGGTCTCAAACGTTTGCCCGTAGTATCAACTTTAATTTGGTACTAGATGCAAGAAAATCGGTCCATGCGTTACCGAGCTCTAGCCGTTCAAGGTGAGTGCTCTAAACACAGCAAATTCCCGTTTCGCAGTACTTTCTTCTATTACGTACAATACCCGTATATATGACAATGTAACGCACGAAACAGATCGCTTTTTTATTATTATTTGCACACGCCCACTGCACCAATTTCTCTACGCTGAAGACCTCGCCAACGCATTCCGACACGAGATTAATTCAGTGCAGTTTGCACGTGCTGCAGCCTGCAGAATTGCATATTTATATATCATACGATAGATTAACGGTCAAATCTATACGCAGTGTTTTTGAGAACTCAAAATACAACAAAGTTCTCCTGCACCAACAGGACAGACGTCGGAGAGATCGCAGTCTTTGCCCGTAGCGTCAGCATAGATACAGCCAAATTTAAACTCCGTGTTTTTTTTTAGAATGCAGCATCCGTAAGATCTTTTTAATCATGTTCCTTTATGCAGTTTTAGAATTCATGTTCTGAGAGTAACTCAAAAATTTTTGTCCACAGCCTTACTCTATAGTTATGAAAAGGAATTTGTTCTAACTTCATGCAATGATAGAGGGCTTTGATCTAATCGCAATGCACAAGGGCCCTGACACTACCTTTTCCCATTCTTAAATTATCTTCCTTCTGATATATTTTGCTTGTTTGGACCACCTCTAAAATTATAAAGGGAACTGCATACAAAGATAGAGGTTCAAGGTCAAGTGAAGTTCGTAAGAATCATCACCAACCTATTTTAGTTTATTTATCGTCGGTACCGGTTGCCCATATGACCGAAGACCCCTGCAGAGATTACTTATTTTATGTTGTTGGGGATAGTGCAAGATACAGAAAGCATTTCATTCCAGACAACCCTGGTTCTTTAGCATGCTCAGTGTATAGCACTGATACATGGGACCTCGGTTAAACGTCTCATTCGAAAGACAATAAGTAATGTTGGTGGAGGAGCGGGGGATCGATCTCGAGACCCCTGTGTTACCAGTCCAGCGCGTTATTACTGGACCACTGGTCCGCTCCATTACCCTTAAATTACTTTCCTTAAGCAACATTCAATAAAGACTAAAACATCGAAGTTGGTGGAGTACACTGTTTATCTGTTTTCATTACAAAATAAATTAATATGCTGACAAGAAAGTAAGTATAAAATGTGTGGAACATGAATAAAACAAGAATGCATATCAGTTATGTGATAAGAGTTGCAGAAAGTGAAAACAACGAAATAAGTCCCCTTATCAAAAGCGCTGGAAGTGTTTGCTAAGAACACTGCTGTAGAAATGATGTTCAATAAATTATTAACATGGTCTTAAAATAAGTGATCTTAAAGGAAACAAGAAATATTTCTAAACTGACATTTTCAGTAATACTAGTAATTATTTTTTTTTACCGTGAACATATGGGCATATTAATTTGGGACGTTCCTCCCAAATCCGCCGAATATCGACAGAAACTGTTAAGACTTTGTAGTTGTCAGTGCAAATGATAATCATGTTGATTTTCTTTCATTCAAATACTATTTTTCCCAGTTAAGCTCACAACCTTTTACCTATCTTTTTACTATGGTTTCGTTAGGTTTAGCATATGTTTAGTTATTCCCGACGTCTGTTACTATGCCAGTATATTTATGCATGTACTTAAAACAAGACTGATAGACAATTTTATAACTGAATGTTAAATCCGAATGGACACTAGCCAAAGTTTGACTTTGTTTAAAGAATTGAAAGAGGGCTTTGAGTTATTTTCGTACTTAGTGAAAATAAATAATTTCAAATATAGACAAATATCATCCCAAAAAAGAATGTCATCGAATTGTTTAAACATTGAACTTCGCAGAAAATTGGAATATCGATAGACAAAATAGAATGTGTGAACTTTGTGAAAAGTTAACAATAGAAGATGAATTTTATTTCGTCTTGGAGTGTGCAAGTTTTAAAGATTTACGTGTGAATTATATTCCAAGGTATTATAGATGTTTAAATTTGTTGAGCTCATGAAAACGAAGAACAAACGTTTACTACATAACATTGCTGTATACCTATTAAGAGATTTTCAAAAGAGACAGAAGCTATTAAATCGTGATCAAACTTAACACTCTTTTTTATATATCAATATATTACCTTTTCTGTATAGTTTGGGTTATGTAAATTATTGCCATGCATTATTTGTATTGTTATTGTCAGTCTCGATCTATATGCTGTACTGTGCATACGACTTAAATTAATAAACTTTCTGTTCTGAAATAGTAATTTTAACTTTCTGTTTCGTAATGTTCTTAATAGCTGAGAAATACCATACCATCTGGTCAACTCAAAAGAATTGGCCTGGTCCAAAACTGAGAACAATTTAGATTGATTTGTAAAGAACCGTGAAGACACTCGTCATGTATTTATAATTCTCCAAGAACTTCCGTACGTCCAACAGATTACACGACACAAAAAAGAAACAATAAACCTTCATTACCTTTTTTGTTTGTGAAATAATATTCGGTACATACAAATTTTAAGTCAGACACTATTAAAACATATGCCTACCCCATAATAAACTTTATTTAGATCTAATAACTCTCAGTATGTATGCTGTGACGTATCTACGACATGAAGGGACAAGTCCTGAAAGCAAAAATACCTAGCATGAGAAATCTTTGCCTCTTTTCATCAAAGCTGACCGCAAAGAGTATTATATATTGACTGACTGTATGTATGCACTGATTCCTTTTTGAACTGAATTAGTAAAGTTTTGTAATTAAAATTTATACACAAAATATCTGTTGTTAAAACTATTATATTTTTTAAGTTTCTATTGAAATATTATTATCATTTTAATTGTTGTACGGAATTTTTAACATACAAAAATCGTAGGTAATCCAGTATAGTTGCCCTTTTTACAAAATTAAACCCTTTTGCTCATCCAGCAAGGGCATATATTAAAAAATTGAAAGTTTCTATCATAATAGTTCCTATAATAATATTTAATATAATGTTAATTATAAAAATGTGAGACTTTTATCGTTTCAATCCTTGTTGTTTAATATCTGTAATTTCTATGTATAAACTCATGTATGCTTGAATATACTGCTACTTAAAAAGCAGGATATAATCTTTTTTGGGGAGGGGGGAAGTCATACCGGAGAGTTTTTTGTCATGTGAAGTCTCCCTTGAAGGAAAAATTGATCGCCTGTAAACGGTTGTTAGCTATTTTATATCCGGTGATGCTTCATTTATCTGTAGATTGCTTTCAGTTTGCCAAAGAAAACGACAAAGTACCCGAAGTAATTGTAAGTGTAACAAACATGATCAAGGAACTAAAATGGTCAACTTTAGAACAAAGGCGAAACCATGTCAGCCTGGTCATGCTACACAAAATAAAAAAAAATCAGGTCAATGTCGATCGCAGTCACCTTACAAACACAACAAACAGCACTTTCCTCATCCCACAATCAAAAACACAACATCACATGAACTCATTCTTCCCAAGGACTATACGACTCTGGAACGAATTACCGACCGAGATAAAGGCTACCCTAACTGTGCCAGCTTTTATCAGTGGACTAAACAAGTTTTATAGATTTTAAGTATTTAGAATAAGTTTAAGTAAGATCTTCAGTTAAATTTTGTTTTCTTTGTTATTATCTTTTATTATCGCCGTTCCTGAACGGCGATATATACAATTAACAAGATTTGAACAGTTTTGCCTGTACACCGTCTGCCTTTAGCCAATCAAAGCAAAGCATTTCATATCACATTATAACAAAATGGACGTCAAAATTCTTCTGCAAGGGGTGCGAAATGGACTCGCCCAACCGCCATGTTTGTCGGGTTACTTATTCTTACAACTGAAAAATACCATCATGAATGTACGATCTCGGTACCAGTCTTCAGGCTCGTGTAGGATAAACACAGGATAATCGCAATATTTTTTGCTACATGTCATTTTTAACTAGAGAATGTAGTCTAAATAAGAGTATGGTTTGTTTGTTTTTTCCAAAACTTACACTTAAAGAAAAAAATAAATGCCTGCTTCCGGCCGGTTCTAATCAGGATACAAACTCCCCGCAGGGGTTACTTCCCCTGATTAGTACAGTAAAAGTTTAACCGGTGCGAGGAGTTTGATCAGGATTTTTATATATGCTTCATTAGGGTTAGGGCGATATCGTATTTTTTATTTAAAATTTATTCTGTTAAAATTGTACATATAATATTCTTATGGTATTGAAGAACTGTATCTAGCTTTTGTTTAGTATACATTTTTAGTAATAAATAAAGAGAAAAAAAATACGCAAATAGTCAATTAATTATGCGTAGACTGGTTTACAACAAAGCAATATTTACAAGGTTTAAATGCTGCAAATTTTAACATGATGTATAAAATTATTGGGATGTTTTTCATTAAGAAGCCAAATCGTCCGCTTTCAAAAATAGTCCAGCTACAATAAAATTACAATGTATATTTAATCTACTTTATAATTTCTGTGTGAAAATTATCAAATATAACTTCGCTTTTCAGTGCAAAGCATGTTGTAAGATTATCAAATTGAATGAAGAACATGAAATACATTCATCTATGGATAAGACGAAATGCATGGCTGAACGGCGATTTCAAGCATTTTTGGAAATGCTAATACTTGTAATTTTAATGTTCCTGGCACACGCCTGCCTAGTATAGTCAGTATTGACTTTTGGCAGTATTAAGTTGAAGTTGAAGTAAATGTAGATCTTAGTTCATTTTCTTCAAATAAACACCTATTTTTTCAACACATGATTTTTACCATTACTTTAGGAAATGTATGATTAATGACTAGACAGTTCTGTTTGGCTTACCATACGCTAGAAAATTTCCCTAGATACTATTTGGTTATCGTCTAGCTGTCTGGCAAAATCGAGGTGAAGACACGGACGCAAAACGGTCTGACGCAGCGTTAATCAATCTTGACCACGCATGCGCTGTTGAGGCTGAAACGGATATCTTCTGCTATTTCTGTTAGATCTTATACAATAGCAATTGATTTAGGTTTAATTATTTCTCTTTTGAAAAGATACAATATGCTGAAACATTTCTACTTATGATGGACAACAGAAATCAAGGACAAGATTTCGTTGACTTCGGAAGAGGTAATATTAATAGAGAAATATGTTTTTTGGGGTAGATTTCTGTTCGTCCTTCATTCTATTCGTACTCGAGTCGGCACAAATGGCACGAAAAAATCCCTTATTCTGAATACTTGAGGTTACCTTGAGGCAAGTTGTTCAAAAATCCAAGCCCTACAAAGAGAAAAACAGCCTACCCGCTTCTGTTGTATTGCAGGCAGATCTAGAGGTGTTTAAGCGTTGCCTAAGCCCCTCTCTGCTCACCAGCCGCTGATCGCACGGAACAGTGTTTTTAAACCAACTTTTAACTTATACATTTCACCTTATATTTTAACACTTTCGCACTTTTTACTTCACATCTCACTTTCTCGCTTTGAAGTCTTCCTTTCAATGCTTTTAAACAACTTTTATCTTGCACAGACGCGTACCTGCCAGTATTACCCGTGAGGGGAGTCTAGGCAGTATCGAAAGATAGAGATAGATAGATAGATAGATAGAAAACAAACTTCTTGCTTTACATTTTCTTCCATGGTAGTCTAGTCCAAATAATTGTACTTAAAAAGTTGAAATATTGTGCTATTTTTGATTGTTCGATATCTGCCTTCAGAGTACAAACCAGAAAGGACTCAAAATGTGGTGGAAATTTTTCCTTCTTTGCCTATGTAATGCCCAACAAAATCTGTTGGGGATCGATTTGCGCAAAAACTATGAAACATACGATAAAAAATATACATGTGGTGAAAGAGTTAAATTTTCTGCTTCAGATAATGTATGTCTCAAATAAGTTTGTTGAAAAATATGTCCGTAGTGGCAGATAAGAAATTTACAGATTTAACACACTAAAATCTGTTATTGGAAAAATGGCTACAGAGGAAAACATTTACCACCTGTACGTGAACCTTGTACTGTGAATTGAGATGACGGGCAGTAAATCTATCCTAATCTTTAAGCGACAATTTTTTTAAGGCCAATTACATGCACAAAACTAGTTTATCATGTACAGCTTTCATAAGGGTTTACTGACAGTTTAAAATAGAGCACTGTTTTCATTGACTATTGCATTCTCAGTGTGCACACACCTCCATCAGATAAGGCTGATGTAAACAAGAGACTGATGTAGGTTTAAAAAGTACCTTTTTGCTTTTTTGGGGGTTTTGTTGAACATATTCTAACAGAATACAGTATATAAGTGTCCAAATGTACGAGTGTAAAGTGACGTTTAATCAGTTGGAAAATAGGGATTTCACAAAATCCATTTTCCACGATTTTGGTGGTTTCTGGTTGAGACGTAAAGGAGTAAGAAGTTGCATCAATGACCTAGTCCAACTAATCCGACTTGTCTAAGAGATTTCAGTAGATTTTTTTTTTCCAGGGGTCAGTGACCCCTGACTTGAAATTTTCAGGGGTCAGAATGTAATTCAGTGGGGTCAAAGTTTAACAGCTTGGGGTCAAAGTCTGAATGCGAAGACATGCCTTTGGACAATCAGTAGTATCTGAGTGCTTTCTTTATCAATACAATAACAGAAACAAATATTACTTTTCATCACTATTTCCTTTATATTAAAAGCCATTTAAGAAACTGTTAGCATAATTATAGTGACAATTCATTAATAAATGAAATATAAAAGAATACAAGTTTATCACTTAATACACTTGTAACTGTAGCCAACAAGCAGAGATCAAACAGAATACACTTTAACACATGCCTCGCTTAGCAATATTAAAACTGAGTTAAATTAAACTCTTCTATATTTAAAAGTTTGTTCAGAACCTAAAGACTTAAAACATAATGTGCCAGTGTATTCAACTAGGATACGTATCAGAATAAAAAAATAATTATAAATTTTACGTGAATCGCGGAAATAAATAAGTTGCAACCTAGAAAATAAATACCTACTGCATTCAGTGCATGAAACAACAACAAAAAGACGAGGAAAAAATATTGTTTAAAAGTCAATTACACTGTTTGGTACTATTTATAGATGCTCTGAACGGTAAACGGCTGTTGTATTGGTTTTTTCAATGCTCATTTTTGAATGCTGCGACACAGTCGGTAGTTTTACTGGGGCAACCCCAAGCATTACTATTTATAAATAGATGAAGTCTAGTATTTTGGTGTAATATTTAATGGTGTTTCAGCAGAATACAAAACTGTATCAAACAGTAATAGAAAAATGACATCAACATGCAGGTGAAAGAATAGTCGGCAATTAAATTTTAATTTTAATCTGAATAAATTATATTATGATTTCACTACGCCGCATTTAGCAGTTTTCATTGTTCTACAGATAATCGCCGACAACTGCTGTATAAACATTAAAAATCCTTTCAAGTCTTTCAGTCACTATAACACGTTTAGGTGTAAATAAACAAAAAGCAATAACATGATCAATTAGGGGTAGTTTAGCACGTACACACACAGCTAACTGATCACTATTGCCGATGCTTCGCCCACAAAACGCTGTCATTCGTTAAAAGGGAAAACGTTTACCTATCGTATTGATAAGGGGCGTGCTGCCCTTCTGTCGTAACATAAAATGTATGGCTGATTGACGCGTCAGCTGAAATTACCTTGCGTCGGGAAAACTCGAACGCTGAATTTCGGTCGCGTCAAAAGTTGATGAATGGCATTTTGCTCGTGTCAAAACGTAGGATTTCATGTCTATTGAAATCCCAGGTCTAAGAGACATTGAGAAAATTTTAGATGTGCGATGTCTTTTTCCAAGTCCAACTACAAGTTGCATTTTTATGCATGGAAAATGCCCAGTTAAAAGTTGTTGGGAGTGATACAGCACAGCTCCCGCGATATGTGCATTTTTCTCTTTAACTCCGCAGACATAAGGAGGAAAATCACGGAGAAACTCCCTAAATCGTGGAGGCGTCGTGGAGACGAATTTTGTCTGATAACTGACAGAATTTAATGTGAAATTGCATTTAATCAATCCTCCGCGAATCTCCGCTATTTGCTTATGCATTCAGTTGACTGAATTGTTCATCTTCTAGTGAAATTTCATATTTACTTACTCTTTTATCTTCATGTTTCTGGATGCCTTATATTTTGATTCGTTACATGTTTTTACATCTGACTTAAAAATACGATATCATGATTGTGTTGGTCTCATGACCTATGATCTCTACACGCATGCTATATTGTGTCTCAATCATTAATTGGTTCCTAAATATAAGATATGACCTTTAACATTGAGCGACAGTTATTTTCCATAAATGGTATTCACATTACGTCACTTTACAAGCTTCAGACACCACGTGCTCTTTCGAGCGGGAAATGTACCATGCTTTTTCCCTGAAAACCGATTTTTTTAATGATGTTTTCTAAATAAGGTATTTAATATCTTTGACATATATGTGGATATTTTTTTTTGTTTTTGACAATGTTGGTTTGTTGACTGAACAGAAAGTTTGGTTTTGTACAACTCGATCATTAATACTGAATGCATGAAATGAGGGTATTTGTAGAAAAGAAACACAGCCGATTATGAATAGATTTACACACCTTCCTGACAGCTTGTTAATTAACTTAAATTGCTGCAATTTATATATATTTTCAAGTCTTTAATCGGTGCAGTGCTTGCGTTAATCCACTCGCAAATAAATTACAAACGATAATCAAACTGTGAAAAGTTAATGCATCTAATTTAAACAGTCAAAATTCGAACAAATGCATGCTAATTCTGATGCATTTATGTAAGAACGTTCCTATTTGTTTACGCAAAGAATGACATTTCAAAGCAATGATCATATTTTCAGAAAATGAATTGACTGCTTTAAGATCAACACGTGTTAAACTGCTTTCCTATTTTTAAGAAACCATAAACTCTGCTGCGACATTTGTATCGTCTAGGTGCTTGGCAAATATTATTTATCGGTTTTGCTTAGTAATAACAAGCGTTTTGAAAAATCCAAAATAAATGTACACAGCAAATGTATTTTATGATGTTTTTTTGTCATACCTTTATATCGAAAATAATTTGTCAAAACTCTGATGATGAAACATTAGAATATTCGCGGTGAATCTCTGCAGGAATGCTCTGAAACTCTTAGAAATCTGGCGATTGTGTGTAAACTTAAATTAGGGAGATTCTGAGCATTTTTCAAAGAGAAACTCTGCAGATTGCTTTGACCGCAATCGCGGAGAAAGCACAGAATTTGTACATATTGCGGGAGCTGTACTGTATCTGGCATAAGTTGGGAGAAATGACCAATATTACTTTTCAGAGAAACAATATAAATACAAGTTCCTGAAATTTCATTTTTCAATGAACAACTTGAGATATCAAAATAGATTTTACTAGAATAGTAATAAAATATACGTTCTTTTGATGTTTAGAGGAAATTGAAGATGCATTTATATTTTAACAGAAAAAAATAACCAAAGCCACCAGCAGTGTTTCCACTGTTTAGTAACGGTTTGACAATAATAAAAAGTCTATAAAATGGGTCAGACTGTCAATGCCAGATTAATTAGGCTATAAAAGACCAAAAATACCATGGTATTTAGGTCTTTGGATGCAATCCTGGGAAATATTGAGCTAGATCCTATTTTGTTTTGGCAATATTTCCTCCATTCACAACGTTAGAAAAATCAAAATATTGGAGAACTGTTGTGATAAGACTTTTGTTGGGACATTTACGTCAAAATTATTTCACAACTGTTAAACAAAAGTTCTTAAAACTAACTGTAATGGATAGCTATTTTGAACAGTAATGGCCTGAATTAAAACTATCCCATATCTTTGTAATCATGTCTGCCAAAATATTTGGAAGACATATTGTTTTTTGCCCTCGCAGTCCGGGTTTCACAGGTCAAACTGCCAGAGGGATTTAGACAAAACTTCATAGGAGTGATCAGTACCAACCCTAGTTATTATGCATATTGCCTGCACCTTCCCCTTTGTTGCACAAAAAGGCCGCCAGAGCTAAAAAAAAAATTCTTGTCCGGCTTTCACAGGTCAGTCTACTAACATCTCCATCTATATCAGTATTGAATGTTTATAAACCTCCACAACTTCACCTGCATTTTTTCTGTAAACAGCTCACTTTGATTTTTAACAATTTACCAACTTCACAAACAATTGTTCTCGTTGTTACATATATGTGAAAAACCTTGCATTTGTACAATCTGGAACTGTGCCAGCTTATTACAGCTATCATGCAATTAATATGCAAACATTTGGAATAACAACTCTCTATGAACAAGATCAAATTCCATCTGTGTTTGATAGCTTAAACTACTTCTGATGTTCAACACCAGTTATCACTAGGTGACCAATACCCTTACTTTGTGATTGTAAAAACATGAATTATTTCCTCCTAACCACTTCACTTTTCAGCTTCACCTTCATCTATTAAATGTGTTAAAACCAACTGCAACTTGCGTTTTGACTTTCACCCTGCAGACCAAAAAACATGTCACTGTTCCATCCTTAGAGTACATAGGGGGAGACCTATGATTTTGTGACAAAAACCCTTCTAGAAGTATTTTAATTACTTTCTGGTTTGTAAGGTGTTTCTTCATTGAAACAATTATTTTATCAAAAGTGAATTAAAAAAGAATGGCAGTTTCAACATTCTCCATGTTTAAGATAGTATTTCATTTTTTACCAACATGCAGCACTGAAGTTACTCTCCTGCGCATCGGTCGAATGTTTCACTTTCTTACCTCTACTAAAATTAAATTTTCAGAACGATATTTTTATTTTTAGACAGGGAAAACCAAGGTTACTTTTCAGCCAATCAGTGACTAGCTTACAACGAATTGTCCATACATACAATTGACAATCCAGAATGTAAACAAACAATGCATGTCTGCAAGTTACTTACGTATTTCACTTTTGAAAGTGTTTTTTAATATGTATACGTAAATTAACCAATCAAACTATCAAAAATCATGGTGGTATGGTTGTTTTTAGACGTTTAATTGCTGTATTAAGATGTTTACATAAATTAAGGCGTAGTTTAAATACGTTTACAAAATTGTCAGAAAACACCCGTCTATTTATAATTTTTGGAATCACATGATCATTTAAACCAATGAAAAATGGTTTAAAGATTTTTCGGTTTTGGGGATATTTGTGCACTTTCATTGGTTGTTTAAAAGTTCATTGTAAAGGTCAGTATCATAAATCTACTGGTTTTAAAGCAGCGGTGTGAAGTAACGGTAGTGTATTCATTTAGCTGTTGAGGGAGCGTACACTGAAGTATTGACAGGATCTTTTTGACTGTTTGTGTTCTTGAAATCATGCTCCTGTTTTAATGTCATAATTATATGTATGTAATTACTTAACCTTTTTATACAAATACTGATTAGGAAAAATACATTTAAATTATGCCTGTGATAGTGAACCTCATACATGTACTGTACTATCTGTATAATGTTCAGGTGTTTCAGTTCTAGATTCTGATTGAAATGGTGTATCCAGTCAATCGGATTGTGCATTTTTCTGCATGTCCTGATTCATTTCAAAGATTTTTTTGATAGTTTTTAGCTCACCTGAGCATGCTCATGTGAGCTTTTAGGATCCTTGATTGTCCGGCGTCCGTCCGTCCGTCCGTCCGTCCGTCGTCCACAATTCATACAAACGACATCTCCTCTGAAACCACTGGGCAAAATTTAATGAAACTTGCCTAGAATGTTCCTTGCATGAAGCTCTACCAAGTTTGTTCAAATGGTTCCGGTTCATTGCATTTCTGGGTCACAGGGGCTAAAAACAGATTTTAAAAGTTGGATCTTTAAAAATCTTCTTGTCAGAAACCACAAGGCCTGGAGCTTTGATATTTGGTATAAAGCATCATCTAGTGGATCTCTACCAAGTTTGTTCAAATTATGATCCTGGGGTCAAAAATGGCCCCGCCCCAGGGGTAACTTGTTTTACATAGAGTTATATAGGAAAAACTTTAAAAATCTTCTTGTCAGAAACCGTAAGGCATAGAGCTAAGATATTTGGTGTGTACCATTGTCTAGTGGACCTCTACCAAGTTTGTTCAAATCATGGCCTCCGGGTCAAAAATGGCCCCGCCCCAGGGGTAACTTGTTTTACATAGAGTTATATAGGAAAAACTTTAAAAATCTTCTTGTCAGAAACCGTAAGGCATAGAGCTAAGATATTTGGTATGTAGCATTGTCTAGTGGACCTCTACCAAGTTTGTTCAAATTATGATCCTGGGGTAATATATGGCCCCGCCCCAAGGGTAACTAGTTTTACATAGACTTATATAGGAAAAACTTTAAAAATCTTCTTGTCAGAAACTGTAAGGCATAGAGCTAAGATATTTGGTGTGCAGCATTGTCTAGTGGACCTCTACCAAGTTTGTTCAAATCATGGCCTCTGGGTCAAAAATGGCCCCGCCCCAGGGGTAACTTGTTTTACATAGAGTTATATAGGGAAAACTTTAAAAATCTTCTTATCAGAAACCGTAAAGCATAGAGCTTAGATATTTGGTACGTAGCATTGTCTAGTAGACCTCTACCAAGTTTATTCAAATTATACCTCTGGGGTCAAATTTGGCCCCACCCTGGGGTCATTGGTTTCACATAAGCTTGTATAGGAAAAACTTCGAAAATCTTCTTGTCTGAAACCACAAGGCCCTGAGCCTTAAGACTTAGTATGTAGCATTGTCTAGTGGACCTCTACCAAGTTTGTTCCAATTATACCCCTGGAGTCAAATTTGGCCCCACCCCGGGGTCATTGGTTTTACATAGGCTTATATAGTGAAAACTTTGAAAATCTTCTTGTAGAAGGAGAAGTAACATTTTCAGTCCAAATAATCTGGAATTTTGTCAGACAGGTTGTTTCTATGATTTCTAGCTCAAGTTCGAATACGGGTCATCTGGGTTCAAAAACTAGGTCACAGAGCCCAAAAATAGAAAAACCTTGTTAACACTCTAGAGGTTACATTTTCAGTCCAACTATCCTGGAAATTTGTCAGAAAGGTTGTTTTGATGATTTTTAGCTCAAGTTCAGAATTGGGTCATCTGGGGTCAAAAACTAGGTCACAGAGCCCAAATATGGAAAAACCTTGTTAACACTCAAGAGGTAACATTTTCAGTTCAAATAACCTGGAATCTGTCAGAAAGGTTGTTTCAGTAATTTCTAGGTTAAATTTTAATATGTGTCATCTGAAATCAAAAACTAGGTCACAGAGCCCAAAAATAGAAAAAAACTTGTTAACACTCTTAAAGCTACTTTTTAGTCCAAATATTCTCGAAAATTTTTCAGAAAAAATGTGTTAATGATTTCTAGCTCAGATTCGAATAAAGGTCATCTGGGGTCAGAAACTAGGTCACAGACCCGAAATATGGAAAAACCTTGTTAACACGCATTGAGGTAACATTTTCAGTTCAAATATCCTGGAAATTTGTCAGAAAGATTGTTTTAATGATTTCTAGCTCAGTTTTGAAAATGGGTTATGTGGGGTCAAAAACTAGGACACAGGGCCAAAAAGTAGAAAATCCTTGTTAATGCTGTAGAGGTTACATTTTCAGTCCAAATGTCCTAGAAATTTGTCAGAAAGGTTGTTTCAATGATTTCTAGCCCAGATTAGGATATGGGTCATCTGGGATCAAAAAGTAGGTCACAGAGCCCTAAAATGTAAAAACCATTTTAACACTCCACAGGTTACATTTTCAGTCCAAATATCCTGGAAGTTTGTCAGACAGGTTGTTTTGATGATTTCTAGCTCTAAGTACTAATATGGGTCTTCTTTGGTAAAAAACTAGGTCACAGAGACCAAATATGGAAAAACCTTGTTAACACTCTATAGAGTTAAGATTTTAATTCCAAATAACCTGAAAATTTGTCAGAAAGGTTGCTTCTATGATTTCCAGCTCAGCTTTGAATATGGGTCATCTGGATTAAAAAACTAGGTCACAGGGCCTAAATATCGAAAAACTTTGTAAACACTCTAGAGGCTACATTTTCAGTCCAAATGTCCTGGAAATTTGTCAGAAAGGTTGTTTTGATGATTTCTAGCTCAGGTTTGGATATGGATCATCTGGGGTCAAAAACTGGGTGACAGAGCCCAAATATGGAAAAACCTTGTTAACACTCTAGAGGCTACACTTTCAGTCCAAATAACCTTGAAATTTTTCAGAAAGATTGTTTCAATAATTTCTTGGCCAAATTTGAATATGTGTCACCTGGGGTCAATTAACCAGGTCAATAGCAACTTTGTTAAAAGCAGTCATATTCAGGTGAGCGATATAGGGCCATCATGGCCCTCTTGTTTTTGTCATCTGCTACACATTAGCTGCAACACTCAAACATCCATGCAGTCAATTTACATTTCCAACAAACTGTCCAATCACCCCTCAATACAACTGCTTAATTGGGTATCGTCAGGCAACATGTGATCACTGATCGCTCTTGTATTGTTTTTAAGTGATAATTAGGATTGTATTGATGTTGACTGTGCTGAATTCATAAATATGGTAACATGGAAAATAGAGAGATGAAGTTGATTGTGCTGAATTCAATATATGGTAACATGGAGAATGGAGAGATGATTAGGATTGTGTTGATGTTGATTGTGCTGAATTCATATTGCTGAATTCATATATTTGGTAACATGGAGAATGGAGAGATGATTAGGATTGTGTTGATGTTGATTGTGCTGAATTCATTTATATTGTAACATTCAAAATGGAGAGATGATTAGGATTGTATTGATGTCGATTGTGCTGAATTCATATATATTGTAACAGTCATGGAGAATGGAGAGATGATTAGGATTGTATTGATGTTGATTGTGCTGAATTCATATTTATGGTAACATGGAGAATGGAGAGATGATTAAGATTATAGTGATGATGGTTGTGTTGGGTTCATATATATGGTAACATGGAGAATGGATAAAAACCTGTCAGTTAATCAGGAGAAAGCTTTCATTTTCATTTACTTACTGTTATGAATTGGCCAATAGAATCTCTTATGCCTATTTTTAATCGGAAAGTTCACTGCATACACATCATAAATTAGTAAGATTATAGCTTTCACTCCTTTGCTTTATTATCTTTGATATGGCTTCATTAGTTTGTCTTGTTTGCTCTATGACTGCTTCTTGACAGATAGAACACTGTGTTCCTGATCCAGGAGGACTGAGAATCAGTAAAATTTATCAGTTCGATATTTTACATGCTAAGTACATAACTTCATAACCATTTTAAATCTGGAGCTTTTTTTTTCATTGTAAATGTAGTTGTTTGGCACATAAATGAGTAAACTGGTTTAAGTGCACATTGTATAACAGAAAATATCAACAAATGAGAAAGGTTAGCTGGAGTAGCTTCAGTCTAAGATGATTGGTATTTTTAATTTAGATTTAATTGCAACACATTAAAAGTTATTTGTAGTTCAATCTAAATGAGTGGCCCTTTCACTTTTTCATTTATCTGATATTGAAAGAGGATGAGGATGAAACTTTACACTTTATTCAATGAGTAATATATGACCAAATATCAGGGCTTGGCAAATCCACTTGTCCACTCAGAATTCCAAGTAGAAATTGACTGCAGGCAAGTTGATCTTCTGGCAGTGCTCGTCCTGCAGGCCGAGTAGAATTTCTAGCCGAAAATTATCAGATTTCAAGTTTTAAACACACATAAAACAGAACATAAAATAATTTCCATATTCGATGCCCAAACCAGAGGTTGATCTATTGCATTATGATCGATTAACCTAAAATCTTGCACACACTGAACTTTATTACTATAAAAAAGATGTCGGTGCACATGAAATTCTCAGAAAAATTTCAGAAATGTCACAGCGCGATGTTAGTTGCTGATTCAATCAGAGTTATCAATTTATTGCATTTTCCTTTTGTGAACTACAGGACGAGTACATATTGCAGCAGGACGAGTGAAAATTCTAAACTGCTTGTCCTGCAGGATGAGTTGCTTCCAAAAGATTTGTTGAGCCCTGCCAAACATGATTAATTTTAACAAAAGGAAAATAGACATTTTTTGCTTTTTTCTTACAGATACTGTTTTATATCAGTAAATGGGTAATTTTTCTTCAGCAGTTCAGCAACTTGGAATGCCTCAGTTACTGATAAATTATTCCTAACTATGGTTGAAGAGAAGTTAACCAACCAGAGACAGCTTTTCTTTTCAGTATTGATTACCTCCCCTGCAAATAAGAAAATGACTGACAGCTTGATTCCCATTAGTGACATTGAATCCCAAGACTATTTTTCTTCTTAAATGTAAGATGAAAGAAAGGGACTTGATTATTGAGCAGCACAGAAGGAGATGTTTCATTTAAGTACTATTTAAGTATCCTATTTTAGTACTTGCACAATTGAAGATGTTTGACAATACAATATTCTACAAAACTAAAATGATTAGAGTCAAATATGGTGTAAAATGCCTCCTTTTATATTGTGGATTTTTGGGATCAATCAAAAGTTTCAAGGAACCCAATATTTATTTTTTATGCACTGCACCAATCTCAGCTGTTCTTCAATAACTCATTATGTGGCATTTAAATTCATGATAGTTTTTTGCTTTAAAGAAGAATGTGTCAGGCTACTTCAGGAACATGGACATTAAACAAGAGGAAAACAGCATGAACACATCAACTTTAACCGATAATAATGGTTTTCTACTGTACGCTGAAATATTGATCGCATAGTAGTGTATAACTAATATCTTGTAGAAGAGCTGCCATTGATTTCAATACAGAGTGATAAAAATAGATTGTGTCACAGACATAAACTGTTGTCAGTAAGGCATGAATGAAAAAAGTAAGCAAATTGAGGGGCTTTTTTTATAGCCACAAGTGAACATGGAAGGTGTAACTGTTTGATTTTTTAGCATCAAAATTGTTGTTGTTTTGGTAAAAATTGAATACCTGGTGTCATTTCTCAGAATTTTATAGCCATACTTATTTCAGTTTTTTTTTTATTTTTTGGTAGTTTCGGATCTGTATTTTTTGTAATTCAGATAACTTTTCCAATGGTCAGTGTTAAAGAAAACTTCTTTAAATTCTGATAAAAATCTTACCACTCTCAAAATTTATCAGAAGTTCTACTTCAATCTTTGTGAACATAATGGATGGTACTGTTATAGAATCTTTTCAGTTTCTGACATCAACCTTGCATTCATTTCAGTAGGCTTGCCTTTATGGTAAATTAGAAAATCCAGCTTAATCAGGTTGTCACACTGGAGGGAGTGTTGAAGAATTGCCTAGACGTGCAGGGAATTGAAGGATTTCCAGATCACTGGGCATACAGATAATGTCCAAGTTTGTATAGATTAGGAAGTGTGCTTTGTTTCAGATCATTTGTATGTATTTTGTATTCAGCAGTAGTTTCAGTTGTCTGATTAAGATACCTGTTCTTGTGTTCCAAATTTTGGCCACCCAGTGAAGATTTATTGTATGCTTGAGTTTTACTTCTGCTAAATTTACTACTGAATAGTATGTATGCAGTGTATTAAAATGTGTTAGTAATCTTCAGTCTCTTGAGTTTCTTCTTGTAGTGCAGTTGGATAAGAATAATGGATAATAATTAGTAACCTCTCAATGATGAATGGTCATGGGTTTGAGCCCTGCTATAGACCATTACCACCTACATGTATGTGAGAAAGTTGGCAGTTTCTTACAAAATTCGGGGGTCTAGTACTAGCCAGTCCCAGGAAGGATGGTAACCTGAAATGCCTGACTACTGTGTATATGAGTATGACTGTTAAAGGACTTTAAACTCAACTAAACCAAATGTAATAGGGGTTGGACAAGTTTTCAGGGACAGAAACTCTAGTGTCACCTTTTAAAATCTAGTTCAATTAACTGTGCAATAGAGAAATGATAGTCCAGGAACTAATTACAACCAAATTGAACACAGGGAGTAAACATTTCAATGAAAATACAGTATCTGTACCCACATTGTTATGTATTCACATGAAATAATTGTAGGAAACCCACACAGCTTCATTTTTTTAAATAAATCCACTTAATAGGCATGGCTTCATTACCAGTAATTGAAAGATTTTAAATGAGTGATAAGTGTTGGGAAATGTCTTACTATATGAATTGTATTTGCAAATAAATGAAGAAAATGCAAATTTGGACCAAGTTCTGATTCTGATAGCTGCTTAAGACATATAACATGTTGTGCTCAGACCTTATGTTATACTGATGTATAGGGCTGCTTGAATTCACTGTCCTGCTAAATAGAAGCGTAAGAAATATTGTATTTGCATAAATCCATGAAATGATGAATTCTTGACAGTTTTATGGTTGATTTTAACTATTATCAAGACATTAATCTTCAGAATTGTGCATTGGCAATGGACCTTGTCTTTTTTTCAGAGAATCACATTTTTTTTTTTGCTGTATTGCAAGTTTTGTTTGTAGCAAAAATACTAAATTGATCAAAGAAAATGCTCAAAGTACACCTTAATTTTGTTCTATTGTCATTTGCTTTATTGCTCTTTGATTGTATGTTAGTGAGCTTAGAAAAAATGTACTCAAACATTTCAGATACAGTGTTACAATGTATGATTTGCCATTGGTCTTGCTGTTAGTGTACTGTCTTGACTGAATTAGGAGATGCCCAAGGTTCGATCCCTGGTAGTGCCTATCCCTCTATGATCCAAGCTGTTGAAAGGGATGTTAAACCTGAGTTAACTCAGTATTGACTTGTAGTAATTATTTGGAATGTAAAAATTACTCAGTGAACTGATAGGTAAGAGTGCAGTGTTGTAAAAACTTCAGTGAACATTTCTGATGGATAAGAGTGTAGTGTTGTAAAAACTTCAGTGAACATTTCTGATGGATAAGAGTGTAGTGTTGTAAAAACTTCAGTGAACATTATTGATGGGTAAGAGTTCAGTGTTGTAAAACTTCAGTAATTTCTGATGGGTAAGAGTGTAGTACTGTAAAAACTTCAGTGAACATTTCTGAATAGTGTAGTGTTGTAAAAAACTTCAGTGAACATTTCTGATGGGTAAGAGTGTAATGTTGTAAAAAACTTAAGTGAACATTTCTGATGGGTAAAAGTGTAATGTTGTAAAAAACTTCAGTGAACATTTCTGATGGGTAAGAGTGTAATGTTGTAAAAAACTTCAGTGAACATTTCTGATGGGTAAGAGTGTAATGTTGTAAAAAACTTCAGTGAACATTTCTGATGGGTAAGAGTGTAATGTTGTAAAAAACTTCAGTGAACATTTCTGATGGGTAAGAGTGTAATGTTGTAAAAAACTTAAGTGAACATTTCTGATGGGTAAAAGTGTAATGTTGTAAAAAACTTCAGTGAACATTTCTGATGAGTAAGAGTGTAGTGTTGTAAAAAACTTCAGTGAACATTTCTGAAAGGTAAAAGAGTAGAATTATTCTGTTGTTAAGAAAATAAGTGAACATTTCTGATAGGTTAGAGAGCAGAAGTATAATTATAAATACAATTGCTGAAAAACTTCAGTGACCACTCCTTAGAGAAGTCAAAAATGATTTAAGTGACATCTTGAGCATATTCTGAGATATACTTTTGTATTGAGTCAGAATCTTGCTTTAACTCATGGAGGAGGAGCCTGAATGGCTGTGTCTTTATGTTTTGGCAGGAAGTTACATGTATCGTGTTGTGATAGTAATGGAAAGTTTTATAATTAAAAAATTTCATTGAAGCTTTCTGATTGGTTAGGAAGTAGAAGTGTTATACCATCATTAATAACTTAAAAGAACTTTTCCAGCTCAACAGTTACTGAAAAACTTTAGCCAAGATGTATGAATAGTTTGGAAAAGAGATCAAATTTCCTAAAATAGTGAACAGTCTTTTGCAAGGTGCGTTTGTATGTAGCCTAAATATGTCAGTAACAGTTGATTACATTCAGTATTCAAAAAAAGTTACTCATGTGGAAGATTCCTGTTTCTTGGAAAAGGTCAATATGATTACATTCCTTTAGCCTTTTCTGGTATCTTATCACTGGTCTGGAGTATTGTTAATGGATTATGACATTTCCCAGAGAGATAGAAGCTATTGAAGGCTTTCAGATAATTGGTAATGAACTGTCTGGTTATTATATCTCAGAAAAAATATTCTGTTTAAGTTCAGTAATAAAAAGTACAAAATATGTTCAGAACTGAAATTCTATCTACTGTCAGTACTGTTTTGTAGCTAAGATACTGTACAAAAACATTCAGAATTGAAAATCTGTCTGCTCTCAATATTGCTTAATAGTCTGTTTCTAAGAAAAAGTCTAGCTATTATGATCACTGGGTCGTCGTCATGGTTGTTGTCGCTGTCGTGCAAAAATTTTAATGTAGCCCATTACTCAAGCAATTTGAAAGGTATCAATATGAAACTTAGATTGCTTGCTTATCATGACAAGAGGCATTTGTAACACAAGGGGCACTATTCTGAAAGCTACATTTTTGGAGATATGTCCCTTTTTAACTTACAATTTTTGTTGAAATTACTTATTAAGTTGAATGATTTCAAAACTATTAAAGGTATCAATATGAAACTTGGACTGCATGCTTATCATGACAAGAGGCAGTTGTAATACAAGGGGCATTATTCTGAACTCTATATTTTTGGAGTTATGTCCATTTTTAACTTACAATTTTGTCAAAATTGCTTATTAAGTTGAATGATCAAGGGTACATTTTGTATCAATATGAATAATATCAACATATAATAATATCTTGACATGAAACGTCAGAGGTATATAGACCTCCTTCATGATTAATGCATAAGAACCGTAACTATGGCCCCAATTGTCAACATGCTTGCGGATAGCTAGACATAGTCGTCACATTTGACACCACTGTCTGATGTATGTATGTACGTGTGTGCATGCCTGCGTGTGTGCGTGAGTGCATGCGTCCATCCAGATTGCCTTGTCTGGGCCATAACTTCTCATAAGTTCCCAGCTTAAAGGTCAAGGTCCACTGCCAGGGCAAAGGTTCAAAATTTTGATGGAAGAACTCGTCTGGGCCATAACTTCTCCCTGCATGGAAGGATTTTAAATACCTTGGCACATTTGTTCACCTTGATGCAAGACCCAGTTTCCTAGCTGGGAGACATCATTATATAGGCCTGCCTTGTCCTTCCATCATTATATCATTTTTTCATTCTGTCTAGTGTTTGGAAGAACTCCATAACTAAAAAAGGTATGTCTTCCTTCGTGCATCATATTGTCCCATTCTTCCCCGGACAGTCCACTAGTTGTAATAACTTCCCACAGTTTCCATTTCACTGTCCCATCCCAATAGGCAGCTTTCCATTAGCGGGCTTGACATGCTGCCCATGAGCATTCTAGTCTATTTTTTTTTATTACCTTTGAGAAATCTACATGTTGTAACAATGTTTTAGTAGATCTTTGCAGTGTGGTTATTTTCAAGTTTGTTTTGTAAATGCCAGAGATCTATAGAGTATAAAGAAATGATGATTTGTAAATCCTACAGTCTGACATTATATGCATGGAATTCTTGAGACATAATCTTTATGCCTGTAACAGATTTTTTCCGCAGAATTTTTATTCAAAACTTGAATTTTCTTTGGTCTGGTATTCATATCAGGACATGTTCGAAAGTCTCACAGGAAAAACAAAAGTTAATTTTTAAGTAATTAACAAGGTCATGGGAACTTGAGAAAGATTGTCAATTTTATTTATTATAAAAGATCAGATGAACCAGTCTTCAAGTCTTCCTTATTGCCAAGCCAGCCTATTCAAATCTTTGAAGTGGAGGTCATCTTCCCTGAGGATTTCATTAACATAATACAAAGATGATAGTTTAATTTAAACTTATTTTTTTTACTGTGATTGAGAAATAACATCTTGCCACTTACTGTTATCTTCATTGACAGTTTCCTGGGTTCAGTTAAACCAATATTGCATCAGAAATGTGGTTAGTCACTAGAGACTCTCATCCCTGGTGGGATTCGAACCAATGACATTCGGAATCAGTATTCCAGCTTTCTAACCTCAATGCTCCTCCATATCTGAGATCTGCACATTCGAAATGTTTGTCTGTTAATAGTTAAACTTACGGTTTCAGATACATTTCTGGCTCTTGTGTCCTGTACTTGTTCAGTTGTTACAGTAGTAGGACCTTTATGTGTCATAATTAATTCTTCTTAGTTTTGGTTTTACTGAATATGTTACTGACCTTGAAAATAAACTCATTTACTATTTACTTATTTCTGGTCATGTCTTTCCATGTCTGGTAATTCACAGTTTCTGACTTTAAGGTTTTGAGTCCTGTACCAGTATTTGTATGGAATTATAACAGAGTAAATGTCCTAGTTAATGCAATACCGTGGAAGAATGCTATACTGAACACAACAACCAAAGACAGAAATTACTTCCAGTGTTTCATGTGAATTTTATTGACATGAAATTGCATAATGGCATCTGTTCTCTTACTTTATTTTCTATCAAGACATACTTTAAGTGGCAGGAATAACACTTGTCATTTGGGAAGTGTAGGTGACACCATGTCAACAAACAGTAGAATGGAACAGAATTTTCATGTAAATATCTGTTTACAACCAGTTCAGTTTTTATTGTATTTATTTATTTACATGTGAAAACAGTTCTGTTTTACTGAACTGTGTCATACTTTTGAGCAGTCAACTACATTTCAAGATATTTGAGGAAACTATGTATACATTTTTAATAGTCTCTCTTGAGTGTCATATATTCACATTGTTTGCCAATGGAAATGTCTGTTATGGTAAATTGTACAGTATTGATTGATGTTGGCTGAATATGTTACAAACAGGAAAATGATAGTGGTGAATTGCTGATTGGAAAGTTCACAGAAACGGCAGTGTCATCGTAATTTTAAACTGTCCGTATTGCAAATGCTGTTTTGCAATATTGGAGAAATTTACTGTATGCTTATTGTGTCTGCAGAGGAAATAAGGTAAACTCCCTCACAAAAGTGTAGGCTTCATGTGACAATTAACAGACATACAAGGATTTAATTCATTGTTCCTAAATTACTAACGAGAAATTACAAAGTGCATGCACGTTATATCTAAGGATTTATGATTAGTCTTATGATTGTAATACATTGTCTTAGACATGTTTTGACAGTGTTGTCAACCAACGTTGAAATGTGAAATCAAATATTTAGAGCGCATAGAACAAAAGAACTTCAATTCTGTTATGGGCACATTAAGTATGATATGGTAGCACAAGTGATTGTCATTTTAATAGATTTAGTGCATCAGATTTGTCTAAATGCAAGTATTGATTTTGCTGCTTGTTCAGATTTTTCAGAATTATTATAATTATTACTGTGCAGCTTTGTTTTGTCAGTTTGCACAGGAATATATAATTTAGATTACATTTTGAGATTGAATTGGTAATGCCTTGAGAACCAAGTGAATTCAACAAGAAATCCAGTGTAGAAGTTTCTAATGAAGGATTGGATTTGAGAAACAAAACTTTTTCTCTAATATGTCACAAAACTTGGATTTTCAATTTCAATGAAGTGTCAGGGTCGATATAGTGATAAACGATGTATCCTGGTGACAGTATACCACTTGCCCCTGTAACATCAGCTTGGGAACAAAGAAGTAAGTACAGTATAAAAAAAATGTTTGTAAAATTTGCACAGAATTATACAGCAGAAACTAGAAAATTTGAAGTATAATATTAAACTGAGTCACTTGGATCATGTTATACTTTTCATTTCAGAAATTGATAAATAGACAATATGCTAACCTTTGGAAACAAGAGCAGATATAGCAACACATCTCCTTTCAAAATGTCACCCTTCAGACTTTGTTCAGACCCATAAGACTTTGATTCTTGTTAAAACTGATTTACATTGATTATATAGCACAATTCTTGCAACTTACATTATTTGTCTCTACTGTTTACTTGCGGGAGTTCTGATCAGCTCTCCTTCTGCAAAGAGGCATTGTTCAAATACAAAGAATATTTAGTTAACAAGATTTGAACCTGCAACCTCTAGAAATAGGAGTCCAGCATACTACCCTGTCATTTTGGCACCTTTTCTCAGCTAATCCACAACATACAGTGTGTATTTAAAGTAACTTTGTTGAACTTGTCGGCAAGACAGAATAGGCTTTTGTATAAGAAGGATATTTAGGCGTTAAGCCAGGCATATTTCCAGACCTACAGGAGTACTTTGATCATGAAAAATGAAATTTATAAATGGCCTAAAAAAAAGTTAAACATGAAGCTCAAGTGTGGTGCAGGCCATGTATGAAACAAAACAAAAATCCCCTTGTGGGAGTACTTGGGATTTAGCCCTAGCTATGGACCTGTTATTTGCATGCTGCAAAAAGTATTGGTTGCTTTGGCAATTGGTTTGAATAATATCCAAACACATCACCTTTAATGTAGGTCTGTATCCAGCAGGAGGCAGAAATTACCAGTTTCTATGTCAGGAACAATGTTGCAGAAAAACCACATCCCTACCCTCCATAATCAATACCATACATTATTTTAACATGTGACACACAGAAAACACAGAGAAATTTACGCTGCAACTGTCTTCCATTATTTAAAAGGCACTTAGTAAATTAAGAATTTGTTTTTGCTGTAGTTATGAGATGAAACATGAACAATTTGTCAAACAGGAAGAAACCTTGAAATTACTAGGCCAAGGATTCTCATGTCTAAAAAATTAATGCAGATCCTGTCTCAGACTTGATGTAGTGTTTCTTGCAAAAAATTAAAGTGTCTATCTTAAAAGCTGTCAAGACTATGATTAAGATATTCTGTTTCTGAACAACAATAGTTTACCCTTGCACAGAAAATGCAACTAAAAATGTACTGAAAACCAATAAAATATTTTGTAGAAATTTCTTCCCTGATTTTGTCTTGGTGTCTTCCAGCAGTAACACAATATTGCCTGAACAATCAAAGAGCTGATGCATTTAAGTGGCAAGGTTCAGGTTCTCAGGGTGAGCTGGGAATAGTCATATGGGTGTGTTTAATCTTATGTTAAACTTAGTTATACCTTTCTGGGTGCTCCATGCATGTTGAGTTTAACAAGAATGATACTGACTTTAGCATAATTTATTATGCTTGAAGTGTTGAACCGCATTTATAGATCTGATACTTTTTAGTTGTTCAACCTTTAAGCCTAATTTTAAACTGCATATAACCGAGCAGAAATCTCATAGAAGGAACGCTTCAAGTAATGTCCTCTGCAACAATCATCATTTTTGTAGTAATCTTTGCAAAAGATAGGGCAAACGAGCGATAATATGTGCCTCACCGCATATGATTAGGGTAAGCCGTGTATTAGTAGTCACAGATCAAAGTGAACAACTATAAAATGTCAACCTTTAAAAATCGGTTCACCTTCAGAGGCGAAATAGTGAGAATATACTGAAGGCAATTAATTACTAAGCTTAACCCTTTCTTCTCATGAAATAAATAAACAGCTAGTTTGGAAGCAAAGCACATAGGGTAGTATTATTTGCCAAATTATCTTCAAAACAGACCTGAAGTTATTGCCACTAAAACCCTAGACGAAAAAGTTGTTCTGAAAATTTTCTTGATAGAACTGCACAGTCTGTTTCCTTATACAAATCCAGCATATCAAAATCAAGTTTGGTGTATGCTAGTTTAGGTTACTAATACCTTTTTGTCGAACAGCTGAAATATTTTAGAAAACGAAAGAATTTGTATTAAAAGTTCCAGTTAAAGTGCAGGAGGACATGGCAAAATTATTAGCACAATCATAAATGTTGATGTTGTTTATAATTGTCAGAAAGACAGCTAACCAAAGCTTTAAATTTCAGAGTTCGTATGCAGCCTGTAACCACCATACCTCTAGTCAAAATCTTTGAGTATATTAAGAATGACACGGTCTGATTCCTTGATTGGTAAAAGCTAATTACCAGATAAATCACAACAGAGGCTGATGCTTCTAAAAAAAAAAAGAATAGGCTACTCCTCTGGACACACGTATAAATTCTTCTTTTTGGCTATGAATACATATGGTTTACTGTGGTAAACTGACAGCTTTTTAGGAAAATTAGCCTTTTTCACAGATTATAGTTGTCCTAAAAAAACATGCAGATATGTTAGACCAAAATCATGCAAAATTCTCAACTTATACAAATTTTATCAACAATCTCCTTTTGAAGAATTAAACTGTTAAGACAACAGCTGGCATTAAATGCCTACTGATAATACTCAAAGTTTGCCAAGCCCCAAATATTGGATGCATAATGTTACTTGTGGTTTGATACTTTTCGATACAGGTCTATTCTATTTTGATTCATTAACATGTCGACAAGGTTCTCTTGTAAACCATAAGTCTTTAGAAAACAATTATTTATCTGTGTAAACACACACCCCTTGTTTTGCACAGTAATATGGTATCCTGCACTTAGATTGTATGAAACATTCATATTATCCATAAACATGTGAGCTGTTAAAAGCTCATACAAGTTTAACTAAAGATGGCAAACAGTAGGTAACATTTAAATGAAGCAGAGATGGAGCTTGCTGTAGGGATGGTAAAAAAAGTGTCAAGTCACTGTGAGGTTTGGGTGGTGTTGGATGTGCATCACACCAGTGATCACCAGAGCCATTTCCAGGTATCAGCAGCAAGGCACTTATGTCTGATAACATGTTGGGGACAGAGAAAGGGCTACATGAAGGGCTGTTGATAGGTTTCTGCTTATTCAGGCATGAAGGAACCATTTTACAGCTGCTACCCAGCTTCATGGTGACCTAAATTCATCTCAAGCTCACCTCCCATACTAATTACTATTTGGTCCAGGTTGCAGAAGTCTAGATCTAAATGTTATTATAGAAAACCATGTATGCACATCCCACTGCCCTAGAAATATCCCCAAGAATGGTAAATGAATGGGCATGTTGGTTTGATTGGACAGCAGTGAAGACCAGTCCTCTTCACATACAAATCTCCATATTGCCTTGACTATTCAAACAGGTATGCTAAGGTATGGCACAGCAGAAAAGAGGTTTACTTTAGCTAACAGCAGAACACAGGTGTAAAGAGAAGGATGTTGATGGCAGTCTGGGGCATCATCAGCTGGGATAGAAACATCAGCCTTTGTGTCCATGAAAATTCACTGCGGTATAGGGATGTTATCTGCAATTCTTATGTATGGCCATATGCTGGTGTGGTCGGCTACAGTTTCATCCTCATGGAAAACAATGCTCATCGTCACACTGCAAACTTTGCCCAGGAGGGAATCAAGCCTACCAGGAGTGGCCAGCTTAATCTTGGACTTGATTGTTTGGATTGACCTACATGTACAGCTAGCACTTTCAGCTTGGCATGTCTGGCTGAGAACCATACAGGAGACTGGTGCCATGCTTTTCCAAGAATAGAACAGAGTGACAGAAAGGAACATCCAGAACTTGATTGCCAACATGAGGAGGCATCGCTAAGCTGTATTTGATAGCCGTGGTTCACATACCTTCTTTGATGAATTAAGAAAAATGACCGCAGTCAATGAAATCCTTGCTTTCCACTGTCATCTTGTTCGTTATATTAAAAATTTCCTTAAAACAACAACAAATTGATAGAACAACCACTAAAATGCAAAATCAACTGAAGACTGTATGCAGACTGTAAAGCATGCGTAAGGCATTGTGAATGTTAAATGAAGTCGATTTTTCTGCGACAAGAAAACTGTCATGTTCCCCAAAAGGCAGTTCAACACCTAAATTAAAACACACACTTGATTCAACCATAACACTTGCCAGGTCCCTCCCCACTCCCCTTCCAGCTTTTAATACCTTTTGGGGACTTTTGAAAATGTCATTTTCTTGACAAACTTGTAGGCCCGGGTCTACAGGGCCTAATAGAAGGTATGCCACTGGACAGATTTCAACAGTTTCTGTTTATATGTTGCTTTTTTTCTCTCCTTTTATACATGTAAGTCACTCACAAATACTGCTTTAATACTATTCAACATTAGTCTTCTTATTTTTTACTGACATTAGAAGTAAGTAGCCTGTAATTAATGCATAATTATAATGTCTTTGATGTTGAAAAGCTGTAATTAGATATGAATGTTCTAAGACTTTGTACTAAGGGGTGGGGATTGCACTTGATGACTTGACATTATCTTATGTGCTTGATATAAATTGAATTTTAAGACTGGCCAATCAGAATTTGTTGTCTGTGGTCTTGTGGTGCCTCAGGCTTTAAGACAATTTATTTTTTTCGTAACTTTATATGTATAGGCTAAAGAAAAAATTTCTTTATGGACAGGTTTTGTAAAATTTTGAATGTTGTATGGACCCACAGGATAAACATACAAAGCTTTCTAGAACTGTTTCTTGTAATTGAAGATGATGCGACTAATGACACATGTTACACACTAGCTCTAAAAATTGTTTCGATTCATTTTTTAGGCATAAGGATAGGATTTTTGGGGTCCTGAATGTTAGTGGATTGGCACAGTATATATGTTGTATATTCAATCTGTGCCCGTTCCTGTTTAAACCACTATCATTCATTGTTCTTTGTTTTGTTTGAACTTGTGTCCTATTTTCATTATGTTTGCCGGTTTCTCGTTGTGCAGATTGCAGACTCTAATTAAGAAAGACATAGTGATGGGTGATAGAACATTATTCTCATCCAGACGTCTCGGAATTGATTGATTTTTGACTGAAACAGATTGCCTTCATAAAACTTCCTTTCACCATATATAGTAGTAACTAAGGGATATTGTCGAAAGATTTGATTATTTCACATGCTCTTACATTGTCTGAAGAACTTGTTTCTATTAAATGTGAAAGGATGTACTGTTGTCATATGTAAATATATATACATATAGATGGAAAATACTGTAGCAGGGAAATGGACGTCATTACAGGAATAAAAAAAAAAGTTAATTTCATTTATGGATTTGTTTATAGACTGTAGAAGAATATTGGTCCTGTGCATGTGTGATTTTTGTGCAATTAATTTCTCTTTCCATGTTGATGGTCCCATAGAAACCATTTTCTGCTTATTTTGAGGGCATTTTTTGAGAAAGAAACTGATAAGAAAGTGTTTTTTTGTTTTTTTAAGGTGATTTCAGCTCCATCTCTATGACATTGCTGATATTTTTGTACCTTATTTAGAACATTGTTTCAATCAAGAATGTCTCACAAAGCAAGAAATGAAATAAATGCTATCTCTAAATCAACATCTCTGTATATTTTTTGCCATTTTAGCTCACCTGAGCAAAAAATGCTCAGGGTGAGCTTTTGTGATCAGCCTGTGTCTATAGTCCAGCATCCGTTTCTTTAAATGAGATCTTCTAAACCGTAAAGCCATTTTAAACCAAACTTTACAGAAATGTTCCTTATATTGCCCTTTTCTAAAATTTTTCCGATCCATTACACGTAAGTGCTGCAAAAGCTGAAAATAAAATAAAAATTAAAACAATATCTCCTTAACGGCAAGGTGATTTTGTACCATATTTCACAGAAATAAGCCTTCTATTGAAAATGCTCAGATTCACTCCATTTTACAAAATGGCTGCCAGAACTAAATATCAATTTTCATCAATATTTGACTTCAGATGACATCTACTCCAAAACCACAAGACCATTTTGAACTAAACTTTATGGATATATTAATTACTTAGATTGCCCTTTTCTAAAATTGTTCAAACCATCTCGCTCCATTGCACATAAGGGTTGCAAAAGCTAAAAATAGAAAAAATTCAAACATCTCTTCCTATATAAATAGCTAGGTGATTTTCCACTAAATTTTGTGGAAATGTTCCTTAAAGAGCCCTCTATTAAAATTGCTAAAAAGGTTTGCTTCATAAACAAAATGGCCACAAGAGGTTAAAATAGATTTACATCAATATTTGGCCTCAGATGACATCTCCTCACAAGCTACTAGCTCAAAATTGCTTCTTCCCCATGGGTTTTATTGAACTCCTCTCAAACCTTTAAGCCAGTTTCCTTCAAACTTTACTGAAATTTTCCTGATATTGCCCTTTTCTAACATTGCTCAAACCATTCCGCTCCATTTCACATAAGGGCTGCAAAAGCTAAAATTTGAAAAATTTTTAAAAAACATCTCCATCTGACGGGCAAGGTGATTTTCTACCAAATTTTACAGAAATGTTCCTTACATAGCTAAAATTGCACAGATTGTTCTGCTCTGGACAATGTACATGATGGCCACCAGAGCTAAAAATAGATTTTCATCAATATTTGGCCTCAGATGACATCTCCTCACAAGCTGCTAGCTCAAAATAGCTTCTTCCCCATGGGTTTTTTTTTGTATCAAATATGAGGTCTTTGAAAATCTCCAATTAGAAAATGTAATAATGCATCTGACAGTTGCTTAATAACAGACCCAGAGAAAGTACTCTTGTGAGTGATCCAGGGTGATCATGGTCCTCTTGTTTTCCATTGAAATCCTTCCTCAGATAGCAAGTTTTGTATTGTTCAATTTGTTTGTGCATGCCTTGCCTCATATCGGTATAAAGATTTGTTTAAAGGACAGCCCTACTTAAAAATATTTCATCCAAGCCCTAATAAAACATGTAAAAAAAAAAAAAATGTTCTTAATTCATTGTTAATAAATGATTCACTGAAGGTTTACAATTTGAGGAATTGCCATCAATGTTAAGTGATAACACCTTTCTGCATTACTTTCGCCTGATCTAAAGTCTTCTATTCAAACTATTAATTGTGAAGAGAGACAATTCTTGCCAGGCTATGTATAATGCAATATGTATGAAAGCCTTACGACTTAATTGTTCTTCGCTATCAAGATAGTGCTAGCTCTATAAATAATAATACTGTTAATCAGAGACAGATCAATATCCAGCAGCTTGGTGACATTTTATCACTCATGATTTTGCTAGTGTAGAGTCCAGGAAAATGTTCAAAGAGAAAAAAACATTGATAATAAGTGACAGGGCTGCTAATGTAGTGTAAGACATTATAATGAGTCAGAATGTATTCACACAGGTCTAAGAAAGGAAAGGACATAGGTGGTAATGAGAATCTGGAATTGGAATACTGGTTCTTTTTTTTAAATATTTTTTATTATGTGTTATTAGGGTATGACTTTGCCATCTATTTTTGTATTGGAACAAGATTGTGACTAGATTCCATAGCATTGAATTTTGTTGATCCATTTATATACCATTCACCATGGTTTGCAGGGATATAGATGTCTGATCAAATAGGGATTATATCCTAATTACAGAGCAGTGAGAAGGATCGATGTGATTACAGCATTTCACTTAATTTACAAGAATTGCAAGTCAACAGGAATTTTTTTTTGCTACTTTTTCTCATTTGAAACTTTGCAGGATGTAAGTAAAGAGGTTTATCCATCAATTATTTGATTGAATAGTCTGCTATAAAAGGAAAATGTTCCGTAGAGACTTTGGTTAATGGCAGCTGGTTGCCTAGATTTTTTGCCACTTTGTCTGAAAAGAGAATTTTTTTTATTTTATCAATTTCAAGAACGTCTTGGGAAAATGATGCATGGTAAGGAAGAATATATTGGTGATAATTATCATGACTTATGAATATGATATAATGTTAATGGCCAATTAAAAATATAAGGGATAGAAGTCTGTGTTAGGTTCTACATGTATAGTATAAATGAAAAGACTTTATATTCCCAAGGCAGACAGGGTTAAAAAATAGTGATGTGTGGAGTTTATATAGTTAATGACTGCACATAAAGCATGAGGTGTATGGGAATAAGAATAACTAGGTATATGCTTACTAAGTACTGTTTCACTGTCTTAATTGTTCTGTTTTCTGCACCAGATTTAAACACAAGTTACGACTTCAGATGTGCCAAGATCATTTTGAAAAATTGACTTGAGGAATATTTCTGGAATTAATCATAGCACATGGGATCAGATTTCAGATTTTCCAGGATGCAGTCTTATTTCTAGACACCTTTATTGCTGCAAGGAATTGACTAACTAAAATTAAAACCACACAATTAGAGCTTTTATTTTAAAAGCCCTCCAGGGGCTGTATCATTGACAGGAGGTGATTTTGTGATTGATTTTTGAAGTTTTTTTGTGCTTGATTGATGAAATATACATGACAGCTTTCACTGCTGTCATTCTGTGCAGTTTGCTATAGTTTAGGAAAACCTTTGCATATTTAGATAGCTTAGTTGCTTTATTCATGTTCTGGATGAATTGTGACCAGCATGACTATTGGAATTTCAAATGAAAATGATGGAGCTATTTTAGTTTTGTGAAAAATTAATTTATTTGAGCATTTGCAGTGTGCTTCATGTATATTTTATGAGCAAGATTGCTGGAATAATTGTGCAGACAACAAGGAGCTTACTGAACTGCCAACTGAAGTGTTGTTACTGTAATTAAAAAGAGAATTTTATTCTTTTTTGTGTAGTTTTTGAAAGGAAAACTCTCAGATTTGTTCTTGGCTTATTGCCGTTATCATAATTGCAGTTTTTCATTTCCAGCTTGTGAACTGATAAAGGTATCTCTTTGCAGATGTGCTGTTATATAAATTGCTTTACACTGTCTGAAGAAGAACTGAAGTAAACAGTTAATTAGAGACATATTCTTGTATATCTTTTAAACTTTGCAGTTCTGACATTTTCAGTTATTAATTAAGATTGTTTGAATCAGTTTTCTCGTTTAGAGGTCTCATTTTTAGATGTAGCTTGCAGAATCTTTTGAAATGTATAAAGTTATTGTAAACAAAATGAAGACAAAATTATATTCACCTAGTAGAATGAATTGATTGAAATGAGTCCTGTCTTTTGAAACTTGACAGGAATGTTATGTGATCAATGCTTGATTATTCACTGGTCTCGAACACAAGGTCAGATAAAATGATTAAGATGAAAGAAAGCAAAAAAACAGAATGTGGCAGAATCATTTTGTTTGCTTTTTTGTTTGTATATTACTCTGTTTCTTTAGTTTAAATATTTTTCATTTTTTATATTCGTATTATAATTTCAGTGACATTATTTGCAAATACAACAGTCATATTGAATATAACAAAAAAGAATAAAATATCAGTAATGATATTTCTTTTCTAAACTGTTAAAAGTAGGTCACTAGGTCAAATGAAGGAAATTTTGATTATGACTGTTAAAGACAAAAGTAGTTCAGAAGGATAAATGAAAATAATTCCTAAATAAAACACTGTTCATCCTTCTGTAGCAAAATTATAGATTTTTTAATGCACACTTTGAAAGAACTGCTAGTTTGCTTTTCTACAAATCTTGAATACATTTAACTTCCTTAGCAGGCTGTCTGGGCAGAAAACGGTAAGATGTATCAAAATTAATAAATTATGTAGCAACAAAATGTACCCTTAACTAAACTGCATGTCAGTAAAATGTTATCTGGTAGGCATCTATTTTTTACTATTTAAAGACTGTTGATAAAAAATAGTTGAATTGTTTTTTTTGTGTACTCTGTTATTAACCTCTTTTGTTTATTTGTTTATAATGTTAAGTCTGAAAAGTACACAGTACAATGCAACAGTTCATTTGAAGATGTTATTAGTACTTAATTGTAAGTCTTGCAGGTTTGGTTGCGTAGCAACAAGGCTTAGAAACTTCCTGTTAATGTTAGGTGCAATGCAATATAATCAGTCTCCCCAGTCTCTGATCTTGACCATTGTCTTAGTAAAGGATGATTATATAATGTAATAGGGAAAAAAAGACTTAATTCTGAACAGAACCAATAAGATATAAAAAAAAGTGCCCCCCAGAGGTATGATAGAGTCTAAGCTGTCAGGACTAATTTACATGTTATATAGAAGCCATTAGTATTTTGTTAGCTGTTATGTCCTTTTGTGAAAATCAACATGATTGTAAACCTCAACTGTCTCTGCTAGTTGTTGTTTATATACTTGTATAGTATCTTTTTCATTCTGATAATGTGAAGAATTAGGTGTGTCAGTAGGTCACTTGTAGCTTGTTGGCGTCCGCGCCGTAGCGCGACGCCCTTTATGGAATGAGTTCAGATTTTGTGAAAGGAAAGTTGTTGTTGTTATTTACTTTTTCAAATGTACATCAGTCTTTTGTCACAGATATTTTAGAGGAGGTCTAAATTTTGATAAATTCTAAAGGAATTTAGACACAACAAGATTCCTTAAAGGGAAGCTGACTCTACAATGGGTTTTTCAGGTGGCCTGAAATAACTTAAATATAGAAAAACGGTTTACAGTGTACAGACTGTGAGTGCCTATGTTTTATAAGGTTAGGGAATATTTTAAAAACACCAGTCCCTTTAAGATGATTAAAATAAGTCGTAAATGTCTTTCAATCCAAACTTAATTCTTGCACAGTGTGAGGTTGTTTATCAGTGTGCTGATATATTTGATAAAGTCTGATAGCTAGATTTGTAGAATAATCATTTAGTTTAATGGAGATAGTAAACTTAGGCTTGATTTGAATATGTGTTGGTAGGTTCGTATAGTTGGACCTTTTAATGTTACATGTATCTTGTGTATATCTGGCGTGTTGATAAAGAAAGGACAAATAACTAGGATGTAAAGTTCAATGAAGGAAAAATTACAGGTCATGCCTGCAAGTTTGTCATTTTAAATTTTAGTAAACAACAAGAGATTTGGATACCTTTTGTACCTTAATTTTTGTGAGCACAAGAATTTCTGTGAATAAAATTGAACCCAGTTTCAGGGTAATTAAGGCACCGCATTTTTTAGCATTTGTCAGTGAAATAACAATGCTAATGATTGAAAGATTAAATAAAAGCATAATGTGTTATTAATTTTTTTTTTAAGTCAGAGATCTGATATCTAAGCTTTCATGATGAAAACTTTAAATTTATCCATTGACAACCTTTGTATTAAGAACTTGTTGAAGGGCAATGCAGATGAGATGACTCTGTGACATAGCTAGTAATATGTTTTGATAGAAAATAAGTCTTTTCTTGGGCACAAAGCATTTTTATGTGTCATTTTTACTTATATATATGATCTGTGTTCTTATAAATTGTGTGCCAAGAACTTAGATTGTTCATGTCTTAGTCATGTAATAACATAAACTGCTGTATAGAGTACTGATTTCTTGAGAGCTTGAAGGCAAAATCATAGCTTTTTAGATGCCAATACTTCATTTTGAACTGGTCTAAAACAGTAAAAAGTAACGCCCTTGATAAAACATTTGTTTCAGTTTTGCTTGTAAAAATCTGCATGGTTCATTGGTTGCCTTGAATCTGACAAAAAGCGTCTTTTTTTATATGGCTCAAAGGTATTTGTTTATTCAGTCAGAAATCAATTTTTATATGAATTACTTTTTTCTACCAAACTTTCTAAAATTGTCTGTGTATTTTTTGTATTCATTCATCATTTATTCATTTTTGTAAAAATCTGTACTTAACGTCATTGTTTTTGTTTTTGTTTTTTTGGTAACAAAGTAGTAAAACTTGCATTTTACATTCATTGGTACGAATATGTGTTTTAGGGGAGATAAATCTTGAAATATGGAAAAAGATGCAAAGGAATTGGAGTCGTTTATAGAACCGGCTACATATGATGAAATAGATGCTACAGGTGAGTTTATGTGCAACTTGCTCAGCTTAACACTTTGTCTTTCCCTATTTAACATAATTAAAACTCATATATGTGAACAAATAACAATATATGTGATTGTACTCATAATATAAAATGTGTGAATCCCTCATTCTCCCTTTTTTCTCTGTTATGTTTATTGAACTGTTAGTCATACTTTTACCCTGATGTATGCTTAATGTAACATCCCAATGTATTTTCTGTATCAGAGTCATGCTTCATTGTACAAATTATTATATTCCTACAATATATATAATTAATAATGATTGGTTTTGTGAAGGTTTTTATGGCAAATGAGATTGTGTTTATAGAATTATGTAATTTCTGAGTTCTCTTTCATCATTTTCCTCATTTTGCCCTGAGTTACTTTTGAAATGTAATTCCTTGGTTACCTCAAAAGAATGCTTAATAGTTTTGATGGAGGTTTATGGCTATGTCAACAGAGTACTTATAAGTAAAGGTTGGGGTGAAAGGTTGGGGTGAACTATAAAATATCTTAAAAAAATTCTTTTCATGACTTTTTGATCTTGCTGATCAATAAGTTTACTCCATAAAGAATTCAGTGTCTGTATTATGTATATTGTTCTGTCTTCTGTTTTAATCCACATGTTTTATTTTCTGTTAACTTTGTACCAATGTTACAATGTATCACTGTTCATTTTGTACCAATGTTATCTTCTCTTGATTGATTTTCTAATAGCCATTTTGCCATATATAGACTAACATAGACTTATTGTGTTGTAAAAGTGCTATCTATTCAGTGTTGTGAGGACATATTGAACATAACTATTGATGAGAGCAGACTAAATTGTCCCCAAGGTGCCATTGGTGCAGGAGGAGCACAATGAGCTCTGAATCTAATGCTTTCTATAAAAGGTAGTGTGTAATATAACGACTGTGTGCAAATTATAAGGTAGAGGTAGATGGTTATACTTCTAAGGCTGTTTACATTGTTCAGCCTAATTAATCAAACTGCCTGTTGAGTGATGCCTACTACATCAGATTTTAAAGGGATTTAGTGTTTTCATGGCATCTTAACCTGTACCATACTAAATATCTAAAAAGGACATGTCCATCTTTCAGTTTGGACACATCCATTAACTGTTTTTGGGGGTCCTTATTGAAAACTTGCTGACTGAATGGCAAAAAGTGCAGACCATGATCAGACTGCTTGAATGTGCAGGTTGAACTGGGTCTGCACTGATCGCAACAGCAGTCAGTTCCCTCTGGCAGGGAAAGGGTAAATTATCTTACTGTTGAAATATAAACCTGCAGTTTCAAAGTTCTAGTAAAATTTGCTCATTCATTCAGGTTTATACCAAACGTATGAAAAATGGGAAAAAAATCTAAATTTTTCTCTAGAAGTTTAATATTTTGATGTACCGGTAAGCTTATATGGCAAAAAGTGCAGACCATGATCAGACTGCTTGAATGTGCAGGTTGAACTGGGTCTGCACTGATCGCAACAGCAGTCAGTTCCCTCTGGCAGGGAAAGGGTAAATTATCTTACTGTTGAAATATAAACCTGCAGTTTCAAAGTTCTAGTAAAATTTGCTCATTCATTCAGGTTTATACCAAACGTATGAAAAATGGGAAAAAAATCTAAATTTTTCTCTAGAAGTTTAATATTTTGATGTACCGGTAAGCTTATAAGTGTAATTCAATATTTTAAGTTGGATATATCAGTCAGTCTGTTTGTCTCAGAGATATTCTTGGTGTAGAATAAGACAAGATTTATCAGCGGCTGCAGTTTGATTTGTTCTAACATTGACAATATAATACTTGCCAGGATAAAAGGATTATGTCTTCAAGACTTGATGAGAAATTTGCTGAGAAAATTAATTGAACCTTGTTTGGAAAATATATTGATGGAACACAGTGTGTACTGTCTGACCTTAGCATCAACAGATGATGTTTGTTTTGAAGATGTACTTAGCAAATGATTGGAGATTATTCAAAAAACATATTAAGGGTACAGTGTAAAACTATTGTAAGTATATACAAATAAAGTAAGAGAGTGATACAATAGCTTTGTGTTGACATGATGTAATTACTACAGGATAAGAAGAAGCTAGTTGTCTCAAGCATAAATTGTCGCTTCAGGAGACATTTAGGGACCTTCACATGCTAGTTTTAAAAATCAGATTATACAGTTGCAGATCGAATTTGATCAGCAGAAGAAAACAAATCATTTCCTTATTTTGTTGAATTTTTTTTTTCATTATTACCTAAAACTTGATTTAATGGACATACATTATCTGTTATTAATGTCAATAACAGAACCTACATGTAAACTAACAGTCATTTGTCTTCCAAAACCTTGACAGAAGAATTCTTTAACTTACCCATTTTCATTGCCATGGGAGCTAAATTAAAACTTTTGACATTGCATTACAATGAAGTCTCAATCATTCTCATTGACTTTCTGAAGGAACTTTTTTCTTCTCAGTTATGTACTGTGTAGTGGCAATGTTTGATAGAACCGCAGCAAGCACCCAGCTAGCTCAGTTGGTAGAGCGACAAACTGGGGTTGTGGGTTTAAGTCTCACTTCGGGTCCACGTTTCATCCTTGGTTTACTTAAATGGTGCCAGAAGTTAAAGACAGGAGGGCCTGGGTCAGCCTTTCAAGGTAAAAAGGGGAGGAGTGTAGTGGCGACATTGGGTAGAACCACAGCAATATTGCTAAGACACTTCCTGTACCATATCAAAGATAAATACATATGTGAAGTGACATGACAAAATGAACGATCTGGCTGATTTGACGTCATGTGAAAACGATGTCAAAGTTCGAAATAAAAAAATAACAAATGAATTCTGCAAATACACAACGATTTCAGCCATTTCTGTATTTCTTTGAAGTGCAGTCATCGAAAAATGCAAGTAAAGTCTGCAACAGCTACTAATTAAAACATTGATATGGATCACACAACAACCACAACCAAATCAAATATTGCATGTTATGTAGTATAAGGTCTGTGACATCCAAAATTATGAAGTGAAATGTTATTCATGTAATGTTTATTCTGCTATTCTGCTAGTGCACCTTTTGGTACTCAGATTGCAATAAAAAGTACACAAAAGTAGTTTCAAATCACTCCTTCATTTGAAAGTGAAAAAACCCTGTAAATATCAAATTTGACCACCATGTTCATAATCTCATGACATGGCCCATATTTCTCTTGCTATTACTATAAGAAGCTGAAGTTTTTTACCTTCCAAGAAGTTCAAACAACTCCTTTGACCTTATCATGAAAACTTTACCACTCCATTTGACAGAACCATGAGAGCTTAAACACTTAACCTTGGCATTATTAACACTTCCATTGACAAAACTTAGCCTAACTATGACATAACTATGAGAACTTAATCACCTTTTACTTCCACTTCACAGGTTTGATATCTTCTGTACAATGTGACCTTGAAGGCTTTTCAAGATTATTTCTATATTAAACACAACTCAAACACTTTACTTGGCCATTATCATCAGAGCTTTTAATCACTTCCTTTTACAGAGCCATTGTAACTCAAATGTCACACATGACATAATCATAAGAGCTTAATCATATCCCATGCTATTACCACTAATGCTTAAGAGATTCTCTTGACATTACAATAAGAGCTTAATGCAACAAGAAAACACTCATTACAAAAATTATATGATTTTATCACAATGGCTGAGAGAAGCAGGGTGTAAGTGCTAAATAGGTGTATGTCCAAATATACATAATTCTGATGCATGTTGTTATATATAATGACATTAAAAGGATGTATGGTAATTGACCTAAACTACTGAATAATTGAAAATTGTTTCCTAAGACAGTCTAAGACTTTAACAGGAAGTGTACAAGCTATTGATTTGTAGTGATCTCTTGTATTGAATATGTTGCTGAATGAAAAGTGTTGAACCAACAAAAATTTTTCCTTGTGGATACTAGTTTTCTGTAATTTTGGGATACTTTATCTAGATTTCAAAGCAATGACTGAACCTATGGTGGTTTATATGATTCCATTGTCGAACCGTAAGTTATTGAATGTATTGATTTGTATACAAACAGAATATCTGATCCTGGCATTTGAGAAGAAACATATGGAATTTTCTGGTGTATATTTGGCAGGCATTGTTTAGGGCCGAGAAGGTTGTGTAATATGCAGCATACTGTTTGCATGTGTTGCAGGATAATCTCAAAGAGAGTCTTGGAAAATTTTAAAAAGCTTTCCAGAAGGTGCAAATTTAAACCACTCGCTTTTTCTACTGGTGTTAAAAATTGTTTTACAACAAAAATTCTGGAAGAAAAGGAGTTCATAAAATTCCATTGCTCGAGAATTTATTAGTTGACAGATAGTCATTCTTGATAATTTCTTTTGCTAGTCTTTGTGTCAGGACGACATACTGTCATATTTATCTTAAAGTGAAAGAGTTTATCAGTGGAGTGAAAGTATAAAGAGATTGATTCCCTACTTTCTGTTTATGGCAGATTGTAGTATGAGAGCTTTTGATATTGCTTAAAGAGATGAAACAACATCAAAACTGTATGTGGTACATTACAAAACTTGGTTTAAATTTTGGGAAAAAAAGTGTCACATTTCAGTGAGGTTTCTTGCCTGTGGCTATTTTAGCTACAGTTAATCAGACATGCTGTCTATGTTATTGGTATTACAATTTTGTTTTCCAACTGGTGTATTTTCAGAGTACCAGCCGATGCCTCATGTACTTGGCTCGGAGACGACGGAGGAAGTGCAACCACAGAATGAGCGAATCATTTACATCAACTCATCACAGCCTGTCAAATACTGCTCAAATAAAATCTGGTATGTATAGAAATATTCTGTCCTACAGAATGTCAGTTACGTTGCTTGAAGGCGTACTGTGTGAGCCTAGTTATCTGATAGGGAATTAGTTACTTTGTTGAATTTTAAGTTGGTCTGTTTTTCTTTCCAGAGCACAGACCATATATTGATAAAATAATGAAATATTAGTTGGTCTGTTTGTCCGTAGGCCAGACCTTATCCAATCAATAACTAGAGAACGCTTTGGCTAACTGTCATTAGATTTAGTGGGGAAGTTGGTCATGGCCAGTAGATGACCCTGTTGATTTTGAGGTCAGTATGTCAATAACAGAAACCTTAACCACAAAAAGCTTGTCTGATCAATAACTAACAGTCAGCTGATTTGATGGGGGAGGTTGGTCATGACTGGTAGATGACCAATTTTGATATTTAGGTCATAAGGTCAAGGTCATCATGTGACCCTAACCGAAAAAGGTACTTCTGATCAATAACTCGAGAACACTTCGGCGTACATTCATCAGATTTGATGGGGAGGTTGGTCATGACCAGTAGATGACCCCTATTGATTTTGAGGTCAGTAGGTTAAAGGTCAAGGTCATAGTGACCTTCACCACAAAAGCTCATCTACAGTCTTCAGATTTGGTAGTGTGGTTGGACATGACCTGTAGATGACTCGTATTGATTTTCAAGTCAGTAGATGAAAGGTCAAGGTCACAGATGTCCATATAAGATGACTTAATTTATTGCCATTAGAGGGGCATACATGTTTCACAAACATCTTGTTTCTTATATTTCTGACTTGGTTTCCTCATTATAGTCATTATTACATAATGCTTTATTAAGGCTTATGTTTAGGCAAATTGTCTAACTGCTATAAAGGAGAGCTGCATTAGATAGTCCTAAGAATGTTAAATGTATTTCTTAATTTGATAAATTTTCCAGATATGTAATAACTGTTTGTTTTTACATTGATATTCATTCGAAGTTTTATTTGTTCTGTGTTTAATGTATTCCTGTGTAACCAGTATTGAATTTACTGTTATAGAAAGGAAAAAGTGAATTTGTCCTTTGGATAGTATACATACACCACATTTTACTAGAAATACAGAATCTTTTCAATAGCTTTATTTCTTCTTTACATTCCTTTCAAAACCATTCTCTGTATTTCAGCACAGCCAAGTACAGCTTGATATCATTTCTGCCGAAGTTTTTGTTTGAACAGTTTCGTAGATATGCCAACATTTTCTTTCTCTTCATTGCTTTACTGCAGGTGAGTTGTTATCCCCTATTCTCCATCAGTTATTTCTGCAAGTAGATTTGTTCATATTGTGTTAATCTTTCATTCAATATTTGTGTACAATCAGATTTGTAAGTATCTTTTAAAGTTTTCTTTTTCAGGTAAAACAGGTTTGAAATGAGTGTGAAGTTCATCTTGTGATGTAGTATAAAATGTTTCTCAAGCTGGATTCAAACTCAAGACTTAGCTCACAACTTAGAAAAAATAATTATAAAATCAACCATTTTGATTATCTGTGAATAAGTTACTCACCCAGATTTCAAGAAATGTGCTGTCCATGTCCAAGTTTCTTTAATAATTCTCAAACTAATTTTGAAGATTTGAAGTTTTATTGAGAAAATTAAATCCACCGATTGAGTGGGACAGATCGTAGAAGTTTACTTAAAGGCAATAGAGTATATGCAGAAGTATTCAAGCACTACATGTTTATAGTCTGTTATGGAAAGATCATGTTATGTACTGAAAGTTTGTGAAAGATTTTATCAACATTTAGCAGCCATTATCATCATGAAAAAGGGGTCCAGCATTGACTAAACATTCCTAAGTTGTTTCTTTTAAATCCTAGGTATTTCATACTTTATGTAGGGTATTCTTATACAAATTGAGATATTAACATGTGATCTTTCTCCATTATTATGTGTATAGAAACAAAAGGGGTTAACACAGAAGTTGATTCATGTATATCTTTCCTGCTATTTCAGCAAATCCCGAAGGTGTCACCTACGGGACGATACACTACTGCAGTACCATTGTTATTCATTCTTTCTGTATCGGCCATCAAAGAAATCATAGAAGATTATGTAAGTTCTCTCAATAAAGCAAACATTATTCAGTAGTAATGAGTTCTGTTAGGAGTTCTTGTAGTTATTATTGATCAGATGTTGCATTGAATCATGAATATTTACATACAGGACATTCTGTACTCTGAAATAAATCCTCATTTAGACTACCATATATATATCAAATTGCAAAGGTTAGGTTGGATTAACAGGAGTACTCAGTCATTACTGTTTCTAATTAGTCTTTCAAATAAGGGTTTTTAGACAGACTTATAAGATATGACAATGGCATATTCTATCATGTAATGATATTATTGAAGAACATATGTCCTTGGTTTAGATTAGCAGTGCAACACTAGATAAGCTGCTAAGTTGCAGCTTTTACCAGAGAATATTTAATGAACTTCTAAATTCTCAAGTCATTTGCATTTGTGAAGTACATGTATTTTTTCAGTATTGTTGATTAATAAAAACAGTTAACTACTGTACAGCTTTAAACAGTATAGTCTTTAACTCAGTACACATATTCTTTAAGAGTTAAGAATAAAAATGAGATTTCTTTAACAGTTTATAAAGACTGTGCATATGAAGGACATACAATGTTTAAGTATTCAAGATTTTGCTCCCAAAATGCAAAATGGCTGACAGATCAAATATCATTACATTTACGACTATACTTATTGTTTACAGAAAAGACACAGAGCAGATGATACAGTAAATAACAGAAAAGTCTCAGGTAAGTTAGGTTTTTGTCACATTAAAAATGTATTTCAGTGTGGTATTGACTTGTGTAGCAATATGTGCTTAAAACTGAAATGTGCTGAAGATGTCGGTGAGATACCAATTTAGTACTGCCTTTTCCCACTTTAGATGCATTGTTTTGTATGTGGTTAATCTCATAATATTCTCATGGAAGGTCAGTGTTTTCAAGTCATATTGAAGTTGAAATCCAAAAATTGAAAATTTTTCAGTGTTACGAAATGGTGTATGGCAGATGTTAAAATGGAAACAAGTTGTTATTGGCGACATAGTGAGAGTCATCAATGGACAGTTCTTTCCAGCAGATCTCATTCTTTTATCTTCTAGGTATGTATAGAAGGATGTATTTAGGATTTCTGAATCATCAGATATTGCTCCTTGGAGTAGAAGCCCCAAAACAAGGGCTCTTCAGGGATTTATTTATGTAAAATTACAAGAATGAAGTTAAGCCAGTCTTTTGTGCTAGAATGTGAAATTTTGATCTTTCTTACATGTTTTAACATTAAGCTGAGTAGTCGGCCCCTTGAAGTAAGATCATTGTCTAGAGGGTTCATTTACAAGTAGTGTCTCACAAATGTTTCTCAATACTGCTGTATTTCTGCAAGTCTGGGATATGTTCAATGTATTAATTAAATAAAGGTGAAATGGTAGCAGAGGTAGCATTTGATGTGACATTTACCATCCTGTCTGTTTCATTACCTAAGTGACATGTGCTCCGAATTTCTAGACGTCTGTAAAAGGAAAACTCAATTACAAATCCATTAGTTATTCTACTAGTTACTAACTTCTGTCTTGTAATGCAGTTTGCTCTTTTGCATTGAAGCAGTTCTGTTATTGAGGACACCTGATTTGTTAAAATAATTTATCTTTACACGCTTTCAGTAGTAGTTAAATGTGATATTTCTGTAGGTTATATTCTGACAAACACAACAGTGAAATAAGTATAATATAAATTTTCACTGTTCCCTGTCTTGAACCAGATGGAACTATTTTTTTTCATTGGCAAATTTACCATGCCAGATTCTTACACATTTGACTTACAAATCATGATGTCAGTTGATGATAAAACATGTATGTTGTCCTTTGTTATTTTTCTAATCATATCAGTGAAGGTAAAAGAAAAAGATAAGTTGTTAGTTTCAGTGACAGTTTGGGTATCTTTCATTTCTATACTGTAGTATCATTTTATTTCCCTTAGGCTTAATTTTCATGTATTTCGCGCTCGGGGCAGTGCGCGAGTTCAACCCTAAGCTAAATTTTATCATACGATATTGTTCCAGATACGTATCTGAAACTGGATGATGTCCAAATATACATACACTTGGTAATTTAGTAGCCCATATCGCTATTTGAAATAAGTTTGAGGCATTAGGCAATTACATGAATAAAGGAAATAAAACTAACTCATGTTACATTTTCTTTTTGAAGGTTATGAATGTTACTGCATGTTACTGTATAAGTAACATGCAGTAACGGTCCAGTGTAAGTTCATAGTTAAATAAATGACATGGGTACGATTTCAATAATCAGGGAGAAAAAACAACGGTCCGATAAATGCGTAACAAAGGAAGTGGTAATTGACACGTGGCAACCGAGACATAAATAACTTGCATGTTCAATTAAACAGTAGGTATTTATAAAGAATCTGTCAAAACTCGTTTAATGCATGACTTTTTTTTTTTTTTTGTACAAAATACGATTTGTGCGAATTTACGTCCGCGCGAAACAGTATTTTCGGTGATTGCGGGAAATTTCATGCCAGCCAAATTAAATGAAACCAAATGTTCACAAGTGACTACCATTCTTTCTGCTGCTCTTTGAGGTTGTAACTAAAGATGTTTTTTATTTTCAGTGAGCCTCAGGCAATGTGTTACATTGAAACCTCAAATTTAGATGGAGAGACAAATCTCAAAATTAGACAGGTAAGTTGTTTTTTTTCACTCACACCTGGCTGACAGAATTATGCTTTTTGTGGAAAGACTGATTTGTCACTTAGAGGATGAAGTCTATAAAACTTGTAATTTCCAGGAAGATACTATCATTGATTTCTTCCTATTTGCAAAGTGGAAATTTAAGCATGTTAATTGGAACATAATTGAATAAGTCTAAGTGAATTCTATTTTTGTCAGAGACTTATTAGGTTGCTTAGGTTTATTTTATGTCACCTTAAATTCCAGCATATATTTCATCTATATGTTATTTAGAGTTTAGTTTTTATTAGGGATGCAAAAGGTTAACAGGTTAACCTACCGAATAATTGGTTAACCGGTAACAATTTTTCGGTGAGGTTAACCGAAAAAAAAGGTAAAAATAAAAACTTTAAAAGTAAAAACTGCAAAACAAGCCCGCCGGGCTGACAACGGTATTTATCGAACGTCATGGTGATAAACCCCAGATGCGCAATACAAGTGTCACGCATCTCGTTTATTTGGTAATTGTCACTTTTGCCATTGTTATGATTAACAATTATATAAACAATGCGTCTCCTATTTGCAGCTGCCAGTTAAGAGTTTAATTGACACTATTGTTTGTTTCCTACTCGCTAAAAACTTAAATTGAGACTAAAGGAAGATCGCCATTGATGATTTCTTAACAATTAACACGTCAAATCAATTTGTTTTCGAAGCAGTTGCAATTTATGTAATGTCTTATTAATTTGTTTTTTGATATTAAGACTTGAATGAGTAATTAAATAAAAGATAAAACTCTTTGGTGTGTTTTTTTTATTTATTTATTTTATGTAGGTAGATCTAATGCAATACATTTCATTATAAGAATGAAACATTAAAACAAAAACTGATTGAAAACATTAATATTACCGACAAAGATCGCATACATTTATTAAATGAATTTAAAGCAGTAAGAAATTACGAGGGGAACGCATATGTATCTAATAGGCGAACACAATACTCTTTCGGCCCGCAGGATCCGAATAGTAAACACTATCCCATCAACTTCCGGTTTCGCTTTAAAAGTGTACATATCATAAACAGTGACTAGTAGGCACGAAATTATTTTCATTGTTTATCGGTTAATCGGTTAATTTACCGGTAACAGCATCAGGTTAACCGGTAAATGAAAAAGTTACCGTTTACATCCCTAGTTTTTATAGCTTGCCATCACTGTAAATTTAGTAACGTGTTAGGCTCTAGAACATTATAGTTCATGTTACTAGGTAATAATGTTATGTTGGTAGAAATAATGTAGTATTATTTCTGAGAAGCTTTTCAAGTGAAGCAGTAAAATTTGTAACCTTATACAAGATCAGGTTGAAAACAGTTCCTCTATATTCTTTGATGTTGGTGTGTCTTAGGAGTTTTTTTTGTAATCAGGATCAGCTTCAGTGCTTTGTGGGAAGCCTTAATCTTTACCTTATAGCTTAGAGTGTTTACTCTTAAAATCTTGAAACATATGAGGTATTCATAACCTTGAAGTGCACTAAAGTGCTTTGATTCTGTTGCAGGTTTTCTTAAAAAGACTTTTAAAATTTAGATTTTCAGAGTAATGGTTAAGGTAGAATTTTAAGAAGTAAAAAAATGTCTATGTGATTTCAAGAAATACTGTAAACCAGTCATTGTTTTCTATACATAACAGTGAAAAAGCTCACTTAAATTGGAAAAAAACTGTAATAGAATTTTCAGTAGGTTAGTGCAATGAATAGTATGCAAAGGTCAGTTTCATTCAGTAATGGTTCAGTTTTGAAGTGTTATAGTATAAGTAAGCAGGTCTTGGTCACCATTGCTATATTTTTCGACATTAACATGAATTACTTAAAGCCCAAAAGGCTAATGGTTAGGTGTTGCTGTTTGAGATCTATACACCATAGGGTCGTTTTTTAAGAGATTTAAAGGTAGTACTCTCAAGAAAAACATAGTATCTCTTTCAACAGTAGTTTTGGTACAGAAAAAAAATCTTGTCTGTGCATTTTAAGAATACATGTATATATTTTGGGACACTAAGGACATATGTTAGCTTACTGGATATGCATTAAAGATATTTTCTATCTATTAGGATACATTTCTCTACATATCAATACTATAATTGCTTGATGTAAATTGACCCTCTAACTCAACTGATTCTTGTGTAATTACAGGGCTTACCTCAGACATCAAAGCTATTGAATAAAGTAGATCTTTCAGAACTCACAGGGACCATAGAATGTGAACCTCCTAATAGGCATTTACTGGACTTTGTCGGAAATATACGACCATCTCGTAGACAGTAAGTATATGGTATATAAGAAGTGGTCATAGTAAATATCTGGTATATTAGAAGTGGTCATTACTGTCTTGCATTCCAGGTCGTCATTGATAATACCACGTTAATATTGTTGGGCTTCTCAGATTTCTCAGACTCTCTTTTTGTTTCACTTCATTTTGAATATAATTTTTTTTTTATGAACATCTCCTTACATCTCTTTTGGCAGAAGTTTTGTGCTTTATCCAAATTGTCATAACACTTTCAAACTTAAAGTGACAGTATTCTTATGATATTGATGGGGGCTTCACTTGATTTCAGTTGCTTCTTTTGTTTCACTTTTTGGTGAAGTCTCATCAACAGTAAAGTATATGGTGATTCAAAGGGTCATTACCTTTTCACTATCTACATGTAGGTCATTTTAACAATGTTCGAGTAATATTGTCCAGGCCCTCAAGTAGATTTCAGGTGCTTTTGCTTATTTAAGTTTGACTTTAATGTATTGATATCTCATGGTATCCTGTGCAGTATTTCAAGCATCAGTTCACATTCTGAGTCATTGTTGAAAAGACTATAGTTTATTGGTTTATTGCTAGGGTTTCACATAAATATGAGGTGCTTCATTTAATGTAGAAATAATCAGTTTTAGCTTTCTGTGAGTTCTCATTTATGGTTTTAAATAAAAGAAGTCCGTTGACATCTTGTAGATTATTTCATCAAGTATATACCTAAGGAAGAAAATACTTAAGAATAAGTTAATGGTATACTGGGGTTTTTGGTAAGGAGTGTTTTATCTGAGTAAGGTTGTACTTAGGTATGATTCAGTTTACTGGATGTATATATCTTTTGTCATTGAAGCAGCTTTTTTTCTGATCTGTAATGTCTAGAAAGTAAAGAATAAAGATTAACTGTTTCAATTTTCAGAGCCATACCACTAGGTCCAGACCAGTTGTTACTAAGGGGAGCAATGCTTAGAAACACCAACTGGATATTTGGTAAATTCTTATCTTTTGTAAGAAAGAATGGTTTAGCTACTTTAGAATGTCTTGAACTCACATTTGTAATTTGAACTTACAATAATAACCGTAGATTTGATAATTTATGCCAGTAGAAATATTCATGATTTTTGCATGTGACTTTTTTTCCATGCAGAAAACGTTTTGCCCTTGGAAATTTCACCAAATAGGAAAAATGCATTCTGGTTACAAAGGTCAGCTGTTAGACAATTAAAATTCACAAATTTCTTCATGCCAGTATCCATTAACTCAGATTCAAAAACTTACTGGCACATTGAAATATCCACTTATATGATATTCACTTGTTAAAAAAGTTCTTGGAATTAATTTCTGTGCATATTTGCAAGTGCTTCAATTGCGTAAAGTGAAAAAAACTTTTGTTATTTTAAAAATTATTGACTGTTCCCATTTACAGGTATAGTGGTTTATACAGGTCATGAAAGTAAACTGATGCTAAACTCAACGTCTGCTCCACTCAAAAGATCCAATGTTGAAAAGATTACAAATCTACAGGTAAAGTTGCAGACTTAAATCTTGAAATTGTATCATTAAATTTTGTAGGTTATTTTTTAAGTTGTTAATAGTTAGACATGAAGTGACTTATTTCTGCAAAACAGGGTGTTTATGTTTTCAAAAGGTTTTTTGACCTAATACATATTTTTTTTCCATTTCAGATTTTGTTTTTGTTTGGCATTCTCCTATTACTGTCTCTGATATGTACAATAGCCAACCAGATCTGGACATCCCAGCATAAAAGTACCCATTGGTACTTGGCGTATGAAGGTTGGTGTTCCAGATATTGAAATAAGTGAAAGAATAAGATCTTCCTTTTGAATGTAAATTCCTCATGTAGTCCCTATAGAAATTGTCTACCTTTACTGTTTTGTTGCTTTGGTTGCACTGGAATGTGGCAGTATATTTACTTAATAGAATATTTGGATTAAATAGAAAATAACTCTTTGAAAGTATTTATTTTTGTGTTATTATGTAGTTACTAATCAATTCTGCTTAGATCTTTTTATAAACTTTGAAATATATGATAAGAAAAGGTCAAAATACTTTTCAATTTTTTTTCATTTACTCGACAATGCTAGTAGTTCATAGCCATAATGGGTACCCAGTTTACATGTGGAGATGGAAATGGCAATTCATTTAAACTTTTGTCAGTGACTGTGTATGTGATTGATATATCCAGGTTAAAAGAAAATATGCTTTGAAAATAACTTAATAACAACATTTTGAGAGAAGTTTTTATTTTTACCAAAAAAAGAAAAGAGAAATATTTTTTGATTTGATATACCAATATCGATGGTGTATTTATTTAACCTTTTTTTCAGATTTGCCTCCCAGCAACTTTGGATACAACTTTTTGACATTCATTATTCTATTTAACAACCTGATTCCCATCAGTTTGCAAGTCACACTGGAAGTTGTCAAGTTTATACAGGCTATATTTATTAACTGGGTAAGTTACTGTCTTAATTGACTAGATTAATCTTAATTGTATTTTTAAGAATGATAAGGAGTTTGTCTCCTTCTGAGTACCTATCAACTGTACAAAATTACAGGTTCTAATACTTTGAGAAGACAGGTATTCACATAGAAAGTAAAAGGATGATTTACTGTATTTGGAATAAACATAAGCTGTATGGTCATAATCTTCAGTCACAGCATACGTATTATGCAGTAGGCAAAAGGTAAAAAAATTGTCATCAGACTTAAAAATTTCTACTTAACTGATTTTTTTATTGTTTTTTTATTTTATTTTATTTTTTTTTTTTTTTAATTCATGAACAGTGACTGTTTTGTTGTTGATTAATTGACACATAGATCAGTCAGCCTGTCTCTGATAGTTTTCAGAATTAGTAGACCTAAACTGATCATACTAGATGAATAATTCTCAAGCTTTTGGCTTCTTATTGTTGGCAAAGCTTGTACATATTTTCATGTCTAAGCTGTGAAAAGTGTGCAAAATTTAACCCACATATATTCTACATCACTGAACCTTGGTCTAAATGAAATTTTTGCCCTTTTATTGTGTGCAGGATTTAGATATGTATTGTGAGGAAACTGATACCCCAGCCATGGCTAGAACTTCAAACCTTAATGAAGAGTTAGGACAGGTTTGTACATTGTGCAGTATGTTTGAATGTTTTAAAAAGACAATTTTAACAGTATGATGATTTGTATAGAAACCATATTTGAAAATACAAGTGAAGTACGTGTGGTTTGCATAACTTAATCCAGAATCTTCCCTTTTTTAGAAGACAAAGAAATCCAGGAATCACAGTTTTTCAGGCACATCTTTGATGGGGCTTGGTAATGTTTTGAACACTGCCTTTTGATTCTACTTTCTGCATAATGACTAATTTGTTCTGAGTAAATTGACAGTTTCATGCTAAAATTCCCATTTTCTTTGGATCTAATAAAAGATTTTGCCTGCATTTCAGATAAAATACATTTTCTCAGACAAGACAGGGACCTTGACAAGGAATGTTATGACATTTAGAAAATGTTCCGTTGCTGGTATAATGTATGGGTAAGTTTATTACGAAATAATAAGAGTTGAATAAATAGTAAGTGCTGGGCTTAAAAAGGCAAACAAAATGGAGCAAGCTTATTTTTTGTACCTTTAACAAAATTTTCCAGGTATTTTAAGATCAAGCTCAGAAAAAACCGTTAATGTTTTGTGAATTTATGTTTTATTAAGTCTCTGTTTATTGTCTTGAGGTCTGTAAATACTGTTTTTCAATTATATTTATTATACAGTGTTCTGGTATTGTTTTCTTTGTGGCAATGACAATGCTGACTGGTGAAACCATGAAAATTGATCAGTGAAAAGATTAAGTTTTACTGCTCAGTCTGTGTCCTCTATCGGTGACCTAATTGACATAACCTGTTTGTATTCAACAGTTACAGTGATTCGGAAGGTTGTGCGCAGTGCACAATTCCCGCATAGACCTTTAAAAAATTCCAATGTTATTCCCATCAAATGCGGCGAATTTAAACAAAAAATTTCAGAAACTGCATGAAATCTCGAAAAGTGTTACATGTAAACACTGCATTCAGAGTTCTTCTCATATCACCGTAGTGTGAGATACAGAACTAAATGGGATACTTAATTTATCAGCACCAATAATTTCCAGTTTCCATGTTCATATTTACGTTCACTGAAAATCACACCCAGAAAAAGAATTTTAAAAAAGATGATAAACAGCTCATGAGCAGCGGTCTCATAAAAAAAGATGAAAATAACAACAATACTAGTATTCAACTGAATAACACTGAAATCCAGAATGGTTATTCTATACAGGTAATAGGGGAAAACATTTGTACCAGTAATGAAAATACGATTGAAAGCCAAAAAACTGACAGTAATATTAAAGAGGTGCCTAATGAAAACACATGCCTGGAAAAAAATCCAGAGAAAGTTATAAACAAATGGAACAGAAAACATAACGGAGACATTGCGTTCAAAACTGTCTGATCCACTTGAAGAAAAAAGAAAACAGACTGGGGTTTTTTCCCAGTAAAGTAATTTTTACTTGACATGTAAAATGCTAACAGTCAAATAAATACTGTTGAAAGTGTTTATTTGTACATGTTTCTTTAGATCAGTTAAAGTGCCCATTGAAATTGAAAATTTCCCATTGATTTTGGGGACATGGGGGCATTTTTCCCATTGTCAAATATTTCTTCATAATCTCTGCATTTATATAATTTTACAAGCAAAAAAATATAAAAGAAAAAAAAGTTCTTCTTTCTGACTATATGATAATGACAATTCAGTCAGTCTATCAGATCAAATAACCACTAACATTTTAAATTGACCAGTATTGACCAATGTAGGAGTATTGACTGGGACAGTTTTTATGCAGGTTTAAACTGAGTTTTAACTTCCCAACCTTTATACTTAAATCATGAATTTTATGCCAGAACAATTAACAAAATGTCTCAGATGTTAGAAAAAAGTGGTTTATTTGAGAATTACCATTGCTACATACATTGTACTTAAGTATTATTCAGGAGTAAGTTGTTCTTTAGTGAAGAACAATATCTTTATAGATTTTAGCCTGCTCATATAGTATTAGGATTTACATTGAAGAGAAAAATATCCAGTCGAGTTAGACCAGTTTGAAAGATAAATGATGAGAAATGTTGGCATTTTGATGCTACTAAATTACTTACAAAGTTTAAGATTAAGTTAATTGTTAAGATAAATATTAGTTTCACAGAACAAAACTTGAATCTGTCAGTTTCAAGTCATTTGGGTCAGCCCTGTTTTTAGACAGCCCCTTGTTTTTTTATGTTTTTAGGAACAATGAGGAGAGTGAAGGAGCATTTAATGATGATACATTGATCCAGAATCTCAAACAGAATCATGTAAGTTATTTATAAAAAGTAACCCTAGAACTCAGGTAACTTTGAAACCTGTCCCTATAGCATTAGAATTTACATTTTAGAGAGAAAAAAATCCTGTCCAATGAGACCATTGATTAATGGTGAGAAATGTTGGCATTTTGATGAAATTCCAGAAAACTAAATTATTTACAGAGTTTGAGATTGAGTTCCTTGTTAATTAAGATAAATATTGGTGTCTCAGAATAAAAACATTGTGTTAATACACTGTGTTAATAAAATGAAAAAAAGAAAAATGAAATAAGCATAGAGCAGTTATGTAAGCAATTTCAGTTGTCTCTTGTCTCTCATTAATTATAACATACTATGGCTTGAAAACTACAATGTATTTGTAATATTGATTTGGAATTTGTGCCATGACTTTTTTGAATATTGCCTTATTGGGTTAACTTCATTTGTGCTATTCCTAGAAAACTGTTGCTGTAAATTTTAACTCATTCATGCCATGACTTGAAAACCATTTGCAATGAATAGTTGACTTCATTTTTGTCATGCCTTGAAAACTGTAATATTGATATTGCTTTCAACACATTAAGGCCATGACTTGAAAACTGTTTGCTGTATCATTTTTAACACATTAATGCCATGACTTAAAAACTGTTTGTTGTATTGCTTTTAACACAGTTATGCCATGAATTGCTTGCTATGATGAATTTATATCATTAATGCCATGCCTTGAAAACTATTAACAGTATTGATTTTCATTTGTTATGCCATAACTGCTAGAAAAATGAGTGTTTAGATCATGATTTTAAATTCTTAATTTTCAGGAAACAGCCAAAGATATAAGAGAGTTTCTGACATTGTTGGCAGTTTGTCACACAGTTGTACCAGAGAAAAGTCCAGACTCAAGCATTAACTACCAGGCCTCATCGCCAGGTATAATAGTTCTTACTCCCCCCTCTTTTTAACTTGTTGTCATTGTAGGATTTAAATCCAGCTAATGTATTGTAAAACAGTTTCATCTGTTGAACAGATTTTGTCCACAATTTAAAATTTCTTATTTGTCCTTTGTTTTAGAAGGTTGTAATTGTATGCATTGTGAAAGTAAAGAAGTTGTTGTGCCAAGACAATTGTAGGCGTATTTTGTTCATAGAAAACATGAAGTACATTAAATTGTTGGCACTTACACACATAAGAACTATAGAAGGGAATCATTGAAAGTGGTTCACTTATGTTGCCAATACTGCCTACACAATATTGATTTTATAGGTTAAATTCAAACTACACTATGTAGTCTAAGCTGGTTAATAGAAATGAAACATACTAGTGATATTTTACATTTGATTATTATGTTATTTTTTATTTTATTTTTCAAGAAATAGTAATTTTGAATTAATTTTGGATATTTTAATAGCTGTTAGCTATTTTGTCAACTGGTAATTCAGACATAGCTTTGTTGTCCATTCTTATACATGTCTTGTTTAAGCTCTGCTTACATGTGCATGTATCTTTGCAGATGAGGGCGCTCTAGTCAAGGGAGCTAAGCAGCTGGGTTTTGTTTTCTCAGCAAGAACACCAGATGCTGTGGTTATTGATGTGGTAGGTTTTCACTGTACATTATAGAAGGGACATTGTGAAGCTTAGATATGAATTAGATGCCAAAGCTCATGCCTATAGACATGGAAAATACAGACATTTTATAAGAAATTGACATTTTGAATATAATTTCAATAATATAAAATAAAAGTCACCGTAAAATACTGTTAGTATGCAGTTCTATGGTATAATAGCCAGTCTTTTATCAAAATTATTCATTTTTTAATATGGCAGTCCACAAAAAATTAAAACTGAACAGTGAAAAAAACTGTAGAGGAAGAATATCTATATGTGTAGTAATGCACTCATTGTGAAGGGTTTGAAATGACAACCTTGTTTTTTTCTACATACAGTTTGATAAAGAAGAAAGATATGAGATATTGAATGTGCTAGAGTTTACTAGGTAAGTGTAAATCATGTTTATTACTTTAATACTTCTCAGAAGTTAAGAGTACAAAAAGTATTAATGTTAAACTTTTGTGTGTCTATGGACTTAAAATGTTTTCTTGTAAATTTTTGTTGTCTACTAGTGCTTGAGTATGCTTTCAAAAGAGACATTAATTTTTCTGGATTGGAAGAAGGGTAGATGAAAATCTGCAATGATTGTCGGTAATATGGCTCAGTGCTCTTACCCCTCAAAACAAGACTGTTGTTTCATACAGAGGGTAGAGATCTTGTAATTTTATCCTGTCTAATGAATAATAGTAATATAACACTTAAAAACTTCTAAAAGCAAGCTTAAAGCATCATAAAAGGGAAGAAGAAACTGTCCTTGAACATTATTTCTGGCTTAATATAATCATGGTTCTTATTTCAAAGCTAGGTTCTTATTTCAGAGCTAGTTCATCATTGCTGTTAGGAAATCATTTAAGTTTTATATTCCAGTGATCGTAAAAGGATGTCAGTGGTAGTGAGAACACCAGAAGGGAAAATAAAACTGTACTGCAAAGGAGCGGTAAGGAACTTGCAAATGTATTTAGCAGTTTTAATCAATACTAACTGAATTTCCAAGTCAGCATTATATTACCCAGGGATAAGTTTTTATGGGGGGAAAAAGCTCTCAGAAGAGGTAAAGAAATTCATACATGAAACTCAATTGTAAGTGTACCAGTCTTTAATGCACTTTTATTAATTCTATAAAAAATAGGCCAGGTTTGAATGGGAAAAGCTGTGCACAGAAGCATGCACTATACTGTGATGAAAACCTGTCCTTAAAATTTTTGAGAGAAAAAGAAAAGAATTGAGTAAACTAGTATTACAGATCAATAAATTCTTACATATACACAAAATAAGATAGGTATTTCTCTAACAAGTGCATAACATTTATATTTAGAACTTTTTACATCTTTAAAGTTTTTGTTTTTAAATAAGGAAATGACATCATGATTTAATATTTTTGTAGTTGGTATATAGGCATTCCCCTTAGCCTCTCAGTCTTTTCATTTCTGTGAGCTATAGATTTTCTTTGAAACTAATATTAATAGATTTCTGCTTTCACTCATTTATTTCAGGATACAGTCATATATGAGAGACTGGAAGACACCCATAAATATACAGATATAACCTTACAACATTTAGAACAGTTTGCCCATCAAGGGCTGCGTACATTGTGTATAGCCTCCACAGAGGTTAATGAAGAGTTTTATGATGAGTGGAAACATACGTATTATAAAGCCAGTACATCCATTCAGAACAGAGACAAGAAATTGGAGGAGGCAGCTGAACTCATTGAGAGGGTAGAAGTTTATTAGAAATTACGATTTTATCATATGCATATTTTATTTCAAAAGTTTTAAGGGGTTTGTTTGATTTTACAACAAAAGCTTTGCTAGGTTTAAGAAGAACTATGTCTTAGTATATTAAAAATAAAACTGTAAAGCATTGAGAAAACTGATTTGTTTTTGATGAAGTTGGTTGATTGATTTGATTAAAGACCAGCTAAATGAATACCGTAAACGCTCGAATATTGTACGCTAGTGTGTATAAAACGCACCCCTGGTCTGGCCTCAAGATCTGGGATAAAAAGCTTGCATTGGAATGTAATACGCACAGAAATTTCGTCTGTAAATAGAGTTACCATTTGTCCATGTTTTTCGTTTAGGAAGCGGCCATTATCGATGCGCATAACAATTACATCGCGTGAATATCGCTACAGTTGCAATTAACTATAACATTAAGGACAATTAGCGCTAGAAACTATTTCTTTCAGAAATATCGAATAAACATGGCATTATTTCAAAGTGTCAACAACTTCTCAATACCTTTTGGATGTGTTAACAAACATCTCGTATTTATGGCGACATCAAAACAACACTAATTATTATGTTTGTTAAACAATATACGGACGACTCCTTTATCAAATTAATTGGTCAATAATTGTGTGAGTGCAAATATTGAAGGGCATAATACGGTTTATACATTGGTTATATGATTGAATCTTTAGTTATACATTTACAGAAAAAAGAAAAAAACGGCGTTATAATGGCTTTTACGATACCGTACTTTCAGTACTGATGACATTGGTTTTCTTCCCTTAATAACGCTCTCCAAAAAGAAGGTGCACCAAAAAAGAAAACATGATCATTTGGACAGAAATTATTGACTTTTGGCCGGTATTTTACGGGTTTTCAAGCTGGAAAAAATTGTCTGATGGCCCACCCTCGTGTATAATATGCACCCCTTTGTGGATACTGAAAATTCTTGAAAAAAGTGCGTATAATATTCGAGCGTTTATGGTATTTGTAATTGTGCTACTGGAAAACGATTTTTTTAAATTGAGCATGGTTGATACTCTACATGTATGTTTAATACTACTGTTTGCTGTAGTGATCCATTCATGTGCTTTCAGTTTTCTTATAAAGTTTGTATATTTTCTAGAACTTGCATCTCATTGGTGCTACAGCTATTGAAGACAAACTACAAGAGGTAAGATTTTTCAAGCAATGTATGTGTTGAAACTTGTATGCTCCTGGAATGGTTTCCCACCTTATATGTTGGTGCTTTTTTTTTTACTTCCCTTCAGAACAATTGACACCTGTCAGTGGTCTGAAAATATTTTTGAAATTCCTGTTTTTGAGTGGGTTATAATTTTTAAATATGAAAAGTGATTATAGACAGTGTTTCTAGAAAAATGGCCAGTTTATAACGTGACAAGCCTAGCTGATTAGATCAGTTAATAAATTAAAAATCTGGAGTCATTAAGATTTCAAAACTGCAAACAACTATCACATAAAATTTCTTTCTCTATTTCAGGGTGTTCCAGAAACCATAGCTAACCTTGCCAAAGCCGACATCAAGATTTGGGTACTAACAGGGGACAAACAGGAAACTGCTATAAATATAGGTCAGTTAATTCTGCAGTTTTTCATTGATTTGAAACCAAAATCTGCTTCCAGTGAATATTTAAGAACTTTTAATCAAGTAACCTTAATGAAAGTTATTTTCATGAATTTGTTACAGTTAAAAATATTTTTAAAGCATTGAATTTACATCCCAATTCTGTATGTGATTATTTAAATTGACATTAGTTAATTTAAGTATTATTACCTGGCTTAGTATATTTACTCACTATTGAAGAGAAGTCTAATTGGAATACTAATTTTTGACATGTTCATATTTTCAGGTTATTCATGTAAACTTCTCACACAGGGAATGCCTTTACTTCTGATCAATGAACATAGTTTAGATGTAAGTATGTGAAATAGTACATTCTGATCAATGAACATAGTTTAGATGTATGTATGTGCAATAGTACATTCTGATCAATGAACATAGTTTAGATGTAAGTATGTGCAATAGTACATTCTGATCAATGAACATAGTTTAGATGTAAGTATGTGCAATAGTACATTCTGATCGATGAACATAGTTTAGATGTAAGTATGTGAAATAGTACATTCTGATCGATGAACAAAGTTTAGATGTAAGTATGTGAAATAGTACATTCTGATCAATGAACAAAGTTTAGATGTAAGTTTGTGAAATAGTACATTCTGATCAATGAACAAAGTTTAGATGTAAGTATGTGAAATAGTACATTCTGATCAATGAACAAAGTTTAGATGTAAGTTTGTGAAATAATACTTGTGCTTCATAACTGGTTGTTTTGCACTGTTTGTCAGTAATCGTCCTTAATGAATATAAGTGCATTGTTTTGCACTGTCCATTTTAAAAAATCTTAATGAAAACAGATGTTTAGTTTCATGATACTCTCATGTATTATATTTTGTGTTTGCTAACTGTAACAGCCACCAATATGCCTAAGATGAGGAACATACATGTTGCTCATACGTCTGATTAAACTGTTGAATTGAATTGAATTGTAGATGCTTGAGCTTGTTTTCTTAGATGAAATTGTACAATGTCTCATCGATAAAAACTATTTTATCTCCCTTCTTCTCCCCTTCCCCCTTCTTCTCCCCTTCCCTTCCACACCACTCAAAAGAAAAGTGACAGTAGAAAAACAAAACCATTTGCGTAAATTCTGAACCTATTTTGATCAGTACTTGTGTTCAACTGGTGCTTTATAGAACCCATCATATGGTCAACAACTAACTGCCTTTTGCAAAACTTAACCACTTTTGAAAAGAGTTATAAAGGGCCACAGAATGAAATTAAGATTAAATTTTAGATGAATATTTCTAAAACTAGCCACTTTCATGAGCAACATGGATGTGTTACAATGATAAATTGTAATTAATCTAGTATTGTATAGCTTTGATGTAAATTCGTATTGCCTGCATCAGCCTTATGTTCACTATTACAGGGTACTCGAGAAGTGTTGAGAAAACATGTGGAAGACTTTGGTGATCTGATCAGGAAAGAAAATGATGTAGCTCTTATAATTGATGGAAAGGTATTGTATAATAGTTTCATTGTCATACAGCATAGAACTGAAGTATTTGTCTTATATGGAAAGGTCAAATCAGTATGAAGGTCAGAAGTTCTTTAAAAAAAAAAAAAAAAAAAAAAACAACAAAAAAAAACGGTTTTTAGTGGGAAGTCAGTCATCAATTCACACTCAATGCTTTCTATGTATGGGATAGGTTTTCCTTACATTTCATAGGTTTTTGTTATTTTTGAGAACATCCAACTTCTTCCAGTTACAAAAACAATAAGTATAAAGTAAAAAAAAAATAATTTGGAATTGCTGTTTATAATAAGGATATGTATGGACTGGATGAAAGCAATGTTAAGAAACATTGTTACAGAAATAGCAAATTTGAAAAAAAAAAAAAAAAAACAACAAAAAAAAAACAGCAGGACCCCATTAATGCTTTAACTATGACCCAATATTGATTTGACCTTTTTCTGAGTTTTGAGAAATTATGTAATACTAACCAGTGGTCATTATGTAGTTAATTTAATTTGTTTGACCATGATTTCTGCTTTCAGTACTTTTGAAGAAAATTTTCACTCATTTTTACTGCTTTATAGTCAAACATAAAACAGCCACACAGTATGCCAGCTTCGTATTTACACTGAATGTTTTTTTAGCTCAACAGTTTTGTTTAGTTGAGGCAGCCCTCTATAATTTGTATAATAAATTAGGAGTGACTTTGCTGAAAACTTGAGTCACAGCTGTCTTAGAGAGGAGAACTATGAGAATGCTATTTTTCTGCATTACTATATTCTGATTGCAATGGAACCCCATAAATGATATCTAACACTTATTTTTTTGTTGTTGACACATTCATTTAATTTGGTATGTATGAATTAAGATTTTGTTTTATGGACAAATTGATGTATTTCATAATTAAGAGATAACACTTAGTTTCTAGTAAATAACATTTCAATTTTAATGATATTTCTTAATGACCAAATAATATTTCAAAATATAAAATAATAATCTTACAAGATGTTATTCTGTAATTATGAAAAACATCTCCTCAAAAGGAATTCTTATTTTGTAAAATTGAAATGTTATTTCATAATTATAAAAATTCATTTCTTAAAAAACCAAATACATTTCATTAAAAAAAAAAAAAAAAAAAAAAACTTTTTGCGGGGTAATTATTAAGTACTATTTCATGAAAACATTTAATTTATTTCAGGAATCAAACTCTTGTTTTTATGCTCTTCGAAGGGCGAGCATATAGTTCCCGCTTTGTCAATCTGTCCATCCCGTCCGTTCGTCCGTCTGTTATAATTTTGTCCAGAGCATAACACAAAAACTATGAGAGATATCAAGACCAAACTTCATAGTTAGTTAGATCTCATTAAGGAGCAGTGCAATGCAGTGAACCATAACTCTGGCTTTATTAAATTTTGAGTTATTGCCCTTTGAAATTTCTCATACTTATTTTTTTGTCCGGGGCATATCTCACAAAGTATAAGAGTTATCAACTTGAAACTTTATAGATAGAAAGATCTCATTGATGAGCAGTGCAGTGCACAAGAACCATAACTCTTGCTTTATTAATTTTTGAGTTATTGCCTTTTGAAACTTCTCATACTTATTTTTTGTCCGGGGCATATCTCACAAAGTATAAGAGATATTAACATGAAACTTTATTGGTAGATAGATCTCTATGAGGAGAAGTGCAGCGTGCAAGAACCGTAACTCTATTTTGCATAATTTAGGAGTTATTGCCCTTTGTTATTTTTCATACTTTAAAAAAAAAAATACATATTAAACAGTAGTCCTTTTGAAATTGGCATTTATTCGGGAAGCATCCATCAGTTCTACCGATTTCTTGTATAATTATGAAATAAAAAAAAAATAGTCAGCCAAAAAAGTATTTATCAGATGTCACTTAAGGGGCTTCAAAGAATTCAAACTAAATTTATTGACAGATGTGTTTTCAATATCTGTATTATAGTTACCATAGTATTTTTGTGAAGCTGATTTTAACTAACTAAATTTACTTTGGAAGCAACAGTTGAACAATAATTTTGTATTAGGTACTTGTATCATTCTGTAAATCTGTATAATTAATAATTTATGGCTGAAAATTACTCCAGAAAGTGGTTTATAGGTCAGATGATTGTTGATGGAATATTCAAGTAATGACTTTTGGATACCATAGTAATATGCAGTTTACTGAGAAACCTTTTAAACAGTATTATTTTGATATTTTGGCTGATATAACCTCTATTTTAAATTTGCAAATATTTTAATTTTTTCACAGAGCCTCAGCCATGCACTGTCCTGTGAATGTATAAAACCCAAAGATCGCATAGGTTTAAAGAAAGTGAAATTTTATGCAAAGCATCAAGTATGCTGTTGTTTAAATTTTGTAACTGCTAGCTTCAGTTTCTGGCAAAGCTATTCTTTTTTACCTATCTGTGTGTGTTTGTTAAAGGTATGTTTAAGATATATTTGTATCATAGTATTTTTGACTGCATGGATCCATGTTCAAAATTTCGTATTTTGAAAAGTGATATGCATTATGGTTTGTTAGATGCCGATTTTTTTCATGAATTGTAAATACTTCTTGTGGTTTGGTCATTAAAGTAAAAAGGTATACTACATGATTTAGGTCATAAATGATAATGATATTTTTACACTGAAAAATGATCTGTTAATTAAGGTCATCCAATATTACATGTAGTGTAACAGTTCTGTTAATATAGCTGAGCAAACAAGTGAGTCTTTTTCAGAGTAAGAGTATGACATTCTGACATTTAATGCAATTCATTTTCTATAAGCTGCACATATAAACCTCTTTCTGCAGTAAAACCTTTTTATTCTTTAATCCAAGACTGTAAACCTTCTCATGCTGAATTTTTAAAATGGACTAACCCAACATTTTGTCTGGACAATTCCATTATTTATATTCAGTTTGGACAGGTCCATTCATATTTTTGTAAATATACTGATTGAACAGCGAACTGTGCAGACCATGATCAGACCATGTGGATATGCTCGCTGATCATGACCTGCTCTAGTCCTTGATACAAAAAAAGTGGCCACAAGCAGGATATGAATAAACTTAACAGCTTCCTTTTTATGCTCCCCAAAGGGCAAGCATATAGTTGTCGCTTTGTCCGTCCTGTCCGTCCATTCGTCCGTCTGTCATAATTTTGTCCGGAGCATAACACAAAAACTATGAGAGATATCAAGACCAAACTTCATTGGTAGTTAGATCTCATTAAGGAGCAGTGCAGTGCACAAGAACCATAACTCTTGCTTTATTAATTTTTGAGTTATTGCCCTTTGAAATTTCTCATACTTTTTGTCCGGGGCATATCTCACAAAGTATAAGAGATATTAACATGAAACTTTATTGGTAGATAGATCTCTATGAGGAGAAGTGCAGTGTGCAAGAACCGTAACTCTATTTTGCATAATTTAGGAGTTATTGTCCTTTGTTATTTTTCATACTTTAAAAAAAATACATATTAAACAATAGCCCTTTTGGAATTGGCATTTATTCGGGGAGCATCCATCGGTTCTACTGATGTCTTGTCTTTTGGTTGTTAACACTACTTTGATAAGGTTTTTTTTTACATATTTGGCAAAAGGGTTTTCCTCCTTAAAAATCTATAGATTTTCTCTCTTTTTAATGCATTTTGTTTCCTTTTATAGATAGCTTTCAATGTTTTGTTTATGATGAGTTGCAGTAAATGTTGTCAGTACTAATATTTAAAGGTACATATCTTGGTTAATTATGATATAATGTGATTGTCAGTATGAGTTGTGAACAAATACTGTGAAATCATTTAAATTCGCGGGCATAAAATTTCGTGGTTTGCCGCCAGAAGGCAATTTCGTGGGGTCATAAATTCGTGGAATTCTATTGCAAGGTTTAAAAAAAAATATGGGGCCGAAAATTCGTTGATATCAACATTCGGCAATATCCGGCATTTGTGATTTGAAATTGTTGACACGTAAAAGTTAACGTTTTTCCACCTGACCAAACAACCGAAGATTCGTTATTATGGTAATTAACCTATCGATCGGTCTTCTCAATTAACAAGTGTCAAGTGTCAATTATACTTTGTGATATGTTGAGCATCTTTTTCATTGTTAAAATTAAGGTGTGTAAAAACGGTCTTTATGATTTTTTTAAGCTGTGAAAAACGTCGGCCTTCCGTTTTTGATAATGCAACCTAAATTAGCGCCAATTAACCTTTTTGTTTGCAGCATTGTAATTAGTACAACAAAATACAGTAGTCAATTTACTATACTAAGTAATAAGTTCGAAAGTAATAATAGTTTACTCAATATCAGTAAAAATAAACATTTCATTCAGGGACCGTATAACTGCAAATAGCATCCGCAGTATAGTGCGGTTTGACAGACACGTCACGCTACGTCACTACAATTTCTACTTTCAGTTTGGATGCACTTAGTAAACAAACACAATACGGGTACACACCTGAAAAAATAATCATCTGTCGGTTTAGTATCCGATTCATACCTATGTTTATCGTGGATTCATTAAATGAAGTACAAAAAAGCCGCGGTTAAGCACACGACGATGTACCAACTACGAACCACGTCTTACACCTTTTTTGGTGCTGCTGACTGATTGCGCATACTTAACATTATCTTTGGGACAATTTGTTCGTCGGGACTTGATTTCGTGGGTTACCTGAACCACGAAATCCACGAAAATTAATCCCCCACGAATATTAATGATTTCACAGTATATTGATTTCATGAGCAGTTCCAATTTTTACTGATGATATAAGAATATAAATCTGACAAAGTACTTGAAAAAAGGATGTTTGGAGCAAGTAATAACTGTTTTGATTTTAAAGCCATGTCCTTTGGATATTGGCTGTAACCAGTGCAGAATATCATGTGCATAACTCTTAAATCTTTTGCATAAAGATTGTTTACCAGTAAAATTTTGATCAGTTCAGAATAAATGCAAGTTGTAACTATTTGTTAAAAAGAAATTGGTCCTGTTTGCATATAGCATTACAGAACTTAGCTGAATTGCAAAACATAGTCTATATTCTAAATTTCTGGTAAATAGGGTACTGTTTTTTTTACAGCAAATTAGTACAGATATGTTTTTTTAGTGCTGGTAAATGTTTGGAAATATTGAAGTCCTCTTCTCTTCTCTTTCAGACACTCAAGTATGCACTTGCCTGTGACTGTAGACAAGATTTCCTAGATATAGCTGTTTCATGTAAAGCAGTCATTTGTTGCAGGTATGTATTTAAATGCAGTTTAATGAAAACTAGATATTTAAAGTGACTGACTCACAGAATTAGCTTAAAAATGTTGGGTTTTTTTAATGAAAGAGAAGTTAATGTACTGAGTAAAAAACATAATTTTATGCTTCTATGAATCATGAAAACTGAAGAAAAAAAAGAAATTGATTTTAATAGGATTCAAACCAATGCCCTTTCAGTCAGTAGAATAAATCCTTGCAAGCTAAACCACTGAGCCACAGAGACTTGCTAGCGCAAGTTGTCAGAATTAACAATATAAAAAAAAGTATCTAACCCGTGACTAATGGAGTAAATTTTTTATTGATAAAAGTGTGTAATAAATTATATTAAAATGTGTTTCTGTAACAAAAAACAAGACAGTAACTAAGTTTAGATATGTTCTTCACTATTACAACTAGAATTTCTGTATTTATAAACATTTTCTTTTTTATGCATCATTGACCATCTGTGAGACAGTTGCTTTAAAGGATTGAATGAATACAGTATTTTGTGAATCAGTTTTAATGCAAATAGCTTTAATGATTAATTAAATGTAGTTTTATGTAAATAACTTTTGTGATTAATTGAAGATAGTTGTAGTTTAAGGTAAAATAGCGTTTATGTTAACTGGATACAGTTTCATGGAACTAGCAGAATGAAAAAAAAACAAAAAACAAACAACCAAAACCAACAATTGTAACAGTAATTGAATGCTGTAAAGAACATAAAGCGTAGCCTTGTCATAAAGTTTATATTAATCAGGTATTAACCAGATCGTATGTTTGTGCAATTAATTGCATAGTTGTGTGAATTTATTGCTGATGTAAGCAGTCTGGAGAAAAAGATAGGCTTTGTACATACATTTATATAGTTGAGGGCACATTAACATTTTGGTAAATGCTCCTTCAAAATATTCAAAATATACTTTCATGCACCATTTCTCATAATGTCTAAGATGGTTATGAGTATGCACCGCCCAATCTAGGAATGTGGGTCTACAGGATGGTCAAAGAAAAAAGTTCATCAATCAAATAACTTCATATTGGCCTTGTTAGTTTTCTGAGGTCAGCAATATGAGCCCAAAGGGTGGATAATAATGAAAAATGGCAGCTTCAGTCCTGTATTTTCAGTTTCTGTTAACTTCAGTTTATATCAGATTTGTTGACTTTGCCCAAAATGTGCTGTTAGTTATCATAAGCCTTGAAATTATATGTATCTTTCATCAGATATTAAAAGGTTGATAATAATCATTTGTCTAAATGACCTAGCACAACTTCTGTCCCCAATCATAGGTAGTACATTTATTTCAATTTAAAAGTGACCTTCCTCATAAAAATCTTTTCCCTTGAATTAAACAGTTTAACACTAACTGTATTTTTATATATTGCAGAGTATCACCACTACAGAAAGCAGAGCTGGTAGATCTAGTGAAGAAATCCTGTAAAGCAATAACCCTGGCTATAGGGGATGGTGCTAATGATGTGGGTATGATTCAGGCAGCTGATGTAGGTGTGGGTATTAGCGGGGTCGAGGGGCTACAGGCGGCATGTGCATCAGACTACGCAATTGCTCAGGTAGGGGCTTGGTATAATTCAGAATTTTGAGCAGCCTAATGGTCTTACTTTCAGTGATCTCAAGACCAGATGATTAAACTTCAAGTGGACAAGTCAAAACACAACAGTCTTTTGAATAATTAATTATTAAAGGAAGTAATTAAGTCAACCAATAGTAAGTAGATGCACTCTTATGACATCTACTTAGAAGTAATCCAAGTATATTGTTAAATGTTTTCATAATGTCGTTTTGGAAGCGATCAAGATATTGGTATCTGTTGTTGTTCAAGTGTGTATATCTGCCAGACTATGATTGAAATTTATTTTAAATAGGTTAATTCTGTCTTTAGTTTCAGTTCCTGAATAAATTGTTACTGGTGCATGGAGCATGGAGTTATAGTCGGCTGTGTAAACTTATACTTTACTCGTTTTACAAGAACATATGCCTCTATGTTATTGAGGTAAGTATGGCTTTTTAAAATTTTTCTCCATATGTCAGTGTCCACTCATTGCAATTGCAGTATGTACATGCATTTGCCTTCAATGTTGACTTCATCAGAAGTGGAGGAATTTACATAGTTGTAATAAGATTCTGCTTTTAGCAAAAACTTATAAACAAACAAGATAAAAAATGAAGTACATGAAGTAGTTTAAATACTGATTGTGCCATAATACCAGATTAATTGGGGGGGGGGGGGGAATCTTGTGTGGTGTATGAATACATGATAAGAATTTATGGTTCAGCAGTGGATTTATTATAGCATTTATGTCTCTTTGTTACAGTATGTTTAGAATTTGTATTTCAGCTATGGTTTGCTCTAACCAATGGGTTTTCAGGTCAGATCTTATTTGAAAGGTGGACTATAGGATTATATAATGTGGTATGTCTCAGAAACAAAATGCCTGCCATTTCAGCAGATGTTGCTTGAATTACTTCCCCTGACATGTTAGCAGCCATACATCTACTGTATTATGTGACAGAAATGCTAGTTGAACCATATACAAAAAAAATCAGTAAAATAAAAAAGGAAAAGCAATATTTGTTCTCTCCGAGTGCTCAGTGGTAAAACATGAAACCTTGTAACAACAGCACCGACCTTTGTAGGTGTATTAGTAAACTTTGAAAATATGTGTTACAAAAAAGACGATTTTTATTTGAGAGAAGTATTGAAGGTTAAGGAGACATAAAAAATTTCTTAGAAAATTAGCATTTCTGTGAAATGTTATATTTGCATGTACTTTTGCAAATGTTAGTTATTGATACTCTGTATGATATATTGTGATGTGAAATAACCATATAGTCAGCCCCTAGATTCTTAGACAACACTTTGCAGACAGATTCACCATTCATAGTTTGTAGATTCTTCTGACAACAGCCACAGAAAATTAGATACAGACACACTGCAGAAGTTCAGGATTTTGAATAGCAAGTTTTACCTATTAGAATCACCTGTGTGCATGTTAGGTCTTGGGACTGTGATAATTAAAGAACTTACAATACTTAAAGGACAGTTTTAAATTTTAAGAAGTGAAGTAATTGGTGGTTTGTTTTTGTTTTGAGATGGGGGGGGGGGGGGAAATCATAAAGAAGATATACATGTTTGTCATAAGAAAATAAGTCTTACCTGTGTTAAACAGCCTGCTTAAAGATGCAGCAAAGGTTGACTTTTAAAAAAAATGTTTACTTTTCTGAAACTGAACTGCTATGGACATAACAATTCTAGTTCTTGGAGATAGATGGTTGCTTAACACAGGCAACTACATGTATTAACAAAGCATTTACAAATGAAATTTAGAATCTTAAGTTATCACAGTGCTACATGTATATCTATTGTCAGCATTCTAGCTGTATGCTTAGTCTAACAGAATATTCTATCTTACAAAAGTTTATAAGTGTATTTTGGCTGTAGAAGGCATGTGCTTTATTGTGTTACAGTTCTGGTTTGCATTGCAAAATGGCTTCTCTGGTCAGATCTTGTTTGAGAGATGGACTATAGGATTTTATAATGTGGTAGGTTGTCTTGTCGATATGATTGTGTTCTTGTTTCCTCTGCAAAAGTCTCTTACTTCTAAGCATGGTGGAAAAAATGTCAGTCAAAAGGAAATGCATAGAAGTGGTATAATAGTTATATCAAACAGTCCATGATTATCCTGCCACCTGTTGTTCTGAATACTGAAATGAACTTGGAAGACTAAAAGATTTCATACTTTAATGATAGGTTGACAACATAAACAGTTATCAAAACTTAGTATTCTTAGTAAGAAGAATTCTATTTTCAGTACACTTCAAATCTGTCTGCCATATAGAAACACAATGTTCAGCAGTTATATATTAGATCCTGCGTCTGTTTAGAGATCTATCTTAAAATTAAAAGCAGTGCCTAGTCATTTTTTTTAATCATCCATACAATGAAGATGTAATTCTGTTTTATAAACCTATTGTTATGAAAATGTTACAGATGTATATACACTTTACAGATATTTACGGCAGCTCCACCCTTAGCTATGGGTTTGTTTGATCGTTACTGCAGTGCAGAGAGCAGAATAAAGTTTCCAGAACTTTATAAATCATCTCAAAATGCTCAACAGTTTAATGTCAAGGTGAGTTTATATCACAGTAACTTCTAATGAATGAATGTTCTTGTTTTGTTTATATTTAATCAGTGGATGTGTTCCTTCATTTTGTATGAATAGATTTTCAGCAATGGATATGTCCCTCATTTGGGATATGAATTGTTTTGTAATGATGTGTTCCTTTGTTCTGACAGTGGATGTTTTCCTTCATTCAGTAGATGTGTTACGTCATTTTGTACGAATGTTTTACAATGGAATATGTTTTTTAATTGTGTATGGATTTCTGATGAGAGTTGTTTTGAATGTCTTTGTTTTGTATTGAATCTCTACAAAAGATTTTTATACAATATTATTTGCGCCCAAAATGACCGTAGTTGTCGTCGGGCCATAAAACTTCATTCACTCATTCCACAAAAGATGTGTTCATTTTATGTAGAATTCTCACAATGGATGTGTTTCTTTATTTTGTATGGATTTTAGACAATTGATCATTTTCTATGGGTTCCATACTGACTGAGATTGACAAAGTAGTCAAAAGGTTTGGGTTAAAAATGGATGCAGTTAGACTTTAATCTAAGAAATTCATAAATAAAATTACAAACATGAAAAAGATTTTGTATCTCAGATTATAAACCTATACATTAGGTCAAAAAGTAGTTTGTTTCAGCTGTTTGTAGAACAGAATGAAAATAAGACAAAAAGTACAGATCTATTCTACATTTTGTTGTTTGATCAGTTTTGTTACTTATTTTTAAATTTGAATACAAATTGGAATTTGACATGTTTCAGGTGTTTTGGATGTGGATTGCCAATTCAATTTATCATTCCATTCTGCTATTCTGGATGCCTGTAATAGCTTTACAACAAGGTGAGTTGTTTGCATCAATTTTCAGTCCCCTAATCAATTTTCAGTCCCCTACCAGTTTACAAATTTTTTGCAAAAATGGTGATATTCGCTTGAAGCCCTAAAGGTATCCATTTTAAACTTGTTACATGTTTTGATACTCAAAAGACCAGTTCACATGTTATGTCCCATACATCTGACTTTTGATTTGACAAGGTTATCCCCCTTCTTCACATTGAAAATTTTCCAAAAATTGACATTTCCTTGAATATTTATGGAGCCTGTTGATGCATTTGATTGAGACTTTATTTATTTATGAACTTTGTTGGTTTTATTATTAGTTTACACAATACATTCCATAACTTTTACCCTTATATTGACCAAATTGTGTGCCTTTTTACTTAGAAAATCTAGCTAATTGTTTATTCTCTTGATTGTTTTTCTTCCAATTACTTTTGAACGTACACAAAACCTATACAACTTTAGTCAAGTCTTAAGATCACTCAGCAAGGTGCATTTAAAGTCTGTTCTTAGTATTGAATAATTGAGATTTTTGAGATTCATCTATCATTAAAACAAACTATTAATTTCAGGTAACTTATTGTCATTATTTGACTTTTGGTTCTTTTTAGTGTGACAATGAACTTTCTGGTAGGGGACTTTAATTGCTTGGCAATAGTCTTATTCATTTGTAAAGGTTTAAAACTTATATATACTATCCTAATGTACTGTGTAATAGTTTGTACTAAAGATACATGTAAATTTAAATTGTTTTATATTCTTGTCTCACACAAAGCTAGTTCTACATGTGACATATAACTAAATGAAATGTTTAAGGGAAATTTGTATAAAATGATGATTAATTTATTAAGCTGGTTAAAATTTCATGTCTTGACAATTAATGTTAGCTTGGTATATATTACAGTGAGTGATTTAGAAAATAATTATTTTAATTTCACTATTTTTAGATGTAGCATTCTCAGATGGAAAAGTTGGAAACTATTTATTTGTTGGAAATTTTGTTTATACTGTAAGTATATTAAATGTTTTTTATCAATAGGATGTTTTTCAGGTGTGTGAAAATTTGTATTTTATCTTAGTGCCAATGCCCTCATGTGCATGTAATATCTCCTGTAAGTGATAATAATGTGAACTGATGTACAGATTACAAAGAATTACTTTGATAAGTATCAACTGTTGCTTCCATAATGATCAGAAATGTCACACACATTCTGTTTGAAAGATTTTGGATTTTAAATTTTCCAGCTCTTTATTTTTGGGTGCACAGAAATATGTCTTCTGAAAATAAGAATAATGTCAGTGGCAGTTTCGACAAGTTGTTGGTGCAAGTTTTTAATGAGGTATTTTAAAATATCATTGTAGGAATATATCAAATGATTTAAAATTATTATATATAGAAGTTTGTTTGTTATAGTAAATTGCTAGTATGTGTGAAGAAATTTTAAATCATTATTACAGTATGTAGTTGTCACAGTATGCCTGAAAGCGGGACTGGAAACCAGTGCTTGGACCTGGGTAAACATTCCGTGTTCTTTTTAATTTGATATCTATTTAATTTGAGATTGGTATATTTGAAAGATACCTGTACACTACATGTATTCTATGAATTTTAAGCTCAAGTAAGGTGTTTTAATGAATGAAAATAGGCATCTGAGATGTTGTGCTTGAAAATTACAAAGAACTTGTTTTGATATACAAAATACCATTGCATAAGCCAGCGAGAAACATAAGTGGCTTAAGAACGTTACCATTGCTTTGAAAAATAGATAGCCGTTAGATCTAAATAAGGTGCATGTACATGCATTTATATTATTTGTGGTATTATTCAGATTTGTTCAGCTCCATTAATTGATTTCATATCATTTTCAGTTAACACACCTAGCTATATGGGGTAGTATAGGTAGTTGGTTCCTGTTCCTGATAGTTTATAGTCACGTATTTCCAACTATAAACCTGGCACCAGAAATGGTTGGCATGGTAAGTATAGAAAACTGGTTCCAGTTCATCATAATATTTTACTCATGCATTTGCCATTGTAAGACCTGGCGCCAGATATTGGTATGGTTAGGAAGTGTATGGTTAGGAAGTTGGTTCCAGTACCTCTGAATTCTTGCTATATATTTTCATTCACGAACCTGGCAGCAGAAATTTGGTGTCTGACAATTTGTTAGTTTGAGAAATTGTACAGTTATCTTTGATAGCTTGGGTAATAGGCAAATTTACAGTAGTTCAGAAAATTTCTGTTTTAGTTATTATATTTCAGTTTATGATATTGTTATATAAAAGAGATTTTTTACCTTTTTCAGGATCGTTATGTCCTTGGTTGTTCAATATTCTGGATGGGTTTACTCCTTATTCCATTCACCTGTCTCATCAGGGATATAGCATGGAAAGTGTAAGTATACAGTTCAGGCTATGATTCTCCATCTGAATTATTTTTACAGTATCATTCAAGTCAGTTTGATGGTTAAGGAGAATTTATATTTCTGATGTAAGAAGCCAAAGTTGTTCTGTCATTCCTCTATCTACAGTACGATTTCAGTGTTGACCTGATTAATTTAAGAATAAACAGTTTGGTTTGAAATTGATTTGAATCATGAAGTTATGGGATGAAAAATAGAAAAAATTTAGCCACTTCAGACATACAGAAAAATGTGTGAAGGTTTTCTTTGTATCATTTGTACAGTATCATATTAACACTTTTTTACTTATGAAGATTTTAATTATTTGAAACCAGTCAAGATATGCACTTTGCTTTTGAGTCACAGCTACATGCTTAAATCTTTTTTCTGTAGAAGCAGACAGTTGTATAAACATTATGTATTATATATTGGTGTAGGTTGAGAAGGACCATGTTTAAGACATTGAGAGAAAAGGTGCAGGAGGCAGAGATAGCTCATGTTGATCCTACAACAATAGTCCTTCGATCTACCAAGAAAAAGTAATATTGGAACACATCCAGTTTCGACAATACTGAACTTGATTTCATGTAGTAAAAAATGAATTAAAAAGAATTAAGTAAATAATAAAAGAATTTAATAGCTTTTTTAGGACAAAGTAATGTTTTAGACAAGCCTTGTCTAAAGAACACTTTACTAGTGGTTACAATAGATTAATGGAAAAAAAGTGATGAAATTGATGCACATTCATTCAGAATTTGGGGTCTTTCCGAAAATCAAAATAATGAGTTTACAAAAGCTTTCTCCCATTATTTCAGGCTTACAGAAACAGCAAGGCTGTTACGCAATGTGTTTTCACGTTCCATGAACAGGGTACCAGCTGGAGACCAGCCACGTAAGTTTTTGCACTATCGATATTTATTTGTCTTGTAGCAATGTTTAATTTGCTCTGCTTCTTGTAGAGGTTTTGTAAACTTAAATATTACAAGAAATTTAACTAAAATATACTCAGAAATCTTTTAGAATATTTCAGAAGCATTTTGGTCATGCATTCTTCTGTTAGAATTTTGAAATGGCAAACTTCCATGTTTTGTCATGCCTGTGTTAGCAAATACCAGTAAATACATATAAATACGTACAAATAAAGACCAAGATTATATCATCTCAGGACAAAGTATTAACATTTGCAGATGTTCATAATGGCAAACACTTACTGCATTGGCAAAGTATTATTTTGCTATAATAAAATTACTTTCAATACCAAATGGCTGTGTAATTATCTTTTAATTCAGTTTTCCTTGACATACTGAATTTTAAAACAACATTATTTCAAAGCATGTTTTATCATGCTGTCATGGCAAAAATCTCTTGTTGTTATGGTTTAAATTTTTTTGGCATGTCAATTTTTGTGTGCATATGTTGCTATGGCAAAAGCCAATGTTTCTGGAAAATTTTCCTTAGCCTGAATTTCTAATGTTGAAAACAAAGTATTTTTGGTTTTAAATATCAAAGAAAATAAACATGAATGGTTTGCCATGGCAGTTTATCCAGATGTGCTGGTTAATTTGTGTTTTATATGGGTAAAGCTAATGTTTTAACTGAGGACCTTAAATAAGAATTCTTTAGACCATATTGATTCTAATAAGTGCCCTTGGGCATTTTCTTCAGACCATATTGATTCTAATAAGTGCCCCTTTGGGCATTGCAAATTCCAAAAGAAGGGTGTTGTTGAGAACTAGTTTGACCATTACAATTACTTATTTGCCTTTTAAATGTTAAAACTACTTACCATACTCATTGAAAAGTTACTATGAACATGCTGTATACAGTGTAATGTTATCTACAGTTATTTTAGAGTAAAATTAGTGTTTACTTTGAGTTTCTTTCTCAGGACTGTATATTCAACTGTGAGGTTAGACTTTTTTGTGAAAAGAGAGGGGATTGTAGTAATTAGAGGGGGTGCTAATAAGAAACAATATGGTATGCAATTTTGCACCAGTCAGTTGATGTCATAATGCTACAATTCAAGAAGTGAATAAAGTATGTTACAGACTGAACTGGTTGCTTTTATGAAATTAGGCTTTTTTCAGATATAGTGGGATTTACCCCGGTATGGCTTCTGAATTAAATTAACATCTTCTTATCATATTAAATGAAAAACAGTCTATCAGCAGCTTAAATCAAAAAGTTCAATTCTTTTATCTCATATTGCTGGCTCACTTATACCCTTCTGCATACATATATTAGCAAAAAAAGCAACCTAAAAAAGAAAGTTCTCAAAATTTTTAATATGAATGAGCTTAAGGTTAAAGACTGAACGATTTCAACTACAAGAATTTTATTTTAATTTTGTTGTGTTAGTTAGCAGTGTTTGGCCACATCTTTGGTTTTCTTAATCAGTTGTTTCATTATAACAGCTCCATCACCAACGCCTTCACGTTAGTATTGCTCCTTTTTTTAGCGTAGAAATAACAAGTACTACATCAGAGTATGTGTGTTCATTCAAGATTTTTTGTGTGTGAAATGCTTAAAGCGACTGACTCACAAAATTTTGCTGAAATTTTTTATTCTTTCAAATTTAAGAGGATTTAATATACTATGGAAAAATATAATATTATGCTTCTATACTCTATGAAAACTGAAAAATAAGTTTTGACTTAACCAGGATTCGAACCCACGACCTTTCTGTCAGTAAAATACAGAGCGACGACTTAGACCACTGAGCCACGGCCTCTGGTTATTAAACTGCCTCAAAATTAATGTTATAACTAAAGTATCTACCCCGTGACTAACGGGGTAAATTTTTTACCGATGAAAGTGTGTAAAACTTTATATTTTGATGTTTTTCTGTAACAAAAACTGAGTCAGTAACTTAGTTTAAATCATTATGTTTTTAATATGTATAAACATTTTCTTTTTATCATCGTCTGTGAGTCAGTCGCTTTAATCTTGTTATGCAGCTTTTTAAGAGTTTTTATATGAAGTAAGGTATTTTTCATGAATCTGTCTTTTTTAGCTCACCTGTCACGTAGTGACAGAGTGAGCTTTTCTGATCACCTTTTGTCCGTCGTCTGTCCGTCGGTCCTTCCGTTAACAATTGGTTTGTTAACACTCTAGTGGTCACATTTTTGCCTCCATTGTCATGAAACTTGGTCAGGATGTTTGTCTCATTAATATCTCGGACGAGTTCGAACATGGGTTATCAGGGTTGGAAAACTAGGTCACAGAGCCCAAATATAGGAAAACCTTGTTAACACTCTAGAGGCTACTTTTTCAGTCCAAATATCCTGGAAATTTGTCAGAAATGTTCTAATGATGATTTCTAGCTCAAGTTCAAATATGGGTCATCTGGGTTCAAAAGCTAGGTCATGCTGCCCAAAAATAGAAAAATCTTGTTTACACTCTAGAGGTTACATTTTCAGCCCAAATAATCTTGAAATTTGTCAGAAAGGTTGATTTGATAATTTCTAGGTCAAGTTCAAATATAGGTCATCTGGGGTCAAAAACTAGGTCACACAGCCCAAATATTGAAAAACCTTGTTAACACTCTAGAGACCAAATAATCTGGAAATCTGTAAGGAAGGTTGCTTCTATGATTTCTAGCTAAAGTTCAAATATGGGTCATCTTGGTTCAAAAACTAGGTGACAGAGCCCAAAAATAGAAACATCTTGTTAACACTCTAGAGATTACATTTTCAGCCCAAATAATCTGAAAATTTGTCAGAAAGGTTGCTTCAAAGATTTCTAGCACAAGTTCAAATATGGGTCATCTGGGTTCAAAAACTAGGTCACAGAGCTCAAAAATAGAAAAATCTTATTAGCACTCTAGAGATTACATTTTCAGCCCAAATAATCTGGAAATTTGTCAGAAAAATTGCCTTGAGGATTTCTAGATCAAGTTTGAGTATGGGTCATCTGGGGTCAAAAACTAGGTCACAGAGTCCAAATATGGAAAAACCTTGTTAATATTCTAAAGGTAGCATTTTCAGTCCAAATAACCTGGAAATTTGTCAGAAAGATTCTATGGATGATTTCTAGCTCAGTTTTATATATAGGGGTCAAGAACTAGGTCACAGAGCCCGAAAGTAGAAAAACCTTGTAAAAGCTCTAGAGGTTACATTTTTAGTCCAAATGTCCTTGAAATTTGTCAGAAAGGTTGTTTCAATGATTTCTAGCTCATATTTGGATATGGGTCATCTGGGATCAAAAACTAGGTCACATGGTACAAATATGTAAAAAACTTTTTAACACTCCAGAGGTTACATTTTCAGTCCAAATATCCTGGATATTTGTCAGACAGGTTTTTTTTTGATGATTTCTAGCTCAAGTTGGAGTATGGGTCATCTTGGGTCAAAAACTAGGTCACAGAGCCCAAATATGGAAAAACTTTGTCAACACTCTAGAGGCTACATTTTAAGTCCAAATGTCCTGGAAATTTGTCAGATAGGTTGTTTTGATGATTTGTAGCTCAAGTTTGGATATGGGTTATCTGGGGTCAAAAACTAGGTCACAGAGCCTAAGTATCGAGAAACCTTGTTAACACTCTGGATGCTACTTTTTCAGTCCAAATATCCTGGAAATTTGTCAAAGAGATTGTTTCAAAAATTTCTAGGTCAAGTTCAAATATGGGTCATCTGGGGTCAATTAACCAGGTCCATAGCAACTTTGTTAAAAGCAGTCATACTCAGGTGAGCGATACAGGGCCATCATGGCCCTCTTGTTTATTGAAAAGATAGGTTGAAAATCCAAATAAAATGGCATAGGACATTTTCAAAATGTGACAAGTTATGAAAAAGCAGTCGGGGAAAAAGTGTTGTGAAAACAAATAAAGATTTCATAGTTGAAATGTGTTACCTAAGAAAAAAATCTGAAATTGGTAGCCAAAACACTTTTGGGTTTTCAAGAAAGACAAAATTTTGACTGGAGTAAAGGTCAAGTTATATGTTTTAATTTTATTGAAATTAAGCAATTTGAACACAGAGGAATAATCTAAACACTGAAAATATTTACAATAATTCAACAGATTCTGGTAAATATGTAGAAGAAATTCCATGTGGTAAGTTGATGACCCAGTTGCATGGTAGATAAATAATAAAAGACAAACGTGCTGGGAGCAAAGATGCAGTCTGTCCTAGCTATGCGAATCTTTGAATGAACATCACAACAAATCTAACTAACTGCAATAGCAAGTTATAATAGCAATAGATGTATGTGCTTCTTACTAATCAGCTATGAAAGCTAATGAATAACCAGAGATTTCCTGCATTTTCTTAATAGTGTAAAAGCTTGTTGCTATATTTGTTGAACAACTTCTTTCCTAATGTTTTGCCATATAGTTAAAAAATTTTACTCTGAGCAAATATGAACTGAATTTGCTTTAAACTTGTCCCTTCCATTGTCATTCCTGTGGCACAAATCTGGTGCATTTGAAGTTCACAATTTCAGTAAAATGCTTATTTTCTAAGTGCAGATACTTGCAGCTTTTTGCTGACTCAGCACCTGTTTTGAATCTATAAAACTTCATAGTGTAAGCTTTTATATGTGGCAATCCTTGTTCATCTTTTCCAGATGCTTGTCTCACTGTTAATAATTACCAGCCTTAAACTGGCTGTAAGTTCATTTTAAAGATGATTCTTGAGTTCATTGAAAGGCTTTTGGTCAATTAATGCAACAGACCTGAATTGTCCCTTCTTTCAGAAAGGATAAGATACCAGTGCTTCCTTAATTCTATTGTTCATTGCCTGTGTAATGTAGTACTGAACTGAAAAGTACAACAGAGTAAATACAATGTGACATCTATTCCTTATTTACTGGAACTTTGAATGTTTTCAGTTTTACCACAGTGGTATTTATACTATACATGTACTTGTTTTTAAATCACACATGCTGAACAAATTATTTTCTTTGTACAGAAGTCTCTCAGCAGATTTAAATGATAAGCCCTGAATGTTTTGTGAAAGTAAGTAGAAGTTAAAGAAAAATAACTGCTGGTTATGGGAAACTTGAATGTTGAATGTTGTCATGTTAAACAGATATGGCTGTGAAATGTGGGGATTAAAAGAACTAATCATTTATATATAGATTCACTTTAGAATGAAAACAAAACTATATGAGTGTGGTCATATGTACTAAGTTTGAAGTAAGACAAAATGAGATAAATAGATAGTCTTAACTGATTGTGGGTTTGGGCACATGTCAAATATACTAACAGATCAAATATGCTGATTGGGTCTCTGCAGGATGTAGGAATGCCATAGATTTTGAAAAATTCACTGTGTCATACATTAGTGTCTTGAGACAACTTGGTCAATTATTCGTCCCATTGGTATTCAATTTAAGTCTTGTTGAAACTAAGGAAGGTTGCTCAGTATTGGTGAAAACTTGGGGGAAAAGTTTATAGATAAATTTTTAAAAAAGCCTACCATGCCTTTCATGAAAAATTGTCAAAATATAATCATCTTTCATTTTTACTACTTTGTTTTTGTACACATATAATGGTTCCACATTTAGTAACATTTTTAAATGATGAAACTTCTCCTTAATTTATACAGCTGTACACACTAACCTGGTGATATAAAAAAGGTGATGTATTTGGACATAAAAGGTGACGGTACATGATTTATGGATAAACTTTAATTTGCTGGATGTTTGGAAAAAAAATTGACAAATGTCTTGACATGAATCAATAATTATTTTGCTTTTTATGCTTTAGAAATAGTATATGTAAGCTTTATAATTGCTTTACCTGAGGAAATATAGTATATAAATGGTTAGACTTAACCAAAACAAGGTGTAAGTTTTTATTCTCATGTTAAAAAACCTTGTGCAGTAAAAATTGTTCTTTTATTGGGCAAGCATAACAGTTTATTTAGAACTGGTTTGTTTTTAGCTATTTTAAATGCTTTCATCATTGAATTATGCACCTGTGAATATGAAATACTTCAACCTAACATTTTATATCTTTTTGGATTATTACCCTTGCAATATATAGCATATACCTCTTTTTATATGAATTTCATTTGATGTATCCATCAGGTTATTTTTGGTCTCATTGTTAATACATCATATTTGATATAACATTAGTAATAGCTGATTAACATTAACAATGCCTTTTATATCTATCATTGTAGTTTGTCTTGTCTTTAAATGTATGTTGAGAGGTGAATAGAGCAAAATCATCTTTCATTAAAAGTTCATTCATTCATGTATTTGTTCCATAGAATCGTTTCTTAAATCATGCAGTGATTGTAGCATTTATCATTTTAGCCTTTTCAAGATGATTGCCAAAATGTCTGGCATAACATTTCTTTTATTTTTTTATTTCAGACGGGTTTGCTTTCTCACAAGAGGAGCATGGCTCTATTGCTCAGGTAATAAATAATTTTCGGAATATCCAAGTGTTTAAAATGTTTTTAGTAGAGCATTACTGTTAAGATGTTTATGTATCAAAAGTCTAAACTCCAGGCATTATATCTTTACTCTTTCTTTGCTAAACTATAAACGAAGGGATAATATTTAAATTAATGCAAATTTATAGGTGATTTTGACGAGGCCCCCAGGAATTTAGTAACAAGTGAATGCATAAAGTGACCATAAATGAATTTATTTTTGTGACTTGATGAACTCATTCATATTTTGAAATTATCTTGCTATTTGATTCAGATACATTATATTCTTGATTTTTTGTTTTCAGGCTGAACTGATTCGGGTGTATGACACAACAAAAGAGAAGCCAACAGGTCACTGATATATGGAACAACTTCATCATGTGATTAGAAGACTGTTGAAATTAAATAATTCCACGCTGTACCTAAGTCTGAGCACAAGTGTTTGTTCTAACATTTTACATGGAAGTGTGTATTTGTTTCTGAAGCTTGAGGAATTTCAAAAGAATAAAAATTTACAGTTATCAGAGCTTTTGTCAAGGATATAAAAGAAATCATGGACAGCATAGCTTCTGTGTAAGCAGTCACTGGAAAAATAACTCATCTTTTTGTTTTTGTCAAAAGGAAGCTACAGAATATAATCTGAACTGTAAATATGGGCTTTACATCAAGAGATATTTTTTCACCACTGCTTCTTCACCAGAGAATCTACTTTCTGCAGAAGAGAAGCTTTTTGCAATGAGGCAGATAGCTGCAGTTCTTATTTAAGTAGTGTTCCTTCCTAGAAAATTTGCTGTCTTTATTAGCATTTCAATTTTCAGCTAAAACATTGCTCTTCTGTTAAGCCTAGAACTGTTATTCTTTTTCAAAACTTTTTGCTCTCCAGGTGTGTCTATTTTTTGTCAGTGAAGCTCTTGTTATCTTCTACACAAACTTAAATGTCTGCCTTGTCATACTAGAGCATAAAATATGATAGATTAGAGGTCAAGCTTACTCTAAGAATCTGCTTGCATTACTAAATGATCTGTTCAAATCACAAGTATCATTCTGCTTCAGCCAGTCAATTGTCATGGCGAAAACAGTTCTGTCATAGTCACATATTAATACATGTGTACTGTCATTTCTTGAGCAGAAAGTATGTTTGTAACATATTATATTGATGATTTTAAGAGATTTATGGATAAGAGTACAAGGTAAGACAAATGATAACAGTTGGTGGTCTTACAGAGGAATGCTTGTATGGATAAAGTACAGGGTTGTACAAAGGTAAACTTGTATGGATAAAAGTACAAGGTTGTACAAAGGTAAACTTGTATAGATAAATTACAAGGTTGTACAAAGGTAAGCTTGTATGGATAAAAGTACAAGGTTGTACAAAAGTAAACTTGTAAGGATAAAAGTACAAGGTTGTACAAAGGTAAGCTTGTATGGATAAAAGTACAAGGTTGTACAAAAGAGAGCTATCTGCCTTTGATGTAGTTTATAGGGAGTTATTCATACTGAGTCTAAACCTAACTTGTAGTGTCCTCAACCTTAGTCTAGACTTAGCTTTTTACTGTTGTCAAACCTGTATTGAGCTTGAAATTCCATTATCTTCTTATAATAATGCATTAAGAGGTCACTAGAGACAAGGAAATCAAAATAATGTCATTTCATCAGTTAGGAACAAAATTTGTTTATTTAAAGAGGTGCAGTTACTGTTACTTAAGTCTTAAGTCTAATTTTAGGGAAAAGTATAGAATCAGTTATTGTTGACCTGACAATAAATGTCTTTATGATACTCTATAATGTGCATGGCTGTAACCTTCTTGTATATGCTCAGTCATTTTGTTACTTTTACATAGTAATGTCTGCTTGTTTAAGATTGTGTGAAGATTTTGTTTAGATCTAAGTGCAATTCAGTGTAAGAGTTGTGGTTTGTGCAATATTGCTTTTTCCCTACACAGGGTACCTACATTGATTCTTTTTTCAGAAGCTAGAGCTTAAAGGGACCATAAAAAATAGATGTGTATGTATGTATTAAATGACTCCATTGAAAACCTTTCTTTTAATGAAAATCGAAACAGGCAGTAATGTATATTATGTACAATGTTCAGAATTTTCAAAACTTTCTTTTACATTTAGTACAAACTGTCCTCAGACTGAAAACTTTGGTTTTATCATGTTCTGTTTAAGGACAAAATATTTCTGGTTTCTAGAAAGCATAAATGAAAAAAATGGTATTTTCTTCTTTCTTATTTTTTCATGAAAATGTCTGTTACTTTTGGGATAGTAAAGTTGGAACTTTCAGGCAAGTGTTTTAAGCCAAAATAGAAATTCTGACTCAGTTTTAATTTGACCATATGGTTGTGTTGTCTGTGATACTGAATTATTCTCCTGTAATTTAGTGTTAGATATTTTTTATCTTATTTTATGCAGTATTTCTATATTCAGTAACCACTTGTTTTAGAGATTCCATTTTTCACTTACTTTATCACTTGTTTCTCTCATTATAGTTATACAGAATACTTGGTGCATTTATGAGTAGTTTCTGTAATGCATTACATATTTTTATTACATTACAGAAATGATGAATATCTTATAATCTTGTAATGCATGACTATGTTTGTTCCTTTATTATTTTATGCCTTAATGGGAACTATGTTTTACAAATTTCATTGCATTTGCATTCAGGTTCCAGTTGATTATTTTACAGTTTCTGTAATGTACTTCAAATTTCTATAAGAAATTGTTGTAACGATGACTATAGCAGTAATAATTAGTTTCTGTAATGTACTGCTGTTAATATCTCTCTGTATTGTATAAGTTGCCAATCTCTTTAAAAATCTTTACTATTATTAATTGATGGATACATTAGACATTAAACTAATTGTATATGTGGTAATTTACTATCTTTATAATTCATTATAATTTTATGACAATGCATAACAGATTTTAACAAAATCTAAGTTTTGATGTGAATTTTAAGGCAGTGATTGTTTCTGTAATGTATTACAGTCTTTCACATCTCTAATAAATATTACTTATTCTGTAATTATTACTGGACTCTGTTTAGATTACTACACTTTACTATCACTAATAACAGTAATCTTTTACTCTTTACAATTACTTTTAAAGGAAAACTAAGAATAATATTTGTCATTATACATTTTGCACATAGCAGAGAAATCATGGAAAATAACAGACACGATTTACAAGTACTGTAATGCAGTTAGAAAGATTACATTTTAATATATGCTTCGGCAGCAGTGTGGTATGTACAGCATATAAACAAAAGCCACCTTTGAGGTAGAAATTCTGTTATGTCTACTGACTAAAATTGATCAATTTACTAGAGATACTATGAATACTGGTAGACCCAAATAAACTGTCAACAGATTAGAAAAAGCAAATGCATTGTAATTTGACAAAATATAATTTCAGCCACTTATTTGTTTTAAGCTTTATGTCAACTTTTGTTTTTTTACCTGGACAGCTTGTTGAAGATAATCTCAGATTTTCAAAAATTTGATAAAAAAAATGTTTTGAAATTTTCATAATAAAATAGTTGTTTTATCAGCTGGATATAACTTTTGTAAAATTATTTAATTAATACAAATACTCAAATGTTGTAAAAAACACATTATGTAAATTTTACAAGAAATGTTAGTGAACAGTGCATATTATATATTACACTATACAGATATGGTGTGCTTTCAGGTACAATAGTTATTTATTTAAGGTTTCAGACTGAACAGCACGTTTGTTTAGGTATGTGCGATTTATGCTCATCAAAGGTTTCATAGGCCAAAGTGTGCAGTATAATGGCTTACTCCTATATGAGAGAAATTATTGTTGTAAAATTTTATATTTATATCCAATAAAATGTCTACAGTATTTTTTTGTTTTGCTGTTTTAATCAAAATTATAATTTATTTACACGTATCTTTTTCTGTTAATGTTTTGCTCAAGTTTTACATGTATTTATTATAGAAAATTTATTCATAAAGTAATTCTGAAAATACATTGAAGGCTTTTTATGCTCCCTGAAGGGAGAGCATATAGTCGGCAACTTGTCCGTCTGTCTAGGTCTTGTCCAGAGTATAACTCAAACATCAATGAACCGATTATCTTTAAAAGTCATAAGATGGTAAAGGACATTGAGGGTAAGTGCAGTGCACAAGAACCTTAACTTATCTTTTCTAGTTTTCTCATTATCTCCCCTTAGTACATTTTGCTTGTCCGAAGCATATCTCTGAAACTATGAAAGGCATTAAGTTGATATATGGCACATTGATAGAGGGGAGTGAAAGGAAGTGCAGTGTTCAAGAATCAAAACTCTAGCTGCCCCCAGTTTTGAGTAATTTTTCTTTATAACTTTTGTTAATATGTTACAATGCTTGTCCAGAGCATAACTCTGAAATTATTAAGGGGATTTAGTTGATATTTGTGATATTGATAGAGAGTGTATACATGAAGTGCAATGTTGAATAATTCCTTTATTACACTTTAAATGCTTCTTGGATTTTGTCCAAAGTGTAATTCAAAAAGCAATGAAGGGATTTACTTACAACTTCATAAGATGATAGAGGACATTGAGAGTAAGTGCAGTGCACAAAAACCTTATTAACCAGGTTTTCAATTTTGAAAATCCTGGTTATTAGATTGGGGTATGGCGGGCGGATGGGCGGATGGGCGGGCGTCAAACGAAATTGTGTCCGCTCTGTAACTCTTCAACCCTTTGAAGAATTTTGATGAAACTTCAGACAAATGTTTACCACATCAAGATGACGTGCAGAACGCATGTTCCGCATGGCTGGCTCCAAGGTCAAGGTCACAGTGACATTAACATTGAAAATCCTGTCCGCTCTGTAACTCTTCAACCCTTTGAAGAATTTTGATGAAACTTCAGACAAATGTTTACCACATCAAGATGACGTGCAGAACGCATGTTCCGCATGGCTGGCTCCAAGGTCAAGGTCACAGTGACATTAACATTGAAAATCCTGTCCGCTCTGTAACTCTTCAACCCTTTGAAGAATTTTGATGGCTCCAAGGTCAAGGTCACAGTGACATTAACATTGAAAATCCTGTCCGCTCTGTAACTCTTCAACCCTTTGAAGAATTTTGATGAAACTTCAGACAAATGTTTACCACATCAAGATGACGTGCAGAACGCATGTTCCGCATGGCTGGCTCCAAGGTCAAGGTCACAGTGACATTAACATTGAAAATCCTGTCCGCTCTGTAACTCTTCAACCCTTTGAAGAATTTTGATGGCTCCAAGGTCAAGGTCACAGTGACATTAACATTGAAAATCCTGTCCGCTCTGTAACTCTTCAACCCTTTGAAGAATTTTGATGAAACTTCAGACAAATGTTTACCACATCAAGATGACGTGCAGAAATTGTTGTCTCATTATTAAGTATACTCCTTGCAGACAGTATTGTTAGCCGAAATTTACATCCTACTCATTATCATGTATTCTCATGAATATTATCTTTTCCTTCATGTCATGTTATAATCTTTTGAATATTCATAGCAATCTTCATTCCAAAATTCATACTATAGTATAGAATCAGAACAACATTTTTGAAAACCTGGTTTCGTGGCATTGCCATGTTTCTTGTTTTGACTTGTTTTCTCATTATCTCCCCTTAGTACATTTTGCTTGTCTAGGGCATAACTCTAAAACTATTTATGGATTTACACAATATTGGGCACATAGAGGAGAGTGGTAGGAAGTGAAATGTTTAAGATTGTTAACCTAGCTGTCCCTATTTTTAGCTCAACTGAGCAAATGCTCAGGGCGAGCTATTGTGACCACCCTGTGTCCGTCTTCAGTTGTCCGTCGTCAACATTTTACTTTAAGTGAATCTCCTCCTAAACCACAAAGCTATTTTAAACCAAACTTTACAGAAATGTTTCTTATATTGCCCTTTCCTAAAATTGCTCAAACCGTTCCAGTCTTTTACACATAAGGGATGCAAAAGCTAAAAAAAGAAAAAAATTCAAACAACATCTCCTCCTAAATGGCTTGGTGATTTTCCACCAAATTTTACAAAAATGTTCCATACATAGCCCTTTATTAAAATTGCTAAAATGGTTCTGCTCCATTGAACAAAATGGCCACCAGAGCTAAAAATAGATTTTCATTAATGTTTGGCCTCAAATGACATCTCCTCCTAAACCACTTGGCCATTTTAAACCAAATTTGACAGAAATGTTCCTTATATTGCCCTTTTCTAAAATTACTAAAACTGTTCTGCTCCATTGCACATAAGGGCTGCAAAAGCTAAAAATAGAAAAAATTCAAACAGCATCTCCTCCTAAACAGTTTGGGAGATTTTCCACCAAATTTCAGAGAAATGTTGCTTACATAGTCCTCTATTATAATTGCTAAAACGGTTCTGCTCCATTGATTAAAATGGCCACCAGAGCTAAAAATAGATTTTTGTCAATATTTTGCTTCAAATGACATCTCCTTCTAAACCACTTGGCCATTTTAAAACAAACTTTACAGAAATGTTTCTTATAATGCCCTTTTTTAAAATTGCTCAAACGGTTCCACTCCATTGCACATAAGGGATGCAAAAGCTAAAAATAGAAAAAAAAATTCAAACAGCATCCTCTCCTAAACAGTTGGGAGATTTTCCACCAAATTTCACAGAAATGTTCCTTACATAGCTCTCTATTAAAATTGCTTAAACGGTCCCGCTCCATTGATCAAAATGGCCGCCAGAGCTAGAAATAGATTTTTGTCAATATTTGGCTTTAAATGACAGGGAGGTCACTTAATTTATATAGACTTAATGGAAAAACCAAAAATTCCTTTTTTCTACATTGACCTATTGACCTACTTCTTTGTTTTTGCAGCTACAATATGGAAATTTGAACTACACATATTATTTTGCATGTAGATTTAAAGTTTGACCTTAGCCAACACGGCCTTAAACTACTGACCTATTTTCTTGTTGTTTTTTTTTACCTTCAGAATGGAAATTTGAATCAGACTTATAATTGTGCACACAGATTTCATGTTTGACCTTAGGTGACATTGACCTACTTTCTTGTGGTTTTTTTTGGCAGCCACATTATGAAATTTGAACTATACTTAATAATTTTGCTTGCTGATTACAACTTTCATCTTAGCTGACATTGACCTTGACCAACTGACCTACTGTCTTTTTTTAAGGCTAAAATATGGGAATTTGAAGTATTCTTATAATTTTCAAGTGGTTTTAATTTTACCTTGGCCTACATAGACCTTTACTTACTGACCTATTTTCTTGTTTTTGCAGCTACAGGAAGGAAATTTGAATCATAATTGTGCATGCAGATTCCATGTTTGACCCTAGGTGACAATGACATTGACCTACTGACCTACTTCCTTGTTTTGCAGGTTTAGGATGGAAATTTAAATCATAATTGTGCATGCAGATTTCAACTTTGACTAGGTGACTTTGTACTGCTGACCTACTTTCTTGTATTTGCAGTCACAGTATGGAAATTTGAACTACACTTAATTTTGTGTGTGGATATCATCTTTTATGTCAGCTAACATTGACTTTGTACTGCTGACCTACTTACTGTATTTGAATCTGTGTCTATGAAGTTTGGACCAAATGTACAATTGTGCATGAAGATTTCAACTTTAACATTTGGTGAATTCACCTTGATTCCTTCATCAGCCATTCTGTTTTAAATGGTGGTTCTCAGGTGAGGGATATAAGGCCATCATGACCCTCCTGTTTAATGCTTGTCAGGATCATAACTCCTAATGTATTCAAGGGATTAAGTTGATATTACACCTGTTGGTGGAGGGTGAATAAAAGAAGTGCATAATTAAAGGCATATAACTTTTCCTTGCCCAATTTTTTAAACACTTTTCTTTATTATTTTAAAGATACTTGTTCTGAGAATTACTTTAAAAAAGTTCTGACAAGGAGGTATTGTGGGGTTACTGATCACATTCAGTGATAGCTTTAATTATATTTTATAACAGTATTTTTTCTTCAGTTTATACTTAGAAAAAAAAACTAAGAAGAATACACACATTTTGAAAAAGTGCTACTATGGGGAGTATCTTTTTTTCATTGATTCTCAGCCATTACCCTCATTCCTGTGTTTTTAAAGGAATTGATATTTTATGTGTAGCCAGGCAAATAATATATGTAAAAAGATACATCTGAACTTTATATTAAATCTGTTATTTACAGTATGGTCTGTAGTTGTTTTAGTATTTGGAAGGAAAGCATATACTTGTATGTAATATCTGTCTTTAAGATACAGACACACTGTTGACTTTTTCACTCTTCTTTGAAGTATTTTTTGTCTGTTCCAATGACTGGAACATTTCATATTATTTCTTTATTTATCAATTAATGTCTCTACCAGTCTGTGTGATATTTGAGAGAATGGAATGTAATCAAGAGAATTAAGACTTGACATTGGCGTAATATTTCTCTTCTGTTTTGCCTCTTACGTTCTGGATCATATTTTGAAAATGAATATCACCTTCTTTGATAGGTTTGTTCTATAAACAAATCAGACTGAACAATTTTTCTCATACAGCGCACAGTACGAGATAAAAAATAAACATTAAAAATATTTCTCACGATTCATTATGCACTACATTGAACATTTTAAAAGAATTGACTGAGACAAGACTGAATGGTGTACCATATTAGCTTAATGTTGGTGTTTAGCATTTTGACTAAACCAGTCAATCTTAGATAAAATAATCCTTGTCTGATTAATTCAAATGATGATGTTAAGTATATTATCCTAGCAAGATAGAAAACTGAAAGATTTAACATAATAACACTGGCAATTATGCATCTTTACAAACACAGTAAAAACTAGCATAAGATTTTAGAAGTCAGATGGAAAAAAAACTTGTGTTACATACCTCTTGTCCTGCACCACTGAAAAAATAATTGAAAATTATATTTGCTGTTGTGTTTTCCTTCATTTTTTTTTTTTTTTTTTTTGGCGGGGTGGGGTAATCAAACAGGGTTAGGGAAAGAGATTAGTGGAGATGAATTTCCATTGATATAAGGCTGCCTGCATATATAGTTTACATTTTATTTTATTTACCGGGTATCATTTCAAGGAAAGTAGACACAAGAATGTGTAAGTGTCATGTAACTGTCATGTGAAAGGTAACGTAAAATGTAATTTTCAGGCTTAATGTAAACTGTACAGTCACACATAATCATTTCTGATGTACATGTTATTATTGTAATTTATAATTAATTTTATATATTTATAAATATTTTGATTAGCAAAAGATGTTTGTGTAGTTTAACGTGTTTGAAAAATCAGAAGATACTTTGGTATTGAACTATTGTATCATTATTTTTTATGTGGTTACAATGATTTGGTGTGTTTACCTTATTAATAAGGTGATCTTGTTTTTTTAATTTTCTTTGCCAGATAACCATTGAAACAACATGACTCACCATGTTATTACCAGGCAGTGCCAAAAGTATATGTATTCTGCAGTGAAAGCTGTACACCAAGTAAAGCCATATGGCTAAGAATTCTATCAAAATTTAACAGTTTTCAAAGTCCTGAGGTTTTGTGTTTTAGAATATTTTGGGAATTTTTTTTTATATATTTCAGGGGAGAATATAAGGTCACTTGATTTTACTTTTGTAAATATAACCCTACACTTGTTGTATGTAATGGAATCTTTAGACATTTATTTTTGCAGTATAAATGAAAATAGTTTAGTTAAGGTTGCTTTGAAAAAAAAATGTTAAAAATTGCTAAATGCTGAAATTTTGTAGTAAGTGAAAAAGGTTTAATGTGGTGTTGTTTTTTTTTTGCATGGAGAACCTGTTAGATATGTCAGTGTTTGAATCTCTGTTTGTAGACAATTTTGTTATACCTTTTGATTATTGTGAAATATAAATATTTTGTCTATCTCTGTTCTATCTGCACTCTTGTATGAAGTAGGTGCTGATAAAACAATAAAGTCATCTATATCTCTTTGCCACCCTTGTTTCTTTTTATTATTCCAAGCTCACAAGGGCCCATGTTGAAGTTAAAGAGGCCAAGGGAGGCCCATAATGTATGTTTTACAAACATACCTTGCTCCCTATGCCTTTAAGACCATTTATCCAGTAAGGAATGTTTCATAACTGTGATTTAATGCAAATTATAACAGTTTTTCTATGACATGAGTAATTTTTATCAAGTGAGCATGCACAAGATGATTATGCCTTTTCATGTTAAATTCCTGTATAAGAATTTGTTTCATAAATTTATTTCTTTTCTTGAAAGTTACACCTCACCAGCTAAAGTCTTCTGTCCATCTAGGCATGTACATAATAAAATCTTATTCAAGACTGAGAAAATGCAGAATTTGCCAAACCACACTAAAGATGTATTTGTTCATGTAAATGTGTTCTGGTACTCAAGAAATGTACTTGTGTAACTGTCAAGTAAAGTCTAAATATTTAAACCTACTTATATTTCAAAGATGAAATATAAACAGCCCATAACCAGTACTGGCCAGTTTAACCAGTTCTAGTATCTCTGAACATTGTACAAGGATAATGAACTGATTAAAAGAATACAATAAATGTCTAAATATAGCTATGACAGAAATGATAACAACCATTGCAGAAATAAAGAGAAAATGTTACTTACATTCACCTAAAGGACGTCTTCAAGTAGGCTGTACATGAATACACTAAGTCAGCATTCCCAGTAGCAAAAATGTCCAATGACTACAATTAAATTTCTGAAATTCTTTGAAAATGACACTGAATCTGATATTTCAAAATGACATATATAAGATGGTAAAATTGGCCTCTATTTTATTTCTTAGCTCTTACCTTGAATACTTTTTTAAAACTCCCTTTAAATACACTTCAAACACTTCCATCTCTAATTAAGTCATAATTATATTTATCTTAAAATGAAAATTTCAAAATGAATCCACAATTTGTATTTTGAAAAACAATCCTTTCATCACCCTTTTACAAGAATCCTCTGTCTAAGGTGATTGCTCCCATATACATATTTTAAGCAAACAGAAAAAAAAGATAGAAAAGAAAAAAAAAGAATTTTTACACTTAGTTATAAAGAAATAATTAAAAACATAACCAGATAAAAGAAATAACATTACTCCCAGTATGAAAAAAAAGACAACTATTCTACAAAATTCTTCACATTCAGTTAATAAGATAGGTGTCCTGATACTTATTATCTGAAGCATTCAAAAAATTCTTTTACGGTTTTGATCAATTCTTACACATAACCTATACCTGTATTTTAGAAATCATTTCCATATTCTATTGACTATGGTGCAAAAAAACATTTTTAGATTTTTTCAAATTGATATATTATTAGCTACATCATTATTTCTCTTACTAACATCAATGTTATCATCATTGTTTTCATCATCAAATTGCCTATGGATGTCAAGTACTTAACTTAACATGAGGAGGTACCGTGATTCGGGGGTAGAGCGCAGGGCTCCGGATCTGGAGGTCAAGGGTTCGAATCCCGTCAGAGGCGAGATTCTCTCACGATCTTCACATTCCTCCACGCTGCGCGAATACTGGTTTGGAACCTAGGAAGCAGCCATCGAGCCTGATGAATCTAAGTTGTAAGAACTTGTATCGCAATCGATGTAAAACAAATGAGTCTAAACTAAACATAAAACATAATATATGAAAAGGCACTGAGCTCATTTTTCATACAACTATGGTAACATTATATTTGCTCTTAACCTTTGAATCCCCAAGAATAATCTTATTGATGACACTTACATCAGATACTGATAGATAACTGCAGTTTACTTACTGACTGTAAAAACTTGGTTATCTTTATAAGTAAACTATTATCAACAATACACAAGTAATAAAAATATTGGTGCTTTAATTCAGTAGTGTCTGTCCAGTCACATCAGGACATATTACGCACCACTCTCTTTATTGTGGGATTTAACATCATTTAAAGGTGAGTCAACATTAAACATGTACATGTGTATTAGTATTGTTAATAAATGAATAATAGCATTGATACATGAAGATTCATACAAAAATCAAGCAGCAATATGTATTTTGTCTTTGGTACAAAAGCACACTATATAATTATTCCAATGGAGAGTCCTTATGCCAAAGTTGTCTGTGAACAGTTATCTAATGCTGAAAGTAACTATATTTTTTTAAAATGTGAAGACAATCAATAGCATCCATACAACATAATTACATAAATCGTCTTAGTATTTCAACATTCAATGGTAGCTGAATTGCATAATTATATAAAATGACTAAAACCGTTTCATATAAGGGCTTTTGAATCATTAAAGGATGGAAAACTATGAGCAGAATGGACTGCTACATGATATGTTTATCCGTCAAGCGAGAGCCACACCAGAAGCAACAGCAGTTGTTGATGCCAGTGGAAATAAGCTCACTTTTGCCGAACTTGACAGACTGTCAGAAATCCTTGCCATAAACTTGTACCTAAGGGGAGTGAAGCCAGACACATGTGTAGCTTTGTATATGGACAAGAGCATTGATTATGTTGTTGCATATATTGCAATACTGCGAGCTAGAGGTGCTTATCTGCCTCTTGACATATCATACCCAGACTTATTGCTCAAAGATATTCTTAAAGATGCAGAACCTGTTGCTATAATTGCAGATGAGAATTTAGCAGAAAGAGTCAAAGGTCAGCAATTTTAAAAACAAGTTTTAAAAAAATACCATTTCAAGTTGGTTTTTTTTTATCTTAATATTATGTCAACATTAATCTGAGACATTCTGCATAATGTTTTATCAAATTAAACTTTCCATCTTTTTCAGTTAAATTAAAGAGAAAAAAACACATTACAGACTTACCTTATTTAAATGTTTGTGTCAAACAATAAACAATGTTTCGTCATGCAATCTTCTGTGAAGAGAAATACGCTTTTAAAACAGAAATTTCATAGAAAAAGAGTGTTTAAGCAGAACTGATACGTTGTAAATGAACATATATCTAACAGACTGAACATACATCTTCTTAGTGTTGCTATTGTGTAACTATTTCATCTTATTTGTGTACCAGACCTTTTATTTTTTATTGTTAGATGCCAAGAATGTGATAACCCTGATGAAAGACTGGGACAAGAAAGTTTCAGAGGACAACAAAGAGAAGGAACTACCAGTGATAGAACAAACATTAGATAACCTTGCCTATATTGTGTACTCTTCTGGCACAACTGGGAAACCTAAAGGTAAAGGGTATAAGCAAAACTTTAAAGCATGTGATAATCATATAGATTCATATTGATTAAGTCAAATATATCAATAACAATATTTATATAATTTGGTGATTTGTTGGAATAGTGAATGTATAATAGTCATGATCAATAGTAATGGTAAACAATTTACTCAGAGGCTTGATTCTCATCAACTATATAGCTTTCAGTAAGCAGGATATAGGCCTACATGTACTGACAATTTTACAATGCAAGGATTTATGAAAACATGGCAGACATTGAATTTACTTCTCATACAGAATGTCTGTCACTCAGCAAACATTCTCTGAGAAAATGAGCACACTGAATTTGTCATTTTAGATATTGAATACATTCGGCACAGCTAAAAATCGAACAATTAATCTTTTCTGCTCTTCATTGAAAAGTATATCCACTGTTATTACAGGCATAAAATGTCCACACAGGGGTGCAGTGTTCTCATACCATGCAAGACATGTATTTTACCCATATGGAGAAAATGAAAGAGAAGCATGCAATGTATTCTTTGTTTGGGAACTTCTCAGACCACTTCTGAAAGGTAAGACAGACCGTATTGCTTTGCCTTTTTTTTAATGAAAAGTTGCTGGAGCTTTAAGGTTTGTATGCATAAGTGAAATATCACATTTGCTGAAGCATCATTGATTAAAATAGAAATATTTTTCTTGTAACCAAAAATAGTTAAGACATTGATTTTTACTGAATTCTGACAGTCACTTTGATTAAGTCAGTCAGATACAAGAAATTAAAGGCATGTCAGTAAGATGAAATTTATAATGTTTCATGTATAACATGTACTTTTGAAGAGCCTGGTCTGTCAAAAAGACAGTTATAAGTGTTCAGCTTACGTACCTTATTTAGAGTTGGTTTGACAAATTGCCTCTCAAGCTTTTGAATCATAATGTTAAGGCTTTTTTGTCACTTTTTTAAATAACTTTAATTAACACTATGAAATTACTAAGAAAACAGTCAGAGAATATCACATGAAACAAATCCAAATAAAAGTGTCTGTGTGTTGAGTATAGGTGAACTGTATACTTAAAAGTGTGCAACATTCTTTTTTCAGGAGTACCCCTGTATGTTATACCAAGCTCTGTGATATATGATCCAGCATTGCTCTGTGAGTTCTTGCATACAAACAAAATCACCAGAATGCTGTTCACACCTTCTCTCTTGGAAGCTGTTTTAAATACACCAGATCTTAATCTTACAGAACAGCTTCAAAGCATGAGGTAAGATCCCTCAGTGGTCTTTCATAATATATGCTCTGTTTGGTAACTGTTACTATCCTTGTTTTGTCTCATATTAGGCTCCCTAGTTAAAGAAACAATGAAGGAACTGGGAGTTTCACATTTATACATATTCAGAAAATATTTTTTTAGCAATCACCTAGTAACGTTTTCAAGCAGGTAACATTTAACATAAAGAAATGTTGTTCTGTAAATATATCTATAATTTATAACATTTTTTTATGTTAACGCAGCTCTTTTTGTTCAAGTAACTCTATAGAGCAGGTTTTACAACTCTAAGTGCATAAGGAGCACTGTGTAAATAAAACAGATACAAAGGAAACAATTCCTTATATACATTAAAAAAGGCTACAAACCCAAACCAACAAAGTCTATCTATCTTTAGCTAATGTTTGCATTAAGACATCTTCATTCTTTATGCTCAGAGTTTACTGAATTAACTATTGTGTAAAATGAAATCAGAACTATTAAGTTGGTCAAAATTTATATGAAAAACATTTCAATATCATTTCTATTCTATTCTCAGAACTATTATATTTTGTGGAGAGGTTGTGTGTACAAGTCTGTATGAGAAATGCAAGAGGTTGTTACCATGGATACAGTTCCTCAACTTGTACAGTGTGTCAGAATGTCATGATGTGGCTTGTGAAAATCTAAATGAATACTTTGAGAAGAACAAGGTAAGATTTGCAATGAAGAATGCATCATGCAGAGTTTATTTTCATTCATAATGTTAGAGTTTTTTAGAATATAAACAACAGGGATATCTGAATAGAGAGGTGGGTCAATGGTGCAGTTGTAATGCATGGGACTTCTAATCCATGGATTGCTAGTTTGATCCACCCACTCCTTGGCGTCTTACCACTTGTCTTTCAGATGAGTCATTAAACCTAGATCCCATTTATAGGTAAACATGCAAAAACAAACACGACTGTCTCTGGAATTAGATGCTTTCTGTATTTTGCACCACAACCACCAACATAAATAAAATTTCAAAGCATGATGAGATTGTCTAGATGAAATTAATAATTTTGCTTAAATTGAGATTTCTGGGATTTTCTAGATTTTAGGACAGTTATTGAATTTGTCTCATACACAAGAGATTCACACTCAAAGCTATAGTTAAATAGCTCATTTGTTGCTATTTGTGTCATGTTACAATACAGAATGTTTTACCTTTATATTGATTTCTTCGACATTGTAACCGTACTGTCATTCAGGTCTTTTTAATCTTTCTTTAGATTTTAACGACCTACTGCATACCATGTGTGTCTTTTTAGGATGCATTGTTAACCAGGAAGTTTTGCCCAGTAGGAAAAGTTATTCCTGGAGTCAAAATAGTCATTACTGACAGCAACTTGAAACCACAACCTGTTGGTAGCTCAGGGGAGGTAAGTCAACTATTTCTTGTTTCAGTGCAAAAGACTTGCAGCTAATGGTATGCATATGACATACTGTAAGTTATCCATGGAATGCAGCTTCATTTAAGTAGCAAATCATTATTTTGAATTTATTTGCTCTAGTATTATCATAATTTTATGTCATGCACATTTTTATATGAATCAAAAAAGGACAAACTGATCTCAATACTATTCATAGTACATTTGTAAGCATGATTCAGTGACCCTTTTGTCAGAATGCAAATTAAGATTTTATTCTGAAAAAAAAAAAAAAACCATCTACAATTTGAAACAGATATATGTTGGAGGCCCTACCCTTGCCCATGGCTATCTGAACAGACCAGAAATCCAGGCTAAAAGATTCATACCTAGACCTGACCTGGTGCCTGTAGAGTGTGGTGAGGTCTTATACCGCAGTGGTGATTGGGGCTATATGCTGTCTGATGGAAGTCTTGAGATCTGTGGTCGATGTGACACCATGGTTAAAGTCAGAGGATACTCTATCGAAGTTCAGGTATAACTTGTTTTATTTAAAAGAAAAGAGCATGTAGTTACCCTTTTTTGATCAAAGTTTTCTATAGACTTAATTCTTCTATACACTACCTACAGAATCTAGTTTGTCAATCTTGAAGGAATTCTGACCAATATATGGACCAGATTCACGAAAAGAAAGTGATATGAATATGTCAAAGGCATTCAGTTAATAAACCCCAAAAAATATCAAGTTTTTATACATCTGATTCACTACCTAAATGTTAATTCCTAAACTGTGCTTGCCTCAGCCAGAGATTGAGGTTTGCCTGTATTCCTGTAGGCTGTAGAAGCAGCACTCATGGAGCTCAAGATGGTCCACAGCTGTGTAGTTCTTGTCAAGGGAGAGGAAGGGGAAGACAAGTTCTTGGTCTCCTACATTGTACCAATCAAAGAAACCACCAAGAAAGAAGTCAGGGAGGCCCTGAAAGAACGTCTTCCATTTTATATGATACCATCCTACTTTGTGTTTCTCTCAAAGTGAGTATGCCTATAAATTTCGTTCAAAGTGGGTATGCTTTCAAGTTTCTCTCAAAGTGAGTATGTGTATGAATTTCCCTCATAGTAAAAATGCTTATAAGTTTCTCTTAAAGTGAGTACGCTTATATGTTTCTTTCAAAATGAGTATGCCTATAAATTTCTCTCAAAGTTAGTATGCTTGTAAGTCTATGTGGTAGATTGGAAACATGATGGTAGATATGGTTTCTGACTGTCATGTTGTAAAGTAGTTACATCATTGAAGGTCAAGGTTACAGTGAATTGATAATAGTTTAAATGTGATAGAAAATGTTCTAGGGAAGATCAAGGTCACAGTGACATTTACATGAAAACTTGAGATCAAACTGATGCACGATAGTACTTCTAATTGTTTCTACTTAGTTCAATTTTCAATTAAGAATTAATCAAATATGTTGATTGCAGAATTCCTGTTGTACCTGCAACTGGTAAGCTAGACAAGGCTGCCTTACCTCCCTTTGATAAACAGGAAGATGACATCATAAATGAGGGGAAACCAGTCACAACAACTGAGGTTTCTGTGGCAACAGTCTGGTGTAAAATTTTACAACTCAGGGAACCAGATATCCATGAAAGTTTCTTTGACCTTGGAGGGTAAGCATATAATGGGAAAAACAGATTTTGTATAAGATTTAAAAGCAGATAAAATTGAATTTCTTTTGGAAAGTAAAGACTTTGGTTAAACTTTTATTATGACAATAGATGTTGTGCAGTTCTTTGGAAATTTCATACATCTATGAACGGAAAAAGAAAATTTTGTGAAGTAGACTTTTTTTGCAGGCATTTAATTACACTCGGATAATCTTAATTTACACAAGGTTTAAAACAATGAAAGCCCTGTTTAAAAGCTTCTGGTTTATGACGAGGCCCCTGTTAAAAGTACATATGATGATGAACAGAATGGATGAGAATTTATGCACTGTTTCAAAAGTTATCTTGTCTAATTTTCAGACATTCTCTGTTGGCCACAGAGCTTATTAACAGAATAAACAGCCAGTTTGGAGTAAAACTACATGTGCATGAACTGTTTTCTTACCCCACAATATCAGCCCTTAGTACTCTGATAGACTCCAAACTCAACAAAGATGTGAATACACCAGAAAAGACAAGAGAGAGTGATGTAGACCTTCTAGCTGAAGTGGACAAACATGATTATATTGAAGTCAAGTAAGCTTATCAAAAATATCCAAATCACAAAAGAGGTTTTACTCGATTCTTTTCTTTTTCCTCCCAATTTCCTGTTGTTACTTCTTCCTTATATTCCCCCACCCCATCCTTCACCCCAATTTTCCACTAGTTTCTACTTCTTCTTTTAATTCTATTTCTCTAACTTCATGAACTTCTTCTTTTACATCTTTTTCTCTAACTTCATGTACTTCTTCTTTTACTTCTATTTCTCTAACTTCATGTACTTCTTCTTTCACTTCTATTTCTCTAACTTCATGTACTTCTTCTTTTACTTCTTTTTCTCTAACTACATGTACTTCTTCTTTTACTTCTATTTCTCTAACTTCATGTACTTCTTCTTTCACTTCTATTTCTCTAACTTCATGTACTTCTTCTTTCCCTTCTATTTCTCTAACTTCATGTACTTCTTCTTTTAATTCTATTTCTCTAACTTCATGTACTTCTTCTTTTACTTCTATTTCTCTAACTTCATGTACTTCTTCTTTCACTTCTATTTCTCTAACTTCATGTACTTCTTCTTTCCCTTCTATTTCTCTAACTTCATCTACTTCTTCTTTTAATTCTATTTCTCTAACTTCATGTACTTCTTCTTTTAATTCTATTTCTCTAACTTCATGTACTTCTTCTTTTAATTCTATTTCTCTAACTTCATGTACTTCTTCTTTTACTTCTATTTCTCTAACTTCATGTACTTCTTCTTTTACTTCTATTTCTCTAACTTCATGTACTTCTTCCTTATACCTACTGTATCATCACAGTCTTCTTCTTAGACTTCTCCTCCTCATCTCTGTAGCAGCAACATCATCATTTTCATCATCTATTTTAGATTGCCACAATGTTTTTCATTTGCAGTTTCATTATTGTTATCTTTGCTGTCAGCATTGTCTTTTGGCTTTATGCTGTTTAGTCAAGTAAATGTGAATGTTATTCAATTGCAAAGGTTACTTAATTCTTATCAATCAGAATAACTAGCAAATCTATGGTCCAGCACAGTGCTATGATAATGATAAAGTGTTCTTGACTAATATTTACATACCATAGTATTGCGCTTGGATACTGGAATTGCCACTGAGATAAAGAATGATGCAATCAAGCAGTAAATTCTTATTAATCTCTGATAAGTTCTGATCTTGTTAACACCAAAACTAAACTAAAACCAGTCCAGACCAATATAGATCTGGATGAAACTGGTTTGCTGGTGTAAGTAGCTGATAACATAATCAAACAATATCAGAATGCAATAAAGGATGTGCAACTGTTTCAGTTGTCAATTCAGTGTTGCTAAACACAATATACTGTATTGCCATCTGAATTAAGTAGAAATCTAAAGGAAACTCAGTATATAGATATGTGTAAAACAGACCTGCTTGAGAATGAAAAGTGTGAAAACCTTGTTACTGAAGTTGATAAATTCAATGATTTGACAGTGAAGTGAGTGTGCTTGTTCTAAATTGCTTGTCTGTAATCAAACATTTATCTTAGGCTCTTGTTAAAAAGGAGAATTGGAAGTGCATGTACAATTAAGTAGATTATGTAACATTTCTGGAAGAAACATTGTGTTGGAACAGAGAAATATTTTCATGGAAGATATGAGCTTGCTCTGTGGAAATGCTGTTTTAACAGGTTTCACTGTATTTCTCAACTTTTTTTTTCTCATATGTATTTAAAAGAGCACTCTTATTATGCATTATTTTTATTCATCTTTTCAATTTACTTGCTTTTTACAATATTTTAAAGACATTTTTTTTTACATTTTTAAAAAATCTTCCTTTAAAAATTTTTCCTTTAGACACATAATTTTGTTTTCAATAGTATTTTATGTATTGCATCTATTATTACAGCATTGATATGCAGCTAAGGGCATTTTGGAGAACTTTTGCATTTTACAACGAGAAAAGATTTGCCAAAGGACGTGTTCTGTTGACAGGTGCTACTGGCTTTCTTGGAGCTTTCGTTCTGAGGGAATTACTGCTGCAAACAAGGGTATGGTTGTACCAGGCTTTATAGATTCTGATGCACTTCTGTTCATTATTCTTAGTTTCAATCGGTCATTAAATATTTTAATTGACATAGAAATTTTTGTGTAGATACACCCTCTAAAACATGTAAAATGTCTTCTTAGAAAAAAATGGTTACTCCTTGTAAATCAGTAATGAAAACATTCAGTTTGTCTGTTACGAATTTCTAAAAGATTTTTTCTGCCTTAAATTATCAATAGCTTCATTCATATGATTTTGTACTCTGGTTGTTTAAATTGTCGTTTAGCTTGAGTGATAGTATGGCCTAGCTTTCATACAGTTACAGGGATCGAAACTAAAGGGTGTAAAACCAACTATTTCTTCCATTGTCACATCATACTTAAGTTTTAAACAATATCATTCATCTAGGTATTTGTGTTTTGCTTGAGCCGAGAACTACCAGATGCAACTCCTTTAGAGAGATTAACATCAGTGCTAAGAAAGTTCGGCATTCTTGCAGAAGATGGGGAAACCCCTACAGAAGAACAGAAAACACTGCAACAGCTTGTCAACAAAAGGGTGGCTTTACTTAAAGGTGATTGTTTCTTATTGTCTTCACTACCTTTTCTCTGTTAAGTGCAACCTTTCTAGAACAAATCTTGTCGACCAGATTGTTTTTTTAGGAGGTAACATCTGAAAAGAAATTTCCTCTTTGGCAGTATTATTCATTGTAACCATTAATGAAATTTGGACAATTAATTGGCTAAGGACTTTCTACAGGCAGATACAGTTCTGGGAGCTCTAACTAAAGATAAATAGATAAATAGCAATACATTAAACACATAAGAAACCTTCTGGTTCTCAGTTAATTATTTCATATCTTTTCAAAAAACTGAACATACATTTGTTGACTCTTTTGCAGGTGATGTTGCTCTTCTCAATATGGGGCTATCAGATGAAGATTACATGTATGCTTGTTCTGACATTGATATGGTAATACATGCTGCAGCCAATGTTAACCTGGTCTATCCTTATAATGTAAGTCATATAGATTTTCTACTCACATTATACTTCCCAATGATCTTTCCCAGTAACTGGCTCAAGTTGTTTTTGATCTAAATGTATATATCATTGAAACATACACAGTTTAGAGTGCTGTCATTTCAGAAAATGAATATATTGCTGTGAGTGATGGAACTATTGTTCAGTCTGATCTTCCTATAAAGACCTGCAGTTGTAAGTCATACGTATTATTGATTTCAGGCTTTGGCTGGAGCCAATGTCTATGGTACAGCTTATGTGGTCAAGTTTGCGTGCACTGGCAAAATCAAACCCATACATTACATAAGGTAAGTCAACTTATAAAAAGGAACAACACATCTAGGATATTAAACTTTCATGCAGTTGTAACATGGTATACCTTTAGGTAGATTTTGAATGAGGGACATTGTTGATTACAAATTATCTCCCTTACTCAGATAACCTCAAAGGTAGACCAAATTGCACTTTGGTCCTTTCAGTTGAAATCGTCTGACTTTATCCTTGTTTCTCTTTGTGATTGTCTTGACTTTTAGCTGTGAAAATTGTCACTAATATAATAAATAAAAAGTTAGGATTAACAAAAAAACAAACATTATGGTATTAGCAAACCATGTTGCTAAACTAAATGTTTAATCTGACTATCATTGTTGCAAATAATTAGGCTTTAAAATTATCACAATACCAAAAGAGAAAATAGCAATAAGCAGAGGAATCCAAATGAAAGGACCAAAGTAATATTAGAGAGTATTCAGGGTAGATAATCCACCAATGTCCCCCATTAATGTTACTGAGAGAAAAGCCTATTAATCCAACTCTGAAGCATTTTTAAAGCAAAAACAAAGACAAAAAAAAAAACAACAACCAAAAATTATATAACTCTATATAAAAAAGATATCTCTTAAATGAAAATCAGTATAACACACTGGTGATATAAATACATCTTGTATGAAAGTGAAACCTATCATTCAATATGACTCATCATAAATGACCATGTAAGTTTATTCTTACAATTGAACTTTGTCCTGGGACTAATGACTTTATAAAACTCATAATAAAGACCTTATATGTTACTTAGTGCAAGTGAACTTTGCTCACAAACCAGATTTGACATAAACCATCAGAACATACCTTGTGAGTTGTTTTTTTTTCATGCCAGTGATTTTTGTTTAAAACCTATGGTTTGACATAACCCATCATAATAGATCTTGTGACTGAACTTTGATCACAAAACTCATACAGGCTTGCCCCATCATAAAAGACCTTGAACGTTACTTTTATATGGCTTGATATAACCTATAAAAAGACACAAAACTTTGTTTACAGGTACTGATTTGTCTGTTATATGCTGCATTGTCAGTAAGATTTCTGAAGTTATATGAGTCGTTTCATCTTAAATAATATAAAACATTTACTCAGTGTCAGATACTGGGAGGTGTTCATGTTTGCTAAAGTCTAGAAGAACTCATACACCTATAATATTTATTTATAGCACAGATGCAGTTTTCCCACCAGGTTTGAAGGATTGTTCTGAAGCAGATGATGCTGGTTCCTATCATACACAATTGCATGATGGGTACTCACAAACCAAGTGGGTAGCAGAACAAATTGTCAGAAGAGCTGGACAAAGGGGAATCCCTGTTACTATATATAGATTAGGTAACAAAACTTATTTCTGACTCAGAAAAGCAAAATTAGTTTGTTTGTTTGATGGAACATTACTTTGATACAACAATGTAATCAGAAACCTTAAAGTGACTGACTCACAGATGGGTTGACGATGCATAAAAAAAGAAAATGTTTATACATATAGAATTTCTAGTTGTTGTGAAGATTTATATCGAAACTAACTGTCTCATATTTTGTTACAGAAACACATCATGATATAAAGTTTTACACACTTTTATCAATAAAAAATTTATCCTGCTAGTCGCAGGCTAGATAATTTGATTTATTGTTAATTTCAACTGTTAGTACTAACAAGTGTCTGTGGCTCAGTGATTTAGCTTGCCAACCTTAATTTCACTGACTGAAAGGGCATGGGTTCGAATCCTGTTGAATTCAAATTCTTTTTTCTTCAGTTTTCATGTGGTACGTATAAAAGCTTAAAATTATGTTTTGTCCATAGTACATTTACTTCTCTTTGATTTGAAAGTAAAACATTTTTTAAGCTGAATTCTGTGAGAATCAGTTGCTTTAAATTAATGTTTAATAATTTTGCCTTTATTAGTTTAAATCTTAATTGAAAGCTACACCTTGGTGCCTGCTGAGTTTTGTCATTTTTAATGCAGAAGTCCACTAGTATTTTGTAAAACGGGTTATGATGGCTAGCAATTCAGTCTTGGTTCTGTTTTAAGGTAACATGTCTGGAGACAGTAAAACAGCCAGTTGGAACCCTCAGGACTTCACACTGATCCTGCTTCAAGCTTGTACCAAGCTTGGAAAAGCACCTGCTGTCGACTGGCACATGGAAATGACACCAGTCAACTTTGCAGCCAACTTTATTGTTAAAATGATCAAAAATTCTTCTCAGGCACTTGGAAAAACCTTTCATATCATTAATGACAAGCCCATTCAATCTAGGTATGTGATCATATTTAATGAAATTTTAAAATGCATTTTGCTCTTTGAAATTAAAATTATAGAAAAAGAGTTATGCACTCTGTCACCAACCTTTAAGGAGAAAAAATATCAACTTTAGTGTAGAGACAGAGTGAATAATGTCTCAGCAAACTGCACATCTTTTGTAGTTTGTCAGTCATGAGCAAAGAATGCAAATGCTTACTATACTAATATAGAAAAAGACATTTATCCCTGTGATTTTGAATCTGGACTAAATAAAGCAGTGAATTTCAGTTCTGCTTAATATGTAACATCATGAGAGTGGTCAGTTGGGCTTATATTTTTTTATTTATATTTTTTTTCACTGCTCCATTCTTCTGTATTACAGATGGGTATTTGAATGGATGAATGCAAATGGCTACCGTCTAAAAATTGTCAGCTTTGAAGAATGGAGGAAAAGGTAATAAAAAGTTGTCCCGCATGCTTTTGAATGTACAATGATGCCTTTTTAGGACTTATTCAGCAATTTTACTGAAATACTTTTTTATTTGCTTCTTGACAAAATATTTATTTTCCTTGTCCTAAATTGTTTTATTAGTGGAAATTAATGACTAACTTATATTAATTGAAATTTTGTGTATCTGTATATGGTGCATATTTATTTCAGTGTTCTTGATCTGAATGGAAATGGTAATGGTTTTCTTCACAGACTTATGGAGTCTTACATCACGTAAGTATAATTGTTTAATAAATTACCCAAAGTCTGCTCCAACTCTTTTCAACCAGTCTGTAGACAAAAAATACATCTGCTTTAATTTTTTTTCAGACAAAACATGAAAATAAATCGAATGCTCTAAAATGATTTATACTGCATACCGCCCAACTTTTTTAAAAATCCTTGCATGTTAAAATTAATTAAAAAAGTAATTTTTTCAGACCTGGCAGTAGATCAATGTTTTTTTCCAAATGCAATTTAATGACAGATTGCACCAGTGTTTCAATCCTCAGAGATAACAAAGCTTAATGTATCTCATTTTTGCTGCTTTAATAGGATTCATATTCAATGCATTGATCAGTTCATTTTGTTTCACATTTCAGAAGTTCTGAATTTTTCACCACCCTGAGTACATACAAAGCTGCTAATCTCCATGCAGTATTATCCCAGCTTGGATTACAGTACCCTTACATTGACGCTGGCCTACTGGACACATACTTCACCAAACTGTCTCACAAAGGGATCATTTCTTCCAAGAAATACAAAATCTTTACTGGTATGTTTGACTGTTTGCTTTTGAAGGGAGGTAATTCAGTATATACCTGAATTTAATAATACAGTGTTAACTCCCCTGAAAAAAGTGCCCCATTTTTATGCACACTGTCGTGATGACCAACTAAACTTTGACATTGACCTGTTTGCATACTCTGATCAATAGGGACATTTTAAAAACGGATTTAAAATGGCTGAAAAGGGGCCAGGTATGGGCATATATAGTAAAAATATAAATTTTACAATTTAGCTAAAATGTTCTACTTTCAGTTTATATAACAGCAGGGCAATTGAGATTAAGGCCCTGAACATATACAGGTATATATCTAATAAGATTATTCACATGCTAATTTGTGTGCATGTACTTTCTGTTGATATTATGTTAACTAAGTTCTGTTATTTCTGCAAAAATGATTTGGTGGACATTAATTTTTACAAGTATAAAATGCTATATGGTTGAACAGGGCCTCAATTAAGGCCCTGGGTTGAATGACCTGTTATTACATATATTTGTCAAGGCCAAGGGAAGTTTGATTTAGAATTGCTTTCTGAACAGACTATCATGCAGTGTGACAGCATGTGTAAATTATTGTCATTTAGTTATTTTTCTGTTCTGTCAAAAGAAAGATTGTATTTGTGATTTTTAATTCTACTGTATAAATTAAAAGTTTAGGCATTAAATAACAAATAGCAGTAAGTACATCAGTTCATAGTAAATATATGACATGGTTCAAAGTTTTGCTATCTTCAACAAGGCCTAGCTATGAAATATTTATAAGATATGGTTCAGCTTATGCTCAGAAACCAAAAGGTCAGTTCTCACATCCAGCTGTGATATCTTTTTAGTAAAACCATTGATTTTTTAAGTACTTTTATTCATGTTACAGGTAAAGCTCTAGAAAACAAGGTTGCTATAGTAACAGGTGCATCCAGTGGTATTGGTAAGGCTATAGCTTTGGCCTTGGCAGAAGCAGGTGCTAAGGTTGCCATGGCAGCCAGAAGGGTTGAAAGGTTAGAGGAAGTGGAATCTACCATTGCAACAGCTGGTGGTGTCTCAATTTCAGTTAAAACTGATGTTACTAACAGAGCTGAGGTAATATTGGTAGTATATGTATTACAATATAATGTAACGTATAGAATTTAAAATCATTAGTTTGACAGAAAATTATCTTTGCTATTAAACCATGCATTGAAATATGATGATTGCTGTCATCAAGTAGAATCAAAATAAGTTTAAAGAACTTGTTTCTCAGTTCATGTGAAAGAAATAAGCTTGAAGTTACAAAATAAACATTATATATATTACAAATATGATTGTTACTGGTCAAATAATTCTAAGATTGCTACCAGACTATGTGGTTTAAAGAAACACCATAATTGTTTGCTTTGTCATGACATTTTGTTGATTTACTGAAAGGTAAGAAAATCTAAATGTAACACTACTATACCTATCCAGTGACAGTATTTCATAAATAAATAAACACTTCTTTTTCAGGTGAAGGAGTTGGTAAAACACACAGAAATGACTCTAGGTCCTGTAGATATTTTAGTCAACAATGCTGGTATCATGTACTACACAATGATGAAAAATCTACTTGAAGAGGAGTGGGAGAACCAAATTGATGTGAATGTCAAGGTCAGTCTTCATATTCGAAGTTGTTTTTAAGATGTTTCAAAATAAATTTAGGAGTTAAAATGTATGTCCCTGCAATTATTAGTTGTGATTGAGGAGGGGCAGTGGTCGAGGGGTTAGAGCACCAGACTCCCGATCCAGAGGTTGCTGGTTTGAATCCCAGCAGAGGTGAGAGTCTCCAGTGAGATTCCACATTCCTCACTTTCAGCGCGAGCACTGGTTTGAATCCAGGAAGCAGTCACTGAGAGGGATTAATATATGTTGGAAGAACTTGCTTCCCAATCAATGTAGAACAAATAAGTTTAAATTAAAAGTTGTAATATTGAACCATCTGTCTGTTGATTTATTCATTTTATCTTGCTAGTGGACACATCATGTTCTTTGTTCTTATATTAACATCAGTCATGTATTTAGTCATGGTACCTTTAAAGCAGTGATTGATAGCATCATGCCAGTGTTCAAGTTTATTATTACTTGTGCCTAATACCTTGTAAGATTTGTTTAAATCAGTCAAACAAAAGGAGGTAAGGCAATATCCCACTTACAGACAAGTTATATGTATGAAAGGATCTGGCAGAAACCATCTGTCAATATTATGTCAGCAAGAAAATCTGTCTGTAACACTGATTTTTGAAAGGAATTTGGCAGAAATGGTTTTGACACTTTCAGGGTGTGACACATTGTATTGGAGCAGTGCTTGATGGGATGTTGAAGAGGGGTAAAGGTCACATAGTCAACATGTCCTCTGATGCAGGCAGAAGGGTAGACTAAATTATTGATTGTTTTCTATAAGTAATATATTCAAGTGGGTAAAACTATTACAGTTGAAAAGATATTTATTCAGTAATTATAATAATAATAATAATAATGAATATAACAGCTTTATTTACTGTGGATAACATATTTGGTGCAAAGACCAATTTTCAGTATGGCTAACATCAGAATACATATACATTTTTACAACAGTATTAAACATTTTGACAGACAAGTACCGGTAATATGGCAAGGCTAACAAACATGTAGACATGCTAATCATTAATAATAACATTCTGAATGTTTACTTGCAAATCTATCTCTGATCATGAATTCAGGATTTCTTTCACTTTTCAAGCAGTGGTTCTTTTTTCACTTAAACTTCTGAATAAATCTCTCTTATATTACCGGTAGCCTATGTAATGAATATAAAGTTAAAATATTTTCAGGGGTTTGCAGGCCTTGCAGTGTATTCAGGGACAAAGTTCTATGTTGAGGGTCTTTCACAGGGTATGAGACATGAGCTTTCAGGGTCAGGGGTCAGAGTGACATGTATACAACCAGGAGATGTAAAGACAGAACTGATCGGGCATACTACTGACCTAGAGGTAAGGTTTCCATCTTCTAAATGCCTTTTTTTGGTTTTATTGGGGTTTAACACCAGTTTTAACAGCTGAGATCATATCCCGGCGATTAGTCCTAACCAATGTTCCTGAGTATCCAACAAGTTTACAAACCAAATTTCTCCGCAAGTGACTGACTACTTCCTCACTTGTTTCTACTTAATGCCTGCCTGTAAGCCATTGTTGTATGTAGTTCTGTAACAGTTACCAAGGTTTAGATTGCCAGCACAATTCATATCCATAGACTGTTTGAAATAAGATTTAATTTCCTTTTTTTCTGGTATTTGTGTTTTGGCTGTACTGCATTTTCACAAGGCTGACCCATCGTCCTGATATTTAAAAGGTCTAGTGCAAGTTTATAAAGACAGTTTACTGTAGCGAATGAGCAGTATACAGTTACAGTAGTATTTTTAAATGATTTTATTTTTATTTTATTCTTATAAGAATACAATACCAATCATTATTCTAGTCAGTGCTGTACAGTTAACTGATTTAAGTTGATTTTATTTTAAGAGTTTCTATTGTAAATTATAGGCCAAAGAGAAGTTTGATGGTAGCCAATCGTGTAAGATACTGGAGCCGACAGATATTGCCAATGCCGTGGTGTATGCCGTGTCACAACCAGAATATGTCGCAGTCAATGAAATACTGATTGAACCTAGAGAATCCCATGTTTGACCTGGTAGATGCTAAGGTTGTTGAGATGTGTACAGATGTTGTGTTGAAACAGCTGATAGTAATGTGTTTGAAGAACTACTGAATATGTGATGGGTTATAATGTAATATTTAGTGAGACATTTGGCTTCAGATTTTTCGAGTTCATGAATAAGAAAAAGACTTGTTGAATCTTGTTTTCAGAGATTCTTCAGGTCTGTATTTCATTTTCGAGTCTGTATTTGATATAGACTTGTTTATTATTGTATTTGAACAGATCAGTTGGGGTGCTGGTGATATCTTAGTGACTAAAAAAGCAAATATTGCAGGCCATCAACATCGACTGTTTTACAGGTTGATTATGGTCTGCACTGGTCACAAAGGTTAAAAAATGGCCTACAGCAGAGTAAAGGTTAAGCTTGGTGACTATTTGTACATCACATTATATATGTTACTAAAGTTCTGAAGTGATTCTGAATTACAATTTTGTAAAAAGATGTCATTGAAGGTGACATTGATATGAGAAGATTGTGTGTTCAAAGATGGAAGATGTGAATACTGGTGCTTCTGAAATGTTGCAATTCATGGGTCCTAATAAGGGCATATTAGGACCCAGATATACCTAAATGCACATGCACTGTTTGTTGAAACTAATGCATTTCAATAAAATTGAAAATTTCTTTTCAGTTTATAGTCAATTGATGATAAATTCAATAAATCTTTTCTGTTAATTTGAGCATAAATCAGGGAAAACATATATCTTGAAGCTGAAAGTCGCTAAAAAAATACATGTCACTAGCCTTAAAGGGGTAAAAGATGTCTTGAAGAAGACAGGCATTAAAAGAACATGTCAAAAGCCTAAAAGTGGAGCGGCTGGTGTGGGGGTGGGGTATGGGTGTGGCAAAAGATGATGTGAAGTTGATACAGATATATTGTGAAAAATGCAGCCAAACCACAAATACCAGAAAAAAAGGAAATTAAATCATTTCAAACAGTCTAGGGATATGAATCATGCTGGCATTCTAAATCTTGGTAACACAGAGCTACATATAACAATGGCTTACAAGCAGGCATTGTTGTTCAAATTATGCCCCTGGGGTCATTAATGGCCCTGTACCGGGGTCACTTGATTTTACATCTATAGGCTTATATAGGGAAGACTTAGAAAATCTTCTTGCCTGAGACCACAAAACATTTTGCATAGAGCAACAGCTAGAAATCTTCTGCCAAGATTGTTCAAATTAAGCCCCTGTGGTCATAACTAGCCCCACCCTAGGGGTTCTATAAATGTGCAAAATATTTAATCTTTAAAAATCTTCTTGTGAGAAACTGTAAATTTTTTACCTAAGAGTTTTTGCATGGAGCATCATCTGCAGATAGCTAAAATTAAGCCCCTTGGTTCACCAATAGCCTTGCCCAAAGGGTCACTTGATTTTACACAGGCTTATATAGGGAACCGAAGACTTTAAAAAAATCTTCTTGTCTGAAACCACAAGATATAGACATCGATAGGCATAGAGCATCAGTCCGAGGTCCTCTACCAAGTTTGTTCAAATCATCTTCCAGGGGCTCAGAATTGGCCCATACCCTGGGGGTCCTATTTGTGTGAAATATTTAATCTTTAGAAATCTCCTAGTGAGCAACTGTAAATTTTAGACCTAAGATTTTTTGCATGGAGTGCCATCTGGAGGTCCTCTTTTAAGATTGTTCAAATAATACCCCTTGGGTCATTAATAGCCTTGCCCTTGGGGTCACCTGATTTTACATAGGCTTATATTGGGAACACTTTAAAGAAGTTTCTGGTCTAAAACCACAAGGCATAGAGCTTAAATATTTTGCATTCAGCATATGCTAGAGCTCCTCCACCAGGTTTGTTCAAAATATGCTCCTGGGTCAAAACTGGCCCTAAAAAGGGGTCAGGGGGGGGACAATTTATTTTACATAGGCCCATATATAAACCTTATTAAATCTTCTGGTCTAAAACCACAAGGTCTAGAACTTAGATATTTTGCATGGAGCATCAGCTAGTTGTCTTCTACAAAGTTTGTTAAAATCATGCCCCTTGGATCAAAATTAGCTGTACCAGGGGATCAGATGATTTTACATAAAAATTGCATAGGCTTATAAAGGGAAGACTTAAAAGATCTTGTCTGAAACCACAAGGGCTAGAATTTAGACATTTTGCATAGAGCAACAGCTAGAAGTACTCTACCAAGCTGATTCAAATTATTCCCCTTGAGTAAAAACTGATTCTACCCTGGGGGTCACTTCAATTGATATAGATTTATATAGGGAGAACCTTAAAAAAGCTTCTGATGTTTGCTCAACAGCAGATGCAAAGGCAAAGTATTCAGGTGAACGATCTATGGTCATCATGACCTTCTTGCTGTGAAATCATTTTGAAATCAGGCATGCAGTTTCTGAAAAGAAGAGTTCCAAAGTTTTCCATAGTCATATAGTGCAAAATATTACAGCGTGTCACTGAGGAAAGTTTTTCTTTTCACCATATCATTAAAGGGAAAATGAGCTTCAAAATTTCAAAGATTTGTAAATGTTCTACCTCCTAAAATCACAAAACATCAATTGTCAGAACAGATGCATTTATCTCAATACAAACTAAATAGCTTAAAAATGTCCCCGCTTTAATTTTTATTAGTTCAGTAGAAACCTGTCGAAATGTAACATTTTTAATTGTCCAAAATTCTGGATAGATCTTGGTAGAGGAGGTTCTAAAATTTTTTCAAATTAATTAAAAAGAAGTTTTTCTTTTGGAGGAATAACATTTATCATAATTTCAATATCTAAGCAATCAGAATGTAAAACAGTAAAACATAAACACACACAACAGGCTTAAACGAGAGCTCTGCTGAAGCGGGGCAATATATGCCTCAAGAACGATACCGACAGTAGAAGACCTATTGTACAATTGATAAACATATATCAACAGGAAACATAATAAGATGCTGTTTATTTTTAAGGACAATATTATAACATTGTCTTCAAATAAGTTCAAAATGACTATTGTTTCCTGATTAATTCTTTAGCAATGATTGACTTTACTACCAGCCAATCCAGCAGATTTTATGGTCAGTGTAGTAAGCTTCCAAGGTTCCACAGTTACAGGTTTCAGTATTAATAAAAACATGGTCAAAGTGTTGAGTTATTATTATTAGTTGGACCTGTAATGACCAGTAGTGTGTTCTGGTCATGACCTTCTTATTATGGTATTACATTTGAATATTTCAGTAACTGGTACCTTTAAAAATTTCTTTCCAATAGAAATTACTTACCAACAGAGAGCTAGATGGCAACCAGGGGCATATTTTAATAATAATTGTCCCTCACGACATATAAACTTTTCTGCCAATTTCAATTTCCTTAAATCAGTTCAAGCTGACAGGATATTCCACAAATCATACAAAAAAAGTGTGAGACTTTTACCTCATTATATCATATATTAAATCAAAATAACTAAGTGTGGCCCTGAGGCAAACCAGCTAAAACCTGCACTCTACACATCATCTCAGTATGGTTAACATTTGTGCCTGGTTTTTTCAATTTCCTTCAATTGCAACCGGTGCAAGAGATACAGAGCAGGCACAAATGATCACATATTAAATCTTAATGACAAATTGTGACCTTGACATTGAGGGAAACCAGCTAAAACCTGTGCTCTGCACATTGTCTCTGTATGGTTGACATTTCCGCCAAGTATTTTCAGTTTCCTTCAACCGGTTCTAGAAATATAGAATATTACATATTAAACCATAATGACTTAGTTTGGCAAACCAGCTGCAACTGTACTCTGCAAATTGTCTTATAATGGTTAATATTCCTGCCAAGTAGTTTCAATTATCTTCAACTGGTTCAAGAGATATAAGAGTGGATATGAAATTGCTAATAAAGGGACGAACAGATGCACGGACAATCAAGGGCATAAAATAATATGTCCCTTTGGGCATATAAAAATGCAAAGCCTCTGAAAATATAAGTTCAGTGTATATTTAATGTTATCACAGACCTTAACAAGTACTACATATATGTCTATGTGATGTGACAAAATCAACAATCTGGTCAGTTTGACGTCATTAAGAAACTTTATAAACAAACTTATGATTTCTGCAAACAAAGATGGCTTTTATGTTTTTGTACCTTTCACTTTGTGAAATTAGGCCATTTCAAATATAGTACAGTTGTAATCAGCCTATGAAAACCATTCACTGTTACCTTTTTAGAAGCCTTTTAAGTAAATTTATATGCTTTATATCAATAAGCCATAATACTGCAGACAGAATAAACACTGATGGTATGCCTTAGTCTTCCAATGCTTAAAAGATCTGATAATTTTTTTTTTTAATTTTTATATTCCGGCTTTCTTTTTTCTTAGAACTTTAAAAACTGACCCAATCTACATATAAAAACAAAGCTTCCTACATCTGTAACACTTCTTGCTGAAATTTCTACTTAGGCTCCAGAATTTTCAATCTGAATTTTAAAAAAACTTTCATTCTAGCAAGTAGTAGGGAAAAATAAGATATTTAACCTAAATGTCAAACTTTCTTTTCAAAGTTAAAATTAACAGTCAATCAGCCTGTTTTAATCATTTCAGTCAATCAGCCTGTTTTAATCATTTCAGCATTTTCACAGTCTTTTTCTTTTTTAGATTTACTGAACTTCCGTTTTCTTTTTTCTTCAATCTGTCTCTGGAATTCTTCTTCCTCCTTCTGTCTTTCCTTCAATGCCTTCTGTCTCTCCTCTTCCTCTTCTTCCATTTGCTTCTGGAGATCTTTCCTCCACTGCAAAACAGATACATTCATAACATACATGGAAAACTGTATGGCAAGGGTAATATCTCAAACCAGTGTGTTAAGGCAACTTGTGTAATCATTCTTTAGAATTCATAATTAAATCTATTTAGATGTCCCAAAAGGAATTAGAGACCTTCATTAATCTTTCACATCATATATATTTTTTGTCATGAGATGAATATGAGAATTTGAATTATTCTATATATTGACACCAGAACACTTAAAGGCAGTAATGATTTCAACTATGCGTAACTAGGCTAACATCATCAGAGCTATAAATGACTTCAGAAGCAGAATCTCAAATCAAAAAGCTCGTCCGTTTAGCAATCTGATTAAAATCATGTCCTCAAAATGCCTATGGATCTGAGCCCACCGGGTATTCATCAGCCAATTAGAGCAATGCTTCCACCATTTTTTTTAAATAATCAGCATCATTATTAAACTGCAAGTCTATATATGGAACTGGGATACCAAATAATGTAAATCTTGCATCTGGTTTTCTACGAACAACGCATTGTAGCTGTACTCAAGTTAAATCTATGTAACACAACCTTGTTAAATATTGAGTTAATTGTATGTGCAGGGAAAGTTCAAATAAAGTTTGATGGATACAACATATATACCAAAATAGAGCAGGACTGTTTTTGTGAATATTTTTGTCACTATGCTCACACACTGATTCATTTTCATTCCATAAATACAAACCAAAACTTAAATTAACTTACATAAATAAAAAAGGAAATCATTTATCAGGCAAAACACATTTAAGGTATTTTTAAATATCTTAGATATCATCTGTCTCCGTTGATTTGAATATTGAAGTGCTACAGAAGTTTACATGCTCAACATGTCTTCTCTACAGGTAAACAGATGATCAATATGACTGTGTCATAACATGCAGTCTCATTTGCTGGATATAAACAACAATATTGGAAATCAAGGTATCAAGAAAGCAGAATTCAGATCTAATGATAAAGAGATTGGATGGTGTCATTAACCTATTCTATATTCTATGGAAAGTTAAGTCTATTTCCTTACCTGATCCTCAACAATTCTCCTAAGATCAAAGCTTGTCCTGGTGTTGAAGGATACTGGAGGCTCATACAAGGCTGTTGCCAACATAATCTCCTCCCTGAAAATTTCAGAAATATAAGAAATCATTATGCAAATTATCTTTATCCCAGCTGAAAGAAGACAAACCATAGACTACTATAAATTGCATTTCAACTGTGACTAAATTATCAACAGTCTCTAAAAAGACTTTTACCAGATCATCAATACACACTGTTTTTGCAAACCATTGCCAATATGTGTCTGTATTACTGAGAGATACTTTGAAATGCTCTAATTTAAATGTCCTATAGTAACACAATGGCTATAATTAAGTCATTGTTAATGAAGATCATACCAACACTACACTTTGTCAGATTGATCAGGATCTGCTTTCATTATTTTCAACTGGAACAAATTACTCTAAAAGAAACAGAATGGAATCGTCCAAATTCAGTTATGGGCAAGTCCATTTAAAATATTAGGAGAGTCATAATTATGGTAATGAAAAATTTCTTACTTTAATGAGGTTCTAGCCTTCTGTTTCTCTTTAGTTTGTGGCATTGATTCCTGCGAGGTGGTTGTTCCTTTGACAGGGGATGGTGTTGTCTCTCTCCTTTTAGGAGACACATAGGGGTCAACTGGTGGTGGCAGTGGGGGCAAGTAAATCTGGGACAGACCTCCAGCTATCTTGGACCCTAATGTATAGGGGCTGGCCACCAACTGTTTGTTTAAAAAACCCTCTATATCTGTATGCACCTATAAAACAACACAACAGATGCATCAGATTTTCATATCCATTTTTTTTTTAATTTTATTTGAATATTTGTGCCCTTTATACTGTTTCTTGCTTTTCAAATACTACCATAAAAATCCTTCACTTATTTCTAAATGCATATCTGAGTATTGAATTTCTCATATTTCATGCAAAATTGTATCACAATGAGTGGATATGCACTCGTAAATTATACAATTCTATTTAAAGTTATATCTGTGTTCAAAATTACAAAAATGACAGTCAAGATAAATACTGAAGACATAGTGAATATTCAGAAATAACGCAAATTTAGAAATAACTATATGCCTATGGGCATCGTGCTGTGCCCACCAGGTGTCATAAGGACAAAAAAATCAAGTTGTGGAATAGACTTGCAGAGTTATGCACCTTGTACAGTGCACTTCTGATTAATGAATATATATAATCTCTTTTATCCTGTCAATTATTTCATATCCGACCCGATAAAGGGGGGTCGTATAAATTTTGCTTTATACGGCACATGCTACGTCATCACTGGTGACGTCATGGACTAGTTTTGTGTTTATAAACAATATTATAAATAATCAGAAGGAAGTGATTAAATGATTGTTATTACAAACAGAGACTACTTGAATAAAAATTAAAAATTTCAATATCTAGATCTTATAATATAGCATGGTCATTTAAGGAAAAAAATTTCGAAAGTTTGGAACTATTTTTTTGTGTATTTGTTCACCTGACGGATAACCTTGACATTTGAAACACTTTAAAGATAGGTTTTCAATATCCTAGTAATTTATTGACAAATGCCAGATGTGACAGGATAAATAGAATAATAGGTTAGTGTCTTAAATGAGAAAGTTTATCCGGCTCGGCTGCGGTATTTATCAGGTTCGCCTTCGGCTCACCCGATAAATTCCTACGCCTTGCCAGATAAACTTTCTCATATTAAGACACTTACCTATTATTCTCTATCTTTTGATTAATGCCTTTTGCAAGTCCTCTCATCAAGGTCAACAAAAGTGGCAAGGTATTTAAAAATCTTTCCAAGCATGGAAAAGTTATGGCCCGGACAAGTCAATCCATCCACATTTTTACCTTTGAGATTCCACTCTGACCTTGACCCCTGAGGTAAGAACAAGGGTCTTGCATGTGACATCCTTCTCATCAAAGTGAACAAAAGTACCAAAGTATTTAAAAATCCTTCCATGCATGGAGAAGTTATGGCCAGGACAAGAAATCCATGCACATTTGTACCATACAGTGGTCACCTTGACCTTTGAGCTATAACCCTGGGTGTTGCACACAACATGCTGTCTCATTGAGGAAAACATTTATGCCAAGTTATTGAGAATCTCTCTATCCTTGGTTAAGTTATACCCTGGACAAACTCAGATGGATGCTCTCACTAACACATGTACATACACTGATCCTCCATTGTGGCAACTTTATTGAGCCCACAGCAAGGAGGCAGGACAAAACTGCTTTCACTTCTAAGATGAATATAAATGCAATTATGCCTTCCAGTATAGTTTCAGATTTAATATTTGGGCTAGTGAATTTTTTTTTTTTAACATATTCAGCTTTCTTTAATGGGAGTAAAGCTTTTTTCATAGTGAAGTAATTTTAGTAAACAGGCTAGTAATGCTTGTTTTACTAAAAATTAAAAATACACATCCATGCAAACGTGTAAATCTTATTTAGAGAGCAAACTGAACTTTACAAGTTTAACACCATCTAAGCAATAACAAAACAACATTCTGTGTGAGCTGTCTGCCAAGCTACATGTCTGCATAACTTTATTTCCTTATAGTAACCTAGGAAATCAATGTTAATGCAAGTGTCATCAAATTTAGACAAGTCAGATTTGTTAATGTCTCAACTTTTCTTTCCATCTGTCTTAACTTTATGGTGGTCTGTAAAAACTAGTCAACATACTGTTTCTATTTGGAACATCTACTCTAGAGTATCAAATCTTACCCTTTTTGAAATCTATATGCAGTATATTGCCAAAAACGGTGTTTTGGGTGGACAGGACAATTTGATTCTCTAACACTGTGTGAACAATATATATTTTTGAAGAACAAAAAGCAATAACTCAATAATGCTTCCTTGATATAATATGCTCAACTATAGTAAGCCTACATGAGAATGGTGTAAAAAGAAATCAATCTGGTTTCACTGTTTTATTCAGAGAGCAATTAGTGTGTTTTCAAGCCTTTTACTTTCTGTCTTCTTTCTAGTGTACCAGACAAAATCTGATAAAACTGAATGTGACATCTGTTCACAAAACAATTCACACAACTGCTAAGTACACAGAAACTATCAACAGTAAAAGATATACCCAACTAAAGTAAGACTACAATTCATGCATTCTTTAGAATGTTAGAAACTGTATATGTGGTCCTTTTCAAAACTATGTAACTCTAAACAGTTAAAACTAAGTACCTATACCTGTACTGTGATTTTACTTACTTTTGGTGTATATTCCTATTTATTTGTAAAAAACGTTATGTAATTTGAAACAGTATGAATGAAAGAGAAGTGCTGTAGTCTTTGTATATACCTATACATGTATACCAGTAATTGTTTCTTACTCAATATACAAATCTTTACATTTTTTCAGCTATCTATCATGGGGGGAAAAAAAAAATTATTGTGATACACATAATGAAAACGAAAATGCATGTACAGTAAAACTCCTCAATTAAGGACAGTCACCTTTCCTTTAGAAAAGTGGCCTTAACTGACTGGGTGTCCTAAATAATGGATTGTATGTGGCCACGACAGCTCAGGAAAAATCTAAGATATCTTTAAAAAAAACTTTTAATGGTACTGCATAAAATAACCGATAAAACTATTATGCATTTCACTTATTTCTACTATTTATAACATTAAACCAATCAACAACATACAGTTATATATTTTGTTTTCTAGTGTTGATAAAGTGATAAACCTTTTGCTTAAAGAATAATTGAGTACTTCACACTGTGGTGATATTTGTATGTGTGCATGTGTGTTGAAGAATGAACTGATTATAAACGTAATTATTATGAGTTATCTCTCGATAATATAATATTTCTTGTCAAAACTCTATTAAACATTGCCGGATTAGCATTGCCAATGAAATTTGAAGCCCCTTATTCATAAAAAAATGGTATTATTCTCAAATTTCAAACAGGCCTTGTGGGAGTGTCGTAATCTAATGTCACAAAAGATAACCAGTAATGACCTATTGTGGAATGTGTGAAAGGTGTGAAACCACCAAAAAACATTCTTTCTGTATCCTTATGGAATTCATAAATTTCACAGGGCTGTAAAACAAAGAAAGACCTCTTTCTAACTGACTTTCACTTGCATATTCTTGTACATTTGCAATACTATTTTTGAAAAATAGCAGGAGAAGTGTGGGTCATTTTTCAAACAAGAAAGATATTCCTGCTCATGTAAACTTACCCATAAAATTAACAAAAAATCTCACCAAATTTTCAGATTTGGGGTATGTGAAAGAACTTCTTATTCTGTATTCCACTCTGAATGTATATGAGCATAAAATTGCATCTATATTATAAGAAATTAATGCCATAATAGCAGAGTCCCCTAAATACTGAAGTCCCTAATTACTGTAATACAGGGCAGAAAACATCCATTCTTAACTACTTTGTCCATGATACAGGAGTGTCTGTACTTTCAGTGTGGCCGTAAGGTGGGTTGTTACTGTACTAACACATTCACAAAACTTAATCTACCACTGATACACTTCCTGAAAAATTAGGCACATGCTACTAGACATAGGAAGGATAATATTTTAAACCTTGCTGTATAGGATCACATGTATATATCTGTAACATTATCACTATTTTACCTGTCCAACTTTCAGTGCTTCTAATACTCTCTCATCTTTCTCCATTGAATGTGCCCTTAATAAAACATTCCATGCTGCTGTTCTTATACCCTCTCTGTTTTTGTCATTGGCTAAACATCTACAGATCTTCACCATAGATTGTACAGCACCAAACCGAATACGCCAACTCCAGTCATTTGGTCCTGAAAACAGAATGAATGGTGCTAATATGAAGTACAATGAAGACCTACTGGTATATCCAAAAAGATTCATAATTGTTATGTGGTGAGTTCTCAATCACTCTCTGAATGACGAACATTTTGTTAATCTCTCATTTTCAGTTAGATTTTTTTTAATTTTTACAATTAAAAATGACAAAAACTTTATAAAGAGTAAAACCCAACTGCCTTTGAAGAAAATTCCATACTTGGATTAAAATACCACTTTACTGACCATATTTATCTGCTTCTGATAAAATAATGGATAAAGGATACTGGTTACTATAGTAACTTTAGCTTTTTAGAAACTTTATTGAACTTAATGACAATACGACTAGAGAGTCCAAGCTAAACTTACTTGAAGAAATCTGGCAAGGACAGGTAAATACAGGACACAGCCCTTCTTAAATAATTCTAAATACTTACTTTTAAAAATTGTGTCCCAAATCTCAAGAACTTCATGGTTTCAAGATACAAGAGGACAGGATCTTGAATACACGAATACACTACTTGTGAGCTATAATGAACATACCTCCATCTCTGGATTCATTTACTGCTTTGAAGAATGCCATGTCCAGTAATCCAGCACTGTGAAGGGGTAGAGTGTTGTTACTTCTCTTGAACGGATCGGCAATATCTCTGTTAGACCCCATTAATGCTAACTTCTGGATATCAGCACTTCCTCCATGTAAACAAATGTCAGCTAAGATATCAGTGTAAGTGATAGCAACTTCCCAGTGCCAGCCGTTGATACCAGGCATCTCAGGGCTCTGCAAAGTATGATAATTGCCTCATTGCCATCAGGTTCAGATCTTTGACATTATAAATGTGATTTCAGTGAAGCAATGTAAGTCTCTAGATGTTTAAAGTTAGATTATTTGTATGTTCAATAAGTTGGTAAACTATTTTAAACAAAACAAATGAAGGAATTTCAACTCCAAAGTGCATCAAAATGATTTATGACAAAACATGGGACATATAAGAACTGTCACAGAAAAACCCACTTTATAAATGAATGAATGTGTGCACAATGTTGCCTATTTTTTTTTTCTTGGTTTGTTAATCCCTTATTTCTTTGATGATATTTGAACATAAACCCCTTCCAATACAGAAAAACTTGGCAGGCAAAATGCACATACCACAGCGTTTGTGTAAGTCTGTACTGTGCTAGCCTCAGAGGCTCTACCACTTGGTAAGGTGGTACCAGCCTCTGCTTGGTAACCAGTTCCTGGTGGATAAAAGCTCTCTCCAGTACCAGCTGTGGTACGGGAACCTTGTGTCACTGCCCTTGTCCTGCAATTTAATTCTAAATATATTTTACGTGATGAACACATGCACTTGTCAATAACTAACACAGAAGTCTCTGCTCTCCTTTAATCACTGCATACTCATACAAGATATATCTTTTAAAATCATCAGGTAAATTCACAGAATTCAACATACATTTCTGTGCATATGAAAATATTAAGTTTCCAGGAACATCAATTTAACAATGGTAAGTACTTTCAACTTCCAACTTAAACCTGGACTTAATGTCAGCTATAAACTGCACCTGTTACCTAAGATTTTCACTCCTCTCTCTCACTTGCATAAGAACATTAGTATAAGTTCTCAGATGAATTGATGCAAAGATAAAAAGATGATATACTAAAATAAATCAAAGCTGAAGAACCAAAAAATATATAGAAAAATACCCCGGTGTAGACTTTGGGGATGTTCTTCTAACAGCTTCAGGCTTTGAGCCATCTTCCTTGGGAACAGCTGATGTATCAAAGGACACCTCTCGTTTAAATATAGCAGAAACCGATGGTTGTACTTGAGACATTTCTTCTCTAAAAGACATGAAATTTATTATACAGTTCAAAATAGTCTAGACTAAACACACAGGAATGACTACTTTAAACATAACACTGGAATTACTTCCTTAACCAAGGAAATGACTGTTAAAACATCACAGTGGAATGACTATTTAAAACATCACACTGGGACGACTACTTAAAACACAGAAATTAGTTAACATTACAATGGACTGACTACATTAAACATCACAACTGAGTGACCACTTCAAGCAACACAATGGAATGATAATGTTAAATATCATAATGGAATGGCTACATTAAACATCACATTGAAAAGACTACTCCAAACATCACAATGGAAAGATTATGTTAAACATAACATTGGAATTACTTCTTTCAACTTAGTGAGTACAATTTTGTTTTTAACTATTGTAAAAAAGATGGTGAAAATCAATTAAAAGCATCATTGGTGACCTAAGTTTTTGCCTCAACTGTACCTTGACCAAGACTATCCCTGAAAAATATCAAAATAATTCATGGACAAGCTCTCATTTCATGTGTCTGAAAATTTCTGTTGTGCTTTACAGAATGTTTTTAAAACTGTAAATCAGTTTCATGACTGTCACAATCTGTTAGGATACTGATCTTGTACTGCCAAGATTCAATGACTTACTTATTGGCTCCATCATTTTTCATGGGTGATTCTGTGTATGGTGGGGAGGCTTCACTAGGGTCTGTGTCCTTTGCTGATGAGTGCCCCTCTGCACTTTTACCTTTGGATGAAGCTGAAATGAAAAAAAGGAGATTTGTAATCAGCTCACATAGTGCTTTACTAGCTAAAAGGCACAGACACATTTTATGCAAAGTTTGTACAACATGCACTGGTTTAACATATAAATTAAATTATTACCATCAACACTTTATTGATATGTTTTATAGCTCATTCTGAACCATCAAAACTTTGCAATATTTCAAGGTTTAATAAATATTCTACCTGTTCCAGACTTATTCTTTTCTGAATCGCTTTCCTCACTTCTCTCATAGATGTCACTCAAGGTAGGCTTTGAGCTTGCAACACTTACACGAGATGCCTCATCCTTAGGTGTTGTCTCTTCACTTGAAAAACTGTAGCTTTCTATTTGAAAAACAAATATACAATTTTGATAAAATATGTCCATGCATAAGAAGACATAATTTTAAAACAGCTAAACATTAATTACATGTTGACCACTGTCAAGCTAGCACCTGAAAATTGTCATAAGATTTTTAAATTTTTACATCAGTTTGAACTGGCTTTGAAAACAATCTTCAAATTTACAAAATAAATTCACAAAACTGCTGAGTTACCTCATAGGCACATTATAGAGTTTAAGGAAAAACCTAGTGTCATGTTAAAAAGCCTTTATTCTTACATAATCTATAGAATAATGAACGTCTTTCATGCATTCTTGTTACACTTTTTGAAGTAGTGGTAAATGGAAACATAATTGACAAGGTGTGTGTACTTTTTTTTTGTTTGCTTTCAAAATTAATGAAAAAAGGTGTTGTTTTTTTTTTCCTCTTAAAATTTTACAATCATTATTCAGTGTTGATTTTCCCATCACCTGTTAGTAATGATTCTGAAAGGAAAAAAGTGCTTATTTATCTTGATAAAGAAATAAAAATAATTACAATGACAGAAATCTACATCTACGGAGTCCACATAATCATCATAATAACTTTTCATTTTTTGGTTATCTGGCCAAAAGATACTCTTCTATATACCAGTATAAGATACACTCTTACACAGGTACCTCATCAGGGTATTTTGGGTTTTGAAATCCTATAGCATGTACATGATCATGTATTGCATCTTAAGAATATTGTCTCAATAATGTTTTCTCTTCTGCTAAATCATCAGCATATTCATTTATGCTTTGTTTCTTCAATTCAGATTCAATCACTGGTATTTAAAATACCTATAAAAGTAAAATCTTTTCAGAGAATTACATTGAGACTGTATTTAAAAACTGATGAATACTGATTTGTACACCATGACATTTGCTACAGTCTGTGCATGTATTTTTATCTCTCATTTCAGCAATGAAAAATATATCATTGTTAAAACAGAATGATACATTATGTTTTTTGCATACTTAACTCACAAGTTTTTGATAGCTACTATCATCTTAAAAAATTATGTCATAAATATCTGATGTGTAAATATATACTAATAAAGACAACAGAAAACTTCTACAATCAACAGACCGTTTGTTTATTATGTATCTACAGATCCTGACTAATAAATCATAAAAAAACTAACAGTTAGTTTCTATGTCACACACTATATGGTATATATTTGTATTAATAAAACAAATAAAGATACGTGTATACGTATAAGTCGTACCAAATCTCAACACTTTCTTAGTTCTTGGACTGGCTGTAATTCAAGCATGCAGTGTTAGACATGTTAAAATGAGTTCACAGTTTACTTGTATATATTATATCATTACCTATTAAGAGGCAAACTTTCCCTACCCCCTCATTTCTTTAGGTCAAACATTTAATTTCAAAGCAATAATTGTGAAATTCAAGGGATTCATTCCCTGAAAAGCTGAAATAATCTGTGATTTATCTCTTGATTTATACATAATCACCTATCTAATAGAATTCTTTTACAATTATAAATATATCACAATCAAGTCTTAACATGTGTCTTTGTCAGTTTACTTCTACATATATTTCTGTGACTTTTACATACTTTATCACATGCCAACCTCTTAATAGGTGAAACCATGATAAATTTTACATATTATCAACCATTACAGAGATGACTATTATACTACCCAGTATATGTGCTTCATACGTATATGTGTTAATAATACCCTTTTTATGACTAACTTAAACCATCAAGGACTTGGACTTAGTATATTTTTGATACAAAATACAGGATATACAGCTATGCTATAACTCCAGGATTCATCAGTTATTGCAAGGGAAAAGCTCCCTAAGCTTTCCACCAGGTCAACTGATAATGGTATAAAATATCTAAAGCAATTTTTTTCGTATATGCCATTACACTGCACACTCAAGCCCATTATGATTGTGTATGTTTAAAATGCCTACACTTGAAAAATCACTCATCAAATGAGTGAAAAAACCCAACAAAAAGCACAAGGTGACAGTCTTTGAATGGCAATTTATTTTGTTCTTGAACTATGTATATTTCTGATAGTACAGTGCACAGGTATATCCAGGTGTTCTATAACTGCAGAATTCATCAGTTATTGCATGACACACACTCCCTGGCCTTTGCATCATGTAAATTAATGACAGTACTTGACACTAGGGTATATATACAGCAATTTTTAACATTATCATACATACTTCACATGCAGGCTTATCATATGTGTATAAATCACAGAGACTACAAAAATCATGCAGTAAATATGGGTTGTGTCATGAGATTCTCAACAATGTGGTCAAGTTTTATATTATCAGCTTTTTACATTTTTAGATAACTGACTGATATGAAGTTACTTTTCTATACTTTTTATCACACTAAGCATACCAGAAGGTACAATAATAGTGGAATAAACAGTGCACATAATATAACATTTCCATTTATCATTTTCGCATCATGGACTTCATACTGCCTTATAAGCCACAAGCGATATAGTTGCTTGTTACGTGACCCATATCCATATTTCAGTAGTTTTTTGCATACTTAACTCACATTTTTTTAAAAACAGCATTTAAGGGTAATTCAAAGAAGGTATAAAACACCATGTGTTGCAGAAATTGTTAGTTTCTGGCATCAAATTTTGACGTTGTTTTCTGGATGATGTCAAATTGACCAGATTGCTGATTTTGTCATGTCACGTCACATATACAGTATCTAATTCAAATATAAAGTAAGGAATGACAATTAAATTATATGTAAGACTGTTAATTTGGTGACAATTATTAAGAACAATGAACAAGTATAAGCATATATATACGTTGTTTGATCAATGATGAAGTTAAACATATATATGACCCAACTTCACTATTATTGCAGCCAGTATATCAATGCTGTTTTATATTTTTTTACTAGAAGCAATCTGGATTTAAAATGTATTATAAAACTGGAGTGCTCCCATCACCAAAGAGCATACCTACCTGAAGAACTCTGCTTCACTTTTTGTTCTATAAATCATAAAATTCCATAAACCAAACTGAATGATTAAGATCTATAAGTACAAATTCTTTTGTAAACTTATATCAGAAAAAAATCATTTCCAAAGGCAAAATAATATAGAAAAAAAGAAAATTCCACAAGAAACAACAAGTCAGAGTTAGCTTGATAAATTAGAATATAATACAGAAAACTCCTGCAAAGAATAACAGAAGTGGTTTAAATTAATAACAAAGATAAGGAGACTATGAAATAAAAGTGCCTAGATATGAAAAAAATTCTATCAAAATAACAACAATCAAATAAACCTGAAGTGAGTAAAATCTAGGAAAATATCTAGCAGTAATAAATTTTCTAATAAAAAATTCTAACATTCTCTATCTATGATCTATTTCTAAAATCTTGTACCTGTGCTCTCAGACCTGCTGGAGGTGGGTGGGGATTTGACCTCTTCACCTGGACGAAATCCACGTGCAAGGTTATGAAGTGCCCTTAGTGCCATAATGCTGGATTTTGAGGCTTCGGCCAGAATTTGTAGAGCTACCATACTATCTACCCTGTAACAGATTGGTAAATTTGGTGAGTTAATTAAATGTACATTTTTTTAAACAAAACATATTGTTTTAAATAAAATAATTTTCTTATACTTTATATATAATCTAAAGTGTGCAAGAGACAGCATGTAAATCAGCTAAAAGCTGATAGAATTGTAATGTATACATGTATGTATCTAAATATTAATGTACCTGACTAAAGTGTCTAGGACCACAAACAGTTCAATGGCTACCAGTAAGAAAATTTGTAATATGTTATTTCTCATACATATTAATGAGTCAAGAACTCAGATTTAAAATGTGTCCAATGAAAAGTTGACCTTTTCTCTAAAAGTGGTTCCCAATAATACATAGTCTTTCTGAATACTACAATAATATAAGAATGCCATATGTCTTACCAGCTTTCATTAACAAGTCCCATACCACAATGACTCAGGGCTTTAAGGGCTTCAGTAAGACCCCCACTGAGATGGTTGGTACACCTCCAAACATCCAGGGCATGCCACAAGGTGGGGCTGAGGTCATGTACACTACTGCTGATAGCAACACTATGGGATGTGTGAGAAGTCATGTCTTTGGAATGGTTTGTTCTTTTTCCAGTGTCTGTACTTCTCTGTGTAAAAGATACACATTAATCAAAGTCCCTAATTTTGAAACATTTAGTTAAAGATTTTTCTTTCCACAACATTATATGCTTAATTCAATTTGTTTGCAAAATCATTCAATTCATGAACTCTACAGGAAAGTTGTCACAGATGATTTTAAAACAGCAACAACAGCAGCAAAAACCAAATCTCTGATTTCTGACTGGTCTGTTTTGAGGATGGGGTTACAATGTAGTTTTAGTACTTTAAGTCTTCTCTACTGACACTGCCATATAGCTACCTGTTCTAAACTGAGAATTCCCCTATCTTTATATATGTCATTCAAATCTAAATGTATTATATCATCAAATTTTTTACTCTCAAAATAAGTAAAAACCAAATTAGATAAAACCAGAAAATATAAAATTATCTTACTGCACTAGGTCTACTGAGTGCTGATTTCCTGACATTGTCACCTTCCTTGATTTCCCCAGGCTCAAGCTGTGTATCTGACATGATGATTTTACCCACAGTTATGATAAACCTCAGTGACAGTAGAGCATTTGGGTATGGGCTATAAGCCTCTTGACATTCTTGTAGACCTGTAAAAAATAATCATGTGCCAAATCACAACCAAGTCAAGTGACAGAAGAAACAAAATTATCTGTGATATATCTGGAAATTGATATCACCTGTAGCATGTTAAACAAACTTATGATTTCTAAAAATCTGTAATTTAAATATTACTAGAAAAACTTAAGCAATCAATAATATCTGTTGTCTTATATCACCTGTAACATACCAGACACAACATACTTTTGTCACAAGTCCCTTATACTAAAACATTAGAAACAAAATAGTCTGCTGAAATGTCACAAGACCTTTTAAGGAGTTCATTTTTAACAAAAGGGAGAACAATCACTGGCCATCTTCTTTACAAAGTTCTTTAAATCTTTACTTAGCAACTTAAGCATTGTTCCAGCATATTTTTACACAACACAATAAAAAAGAGTTGCTAACTGATGACTGATCATACTTAACAGAACAAGCATGATAATAAAAAGCTACAAATCAAGTCTCAATCAATGCCTTTATGGCAAAAGTGTATTGTTATGTAGTTTCTATTTCGTTGTAAGAGTAGGATTTTTGTAAAGATAGGCATCTTGACAATATATTGACATAATTTTATTACCATCAAGGTATGTAAAGAGTCTGTTTTTGAATTCCTTCTGTCCAGACAGTTGGCCAGCCATGTGATGATAGAAAAGGCGAGTAAAAACCAGCTGTCCCATCTGCAAAAAAACAAGCACAATCGAAACATTATGTCAAGTAAGAAATATAAAATAACATCTTTCTGACTAGAATTTGAATATATATTTTCTATTAAATAGTTCATGTCACTATCAAAAATTAGGTACTTTTGAAGTATTTTACAAACATTTTCTGAGAACAATTATACATTTGTACTTTTTTCATGATGTGTTTACTGAGTGCTATTATACTAACTTCTTAATCATCACTTTAAATAATTAAGATATATTGAACATTATATTCAGTTTTGATAATATTTTCATTTTTATCATATTTTTTTTCTGATAAAAATCACCATTATAAGCATTCTTTACAGATGAAATTTTCTACAAAAACTTTTTGATCATACTGAAATTTCAAAAGCTACATGATTAAGTACAATTACAGATCTATCTACCTTTAACAATTTGATTTCACCAGTTCTCAGGTATGGCTGGTGAACAGCATCTGTCCGTAACCAATACAACATGGTCTCAGCCAGAAAGAACAGGGCTGGTATATGGTACTTCTCTAGTGGAGATTGGTCAAGGGAGATAATCAGTACATCTAAGCACTCTGAAAATAATTTGTTTAATATAGCTCACAATCATTGTAGTTATTTTTCAAAATAACATATATAAAGATGAAACAATAACAACATACACAGTTTGAATTTCAATAATAATTTTCCTTGATTAGCATGTATATTGAAAAATATACAAATATGCATAAAATTTACTTTCAGTATAAATGTCATCCTGTCTTCTATAAGCAGGGTTGGATGGGATTTCCCGGACGAGGGAATTCCCACTGGGATTTCCCGGTAATTCCCGTCCTGGGAAATACCCCAAATTTAGCAAAAATGGGAAATAGTGGGAAATACTAAATTTTATTGTGGTGAAAACATCAGTACAAAAGTGAATATCAGCAAATACATTGCAAATATTTGGAAAATATAATAATATTACTTGCAATACATAACATACAGCTTGCAATACATAACATACAGAGCAATGGCATTATGTCACAAAATTATCTTTCATATATTTACGCTTTCAGAGTCATAATATTGTAAGTTTTAATCACAAGACTGAGCACCGGTAACTTTTAATTTTTTGCCACAACTTTACCAGTCAATTTCTTCCTTACCACGAAGCATGCGATAACAACAGACCAGCTTTGCTGCCTTGTGAAGACCTAGTCTATTTCGGAGTTTTGTTTGGATTGTACCAAAGTTGGAAAAAACACGCTCAATGGCTGCAGAGTTAGAGGGCATTTTCATTAGTTTTGCTGCAAGTTCACACAGTTCCTTACTGATCACTCCTGTACGCTGTACAGACATCCACCATATGACTGGCTTTGTTTGGTCTCTTGTAACTTTATCTGTCAGAGCCTTGGGCAGTTTTGAAACATCTGACAGAATCGTCAACATTTCTGACACACTTTCTTTTCTTATGCTAAGAAGCAAGTCCTGTGCACTTTCAGAGCTGTTCAGGGACAACTTTTTTCCCCTGTATACTGGATGAAGCATGTTAGCGAGGTAATGGTAGGCCGTCATTGCCTGGTCAAACCGTTTTTTCACTTTCTTGTCATGAGGCTGAAGTTTGTCATTAGCTAATAGCTCACACCATACTTCACAAGACTCTGCAATGGATGACGAAACCGACTGTAGTCTGTTCAGTGCATCGGCAATCGGCTGTAACTGCTCTTTCAAGTACTTGGCCTCATTATATAGTCCAATATTGTGAATCAGGTTTCTGATGTGAGGGTCAATCTGGTCTTCCTTTTGTGCAGTGATGAGAAGCATGAATGGTCGGTGTATGCGCTCTCAGGCGGTCACTTTTGCCACTGACCACTTTTTTACAGTCTTTACAAGTCACTATTTTCTTAGATCCTTCCTCAACTACATCATAAAAATTCCAGGCTGGATCTTTAGGTTTGAACCTTGACATGATGATGATTTACACAAGAGTGCTACTGTATATGAAGTGAAAATGAATTTCTAAATAACTGACCATGTACTGACAAAACTGAAGATTAAAACTAATAATTTGACTACTAGTTACTGGTAGTTTGAGGAACTCAATGCCCCAGGCATTTAAATACTGACCAGACCATAATGGTCAAAAGTTGTAAAAACATCAATAAAGGTGTCAAAGTAGGATAGTAGGGTTTGCATCATCATTCCTCAACACAGTATTTCCCACTATTTCCCGGGAATTCCCCGTATTTCCCGGGAAATCCCTGTATTTCCCACCGTCCTGGGAAATACTAGTATTTCCCACTTAAATGCCAACCCTGTCTATAAGGCATAGTAGGTCCAAGGTTACATTTTATATTCAGTTATAAATTACATGAAACTTCAAAATCTGCAGTAAAAGTAGACGATTGAGAAAAAAAGGGTATATCAGCATTTACTATAAGTAATATCTAAAGCACAAGTTACCTTCTTGTATTTTTCCCCTACACTGAGCAAGCTGTGCAAGTTCTGTCCATGCCATAGGCAGATTAACATGTTTGCCAACACCACCATCTTTTAGCCCTGCCCTTCTCTAATAAGTGAAAAAAGAGCATATGAAGTTTTCATTCACAATTATTCCTTTATGGTCATCTGTAGAGCTAAATCTTTAAATTACTTTTAATTTATCACAGATCTTGAGTAGTATAGTTGAAAATATGCATTGCTTTATGGGTGACAGTATCACACTTCAATAATCTTTGATTGCCAGAATTCCAAGAGGCCAAAACTTTAATACAATTTATAAAACTGTCAAACAGAAACTAGATTTACCTTTGATCTTTCCAGCATTTTCTGAGCAGACTGTTCTAACTTTTCTTTCTCATCAAAGTCTTTGGCATTATTGTAATCTTGTACAAAATCTTCTGAAACTTCCAACGGATTTCTGAAACAGATATCAGTTTTATACTAAAACAGCAAATGGACAGTTAAGGTCTATGTTAAGCATTTAACCCTTACTCTGCTGGAGGCAACTGACTGACTGAGTCTAGTGCAGATCAAGATCAGCCTGCACATCCGTGAAGTCTGATCAAGGTCTGCACTAATGCCATTCAAGCAGTAAATTTTCAATAAGCACCCCCATAGACAATGGATCTGTCCAAACTGAAAGACAGTCAAGTCCATTTTAGCCATCTGGCATGGTAAGGGTTAAATAACATTAGACATACATTGGTGCTATGTCACTTCTCCTGCATTATGATAATTTATCAAATACATTTCAAATGTAAGGAAAATATTAGTAAACAGGATCGGAATCATCAACTTACATGTAACATACAATATCAACTCTTCATCAGTTTAAGTCATATAAAGCTGAAATCTCATACCAAAACTCATGACGGAATAAGGAACTCATATTCATGTTCACGAATTCTGACTGTCCTGAACTTATATCAAATAGTTCATTTTTAAAGTCCCTATATCTTTCAGAAGCTATCATTTTGAGTACACAAAACTGACTGTCAGACTGTCCTTTATTGATTCTAGAAGCACCGATAACATGTGCATCAGAAAAATTCTTAACTATTTTAAAACTAGTCAGATTTCAATCCTCAATCAATATATCTTGATGATTTCTGAGATTTCTTAAAAGTAAGTTTTGCTTCTATATAACAAACTTCAATTTATGCATAGAAAAGTGTGTGTGCAATATCTGATGATGCATTACACACTTCAGTAAAATGATTTGTGTTTCTGATTTGATTTTTGATGAAACTATTCCTTCATCCTGTGTACCAAAAGCTATCAGACCTTCATCTAAAACACTTGCCAATTATAAAAATACAATAAACAAATTTAGTATCTTAACATTAATCCAAAATACAGGAATGCTCCTTTTACATAACATATTTTTAACCAAAGTAAGTAAGTGGGATCAAATAGAAGGCATTTTGGTACAATTTATATTCTTCCGCATTCTCGAAAATCTAATAGACCTGCTTTATAAATAGTGGGACTTTAAATTAGATCAGTAAGAAATACATCTAGATTTGTTTTATTCATAAAAGAAAACAAAGACAAAGTTTTTTTTTCAAATTACCTTGTAGGGACAAGAACTTTTTGACTTTTAAGCGTCTGTATATATGACTGTTTCAGAAGTCTTTCTTGCAACTCAAGCCTCTGAGTGTGGGAAATAATCCCAAACTTGTGAACAATAGGGATTTTGGTGATCGGCATTTTGTCTCAAAGTAATAGGCTCTGAGTACTTCTACTAGAATTGGTACATCACATAGTTGCATCTGTTAAAAGAAAGATAATGATATATTGTGAAGTCATCAGTTACTTCTTAGCAAATGCAGCACAGTATTAACTGTCCTTACATGCCAGATTTGAAGAGAGCAAACATCATGATATACATATAGTCATATAATAATAACTTTTACTAATAGTCTTACAGAACTTTTATTCTTTTATCTACTGTAACTTTGCGTATCAGTGCAGTGATGGAAATTTAGTCAAATAAATCTATTTTCTTTCAGCCATTTATCCAAGGACATACGTAGTTACTTTATATCTGGACATCTCCTTTAAGATCATAATAATAGCTTTTTAAATCAGCATATATTTTTCATATCCATGTTAGGCAAAGGATATTTCTTTGACTAGGCATTATCTTTTTAGAAGAACATGTAAAGCTATAGACAATGAGTTAAACTTTATTACACAATGCACTCGCTTTCCACAAAATAAGACAAGATACCCAAATTAGACTTAAATCCCTAGTGTACGACAGATTCAGTTTCCATAGAATTTATGTACACTACGCAGGCGCACTGACCACCGGAAACAGCCATAGTACGGTAGCGTGAGATTTGCAAGAATGTGAGGATTATAAGATCTTAGACTCTCAAATTATACCCGTGAAGATAAGTGTAAAACTTTTGCAAACCGAATCAAATGTAACATGAGTTGAAAATAAATAGATAAAAAAATAAATAAAATAAAATAAATAAATAAATAAATAAATAAATAAATAAATAAATAAATAAATAAATATTTCATGACTTAGATCATGTGCCAATGCACTAGACCACTGATTCAAACATCAATTTCCTGGGGTAATTGTTTGTAGCCAGTTAGAACAGTCTGAAAGCCAGGACCAACACCAAACATTTAATCCATCTAACAGTTTAATGTAATAAAATAAGTCTAACCTGTTTAAAAGTTAAAATTTCAGTTATCTTCTAGACAACCGTTTTTTTTAACACAACGAGAGATGTTAAACATGGGCAATGGCAAAGTTATGGTTCCTGAAAAATGCACGTCTAGTAAATATACTTTTACGTCAAGTGAAATACTACCTGAAGTCCTTATGTTGTTTTTGTATTATAATAAAGGGACATAATTCGAAAAATAGTAAAGGTAGAGTAATGGTTCTAAGGCATTGCATGCATTGATCTTTGGGGTCCTCTATCATTGTCACAGCGTGGAATATGAATTAATTTCCTTAATAACTTCTGGAGCGGACAAGCAATATTTATATAACGGGAGATATTTTACAAATAGGGCAAAGTAGAGCTATAGCCTTTGTACACTGCACTTTTTATCTGTGCCCTTAATCGTTGTGATGATTAAACAAATTCGGACAATAGTGTCAAGGACGGAGAGAGGCCATTAGATCATAATGCCCCCGCCTATCGGCGGGGAAATAATAAAATCAGAAAAAAGGCATTATTATGTACACAAGAAAATGATAGTAAAAATAAAAAATAAAAATAAATCCAAGTTAACAAGGGTATCTGCTGAATAAACAATGATTATTACTTTGAGCTGTGCAACAACCGGAAGTTCTAGAGAGTTTTAGAAGTATATATTAATGGTTATGCAAATTTACGCCAGAATAATAAAGTTACAGACTGACCTTTACATACTTCCAATCTTAACATAACTGTTTAAAGTATTAAACTCTCTAAATACATGTTTGAAAAATCCATATATAAATTCATTTTTCTACGAAAGTGTTTGTTTAAAAGATTGTTTTCTATCGTAGGTATCGTAATTTTAAGTGAAGATGGTTTTAAGAAAAGAAAACACGCTGGACTGATTATTCAGTTTATTCAACGATAACTACACTGTACTTGTGTATAAAATCAAGAACATGTTGTGTTGGAGTCTAAATCAACAATCTGTGGGTAGTTTTTGGTGTAATGCAAGGTGGATAACTCCTGAAAACAGACGTAAAGTGACATCGAATGGAGCTTACTTAAGCAAACTACTGATATATTCTTGAATTTCTAAATCAAATAAAGCCAGTTTATTTATTTAGTAAGTAAGGAAAAGACAATGATGTAATGAACTAAAGAAAACCATATCTACTGTTTTGTTCAGTTGCAAGATGTATTAATATACAATTATTTACTCATATGAAATGTGATAAGAATACTTAAAGGGTTTGTGTATACATGTATGTGTTTTTCGTTGCATGTATATATCAGTTTTAGTGTTTTCTGTCGTCAACGATTATTTTTATTGTATCTTTTAAATTGCTTGCTCGCCAGTTTTATTTAAAGTCCGCATGCCACAGATTTTGCAAAACACATTTTTAATGAACTAAGTAAAAATTCTCTGTACAAGTAGGTGTAGCAAATAACAGTTGGATAACTTCTAAGAGATGTAATTTTTAGACAGTGATATGTCGTGTCAATGTACAACTTCCCTATTTGTGAGGAATATGAAATTTTTGGATTTTATTCTGAAGCCATATTTTCGTATTGCTTCAAACCGGAAACCGTTTATACAAAGAAAAATATTCACCTGCAATGGCTGACTGCCACGCAGCGTTGTAATCACACGCTACCTCATTTTTCACATAATCATTCCTATCATCTTTGTATTCATCATTTTGTCCCGGACCCCCGACTAGAGCGCCGTACAAAGTATGTGGATTTGGTCCCGGATTTTTCTGCGCATCCCATCCACAAGGCGCTGGTATACTTGGACAAGAACTATGAAACAGAATGCCTACCACTTAACAGAGCATTTCGAAACAAAGTAGACAAATCTTTAAAATACTCAAAGGTCTCAAACCTGAGTCGTATAGATACAAACATAGGTATATAGGATCTAATTTTTTTTCTCAGTTTTTTTTTGTCGCAACTCTAAATTAATCTGTTTCATTTGTTTACCTTTTTGAAAACACCACAGTTTCTTCTTCGGATAGTTTGAAAGCAGAGTGTTTCTTTCAACATGAAAAGATTTATAGTGACTATTCAATGGAGTTTTGTTTTCTCAGAGTAGACCATTAGGGATCCACCCGTTAGCTAACATTGATTTCGTACCTGGATCTGTGATGAGGTCGACCAGGGGCATTCGTACCAAAGCCAACAACATAACTATGATGGTTGGGATTATCACCCAAAGCATATTTAATCTGACTCAGTGCCCAACAACGATACTGCTTCTCGTGAAGCCCAGTATCGGCGGCCATCATTGCAGCCAGACCCATGTTTACTAGAAATATTGAATTTTATATATTGGTGGAAATAATCTGACATTACTCATTCATAAGTTAATTCAAGTCATGATGCGAACAAGTTGTGCACTTCCTATATATCCAAGCTATAAAAAATACAGGGTCACTTAATGGGGGCAATGTGCTGACACGCTTTTTACATTCTTGTAACGTAGAACACTGTCTTATTACCACTGTGTCGTTCATGTCGAAGTAAACCCAAAACCTGTAGCTGTAAATTTTCTTTATACAAACTAATCCTATATTAATTGCAATATGTGACAAAATTTAACTCTAATATTACAAAAATAAAATAAAATGAAATAGTCTTGTAAGTTAAGCTCAAGTAACACTACGATCAAAGGGAATAAGGCAGCCAATCAGATATATGTACATACGTATAATTTTATGTGTACCTGCATATCTGAGAGCGCCCCACTGCAGCCTGTACGCCATGCCACCGGGTGTGTACGGGATGGAACCACCAGGCATCCAGTCTGTAAAGGTTGCCTCGACATCTGTCTTATATATATCTTTCTTTGTCAACTTATACAGCAGTACCTACAGATTTATACAAAAGAAGTATTCATGTCCTTGCATCGTGTTTTTATTTTGATTAACAATGCTTATTGAAATTAGAAATGTTTTAGATAGAATCTGCAACTAAAGTACTAGTGTACCGTAAAGATTGGTCATTTCTCTTTTTGAACAACGAAATCTATGCAGTGAGTGAATAATTAATATAAATAACATGCATCGTTTATCTTGTAGCCTAAACCTGCAATGCAGAAGAAAAAAATTGAAAATAAAAACAAAAAATGCAGATGTCAAAAACTGAGGACACCAAACACAAATAAACAAAATCAATGTAAACTGTTCTAAATGTTTAAATATGGTCTCTCGAGTAAAATCAGCCATGACTCACGTTCGTATAAGTAGTTTTATCATCCCATGAATCTCCCCAGCCTGCACCAGTGACCCTGTTGGCCTCAGCATCAGCCAGGTACTGGCTCTCCCCTGTTGCCTCGTAAAGCCAAACTCCAGCCCAGCCAAGTTCGTCCTGGTAATCACCCGATCTAAGCAAAAGATCTGCTTGCTATTTTACATCGTACATATACAGATCAGTCACAAATGTCATTCTGATAAGGAGTATGTTGCAGATATTACTGTCTGCCCTTACGTAAAGAGAAAAGAAAACTACTGATTTTTTATGAATCCCCCTGATGAGTATGAAAAGGTTAAAATTATTTTTTTGTGAAAAAATTAAACATGCTTGAGGTCTCTACAAAAGCTTAGGTCAAAGCTGACGGAAAATGTTAAGGTTCTCAAGGAGGCTGTAAAATAAGACTTTTTACAGCAGCAATAGTAAAAAAACTGTCTCTGCAGACGAGAGCAAAGTGAGAGTGAGATGCAACCGTGACAGTTAAAAATAAATGTATAATCTTTCAGCTTTTTTGACAAGTGAAGTTTCATGAAGAAGTTCGCTGTGTGTCTTCTCTCTCTCTCTCTCTCTCTCTCTCTCTCTCTGCTTACTTTATCATCTCTGCTTGCATTATCATCTCTTGCACTTATCTCTTCATCCTCTGCGCTTCTCCGTGTCTTGATTTTATGTCTTTCACTGTATTTTCTACCGATGACATTAGTACTTCTTTGAATGATTTAGTAAATCTCTCCATTTTTTTACACAGATGCGACAGACAAACCTGTAGTAAGCTGCAGCTTGATTTACACTGTCGCTGTATTTTCCCTTGAACTGTGTCGCGAATTCATACAACTGTTTGGCATGGGTTAGAAGAATATCTGCGTAAGTCTTGTCTGAAAAAAGAACGAGTAACTTATTGCTAACCTAACCGGTCTAGGAAAGTTTGAAGTGTAAAAAAGATATACTTTTCAATCAAATGATAATTTAAGCAGCTGAGAATCTCCTCTTTCAGTGATCATTTTTGTATATTAACAACTTCAAGATTATACTCACTGATATGTTTGAAAACAAGATATCCCGCCGCCATTGCAGCAGCTGTTTCTCCTGCGACGTCACTTCCGGGCTTAGATTCAGTGATCTTGAACGCTGGTCTAGGCATTGTCATGTTTTCTGGACGACCCCAATAGCCATGATCAGCACCTCCATCGCCCACCTGTAAATTGTTATCGATAATGCAAGTTTCGTGCAAAAATAAAATTTCTAATAGCTTACTTTTGATTATCAGACTTATTCCAAACCTCTTATATTAGAAAAAAAAATTATGCTACGGACATATATTTATTTTCGTTGCCATATTTCTAAAACTTGTGGAAAGGAAATCTTTCTGTACAGAAACAAGTCATTTTTTCAAACAATTGTTCGCAGTTCGAATAGAACTCACAAAATTCATCAGTTCCTCGCATCAATTTCGACATTGTTACACGTCGCACTCTGGTAAGCTTTCATCGAGTAAAACCCTTGTGCCTATTTTGTCAACTTATTCTCCGTAACCATGTGTACGATTTTACAAACTGCTAAGTAAGCAGTAAGTACCGACATTCTAAGTGTATATCAGTGCCACAATACACTATAATTCATATAAATATTTACTTCCAATGAATAATGGACCGTAGATTTGTGAGCATATTTTTGTCCTCTCTTTGGTCTCAGCAAAAGCCTGTGCTAATGACAAACGTAATCATACAGCCGTTGCTTTAGTCAGAAATATATTTCTTTTTTTATGACACGCGAAAAATTCTGATTTACATTTCTTCTAATAATACTCATTTCATTCACGATGAATTTACTATTTCTTACTATTTGCATTTTCTATTGAAAGAAAATTATCTTTTTTAGGTTTAATCTGTGTTACCTGTACATAAAGTTCATGAGGCGCCACGTGACACTTCAGGAAGTAGTCCAGTGGCCATTTGATAGCGTCCAATACTTGCTGATGTTGCCCAGATTGTGTGTAGGCATCTTTCCACTCCAGATAGCCCCAGGCAAGCATCGTCGTTGTATAGGCCATAGGGAAGTTAAATTTAACGTGGTCTCCGGCTGTAGAGGTGTTGAGAAAAAAGCAAAGCTGTAGTCCAAAGTGTTTTGAAACATTGTGGTTTTCAATGTAAAAATATTCTGATCAGTCAAATTAATATTAACCGACCAAAAAAGAGAAGCACAACACAACTGCCCAAAAGTTAAATAATCAGGAAAAATCTTTAGAACACTGGGTTTTTTTTTATACTAAATGGCCAATTTGGATCTTATTCTTTTATAATTTGAGCCATATGTTTCATATCCTTTCAGTTAGAATCATACTTCAAGTAAGCACTGACGAAAGCAAAATTCCAGATAAAGTTCGATAACGTTTTATAACATTTATAAAAGCCGCCAAGTATTCCGATTATGTACAAACCTACCGTCATAATAACCCCCAGTCAAATCCTCCCCGTTGTCGCCCTGGTCTCCGAGTGCGGAGTCACCTCGCCATGGAATACGGTTATTTGCCGGAAGTTTCCCGGATCGCTGCGCTTCGTAAAACAGTAGTGACTTGACAAGAACTTCTTCGTAATTATACTCTGTTTGTTGTTGTGCTGCAGTGAAAAAAAGTTTTATTAAAGATTAAATTGATCATGATTTAACTTTGAACCGTAGTTTCATTTAGTACATGTATTTTAAAAGCATCATCACAAAGGTAACGATTACAATGAAATAAATGATACTGTAAGATCGAAATAGTCCGACTTCAAAAATGACTTTGGACGTCAACATTTTAACACATTTAAAAGGGAAAAGTAATATTTATCTCTTGAATGGAGAAACACAATACAGGCAAGATATGAAAGCTTACCAGAGGGAATGTGAATCGGTGGGACAGTTTGGCTGTCACCAGTCAGATCAATAAATTCTGCCGTTGCAGAGGGCGCGACAGTTCCAGAGAACTTTCCCATCATTCGTATTTTGAGCGTACTTCCGGCTGCATGGTATCCCTTGTCAACTTTATTCAGCAGAACGTAGTATTTGCCTCCATCTGCTCCTTTCACAATCCATTCCCCATCCCATTGCTGTACGAAAATACACGTTCACAAGCTGAGAAACCAACTTATAAATTCACTTTTAATATTAAGATGTTCATTTTTTATAGTAACAAGAACGTTCAAAACTGATTTTTATATGTTTATTGGTTTATATTCTACCAGTTTCTCCTATTACAGACGCTCCCCTGAAGAATTAAGTTATTTTAGGTTGTGGAGATAGTGCAAGATACATTTCAAATATAACTTTTACATGTTCATTGTATAAAACCGATCCATAGAACCTCAGGTTTTGTTATATTTGAAACATAATTAGGTTTGATAGCAGAGAAGCGAGGGATCGAACTAGCGATCCCTGAATAACCGGTCCAGTACGTCACCACTGGTCCATCACATGTTTATTGAAGACATCTAAAAACTTGTTTTATCAGAGTAGGGAAATCACTTTCTCACATAACGTCTATTTGTTTAACGATTTTTTAAACTCTTAATGATTAATTTTGGAACCGTTTATATGCATAAATAATTTAAACAGCTTTTTGCTGTTAATTAATAGATTTGATCTGGGACATATTTCAATATTTTCTCCCTGATTTAATTCAGAACGGACGCGTATGTAATATGATAACTGATTTAACAATCAACTGAATGCGACGAGACCTACCTGGATGCTAGTAACAGGGACATCAAAGTGGATTTTAAGCTCCCAACCCATGACGTCACTCTGCAATGGTATAGAGAACTGACCCTCCCAGTTCGTGTCCCAGTGCTGAAGAAGTTTCATGTTGACCGTCTCACAATGGCAACAATGTTGCCAAGCGACGAGTAGGAATACAACCTGCCAAAACTGAAAGAAATGCCATTATCAATTGATAACAGAATTGTTAATTGATTTTTTTTTCAATAACTAAAAAAAACCTCGGTATTCCTTAGATTTATGTTATGACAAAATTCATATTTCATATTCATATGAAAATTATAATTAAAACATTTACAAAAGCAGATGTTACCCACCATATTAGCACTGGACTGCTTCAAGTGTTATCTGTAGAACTGTGTTGATATATAAGAAGACAATTTAGTTCTTCACCTTGTACAAGACTGTCTTATCAGTGTCTTGTTTAACACCAAGAAAGACACAAGTTCATGAAGTAGTTCACCTTTAGAATACATGTCTTCAAATGACTACAACAAGTAGCTCTACATGTTAACAATGATGACACAGATGATAACAATGATTACACGGATGATAACAATGATGACAAGTTTTTTTTCCTGAACAGTTTGAATACAGCATTCATGGTACAGAGATAGCATTTCTTTCTGCATTTTTAAAATGGAGAACTCTTTATGGTTCTTTTTTATTTTTTGTTTTGTGTTTGTTTGTTGTTGTTGTTGTCGTTTTTTTTTGGTCCTGAAATGACTTCTAAAAGTTTTGTGTTAATTCAAAATATATATTTTAGGCTGCGATCCATTTTCAAAATTGGATTCAAAATTTGGAAAGTCAATACAATGTAATTTGAAAAGTCAATACAATGTACTTTGAAAAGGAGTTCTATCTACATTGTACATATCTGCATTAAGACTTTTTTAGGCGATAATTCTAACTCTATGCTTATCAGGAAGTACCTGTCAAAAAGTCTGTCAGACAAGAAATATTACCTCAAAATGAATTTATTTTAGAAATTTTACTCAGCAGTCTACACACAGAATAGTGGTTGAACTTCCTTATCGTTTATTTAATAAACTAGATGGGGACCGCGCAAGCGCGGGCTTAGAGAATCTACCTATTTGCATTAGAAAGGCATGCCTGCAGCGAGAGAAGACATGATATTATTTATCTGTTAACTACGGAATACCGTTAGGGCCATCGTGGTTAGACGTTATAATCCAGAGGGCAACAATGCGATAGTGCAATAATGCGATGGCGACAGTGCGATATCGCGATAATGCCATGACGACAATGCGAGTCAAATTTGTTGTTCATTTCAAAGATGTCCGACTCAGACAATGAAGGTTATATTTATTCGGAATATAATTTTGTTTAAGACAGGCAATGCGTGACACGGACATCTTTGAAATGAACAACAAATATGACTAAAACACGAACTGTGACAAACTAAAGGCGAACTGTAAATAATTTTAAAAGTGGGTCCAACTATACAAAAAAACGATGTGCGCATGTGTACCGGAAGGGGATGGTCGACAATGCGATGGCGACAGTGCGATAATGCGATGATGACAGTACGATAATGCGAAAACGCGATAGTGCGATGGCGACAATGCAATAGTGCGATGGCGACAATGCGATGGCGACAGTACGATATGACTATCGCATTGTCGCCACCGCACTATCGCGTTATCGCACTGTCAGCCATCGAATTATCGCACTGTGTCCATCGCTTTATCGTACTGTCGCCATCGCATTATCGCACTATCGCATTGTCGCCCTCTGGATTATAACGTCTAACTACGATGGCCCTAACGGTATTCCGTAGTTAACTGATTAATCTACTACCTTTTAAACTGTTTCCGATACCGGAATGTTCAAAAAGGCGTGTAAATTAGAATAGATAACCGCCGCAACATGTTCAAATGCTTTCTTGTTTATTAAAACATCTTACTTTTCCAATGATTGAGTCTGGTTATGACGTAAATTTATTCAGCCATGATCGATGTAATGCGCATGTTGTGTTTGAAGTATTCCTGAAGAAAGAGAAACAGAGGTATGTTTTTCATATGTATGTTTAAACAAATAACTTTGTTTTAATATGAAGAATAAAGACTGAAAGATACTGATTACTGAGAAATAATGTAAAATGTAAAATCGAGAGAAATACGAAAGCGGAAGTGTTTGAAAAAAAAGGTCCGATTTGTGATAGCCTATAAAAGGTTTGATGTCCGTAGGTTGTCCGTCTATAACTTTTGCGAGTTTATCATCAAGTTTATGGTAGCCATATACACTGAGGTTACACTATCATATACATATTATCTTCTTTTTCATAAACTCAATAGCCTATATACAGTCTGTCTCAACACTGGTATCCCAAAACACTATTTTCGGTTTAATTTCTGAGTATTACCCATTAAAAGAAAAACGATTTATCGTTCTTTCGTTTTCGTGCACAGATTCAGAGGGATATTTTTGCGACTTTTTCTGCTTAACTCTAGGATCATGAGCTTAACAAATTAGTAGTAAGCTTCTAGAAACACAATTATACACAGCTCACAAAGGATCGCATCCTCGTGAGTGGTGCTTCATCCCTCATTGGGACAAAACTGGCCGATGGGTCAGAAATGTGCACCCATTAGCGGTGAACTTAGGGATATAGATCAGTAAGTGAAGTTGCGCACCTGGGTTTTTTCGTATCCCTCCTCTAAGGGAGGACAGAGTTATTGCTCTTGGGGATGTGAAAAAAACAACAACTGCCAAACAGTTTTTATGCTCCCACCATTTTTTGCGGAGGTAAAAGGGGGTATAGATTTGCTCTCCGTCCGCTGTCCCGCTGGATTATTTCGCATGTAACTACAAACTGCTAGTCATGCTTATGATTAAAATGAATTAATAATCAATTATAATTGTATCAGAGAACAAGTTGGCAGTTTATACTATCATAATGGTGTAGATCTGTAATTGCACAGGCTTGCATAAACTAGTTCCATTCCCGTCATCGGAACAGATACTGAATGTGGGGGAATTTTCTATATTAGACAAAGTGTAATACTGGATAAATATTGTGGTGAAGAATCAAAGACCTTATAAACTAAATTAAGAATAAGTAAGAATAAAATTATGAAAACTGGAATCTCAATTTATTTTTAATTACTGGAAAGGTTCTTAAACCATTATCAATGACACTATAGACAGCCGGTTGTCCTCCATGGTCATCGCATTTTGTATATATATTTTGTATATATGTTTACCATGTTTATGTAATCGAAATGCTTACTGAAGTTATGTAAATAAATCTTGAATCTTGCAAGTCATGAAACTTTCTAAAAATAGTTTTCAGCATGTGAACTTATGCACCTGGGTATCTTGACGCAAATTTGTTGGAGATCTGCAGACTCACCCTGACTAACCAGCAACGCTCCGCGAACGGCACTACGCCGCGAGTACGGCATATGCAACGCTCGTAACCGGCATAACCGGTGTCAACGTAGAATATTTTTGAGGGTCAGGTAAGAAAATTTCAGAGCTTTTACTAGATTTTAAAATGATCGCTTAACAGTTAGGCTCATACGGCTGCCAAGTCATGGAACTTTATGTTTCTTGTCTCTTCAGCGTCCAGGACTTAGTAGATTGTTCAATCATTCGTGAGAATGGACCGATATATGATACGAAATGTTGTGCAATAACGGTTCAAACATACATTTCTTGGGCTAAGCTGAAGTATAGTGAAGAACTTTGATTGCATAGAATTACCGAGATAAGATAGAAACGCAGTGTGGAATTTAAATGTGTTGAATCTGTAGTTTGCATGTTTTATTTTAAAAAATGTGAGGCCACGTACCAGTACACCGGCATCTTCATTTTGCTACGCTGCGTAGCACGGCATTTTATGCGATCAAATGTTATTAACTGCGAACTCCACACCAAACATTTGATGGTTCCAGGAACAGATTCGAAAGTGTGTCTATAAGCTAAAAGCTTCCTACACAATCTAACTGAAATAAATTTGGTATAAACTAATTCCCTGATGGTCAGAATACTTCGGATGGTTTCTTCAGGCATAATTCTGACATCAAACTCTGTATAAGCTTCTTATAATAAAGAAAACAGAGAAAAGCGTCCAAGTCAGATATTCTTACGTGTATACATATTGGTCTTTATGGACTTAATCTTAAGTATAATAATTCAACGCCTTGATGTTTACATTTCGAGTTTTGGAATTTATTTTCAAAATTGAGCTTATAATTAAAATGTACAAATCTAGCACTTCTGACACTTCGGTGTTCAAATTTTTCATATCTGCTTATTTAGGGGTATCATTGGTTTGAGCATAGCTTTATTTCGTCCTAAATTATATTTGACTCATTTTTACGGTACAAACTTCGTAACGTTATTTCTTTCTCTTGGAAAAACAAGTATCTTTTGGTAATATTTTTATGTTTTTTTATTTGACTGTAAAGCCTGAATGCTACATGCATGATATTTTATTCTACTTCAATATTCCAAAAAAAAAAAAAAAACTAAATACTGAGCAAGTTGATTAATTTCCTGTCTAACCTTTGCCAGTATATAGCGCTTGTTTCATTTTTTAAACGCAAGATTGAAAAAATAGGTTTTTGTGGTCCTGCCAGAACTGCTAAGTTAACCTGCAATTATTTTTTGCTAATATATTTGCATCATGCTGCGCCGCGAATGATTTAACCAGTCCAAATTCTAACTTAGGCAATCTGTTTATTTACACAGAAATATGAGGAAGAAATCATCGCTAGATGTATACCAGTCAAAACTTAAAAGACGACGTGGATCTGCGAAGACTCTTACCCAAAAGACATTCTGCTCGCCGTTGAAAAGACTATCCACCCCGATACAATTCAAGCAAAAAGATTTTTGTTTAACGCCATTAACAAACGCCCATAAGATTCCATCGTGACGTGCACGTCCTATCTTCTCCGAACATTTTCGCGCCAATTTATAAATAGCTAACATTGTTGCGCAACCAAAATAGAAAACCTAACAATTTGTGTATAATTGCCGTTTTATTCGGGTTGGTATGAGTCAACTTTTCCAACTAAAAACATGAAAAACTCAGATTCACCACCTTTAATACTGCAATGCGGCCACAAGCGCAAAGACAGCGCAAATTGATTTATGCAAAAAGATAGCTCAAATCAGCTTGTCAATGTAAATTTTTCAACCATATCTATAATGTACGAGACAATAAACTTCAGCCCAAATATATCTGAAGAAACTGTCAACAATATTCTGACAATTAAAATATATTAAATTCCAGTATCATATAAAGTGCCGTGATACTCAACGTAGCAAATTTAAAGTGCCGGTGTACGGTGCGTGGCCTCACTTGTTTTGAAAAACGCCTGCAAACTACAAACGAAAGGCATTCAAGATCCATACTCTGTAGCTCTCTACTGTCGATAAGTTCTATGCAACCATAGTTTTTCACTATACTTAAGCTTATCTCATGCAAAGTACGTTTGAACCGTTATTGCACAACATTTCGCATCATATATCGGTCCATTCTCACGAATGATTGAACAAACTACTAAGTCCTGGACGCTGAAGAGACAAGAAACATAAAGTTCCATGACTTGGCAGCCGTATGAGCCTAACTGTTAAGCGATCATTTTAAAATCTAGTAAAAACTCTGAAATTTTCTTACCTGACCCTCAAAAATATTCTACGTTGACACCGGTTATGCCGGCTACGAGCGTTGCATATGCCGTAATCGCAGCGTAGTGCCGTTCGCGGAGCGTAGCTGGTTAGTCAGGGTGAGACTTATGCCCCCTGATTAAGCGAAAATAGCATTTTCAGACTTTTGTCGCGTGTAACTCCAAACGTATAACTCCTAGAGCCATGAAACTTTCTAATAATAGTTGTCAGCATTACCTTATGCACTTGGGAATTTTGACGCCAACTTATTGGTTTATTGGAAATCAGCAGACTTATGCCCCCTGATTAAGCAAAAACAAAAGCGTTTTAGACTTGTGTCGCGTGTAACTCGAAACGCGTTACTGCTATAGCCATGAAACTTTTTAAAAATAGTTGTCAGCATGTGAAATAAAGCATCTGGGTATTATGACGCAAATTTATTGGAAATCGGTAGACCTATGTCCCCCTGATTAAGCAAAAAAAGCATTTTTAGACTTGTGTCGCATGTAACTTCAAACTTATAACTGCTAGAGCCACAAAGCTTTCTAAAAATAGTTGTCAGCATGTGAACTTATGCAATTAGGTATTTTGGAGATCGACAGACTTATGCCCCCCTGATTAAGCAAAACTAGCATTTTTAGATTTCTGTAACGTGTAACTCCTAACGCATAACTGCTAGAGCCTTGCAACTTTCTAAAAATAGTTGTCAACATGTGAACTTATGCACCTTGGGTATTTTGACACAAATTTATTGGAGATCGGGAGAGTTTTGCCCCCAGATTAAGCAAAAATAGCATTATTAGACTCCTTCATGTTTAGGACAATATTTATATACACCTGTAATTGTACAGTATTTTTTGTGACAATACAGCGGAAGATGTGGACATCTGTGTCCTGTTGAAACATCTCTAGTTAGACTTGTGTCGCGTGTAACTCCAAACGTATATCTGCTGGAACCATGTAACTGTCTAAGAATAGTTGTCAGCTTGTTAACTTATGCCCCTGGGTATTTTGACGCAAATTTATTCCAAAATGCAGATTTATGCCCCATGATTAAGCCAAAAATAGCATTATTAGACTTGTGTCTCGTGTAACTCAAAACTTATAACTGCTTTAGCCACGAAACTTTCAAGAAATAAGTGCCAGCTTGTGAAGTTATGCACTTGTATTATTTGATGCAAGTTTATTTATCGACAGACTTATGACTCTGATTTAGCAAAAATAGCATTCTTAGATTTGTGTAACGTGTAACTGCTAGAGCCAAAGAACTTTCTAAAAATAGCTGTCAGCTTGTAAACTTATGCACGTGGGTATTTTGACGCAAATTTAATGGGGATCGGTAGACTTATGCCCTCTGATTAAGCATAAAATAGCATTTTTAGACTTGTGTCGCGTGTAGTCCGAAATGTATAATTGCATATAAAAGTGTCTTGAAACTTTACAGGGATATATATCAGCGAGTGAAGTTGCGCACCTTGGTTTTTTGTGTCCATTTTCCTGGCTGCGGCAAAATTATAGCCCTTCATTTAGTTAAAAAGCTCCTGCTAAAACTTTGTGTTTCAACACTATTCCGCACAGGGTCCAAAAGTTTTCAGGAATATACACCAGCATGTAAGGCTTCGCACCTGATTTATTTTTCAAATTAATTTTCAGATACATTGACCACCTACCCCCACCCCTTGCCTTGGGAACTGACCCCGGGGGCCCGTATGTCCCCTGGACACATTTCTAATGTTATTTAACAATTTCAGAAAAGACACGCATACGATAACATAACACAACATTACATAGAGGATATTCAATTTATTTTCTAAAAGTACGGGATTTATTTTCATCGAGTGGTAAGAAAATAAATATTTCACGAGTGGCGATAAAAACTTGAATTTTCTGTTTATTATATACTTTACTCTTTTTTGATCTTAAGATTCGAAAGAATTCCCCTTTAATTTTGTGTATTGGCTGAATTTAGAAGAAAGTAGGCCGACAAGACTCCAGTGAAAATACGGAAAATATGTTTCACTGCAGTGAAAAATAAATTTTTACGGTGAAAATACGGAAAATGAAAATACGCAATTTATTTCATCAATATTTCTCAATATTTCATTTATAAGTATATAAAAAGATAATTTATTTGAAAAAAAAAATACAAATACAACATATTTCAGGTCTAACATTAAAAATGTATCAGTCAAAAATATATATATAAATAAAATATACCAGGACATGTTGTCATTACTTATGATAACACAAAAAGAGTATGGAACAGAATTACAGCATTTATTCCATCTTGCTTGATGACATTGGAACTTGCATTATGCTTGATTCAATCTTGATTGATGACACTGTTTCTTGCATTATGTTTGATTCAATAGTGGTTAGTGACATTGGTACTTACATTATGCTTGATTCCATCTTGCTTGATGACATTGGATCTTGCATTATGCTTGATTCAATAGTGGTTAGTGACATTGGTACTTACATTATGCTTGACTCCATCTTGCTTGATGACATTGGATCTTGCATTATGCTTGATTCAATAGTAGTTAGTGACATTGGTACTTACATTATGCTTAATTCCATCTTGCTTGATGACATTGGAACTTGCATTATGCTTGATTCAATAGTGGTTAGTGACATTGGTACTTACATTATGCTTGATTCCATCTTGCTTGATAGTGGTTAGTGACATTGGTACTTATAAATAAGTTACAGGTAACTCAAAATAAGCTGATAAGGTTTGTCTTGAACCTGGACCCAAGATCTCATATTGGTCATGAAGAATTTAAGTCTTTAAACTGGTTACCCGTGTCAAAACGAGTCGATCAAATTATTCTGACTCATGTTTTTAAAATTGTAGCAGGTACAGCCCCTAATTATATGGGTGAACATTTTATTCCAACCAAGGATATCCGCAGTCACAATACTAGATTTCGTGAAAAAGGGTCTTTTGCAATCCCAAAAGTCAATGGTTTCGGTAAAAAATCTTTCGCTTATATTGGTTGTAAACTATGGAACGGGTTACCATCTTCAATAACTAGTATTTCACAGTCCCATATGTTTAAGGTTGCTGTCAAAAACCATTTTTTAAGTCAAGTTTTATAATCTTTTTATTTAAGTAATCGGTATCATGTGTGTATCTTTTTAAATGCATTCCACTTACCGGTATCTTCACCTGTTTTTTATTTAAATGCTAGTAAGAAATGGTGCTTTTTCATATAATTTTTTATCATGTACTTGTGATAATTTTATACTGGATAAATTTTTTTACTCTCATGTTATAAATTATTAATATGTGCTAAATACTTGTGATATTCAAATATTATTTCTAAGCCAGGTCATTTTAATATCTGAGATTCCATGATTAGTTCTCCACCAAGACATTTAATATATTTTATAGTATGTGATTGCTTAAATCTGTGATATTCTGTAATTCATGTCTCTCTATGTCATGCAGCCAGTAACAAGGACCACAATGGAAATAAGAGATCACTCTCTTTTTTGTGCTATCCTTGGTACTGTGTTGCATGACATGGTTCATACTCATGCTTGTATCTTATTTAATCAGTGATTTATTTTATTGATACCACATGTTTTTACATAACCATTGTATGCACTGTGATACCGAAATAAATCTATCTATCTGACATTGGATCTTTCATTATGCTTGATTCAATAGTGGTAAGTGACATTGGTACTTACATTATGCTTGATTCCATCTTGCTTGATTACATTGGATCTTGCATTATGCTTGATTCAATAGTGGTTAGTGACATTGGTACTTACATTATGCTTGATGGATCTTGCTTGATGACATTGGATCTTGCATTATGCTTGATTCAATAGTGGTTAGTGACATTAGTAATTACATTATGCTTGATTCCATCTTGCTTGATTACATTGGATCTTGCATTATGTGGTTAGTGACATTGGTACTTACATTATGCTTGATGGATCTTGCTTGATGACATTGGATCTTGCATTATGCTTGATTCAATAGTGGTTAGTGACATTAGTACTTACATTATGCTTGATTCCATCTTGCTTGATGACATTGGATCTTGCATTATGCTTAATTCAATAGTGGTTAGTGACATTGGTACTTCCATTATGCTTGATTCCATCTTGCTAGATGACGTTTGATCTTGCATTATGCTTGATTCAATAGTGGTTAGTGACATTGGTACTTACATTATGCTTGATTCCATCTTGCTTGATGACATTGGATCTTGCATTATGCTTGATTCAATAGTGGTAAGTGACATTGGTACTTACATTATGCTTGATTCCATCTTGCTTGATGACATTGGATCTTGCATTATGCTTGATTCAATAGTGGTTAATGACATTGGTACTTACATTATGATTGATTCCATCTTGCTTGATGATATTGGATCTTGCATTTTGCTTGATTCAATAGTGGGTAGTGACATTGGTACTTACATTATGCTTGATTCCATCTTGCTTGATGACATTGGAGCTTGCATTATGCTTGATTCAATAGTGGTTAGTGACATTGGATCTTACATTATGCTTGATTCCATCTTGCTTGATGACATTGGATCTTGCATTATGCTTGATTCAATAGTGGTAAGTGAGATTGGTACTTACATTATGCTTGATTCCATCTTGCTTGATGACATTGAATCATGCATTATGCTTGATTCAATAGTGGTTAGTGACATTGGTACTTACATTATGCTTGATTCCATCTTGCTTGATGACATTGGATCTTGCATTATGCTTGATTCAATAGTGGTTAGTGACATTGGTATTTACATTATGCTTGATTCCATCTTGCTTGATGACATTGGATCATGCATTATGCTTGATTCAATAGTGGTTAGTGGACATTGGTACTTACATTATGCTTGACTCCATCTTGCTTGATGACATTGGATCTTGCATTATGCTTGATTCAATAGTGGTTAGTGACATTGGTACTTACATTATGCTTGATGGATCTTGCTTGGTGGCATTGGATCTTGCATTATGCTTGATTCAATAGTGGTAAGTGACATTGGTACTTACATTTTGCTTGATTCCATCTTGCTTGATGACATTGGATCTTGCATTATGCTTGATTCAATAGTGGTTAGTGACATTGGTACTTACATTATGCTTGATTCCATCTTGCTTGATGACATTGGATCATGCATTATGCTTGATTCAATAGTGGTTAGTGACATTGGTACTTACATTATGCTTGACTCCATCTTGCTTGATGACATTGGATCTTGCATTATGCTTGATTCAATAGTGGTTAGTGACATTGGTACTTACATTATGCTTGATGGATCTTGCTTGGTGGCATTGGATCTTGCATTATGCTTGATTCAATAGTGGTAAGTGACATTGGTACTTACATTTTGCTTGATTCCATCTTGCTTGATGACATTGGATCATGCATTATGCTTGATTCAATAGTGGTTAGTGACATTGGTACTTACATTATGCTTGATTCCATCTCGCTTGATGACACTGGATCTTGCATTATGCTTGATTCAATAGTGGGTAGTGACATTGGTACTTACATTATGCTTGATTCCATATTACTTTATTTCATTGGAGCTTGCGTTATGCTTAATTCTATCATTCTTTCATTGATTGTTGGCCTTTGAACTTGCATCACTCTTGATTCTGTCTTGCTTTGTACTATTTCATCTTTTTTTGTACTGTGTTGGAATAATGAAAATGCGACGTCATGGTACGGTAGGTACACATTCCGTATAAACTACACTGTACCGTATTTATCAGGTATGATAAATAACCTGGATTACCGAGGATGATTCAGGTAAAATAAACACTAAAGTAAAATCATTCTCAAGGTTGTAGCATTTAAGGATATTCTATTTATGATTTGGTCGAAATTTTGGTATGCAAACAAAATATTGAAATAAACATATTCAGAACTTTGCAAAAATCTTGTCGCAAAATAGCGGGACCATCCGGAAAATAATGGGATGTACCGACAAAGCGCCATCTGTTGTCATAATATGAACATAAAATGCTTACTGCTTAGTGCTTACCGTAAAGTGAATACTTTGTTATTGGTATTGTTGTCATCCTCGTGTTCGGTGGATAGTGTTTGTGAAATGCTTTTATATTTGTGTTGAATGAATGCATTGAAGAATATGAATGCTAAGACACGACAAAGTAGCTGAGCACAGACCAAAATGAATTATTAATGATGAAATAGGTTTGATACACGTAGGTAGATGATATGCAGTAAATGACATTCTGCAAATTAAGGTAATTGAAGGGAATGTAACAGTTTACATGAAGTAATATTAATAGCTGGTAATTAAAGACTGCTCGATAGAACACCGAACATATTGCGATGTCATTTAAAAAAACTGCAATTAAACATATATCATATTGCGTATGTCGGAGAGGAACAAATGAAGTTGCAATGTGATGATTGCACATTCAGTTACCATAAAGCATGATGTTATTCAGCAAAATACAGGTTTCCAATGCCATAAAGCAAGATGGAATCAAATATTATGCAAGTTCTAATGTCACCAAGCAAGATGGAATAAATGCAGTAATTCCGTTCCATAAAAGAGGATATGAACCCACTTGTTTCTATTGTGGTCCTGTTTCCTGTTAATTGTTAAATTTAATTCAAGCAGAAGTTACGGGGATTAAAGGTTAAATTGTGTTAAACAGATTATACATAACTTACTGTGCGAACTGAATTATTAAAAAATCTAGAATCTTCATAATAATTAATTAAGATATATATATAATATATAATTATATGAAACAAATAGAATATTTGTTGTTATTTTTCTGTGTGAGATCGAAAATTGTTTTCATGAGTGAGGATCAGATAAATATTTTCACGTGTGGCGTAAAAATCTGATGTTGTCGAGTGAAATAGATTTTCGATCTCACACAGAAAAATAACAACAAATATTCTATTTGTTTCATGCTTTCCAGAGTTTTTTTTTAACTATAGGCTCTGAACAATTTCACAAACCCTTCGTGCACCCCAATGTTTACTTTCACCTTCTGTAAGAAAAAGAACAATTTTCAACTATTTTGTGTGTTTCAAATTGATACAGCAAAATAAATCAATAAAATCAAAGAGTTGAGCTACTCCAGAGTAAGGAACTATTATATGAGAAAGACTTCCAAACCAAATCTTGAAATTTGGGGATACTAAACATGATACATTGCAAAATCTGTTGTTATATGTCTGAGAACAGAAGTGACCAAAACACAATTTTCATATAGATAAGGAGGAGAAGAACCTGACTTTCAAACACGTGATTGAGAGTAGTCTGTTCAACTGTTTTTTTTAAATAGGTAACCAACCTGACTTATAAAATGTACTACTTTGTTCAAGGTTTACCTCAAATCGAATGATTTTGTTTAGGTAACCTGAAGCCTGTTCTTAGTTTTGAGAAAGCCCTAAATACAATACCGTGCAGGTTTAAATCAAGCTGACATTGGATCATATAATGAGTTATAAAAAGGAAATATTGAATATCTTCTTGCGTAAAACCACAAGTCACAGAGCTTGGGTATTTGGTAGGTAGCATTAACAAATAATGTGAATAATCTATAGTATGTTTGTTTCAAAGGTACCAATATGGGGAAAACTTCTCAGCTAAGCGGATCTCTATTTAAATGCAGATATATGGAGAGAAAGACATAAAATGATTGAAACCAAGAGGCCTGTAACTTAAATATTTGTATGTAGCATTATCTAGTAAACCTTTGAGAACCCTGTTAAAACTATGCTTATAGACCCAGTCTAGAGTTTCACACGTCCTATATGTATATATATGAAAATATCTGCCAGGTGTTCTCAGAAGAGCATTCTTGGCCGTCACGACACTTTAATCAAGAGAACATGAATCAAAAGTTAAAAATTGCGTACAAATGTTCATAAATGACTGATATAAAAAGATTATAATTCTTTTAGGTACAAACATCATGTACAAGCTTCAAAAAACTATTGAAGATTGGGAAAGAAGCAGAAAAGCTACTACAACTTTTCTTAGAAGTTCTGCAGAAGAACTAAAAGCATCACACAAAAGAAATGCAGAAAAAGAGCATGCTTGTGCAACGACTTCGTTGGTAGCAGGTAAGCGAACTTTATAACCGACATATATCGTTTTTCGTGAATTCTTTTGAAGACGATGATCACATTCCGAATGAATGCTTGATTTCTATGCCGGAAGCAAAATTTAAAAGGGTTTCTGTCTAAAAATTGTCTCAAAAAGGTAAGTTGCTATAATTTTATTACAGATTGCATTGGTCTTACTGGGATTTTTCTGGCGCCCTTCTCCGGTGGTTTATCACTTGCAGCTGTTGGTGTTTCGTCAGCTATGGGTCTTGGCTCTTTTCTAGATAAAAGAGAGGCTAATAAAGCAAATGAAGATAAAAAGCGGGTTGTAGAAAAAAAAGTGAGGCAAATAATTGATGAGGACACAAAAGCCTTTGAGAAAGTGAAACATGTTGAAATGAATTTTTTCTTTTTCGAAGAAAAACTTGACGAAATGGAAATTTATGACGTCCTTCTGCGTATTGAAAGAACAGAAATCATTACCCTCGATGCCAGTGTGAGAAACATCAGAAAAGATTGTCTTTTGCCTCAGAAGAATGAAATGTTGCCTGTTTCCGGTTTACAGTTTGCAAAACATGTAGCTAATCTCAATGCTGCCATGAACAGTGCAGAGAAGGTGGTAAAGTTTACCCAGACGACTAAAGAAGTATTCAGACGAACAAGAACGATAAAACAAATACTTTCAACCGCCGAATCTGTAAACAAAGTAACCCAGACGGCAAAATCTTTAGCTACTGCTAAACAAGCAGCAGTTATGACAATCCAGGCAAGTCAGTCCATGGCAAAATCTACAGCCGCATTTGCTAGCGTCGCAAAAACTGCAGACGGTGTGGTAAAATCAGCAGGGGTCGTTTCTTCTGCTGCAAAGACAACAAAAATGGCTGTTGACGTTGTAACCGCATCTGGTAAAGCAGCATCTGTCGCTAAGACGGTTACAAATGCTGCTAAAGCTGGAACTGCAGTATCGTGTGCTACAAAAGGTGCCGACATGACCATTAAGACTGTAAAAAATGTCAAACAAGTGTCAAATACAGTCAGATCGGTTGCTCAAGTTGCAGATAACTCTGGCAAAATTGTAAAAACAACTCGGATAGCTACTAATACTGCAAGAGTTTCAAAGATATCCCAGACAGCAACGACGGCTGCTTCAGTAAGCAAACTTGGACTAGCTATCAATGCAATAGTTATTCCATTTGATATTTACAACTTAATGGTTGCATCTGATAACCTGCATCGAACAAATGAAGATGTTAGGCGGATTGAGAATTTGGCAGATTCTTTGGAAGAAGATATGAAACAAATTGTCACAGAACTCAAAGCCAAGTATGATCACATAGAAAAGCTACATATTCAGCTCTGTAAAGTTTACAAGGATCACAGAATTGAGGTGATTTATGAGTTTCTTCAACTGATCAAATACCATTTTGAATTAGATACTGTCATTTGTTAGTTGCAATAGAAGAGCAACGAAGAAACCATCGATGTCATTCCACGAAAAAAGGACAAACCAATATTGTTAATCAGCGAATCAGCGTCTCTACTTACTCTTTCCAGTATATGTAATGCGTCTGAACTGAGGGAACAAATAGATATTAAATCATTGCTTATAGTGCACCTTGCAAACATGTCACAAACTTTACTTATCAAGAAATTTATTGTAGATATAACTTGTAACTCTTGGTGTGAAGTATCATTATCATGAGAATTATAACGAAATGAATAATGAGTGCATGACTTGAATATCCATAGATAATGACATAAAAATTCAGCAACATACAGTAATGTAAAAAGAAATTCGGCAATGTTATAACGAAGGACAACTCTTATTATTGACACAGATTTGTCTGAAAAAATGTGAATACACTAGAAAGGAATTTCTTGAAGAAAGTGGACTGGCGTTAAGAACATTTCACAAGCAAATTATTCAAAACCTTAAATACTGTAAGGTTGTTGTCGTTGTTATTGTTTTCTTTTGATTAATTTGTTCATGGTGATAATAAAGTATATATGCATGCTTACATTATTTGTAAACGTTGCTTTAAGTAAATGAAAAATTAATTTAGAAATATAGCAGGTAGCTAAAAAATAACTAGTAAAATAAATATCATAGTAAACTTATGTTGTTGTTATTGTTGTTTGTGTAAAAAATGATTAAATAACAACTTCGTTCTGCAGCACACATATTTTTCAACAGATAATTGTATGGAGCTAGATCAATTTACATGTATAAACTTTGCAGAACAATTAAGGCTGTTAACAGCTGTCTAGATTTTCTTTTCTGTGTTACTGGTTTGGTGTTGTTGTTTTTTCAATAGAAAATCATCAGTCAGGTTTCACATATTCTCTTGTATTAGAGGACTGCAGTTTTGTTAATTTGTTCAGAGGAAATCATTTATTCATTCATGCTTAGGCTGATACCAGAGTGACTGGTTTAGATTTTTGTGTCAAAGCTCATAGTTTTCTGCAACTGCTTTCTTTCAGGTATTTTTGAAACACCAGAGTAAACACTGTGATACCATTACATGTAGTTTTTTCCAGATAAATGTCAGTATAATTAATTTAGTGTGTCAATGACTCTGTTTATCCAAATGGACATTTTACGATTTTGAGAAAATAGCTAGTTTATTGATTGAAAAATGTGCTATGTTTCAAAATTTTGCTGTCTCAAAACTTGGTTAAACTGCCCAAATGGCAAATTTCTTGAAATGGAAAGTTGAATACTTACAGCTTTTGTTTCTTTGCAATCAAATGATTGGTTTTAAAAAAAAATCTAGAAAACATCGACCTTTCATTTATGCCTGTGTACTATGGAAATAACATTGTGATTTATTCCAGAATAGTAAGTTATGATATACAATCTGTTATCTAAATATATAGAGGATATTCAAGTTTTTTCTATGAATATGGGATTTATTTTCATCGAGTGGTATGAAAATAAATATTTCATGAGTGGCGATAGCCACGAGTGAAATATGATTATTTTCATACCACGACATGAAAATAAATTCCGTTTTTATAGAAAAACTTGAATTTTCTGTTTATTATATACTTTACTCTTTTTTGACCTTAAGATTCGAAAGAATTCCCCTTTAATTTAGTGTACTGGCTGAATTCAGAAGAAAGTAGTCCGGCAAGACACCAGTGAAAATACGGAAAATATGTTTCACTGCAGTGAAAAATAAATTTTTACAGTGAAAATACGGAAAATGAAAATACACAATTTATTTCATCAATATTTCTCAATATTTCATTTATAAGTATATAATAAAAGTCTGATAGTTTGAGATATATGTATGATATATAAATATACATGTTAAATACAACAAGCTTTTTAATTAAATATTACACTGAGCATGCTGGTCTCATTTTGTCCAATCATGAACCGAATACAGGACCATCTTATTATATAACAAGGTTAAGGACAATGGATATCCATCCTTACAGCTAATCGTAAAATCTGAAGTTTCATTGAGTGCTCTTATCTTATAATATTCTTACAGTAATTCAGCAGATTGACGCAATATTACACTTGACATAAAGATGTGGGGTGTCAGAAGAGGGACAAGTCTGCAAGTGTAGATTTATGTGAACTTAGAACTGCTCAAGGACATATATCTTGAAAAACAAGGGAGATAATCACACAAGGAAGACAAAAGGACATTTTTTAAACATTCTTTTTACGTACTTTCCGGTCAACAAGGTGCTTTAGTTGCCTAAGACCCCTCATTCGAGCACCATTGTCTTAATTAAAACATAATGTTAAAAACATGTCAAACAGACAATCTGTCTGAAATAAGACTTTACAGTTACACCAACTAGTTTTTTTTATTCCATGCAAATTAGTTTTCAATCTTGAAACAGAGATCATCAAGACAATCAGTCTGAACATTGTCAAGCTTTTTGTTTAGCTTGTGACCCAGTTTCCGATCTCTTTCAAGAAATCACACAGAAGAAACTTTCTGAACAAGTCTAGTGAAAATGGGTTAAAAAGAATAGTTTTTCCACTTAGCTTTGTAGCCCACGGCCAAGTTTAAAATTCACTATACAGACATAATTAACAGAATCATCCTGAGCAAGTTTCATGGAGACTGGTTTGCAGGTGTACATGTGATCTGAATTTGTGATGCGGTTTATGAATGTTAATATGACAAGTATTAGCTTTTCCAAAAATGCTTGAAATCGCCGTTCAGCCATGCATTTCGTCTTATCCATAGATGAATGTATTTCATGTACTTCATTCATTAATTTGATAATCTTACAACATGCTTTGCATTGAAAAGCGAAATTATATTTGATAATTTTCACACAGAAATTATAAAGTAGATGAAATATACATTGTAATTTTTATTGTAGCTGGACTATTTTTGAAAGCGGACGATCTTGTTTCTTTATGAAAACATCCCAATATCTTTATACATCATGTTAAAATTTGCAGCATTAAAACCTTGTAAATATTGCTTTGTTGTAAACCAGTCTACGCATAATTAATTGACTATTTGCGTAGTTTTTTACTTTATTTATTACTAAAAAATGTATACTTAACAAAGGCTAGATACAGTTCTTCAATACCATAATAATATTATATGTACAATTTGAACAGAATAAATTTTAGGTAAAAAATACGATATTGCCCTGACCCTAATCAAGCATATATAAAACACGGAAAAATCCTGATCAAACTCCTCGCACCGGTCACGTCACGCTTTGCTACTTTTACTGTACTAATCAGGGGAAGTAACCCCTGCGGGGAGTTTGTATCCTGATTAGAATCGCCCGGAAGCAAGCATTTATTTTTTTCTTTAAGTGCAAGTTTTGAAAAAAACAAACAAACCATACTCTTATTTAGACTACATTCTCTAGTTGAAAATGACATATAGCAAATAATATTGCGATTATCCTGTATTTATCCTACACGAGCCTGAAGACTGGTACTGAGATCGTACATTGATTATGGTATTTTTCAGTTGTAAGAATAAGTAACCCGACAAACATGGCGGTTGGGCGAGTCCATTTACGCATCCCTTGCTGAAGAATTTTGACGTCCATTTTGTTATCATGTGATATGAAATGCTTTGCTTTGATTGGCTAAAGGCAAGCGGTGTACAGGCAAAACTGTTCAAATCTTGTTAATTGTATATATCGCCTTCCAGGAACGGCGATAATAATGCATGGCAGACACAGGGTCATAAAAGTTCATCCTGCGCTCAGATGTGCTAAAGATATTTAAGACTATATTATCTAAGTGGATTTACAGATATTATTCACAGTAAACATGATTCTTACATAAACAGAAGATTAATCATTTAACTAATGCATATGTAAACTGGGAACTGTTCATGCCCACTATATAAAAAATAATCCTTGCTTTGTAAAACTTAATAAGGTGAAATTGTTTAACCCAAATCGGAGATAATAAAGAAGTATTGCTACATATAGAAAATATGTCAAAATAAATATTAGAGTATGAATAGTTCCCAGTTTGCATACGTGACACAAAAATTATATCACCAAAGTATCTCTATTAAATATGCCACATAAAACAGTCATCCATTTTCAGGACAATAAAAATACTGTACCTCTTTCATAAACTATTCTACAATTAGACCGCAGTAAAAGATCACCAACAAATAAAAACACTTATAAAACACTAGTAAAATATGATGTCGAACACCTTTAGATCTATTAAGTGTAACACCCTTTAACAGTCAAAGTCATGCCAAGTGGGCAGTTGTCATACCAAGTGGCAAGTTGTCACACCAAGTGGGCAGTTGGTCAAACTATCATTCCGGTCAATGTGCTAGACTTGAATTCTCTGTTTGAAGGTGCTAACTTTTTTCACATGGTCATGATTGGTAACAGTGCTTGAAATCATACTCTTCAGTCAGTAATAGGTTATATTGGGGTCAATGTAAAAATATACCTTTTAAAGGTTTCTCCCAAAGGGTTTTTGTGTGCCAACTCTGTTAAATAACAAGGGAGTTATGGCCAATATCAAGGATTTTTGACAGTTGGAGCTTCGAGGTCCAGATCAGTGGAAAGGTCTTTTCCAAAGGGGTATTGTGTTCAAATATGAAGTAAATCCAATAGCTAATAATGATGTTTTGCGGAAATTTAAGTTTTCTGACAATTGGACCTTGAAAGTAAGGTTATTCAGGGGTCAAGGTCAAAGAATACGTGTCAATGGGAAGGTCTTGTCCAAATGGGTATTGTGTTCAAGTATAATGTAAATCCATTTACTAGTAGAAAGTTATGGGCAAAATTAAAGTTTTTAGACGCCGGGAGACGGACAGGTCAAGAACTACATGCCCTGCTTCAGGGGCAAAAAAAGGTCTCCAATTTCTTGCCTAAATAGAGCGAGAAAATGTTATCCCTTTATCTTTCGATTCCAATTAGATTGCATTCCATTCTCGGTATAGGCAAATCGATTGCGGTTAGGGTGTACTCGTTTCTATGACCGAATTTCTCACAGTAGACGAACAAGTCGGGATTTTATCGGTGGTTGAACAAAATCAGTTTTTATGGTAAATTGCCAATATCTTTATTTATCCGTAAAGACAGGGGAGGTAATTCGAAACAAATCATCGATAATCCGAAGGTTTACCAATCCCTCGTTTTCGTAAACCTCGGCCGTCAGACGATCAGGTTTGTGTCAAGATGTTTGTTAGCAACGCGTCCTTATCAACGGAAGTTCAAACCAAAAGTAATTGACTACCTCGAAAAAAGCTATTTTCTGTTTAATTTCTGAGGATTAATCTATATTTAAAGCTATGAATCAATAAAGGAAAATCCATTAAAAAACGATATATCGTTGAGTTTCGTTTTCGTGACTGGATTTTTACGACTACTGCTTATATCATAAGTGAAATAAATTAAGTAGTGGGCTTCTAGATACAAAATTATACACTGCTCACAAAATTTAAAGGATCGCCCTCTCATGGTTAAAAGTGGTTCATCCCTGGAGTTTCTTACAGTAAGTTTATAAAGAATAATATCTTAAACTAGGATGGTCCAACTAATCAGACTTGTCAAAGAGACATTGAGAAAAATTTTGATGGGCGATGTCTTATTTCCAAGTTGTAACGGTTTGACAATAACTAAGAAAAATGTCTGTATAATGGGCCAAAACCATCAATTTATTAGGCTAAAGCTATGGTTATAAAGAGTAAAAATTTATTAATCTTCTGTACAAAAATGGAAGACTTAAGCCCAGATAAACAGTAAATTTTCTAGTCTAGTGGACTAAGTTTGTTTAAAAAGTGCCCCATTGGCACAAAACTGGCCGCTCGATGGGTCAGATTTATATCTATTTCTGTGACCCCATTAGGGGGCACGTCTGTCTTTCGGAAAATTTGTGTAGCACACTCAGTGTCATGAAACTTTCCAGGGATATAGATCAGCAAGTGAAGTTGTGCACCTGTCTTTCTTTGTATCCCTCCTCTCAGGGAGGGAAGATTTATAGCCCTTGATTCAGTGAAAACGCTACAAGTTTTTCAATGTGTTCAGCCAAAATTACTGCAAGCAGGGAAATGAAACTTTACAGGAATATATATCAGCGAGTGAAATTGTGAAACTTCGGTTTTTGTTTCCATCCTTCTGGCTGAAGTAGAGTTATGACCCTAAATTTAGTGAAAATCACTACTTAAGGCTTTGTGTCGTACAGTCAACCAACACTATTGCACACAGGGTAATTAAACTTTACAGGAATATATACCAGCATGTAAGATCGTGCACCAGGGGTTTTCAATTAATTTACAGATACCTTGAGAACCCATGCCCCACCCCTTACCTTGGAAACTGACCTGGGGATGACACACATGACCTCTGGACACACAGTTATTTAGGTGAAGACATATGATGGCACAAGGTAAAATACAACCAATCAAGTAAAAAAAAACAAATTTCATTTCTGACTTTAAAAAATGTATCAAACTATAAAAATATATAAATAAAATATACCAGGACATGTTGTCATTACATAGGATAACGAAAAAAGAGTACTATTATATGAACACACTTATTTCTGTTATGGTCCTGTTTCCTGTTAATGACATGTCCTAGCAAGGCAAAACCTCTTAAATTCAATTAAAGCAGTAGTTGCAGAGAATAAAAATTAAACTGTGTTAAACATATTGCAGAACTTACTGTGTGAAACTGAATTAATAAAAAAAGAACAGAATCTTCAAGAATAATTACTTAAGATATCGAAATAACATTATATCACATTATTTTTCTATAAATACCATGTACAAGCTAAAACTAAAAATGTGTCTTAACAGCAGATTTGAACTTACGAATATCACTGAAGTCCATGGCTTGCTGCGGTTAATATGAGGAACCAATATATGAGAAAGACTTTAAACCAAAGCAATTAACCTCGGGGGATACTAAAACATGATCCTTTGCTAAACTTGGTATTATGTCTGTGAATAGACATAACCAAAAGAAATTTTTCACTCAGAAAATCAGGAGCAGAACCAGTATGAATTTTAAACTCGTGATTGAAAGAAATCTGTTCAACTCTTTTTAATAGGTAACCAACTTAACTTAAGAAATGTACTGACTTCTTTGTTCAATGTTTATCACAAATTCAATTATTTTATTTTAAGTAACCTGAAACCTTTTCTTAAATTTCTGAGAAAGTCCAACATACAGTTCCGAGCAGGCATAATCAAACATAGACATTGGATCATGTAAAGAGATTTACATGGAAATTTTGAAAAAGAAATTATATCTCCTTGCCTGAAACCAGTCAAACCACAGGTCATAGAGCTTAGATATTTGGTATGTAGCATTGACATCTAATAATGTAAAGTCTGTAGTATATGTATCAATGGTACCAATATGGGCAAAAACTTGCCAAGCTAAGCAGATGAAGATATATATAGAGAGAAAGAAAAAAATCTTGATTGAAACAAAGAGGCTATAACTTATAAATTTGTATGTATACTACTCAAAATTTGATAGGAATCACTTTTTATTTCTTAAATATCTTTTTAATGATAACCTCAAGATAACTGATTTTTTCTCATACATGTACTTTATTTATATGGCAAAGCCGACCTGTCCAGCAGATTTTGATTGTTTATCTGTACATGGCTCGAAATGCACGGGAAAAACAATACCCCTGGAAAAGTGGTGCACCGCGGGATGTACCTTCATGTAAACATCCGTTTTATTCAGACTTCGTTTGTGCATGGTAACGTTTATATCGAACCTAGCAATGGTCATGGCAAATCTACGGCAAAGACGGCGTATTGACGATGAGGAAATGAATAGGGGAGTAGGGATGCTTGAGGCTGGGCGTTCCCAACGGCACGTGGCAGGTGTCCTTGGGGTATCCCAGAGCACCGTTGCCAGGATGTGGCGACGGTTTCATACTTACAGGCATGTCACGCATAGGCATGGCGGAGGGCGTCAGAGGTCCACAACGTGAGGACCGGTTTATTGTCATTCAAGCTCGACGTCAGCGCTTTGTTACCGCCAATGCCCTCCAAAATGACTTCTAGAATGCCACTGATGTAAGACTTTCCACTCAAACCATCAGGAACCGTCTTCATACAGCTGGCATGAGGGCTAGAAGGCCAGCAATCCGAATCCAATTGACGCGAAACCACACCCAGGCACGTCTTCAATGTGCCTGCGATCATGCCAGGTGGACGCTGCATGACTAGACCCCAGTGCTGTTCACTGACGAGTCTAGATTTTGTGTGGACTTCACTGGTAGGCGAGTGCGGGTATGGAGATCCGCCAATTAGCGTTTGGCACCCGTATGTGTTGCTACCCATGACCGTCAGGGGGCTCGGTCATGGTGTGGACGGGCATTAGCATGCAGGGAAGAACGGACCTGCACATTGTTCAAAACGGCACATTGACGGCTGTACGATACGTCTATGAGATCTTAAATGTGTACGTTCGTCCGTACGCTGGTGCTATAGGCCCTGAGTTCATTTTAATGGACGACAACGCCCGGCCTCACAGGGCAAGGGTCACCGATTAGTACCTGGAGGCAGCAGCCATAGAGAGAATGGACTGGCCAGCATGGTCTCCAGCCCTCAGTCCAATAGAGCATACCTGGGACATGCTGCAGACTGCAATATCTGCTCGCACAGTTTAGCCAACCACGGTCCCTTGGCTACAGCAGGCCCTTCTGGACGAGTGGGCTCGACTCCCACAACAAAGCATCCGGGGACTCATTAGCAGCATGAGAAGGCGGTGCAGAGCAGTATTCCAAGCAAACGGACACCACACGCTATATTAAAGCAAAATTCAGGCCATAGACTTGATTTTTCCAAAAAGTTCCATTTCATCTCCTGTGTTATCCCAAATTCGTGTCCCTTTCGCGGCTTAGCCTCTGTCACACTTCAACGGTTTACAGACTTACTCATTTTTTGGTACCAAACTCTTGTCATATGAACATATTTTCAGAATCATAACAAAAAAATGTAACCTTTCAACCTTATGTAGTAAATATACACATTCTTATAAGCGATCCCTATCAAATTTTGAGTAGTATAGTATTGTCCAGTAGACCTTTTAGAAAACTGCTGAAATTATGCCTATATCTTTGCTCTTCATTATTTGTATTGAAATGCTATCAAATTTTATATAAAATGACAAAGAAATAAGGGTATAACAACATGTAAGAAGGAAATAAAACATGCACTATTCGCAGACGACGCAACTTTTATAAATTATTAAAAAATCATTCGAAAAGAAAATAAAAGTACTAACGTACTTTGAGTACGCATCAGGACTAAAATTAAATACTAGTAAAACCACAATTTTGCGTATAGGAACTTTTAAAGATTCAAATTAAGTTTAGGCATTGAAAGAAAATTTTAATTGGACCTCAAAATCAGCAAACACAGTTGGATTCACTTTTACTAATAACGCAGAGCAAAATATAAGATTAAATTTAGAACCTAGACTTACAAGCTTTAAAAATTGCTTGAAACAATGGGAGCACAGGAAACTGGCTCATCTAGGCAAAATCACTCTAATTAAAACTTTTGCTCTACCAAAACTTATATAGCCATTTACAGTTTTGCCTAATTCAAATGAGAAAACTATGAAAAAATATTATTAAAAGTATTTTTGAATTTATTTGGAGAAATAATAAAAAGCTTGATTATACTCATGAAAAACTATATTTTTCAAACAAAAATAAGAAAGTGCTAGCAAGTTTTGAAACATTTAAGCATTATTTTTAAGTAAGGATAAATCAGGGTCTTTCAAATCATAGATAAAATAGAAAAAAATAGCACTGATGCACAGTAAAGTGCAAGAGTAAGAAAGAAATTGGTTATTATTGTCAATAGATATATAAGAATTTAGGAATGCTACGTTGTCGCAGGAACGAATACTATCGCAAAGAAAAATGTAGAACAAAACTGAATTTATGAAATAGATCCGTCTGAAATTATGATGCCTTTTTTTCTTTTTGTTTCACTTTTTTATGAACAGGGAATGACATCTCCTGAAGTATATGTGTGTGTATATGTATGTATACATATGAATATGTTTATATGCGTGTTTATGAATGGTTACATATATATGCATGTATATTTTCCTTTTTATAAAAGAACCTTTTTCACATAAAATGATTTATACACATTCTGTTAGTTCTTCGTTCTGATGCTTAAATCATACTGTATATGTGTAAAGATTGAAAATAAATGTGAAAAGATATGCTTATAGGCCCAGTCCAAAGTTCAACATGTCCAAAATGGATATTTGCAGTTGTTCTCAGAAGAGCTTTTTGGCCGTCACGAGAACAGAAGAATCAAAAGATATAAATTGCGTACAAATGTTCATAAATGGATGATGTTAAAAGCTGATATTCTTTTAGATACAGACGTCATGTACAAGTTAAGAAAAGCTATTGAAAATTGGGAAAAAAGCAGACAACGTACTACAGCTTTTCTTAGAAGAACCGCAGAAGAACTGATGTCCTCACACAAAAGAAATGCAGAAACAGAGGTTGATGTTGCCACAACATCATTTCTAGCAGGTAAGCGAAATTATTAACCGATATTAAGCATTTTGGTAAATTCTCTCGAAAGCGATGATGAATACTTGATTCATTTGCCGAAAGCAAGAGTAAATAGATTATGGCCTAAAAATAACATTTACGAGAACTACAGAAAAAATGAACTATAAGGTAAATTGCTATGATTTTATTACAGGTGGCATTGGTTTTACTGGACTTGTACTGGCGCCTATCTCCGGCGGTTTATCACTTGCAGCTGTTGGTATTTCGTCATTTATGGCTCTTGGCGCTTACGTATGTAATAGTGAGACTAATAAAGAAAATGAAAATAAAAAGCAGGATGTACAAAGAAAAGTGAGGCAAATAATTGATGAAGACGAAAAAGCGTTTGAGAAAGTGAAACATGTTGAAAAGATTTTTATCTTTTTCGAAGAAAAACTAGACGAAATGGAAATTCATGACGTCCTTCTGCGTATTGAAAGAACAGAAATTCTAAACCTAAAGGCCAGCGTTGAAAACATCAGAAAAGTACGCAAAATTGGAGAAGCTATTAAATCAGTGTTTTTTCCACTTGATGAATACAACTTATGGATTGAAACTGATAACCTGCATCGAAAAGTCGAAGCCGCTAGTCGGATGGAGAATTTGGCAGATTCTTTGGAAGAAGATATGAACAAAGTAATCGCAGAACTCAAAGTCAAGTATGACCACATAGAAAAGCTTCATATTCAGCTATGCAAACTTTATAAGGATCACAGAATCGACGTGATTTATGATTTTCTTCAACTGATCAAACAACAATTTGAATTAGATACTGTTCTTTGTTAGCAGTTGCAATAGTAGAGCAACAAAGAAACCATCGGTGTCATACAAAAAAATAGCACAAATCAATATTGTAAATCAGCAAATTTGACAATTACTTCTCTACTCACTCTTTCCAGTATTAGTGATGCATCTATTTGAACTAATGAAACAAATGAATATTACAAGCTTCATAATATATATACTTTACTAAACAGTCTTAGTGTGAGGTACCATAATCCTGAGAATCATAATGAAATGGATTAGAGCGGATGACTTGAATACCCAATAGATAATGACATGGCGATTCAGCAAACATGCAGTAATGTAAAAAGTAATTCGGCAATGTTATAACGAAGGACAACTCTTATTCTTGACACATATTTGTCTGATACAAAATGTGAATACACTAGAAAGGAATGTCTTGAAGAAAGTGGACTGGCGTTAAGAACATTTCACAAGTAAATTATTAAAACCTCAAATATTGTAAGGTTTTTGTTTTGTTTTGATTTGTTTGTTTATTGTGATAGGAAAGTATATATACATGCATACATTATTTGTAAACGCCGTTTTAAGGAATTAAAAAATTTATTTAGAAATATAACTCTAATCAGGTAGCTAAAAATAACCCATATAACGAATATTATAGTTAAATTCAAATGTTAGTGTTTGTGTTTTCCTTCTTTTTTGTCTTGGGCCTGGATACTGAATAAATGACTAGGTAACAAGATCATGTTTCTTGTTACTCTGAAGAAAAATAATTTGGTTCGGGTTCGTTCTGTAGCACATATATTTTTCAACACATAATTGTATGGAGCTAGATACAATTTACATTCATATTTTTTTGCAACACAATTAAGGGTATAAACAGCTGTCCAGGTTTTCTTTTCAGTGTTTCTTGTTTGTTTTGTTTTGTTTTTTTTTTTTCAATAGAAAATCATCAATCTGTTTCCATCAGGTTTCGCACATTCTCTTTTATGAGTTGACTGCAGTTTTGTGATTTTTTAAGAGGAAATCATTTATTCATTCCATGCTTAGTCTGATATATATATATTTGTGTCAAAAACCATAGTTTTCTGTAATTGCTTTCTGTCAGGTATTTTTGAAACACCAGAGTATACTCTGTGATATTACTACATGTAGTTTGTTTTTCTAGATAAATTTATTTTCTAAATATTGTCGGTATAATTAATGTAGTGTATCAATGACTTTGTTCATCCAAATGGACATTTAACGATTTTGAGACAATAGCTCAACTGTTTGAAAAAAGTGCTATGTTATAAAATTTACTGTGTCAAAACTTGGTTTAAAATGTCCAAATGACAAATTTCTTGAAATGGAAAGTCGAATACTTACAGCTTTTGTTTCTTTGTAATCAAATGACTGTTTTTAAAAATCTAGAAAACATCGACCTTTCATTTGTGCCCGTGTACTATGGAAATAACTTTGTGATTTATTCCAGAATATTAAGTTATGATATATAATCTGTTGTCTAAATATAAGTCTTATTGAAGGCTCTGGATGAAATAGAACTCCAGTTATTGTGCAGAAACAGTGTACACTCTTCGGGCCCCTATGACCTTGACCTTTGACCTACTGACCCAAAAGTCAATAGAATTCTTCTACTCAATACGGACAATCACCCTATGATGCTTGAAAGCTCTGGGTGAAACGATATTCCAGTTATTGAGAGGAAATGGTTAACACTCTTCGGGGCCCTGTGACCTTGACATTTGACCTACTGACCTAAAATTCAAAAGGGTTCTTCTACTCAATAAGGGCAATCACCCTATGAAGTTTGAAGGCTCTATGTCAAACGGTAGTCCAGTTATTGAGCAGAAACGGTTTACACTCTTCGGGCCCTATGACCTTGTCCTTTGAACTACTGACCCCAAAATCAATAGGGTTTTTCTACTCAATAAGGGCAATCAACCTATGAAATTTGAAGGCTCTGGGTGAAATAAAACTCCAGTTATTGAGCAGAAACGGTTTACACTCTTCGGGCCCTATGACCTTGACCTTTGACCTACTGACCCCAAAATCAATAGGGTTCTTCTACTCAAAATGGGCAATCATCCTATGAAGTTTGAAGGCTCTGGGTAAAACGGTACTCCAGTTATTGAGCGGAAACGAAGTGTGACAGACGAACAGACTGACAAGGCAAATACGTCTCCCCCAGAGGGGCGGGGGAGACATAATAATCACACAAGGAAGTTTAAAGGAAATTTTTCTAAACATTCTTTTCACGTACTCTCCTGTCAACAAAGAACCCTCATTTGAGCACCACTGTCTTAATTAAAACATAATGTTAAAAAAATGTCAGGGCCAAGTTTCAAATTCACTAGAGACATGATCAACACAAACACCCTGAGCAAGTTTCGTGAAGACTGAGTCAAGAAAGTAACCTCTGAAGAGTGTTCTGCAGGGTTTTCCATGATCTGAGTTTATGATTCAGTTCTGGAATGTTGACAATGCATGGCAGACACATGTAAATGTAATTTAATTTGCTCCTAAATTTTCCCGCGTTTTTATTATATAACTTATACTCCTTTGACTGTTTAGTTCCCCGCTTCTTTTTCCCGCCACTCACATTTCCACGTGCTTTTCATGACGTTCATGCTATCTGACTATAAATACAGATGCCGCATTGACATTGTCAGTTGTTGTTATAAAGGTCGTTATAAAGGTTGTTATAAAGATTGGTTGAAAGGGAATTGAGTAAAAATTAAAAGGAATAAATATGGATTCATCTTGGGAAAATTAAAAGTAGAAAAAGGATTGTGTGTCGTTTTAATTATTATTTTTTCATTGTGTTTTCGACATAATTATGAATAAATAATAAAAGTTCCTTCAGTATACCCTGTCCTCAGATGTGCTAAAGAAACTTAAGACAATAATTTTCTCAGTGCATTTACAGATTTTATTCACTGTAAACATGATTCTTACATAAACAGAAGATTAATCATTTAACTAATGCATATGTAAACTGGGAACTAATCAAGCCCACTATAATCCTTTGTAAAACTTAATAATGTCAAATTGTTTAACCAAAACTAGAGAAATTGTAGAAGTATTGCTACATATAGAAAATACGTCAAAATTAATATTTAAGTATGAATATTTCTCAGTTTACATACATAACACAAGAACTGTATCACCATAAAGCTATAAAAACAAGGTCTCTCTATGAAATATGCCACATAAATACAGTTATCCATTTTCAGTACAATGAAAAAATACTGTATATCATAAACTATTCTTACAATTAGACCTCACTAAAAGATAACCTCCAAATATTAACACTTATAAAACACTAGTAAAATATTGTGTTGAACACCATTAGGTCTATTAAGTTTAACAGTCAAATTGATACCAAGTGGCCATTTGTCATACCAAATGGGCAGTTGGCCTAACTATCTTTCCTGTCAATGTACTTGAATTCTCTGTTTGAAACTGCCAACGTTTTTCACATAAACGGCCATGATTGGTAGCAGTGCTTACGTCAGTAATAGGTTTAGTAATTGCAAGTTAGCAAGCTTCACCACTCAGTCATGAAGGCCAATGAATACTTTCAGTAGAAACATATGTCCGAGAACCACCAGTCAATGAAAGACTGCCTTCATGTCTTTTGCAAATTTATCCAAACTGAATTTGTGTAAAAGTTCCTTGTTGAAGCCAAAATATATTGTGTGAAACCCGAGTCATTAGGTAAATGCAATGCTAGATTCTGTAAGACAACACTTGAATGTGTCAATTTCAGAACTATTTTTTCCTGGAAAAATTATAAGAGAAAGGATTGAAATCGAAGCTAAGGTATTCAACCAAATTCATTTTATTCAGATTTTAGCATTTACCTTTTTGACAATACTTCATTTCCGATATGAAAGCCTCAAGTTACCACTTCTCACTTCCATACAGACTTGTAAATCCAAAGCACTTATATATTGTTATATCCAAAGTACTTACATGTATATACTGTACAATCAAAATAGCAGGAAAAATTTATCATAACTTATGGGTGAACAATATGGTTATAGGAAGAAATAAATTCAAATAATCTTTCTTAAGGCATAATGAAGGATGAAAAATATCAGAATAACTATTTGACCAATCAAAACACATTCCCAAATATATGGGTGATACATTTTACCAGTGTATATATTCTGTGAGTACATAAAGAAACCATGGTAACATATCTGAAGTCCTCACATTTCTTGACAGACATGCATGATGTCTATTTGTATAATTGAAACAGAAGCAATAATAACAGTAAGTGACCTTCCTGACATATATACAATAAAAATGGACTGGAATATTTAGTTGCAGTTTGGCAAAGTAATGACTAAAATGGGTAATGCTGAAACGGCCAGAAATTAAAAGAGGCATACTCTAAGTTTAGAGAATTCAATTGTCTTCAAAATCACTTAATATGTGAATGACATTGAAGGAATGATAACCCAACATCAAAAGCTTTTGTGAAAAATTTGAAGAAGAAAAATGCACTAACCTAAGTCTTGGTACAGAGATGCTGTACGCTTTTTTTTTGGAAAGAGATTATAAATGAACCCTTCTTAAGCTTTTTTTGCCCTAAAAAAAATTTTAACATGTCATCATCAAATGAATTTTCATTTCATACAGAACAGGCCAATGAAAAACATATTCAGTATACCACTGCTTACTTTAAGGGTATGTCCAATTAAGAAAAAGCGTGAATAAATTTATTTCAAATAAATTTGCCACCTGAATGTCAGAACCAAAATATCATTTCAATGTAAATCATTATCTGCCAATTTTATACAAGTGTTTTTTATCGACAACTTTTGTATCAATGACATGTGTGCAGTGCACATTGAAATCAGGTGTACTAACTGTTACAACGGCATAAGACAGAAAAAAATTATTTTACAATGTTGGGACATTATCAATACATATTTCTTATATATAGCTTTTTAATCTTTTGTAAGCTTTCTTGATTCTATGAAAGAGTCCTGAAATGTATGTCAAATGTGCGTCTAACACAGATTTAGCCCAATTACAAATACGTTAGTAGAAAAATTAAACAATTTTACAGTACAGATATTTTACGTCCTGCTTAGTTTTTTCTTATCTTTGCAAGATGTGGATATGTGATAGACCATTTCAGCATTAATTAAAGAAAAAATAAAATAACATAACAGATCTCGCTAATGAAATATGACTAAAACGTTGTATTTTCCCCACACTATGTTACACATATATATCAACTGTTCAAATATTTACATTTAAATAAGACAAAGAAAAAAGAAAAATATAAACCATGTCAGAGAACGGTATTTATTAGTCCGTTTAGAAGAACAGTTCCAGCTTTAAGAATGGAAAATGTTTGGTCCTTTGAACCTTGACCTTTATCTAAAGCCTTGAGCAAGTACAATGAAATACTCAAAAATACATCTGGAAACATGTTCCAGGTCATTTCTTTAAAAAATTACAAGAATTACTTATCACAATTAAATTTCCCATTTTAAACCAATAACATGTGTGACAATTTTCTTCCTGTTTATCTTTTATTCACCTTTCTGTTTATAATCTTGATCAGTGAATGAATTTTGAACTTAGATTAATAGCCACAGAAACTCTACATTTACAAAAATTGTCTAACAAAGTTATCTAATCTTGTATTAAAGGGATATACAGGGAAAAGTTTTATGCTTTCTTTCATGTTTCTTCAATCAATATACTATGAATGTGCTTGAAATAAATACTATGATCAGTCCCAGTAACAAAGATTTCCTCTATTTAAATGAAAAACCGGGTGGTTTCCTTACCTGTTCCATGTGGGTCAAGATAGAAAATTTAGATTTTGTGCTAATTTTTGCAGTGAATGATTGGACGGTTTAAATACCTGTCACCTGATCCACTGCTAAAAGCAACCCAAGAGAAACGACGATTGGCTGTTTTTGTCACGTGACCTATTTAAAATAACCGTTTGGGTTTTACTTTCAGTTAAAGAACGTTCAAATATTTACATTCAAGCCCGCATTTCACTTTATTTATATGGACAAACATACTGGGAATTTAAAGTTCTTCATATTGAACGTGATTTGAGCAAATAATATCAGTTTTAATTTTTTGGCATTCATTTGCCTGTGTATCCCTTTAAGGAGATGGGGTTAAGACAAATTTTTCCCCTACGATATACAAAAACCAGCCTGACATGCAGAACTGAATAATTCTGCCTATGACTTAAGGTGTGATCCCATCAGCTATTATCACATAAAAGCATTTTTGTACAAACACACACAAACATTCATGCAATCACACACACACACACATATATGTATCTATATACATTATTCACAATTTTCTTCTCCATCACTGTCACTTGGATCTGCATGGATGCATTACACTCACTGCTAGAACACACGGAATTTGTAGAACGTACACATATGCCAGCTAAAGTTCCAGTTGAGAATCAATGAGAGTATGTAAATAATTATCACACCAGTCACTGGAAACAACAATGCTCGAGTGTTCTTTAAAAATGGTAACGCTGAAAATGTGAAAAATAAACAAATAAATTGTCAAATATCAATATTTTAAATATACCCATACTGGACATTAAAGTCTCATTAGTACTGGTTTGGCTTTAATATCTCAAGTTGCTTCAGTCATTAGACATGAAATATATTCAACACAATATTGTCTTCATTATTTCTTGAATCTTTCATGACTTGAATGGTGAAAGAGACATGTCAATAGAAGCTTTATGTACAGAGGAGATGATATTAGCTCTGAGCCTAGGGCATATTTTCTAGTTCATCTGAAAAGATTTTTGAAACCCTGCGAAGGTAAGGCGTCTGACTTTGTTCAAAACACAGAGTTCATGTTTGACCCATATATGGTATCAAAGTTACTTGCTTATTATCTCCAAACTGCCTGGTTCTAACCAAGTTTGTAAAGCTAAACACACCAAAAATGTAAGGGTCATGCCAGTATAACATACATCCCATCCCAGGAAGGCATTTTCAAAATGAACCTGTTTTAAAAGTTAAAATGACAAGAAAAGACCACCTATATAAAAAGACCACGCTTGACAAAATTTCTTTATTTTCCCTTTTTGTGATGGGATATATAATTGTTCCATTGGGATGGCCTACATAACAAAGAAGAAAACTGAATACATACCACTGTATCCAAGAAATGTGATGTATATATAATAACATATGGCAATCAACCACAGAGTGTTACCAAAGAATCGTCCAAGGAACCAATCTTGGTTTATCACTGCTGTATAAAGACAAGAAGAAAATCTTTAATTACTTATTTAATAAAAACATGCCAATGCAGCCTCATTTTGTTCTTTTCTATGTAAACTGAAAGCTAAAACATACAGTACTATTCCCTACTTACTGTAAAATGTGTTATCTTGTTATAACAAAACTATTCACTTTATTCATGGCCAGAACACAAACTTGAGAAAGAACTATACAGCAAAGATAAGATGGCAGTGAAGTCAAACAGTGATATGGACAGTTCTTAAACTCTCTTACACAAAACAACTGGAGGTCACTATTCTTTGTCTCTGCCTGTGTTAGAAACTTAACAGGTGCTTACTGAATTTTAGACAAATGTCACATTACCACTGGCAAAGAATAACAAGATTGTAGTAAACAAATAAAACACTTGTAACTGTATGAATTCAAATACTTCAGTTTTGCAAAATCTCAGTTTCATCCCTCAAACTTATATGTAGGACGGGGGAAGGGGGGGGAATCTGCTTTAAAATTATATCATAGCAAGGCTGTCATCGTGTTCCAGGTTCAACCCTTATTTTAATGTGAACAGAAGTCTTTTAACCAAAATATTGGAAGTGTTGCTGGAAGTCATGAATATTAAATCTACAGTAAATGTTATTATGCTAAGAATTCTTAACAACTTACAATGAAGAAACACCAGCTGAAATAGATGCAGTATCATAAGCAAGGGAAAGAAGGCATTCAAATGGACATCAAATGCATAGCCCCACTCAACATCTTGACCTTTTGGGATTTCTTGACCCCTTGGAGGGGATATAACCATATATCTATTTGTTATGAACCTGAAATTAAATAATTCAGTGTTAACAAGAAAAACACTACTTCAGTTTTAAAATAAAGCCTGTTTTCTTTAGAAACACCACTTCTGAGGTGTAAGACAGAGAAATAACCCCTCCATCTCCAAACTTTAACTCTTGCCTTAACATGCCTTAGGTTTCAGACTAAAGATTTCATTCTTAATATTCCCACTCTGGCATATTTTCTAGGAAGTTTACATGTACTGGGTTGTATCTTTGTTTTTTAGGATTTAATAACAATTGAAATAAAGAAAAGAGCTTTCATCAACTCAGCATTTTTCTCAAGCGAAAAACAAGTTTCTTGTTTATTTCATTTGATCAATAAAATACTTACTGGTAGTTAATATAATTTTTTTTTTTTTTTATGATATACATTACACTTGACAACACAAGCAGAGTTAAAGAGCAGATTCTAACTTAGTAATTGCTAATTAGTCAAGAAAAGTTCTAAATATAATGAACAAATCAATTGTACACTTGTTATGTGCCAAACATTTCTAAATGCTCTGACTAAAACATGTTTTACTTTCATTTTGTTCTGTTCAATGTACTTTAACAAAATATATGTTATTAACCTGATCTTACCAAAAAAATGTCGCAATAAGTAATCCCACACCTATACAGTCAACAAAAACAACCCAGATGATGAATTTCAAAAACCCTAAAAAGTGTAGACCAAGTACCACTGCAAACCCAATGGAGGAAACTGAAAATGAGAAACATTCTTGTTAAAAATAAAGTTTATATACATTTTATCATTTATGGTTTTTGGAAATTCATATCATTTCTTCATAAAATAAAGGTATCTAATTTTCACAATATATTTTCATTTTTATCACTAATAATGGTGACTTTGCATATATACTGTCACAAATGTTGAATACTTTCTATTTTTCTTTTACACTTTTGTATAACGGCTTTTTTTGGGACAGTTTGGTGACAAAATGTTAAATTTTTTAACATAACCAGTAGTTTAGCTTAAAACCTATGATGCTCAATCAATGTTTGGTTCAACAGGTAAAACTCTGCTTCATGAACCAATTAATACTGATGGTGGATAGGATAACCTTTTCTTTGCAGAGTAATTCAGGCCTATGGAACTAAGTTTTGAAAATTGTTTTCTTTATCTGGCTAAGATTTACAAAATGCTGACTCAGAGGATCTACACTTCTTTGCCTAAACTGACATGTTCAATACTGTTGGATATAGGAGAAAGTGGATTTATCTATTTTTTAAATAATCAGCTCTCTCTTTCAGACTAGTTTGTTTTACATCAATTGGGAACAAGTTCTTGCAACTCAGATAAATCCCACTTGGTGACTCTTCCTGGGTTTGAACCAGGACTTGTGCCAAAGTTGTGGTATGGGGAATTCATCCCTAGTGGGATCAAAACCAGTGACCTCTGGATTGGGAGTCTGATGCTCTAACCACTGACCACACTACCCCTCCAATCACAATCTCTCTCTTCAATGTGCTCAAAATCATAGTGTACATGTACATACTTATCAACCAGAAGCTGAGTAAAACAAGGAAAGCTGGATCATCTCTTGCCCACTGGTCTTTTGTGTCTGAAATACATTTAACTTCTATAATAACTATGTTATGAAAAAACAGTGACTGTTCTGAAGTTCATACAATTCTTGATACTAAGAAAAACAAGACTTTACTGGATGTTTAAAGCTTGATGTATAATATGTATATAAATAGATGCTGCATCTGTTATACCTTCTTACACAGTCTGTTACAAAACAATAACAAGTGTAGGATGACTGATAACAGTTAGTAACAGGTGTACAGGTTAAACGAAATTCTTAAATCATTTTAACCTTGTTTCTGTATCAGAATAAAAAAAAGATATGTTAGAATATATTTCTACTCTGCAGTTTGATCACAAATTGCACTTTTCTGTCAATATTCAATTAATTCTCATATTAATGAAAAATGTGTCTGTCCTAACTGGTTAATAAACAAGTCCATTTAAGGAGGATTTTGAGTTAAAATTGATTGTCAGTAGATGCTGGCATTTGGGAAATGAGCTAGGTCTATGTAAAGAAGAATATTCTGTATAACGATAAAAATAAATTATCCATACATGAACATGACTTACTTTTTCTATACTGAAAATTTCTGTATCTGAAATGAGAAAATGAATCTTACTTATTAATATCATAACAGGTTAAAAATAAGCTTAGCAAACATGAAACAGGATTTCTTAATACTGCAAAAAATAGAATTTCTTAGTATAATGTTATCTGCTTTTAATTTTTGCTTTAAATATTAATACAGTTGAGAATGCCTTTAAATCAAACCTAAACAAATCAAAATGCTAATCTTGGAATAAATTCACCAATTCACCAAATGAAAATGTAATCCATAGGACAATTTTTAAGATAAACATAACTTTTCGTTTCTTACACTTTCTGTGGTGCCACAAACAGATAAACCATTTGCCAGAAAGCATATTCAAAGTCCATTTGTTTAAACTTCAATAGTCTTCTCAAATACTTCTGTCTTTTAGCAGTTGCTGAGAGTCTTCGCTCATGCTTTGGATGGTCATCTGTTTTTGTAAAGAAAGGTGATGTCTGGGACGTAGTTTGTGGAGAGATCTGGGGTGAGACAGTTGGAGACACACTCCGATAACTGAATGCATCCCTCTGACTTGTCATGGTCACCTGTGAAAGATGATATATTTAAACATCATGATATTTAATTGTATTAAACAGGATGATATTGTCAGATCATCCTTTTTTGTTGCAACTGTTTAAGTACACACTTTCAGTCACTGGGAAAGGCCTACATGTAAATGCAGTACAAAAAAAGACTGCAGACTCTGGATAACATTGTTTTGATCTCTTTTGATCTCTTTAAGTATACATATATCACAGTTAAGTACATGTATATTAAGTATAACAAATGGACCAGTTCAGTTACCACAACAATGCATTAGAAGGTTTTATTATCTTGACAGTAATCAGGGTTTTAAAAACAAATCTTGGAGGCATGTTAAAGTACTGAAAATTCATTGTCTCTTTAAAACCTGCCTTTTTCCTGAAACCCATTACACTTTGTTAGGCAAGATTTCTGAAAAACCTTCTTTTTTCAATGAATCTTAAACCTTGGTCTGACTATTCAATATCTAAATACCCAAATATTTCCTACAATTCTCAAACTGTATGAGTGCAATGTAGGTTTGATTTTGTAACATTTTGTCTTCTCAGTTTGCTTTGTCTTTTTCTTTGGAATAATTTTGATATTTTCATATCAGATTTTTGTAACTGCAGATATTTTAAATTTATCTTCATCAAAATTGTTGAATTTCCTCATTCGCTTCCTTTAGCCTTTCAAACAGTTTGTCAATCAGTCAGATTTAAAACTAAGTAATAAATTAAATGTATGACAGAGGCTGCTATTTTGCAGATTTTCAAAGAAAAGGATATCATAAATAAATGAAAAGATACTATAACTACCATTTACAATTATAACATAACCTTTTTCAGGGATTTCCCCTGGAAAGTTTTTAAAATGATGAATTCTTGCCCATACACTATGTCAAGATTAATTCTATTGTAATAATGTTGCTATGTTATTGTTTATTGTTTAACAGCACGAACCAGGTTAACATAATATTTTTGATATTTTAAAGAACTTTTTGGGATGATTATTTTGCAGTTTATTTCTAACTGATACATTTATTCAAACCTCTGAGATTATTATTTAAGTATTCTGAAAGAAACACAATGGCACACTAGCTGAAATATTTCAAAGTACACAGATTTTGGTCAGTAAGTACATTTCAATTCAAAATCACTAACCAAATCAGTGAAGGAAATCCCACTACCCTACTGACTGATTTTACAATACACACAATCTGTACAGTATGTGAATCATTTATTGATTTTCTATGTTTAAATAACTAGAAAACTGACAATTTCTTCATAGAGAATACTTAAAAAATTTGAAAGATAACTCCTAAGTGGTTCCTTTTTTGTACCACAATGTTATATATTTCATCAAGTTTTATTCATTAACAATGACATAACTGTCACAAAAAAAAACAAAGCAATAAAACTCCTGCCACAACAGTACTCCTTATTTGGTCTTTCAAATATTTTTTGCCTGTGGAGATACTGCCAACATAAAATAAGCTTCATATATTCGGCGATTGCATTAATAACAGTACTGGAATCTACATTTTTAAATGTAATACAGCATAGATTTTCCATTGCAGAATACATCTTTTACAGCCAAAATATGATATTAAAGGCATATACAGGTAAAAGTTGTATGCTTTCTTTCTTGTTTCTTTAATCAATATACTATAAATGTGATCAAAATAAATGCAATGATCAGTCCCAGATACAAAGATTTCCTCTTTTTAAATGAAAAACCAGGTGGTTTCCTAACTTGACCAATGTGAGTCTAGATAGAAAATTTAGATTTCGGGCTAAATTTCACAGTGAATGATCAGGGTTGGCTTATTGACCGGTCGATTGAGTATTGACCGGGCCGGTGGTCAATACTGGTCATTATTGGTCAATAGTGGTCATTTCTGGTCAATACTGGTCAATTCAATTTTATTCACTACAAAACTGTCCATAATGTTCTTAGAATCATGTTAAAACTGTTAAATCCTTTAGGCCCTTACAACAGACTTTGGTAGGGCCTAGATGTTACTTCATTTATGGTTTAATATTGGATAATACTTAAGTAAACATAATATTTTACCCATGTAGTATGTTCCCATGTTCGATAAACAATAGAAGTGCAAGTCATGACCCCTCAGTGTCCTGACCATCCTTAGTCATACACAAGTGTTAATTGACAAGTGTATAACACCTACTTTATGGTTATTGGATAATCCTTAAATAAACATATTAGCATCTTAATTGACATGTTCCCTGGTCCAATAAACAACAGAAGTTTGGAACTGTACAAACAAAACTTAGGAATAGACTAGGAATTCAGAGAGCAGCAAAACTTGTTGTGTGTTACCGCTTCCTTAGAGGTAGTGATGAGCTTGACTGGTAGAACTGGTCATTAACCAGTGTGAAATATTACTATTTAAGCATGTATTTTTTATGTTTATGCCAGAACAGATATGTATGGTGGTGGACATGGTGGTGCTAAATGTTTCTATCTTTTTGTTGGAAATTTTCATTCTTTATTTTATTAGTATGAATTCTAATACAAGCACATACTTTGTAACTTGATAGAAATGAAATAAATGTTTAATGGTTTGTTTTCTTCCTTTCTTTTATAAAAATCTTGAAAAAAAGTTCAATTGACCAGTATTGACCACTTGGGGGAGTATTGACCGGGACGGTTTTAACCGGTTAAAACCGCTGGTTAAAACCAGGGGCGGTCGATTGGTGCCAACCCTGTGAATGATTGGACGGTAGAAGTACATGTCACCTGATCCACGGCTAAAAGCAACCCAAGAGAAACGACGATTGGTTGTTTTTGCCATGTGACCTATTTAAAAATAACTTGGTGATTCCATTCACGTTTTACTTTCTACGTTCAATTATCTATACTATATGGACAAACATACTGGGGATTTAAAGTTCTTCATATTGGATGTAATTTGAGCAAATAATATCAGTTTTAATTTCTTGGGCATTCTTTTGCCTGTTCATTAAGTTCATGAAGTAATAGAGATCATTCCAGTCCAATTGTTTGTTGGCTGGTAAACACTTGGTTTCTTTGATCTTTTCTGGGTTGTGTTTTCCCTGATTGATTCCAGTTAATACTGTGTATCCCTTTAAATGTACAAAAGTTTACATATGATCATATTACCAAGTGTGACAATTAAATGCAAAAGGCATGTACTCTAATGTAACTTTTATAAGGTCCCTTCATAAATAAAACTTTGCACAAAATGTTCATATTCAAAGAAATTAAAAAAAACTTTCTTCACTGCATCCACTTAAACAAGTCATACACTGCATGAAAAACTATCTACCCGATTACTTTTAACCGATTACTATGACAGTAACACTTTCAGAGAAAAAAAAGCCTTTATTGTAACACTTCATCACACAGTATTAACTAATTTTAAATACCTTATCAAAGTCAATATTTGGTAAGCGTACTTGCGTTTTATACTATGCATAAAGCCATTAGTAACAATAATATCTCGAAATACTTGTTTTGCTGTCAGCGGAAGTTATCAAACGGTGACTAATAATCTTTTTAATGATTGGTTGGAAACGACTAAATATCTCGGAAAATCACCAAACGCGGTAATTTGGTAAAAGCAGCGAGTTTAGGCGCACCGTTTTCACTTAAGCAAAATGACTTATTAAAAGCTATGAAGTACTTCTGAAAATAAAACTATTATTAAAAACTATTTGAATAGAAAAGTGAACTCGTGACGTTGAGTAAAAATGACATCGACTTGGAGTGAAGACAGACAAGTCAGATTTGAGAAAGAATGCACTTGTTATGAAACGATTGATGAACAAACCTGTTCTGATGAAGAATGCATGCTTTAATGTAGCAAACACGATGGGCAGCAGCTTGGTATTTACTGTCTGGACCACGAAGAAGTCTGTTGTGCCACGTGTGTCAAAGCCGACCATAGTTACTGTAGTGTAACTTTTCAGTTATAGTTTTACTAGCTCTTTAAGACTTTGTGCATTTAAATAAATGGTGAAAGTTTGCGTATGTCTGTCCGATCTAGAGGTACGCTTATTTGTGAAGTGATAAACATTCCTTTCTGACCGCAAAATCTTTCTATGAAAGAATTCTCTTCAAATTCCATAGAATTTACATCTTTTATTATAATAGTATCTATCTTGAACTGTTGGGCACATTTTAAATAATGCCATTTTCGACAAAAATATCGAACTAAATAAAACATTTGAAAATAATGCCTTCAGAAATATGAATTCTATTTTTATGGCGATCATTTTTTTATTGATGAACGCTGTATATCAAAAAAGTTATAACTAAGATCTTCACGAAGCAAAACGTTTGCTGTTTCCAAAATAAAAGCGACTATGTACTATTAATTGCTTTAACCTATAAAAGTGTTAATTTTATTTCAGCTCATGTAAAGGTGTAAAACCCATTGAAGAAGTACCTAGAATGAAAGAAATTGACAAGGAAATACTGAAAGTAGACAATGATAGACTGATAGACATAAAGCATTAATGGCCTTAAAGAATTCCGAGCAAATTAATTTAGAACAGTTGCTGACAGAGAGCGATTCAACACAGAAGCAGATACGAAGTTGGAGACAGGAGATAAGAAACCGATTTGATACTATGGAAAGAAATGTCACAGACGAAGCAGTTAAGAGATTTCAGGAGCAATTCAAAAATTGCTTGGCCGAAATCAAAGAGATAGACGACATCCTTGCATGTCTTGGTAATGTCAAATACAGAATAAAAGAAGGGAAAAATGCAGATGCCACTGATGTATTTATCTGTCTCCAAATTGCGAAGAAATGTCAACAAAAAGCGTCTGAAATCGAAAAGAAAAAAGATTACAAAAAAGAATTCAAGCTCATCTTTGCTCCAAATCCCCTGCTAGAGAGATTTATAGGTGAAACTGAAAGTTATGGTGAAGTTTGCGAAATGTTTGACGTTACTTCAGCAAGCTGGTACAAAGATGTGGATGTCAGCGCCCCAGATGACGATTTCAGGTGTTTGTCAGGCAGATGAGACACATATGTTTTGGTGACGTTGAAGCAAGCACGTGAAGTCCTTGTCGTTTCTACAGAGACAGTCATGTCCATTGAAAGTTCTTTCAGTGTTGGGGATAAGGTAAGAGGCATAGAGCACTATAACGGAAGTATCTATGTATCTGTGGTGGATCTAGAATCTATGAGGAAGGAACAGGTCGTATTGAAGTTTACAACATGAAGGGTAGAATACTTAGAGCCTATTTTGAGCATTTTTCATGTCCAAGCGATGTAAAAGTATCTAAATCGGGAGCGCAGATATATGTTTCAGGTGCCTACGACGGCCTGGTTGTTATAGATTGTGACGGTCATCTGCTATACAAAATGGAATTGAAAGAATTAGATGTCCTCTGCGGAATATGCAAGATAGGACGAAATCTTTCCTGTGTGGCAGGTTTTAATACCAATAACATTGCGCTCGTCAATGAAGACAAAAAGAGCTACAAGGAGATTATTGGCATTGAAGAGTGCCTGCAGCATCCTAAAGGTCTGCTTTATGATGAAAACTTGTCTTTGTTATTTGTTTCATTCGGAAGCTCAAATATTATCAAGCTGTTTAAATTAGAGTGATCCTGTGATAAGATAATGCATTTGTGTCTCATTGTAGATACACATGTACACTCACTATTCACAGTTTCAATGATCATGATATAGTTGAACTTAACTGAAAATTAAGTGCATGCGTCGAACCTTTGGTATGTCCCGTACATTGTATTCATATCGACTTGTTCAAAACTTGAACCTCTGTCACGTGCTATGAAATGACATTAAGTCATAAACAAGACACGTAAGCAAAATGGAAAGTTTAAGCAAGCTTGAAATATAATTCTTCCACTGAAATTTAGAGTGAAGTTTGATAACTAGCGTAACGCTAAATTCTGGCAGTTCACAGGCCTGAATCAAGAACATTGGGTACTTAAATATTGTCGTGTTTCGTTTTTTTCTTTCTTTAAGAGTTGTTTTTCGTGTATAAATAAAAAGCAACATAGACGTTTTTACTTTCTTGTTTACCTGGGGTGTCATCAGAATATTGGCTAAAATAAAGTTTTAAGAACAGATAACATTCGTTAAAACAGGGTCTAAAATCACGCAACTATATTTTGCGTATCGGAGTTAATCGTATTTGAATAAACTTTGTGATAATGGTCCACTCATATCAGTAAGATGAAGTTGTTGAGATCTAACTGAATATTGAAATTCAGACAGATAACAAGATATCTGGCGAGCAAGATATCTGAATACATGTAAATTTCTTATCATATACAGCATAAAACAAACTCCATGCAGCGGTTACTTCCCTTTCAGTACAATGAAGAATAAAGAGGAGGTCACTGCCAGCGGATTGAGTATAAAAGCTTCTTTGTATCCATTCTGTTCTATTCTATTCTATTATGCAGTAAAAGCATTTTCAGCCATTTTCACTTCGTTTTGTTGATTGACAGGTGTCTAGAGACAAAACACAATACATACGGGAACAGTATACCAAATTAGCATGCATTGCTGAAACGGCTGAAGACAGGTTGTCAATCATGGCTTGACAGTTAGCTTATCGAAATTTGGATCATTAAGACCGTAATGAAAAACTCGCAAAAAGTTGATAAGTAATGTAAACTGTTCTCTACCAGACAAAATTTGAAGGGCAAAGTTAAGTATACGAAAAATCTGCAACCCTACTTTCAGTATGGATGTCTTAGCATATCCATAATTGTTTACTTCATAGTCCTAAGTGCCTTTTTCTTATCGAATCTTGAAGGAAAGAAATACTATAATAAACATCTATACCTTGATATTTCTATCATGATCGTTAATTTACTTGTTTGATATCATTGGACTAAAGAAAGCTTACTATTTACAAAATGCACATAGCTGCAGTGTTAAATAGTTTCTGTATACAAGTAACAAGGCTAGTTGAGATATCTTGTTTTCAATATTCTGGTCAAAACAGGAAACTTTATGCACCACAGCAAAAAAAAAGACAAGAAGGTCGAGTGACCTTGTATGGCTCACACGAATTTGTTGGGTAAAACTATTTATTATATACTTATAAATGAAATATTGATGAAATAAATCGGTATTTTCATTTTCCGTATTTTCAATGTAAAAATTTATTTTTCACTGCAGTGAAACATATTTTCCGTATTTTCACTGGTGTCTTGCCGGACTACTTTCTTCTAAATTCAGCCAATACACTAAATTAAAGGTGAATTCTTTCGAATCTTAAGGTCAAAAAAGAGAAAAGTATATAATAAACAGAAAATTCAAGTTTTTTCTATAAATACGGGATTTATTTTCATCTCGTGGTATGAAAATTATCATATTTCACACGTGGCTATCGCCACTCGTGAAATATTTATTTTCAAAACCACTCGATGAAAATAAATCCTGTATTTATAGAAAAAACTTGAATATCCTCTATATATGACGCCAAAATTGCAATATTAACGCTTCAAAAACAAAACAAATTAACGTTTTGAAATGTGCTTGTAAGATTGTGTTAGAAGCCCAACTATCGTCTCCCTACCATAAAAGCAAGAAATAGGTCAGTAGGTCAAGATAACAAAAACGAAAGCATCTGAAAAGGCGTAAAAAAAATGATTTTATTTTTCAGTAAATGCAAGCTCAATTTTTATGCCACAGTGGATGGATGAAAAATTCGTTATTATGCTCTTATAGACTACATCGCTAAAGCCCTTATTAGTCAACAGTTTGAGTGTACTGCATGAACGGAGTAAACGATTAAGTAAGACTTGCAGACAAGAAATGTCGGTATTTGCTTTTATAAATATGGAAATTTGCCATCAACATGATCCATTCTCACAACATTCAATCCATCATAAAAATTAATCAGCAACATTTCAGCAGGGTCACACTATTTCTTTTAACGATCATTCGACCAACAATCCATCAATCATCTTTGGAAAGAAAACAGTACTGTGTGACCGGAAGGCAGATTAGGAAACAGTGTTGCGCCTACAATACATTTATTCAGTGTAAGATTACGGTTTCTTACGCCAGTGAAAATTTAGATCCAGAAATAGACGTACAATCACGTTAACAATGAAAACTTCACATGCTGTTTAAAAAAAACAATTGGGAAAGGATGAAATGTATGTAAAGGTACGGGTGAGAAATGAGAGCCAGGGATGTGAAAGGCACTCATGTGATAGACATTCATATGAAATGCACGCGTGTGATAGACGTGCATATGAAAGGCACGCATATGATAGACACGCATATGAAAGACAGGAATATTAAAGTCATGGATGTAATAGGTACGCACATGAAAGGCACACATGCTATAGGCACGCATTTTAAGGCACGAACGTGATAGGTGCGCATATGAAAGACACGCATGTGATAGATGCGCATATGAAAAACACGCATGCAATAGGCATGCATATGAATAACACGCATATGATAGGTGCGCATATAAATAACACGCATGTGAAAGGCATGCATATGAAAAACACGCATGTGATAGGCACACATATGAAAAACACACATGTGAAAGGCACGCATGTGAAAAACACGCATGTGATAGGCACGCATATGAAAAACACGTATGTGATAGGCACGCATATGGAAAACACGCATATAATAGGTGCGCACATGAAAAACACGCATGAGATAGGCACGTATATAAAAGACACGCTTGAGATAGGTGCGCATATAAAAAAACACGCATGTGATAGGTACGCATATGAAAAACACGCATGTAATAGGTGCGCATATGAAACACACGCATGTGATAGGTGCGCACATGAAAGACACGCATGTGATAGGTGCGCATATGAAAGACACATATGTGAAAGGTGCGCATATGAAAGACACACATGTGATAGGTACGCATATGAAAGACATGCATGTGATAGGTAAGCATTTGAAAGACACGCATGTGATAGGTACGCATATAAAAGACACGCATGTGATAGGTACGCATATAAGGGACATGCATGTGATAGGTGAGCATTTGAAAGACACGCATGTGATAGGTGCGCATATGAAAGACACGCATGTGAAAGACATGCATGTGATAGGTAAGCATTTGAAAGACACGCATGTGATAGGTGCGCATATGAAAGACACGCATATGAAAGACATGCATGTGATAGGTAAGCATATGAAAGACACACATGTGATAGGTACCCATATGAAAGACACGTATGTGATAGGTACGCTTATGAAGGACACGCACGTGATAGGTGCGCATATGAAAAACACGCATGTGATAGGTGCGCAAATGAAAACTAGTGATTTTACGAGTACAAAGGCATCTATGGTAGATGGAGTGATGCCTGTTTATATATTTGTTATTTTTGATCGGATCAAAGAATCAGAAACTGAAAATGAATAGGTTTTTTTCGATGATGTGATTGAAAATGCTTAACATATCATACTGTTCACTGAATTAAACAATACAAACAAAAATAAAAACGTCTTTAAATATAAGAGCAAGCGAGACATCATTTATTTAAGAAATAATAAGTATCCAGGCGTGGTTTATCGTAGAATAACCCACGTTTTGAGTTCTTATGCGTAGGAATATATCACGAAGGCCGTAGGCCTGAGTGATATATTGTTTCGCATAAGAACGAAAAACGTGGGTTATTCTACGATAAACCAAAACTGGATACTTATTATTTCGATTCTAACACGACCAAACAATAAACCACATTGTGAAATAAGTGATAACTACTTCTTACGATCGTAAAAACACTTGCGCGGTACGCCTGCGTTTGGCCGTTAAAATTTCTTCCCTCGATATATGTAAGAGTTGGCTTCCACATAATAAGTTGATCAATCCAATAAATGAACAAATAAACAACACACTTTTCATCAGTTGATAATTTCTTTTTTTATTTCGAACTAAAATTGCATTTTACTAATAAATTAAATGTTCAAACAAATAAAAGATGTTCATGTTCTCAGATGCTAAAAATAGCATATGTAAAACGTCACAAGGTCGCTTACACGAAAGTCGGCATACGTGTGTGAATTTTAATGTAGACACAAGTAACATTTACATGGATTATTGACAGAAAACATTGCTCGGCTATTATTATTTCACAAATTGTGCCCATTCTAAGTAAATTGGCTTTTTGTGCCATTTTGCAGCCGAACTTTGTTGTTATTGTACTTCGGTAATACTACGATTCCTACAGTAGTAGTCACGAGACAAACCGACCAGACTATAGCCTGGGTGACGTCATACCACATGTATGACGTCATATCGTTCTCATCTCATAATATGTTCTCATCTTGTACAGTAGTTTGTTTAGTTGGCTTTTATTAGGTTGATATGACTATTTTTGGTTGTATATATATGCCCGAGAGGTACTTGTGAGGATATGGCATTTGGTTGTAATTTTATTTTCATGTTATATTAAAATTAAAGATAAAACGGTTGGTTTGTCTTAGTGACGTATATTTACCAAAATAGTATTTACAAACATCACGTGACTTTCATTCATAAACATTTTATACGTGGGGTGACGGCGGTTCACGGAACGGCAAAAACAACAAGCGCACGCGAGTGGTATACTGCAGGATAACCCGTGTTTATTTTCTTCTTTGTATATATAGGCTATTTTTAGATCGTGTTAGAATTATGATTAAACATAGAATAATATTTTTTTTTCAGTTTACTATGGAAAAGCTCCAGATTGATACTTGCTGTCACAGAAACGGAAAACGTAAGATGAATACATTTACCATTAATGCCTTTTCTGTCTTGAATGCACAAATCAAAAGATGGTCTATTTTAGAATATTTATGCAAACAAATCAACTTTATTAGAAAAAAGACGACGCAATACCAATTGGACATTCAAGTTACATAATCAGAAATAAGCTTCAAAACATTTAAACACAAAAAACAGTATAATTCAGCCAACAGTTTGCATGATACACTTAAAAGAAAGTACGATTCCAGAGATTTAGACTTAAGAACTAAAGCTACGTTGCCAGTGACAGATAAGCTATCTTATTAAATGTAGACGTGTTCCGCGTTGCAATTTTAACAAATCGTCTTTTTACCCGATGGAGAGGAAATGCCTTAATTATAATTGGGATTGTTAAGAGTGTCCACAACATATCTATCAGATCTTTTTACTATTTTTGGTAGTATTTTATCTTTTGGAAACCAAGACAAAATTATACAAATGAAGCCTTATTAATAGATCCTTGACCCCTCACATTTACATGATTTAACAAAGAAGTACAGTTATAATTATACCACAAACAAGTATATAACAAATGTGCACGTGTTAATGTTTGTGGGTAAAATCTATTGTTATAAGATTTAAGAGTCATGCTGTGGATCAATGAATAGTTGTTTAGTGTGCAGTTAACAGCAAGAGCAGGGACTAAAGTAAGATTCCGTATCTTTGGCTACAGGAATTTCTAAAGTAGAAAAAAACAACTTAATCTTAGTTTGTTTGTTTTTTGTTGTTTTTTTTAAAGTTTTAATCAACTGTTAATCAGAAGCAACGTTATCTGCGGAAGCAGAGTTAAGACTGACTTCATATTTTATTAAAAAAAACTCCAGATATAACTCTTCGGAGACGAAATAAATCAATTTTGCCTTCTTGAAACAAGCATCTTTAATTCGTATCAGAGATACAATTTTTTTTATTTTTATTTTCTAGTTCAGATTCAATGCAATGCTTATTTTCTCAAAAATGAAATCAACTTTGATACCGCCCATCACAACATGCAATCCAATTATGAGCAAAGATTATTCAACAAATTTGTAATTTCCCTTTGATTACAAGATGCTCTCTGTAAACAAATCTTTTCCAGAAAGGATGCCTTAGACGCCGCATTGGGCATATCAAATCCATTATATCGTAATACAAAATCTATATTTAGACAATTGTATCAGGAACTAGATAGGAACATTGAAGTAGATTTAGCAATGCACTAGCCAGATATGAATTTGCCGGCATCTGCCCTTTTTCTCTAGAAATGTGCATGTGCAAAAGCATTCATGTCTTAAAGGAGGTGGTAACTTTAAAAATACACCAATTTTATTTAGACAATTTCATTAGAGAGAATGCTCCGTCAAAAATGGGACATACCAGTTATAAGAATACTCATCCGAATCATTGCTTAATCAGTGTTTATAAACGTTTTCAAAGTTTCTACGACAGTCATTAAAACAATTATGAAACAGCTTGAAGATAGCACTCCACACTTAATTTCCAATTCCTGCCGTCCCTGTACACGAACAATATGTCCAAAGTTCCTGGTACAAAAGTATAAACCCTGAAAAAATAAGAATCATTTTATTAACAACATAGTAAACATAACATTGTAAATCAACAACTAAACTGTCACAAGTATTGTGTTAGAACTATACATGAAGCTGTGATTCATTCAGTAATTGCTGAAAATCAACTGTGGTCCGAGACCTAAAACACCACTTTCTGTCTCTCTGCCAAAATACCTGCAAATATAGCAGCTATAGAAACACTGTTTCTGTCTTGGCAACTCCCTATGCATGCAAAATATCACTTCGCCTTGCAGATGTTTTGCTACTGATGAAAGTATGTACTCCCTTGAAAAATGTCTTGATTCTTCCGATTCTGCAGTTGAAATGCACTGTTTGCAGAAAAACGGTGTTCTTGACATCATCTGCCTTAAAAAATTTATTACTAGCCCTATTTTGGAAGTTGCTAGAGTTCATTTTAGATGTTAGAAAACCAAATCTGATGCTGAAAATGCATTTTGAACTCAAACAGTCATTCGACTCCAGAATATTTACACTTTCAAAGAAATCCTCCCTGGCCTTTCGAAACTGTGGCTACAATTAGTGTGGTGTGCTACCGAAACGGAGAAGGATATTTAAGTCGATTATCTAAATTAAAGGTACCAAAACGCGTTGATTATGTGAAACAATGTTGATCTGTGAAATGATACGTGTTTCGTTTCATCCCACATTATTTTCCAAATGCTAACAATCTTACAAAAATGTGATCTTGCCTTTTAGTATGCAAATAGTTTTTCTCGCGAATGTAAAAGCATACCATCGTAAAGGCGTTATTATGAGAAACAATAATTCAACGTAGTGATTTATTATTATCTGAGACTTTTTTCTTCAACAAGTAATCACATTCCTGAGATAGATTAATGACAAACTTTCAGAACCCATGACACATTCACACACGAATTGACAGACTGTTTCAAAGCAAACAGATTTGTTATACAGAACAAGTGACTGTCACAAATTTGTATGAAAATAGTGGAAGCATTTTCACTGAAGCTATAAGAATGGATAGGCAAGGATTTTCTATAAATTTTCTGTTGTTATCACAACATCTAATTTATCTGCTGTTTTAAGACTGCTTTTGTCCTTGTTATATAAAATCATTTATATCAGCCTTAATTGCTTTAAGAGGACATAATAAGATAAAAAAATGCTTACCTTAAAGCAAGTGTTATCGAAAGAAACTAGAAAAATGTATGAAAAAAAAAACACACACACACGCACGCACGCACGCACGCACGCACACACACACACACACACACACACAATAAGTTGCACTGTGACTTCAATCTAGAGCAGATCATTTATATTGAATGGAGAATACAAGCTATCATATCACTTATAAATATATTGACAATAACTTCTCCCTATAGTCTACACTTATAATGGGAACAGACGAGAAAATTTTACCGGTTCTCGATGATTTCCAAATTGTGAATGTATGACAGACTCGCCTGAGGTACTGCGACCCATCAACTTTTCACGCACATAGCGTATACTGTATGTTATTTTGTAAATATTATATCAAAGTGACAACTGTAAACTCAAGACAGGATGATTGCGGCGGCGAAGCCGTTATAAATATTTGATAGCAACAATGACCCTTTATTAGCCCAGTCAATACTTAATATTTACCAGTGTGTGGCGTGTACATTCCTTATAATCTTATTCGTAAATTCTTTCTTACTTTAAGTCAAAACGAAACCAGAAATTAGCAAAATCAAAATCAAAATTAACACGCGTATTATTGAACTTTCTTATACTGAGCTCAACTGTCAAGCTTCAAAACCTAGCCCTATGTTTTTGGTTCAAAGATGTCAACCTTTTGTTATTGCACCATTTGCGTTTTCCATTTGGAAAGACAGGATTATGACACAAATGAGCTGCTGTTTAGATTTTATGTTCAGTGTCCGCATTACTAACTATGCAAAGGTCAACAAACATAGCAACAACTTTTATTAACTCAGATATGATACTTGTTAATAAAGACACACAGTTGTGGCCTATCACGCTTAGTGATTGTCTGTAGGAAATTAATGCGCTTTCACAAAAGTGTCTCTTATTGATGAACACATGTTTTTGTTGTTATACTTTGGCAACAAAAAATCCAAATAGCCCAGACGTTCATTGCCTATCGTAAAATCTAATGGCGGATAAGTGTTTCCACAACACGTAGCCATTAGGTTACAAATCAATCAATCTATAAATGACATCTACGCGAAGCGGCTCTTAACAGACACACAGATAAACCATCTTCAAAACAAAGCCTTTGGTTAGCTTTCTATTCAAGCTTATAAGCGATCTGCTTTGAATTCGTACTTGTCTTTATGTATGTCGTCTATTGATGCTGCATTACAATAAAGACAAATGCATCAATACATTTTGAGCAGAAACGGGCATTTTCATCACAGATAAGCTAGTAAAGTAGTTTTCTAGAAAGTGTTTTGTTAACAACTCATCATTTATATGACTTTGGCGACGGACAATGAAGTTTTATGTAAATGCTTATAACATGCGTTATTTTAGAATACAACAGAAATAATACTAGTATAATATAATTTGGTTTGCAGTAATTTTTCCAATGGAACATATATGTAAAAGTATGCAGAACTAATTTCTAATTGTATATGCTTCCTTTTAAATATTTACACAGTTTCATTACTGTACTAGTGTTTTCTAACTTAAGCATTGTAAGAAATTTGCTTATGTTAGACACCTATGGCACATCTAAGCTAAATGACTTTCACGAAACATTTTCTCAAAATTGAGTTTATCCACTTTATAATAAATTATTCCTATATTTGAGGTCATTGAACAATTTGCAGCTATTCAGATAAATAGTTAACGTGACACTTTGTGGTGCACTGAGATTTTCATGCTTGAGGTCTCTGTGTGAAAGTTTTTTTTTCTAATTTTCATGAGATTGTTGATTTTCCCCATGTTTTCAAAGTAAGCATGGAAATGATGATTATTACCTCCATCGTCACACAATTTACATGCACAGCTTGGCTGTAAAATGCCACAAGGGTAACAAAAAATTTCAGTTATCTTGAAAGGGCTATGGCAATAAAATGGCTCGATAAAGATGTAAAATGCCGCCTTAGTGACAAAAATCAATTATCTTGAAAGGGCTGTGGCAATAAGGTGGCTCGATTTCGCCAGAAATGTTTGTCTATGATTTCGTCGGGATCGGTACGGGGTAGACCGAGGTCAGGACGCCCGCGCTCAACAACACACCCAGATAAGCAATTCCTTGTTTTGTGTGCAGTCCGCCAAGAGCTGTCGACGCAATAAGTCAGCTATAGATTGCCATTGAATCGCCGTTAATGATCAGACAGTCAGGAATAGACAACGCGAAAGGAACATCCGTTCAAGACGTCAAGCAATGGGACCACTTTATTTCCTCGCCATATGGCAGCCAGGTACGCTAACACTTCTTCATCGTCTTCTTCATCAGTGGTCTTCTGTCTTGTTCACTGACAATTCAAGGTTCTCTCTGCAGCATAACGATGGCCACATTATTGTGTACAGGCGCCAAAGTGAACGATTTGCTGACGGTAAGGTTCGTGAGGGAAATCAGTTTGGTGGTGGTAGTGTGATGTGTTGGGCGGATTCTCTTCTCACCACAGGACTGTTCTTTATGTTATTAATGGTAACCTCAATGCCGAGGTATCTGTAGGAGATTTTGACGCCTCATATCCTCCCTTGTTTTCAGAAAATTGTCCCTCAGGCTATGTTACAGGACGGTAAGATTGACAGGATGGAAAGATTTGTCAGAGAAAATCACCCCCTTTACAGAATCTCGAAAAACTCCGCCGTTGGCTCACTGAGAGAGGCAAGCGATTCCACAGCATGTCCTAATATATTTGGCAAATTTCATGAAAAGTCGATGTGTGGACTGTGTGGCAGCTCGTGATGGCTATACTCCTGACTAACTGTTATGAAATTTTGCCGAACCTGCATGATATTAATGACGTTAATCCACGGTGATATAATGATTTTCGCCGAACCCTTGTTGTTTTACCAGTGCCTCTGTCTCTACAGATGATGATTTTCGAGTAGAAAATTGTTTATTTGTACACTGCCTCATTTTATACTGCAGATTATAGGTGTTCTCGAATAATCTCATGACTGTTTTGAGTTATTAGATTCAGCAAACGAATATTGTCACTTGTATAAGCCAATATTTATTATTATTTGATCTTTTTCTGAGATAAATGATAAACGCTCATCACCCATGACACATTAGCATACAAGTAGACAGATTGTCTTTGTATTAATCTGTTCTGTGAGACAAAAATGGCTGTGTCTGTTTTTATGTGACAAATCAGCATTTTGACTGTCAAATAGTTGGTCAGTCGGAGGGAGAAGATTAGAGAAAAGTTATTGTGCAGAATAGATATCTATTGCAAGACTTTAAAAATACACCTTTAAGTGCCTATGTTCCTGCAGATTATAAATGATAGAACATATGCATAGAAATACTATTTACCAAAATTAGAGAGTTAATGAAGTCCTGCATTTAATGAGATATAGAACTTTTAATGCCATGAAAAGAAAATAATATAACACAGAACAGTGTAATAAAAATATTGTATAAAATGTTTATCCGATATATAAAACAATATTATTTCAACAATTATTAAAACAATAAAATTTCTTCCATGTTTATTACTAATTATATTACTGATGTACTGACGATGTGCTGAATTGACAATGTTTTACTTTATTAGTAAAACTAAATTGAATATAAACTTAGTATAGATGAATATGTTGTGCTGACATTAGAATGACAATTTATAAAAAACTTTGTGTCTATGAAAAAAAGGATAAAGAAATATATATTCAAAAGTATAAGCGTAGGTAATATGGCAAACCTGCAACAATCGTATCTAGTGTGATTAAGACTGAACGGTTTTATACAAAAATAATCCTGGACAAAGTTTAACTTTCAGACAGTTTTCAAAAGCCTAAGAAAGAGTTCAAGCTATTTGATTCTTATTTATTTTCTTAAAACCGTTTATTCACCAAAAGAATAAAAGTCAAGGTTTTTCTCAGTTCTACTTCATCATTTTGTTATTGAAATCATTTTGTTATGGAAATTCTATAAATCCTAATTTGTCATTTTGACAGAAGATATTAGGATTGTTAAAACATTAGAAACACCATAAATAAAGACACTGGTGTTTTACCATTATCGTGACAAATACGTATTACTTCTTTCAAAACTCATTACAATGATCATGTTTAGGTTTGATAACGTTAAGCTTCAAATATTTAGTGTCCTATTTTTGAATATTTAACATTTTTATTGCGATAAGGCTGACAACATTTTTGCAGTATCAGCAGTTATGTTCTAAACTCCGTGCACTTGGCAGGATTTAAAGGTAAGTTGCTTTCTTTTTGTATCATCGAAACAATATCGTATGATATCATATTTTTGCAGCCAGATCAAGTATTGTGAAAGCGTTCTTTCTAATCAAAATTTCGTTTTTTTTATGAAATAAGATTTTTATTAATTTTACAATCGCTATGAGTCAACAACGACTGAGGTTTTATATATTCAGGTATTACCCCAAGATGTATATGATTGCAACAAATCCTCGCTTACTACAACTAATCTATTAAACATCTTGATTAATAACAGACACTAGCCATTACCTTGTGTCCCCTTACTCTACCTACGTGTTAGTAAAACCTTTAGTATTTCTTGCAGATTTGTAGATATGGGATTGCATTTAGCTGTTTCAATAATCGGAATGTCAGTTTGAAGCATAGTTGTATTACATAATTATTTCAATCCTGTTTTATTAGTATATACTGTCTTTGTAAATAAAACATGGCCTTTTTAGACAGAAAAAAAGACATTCGGAAGCAACAGAATACGACGTCATTCCACTTCCTGTAGAAACTTGTCAAGTCAATTCAGTTTTTGTTTTTGTCAATGACATAGTCAAACGCTTTGAACTCGAGAGGGAAGAAGATCTTCCAGTTCCATTTTAGATGGCCGATGGACTTTGATGCTTAATCTTCCGATCGAGAAACTTAAAAAGTATATTAGATGGTAACATAATATTTCTGATGACGTCATGGGTTCTATCAATTACTAACGCTGGTCAGGTTAACAGAGTTTAACAATTGTATCTATGGTAAGATGACTGAAAACAGTTTGATTTGATTCTGCACACTGCACTAAAAGTCTTCAGATTTTTTCCAAACCAATTTAAAACATAATCATACATAGCAACTCAAAACACGCATGTACAGTTGCTAAATTCCAATCGCTTTATTTTACTAACAGCGATATATTGTATATTTGTTATCTTATTTTTATTTTCTTGACGTCATTGCCGTCATTATTATTTAAATACACAAAGTTGTCTTTCTTATGAAAACTTCCGACTTTTCAAAGGTAAACATACCAATTTCCCCAATTACAAAGAAAGTTTTTGAACAAGCACTTTTGAACATATAACTATCACATTTATTTCGAGTCAGTTGATAATTTTGTATAAAAATAATATGCACGGTAAGTAAGTAAAGATGTTTTGTAAAAATAATATATACGGTAAGTAAGTAAGTAAGTAATTGAGTGGGTGGCTGGGTGGATAGGTTAGAGGGTAAGCAAGCAAGTAAATAAGTAAGTATTTCATTATTGCTACATGTGTTTCACATGATGATATAATAACGCAAATTGATAGCACCCGGCCCCACGTACCTACATAAGTCACTGATTAAGATAAGAAAATAAATGGGCATCCTGTGTTGCTGAAATTAAAAAAAGGTAAGACACGTGATACAAATTAACATTTAATATTTAAAAAAAACTAGATTTACAATATACATGTTATAGTTATGTTTAATATTCGTAATGGGTTCCTGAAAATTTCATTGATATATATATATATATATATATATATATATATATATATATATATAAATTATTTTACTGTATATGATTTTAGTTAAAATCTGTAAATGTATTCAACTTCCCAACTTGTATTCAGCTTGTCACATAACAGTTTAAGTAGATGAAGTAAGAGTAGATCAAGAAGAAAACAGCTATGTCAGTAATAATGTATGTCCTTTATCTTTGGATATGGAATGTATCTTTTATATTATTGAGATGTGATACAATAAAAAACTTTCTCAAGCTCAAAACGAAAAGTCAGCCATAAAAGCAGAGAGACTTTTAAAATGCACTACTAAACATTTCCCAAAGATAAAAACAAGTAAACTGTTGAATTCGTTTTAGCGATAGCCTTGCGCTGTTTTTGTTCTTGTACGTTCAAGCAAAAGCCCCATTTAAAAAATACGACTTATTTAATTGACAGATTATGCCATTATTATTTTTGTTAAATCAACTAAACATGATGCTTTTATTTTATAATATTTTATATGGACAAATCTTTTATTATTAAATTTTCTATATCATATATTCCCTCTTAAAAGCAAAGAATGCATTTCCCCCTGGCCTATATCAATCAGCCTATAAATGTTGACAGTATTTCTATCATGTGTCTAAAACGCGAAATCAAGATGACAGATATCAGATTTTTGGTTGTTTACTTTTTTCTTTTTGCCAAGAATGTCAGTGTTTTCCTGATGAATTATTGTTATTTGAGCTTATTCCTTAAACAAGTTATCATTTCCTTGGGTTAATGATAGATTGTTCATCGCTCGCCAGACATATCCATACTGTCAAGTCAACAAATAGAATTGGTGCATAACTGTAATATAAGAAAAAGGTAACAGTCTTTTTATCAGAAGAATCCACACAAATTAGCAATATAACAAAAAGAGACCGTGATTGTGAAATTGTGAGTTAATACAATTAATTTACTACAGAACAAAACAAAACAGAACAGATATATGTAATGTAATATAAGAAGGGAAGTGTGTGTTTAACTGAAGTAACACAAGTTGCAAGAATACAGCAAAAAAACAACAAAAAAGTCTAAACAATATGTCTAGCCGGTTAGCCGCGTTATCTTTTCTTGTCACTTGGTTGCAGTCTAAACGTATTTTGCCATTCGTAGTTTTTAAAGTTAACAAGCAACGGTCATACTAGACAGAAAATTGAAGTGTGCTTCTTCTAAAAAACGTTCTGTAACAGTATAATTATTGAAATTAAAATCACCATAAGCGTACATCCAAAATTTTAGCCTAATATCGCTAGTTTATATAAGACCTTTCTAACGGAATTGGAATGCGGAATTGGAACACGGAATACGGAATATACACGAGGGGTGTCTCAAAAATATTTTTGCAATGCCTTTATTTCAAATGAATGAAATACAGTTCGATACAAAATTTGATTAGACGTACTCTTCGTCACTAGTATCGCTCCTCACGCCCAGCTCTCCCAAGAGTTTTGGGACCTTCTTCGTCAAGAACCTTCTAAAGAGCATCTGATTTTCCCTTATCATATCGGACAAGGAGCGACGGCCACGTCGCCGTCTTCTCCGAACTTGTACCGGCTGAGGAGGCTGTTCTTCTGGGTCTTTAGGGTTTTCTGCTGGAGGCTCTTGATGATTGTTGGCGCCCTGACCTTCGTCGCTTTATTCGCTTAAATCCTGCATGATTTCCTCGCGGCGATCGTTAGCGTTGTCGTTAGGTTCACCATGTTGCGGCTGGTCCTGTAGAGCACGCTCTTCTTGGCCTGGCTGTGCTATTAACCTCCGTTCTATATCTCTGACGCGTCGGGCTTGAGTCCTGTGAATGAAAGGGATATTTTAAGAAGACTTAAAGTTTCGCTATTACAGTGCCTATTTTTGCTGTAACAGTGACGGATGACGGTCATTTTCTCAATGATATGAAAGGTTTAATAACTAAAAATCGATATTGCAAATTCAAATGAGTTGATACGTAAGAACCTCTATATGATTAACTTTTCCAGCAACATACCTTATATTTTCATCTTCAATGGCATCTAGGTTGCTGTAAATGATGCGGGTAAATTTGGACGAAACCCTGTCTCTCAGCTGTCTCATTGTTCCCAACCTGTAGAGCTGCTGATGAGTGTTTGGTAAGCGGTCCATATTAGCCTTGATATCATTAATGATGGCTTTTCACTAGCTTGGATTCTGCTCGTAGGCGCGAAGGATAAGAAGGGTTTCTTCCGTTCCTATTAGTAGTTTTCTTCGTCGGCGAACATTGCCTCCTGTAATTTATCATCTTTGTTTTATAACAGACATATAGCAAAACGATCTGAAGTATTTGACAACTCCAAAGACAATCAACAAACGACGGTTTAGAATCAATGTGTTCAATATTTGATATGAGCAGGTTTACAGTGAATGAATACATGACACCTGGGTTAAAAATTGTATACACATGCTGTCGTTGTTGAAGCGAACACGTGATTTCTTTAGAATAAATGATTGATACAATAAGTAAGACGACATTTAAGAAACTATAACTAGGTAATTATTTATTCTTTTATATTTATCATGATACTGAATTATCGCATTGCGTATGTACATTAAATTAACACTTACCTTCATTTCCATTTTCGTCCGCCATTTTCATGTATTGATACCCGCCGATATAATAAAGATTAAATGCACGAACCATCCGTGCGCTTGTGAAGTGACCTAAAAACAGATTGTAAACACCACTGGCATTAGTTCAAATGTTTAAGATTTATAAATTTTATAAAAATTATGTATTTCGGGGTTTGTAAACAAAAAATATTACATGTTGGGTTGGCATAGTACAACCGACTTCTGCTTCATTTTGACATCACAATGATTCTTTCTATCATTTTGACAGAAAGGATCGCTCTCGACGGCGTCTCCTTCATGCAGCCCTCCCTGTTCTTGTACAGCCTACGGGTGATGCAGATGATTACAACAAATATCGACGCTCTTTAGTGATATCGATTGTGACGCCACCACCTGACCCCACCATTACGTACACCATCGTCTATTTCTCGGACAAAGTAACAATTATATCGGGAGAGATCTCTTTACTATGTTTTCTCAGGATAGATACCACTTTTATAACATAACTGGTGAAACCCTTGAAAGTTTAAGATGTTTGCTCATAGAATTACACTTGAGACCAGGTGCGACCTACAAACTTTCCCCCTTAAATAGAGTTATCTTATTTGTTATATGGGTGAGATGCTACCCGACATTTGCTGCACTAGCCACGATGTTCGATGTCAGCACAGCTTTAATCCACGTCGAAATTCGTAAAATGATAGACCTATTTTATCAGCAGTTAGAACACTATTTGACTTGGCCAACCGAAAATGAGTGGCTATTAAATCGCGGTGGATGGGAGGGCCTTTACCCTGCGGTGGGTGCCATTGATGGAACATCGCAACAAATTTTTAAGCCGATGACGGAACCCCAGCAAATGTATTACTCCGGATACAGGAAATTCCATGCAATTCACACTCAAATTGTGGTAGACACGGCTTGCAATATTTGTTTTGTGTCCTCTGGGTTTCCTGGACATCTCAACGATGCACAGCAATTCAACTTGATGGAGCAGATAGGGGGAGAGCTGCTTCCATTCTCAGAAGAAATGCGTTCTGCTTGCTGACAAAATTTATCCAAACAGATATCCCCTCATGACTCCTTACACGAATCAACAAATTGCAAGACGGCCTGATGTTATACAACAACGAAAATGCCGCAGACTGAATAGATTGATAAACAGTCATAGAGTTAGTGTAGAACACTCTATTGGAAATCTTAAGGGTTACTCTGTTGTCAAGTCCAAATGGCGTCATTCAAGACGCTTTCTTCCCAGAGTCGACAAAATATGCTCCTGTCTGGTACGAACGCTTAAACAGATTAAATAGCATCATGCTGGACTATATTGTTACCTTTTACGTTCTTTTTATTGAAATACAACACCCTGTGTACAGTTCTGTTTTTATACCTATATACATCGGTTGTTTTGAAATATCTCATTCCAATTCCAATTTCGATCCTGATTCTGTTAGAAAGGTCTATTATGCGTTTCCTGGCGTCTTAATTAAGAAACTAACTGTCATTTCATGATTAATAAAATACTTATTTCTGGTTACTTTTTATGGCGGCAAAGAGAGAGAGAGAGAGAGAGAGAGAGAGTCATTAAAATAAAATAAAGTACAAGTCGTGTTTTATGTCATTTAAAATGGACTATGATGCTAAGAATAGAGATTAAAGTTGAAAAAAGAGGAAGCACACAATAAATTACAGGAGAAATACTAGATAATTTTGAAGTTTCGGATTACTAACTTATTTTAGTTCAATAGTTACTGGAGGAACACTAATCACTGACGAATAAACACTACTTAATTTTAGCTTGACAGTTTTTCTTTAAATGAAAACATGAGGGACATACTGACCTGAGTGTATTTTTGAAAGGAACATGCTTTGTTTTATCAATATTTTATTTAATGTATGATTGTACTAAATTGCAAAAGCCTAGAGGAGAATCACGTGAAAAGATATTAAATTTCAGGTATAAATTGATAATATTATAAAGCAATTTCCTTTTCATTCTGAATTTTTAAGATTGAGATGAATTATGAGAGAAAAAAGAGTTTTTGCATGAAACGTAGCAAAATGAAGAATCATGATACGACAAACACTGATGTCTAACACCTTAAAAGCCATTGAATTAAGACACACAAAGGAATAGGTAATAACAAATTGATATTCAATTAGCTTCAAAAACATTATTATCCATTTGAAAGCAAAGTCTTGTAAACGAAGGAAAATTTATGAACGAATTATTTGACACAAGGAAAGTATAAAAGAGATCAGAAATTGGTCTAGACAAAATGTTGTCTATATTATAATTAAGTAAGACAAATAAGACAAGTCAGAAAGATAACATAAACATAATAATGTATTCTTTCTGTCTTTTTGATAGCGTAAAAACGAAAAGACGAAATTTATTGGGTAGCTTTTTAAACAAAGAAATAAAAATATCCATGATTAAATAGAGACCCTTTCAATAGCAATAAACATTCGGCTCTGTTTCAGATAAATTACTCCCAAAAGTACAGAAGAGATTTAAAATTACAGCTTTTAACAGTTTGGTGCGCTAGAGTTAATGCTACAAAGCACCAATTTTTTATAAAAAAAATTATGTCGAAAACTTTTCATGCGTAGAATGTTTAAATACATGAACTCTCATTGCTCACCAGAAAAAAATAATCTTTTAACATAATCTGTGTTGGTGTTTTTGTGTTGATTTATCGGTGTTTAATTTCAAAGAAAGTTAAGCGTAATAATCACAATTTAGAGTTTTGCCTGCGTCAGGCGCACAAAATAGCAAGATATTATACCGAATGTGTCATGTTTGAAAACAACACTATTTACATGTAAAATTTCTTTTCAGGGTCGACCAGACTGCTGTTAATAGTAATTTCATCTGAAGTTTTCTACTGAGATAATGATCTAATATTCAGAGATTTTAATTATCATATAATTCCTTGTTTTCTTTTAAATTATCTGTTGATTTCTTTTTGTTATATATTTAAGTTTCTTTTGAAAGTGTAAAAAATTGAATTCAATTTCAGAAATGAAAAAATAAGAAGCTGGCGATTATAATGGGAAAGCAAAACCCTGTAGTGTTCAAACGGATTTAATTTGTTGAATGCTTTTTTAGACGTTAAACAAACAGGCTAATGAAAAATACTTTGTTTCGCTTGATTGAATACAGAAGCTTTATCCAACTATGTAAGCTGGTTTTCCTTGTTTTTGATATTTATGGAATCTAGTCAGGATTTTTCGATACTGATCTTGGAGAACTAGAATTCGAAGTTAGTAGCTAATGTTCAAAATGACCATTTATATAAAGAGAGTAAATCAACATTACATTGACCATATTCGAAATTCATAAATTCAATTTATTGTCAAAGACAGGAGAATACCAACAGTCTATCAAAAATTTACTAAATGATATTTATCTCATGAACGAGAAAGAACCAAGATAACCTTAAGACTTAAAATATGAACTGCCTCAGAATGGTTGAATATATTTCAGATTTTCGTAGTTGGTTTTAGCAATCTTTCATAGTTGACAAGACATACAGCATTGTATTCTAATAACTGAACATAAAGTAATGTTCTACCAACGTCGTAAAGTTTTATAGGGATGTCGTCTTTTCGAAACGTGATGCAGACGGCTGGTAAATAACATTTAGTCATAAAGTATATAAATGACGATTCACAAGGCTAGTTTATTGATATTAAATTTGTTATAAATGACAAATATTTTCTGAAGAAAATCTTAAGCTAGTACCAATCAAAGCAAATACAGTAAACTGCACTTATAACGATATCGGTTGTAACTATATACTGCTTATAACGATGGTGTTGCTGCGGTCCCGACTCAAACCTTCTTTATTCTATATGCTTACACTCCGCATGTAAAGATGTTGGATGTTGCGATATTTCGGATGTAACGATGCGTTTTTCTGGTTCCAAGTGCAAAATTTTCCCCTTTAGTGGGATCTTTAGCGCTGTAAAAAGTGTTAATAATCGTTGCTCAAAGGATTAAGAGTTATCGCTCAAATTAACGGACAAACAATCTAACGTAAACATTTAAACACAAAAGCACTACTTAGCGATAAATGATTTCAGTAACTATTTTCCCGACCAGTTCTTGTATTTGCAGCTTTCTGCATGTGTAATAATGGAATCACCAAGTCGAAAACAAAGCCTTTTAGATCTAAAAATCTAAATATAAATTGACATGTGAATTTGATAATAAACAATATTAACAAGTTAGAAAGAAATCAGGTTGCTATTGTTAAAGCAAATGAATGAATTAAAAAGCTTTTGAGTAGACATACATCCGTCAAAATTACCGATTTTCTTTCTAATAAGTATTAAGTAGTAATACATTCATGTATACAACTATGTATAATAAAAGTGACTGTCGTTGGTGCATTTGAAAGTGCGTGTAGTTGATGAAAACAAACTTATTTTTCTCTGTGGTTATTAATTTAACAACTTCTAGTGGAAATTTTGTGTAATACTGAACATGCATATAGCTGCATATAAATTACATGAATATATTGAAAAAAATCTGATTTGGAACCTATTCAGTTTTTTGTATTATATGATTAGCCTTTATTTGCCCATTTCCTGCTTCCAGTTTTGTTGCCTCTCGGATGTAAGGATATCCAGATATAACGATTTAAATTCGGAGGTCCCCTGAATATCGTTTATTTTATAAAATGAGAGAAGTTTTGTATGGACAAAGGTTTGTGCATTTATAACACAACACAGATTCCAATATTGCTGACACTAAATTTGACGATTTTTCTTTTTTTCATTTCTTTAGTATGTTATGCCAAATTTTTTTGTCTTTGAAATTTAAGCAGATCAAAATTATTTGAAATAAGACATTTAAACAGTTTGATTTTTTTTATCTCGATTGACCTATCATTGACGATACAAACACGTGTTAAATAATCAAAATTAATTGACAAACATTAATTGCCAATGTTATACAAGTAATTGGGACTGTAAAACATTGTTCTAAATCTTCAATTAAATACTAAAATCGTCTTGTCGCTGTGACGTCTTTGCTTATTTAGTCCTAGAAATTTAATGAGATGGTTATTCATGTAGATATTTTGTTCATTTACCTTACTGTATATCAATTTGATATTTTTGTAATGAAGTAGTCAGGAGAACTTGCTTAACGTTGTTCTAACATCTTATGTGCTAAATAGGATAGAACCTATATACGTATTTTATCAGGAGCTTTTACTGCCTACAATATATCCATATTAAAGGCTTTACCTTGATCTATTAAGAAAATCAGACGTGTTTATCATGATCGCTACAGAGTTTTACTTCAGAAACAGGTAATGTTGAATTTCACTCCGATTCTCTTGTTTTATTAGTTTGTTTTGTTTTATTTTTTTGTTTCTGCACCATATCTCTTAAACCGGTTAAGGAATATTCAGCATATCAAATAATTCAGATTTGTAGATATGGGATTGTATTTAGCTGATTGAATGATAGGAATGTCTATTTGAAGCATAGATAGTTGCTATACAAATCCTGTTATATTCGTGTATATTGTCTTTGTAACTAAAACTTGGCCAGTTAAGACAGAAGGAAAACACATACGTTTAAAAGTTGACTTAATCAGCGGGTCTCGACGTCATTCTACTTCCTGTAGAAACTTGTCAAGTCATTTCTATTGTTGTTTTTGTTAACGACACGCTAAAATGCCATAGTCAAACGCTCTGATCTCGAGGAGGAAGAATGTCTTCCAGTTCCATTTTAAATGGCTGATGGAATTTGAAGCTTTATCTTCCGATCGTGAAACTTAAAATATATTAGATGGCAACATAACATTTCTGATGACGTCATGGGTTCTATCAATAACTAAAGTTGGTCAGGTTAACAAGATTTAACAATTGTATCTATGGTTAGATAAATGAAAACGGTTCGTCTTGATTCTATATGCGGCACTAAAAGTCTTCAGAAAATAAAATTTTAATAAAATTGTCTAAATTTTTAATAAATCTCTAAATTTGAGAAAAAAATAATCTTTTTTAAATTAATGTAAAACATAAACAACACGCATGTATAGATTTTAATTACAATCGCTTTATTTTACTTTTATCGCTATATTTTATATTTGTTATCTAATTGTTATTTTCTTGACGTCATTGCCGTCATTATCATTTAAATACACATAGTTGTTTGTCTAATGAAACCTTCCAACATTCCAATGGTAAATTTACCCGGCCCCATGCGTCTATAAGTCACCGATAAAACTAAAATAAAATAAATTTTAAATATGCATGTTATAGTTATGTTTAATATTCGTAATGGGTTCCTGAAAATTTCATTGATATATATACATAGGTCAGAAAGATAATAATAATGTATTCATTCTGTCTTTTTGATTGCATAGAAAGGAAAAGACGAAATGTTATGGGTAGTTTCTTAAATAAGAAATAAGAGTATTTGTGACTAAGTAGATGATCTTTCAGATAAAACAGAAAGAAAAAAAAAAACAATTGTAATTTGTAGTAATATGTAAATATCTGAGAACGTAGTTCACAAATGGCTTTGTCCAATATTTGTCATTATAAAAGAAGCATAAACGATAAAAATTATTTCATGCATCCACCTTATTATTCCTCACAGATGTCATGATGTAAACATATTAGAAAGTCTTCGATATGTGCAATTTTATGACAATATTCCCTCTACGAGCCAGCAAAATGGAACACAGAGTTATTTATCTAGAAACCTGATTAAATTAGTGAAATAGTTTTCAAATTCCTTTCCTATTCATTTGACAATTCCATTTAAATTCACTATATCACCATAAAAATCACACAAGAAGTCTTTAAATTTTGGTAGAGATACTTTAATATAATTTACAGTTACTTAGTTGATACATGCTAATACTTCTTTTTTTTACCAGATTATACACGTGCATGCTACCCTCGTAAATTCATCGTACCATGATCAAATTCACACAAGAAGTCGGGCTAATGTATTTTTTCTCTTTTTTCAGATTATACACTTGCGTGCTCCCCTCGTTAATGTCACTATTTCTCCGTCTTTGATGCCTCTAAACTTGTCCATAAGCCCAAGATAACAGCGATTAGCAATAAAGAGACACTGCCTTAAAGAGTGAGATAATATAATTGAGAAATCAATGTCTTTAATTAAAAGAAAGGGAAAGAAATGGCATTTTGAAGGATTTTTTTCCAAAGACTTAATTTTAAGTAATTAACTATTTACATATTCTAAAATTACTGTTATAATACTGTATGCAGAATTTGCATTTATTTCATTGAAAATAAAGCGCATTTTTTTTAAAGAATTTAATCGCATTTTTTTCTTTTATGATATTAGTTTCCTTATAATTTTGACGTGTTGTATTTTGGACACGGCGTCTTTTTTTTCTTGACTGTTTAAAAATCAATGTTTGTTTGTTTTTAGTTTTGTTTTAGTCTTGAATATTTCACACAAGCAATCAATATGCGGCTCTGTATCAGATAAATTACTCCCAAAAGTACAGAAAGTATCATAAAAGATCTTTAAAATTATGTTTAATGACCGCTTTTAGCATTTTGATGTGCTACGGTTAATTTTACAAAGCACAATGTTACAAAAATATCTCAAAAACTTTTCATGCGTAGAATGTTTTACTACACGAATTGTGATTCTAGAAAAACTAATCTTTTAGAAAACCCTATCTTGGTGTTTTTGTGTTGATTTGTCGATGTTTTATTTTCCAAGAATTCTAACAGTTATTTTCATAAATTAGAGTTTTGCGTGTGTCAGTATAAGGAGCACAATCTAACAAGATATTACACTGAATGGAACTATGTTAAAATGCAAGTATTTAAAGAATTTGTTCCAAATGTACATTGAATTTAACTGAAAATAAATAAATCTACCATTTTTACTTGTGTGCCTCCATCCTCCATGTTCTTCTGTGTTTTGGAATATTTCCCGGAGTTATTTTGAATGCCAAATGCGCAATGATGTGCTTTTGCTCATTAGACAGGCCCACTGCTTTCAGTGGTTTACGTTTAAGCATCTGTGCCCTTTTTACAAATGTGACAATATGCAAACATCTGTTTGTTACTATGTTTTTTAAAGTCTACCTATAGTAATGAGTGCATCGGTTTAATAAAATATATTACACATAGCAGCACGCTTATAACATTATGTCATGTCATTTACATTTTATTAAACGTTGTTTTTATCACTGGTCAACCACCCGCAATTTCGAGCATCTTATGAGAGTTAAATAATAATCATAATAATAATAATAAAAACAGAAAACATTGCAAGCTTTTCATATCAAGCAAACAAAGCAAGAGGTTTAGTTTAATATTTATTTTGACTTAAAATTGTAAAAATTATGTACTAAAACTGATATCGACCTTTCTTCAGAATATTTCTTTTTGGGGGTAGGAAATTACTTCAGAATCTCTGTTAGATTTATGTCATTGCTATGTATATTGTTTCTGTTGTTGGTACAAATGTCGTTTGCTAATTTATGTAAGGTTAATGTCAATGAAACTTTTTGGATGTAAATTTTCTATTTATGGTCAACCAGACTGCTTGAAAAAGTAATTCCTTCTGAAGATTTCTACTGCAACAAACGATTTCATATTCAGATATATCAATTATAATTTTAATCTAAATAAACACTTCGGATTATCAGTTTCATCCACATTCATTGAATTTAAATTTCTTTTCTTTTTATTATCTGCTGTAATTGTATGTTTTCTGTACTTGTTGTTTTTGTTATCTAATACCGTTCCAAGCAAGTATAAAATGAAAGAAGTTTTGTCTGAACAAACGTTTATTCATTTAGTACACAAAAGAGACTTCAATATTGATAAGAGGACACTTAATATAACGATTTTCCTTTTTTTTCTTTTTTCATTATGTAATTATGCATGTTTTCCTTTGAAATTTAAGCAGATATTTATTGAGTGGAATAAGACGTTAATACAGTTTTATCCTTTTTTATTAAAACGGCTTAACATTGTATAATTATAAATGACGAATCACAGGGCTACTTTATTGATATTAAGCCTGTTGTAAATGACAAATATTATTTTATGCCTACCAATGAAATACAGGGAAATATCAGTGAGATAAAAGTGATAATCCACTGTTTTGAATCAGTGAAATTACCATTTTGATAATCCACTGTTTGTGCCGGAACTACTTTTTTTATCAAGGCTTGATGAAACTTCAGGAATTTCCCGACCACGTAATACAAGAGAATCCGCTGTATTTCAGACAGTGACAGCGAGTGAAATTTATTTACCTTGTTAAATCCAGTTATAATATTGAATTCCTGAGCCTAACTAGTTGTGAACAATGATGAAATTCGCTATAAATTATTTAAAATGTCTGATTTGTTTACATAACTCACATGGACAATATCCAATATGGCCGACTTTCAATTCAATTGATTGAATATTACTCGGTATTAATCCGCTTTTATAATTAAAGTATGTATGGCTAAAATTCAATAAATATTGATAAACTGTGTAGAGAAAAATAAATGTTATTTGATGAAAGTGTATTCAGTTTATTTCAGCAGAAGTAAAGTTATCATATGTATTGGAGATTGTCTGCACTTTTTTTGTGCGGAGTAACGGTTTGACCAAAGTACGCATTAACTGATTTGGGGCTCACCATGGGGAATTGATTGAAGGCCCTGAGTAAAAATGTCATAAAATACCCATTTTTGACGTGTTGGCATAAAAAAAAGAAAATTTGTTTGTTTTTAGTGGAAGATGGGAATTCATTTCATCTCGTGAACAACATATGTTTATATTTTCACTCGTGGCTGCGCCACTCGTGAAAATATCACATATGGTGTTCACGAGATGAAATAAATTCTCATCTTCCACAAAAACAAACAAATATCCTCTATTTTTCAGAGGAAAATATTAAATTAGTACCGATCAAAAAAAGTATAAAAGTAAACAAACGTTTAATCATTTATTACACGAAAGAGACTTCAATATTGATGAGAATGACACTAAATTTTGACAACATTTTTAATTATGTAGTTATGCCAGATATTTGTTTTTTAATTTTCTTTGAAATTTTAGCAGATCAGTATTAAGTGAAAAAAAAACAACATTTATAAGTTTCTTTGTTTGTTTGTTTGTTTCCAGTCGACTTAACATTGACAATACAAACACGTGTTAAACATAATCAGATTGGCAAAATCTCTATGAAGTTAATAACAAATGTTAAGCAAATATTTGATACTGTAACCGCATTGTTCTGCTCTTATATATTCAATTAGACTACAATCATCATGTCGCTATGCCGTCTTTGCATAATAAGTCATAGAAAGTCCTTTGATGAAATATTATTCATTCAGACATGTTGTTTATTTACCTCACTTCCTTATGATATTCTTGTAATAAAGTAGTCAGAGGAACATGCTTAATGTTGTCTAACTCTCAACAAGGCATGCTAAATAAAATAATAAGCTTATTCTTTCCAGCTACGAAATAGAAATAATGCATTTTTTTCTCTCCGTAGTACTGAGGCGAACTTAACAAAAAAATAACAATAGCATTATAAAACATTAAAAAATACTATTTTTTCTTTTTTTCATGTCTTTATAGCGTAATTTCAAAAGTGTTGCTTCATTTTTGTTCATTACTGAAAAAGCAGTTGTGATAATAATATAATTTACTACTGTCGAAAGAGCTTCTCATTAGTCTATAATTTTCATGGTGGGCATAAAAACATCCATTCGTCGCAAAGCAGCAATAACGCATTGTTTAATGCGATGCCCTATTTTAAGTGTTTTAAAGTTTAGAGTTTTATGGCTGCCAGAACGCCATTGAGCTTCTAGAGGCAATCAAGATGCAGATTTATCGAGATTACATTTTTTAAAGAGAGTTCTTTTAAACCTAGAATGTTGTTTTAATGCAATAAATACGAATGGCATTTAGGATTTGCTTCTAATAAATTATATCTTTAATTGACAAATAACAATTGTACACTATGATACATGTGTTAAGAATGTTTTACTAATATTGGTATGACAGAGCGAAATATCTTAAACATTACAGATGAGTGTAAATATATACGAGGATTGTCCAAAAAATACGTAGACTTTTCTTGTAACTTCCATATTTTCCAATGTACATGCACAAAAAAATTTGCAAGTTGGTGGTTGAAACATTTTTTCTGCTGTATAAACCACTACCGACCAGTTTTGTACCGTACAGTGTTGCTATATGCAAATACGAATTATGGAAATACCCGTTATTTTTCTTAAAATAAAAATTCGATTAAAAAGCTTAGCTTATAATTCTTCTAGACGAATTCAATGTATTTTATGTAATCTGTTCTAAATACTAATGACAACCAAATAAATAATATAATTAATGTAATGTTATACAATAAATCATGTTATTGGTCATGTATTCAGCAAGGTCTGGAAGCTATAGTCTTAAAGTTGTTGGTGCTCTAGTAGCTGTGAAATATTGCAGATAATCATAAACTGGTGTGGCAGACATATATATGTCAAGTTGACGAAAAACAATATCACTTTTACTCTGCTTGATGCAAACTTATCAATTTTACTAAAGTAACTTTGTTTCATTAGCTGACTTATTTTTTTTTGGTTGACTTAGTTTTTAAATGTATCTTGCTGTGTCTGAAAATCTACGCTGAATTGTCTCATTTAAAAAGATAAATGCAAGTACAATTATTCGAGTCTCTCGATAAGTGAAAGAAATAATGCATAAGAGATATGTCTCCGATTTCTGACATACATAGTTGTTAGCATTAAGCAGTACAAATTTTCTCCAGAGGAATAACATCTACAAACAAATTGCAATTATAATAGTTTCTTGCATTTAATAGCTCCAAACAGCTGAAATGTACATGAATTACTAGTTCAGCATTCTTTTACCTTAAGTATAATTACTAGTAACTTTCAAGCCTTTGAACAACGGAAAAATAAATTTATGAAAAATTAAGTGTCGTTTGTAACAGAAGGAGGAAGAATTGTTGTCGAAGCAGTTACTTTTATTCTCATCTAACTGGTTTTCAAAAGAACAACATTTAATTTACATTTAACGTTTCATGCAGGCAGATATAAAGTATGACAGATATTTTCTTACAAATGGCAAAAGTGATCTTTTTGTTTCGTAAGAATAATCCTTACCTATATTTTTTGTAGTGCCCGCTGTTTTGTTTCTTTTCAACATGCGACAATTTTTAATCTGTTAGAATAAATCAAAATTTGTCATTAAGTTTAAGAGGCTTTAGGAAGAACACAAGAAAACGTTGCCAGGTAATGATAATGTTTTAGTTGACGAAAAACAAACTTTAGGATTGAAACAAAACGAATTAGAACAAAATATCATTCATGTTAATGTTATGAAATACAAGTCGTATGGTCAAGTGCACACCAGCCAATAATTGTATAAAAACAACCTACGACAACTGCGTCAGGGAACAGATTCTTTAGCTCAGTGGTCTATAGCATTCGTTTTTAGGGAACAATTGAAATCTGTAAAAACAGTTTTGTTTTCATCAGTAAAAACCTTTTGTTTTTAAAGTCCCTTTCTTTCGCTGATACTGTTTCTTTTTTCGAAAACAAGTTCTAAATGGTACACGGGAAATTGGTCAACTGAGTCAGACAAATTTCGCATATGTTAAAAAACAACCGACTGAAAACATGTATGAATTGCATATAAATAATGAAGTAGACATACCTCAAACTTTTAGGTATATTACCAAATATTTATATATAAATGTGCAAAACATGTTCAAATCGAATTTTTATCTTTGAAATGTTTCTACAGACAAGAAATTCATCACAAAAATGTCAAACATAAACATATACATATCCAACATTGATTTTGAAACAAAAGATCTCTTTTCAAAGAATTGAAACAGTTTGAAGCAGCTTTTATTGAGAAACAAAAAACACTTCAACATACTGAATAGTACCGGCTTTCATTCTGGAATCGATACAGGATTCTTGATTGAATAAATTCTCGCAATCTTGTTAATTAAAACCAAATAGATATCGGACACTTGGGACATAGAGTAGCATAAAATGTTTATATATATGAAATCCTCTCGGATTGCTCTTGTCTAAGATGAGAATTGACACATTAGGTAGAGTGACGAAACGAAATTATTCTTCTATGTTGTAGAACATTATAAATGTCAACAGGCGTTAACGTAAAGTAATGAAATAACATAATTGATTCTTAAGACACAATTCGACGATTCATTATGTTAGCATTTATTAAAATCTGGTAGGAGTAATGTTCCTTTGCGAATGGATAACAGAAACTCATTATCAAATGTTTCGTGATTATTATTCCGTTACTTCACGTTGAATAAATAGAAATAGAGCAGACGTATTGTTATTAATTGACCATCTGAAATAACTGTTTTATTAAATGATTTAAAGTTTGTTGTCTTTGTTACTGAGGTGAGCTGAGGTGGAGCAAGTCCAGTGCATTGTAAATAGAATGTTAAACTTATTCTGCTTTACCATAAGAATGTATAAATGTCACAAGGCACGAAAAAATGATGAATTTCAGTTTGAAGACACGAACTTTGTCAGGTGTTATCCCTGTAAGTGAATATAAAACAATAATAATTTCGGAAGATGATTGACACATACTTTAAAAGAGAGAGAAGAAAGCATAATAAAACACAATATCAACTTCAGACTTTTGTTATAAACAAATTAAAATAGTTTAAGTGCATGGAGTATAATTGAAATGAGCAATTAAAAATAATACAAATTATCCATTTTACCTTGAAACTAGAAGGTATATTAAGTAACAATGTTTCGTGCATATAGTCAGAAAATATATGCGCACAATTGAAAACTTTCTTTCTAAAGAATATCATATACAAGTTACATGTTACATCAGCTAAATATGTTTCCTCTTCAATGTTTTCTAACAGTTTCTTTGTTATATATATCAAACAAGAGCCTTTATATGAAGTGACAAAACACGCTACGTGACACATATTCAGAGGGTTATGTAATAAACAATGGCACCAAAGACGAAAGGAAAATGTTCATTTGATTGTATTAAAAGATCAAGGGGAAACATCGTTTAAGTTATTTGTTAAAAGAAATGTCTATCTTTAGTTTCAAGTTATAGTACAACCCCGACTAAAAGAATAAGAAAAAAATACACTGAAGTCTACTTTCCGGCAGTGGCTTCACAGAGCCTTTCAAAACCTTCATGTCTGTAACTCCACCTAAAATTTAAAGTCCCCTATCGCCTATATTCCCGCCTCCATTCAGAAAAGTTTTGATAACTGAGTAATTTCAATATCCTTCAAAGACTTCAGAGATGCACAGCAGACACGACACGAAATTAGGCCATGTGTTACATTGACATTGAAAAGAGGCGATAACTGTCAAATTTGTTGATATGCTGAATAATTCTGCCGAATAATTTCTAAATCCTGCCAGGGATGGAGAGGAAAAGAACTTTGAGACTTACTGACGGACAGAAGTTCCGATTGGAATTTACCAGCATTCGGGGTCGTACGAAGAAAAGTGCAGCATGAAACTATAATTCCGTATGCGTAAGCAGCATTTAAATTTTGAATTATCCCGTATAGTTAGATTTTCACAACAAAATTTAACATTATTTGAGATAAGGAAAGACATGTGCTTTAAAAAAAAAAAAAAATTTTAAGTTTTAAATGAAGCTTAAAAATGCAATTTTAGGTTTTAAATTGACATTTACATCGTGCAATAAATAAAAAAGAGACAGGTCTAGTTAAATTAATGGCACCGTCTTTCTGTGACAATAGAGTCATGATTTTGCACAAACACAGATTACTCTTCATTTTATTTAAACGGAAATATTGGCGACATGGGCAAACAACTGATGTTGGTTATACGTCCCTTTTTAGTTATTATCCACTCAGAAGTTTTTCTGCACGCCTGTTAAAGTCTTAAAGCAACGCTTATTACTTCAGTGAAGGCATGTTCTTGTAATACGAAGCATGATTTAAAAATCAAAAAGTTTCATGATTAACGTCTTCCGTTAATATATCAAGGACAAGATATGAAAAGACACTATAATAGCAAAATGGTTCAAGACAGGAATTAAAGAATTAAGAGCCTGAACAATGTTTTTGTTGTTTGTTTTGTTTCCATCAGGATTTTCGTTTAAACATGACGTTAAGCTCGTCTGAATATTGTCAGGAAATTGTCAAACAGGTTTCCAAACTGCTACATTATAGAAATAATTTACGTTTCTCAAAGGGACGTATAAAACAAACAGTATTCATAGTGTATCGTCTCACTTAAGGTTTATGACGAGAAACACATTTGTTTTGCTTTTTATACGTCTATTGGAAAAATCTTGACTACATTTATCTTTAAAAATGCCTTGAACTTAACCTTCCATGTAATAAATACAGTGAAACAATGATGACATTAGTCATTCTTTAAGGAATACAAAAATATCAATTAACTATTTCAATGTTTTATTGCATTACGATATAGAGATACAAAACGGCAATTTAATGTCTGTCATAAATAAAATTATGGGTCTGTTATCTTCTATCATTCTTGTTTGGATCGGTATCAGTTCTAGATTTGCCTTACATTGTAGATATTTGACATTTACAATAGATTTACTAACTCTGTGATATGTGATATTTATTTCTGTTATAAGATAATTGTTTATCTTTTCAAGCTTTATATGTGACACTTTTAAAAGACGATACTCATCTTTTTAGATATGGGGACGTCAGTAGAATATTAATTAACATACTTGCTATGGATATGGAATGCCCTTTGTCGCATCGACTATCAAAATAAATGGCGAAGAATTTAAAATGCAAATCAATAAACCTGAAGTGATTGGTATGTTATGTCTGAAAGCTGTCTTGATTCTTTCTCCTTTCATAAAATTCTTTTTATAAAGATAATTCTTGATGGTCTTTATCAGGGGTGGTCAATCATTTTAACTGTAGACTGTTTACTTAATGGACTAAAGTTGCTTTTGTTAAACTATATCTTTTCTGAGCACTGCAGAGCTTGTTTTTCTCCAATAACCGTCACCATATTATTGTTAATGTTATAATATTTTTGAGTTCTTTTCTCTAAGAACTATGATAATAAATTGACAAACTGAGGTTGTGAACAAGTTCAATACAAACCTATCAAAAAATTCTTCCTTTCTTTTCCTTGTTGTTCTTGGCTTTTTTCAAACTAATTTCAAAAGGGAGCCCTAGATAAATGTACAGTGAAAAGATATTTGTAATATGTTTGTAATATGTTTGTAATATGTTTTATTTTGAGATTTCACCAACTGTTAATGAAGAAATGGTGCGGTGTGTAACGGACTATAATTACATAAATACAATTTCTGACAACTTTGTCAATGAAACAACTCTTTAACTCAGTGTTGTTTAAAATTTCAATGTGAGAGGACCTGAGTTCGAATCCCGCTCTGGTCTTTTTCAAGATGCTCTGTATCTTTCTGTTACGAACTTCCATGTACGTAAGAAAAATTATTACCTACAATTAAGAAAAATAATTTTTGCAAACATTCTGATTGTTGCTTATTATAAAAGACATTTTACCACCAAATACATTCATTCACATATGTTTAATATCTTCCTAGTTTTTGGTTCTACCTTTCAATTTGGCAGTCAGAACTCATTTAAAAAAACAAAATCTATGCATGAATAGTTTTTGACATGATGCTTAAATCTATATTAAAAATATCTGTTTTTAATTACCTTCAGTCTTTTTAGAAAGTTTTACTTGATACAGAATACAATCTTGGTTGCTTTTGAAAACATTTAAGAAATCGAATTTGTTGCCTGCCAAGTGTTGGATTGTTTTTGTAAAATGTGTATAATGTGTATAATATTTGTTTTCATCCGAATGTTTAAACCATTTTCCGCAAGGAGATCTGTTTATTTTTTCAATCCGTGTCTTTAGTTATACATTATTTTTACTCCTAGAGAGAGCTTCGAATTATTGTCATGAAATGTTCTTGCATATATGATTATCATACGAGAATCCAGTGTATATTTTTAACACAGCATGATGCATTAAATACTAGAGTCAGCTATAAATTGATCAGCTGATTAAACTATGTTACGAGAGTAAGAAATGATAACTTTACATCAAGCAAAAAAATTAGTGCTGCTGTTTTTCGTCAACTTGACATATGTGTGTCTGTCACAGGAGTTAACGATTATTTGCAATTGTTCACAGATAGAAGTAGTACCAATACCTTTTTAGACTAAGGCTGTCTGCCCATGCCTAACGGTAGAATAATAATATGATTTCATTTATTGGTTACCAAAGACTTATAAAAGATGACACAAAATTCCTTGAATTCCTCTTGCAGAATTATGTATGTCTGCTACAGCAGTTTATGATTTTTTTTGCATTTGTTCACAGCTACTAGAGCACCAACAACTTTTAGACTATGGCTGCCGGACCATGCTAAATACATGCCCATAACATGATTTATTTTACTGGTTATCATCAGTTTTTAAAAGAGATTACATAAAGTATTTTGAATCGGTCTTGTAGAATTATATATGTCTGCTACAGTTTATGATATTTGGCAAATGTTCACAGCTACTAGAGCACCAACAACTTTTAGATTATGGCTGCAAGACCTTGCTGAAAACATGACCAGTAACATTATTTATTGTGTCGCCCTTTCGAAGAAACGGCGATACATAGGGATCGCTTTTTCCGTCGGTCCGTCCGTCCGTTCGCTTTGTCCGTCGGTCCGTCCGTCCGTCACGAAAACTTAACGTTGGCTATAACTTTGCCATTTCTTAACATTTCCTCATCAAACTTTCAAATTATACTGCTTACGACAACAGAGTCGTGATGATGACAAAATCTTTAGATCGAAGATACATTTGACAGAGTTATGCCCCTTTTTGTACTTAGTTTTTGTCACGAAAACTTAACGTTGGCACCAGCTTTGCCATTTCTTAACATTTCCTCATTAAGCTTTCAAACTATACTGTTTACGACAACAGAGTCGTGATGATGCCAGAATATTTAGGTCAAGGTCACATGTGACAGACTTATGTCCCTTTTTGTACTTTGATTTTTGTCACGAAAACTTAACGTTGGCTATAACTATGCCATTTCTTAGTATTTCTTCATCAAACTTTCCAATTGTAATGCTTACAATTGAATCGCGTACGACATAGCGATCGGTTTGTCCGTCCGTCACGAAAACATAACTTTTGCTATAACTTTGCCATTTCTTAACATTTCTTCATCAGACTTTCAAATTATATTACTTATGACAACAGGGTCGTGATGATGCAAAAGTCTTTAGGTAAAGATCACATTTAGTGGAGTTATGCCCCTTTTTATACTTGGACTGGCATGCTGTCTTTTCCAGCAGGTTCTTGTTTACCTTTTCAGTTACTCTAACAAAGTATCCAAGGGCGACAAAAGTGTTCAGCTGAACACCCATTTAGTTGTATTGGTTATCATCAGTATTTAGAAGAGATTATATAAAATACTGATGAACTTGTCCAGCAGATTATAACCATGCTAAGCTTTTTAATCGAACTTTTATTATAGGAAAAATTAAGGATATTTGCATGATTCATATTATGTAATGCAATATTGTATACATGTACATTCATTTGTAATGTTTTAAATATCTACATTATTGATACATCGTGGACAACCAAATTCATTTAAAATAAAAATATAACTTTCTCAAAGCAAATTCCAAATGCCATTTGTGTTTTGCTTTCATTAAAACAGTTTTTTTTCTGGATTAATAATACTATCTTTTAAAACATCTAATCTCGATAAATCTGCATCTTAATTGTCTCTACAAGCTCAGTCGCGTTATGGCTGCCATAAAACTTTACTTTTTTAAAACACTTAAAGAAAGATAGGCGTCAGATTAGACAATGCGTTATTGCTCTTTGAGACATAAGGATATATCTATGCCCACCATGAAAATATTGAATAATGAGAAGCTCTCTTGATAAAAGTGAATTATAAAATCATAATTGCAATTTCAATAATTCACACTAATGGGACCACATTTTTGAATTCATGTTATCAAGACATAAAACAAAAAAAGAAAATACATAAGTTTTATAACGCTATTGTTATTCGCTGTTCGCCTAGGTACAGCGGAAAGAAAAATGCATTCTTTCTACTTCGTAACATGCAATCGCTGGAAGAATTAGCTTATGCCTGAATGATTTAGTCGCGTGCATAAACGACAGGTTCCGTTCTGACATGTTGGAGCACCAGCCGTTATAATTGCAAGCGCCGATATACTCAAATTTTAGTATTTAATTGAAGATGTAAAAGCAGGACAATGCTTTTACAGTCCCAAATATTTGCATAACATTTGCTACTATTATTAATATATTGCTATATTAATTTCATAGAGATTTTTGTCAGTCTAATCATGTTTAATGCGTGTTTGCGTTATCATATTAAGTTGTTCGAGAAAAGAAATCAAACTGTTTGTTATAATAAATATCTTATTTCACATATTGATCCAATTAAATTTCAAATACAAAAAAAACTACAAAATTAATAAAAAAAAAAAAGGGTAACCATAAAATCCAGAGTCAGTCTTATTAATATTAAAATGTCTCTTTTGTGTTATAAGTGAATAAACGTTTCGCCAGACAAAACTTCTCTTCTCTCATTATATTCTTGCTTGGATCGGTACTACGTTGAGCTTTTCCTCGGAAAATATTTGTCATTTACAACAAACTTATAACCAATAAACTAGCCCTGTGATTCATTATTCAGATACTCTTCAAGTTTGAATGATGTTTCAGAAAGACGTAAACCCTTTGAAACCTTACGAAATCAGAAGAACATTAACTACTGTTATTAGTATACAATGCAGCAGGTCTCGTCAAATATGAAAATTTGCTTTAACTACCACAATCTAAAACACCTGCATCAATTTTGAGGCGATTCATATTTGAAGTTTGAAAGTGGTCTTGGTTCTTTTTTTTTTTTGTTTCTTGAGATAGACATCATTTAGTAAATTCTTGTTAGACTAGTTGTGTTCTATTGGTGTTCTTGGACAGTCTAACTTAATTTATTTATTTATTTATTAATATGGTCAATGTTGTGTTTTAGTTTTAATAGAACTTGTTGATATAAATTGTCATCAATGCAAATTAGCCATTAACTTCGAATTCTAGTTCTCCAATATCAATATCAATAATCCTAATTAGATACCATAAAACTCATCAACAGAGAAAACATGTTTACACAGTTGCATAAAGCTTTTGTATCCCTGATCAAACGAAACAATGTATTTCTATTAAACTGTTTGCTTACCTCTTTGAGATAGCATTCCTCAATCTAAATCCGTTTGAACACTACATTTTTTTCACTTTTTCATATAACCATTGTCATAATATAATAAAATCATACATTTTATTTTTTATATTCAAGTTTCAAACAATTAAAATCTACACAAAAACATCGAAACACACACACACACACATACATGCACAAAAACAACAGAAAACAAACAATTATAAGATGTGTGGATGACAGTGATTATCCGAAGTATAAGCAAGAGTTAAAAATGATAATTGATATATCTGAATATGAAATCATTTGGTGCAGTAAAACAATTCATAAGAAATCATTATTTCAAACAGCCTGGTCGACCTTAAAGAGAAATTTTAAATCAAAATAGTCTGACATTAATGACTTGTATTTAAAACATGTTTCCGTTCAGTGAAATATCTTGCTAGTTTGTGCGCCTATCACTGACGCACGTGAAGCTCTAATTTGTGATACTTTGGGTAACTTTCTTTGAAAATAAAACACCGACAAATTAAAAAAAACATGATTTCAGTCAAAAGGCAAGTTATTTTTCTGATTAGAATACATATTTCATGTAATTAAACATTTTTGCTAAAATGCTAAAAGTTTTCTTTAATTTTAAATCTCTTTTATGATACCTTATATACTACTGAGAGCAATTTATCTGATTCAGAGCCGAATATTGATTGCTTTTTTATAGACAGTCAAGAAAAGAGAAAGAATATAAAAACAGAAAAAGCAATAACAAAAAAACACAGTGTCCAAAACATAGCACAAACATACAAAATTGTGAAAATAATCATATTAAAAATGAAAAATATATGTTAGGATTAAATATTTTTAAGAATTAAAAGCTTTATTTTCAATGAAGTTAATACAAAACTAATTTACATAAAGTATAAAAATAATAATAATTTTAGAATGTGTAAATCGTAAAATACGAAAAAGTGATTACAGTCAAACTGAATTAAACGACTTTCTGTATACGACCCTATTTGAGACAGTCCGACGTAAATCACTATATAAAGTCACTGAATTGGACGAATACGTGTCTGACGCGACGCATCACCCAAATTTTTACGTCCTGCGACGTTTATATTGCTGAATTAAACCACAATTATGCATTGTTTCAAGTCCATATTCTGTTTAAAAAAATCACTTTGCGCCTTGGTGGAGACAACAGCGCCGTAGCCTCGACTTTGGGGCATAATTGTGTCAGTCAAGTCAATTAGCGATAATTGTACATTTTCACAGTTCCTTAACCATATCTTTACAATAAGAAACGTCTTGTCAAAACTGTCCCACGTTTTAGGGAGAAAAACAAAATATCTTTAAATTTTTTAATGAACGCATCTTTACAACTGTTTTACCAATCGTTACGTGCGGATAGGCATGATTACAACTGTTTGACTGATCGGTACGTGCGGATACAGACATGTACAAACATCCGGGCATATCGAAAACCGACGTAAAGATGGCTGACTTGAAAATATTTCGATGTTTTTATTTAATTTCTAACATGATATTTTTTATAATAATAATGCAGGTACACATGTTCATTTTTAAAACCATTTTAAATCTATAATAGAATAGATGATGTAAAGAGAGATTATATTATATCTTCAACAACAACAAAAATCACAATCTAAGAAAATACAAACATGTACATATAGCAGTATGAAACAACTGACTACATTTTTTTGTACCAGGATTAAAAGACTACCTGTCATGTGTAAACTTTATGGGATGGAAAGTTATAACATAAACAAATGACAAGTTTGACTTTATTTAGAAAAAAAATCCTTTAAACTGCGAGGCTATTTGTTTCCCTTTCTTTAAGTTAAAGGCATTGATTTTCCAAAAGTATTACTTCACTGTTAAGGCAGTGTCACTGTGTTGCTAACCGCTCTTGTCTTTGGCGTATGAATAATATTGATAGTATGGATTAATATTAATAAAATTGACACTATATTTTACGATAATCCTATTTTTCATTCATTATGTATTGTTTTTGTTGTTGCTAGTATTTGAAATTTAATTGAATCAAAATAATATGAAATAAGACATTTAAAACAGTTTGATTTGCTCTCGAACGACTCAATATGACAATACCAACACGCGTTAAACTTGATCAGATTGACAAATATCTCTAAGAAATTAATAGCTAATGTTATGCAAATATTTGGGACTGTAAAAGCATCGTTCAGCACTTACATCTTCAATTATAGACTAAAATCATGACGGCGCTATGACGTCTTTGCATAATTAGTCCCAGACATTTCATGAAATAGTTATTCATGTAGTCACTGTTTATTTACCTCACCTCATTATGATATTCCTGTAATGAAGTAGTCAGGAAAGCTGCATTAACGTTGTTCTAACGTTTCACAGACGTGCTAAATAAGACTGACAATAACCCCAAAGGAATTCGAGACAAACATCTCATTTGCCAACGTCGCAAGTGCTTCTGCATTACTTCATAAACATGCATAAAAAGTGATCAATGGTTGTTAAAAATTCTAGATTTGAATCTTGTAGTTTACTTTCGACCAAATGACTTCCTAGTTTTGTATTTTTATGCTGTATTTATGAATTCAGTTATTTAAGATACATTATGGAAAGCCTCATATTCTTTGACTTATATAAAGAAGAACTTATAGTGATAATTTGTTAAAATAGAGGACGTTCTTATGGTACTTCTATTATTTAATACCCCCAAAGGAAAAAAATAATAATCAGACCGTCAATTCCTTAGTTTGCCGCCATTTCATTTCTGCGTTTCTGCACCATATATCTTAAACCGATCGAGGAATTATGAAATAATTCAGCAGAAAAATTCAGTATATCAACACACCGGCTAGAAAATATATTTGGCAGCTGTGTTATTGTCGTTATGATAAATAACTTGTCTACTCAAATAGACTTTTGTATTTCCCATTTTAAGGAAGTGCTTTGTCTTCTATATAGCGCATTTTCCCGCTCTTTTACAGTGCTTTAGTTTAGAAACAGCTAATGTACGATTTCACTATTATCTCTTGTTTTATCGGCTGGTTACATTCTCACCTACTTCTGGAGCTGGGGGAAAAGATTTTGCTGACTTTAAATACATCGGCTAGCTGCTCAATTGTCTAAATGTGCATTTCATGTAGCTTGTGTCTAAAATTCACCGGGAGTATATCGGCGCTTGCGATGCTCCAAATTGTCAACGGACCTGTCGTTTTTGCACGCGACACAAGCTAATTCTTTCGAGCGATTGCATGTTACGAAATAGAGAGAATGCATTTTCTCTCCACAATACCGAGGCGAACTTAACAGCGAATAACAGTAACGTTATTAAAATTTCTGTTTTTTTTTCTTTTCTTTGCTTTGATAACATGAATTCAAAACTGTGGTTCCATAAGTGCATTATTGAAAATGCAATAATGATTATATAATTGACTACTGTCGAGAGAGCTTCTTATTATTCCACAAGTTTCCTTGTGACCATAAATATAACCATTTGTCGCAAAGCAGAAATTACTCATTGTTTAATGCAACGTCCTTCTTCAATGTTTTTAAAGTTTGAATTTTTATGGTTGTGGTAGACGATAAATGTATTAATGATGTCGATATGACTGAGCAAAATATTTAAAACATTACAGATGAGTGTACCTATATACAATATTGCAATATGCAAATATGAGTACTGAAATAAATCATGTTTTTGTGTTAGGCATAGTCTGGCAGTCTAAGTCTAAGAAGGTACTGGTACTAGTTAGTAGCTGTGAACAATTGTAAAATGACCGTAAACTCCTGTGGCAGACATATATATGTCCAGTTGACGAAAAACAGCAGCAATTTATTTTGCTTGATGTAAAATTATCAGTTCTTACTCTCGTAACGTGGTTTTATTAGTTGACTTATGTTTTTTTTCTTTCTTTTTTGGAACAGCTATGGTGGGAGATAAAACTATTAAGATGTTGAACTGAAGCCAATATACGTGTTTGCATTTAAAAATTATCTTTAGGAACAACACGACTGCTTGAAAGAATGTGACTTTTTACAATAAAAAAGGTTTCCTGTGGACTTTTTGGCATTCCGACTTTGTCCTTTTGGTACCTTTTTTCTTAAAGAAGAGAACTCAGAAAATATACTGAAATATTTACACTATTTTGGTGAGGGTTATTTGAGTGCTAAAAAGTATTTAGTTTAATAAAAGCTACCTTAGAACATTTAGCTAACAGTCTCATGAAAGTTGTATTTACCACTTGACTAGGAATGCAAATCCTATTACATCTGTGTGAACTGGTTTCGCAATAACAATGAGTTTTATGCTGTCTTGTTAAAATAATCAGATATTTGAGAACAAACAATTGAAGTTAATGGCAAATGTCCATTAATATACATTTATATGAAAATATTAGAATTGTAGTGCTTTGTTAAAACTAAAAGCAATACTGGAACAATACTCGACATTCTATACTTCAGTTCAATTGATTGACCCCGATTAAGACCATCAAGAATTATCTTAATGAATAATATATCTTGAAAATAGAAGAAACTTTAAAATATCGATCACTACAGTTTATTGATTTTCAATTTAGATTTTTCGTCATTTATTTTGAGCATTCTTGAGAGTCGACACGACACATGGCATTGTATATCCATAGCGAGTATGTTAGTTATTATTCTTTTGACGTTCCCAAATCTTAGAAGATGAGTTTCGTCTAATTAGAAGTATCACTTTTAAAGCAGGAAAATAATTATCTTATAACAAAAGTAAAAATCTCTTATCACAGAGCTAGCAAATCTGTTGTAAATGTCAAATATCTACAATATAAGGAAAATCTTAAATTGGTACCGATCCAAACAAGTACGATAAAAGATAAGGGAATTTATGTCTTGGCAAAAGTATATCCATCTATTACACGAAAGAGAACGTATTATTTTATTTATAAGATAGACATCAAATTGCCGTTTTGTATCTTTATAACGTAATGCAGTAAAACATGTGAACAGGTATTTGATATTTTAACATTCTTTAAAGAATGACTAACGCCATCTTTGTTTCACTGTATTTGTTGCACGGAAGGTTAAAATTAAAAGTTCAATGCATTTATAAAGATAATTCAGACCTGAGTTTTCCAAAAGACATATAAAAATAAGTGTTTTTCTCGTCATAAACCTTACGTGAGAAGATACAAAATGAATACTGTTTATTTATAAGTCCCTTTGAGAAATATAAATTGTTTCTATAATGTAGCATTTTGGAAATCTCGTTTGACATATCCCTGACAATACTCAGACGTGCTAAACCTCATCTTGAAACGACAACAATCCCGATGGAAATAAAACAAACAGCAAAAGCATTGTTCAGGCTCTTACTTCTTTGAACGCAGTCTTGAACCATCTTGCTATTATTATGCCTTTTCATATTTCGTCTTTCATGTATTAATGGAAGTCTTTAATCATGATACTTTTTGCTTTTTTCATCATGTTGTGTATAACATGAATCTGCCTTCACTGAAGTAGTAAGCGTTCCTTCAAAACTTTAACAGACGTGCAGAAAAGCATCTTCAGTGAACAATAACTAAAAAGGACCTATAACCGACATCTGATGCTTTTCCATGTCACCAATATTTCCGTATAAATGTGTTCGACGAGTAACCTGTGTTTGTGCAAAGTCCCAGATGTATTATTCTATTGTAACAGAAAGACGGCGACATTAATTTGACTAGACCTGTCCTTTTTTTTATTTATTGCACGATGCAAATGTCAATTTGAAACACCTGACATTGCATTATAAAGCTTCATTTAAATTTTAAGTTCTTTGAAAACACATGTTATTCCTTAACTAAAATAATGATAAATTTTGTTGTGAACATCCATCCATACGATATAATTCAAAGTTTAAATGCTGCTTACTTATAAGGAAACATGGTATCATGTTACGCTTTTCTTTATACGACCCCAGTGCTGGCAAATTCTATTCGGAACTTCTGGTCGTCAATGAGTCTCCAAGTTCTTTTTCTCTCCATACTTAGATCCCTGGCAGGAATTTGAAATTATTCGGCAGAATTATTCAACATATCGACACAATGGACAGCAGTCGCCTGTTTTCACTGTCAATGTAACATATGGCCCAATTAATTTCGTGTCGTGTCTGCTGTGTATCTCTTAAGTCTTTGAAGAATTTTGAAATTACTCAGTTATCAAAGTTTTTCGGGATGTATGCGGCGACATAGGCGTTAGGGGACTTTAACTTTCTGACTGAGTTACAAACATGTGGGTTTTGAAAAGTTCTGTGAGACCACCACCCGGTAAGTATATTTTAGTGGAGTTTTTTTTCTCATTCCTATAGTCTGGGTGGTACTAAAACTTGATACAAAATATAGACATTTCTTTTAAGAAATAATTTAAACAATGTTTCCCCTTGATTTTTTAAATAAAATCAGACAATTATTTCCCTTAAGTCTTTGAAGTGATTTTGTATCTGATATATATAACCTTTTGGGTATATGTCACGTAATGTGTTTTAACATTTCGTGTGATGGATCTTATTTGATATATGCAGCAAAGAAACTGTACGAAAATATTGAAGAGAAAACATATCTAACTGCTGTAACACGTAAATTTTATCTGATATGCTTTAGAAAGGAAGTTTTCTGTTGTGCGCATATATTTTCTGACTATATCCACGAAATATTGTTACTCAACTGTTCTCATTTCAAGACGTTAATAAATGGAGAATAAGTATTCTTTTCAATTGCTCATTTCAATTATACTCCATGCACTAAAATTACTTTTGTCATTTACAAAACAAAGTCATAAGTTGTTATTGTGTTTTGATTATCTTTTCATTCTTTCTTTTAGTGTATGCGTCAACCGTTCCCCGAAATTTCTATTGTTTATATCCACCTACAGGGATAAACAAACATCCGCTGACAAAGTTCGCGTCTTGAAACTAAAATTCATTAACTTAATCGTACTTTTTTCGTGTCTTGTGACATTTGTACATTCCTATAATAAAGCTGAATAAGTTTATTTAACATTCTATTTACAATTCACCGGACTTGCTACACCTTATCTCCAATTGGCAGTATTCCCAAAGGAGTTTGAAAAAAAATTCCCATGTATATTGTAAGCAATTTCCTTTCAGTTTACGGGGCCACACTCGTTTATTTTTGTATATTGAATGACAAAGACAGCAAACTTTTAAATCAGTTCATAACACATTTATGTTCAGATAGTCATTTAGTAACAAGACGTCTGCTCTATTTCTATTTTGTAAAATCACTTTAATTTCTTCAACATGAAGTAACGGAAAAATAATCACGAAACATTTGATAACAAGTTGCCGTTATTCTTTCACAAAGGAACAATTCTCCTACAAATTTCAATAAATGAATTGTCGAATCGTGTCTTAAGAATCAATTATGTCATTTCATTGCTTTACGTTAACGCCTTTTGACATTTATACTGTTCTAAAACACAGAAGGATTTTTTTCGTCATTCTACTTAAACTTTATGGAATGTGTCCTCATCTTAGACAGGAGCAATCCAAGTAGAATTCATATAAAATATTTTATACTGTTGAATGTTCTATGGCCCAAGTGTCCGATTTCTATTCAGATTTTATGAACAAGATTGCGAGAGTTTATTCAGTCAAGAAATCCTGTACCGATTTCAGAATGAAAGCCATTACTATTCAGTGAAAGTCAAATACTCAATTCTTTAAAAATACATCTTATGTTTCAAAACCAATACTAGATATGTATATATTGGACATTTTTGTGATGATTTTCTTGTCTGTAGAAACCTTTATCCATTCTTATTATCTTCTGAGTTTGCCTTTATGATGTAATGATTTAAACATAAACAGTATATTTAAAAACCTAAGATATAGTGTTCTTGTCACCGCCTGTATCTTTCTCTAACTCTTCTTAGGCACCTGTATGGAGTAAGAGCGACGAACAAAGCTATATCCAAATTAGATACTGTGCTTTTTTTCCATTCAAATATTCATTAAAAACTTTTTACTTACTATATTGATATTCTGACAAGTTTTATTCTTGACTGAACTACCCCTTTCAAAGAATTTGTTTGTAAATGATTTTCTTTGTTTCCTTTTTTTATCATTCACTTTCTCTCACGGTTTCATAAACGCATTTCTTTTGAAAATATTTCAGATAGTTTTTAAGCAGACCCGAGCCAGCGGGGAATTTCTGTGGCAGTATTGGAGATCTAAGAGAAATAAAATACAAACAACTAGCTTTCAGCTTTCTTCGTTGATGTTGCCATAAAACGAGTTTGAATTAATGGAAGATGGATTGAGATAAGGAAATTGAAAAAAAAAGACAGCGAATATCAAGGAATACCATGTGACATTACTTAATTAATACTTCTGCAGCCGAAGTTGTAAACCCTGCAAACTTAATTAGATAAACTTTGTACAAAAAATATAAAGTCTACGGAATACGAAGACTACATATTTTGTGCTCTATTTTTGTTATTGTTAAGTTTTCTCTGGCTTTATTTTAACACTTTGATTTGTATGGAGTGGTGCTCATTAATTTATTCTTGACTTTGAGACAATCGATTGCATTATCAATTCCGTCTTTGCAGAAGAACTTTTGAATCATTATGGAAGGTGAAGCAAATTTTTCTATCAGCGTGGAAAACGTAACAATTCCGGACACTAATTTCTCAAATAGGAATAACAGTCATTTCATTCGAAGAAATACGGACGAAATTCCTCTAGAATTAACTATAACTTTATACAGCATAATTTTCGTGCTATCCATAACAGGAAATGTACTTGTAATTTTGACCCTTATAAGGGAGAAGAAAATGAGAACTATCACCAACTTGTTCCTGCTGAATTTGGCGGCCAGTGACATGATTGTGGCTGTGTTATGCATGCCGTTTTCCCTGGTGGCTACAACATTACTCAGGAACTTTATCTTTGGAGAAGCAATGTGTATCATAATTAGATATTTTCAAGGTATGGTAATATTTTCTTACGATTAAAGTATGATTATATATTGCTTCATTATGATTAGGTATGTTCAATGTATGAGTTCATTCTGATACAAGTACATCATGGTAAGATAACTTTAAGGAATTAGTATATATCATCATAATTAGATCTTTTCAAGGTTAGACTAAATTTACATTGTTCGAGAAATCGTTTAAGAGTATATATGTAGTTGATAACAATTAAGCTAAGATTTCAAATAAAACATACTTGTATATTATGAATTTCCTCTATGCATAACTTGAACATGTATTATCGTTAAATATCTTTCAGTAAATGTAATACAATGGGGTTTAAAACGTGCAAAATAATTTTCTCATTTGAAAAGCTCTTGCACCAAAGCTAAATTTATCTAAGATCAGTGTTAAATCTTTTTTAATTAAAACGAAACCATTACGTTAAAAAAACTGAGTACACTCTATCCTTAGAAATGATGAACAGTTTACACTCTATCCTTAGAAATGATGAACAGTTTACACTCTACTCTTAGAAATGATGAACAGTTTACACTCTATCCTTAGAAATGATGAACAGTTTACACTCTATCCTTAGAAATGATGAACAGTTTACACTCTATCCTTAGAAATGATGAACAGTTTAAATAAAAAATAGTTTATCCTTGTACATTGTATCATTGATTGAGTGACATTTCAAAAGTAAAACCGAGGACGAAAAATAGTCCCGTGACACAAATGAAAAGGAATGACATCTTTGTAGAAGTATTGTTTCAAGACAGGTATTTCACATGGAATAATATTTTTAAAGGCTGCTCATGTTTCATTTAGGTGAAAAGCACAAGAAAGGAATATTTAAATCCTGATGAAATCAAATAGGAATAAATTAATTGAAGTTTGAAAAATGAAATTTTTTTTTATTTCCTGAAAAGGTAAATCGAGATATGTCCCATATATGTGTTTTTGCCAAAAGATTAGGTTATAGCAAAATGGCCTGTTCCATTACGTATTGATAATTAGTCATATAAGTAAGTGGAATGCGTTAAAAGTATATACGTATTTAACATGCTATTAATAGCTTTAAAGGTTAAAAATGTACAAATCATTCGTGAAAAGTCCCAACAGATTTTGGTTTTATACAATTTGCAAAAAGAAGAGACTAAAGTATGTTAAATTTAGCCTGTGATTTTCATTTTAGTGAAACTTTATTTCTATCCTGATTTAAGTACAACATGTATATCAAAACTGTCGATGGTCATTTCTTAAATTGTTTGTATCAAAATAACCGTCCAGTTTGCTCCAGCGTAACTGTAACTCGAGAAAATTTCATTTCATTTTAAATCTTAATTTGTTGATGTAAAAAAATGAGAAAAACAAATAACTTAACACATACATGTTATTTCGTGAATTTGTAACTACACTAATTTTCATCCAGAAACAAACGACATTTTTGTCTGAAGGACAAGTAATGAAATAAAAAAGTTTCTTCTTTCTGGGAAGACATTATCTATTTAATACCGCATTTTCAATCTTGTCTCTTGAAGCCAAAACGTAGAGGTTTATCTGAGACCTATTTTATGTTGATCTTTAATTAGCCATGTTATTTCATCTAAATGTAAATCTAAGGTCTGCATTGTGTCGGTTCTGATGACGTAGTAAGGTTTATATTACATTTCTCTACAAGATTCATTTTCTTTGGTGATAGGGAAGAAAAAATTCAGCTGATTCTATTTTTTACTATTGATGCAAAATCCTCTATTATAGAACAAGAATTCTCTTTATTATGTTATATATATTTCTTTTAAAAATTCTGCGAATCCTGTATTTCCACTTTTTCAGTATGTTGCGCACTGCTTGCCCTGGTGTTTTTTTTTCCAGTTTAATAGTTTTAATTTTGATATTTTATATTTCCGTTGCAGACATTAATTTTATTTCCAAGAGCGTTGTGAATGTTGAAGGCGTATTTAATTTCAGTAAGAGCTTTTTTTAATTGTTTTTGCGTTTGTCTTAATTGCAGAGTAATTCTACTTTGCCTCAGTTCTTAAAGGGAAAACCTTTAAAGCTAAGATTAAGACTATGAAAGGATTTTTAAGTACAAACTGATTGATTTATATTTCCTAAAACTGCATTTTGATAATATTCAACACTTGAGGTTACCCTGTCCCTTCAACATTGCAAATGCAGGGAAATAGTGTTAATCGAAACGTAATACTTTATTATATTGCGTCTTTGACCACGAAAACTTGCTACATCATCACTTATTCTTACATCACAACGATATGGTCATTTTTTTCTCATGCTGACATAGAAGAATCACAAGTGATATACCAAACGACTTAATGTTGCGCATATATTAATTTGAAATTTGATAAAACAAAGCTCTGTGCGATTTAAAAATTGGGTATTAGTTCTTACGAAAGTACAGATTTTAGTTCCGTTTACTACCATTTCTATTATTTATCAATTTACAGAGTTACCCAAAAAAGCACATTTGACATGCTTTAAACTTTACTGACATTAAAAACAGTTAACGATATCACCATTGAAATAACATGAAATGTTAAAACACAGCCGTTCTACTTACATGTTTTCCCTTTATTTCTTTCTTTTGTCTCTTCTTTGTAAAATTGAACTTGCTACATTTAATGCAGTGTAAAGGAAGTAGATCTAAATTTTAGATTTGAAATTTCCTTTGGAATAAATAACTTCTAGCTAGACAATTCGTTTCCCCCTATAAGGGAATTTCTTGAGACAATTACCTTTTAAAATGTGTTTCAGTGAGGTTTATTTTTACATACGATGGCAAAATACAATACCGATGAATGATGCAATGCCCTAGAGCATTTTTTCAAAATCAATACATTCTGGCTGTCATTTTTTTCAAGTATGGAAATCAGTCGTTATCTGATTGACAACTCTTGCAACTCAGCAATTATTTGTTACCACTTAAGAGGTTTAGATTTGCAAAATGAAGAACGACACTAAATTGGTTGTCTTTCAGTTGGTATCCATGTTTTCGTCTAGACCATAGATTGCTGCTTTTAAATTCTCCAAACCATTGTTAGAAAGGCTTTCCGTTTTTCATTATCTCGTATATCTTTTATATTGTTTTACGAAAACACGTGAAAGGGGAATATTTCAGACCGATGTAATGCCAATGTCTCTCTCACACAAAACTCTTTTTAGCTAAGGTTTATCATAGTTTGCCATTTTTGTAATTTTTATCAGCACGGGAAACAATTTTACTGGTAAGAGTGCCTTATTACAGATACGAGAGTCGTCTTTGATGCATCTAAATAATGTTTTTATTGCTTTTCTTGTTGGCATACCAGTTTACGTTAAATAGCATATAAAATGATTTAAAATCATAACATTGATTTGAACAGTCTTCGAATGATTCAAACATGCTTGATATTATTATTATTTTTTTTTTTTTTTTTTTTTTTTTTTTTTGCGAAAGTTAACCAGCAAACCTGAGTTCAGTATATTATTTTCAATGCAACGTCTAGAGCAAAAAAAAAGTTGAATACTTTTTTACAATAAAACCAATCCTACGGTTTTAGAACTAAAATCGTCACGGTGACTTTGCATTTATTTATATTCAAGATCAAACAAAGAACTTAATGATTTAATTTTATTTCATGAATCTCATCGAAAGGGACTTAACTAATTATATCTTATTATTTTTTATTGATGGAAGATTCTTGCCGATGAGCAAATTAGCAAAACTTTGCACTAAAACATTTTTACTGGGAAAATGTTCTGATGTTTTTTTAATACTGACACATTCGAAGAATTAAAAGTTAAATCGTTCGCTTTTTCGAGAGATTTTTATCAAGTAGCATTTGAATATAAACATAGACCTCAAACACATTTATTTCTAGTTAATAACCTGTTGCAGACATTCAGAGGTCATATGTCTTGATGTGTAGAACACGGAGATAGATTTTGTTGAAGTCTTTTTGATTACGACAAGGAAACCTTTTTTATCCTGATAATGGCGCTTAATATATTGAGCAATGTAATATAATGTAATATAATACTTTATTACCCTTCCAGATTTTTTTCTTCTTTTTGATTGGATATTGATCCGCCGAGCCAGACAGATAATATACACATTAAATTTCCCCTTTGGGTACCCCACGCTGTAAACAACATGCGCTGTTACGATGCGCGTACGGTTCGATGTTGTAAAGTGTAAATTCCGATATACAAGCACTTTTTAACTGTCAAATAACAAATATTTACCAAAATAGAGTAATTATAAATATTCTCATCAGTATTTGAAACAAATATGACCTCGTCAAACCTTGATATTAATTACAAAAAAAGTGTCTTCGACAGACTACATAGAGGATATTTTTGTTTTTCTGTGTAAGATTGAATTTTATTTCATCGAGTGAGCATCAAAAACAGTATTTTCACGAGTGGCAAAGCCACGAGTGAGAATACTGTTTTTTTATGCTCACGAGATGAAATAAAATTCAATCTTACACAGAATAAACACAAATTTTCTTTTTATTTTATGCTTTTTCGGTGTTTTTTACCGAAGTAAATGCTCTTTCCAGGTTTTATTTGCATATTTTTCCCCACTGGTTGCCTCAAATTTGACTTTTACATTTTCATATACGCTAAAGAAAAGTGTGCGGACAAGAATTACCACACGGTTGAATTAAACACCATCATTGTCATTTTTAAAAGAAATAATTTTGTATTACATGTATTTACACGATTAAGCAGCAGTTTTTGTGTCGTTTGAAACCTATTTTTTAAATTATATTCGGCGAATTAATTTACGCATGTTCATTCTTAAAAAAAGTCGGCCGCCATGTTGAAAAAAGTGAAGCGATGGAAAATTAAAATCTGATAAATGTCAATGTCTAGTGTTTTTTGAAGTTCAAAGTCACCGAAGACCTCTTTGTCATAAAAATTCTAGTGTTTTTTGAAGTTCAAAGTCACCGAAGACCTCTTTGTCATAAAAATTATAAGTTATTTCTGACAAAATGTCAGGATCTATGTCTGATTCAGCCATTGTATTGATTTGCAGACCAACTGTCAAAGTTATACATGTATGTTGCTATGTAAACAATGAAGGGGAAGTAACTCGAATTTGGTCAAAGGGAAGAAAGTTTTAGTACATTTGACGCATCCAACGGGGGAATTTATTAAAAGTAGTTTTTCTTGGAAAAAGAATGAAATTATATTTGATATTTTTCACAGTGAAATTATCAAATATAATTTTCACAGAAATCTCAGTAATCTACCGAAAAGCTTAAAATAATCCTTTTCTCTTGTTTACATTCGTTAAGTACGAAAGCAAATACTTAATGTAGATCTAAAGAGTTCCGGTGACGTCATTTTGCGGTGAAGGGGTACCCTAAAGGGAATCTTATTCCGACGTTTCATTTGAAACAGCAATGATTTATTTTAAAATCGTCTTACTCGGCAAGGGGAGGGTAATAAAATTATTATTTGGGTTTTTAAGTGTATATATTACCTGCCAAGATAAAATATCACCCTCGCCTAATGGCTCGGATGATATAAAATCTTGGCAGGTAATATATCCACATATATCACTCAAAAACCCAAATAACATATAATGTTTTTATAAATGGCACGATCTATATCACTTACTCCACTTAAATTGATTGTTTTCTCTCCAATAAATATATATTCTATTTAAGATAGAAATCGGTAGACAAGACAAAGTATACAGACTTAAGGATTTGTAAACTTTGGTCTAAAGAAATTGAAGATGAATTTAATTTTGTCTTGAAGTGTCCTGTATATCAGGAGTTAAGAGACAAGTATATCCCTGCTAGATATTATCAAAATGTACATATGCAATGTCATTCTGTCAATTAGGAACGAGTCATTGATAAGTTATATATCTTGAAAAACGAAAATATATGTTAGATATTCCTATTTTTTATTCATTCATTGACTAACAGCATTGTACTTAAATACTTAGCTTTTCGTAATTGTATTAATTGTATTTAATTGATGTTATAAAATCAAATTTTATAGGCCGCAGACCTGGATCATTATGTAAATAAACTTAATTGATAGACCTTACAAGAGCGCTCCTTTTTCGCACTCTATCTCGTCTGTTTCATTGCAGAATAATATTATTTCTTTATCATGTCGGATGATCAATAAGTTCGCGGAAAAGTGTTCTCATTTCTTTATTACAAGAATGTTATTCCTAAACATTCAGACCATAAAATTTGATCGTATCAGCTGTGATAACTGTAAATATACATGCCTCAATATTAGCTAGAATTACTTTAATCAAAGGGACTTCATAAGAAAATCCTCAAAGTTAAATATGCTGCATATGATTAGCCGTAAGTGCTTACAGGCAAAAATAGAAATTAGATTTGCTAATGCATGCACTATTTCCTTTGAAATTAATAAAAAATTTAGTACGTTTAAAACAGAACCGGAAGTAGTAAAAAGATTTTCCCACTAAGTCAATATGCAGCTTACAGAAAAGCCTTTGAACAATAATAGTGAAAGTAAAGAAAGAATTTTAGGCAATTTTCTCTACAGTAAGGAATATGACACTTGTATCGATGGGACCAGACTGGGTAAGCTGTATATCATCCGAGGAGAAGGAAACAAATATACAGTATGCACATTGTAACATTAATTTATTTTAATGATCCAACGATTCAAAGTTTTCAAACCGATCATTAAAACAATATATAAAAAAAATAAAATATCTCTAGTATTCTTTTCCTGGTACATTGCTAGAAACCCAACTGCTTCCTGCTGCAGACGCTAGCTGTTGTCAAAAAGAAAAATTACAGATCTGTTAAAAATCTCGTGACAGGAAACCCCAAATTTGTTAAGATCGTAAGCCATTTTTCTTTAAGTATTTTCGCTAAATAGATATTATACTTACAATTCTTCATTGCATATTGGAAAGCTTGCTTATTGGTGATAAATATATATATACTTTGCTTTGTAAAGATATATTCTGCATAGTCATTTTCCTAAGACTACTGTGCGTGTGGCCAAAGATAAAGTCGGATTTAAGTATTTCTTCGCACAGCAACTCATAGGTGGACTTGTCATGTGTCATGTGGTCGGCGTTCCCCGGTAAATGATTGGGAGTATCAGTTAGCACCCAATTAAGTCCGCCCCATTTCGGAAAACAAGCTTGATTATTTCTTCACTGATAAGATCGTGAGTTGAGATGTAAATATACATATTCTATTTTATGTTGTAGTGATTTTGATCACCATACACACTTCTTGCCTTAGGCTGTACGGGACAGACAATGCGTTCCATGTCACATAGAAAAGATCAGAGACCAAGAAAAGCAATGAAAAAAGGATTAAATTTAAAGCGTTCAAACGCACTGTGAAAAAATGTATATTTACCACCAATTAAGTAAAATTACATTATATTCATGAAGTGTAGATACAAATGGTATTGAGAAAGACACTTTATCAATTGTTCTAGATTTGGATTTACTGTAACCCCACCCAAGTATTATGACGTTTAAATGGCCCTTTCGAAATCAATCATTTTCCTTAGAACAACAATTATGTTTTCAAAACATTTTTTATGAAAGCAGTAACTATGGCACAATTCCTAGTCCCAGTTCATACAAATGCTGAAACCTTTCACCTTTAGCTTGGCTTTTTAGACTAGAAGTAAGAGGAAACAGATGATAGATGAATTCATGTTAGATGAAGTACATATTCATTAATCATCAGTTTCTAGTTTAGCAATACTAAAAACTCGTAAAAAAGTAAGGATTAAAAAACATGAAACTTGTTAAAACATTTTCTCAGGATCAAGTTGGATACAGAGAAGAAATAACACAAAATCTCCTCAGAGTTTAATCTTCCTTTTGCTGGATGCATTTTTAATTTCTCTTGAGAAATTATTCTAGGATTTTTCTATGAATAAAATGATGAACTTTTAGATCGTCTACTAATTGTTGCTGGTTTTACTTTATCACATTTTTATATCCGATACATTTTCAACTTCTTTTAGATGCTCCATACATTAAAAATCCTAACAAATTATGTCATGTGGTTGTTAATTCCTTATATTAAATGGTAATTGATCCCAAAAAAAGATAAATTGAACAAAACAAAAAAAAATTAATTAAATGATTCTTATCGACCGCTTTTGCTTGATACAAAGTCTAAGTAATTATCTGAACATTAATATATACGAATTGTTATTTTTAATTAAGTATTTGTTGAAGTTGTTTTGGAATTGACCGGAAAAAAACTTTGTGGAAAGCTTCGTATTTTTTAAAAGAGGCAAGAACTTATTTCAAAATAATTTCATGTAATGCTGTTGTATGACAGCAAGTCATTTGTCACTTATCCCATTCTAGTTGAATTGTTCTCATCATAATCCAGTCTTTGTATTTTACGACCGATTTTTTGTGTTGCACGCGACTTTTTCTGTGTCAGTTTAGAATGTCATTACTTTTCTTAGACAATATTGTCCCTTGATGGCGTTAAAGACACATCGACATGATGATAGATATTCATCGAAACTTCAATTCTTTTGGAAAAAACGAAAGGTTTCGATAATGCAGTTTGCGACAAAATGTCTGTGGTTTGAAACATGTTTTGTATTTGCTTTGAATAAGGAGTGTTTTACTTTTTTATTACATTCGTTGTCTGTGACAAATTGTTTGCTCTGAACTTTTTATCAAATTATGTATTCTGTAAATTCTTCTTGTTATGATTTTACTGTAACACCTCTCTTTGACAGATGTTTTACTTTGCCATTACTTATGCTAATGTGAATAGACATAAATATTTCGTCGCAAAGTTTTCTACCATGTTAGCAAGACTAATAAAATTATTTTGATACGAAAGTAGACGAATAGCAAACATTGAAAGCGAAAGCTTAGAATACATGTAACAAACCGACCTAAATAGTAAGTAAAATAAGTATTCTTAACTGTTATGTCCTGTTGTAAACGTGTCATTATGTTTGTTTGTATTTTTGGCGATTGTTATCACTTTCCAGACTAGACCATTTCGACACAGATCTCTGTCACAGATATATCACGGTAGCTTGCTGTCCCTTAAGAACGTCATTAGATCCTTGTCATTACGACCAAATGGTTTCTATAGCGTGAACGATATATCAACTCTGTGACAAATACGTACTGATAACTATTGATATTAAATTCTGTTCTACAAACGTTCTATTAGTACAATATTGAATGTCTTTTACTTTTTGTATTACCAGTGTCCTGGTAGGATAAGATTTTGTAATTGCGTTATTCTTCAATGGTAATAATGAATCACAATTTCAATATTGCTCACGAATTATCAGTTAAAACTAGCTTTCGTGAGTTCGTTATATTTTTTTATAAAGCTTACTTTACTCCTGCATCCAATTTCATTTTTCTTTTCTTTTCCCTTTCTTTACATTAATTTTTTAGTAATAGTTTGCAGTTGACATGTAGATGAAGAAAGTGCTGGGTTGAACACTTGCTTTTCTAAAGATGTGATTAAATGTATGTATTATAAAGTTTTACAAAATCGTTTGCAATGATGCTGCCAAGTTCCATTCAAGTTTTAACTGGAATATTTTCCTGCAGTTACACTAGCACCTCATACATATAGGAGAAAAGTCACTTTGATAAAAAATGCTTTGTTGAGACATGCTCTTGTGATAAGAGATATTTATATACTACAAACCAAATAAAGCATTTTACGAAAGCAAAACACGTTCACTTAAGAAAACACAGATTTTAAAATCTTATCATTGAGGTAAATTTTAGTAAATTCTGTCTAGAGAAAATAATATTAAAGATACAATTAACTTGTACCATAATTAAGAGTAATGAGTTTTCAGCATTTTATGTTTCAAGGGACAGCAAATATATGAGAACATTTTAATTATTTCCTAAAAAAGGTTCTCATTGTTATATTTTCGGTCCGTTTCCTTTCATAATGCATATATTATTTTTATATAAAAGACATTATTTCTATGAAGACCACTCTTTAATCGATTAGCTAGAATATATTTATTTTAATACATTAATTGATTCATTTTTACTCGAAAAAAATGTTTTGAATAAATAGCTTTTAATACACTTATATATTGATCTTCCTTTTTTTCCAAAATTTCTATTTTGTATTTTCTACTGGTGTAATCATTACTCAGATAGTCAAACATTAAATTATTAAGTCAAATAAGGAATGTAGTTTTGTGCCCCTCAGTAGCTTTGCTTGTTCATAGTATACAGAGGAAGTGTAAACAAAACACAAGTTTATTTTGAGCAGAGTTAAGTGTGGTCTGAATAAAGTTTATACACGATAGCATATATGCTTTTTTTTACGTACAGAATAATTAACACCTACAAAGATCTTGTTATATATCTATATTGATGTACGTCATCTGATATCGAGCAAAAAGATTGTAAATTAGAGAAAAACATTGGGGGTGCGTGATCAAAAGTTATCTCAGAAAAAGGGTCACAAATAAGACGTTAATTTAATTCTACATATTTTCTTTTCTAATCAGGCAGAACTGACCAAAGCATTACTTCATTTAATCGCAGGAAAGGCGAAATTGAGAGCAATTTACGAATGCTTTCTTTCTGTAATTCAATAAACATGGCAGTAGCAAAGATCGTAAAGAGTTGGAGGGAAACACTTAATCAATTGTTCAAGAGTAAGTGTCAGTGTTAATATTTTTATCATGACTTTTGTTTTTATTATTTCTTTTTCTCTTATATAACCAAAATCTCTGGAAATGTAAGAATTCCTTGCAGTTAGAACACAAAATTTTAGTGGAGTAGTATAGCTGTTTATTATTATCATTATTATTATTAAAGGAAAAATTACATCTACATCTTAATGACATAAGCCTTTCTGGCTCATAGTAAATTTTTTTATTTTAATTTATATGAATATACATATCACTTGTTTAGCGTGTTTACAGCGTCTGTTATTTTAAATAAGAATAGATAAAAATAAATAGAGGAATAAATAACTTTAATTATTTAATGTATATATTAAGTGTAAAAGTTGTTTTATCCCGAATCATGAAAATGTCCCCATAGAGATATGTTTTATACATTAGATCAGACAATTATCGCAAAAGAGTATCATATCATACAATTGTATCAAAGCAGGACCTGAGCTGGCACCATCGTATCCCCAGATTTAACATTATGTAAATGAGCTATGTCGCCTTCCAATCGCGTTTTTATTATCCCGGGAAGAAAATATATACCAATTTTAGGTAACTTTATTCATCTAAGTAAAAATGATCAATCGAAAGTCATTCTCCTGTAAATTAAAATCGGAAATCGAAACAAATTTCGAGAAAGCTAGTGTTCATTTTATTTTCCTAATGTGTATCCATATATTTTACTTTGCACTATTTTGATTTATTTATTTATAACTGCCAATTGTATAGCTGTTTTAAACAGAATCTGCTCAGAGGATCAACGCCTTGATGTAGTAATGAATAATTGTAGAATAAATTTTAAAAATTTAAAAAGAGGATAATATTCCTGTTTAAGATTAAATGCCACAATCGTTCGTCCTGTACTCCATCATCAGTAATCACATTCTCTTTACAAAGAGAATTCTTATAAAATATAAACATCTCTACTACAAAAAAAATCTTGAAATTCATCAAGAGATTTCTGTCGTTTCGCAATGCCATTTTAGACTTGGGTTTCACTCCCTGAATTCACCCGCAAAAATATGTTGATTATCAAAGTTAATTCTTAAACTTTTGAAAACAAATCTTCAAAGACAAGTTTTTCTGCAATAATTTTCATTCCCTTTGGTATGTTAGGACTACGAGTCAACATATCAGAAAAGTGCGTTATAAAAAAGGGGTTTCGTATAAAATATCCGTAAACTCTAGAACTGTACAAATACGAAACAGGAAGAACGTACAATACATACATTAATATTAAGAAATATAAATTGTCTGTTTGTTTTATTTGCAAAGGGAGGTCTATAAACTAGATGTTAACTGACATCATAAAAATATTGAATGAAGACCAAGAATAAATAATGCAATAACTCTAAACCAAAAGAGACTGACAGACTATTTCAAGTAACATTTCGTCTTTTGAATCGATGTTATAGTTTTTAACCAGGTTTTCAACGAAAACTTGTTATTGTAATGCTGAAGTCGGCGGGCAGGAGGGCAGCCGGGGAGGGGGGCGTCAACTTTAAGTATCCGCTCAATAACTTGAGTTTGCTTTGGCCTATTGACACCAAACTTGGTGTAAGGGTAGCTTATATCAAGAGGTAGCTTGGGATTGCTACCCAGGTGTCTGTGATTAAGGTCAAGGTCGCTGTTGCTAAAAATAAAAATTCAGTTTCCGCTCAAATACTTGAGTTTGCTTTGGCCTATTGAAACAAAGCTTGGTGTATGAGTAGCTTATATCAATAGGCAGCTTGGAATTGCTACCCAGGTGTCTGTGATCAAGGTCAAGGTCGCTGTTTCTAACAATAGAAATTCAGATTCCACTCAATAACTTGAGTTTGCTTTGGCCTATTGACACCAAACTTGGTATGTGGGTAGCTTATATCAAGGGGCAGCTTGGCATTGCTACCCAGGTGTCTGTGATTAAGGTCAAGGTCACTGTTGCTAAAAATATAAATTTAGTTTCTGCTCAATTACTTGAGTTTGATTTGGTCTATTAACGCTAAACTTGGTGTAAGGGTAGCTTATTTCAAGAGGCAGGTTGGGATTACCACCCAGGTGTCTGTGATTAAGATCAAGGTCGCTGTTGCTAAAAATAAAAATTCAGTTTCCGCTCAAATACTTGAGTTTGCTTTGGCCTATTGACACAAAACTTGGTTTAAGGGTAGCTTATATCAAGAGGCAGCTTGGAATTGCTAACCAGGTGTCTGTGAGCAAGGGCAAGGTCGCTTTTGCTAAAAAAAGATATTCAGTTTCCGCTAAATTACTTGGGTTTGCTTTGGCCTAATGAGGCCAAACTTGGTGTATGGGTAGCTTATATCAAGAGGCAGCTTGGGATTGCTACCCAGGTGTCTGTGATCAAGGTCAAGGTCACTGTTGCTAAAAAAAGAAATTCAGTTTCTGCTCAATCACTTGAGTTTGCCTTGCCATATTGACAACAAGCTTGGTGTATGGGTAGCTTATATCAAGAGGCAGCTTGGCATTGCTACCCAGGTGCCTATGATCAAGGTCAAGGTCACTGTTGCTAAAAATAGAAATTCAGTTTCCACATAATAACTTGAGTTACCTCTGACCTCTTGACAGCAACTTTGGTTTGTGGGTAGCTTATATCAAGGCGCTACTCGTGATTGCTACCCAGATGTCTGTGATCAAGGTAAATGTTATTGTTGCTAAAAATAGAAATTCAGTCTCCGCATAATAACTTGAGTTTGCTTAGACCTATTGGCACCAAATTTAGTATGTGGGTAGCTGATATCAAGATGCAACTTGGGATTGCTACCCAGGTGTCTGTGAACAAGGTCAAGGTCACTGTTGCTTTAAAAAAGAAATTTTGTTTTCACGTAATAATTTGAGTTTGCGTTGACCTGTTGACACCGAACTTGCTGTGTGGGTAGCTTATATTAAGATTCAGCTTGGGATTGCTACTTAGATATCTGGGAGCAAGGTCAAGGTCACTTGCTTACAATAGAATTTTCAGCATCTTCTCAATAACTTCAGCACACTTTGACCTATTGATACTCAACTTGGCATGTGTGTAGCTTACATGATAATACAACCTGGCATTGCTACTCATGTATCTGATTTATTTTTATTTTGAACTATTGAAACCAACTTTCTGTGTTGGTACCAAAATAACAGCATCATTTTTACTTCTCTGCCACATCTTTCTTCCTAATTCCTGTCACATCAATACTTGGTCCTTGAAAACCTGGTTTTCGTCGCATTGCAGCGCTTCTTGTTTATATTTATTGTATGTTAATGTCAGAAAATATACTCATGATCATGTTTATACGTTATAAATCTAAATGAATTTTCCGCTACTGTTGATGACGGTATTATATACGATATTTACATTGTTCTTAACCTTCGGTCTTATCTTCGTCACATGAAAGTAACAAAACATGTCGAAGATATATAGGATATTTGTTGTTGTTGTTTTTCTCTGTGTGATCGAAAATTTATTTCACGAGTGAGCATCAGATGAAATATTTCATGAGTGGCGTAGCCACGAGTGAAAATGTAAAAAAATCTGACGCTCTGCGTTCAAATGGTTAAAAAATAGAAACTGATTTACCTTCAAAAACTTGAAAGTTAGGCACTGATTGGCTGATTGAAAGGTCATGAGAAGGTGACCTTCTTTTGGTGACTTTCAGATGCTAATAGCAGAGCGTTATTTAGGAGATTATTTTTAATCAGACTGTTTTCATCCCAAGGTGCGATCGCATAACAACAACTGATAACTGTGTTGAAAAGCATGATATCTATATCTAGTCAATAATTGATAAATTGTCAAATTCAAATGAAGAATCATTGTCAAAATCTTTAGGCATTAGCCTTAAAAGTCCAGATCTTTCAGACATTCTGTTAATTTTTACAAGTTTTTAACTTTTTGAAGTTGTTAGCAGACGGCCTTTTTGTTGTTGTTATGTGTTTACCTTCATGAACATTGTTTGTAAATAAACAAAGGGAAATTACTGTGTAGATAAGTGAATGGGGTGCACTTTGGGGGAAAAAGTAGTACGGCACAGTGAAATATATCTTTTGTAAATTTCACTAGTGGTTTATCAGAATATAATCTACTGTTATATTACAGTAAAGCACTGGAAAGTATGGAATCAAAGTAATTATTCTGATAATTTGACATCCATTTTAATAGACTTATACATTTTTAGAAAAATATTAATTTGCTAAACTTGTTCCGTCGAATGGTACGTTTGTTAATTGATAGTTACAGATAATTTCCTACTTGGCGAAGTAAGCTCTTAATTTTATCCAGACTTCCTATAACTATATTGACAAATAGCACAAAAATATACTCATCAGAATTAATAAAGACATTTTAGCAGTGTATTCAAATATTGAAAATACAATTCTATGCTTTGTTTTCTGCATCAGGAATTGCATCGTCGGATACCCACGTCCAGTCCGTAACGTTACTCTCCATTCATCAGCCGTACACTGTAGTGATAATGACATGAAGTGCCGTGGGTATCCGACGATGTGGGAATTGACGTATGCGTCTTGTCGTTATTCTTACCGTCTTTCATTCTGTCTGTCCAGCTGACATTATATGGTGTTTTGGACATTTCTGTTTTAAACAATCAACTACTGAAAAGTATACGTTGATATTAATGAATATACCTTTATTGTATTTCGATTGTTTTGGTCTTATTGATAAGATAGTGGTTTAATGTGGTATTAATGAAGTTTGCTTTGATACACTTACTTTGATTAAATAGTTCACTATAGCATTTTTCAAAGATGAAATCGCGGATGACATTGCTAATCATTTTTTTTCAATAGACTAAGAAATGAGTTACAGCCAAATAATATTGAACTTTAAATGATCTAGAAAAAAGAACGCAAAAACATTTAATGTTGTAAAAATATTTAATCTAGTCAAATTAATTGTAAGTCCTTTATTTTTATTATCTATGATAATTTAGATACATATGTTCTTCGACATTAATAATGAACTACTTGGAAGGTTTTATAAATTAGTAACTGATCCCCATTAATTTGGTCGAGAGAACACATCTGTCTGAAAATAAACACAAACATGAATTTTAGAAGAGTTCATATGCCACCCAGGTTGCATTAACAGGGAACTATGCACACATATTTTTCAAATAATCTGGTGGCAAAAAGCTGGAAAAATACCTGACACTAAGTAACAATTTTATTTATCACTTTTGCGCTTTGTAATGTTACTCACTGTCGTAATTATTTATATTTCATTTCAATTGGTGTCAGTCTTATACCCTCAAGTCTCTAAAACTTCCCACAATTTAAACAACTCCATAATTTTTTCATTCTATTTCTTCTTCAGCTGTATCTGTCGGTGTCAGTTGTTACACGCTAGTTGCTATATCTCTGGAACGTTATTACGCCATTTGCCAACCACTAAGATCACGCCGATGGCAAACAATTTCCCATGCCAGACGAATGATCATTGGAATCTGGGTAGCAGTAATGATTTTTATGAGTCCTATAGCCGCTTTTCACAGTGTCATCGAAATCCGCACCGGAGTAAATGCCTGCAGGGAAATATGGCCACAGGTAATGTTAATTATAGACTTAACAAAGAAAAAAGATAAAGTCAAGAAATCAAACCAGAAGAGAAAGAAAATTCCAAACTACAGAAAGCAGACTCAGAAATCTGTAAATTGTGTTTTTGTTTTGATATTCTGTAATTTACAACAACCAAACAAAACATCAAAAGATGTATAATGAATTGTATACCCGATTAAACCCGTTTGAAAGTAACAGATAAAATATTTGTACAAAAAGATATTACGCAAATTATGTTGTCTGTACTACATTATTTTATCAGATGTTCGTGTGAAGATTTTCAGAAAAAATAATTAATTCAGAATCCTTTGTAATCCGAAAGGTAAAAAAGGTTGCAGAAATTACGATAAGCTTTAAGACTTGTATGTAGAGTGAAAATTCTATAGCTTGATATAATTTCAAGAAAATTCAAAACTGTACGTTTAAGTGAGCATTAAATAGAACAAAATGGAAGAAAATTGCTTTTCACAAAATAGTTTCTTGTTATAAACACTAATATGTTTGAAAGATTAAAAATTAAAATCTTGAGAAAGGACAAACGCAAATGAAAATATATACTTTAACTAAAATGTGTTCATAACAAAAGAAATGTACAGCTTTTTATTATATTAAATACATTTTTATAGATGTTATCATCATTTACTATAACAGACAAGAAACGGTAATGATTAACTCAGCTATATTTTTACCATCACTATAGCTGCTGTGAGGTCTATTAGGTCGGTGTATCAAATTTCTGAAAAATATTTACTTGATGAAAAAAACTATAAAAGAATAAAAGTGTTTTATTTCATTAGGCCTTGGCAGAGTATAAAGTTGAACTTGCCTACAATGTGGCTTTGCCTGTTTTCTTGCTGTTAATACCTCTGCTATTGATGGGTGTCTTCTATGGCTTAGTCAGCAAAAGGCTTTGGATATCGTCCTATCAGTGCAACTACACCCCAAGCATTGGTATGTATCTGATTGCATATATTTTTATCACTGATAAATTAATAAAGCCATTTAAAGCATTTCGCTGTTAAATACAAATTAACAAAATAAAAGTTAAAAGGTAAAATAGCAGAAACATTTCCAATGCGAAAAGTTAATTACCAAGGCGTGTAACGTTTCCCATATAAATTTTTAGTCTTCTAATTTAAAAATGGAAAGAAACTATATAAAAGTAGGTCTGTTTATAGTATACAATGCATTTGCCAATATTTAGTAAACACTAACAAATACGTTCTTCCCCAGATATGTCCACTGCAAAAGAGGGTCAAGGTCAAAGTTTCACAGTGAAGAAGGATAAATTCGGAATACGAACTATCGCAGATGTCAGCAAACGACCTTCCCTGCAATCTCACAATTTGACGAACCGGAAGAGAGTAATCCGAATGCTAGTTGTTGTTGTTCTGCAGTATTTTATATGTTGGACACCGCTATACCTTTTAAGTACTTGGCAAGCTTTCGATTTCAAATCGGTCTTACGTCACATTTCACCAATGACAAAGTCTCTAATGCTTCTGTTAGCATACACATCGTCATTTATTCATCCAATCACATACTGCTTTATGAACAGGTATTTCAGACAGGGTTTTAAGAGTCAATTTGATTGTTCTCACAACAGATACCTACCAACAGCGCCTTCAATCCGTGGGATAGATAACGGCAGGAAGTTAGTTAACAACGCTTAAAAGCTAAGATGCGGAACAGTTAGAACTTGAAATGTTAAAGAATGAACCTTCAGTGAACTGGTAATTCTAACTGCCATAAATGGTGCAAGTAGCTTTGAAAATAATATCTGCAATAAAATCTAAAGAGCAAGCAAATTAGTTCTTCGTATTCTCGTACCCCTTTTTCAAAATTAAAGGTGTTAGGCACTAGTATAAACATAGCCATGTCTCATTTCGAACAGCAAATTTCAATCAAATCAGAATTAGAATTTGATTTATTGAAATAATGGAACATTGGCGAGTGAATCTTGTATATGTTTGGTAATTTATATCACGTATTTTTGTACAGATACTTCTTTTCAATTCCATCTTATCAGAACCTTCTCAAGATACCTTAAGTGCATCAATTTTCCGATTCAAAATACACTTTGTGAATATGTACGAGCATGTATGTCTGACCACATGTTGTTTTAGCCGTAGAAAAAAATTTATATAGTGTCAAGAGCACTGAACACAATGCGTTAACCGTTCTTGTTTCTTCTTGCACGCACTAAATATGCTTCCTACGCTAGGATTTTGCATCGACATTTTAGTTAAAATCAGCATTCTTTATACAAGATATGTCTTTCGTCTAGAATAATTTGAAAACAATTGACCAACTGCTTTCAATCATGTTTTTCAAAACGTCAAAATAAGAAAATTTCTTTTCCTTAAATTTTCTTAGAGTTAATTTCAGCCTAGATTATTATTTGTTCACAGTAATAGTATCCATCGGAGTTGTTTAGGGGATATAAATGTTGTTATCTATAACATAAAAATATTAAATTTCAAATATCTATTCCTCTTGTGTATAAAACATATGAAAGGGGAAACTCTGAACTGCAAATCTGTTCACAATTTGTAGAATGGCATATTCTTATTATGCAAAATAACGTTCGTTTATACCTACGACGCCTTTGGGGATTATTGGCATCCTAATGAAATTGAAAGTAGTACTAGACAGATTAACAAACAATAAATGGACAGACATGCAATGAAATTTACAACTTGCTTAAAAAAATGTGCGAATGTTTGTCAGAAGAAACGTTTGCAATCCTTTTGAGAGTAGATCAAAATGATATCAGAATGTGAGTATATTTATAACCTTATGTAGTCATAACACTTTTGTCTGTAATTTATGATATTTTTGTCGCAATAAATATACCTAGTTTCTTAACGTTTACGAATAAAAACGTACGTCAAAGATGGTCGTAGCAGCAAAGTGGACTAAAGCATTTGATTGGTTAGAACGTTTTCGTAACAGATGGCTTATATCTAGTACGTTCAGTACTTACAAAGAAATTGGTTGAAAACTTAATATTATGTCAAACTAATTAAATTCGAGATGAGATGGAAATTATATGCCTGTAGCCAATGGTGTTGTATCTCGGTCGACAATGACAGCGGTTCGGTTCAAATCAGTAAAGATAGTTAAAAAAAAGATAACAGGCAAACTTGTTTAGAAGCTTGTCAAATATATTTGCATATCGTATTTGAAAAACATCCTTGCAACTTTGGCATACTTGCATACACAAAAATTAGCACTTTTTAACATAACAAACCTTCAGATAATCAGCTAGTTTATCTGATAACCCCTGAAATAAACAAATGTCGCGTTTACATTCATTTTTTTCTGTGTTCATACTTTGTACTTCAATGCTTGAATTACGCTAGCTTCTCGTTGTTGTTGTTGTTGTTCTTTTTTTTTTTAAATAAAACACGTTCAAAACATATAAATATGACCCTCTCGATTTTATGATTATTCGGTGTATGAGTAACTTAGCTAACTTAGTATTTCAGTACTCTGTTTCATTTTAGTTACGAAATGTCGAATTTACAAAATTGAGACAGTTTATGAGCACTAAATGTCTAGTTTCGTATTTTTTTTTTATTTTAATAAGATTTGAATGAACTAGCTGTAAATCGTAGAAACGCAATACAGTCTGTCTAAGCTTAGAAATGGAATTATCACTGCAGAGAGCAAAATCCGATAGATCTTAATATTCGTGTATCAAAGTGTATTGCAAACAATCTTACGTCACATTGTATCTGCTTGGGTACTTTAAATTGATATTCTGTCAAGCTTTACTTGCATTTAGCATTGAAATCCATTGTATTGAAATTAAAGGCAAAGTCCGTGTCTTTTTCACTGAGTATTACCTACAGCAAATACTTATAACATACATTTTATAAGCATCACCTGTCATTTACTTTTTATATTAATTCATGAGATCAATCGTTAGTGTCATTTTACAAATAATACAAAAATGGATTGTTTCCTCACCTTTTTGACAGAATTTGGAAGTCTCTCGTGCAAACTGGTTTAATCTCTCTCTCTCTCTCTCTCTCTCTCTCTCTCTCTCTAATAGTCTGTATTCAGAATATATCAGAACAGAACAGAACAGAACAGAACAGAAAGTTTATTTTGACGTATACAAAGTACATAGTCAATTACATAATACATTCATTCATACATACATATATACAATCACAAAATCAATGGATAGTCTGCAAATTTCTTGAAGGTGAACAGTTTAATCTATTTTGTTTCCTTCAGTATAGGATTTGACATAATCAGTTTAACATATATTACATAGTTTAATATTGGGTAACTAAATATAACTAATCATCTGTTAAATTAGAACTGTACGGTTGACCAGAAACATCCATATAACACTATTAGGCTTATAATAAATAACATCTTATTTACAACCTCAAACTATAAACATACATATATACAAACTAACTAACTAACACAGTCTGGTTGACCAAAGCAACCATATACACACTAACAGGCATATAATAAATAGCACGTTCAATATTTCAAGACAATTTTACACTAATCCGTAATATTAACAATCGAATTTCTTATAGACATTGCGTTTTTACAGTATAACCCTAATTTATAAAGAGCAGTCTTATTTTCTGTTTGTAACAATTCTAAAAACTTATATACACTTGGTTTGATATAATAATATTTTGCTATAAATTTTTTACGTAAATCTGAATAGATAGGGCATATAATAACAAAGTGGTATTCATCTTCTAAATCTAGTGAATGACAACATTGACAATATCTTTCGTTTCTAGGTATTCTATTTCTGGCATACCTTCCAGTTTGAATTCTTAGAGCATGTGCTGAAATTCTTAATCTAGTGATGTAACATCTTAATGAACTAGGTAAAATATCTAAATATGCTTCGTATCCAAAAACATTTTTAAAGCTTTTATACAAATCTAACACTTCGCTACTTCCCTTATTTACATTCCATCCTTGTATAAAACAATCTATCACTCTCTCCTTAAATATATATACAAAATTTTTATCAATAGCGCATGGATTGTCCCAAACATATATAAATCCGAAGTTACATAATAGAGCTTTAACATTGGTCACCCAGTTTTTAAATCCTTTGTTACAATGTTCCAATGACATTAAATAAACACGATTTAATATAATATTGTCACTATTTATTAGTCTTAACCAATATTTTATCATGGCTACATAACGCTTAATATACAATGGGTATCTGCCCAATTCACCGTACACACCAACAGAACAAGTACTATTTCTAACCTTTAATAAATGTTTGCAAAATTTCAGATGGATTCGTTCAATGACTTTTGACTTTGTATAACCCCAAATTTCTGCTGCGTAGTTTAATATCGAACCAACAAATGCATCGAATAATTGACATAAAACTTTAGGCCTTAACTTAATCTTTTTACAATTAATCATTAATAAATTCAATGCCTTAAGAGCCTTTCCAGTGAGATATTCCTGATTTAGCGTAAAATTTCCAGTATAATGAAAAACAGTTCCTAAATAGTTAAAATCGTTCACTACCTCTAGCTCTTTCCCATTATATGCCCAATGTTCATTTAACAATAATCCCCCTCTTTTTCTAAATACCATAATTTTAGTTTTTTCAGTATTAACTTCTAATTCCCCTGCAGTTCCTCCTTTGACTTTCCTAAAATTACCATGTCGTCTGCAAATAATAACAAAATTAATACAATATCATCAATGACTAAACCAGAATCTACATCATCTTGCAAAAAAAGCTCTAAATCTTCTACGAAAAGTGAGAACAAAATCGGTGACATTATCTCCCCTTGTTTCAATCCTACAGCATACTCAAAATATTCCGAATAGTTATTACAATTTCTAACAAATGACTTAACCTTTTGATACATGTCCCTCACTATTCTTAACAATTTACCCTGGATTCCATTCTTATAGAGCTTTAACCATAGTGCACTTCTATATATAGTATCAAAACATTTTTTCATATCAACAAATACACAATATAATCTCTTATTTTCATTTAAATACTGTTGTACAACATTAAGTAATATAAATAAAGCATCAGTCGTAGATCGGCCTTTCCTGAAACCAAATTGTGCATCTGATATAATATTATTTTGTTCACAAAATGTTACAATTCTTTTATTCAAAATAGTGGTGAATAATTTCGAAAAACAACTAACGAGCGTAATACCTCTGTAGTTATTCACGTCATTAATGTCGCCCTTTTTATGTAAAGGGACGATAACACCTTCGGTCCATTTTTCCGGAAAATAACCAGAATCTAAGATGGCATTAAAAATATCACAAACATGTGAAGATAAAATATCAATGCTTTCTATAAGGTATTCATTCATAATATAATCACTACCCATAGCCTTTTCTCTTTTTAAACATTTTACACATTCTAAAATTTCTGCAACAGTAATGCGCTGATTTAATTGATCGAAATCGGCATTTGAACTATTAAAGTGACTGTCATATCCGCTAAAAAACTCTTCAGCTTCCGGGTTTGTGCATTGCGTAATATCATTGGCCAACTCCGAAAAATAACGTTTGAAATCGTCCGTAGAAATGTTATGTTTATTTTTGTTATTACGTTTAAAATATTTCCAAAATTGTTTAGGCTGTGCATTTTTTAATTTGCCGATTTCTATCAACTTTTTATTTTCAGCCGACTTACGCTTTTTATTACATAACTCTTTATAATCTTTTTTCAAAACACAGAATTGTTCTCTACTATAACTAGATTTAAGCCTATTAAAAACACTTAACGCTTCTAGGTATCTCCTTCTAGCAAGTATACAATCATAATCGAACCACTCTGCATGATTAACTATCGGTTTATCAGTAAAATACGATGACTTATTGTTAAAATTACATGACTTTGAGAACAATGGGTCCGCTACATCTCTAACAATATTTGTAAATTTGCTCAAAATATCGTTCACTGAATCCCTGCTTGTGATGTTAATATCATGGGTCAATCGATTTAACTCTGGTAATTTAGATATAACTCCTGCTCGAAAAGTATGTTTAAGATTCTCTTTCCATTTGTACCTGACCTCATTTTTTACCTCAGAGACATCAACATAAAAATTACATCTCAATGTAAACAAAACAGGTGCATGATCGCTATATTCATTGAATGAGTCTATACAAAAATCACACAATAGGGGAAAGTCTTTATCTCTCGCCAACAATAGGTCAATCACGGACGCCCCGTTTTTGTTAGCAAATGTGTACATACCACAGTTAAAATCATGTCCAATTCTACCGTTACAAATACGGAAACCGCTAGACCGACAAAGATCAAGCAATTTAGTCCCAAAACTGTTACATATATTATCATGTGAGGCCCGGAAGAGGTACGTGTCGGGAACATAATCATCATCATCAATATTACTAATATAAGTATCACATGTTATAAAGTCATTTTTCTTACCCACTCTACTATTCCAATCACCTACTAAGTATAAATGCCCTAAATCTTCAAAATCGTGTATATCATTTTGTAAAATATCAAATAAATCAACATTAGCAATATTATACATTGGCGAATCTTCACACCATATATAAACTCCACAAACATATACATCTTTTTCAAAATGAAAATATCTATGATCTAGTTTTAACCAAACTAAAGTGTCAAAATGAGTTCTGACGATTTCGATTCCCGGTGCTAAATGATTCTTGTAATACACTACGACGCCCCCGCTACACCGTCTTGCATTGCGATTCTGACATTTTCTATAAAAGTTATGTGCAGTGTAGCCTGAAAGTTCCACATCACTATCCTTGTTTGTCCACGACTCGTATAAAAATATAATGTCATTGCCTGAAACTAAATTAACAAAGTCTGGTGACTGTTTCTTCACACTCGTAAGCCCATTAATGTTCCATGAAATGAGCTTAAGCTCACCTTCGTCGAATCCCTAGGAATCCGCACCTACCGCTACCCGCTTCCCGTCTACATATAGCGTGTCATAGGACAGCCATGCCCTCTTACCAGCCCTTTTTGCTTCCTTCAGTTTTGGCAGCAACAACCTTCTTTTATCGTTAACCTCCTTCGGAAATTGTTCGTGCATAAAAAAGTTCGTACCTTGGAGGTGTTTCCATTGTTTCCGTACAAATTCCCGTTCCTTAAACAACGTAAACTTCGCAACGATATTTCTCTTTTTGCTCCCTGACTTTGCTCCCATACGATGTACTCTCTCAAACTGAAAACGGTCAACTATATCATTGTTCTAGAGGACAGATTTAGGATTTGGAACTGTCTCCAGCGCTTGATCTGTTCTTTGCGAGGCTTCTGTTGTTTTTTTGTTGATTTTGTCTGTTTGGTTGATCTTTATTTTGTTGTAACCTTCTGGGAAAAAATGGGTTTTTGACTTTGAAATTTAGAGGCTTCTGTCGCTTCTTTTGCTTTTTGAGTTCAGTGTAAATGACTTAGGGTCCTTTTATTTTGGTGCAACAAGTTTCGAAACAATGTTTTAAAATCACTTGAATTAAGAAAATATAATTCATTTGAGTTTATTGCTTCTCCGTAAAGTATATCTGACATATGAATCCTGATTTGTATGCATTTTATCGATTTGCAAAGACATTGTTCTAGTCTGAGTAAGGGGATTCAAAACATAATCTGTATATTCCTGTTACAATGAATTTGAAGAATTTTGAGTAAATTTCACAATTTCATCAATAAATTATACAATGAACGAAATGTGTTTTTCTTTGCAAATATGAAAGGACAGTATGATGAACACATAGGAAAACAAATGAAGTGCACTTTTTGTAGTAGATAAAATTTTAAGTGTTCGAGGCATGTTAATTGTTTCAATATTTTTGTTCAGTTTCTTTTCATTTTTTTAAAAGAGTTTTATTTTTTTTAGATGCGAATTAGAAAACAAATATACACCTATTTAACATTTTTCATGTTTACACAGATAGTATAAAAGATCGCGTGTCTCTCATTGATTTTTATGAAAAAGATAAAATCAATAAATATGATGATCATATTTTCAGTTACTTTATTTTGAGCATTTCTGAGTCCCATTCAGAACAAATAAAATAAAAGGAGAAAATATATATGTATGCTGTACAAAAGGGCAAATATCTGACTGTACTGTTTCCTAGATCAATCTATTAGAAATTAATCATAGAATATGAGAATTTTTCGGGAATTCAGAAAAGAATCTAGATGAAAAGAAAACATCATCTGTAGAAAAAAGTAATTCCATTTATTTTTTTTTTTTGGCAATTCATTGCATTGTTTCCGGACAGAAATTTTACATGTCGTTCAGCCAATCAATGTGCACAAATCGATAATCCCCAGTCTGACTCCGTTGCTATCCATCTCCGACAAACTTAGCGTGTTGGGCATTGCACTTATTAAGTCAAATATTTTTATCATTTACAGAAAAATGTGCCTTAATTGAAGAGAAAAACTTTTTAAAAGCAATATTTAACTTTTCATTCACACTTTCATTCACACTTAAAAATGACATTGTTAAATCATTAACGATAATGATTGTAAAATTTATAGAAAATAAAACAAAATAATAGACACACTGACATTATTTCCAAAAATGGTTTGTTTCTCTTATTTTCTGTGACTCTGTTTACGAAACGTTCGTCTGATCATCTCAGTTTTGTTACATTCTGAATTTGAGTACTAGTAAATAAAATAAAGAAAACTTAATCATAAATATTTTCCGAAAAGTAGGTAAACGGTAAACAAAAATAATGTTGTTGTGACATATTTCTTTCCAATCAGGTAAGTGTTTACATATTGGCAAAGCTTCCTTTATTCTCTGACATAAGTTTAGTTTTAAAATTTTTCATGAAACTATCGTTTTAAAAGTAGTTTAGTAATGGCAGCTATGTTCCGAAAACAAAGAAAAATGTTCTCCCCGTGTTGCATTTCGTTAGTATCGTGTTTTCCTGATTTTTTTATTCCATCATCATTAATTATGTTAAATGACTTATGTGAAATAATTGTATGTTTGAAAAAAAAATAACAGCTGTAAAGTCCAGTTAAAAGTAGCATTTAGAAGCAGTATTTAATTTATATTATTTATAATCTTCGGTGTGTGACAAAGATGCGAATTTTTTACTATACGATTAAAGTCTCTTTGTACTGCTTAATCATACATTCAGTTTGGCTTCAACTTTAATTTGATACTAACTGCATTTGTTCAGAGTTGCTGCCGGTTTCGTTCGATTTGCATGCACAAGAATTTCTCTACTGTACAGTCCTTCACAAACTTTAAGAAACCATATTTTCACTGTGCAGTTCCTTTACTCTCAGCACTGGGTTACTTTTTACGCGAATATATTTTGGTATTGTCCGCGTCTTTGAGTATTCTAAAACACGGAGCTATATTGCATGATTTCAAAATATATTGACTTACCACAGATTCTCAAACTGTTATTGTATAATTTCTTTATTTTGCCCCTATGAGAATTCAAAAAAAAAGTTATAACATTTTCCTGGATTCATATTTTTCTACTTAGCTTAATCCCAAAATATTTTTATTCAAACTAATACATGTCTCATGTATTGATATTTTATCCATTGCCACACAAATAACGGAAGGAATGCGATCGATCCTCTAAGTTATGGGCGGCCTATTGGGACTGGCAAATGTTTTGATTTTAGTGAGAAGTGACTTTAGCCTCAAGGCGAAGCAGGAATAGGCACCATACAAAACATCAATGATAATTAGCAGTGTATGTTTATTTTACATTTTAGGAGCACACGAAAAATTAATTAGAATATCCCTCCCCTGACACATCACAGAATGTTTTAGCAAGTTATATAAGTGGGAGTTCTAAATGCGACATTTTCACCCTTGTTCCTGTCTGATCTAATCCTTTCTCGTATATAAAATATCTGTTCAACCGACCTTATGGTTAGCGGGAGTGTTGGGTCAAATAGGCATTTTGTGTTTATTAAATTGTTTTAATGGCAGACATCTAATAATTGTCCCCTTTACTGTGTGTTTTGCCATTAATAAATTCTTACTAATTAGATATTTAATACAAATTTGTCTAGACCATTTAATTTCAACGGAATTAGTCTTTTCTTCTTTTTATTTTTATTGACCCTAAGGTACTAGACTCATAAATAACTTTCTTGAACCCTCAGTGAACTAAGCTTTTACATAAGAAATATCCTATCTTAAGACAAACTACAAAAATAAAATATTGGACACCTTTACCATGATTTTCAAGATAACAAGAATTGACTTCAAACCTCACAAGACTGAATGGGCCTGATCATCTGACCATCCAAAACACTAGCAATGCCGTAGGTAACCATTCACAGTACAAAAACCTAATGCCTGTTGATAAAATAAAACCACATTAAGCTCAACTAAGATTGAGAACTAAAAACTACGATGAGGTATGAAATAAAAGCAAAATTGCATATAAATGTTGTTGATTTCAAATTTTGCTGTAATTATTCCTATTCATATACTGCTCTGAACAATAAGCTAAAGTATTAAAGAGGTTTAAAATGTAGTTTTGAAAAATCGCTGAAACCTAAGTAAACATGGCCAAAGGCTTTATAAGAATGTAAATATGTTTAAAATTTATTCCAATAAATGTTCATATTCTTAATCCCAAACAACTAAAGAAAACAAATGTCTCGTTAAGAATTTGAACTAGGAGTGAAAATGTCTTAAGACTACACATAATTATTGGTATTTAATACTCTTCAGAGTGGAGGTAAGGCATTATGGAACTGAAACCTAAAAATACATTAATGTGAATAACGAAAGTATAACATATATATTTACGTATATTTGCAAATGAACTGTCTGGTTTTGTGCTTTCGATTCTTCGGTTAATGACAAAATAAAATAATAAAAAAGAAATAGTTTCACTATTATTGTGCAAATGTATCTAGTACTTGTATTCTCAGTCGGCCTTGTATTTTCTCATGGCAAAGCAAATTTTGAGGACGTCAATAATGTCATCCAAAATAATACAGTTAAGAATAAGAAAAAGACGAAATCTTAAAGCACTTTTAACATTTGACACAAAAAACGACTTTACAATTGTTAATTCCCGTTTTTAGTTAGTTTGTTTGTTGGTGGCATTTTCCGAAGTTTACTCAGAATCATTATTTAAATGTTAGTTGCAAACAAACATCTGGAAATCATGTACCAGATCTAGTCGCTTATTATATATCGCAGGTACCAAGTTCAATTCAAATTATTTAAAAAGCAACATAATTCCGTTGTCTCTTTCAACTATATCATTCGGTATTAGTTGTGACGCAAGCGTCTGAATTTGTCTGGAGAGTTATTTTGTCATACTTCAAAGTTTCGAGAAGTTCTACAATCTTTCAGGTAGTATTTAATTTCAAATATCGGGGCTGGTATGGCCGAGTTTTAGCCGTACGAAATGAGTGCGGAGTAAATTATCGCCTTCGCGGTGCTTACGTCTGTGGCAATGCCTAAATTTACAACAATGTAACCCAGGTTTAAGCTAGTTCGTTCTTTCTTTTTTGTAAATTTGCATCTCAAAGGAAAATCCCTTTAGTAGACCTCTATCAGAAATTTCAGGAACCATACCTTTGGCCACACATATTAGCTAAGTGCAGTTCGTTTGCAGTCCTTGCAAAACTGTATATACAGTATACAGTATATTCAATAAATTCTATCGGTCGGCTTTTTGAGACCACCGTTGTCGATAACAATGAAGACATGACAGAGGTATCAGGTGGTCAAAGGTAGGGAAAAGGACATATAAATGAACTGTTTCAGTAATTTATTTTTGAAATTGCATTATTTTCATTTGTTTCTCGACATTCCTCACACTACATCATCGTGTCTTTTCAATTGTTAATTCAAACTTTGGTCGAAAAAACCATTAATCAACAAATATATCATATTTCTTGAAGATTTAAATTCAACGGTGACATCCATGTTCAATCAATACATGTGTGTATAAATGAATACAATTAATGTTATCTTATTTGTAATATTTAATGATATTTGCTTTTTGGGCTGTAAGGGTATTTCACGAATGTCTTTTGGTGATTTAAATTTCTTGAAATGAAACATTTTATCACCGAATAAACTTTGAAATGATTTTCATTGCGTGTGTGAAATAAATATAAGGAAACTTTGTGCAAATCTGTCAAAGATATTTTTCTGTAATGAAAACTTTTGTTACTATGGAAATAGCGTGTTCCTTTTCGATCACACGTACAACATGGAACTCTATTCCTGCGGAAGATGGGTCACTATTATCGTAAACGCTCGAATATAACAAGCACTTTTTTTCAAGAATTTTCAGTGTCCACAAAGGGGTGCGTATTATACACGAGGGTGGGCCGTCAGACAATTTTTTCCAACTTGAAAACCCGTAAAATACAGGCCAAGAGTCAATAATTTCTGTCCAAATGATCATGTTTTTTCTTTGGTGCACCTTCTTTTTGGAGACTGTTATTAAGGGGAGAAAACCAATGTCATCAGTACTAAAAGTACGGTATCAAAAAAGCCGTTATAACGCCGTTTTTTTTTTTCGTTTTTTCTTTTTTTTGTTTTTTTTTTTTTGGTTTTTGTTTTTGTTTTTTTTTTCTCTTAATGTATAACTGCTAAAGATTCAATCATATACCCAATGCTTACCTGTATTATACCCGTCAATATTCGCACTCACACAATTATTGACCAATTAATTTGATAAAGGTGTCGTCCGTATATTGTTCAACAAACATAATAATTAGTGTCATTTGATGTTGCCATAAATACGAGATGTTTGTTAACACATCCAAAAGGTATTGAGAAGTTGTTGACACTTTGAAATAATGCCATGTTTATTCGATATTTCCGAAAGAAATAGTTTCTAGCACTAATTGTCCTTAATGAAAAAAATAGTTAAATGCAACCGTAGCGACATTCATGCGATGTAATTGTTACGCGCACCGACAATGGCCGCTTCCTGAACGAACAACAGGGACAAATGGTAACTCTATTTCCAGACGAAATTTGTGTGCGTATTATATTCCAATGGAAGCTTTTTTCCCCAGATCTTGAGGCCAGACCAGGGGTGCGTTTTATGTTTTATACACGATAGCGTACAATATTCGAGCGTTTACGGTAAATGTCTGATCTTGTTTCCTCTAGGAAAATAAATCACTATTTAAAAATGCCTCAAGTTATTTCCTTTCGGAACCTTGGTCACTTATGTCTTATGTTATTTTCTTATGGAACATGGCTCATTATGAAATGTCTCATGTCGTTTCCTTTGGTAACAAGGATCACTATTTAAAAATGCCTCATGTTATTTCTTTTCGGAACAAGGATCGTAATTAAATATTTCATGATATTCCTTTTGGAACATGAATCACTTTTTAAAAAATGCCGCACGTGGTTTCCTTTGGGAACACGGATCACTAGTAAATGCCTGATGTTATTTCGTTTGAGAATATGGGTCACTACTAAATGTGCGATGTTATTTTCTACGGGAACACGGAACATTATTGAAAGTTTTATGGTATTTTTCCAGGGAAGATGGATCACTATCAAACTTCTCATATTGATCTTTGTGTGATGATCATTATGGATGAGTTTCATTACGTTCGTGAGGTATCAACCTTTTTAATTATAAAACCTCTAAATGAAAAAAGGCACGAAAAAACAAACCACAAATTGACATATTCAATTCACAAATCACGGATGTTTCAATAAGCTTTCATTTAAGAAAACACTTTAAGTCTAAAACCCAGTATTTGAGAAAATTCTAAAAAGTCTTTAGACTGAAACTACAAATACATATTAAAAAAATTTCAGAAAAAATAATACAGTCTAATGCAGGTAGCACCATAAATAAGTCAAGATGATACTATTCTTAGAAATACCGGTAGTTTCTCTTAATTAACGAGCTTCCTTTATCTGGTTGCGTGAGTAACAGATTATACAAATGTTTCCTTTAGGAGAGTCAAAGTTTTAGCCAGATTCCCCATCATAAGCGTTATTTAATTATGATACATTTAAGCCTCAAAATGAAAATAACCCAACTTAAATTGAAATACTTTCACCAAAAAATGAAACACAATTATTCTAATACCACCATAGATTTCAACAACGTTTAAGCCCATAAATCCCGCCAGGATGGTAAAAGTCGATATTTTTCTACCTCTGAGATATCAAAAGTCTTTACTTAAAGCTTGCTTTGTGAAATTACTACATTATAAAGCAACTATAACTTTTGTATGATTTCATGCATGGATGATTTCTTTGGTTTTATAATTTATTAGTTAGGGATGGTTTCAGTTTTTCTCACGACATAAGAAATGCAATATAATTGCTAAACCATAACATAAAAAACTAATTTTAAAATACAAGAGATAATGCTTTTTAAGCTATAGATCTCTTTAATAAGGGTATTTTAAACTAATTTTAGAATAATTTCCTGTATCTATATGAAAGCCGTTAATTTGCCACTCTTGGTATTAACTTTATATCGTTAAACCCCAGTATGATTATAAACACATCTAATTATATAAAGCTTGTAAAATGTTTTACACAGAGTTTCGACATTGATGTAATAAGGAGGATCGGATGAAAGTTTGAATATCAACCCTTTTTATCTTACTTTTCCAAGAATATTATCATAAGTCAAACACTTGTACTTCAGTATTTATTTGCATGATTTCATGGTCATAAAATCTTAGAGCAACGCACTTATCAAAATGCAACTGTAGTATGAGCACCAAATGTCAAGATATTTGTTCATTTGAATGTGAACCCAATAAACAACGTGTAAATCGTAAAAAATCTAAAAAAAAAGTTCTAAGGAAACACAAAGAACTAACTCAGAAAGAATGAACATGTTTTCTGTTCTTCCTTTTGACTTGATATTTTGCCACACATTTTCTATATGTTGCTTTAATAATCTTATTTACTGAATTAACATGTTTTTCCATAGTCTAATTTACAGCTTATTTTGTTCATCGCTTTAATATAGCGTTTTAGTAGGGAATTGGTTTAAACTTTATAAGATATTAAAACCTTTTTGAAATATTCTGTAAGATTTAAAGCCGTACCTAATTTACTTCTATATTGCGGAACATCATAAGAACTGAAGGGTTGATACTTAGTTAAAAGGTCTACATTTATCGAGTACAAGGACACACTTAGAATGACGTTAATTTGATTTTGTATCTCATTTTCTCTAGACATGCAATTGTTGTAGGAGAGTTTATCTACTATTTCTAAAGAGGACAGGAAACAGATAATGCCTGAGGCTTCTTTTCTAAATGAAATTAACCTGTCCTAAATTGGTAAAGGCTGGTCACTTAGGTGTTGGACAGTTTTTGTTTAGTTGTCATGAAAATAGTTCTGTACATAATTCTGTATTTCAATGTACATCTGGTATAACTTTGTAAAAAAGCTTTAACGTACATATATTTTTTTTTCAGTGAAAGAACAATTTTGTACTCAGTGAGCAGTGTTCTGACATTGTTAATAAAAGGCCTTCTTATCTATTCCATTCCAGTGGCAAAGCCAGAGGCGTAAAAAAGTAATCTGTCTGGCCCCCTTATTAGAACTGATTTCCCTGCCACTGAAAAAGTCAATTTATTTCAGAACGATAATGCCTATTGGTACGTGAAAATTGACCATCATAAGAACATATTTCTATCGTTGCAAACATTGATCACAATTGCAAACGCCACACTTTATCACACGCATTTTTCGATGAATGTTAAACGATTTCAAAAGATGGAAACAGGGAAGAAAATGCTGCTCATAAAGAAAAATGTATTTACATTACTAGAAAAAACACACTTTGCCAGTTTCAAGTAAGATCAGTGTAATTAATAGATTACGTTAATGTTGTCTAATAAGACTATTATTACATAATTCTTAATCCACTTCACCAGAAATCACAAGAAAGGTTCTTTACGCAAAACGTTAAACATTTATTCCCTGGAGGCCATCATGGCCATAATTTGTGTCAGCACAAGTGTCATATAAATATTAAATGGCAAACAATAAATTTAATGCTATTAACCATTACCACTTAAAACAGTCCGCATTCCTTGAGAACTTTAGTCTGTACTGGTGTTTTGCCCCCAAAGTTTCAGTTTTACAACTTCAAAATAAGCACTGTTGATTTTCTTTTATATTAGAATTCATCTTAGCTTTAAGAAATATCTAGCTTGAGTAAATAGCGTCTTTATAACTTGTCTCGATGTAGTTAGCAACTGTGTCCATAGAAATCAGTTGATAAATCTGATATGATTCAAGTTCATGCAATAAGAAATGTAAATGGGGGAATATTCTTAAGTTTATATTTGTATCCCTCTATCATCACTAGATGGAAAAATGGATCAATTTGAGCGCGCTCTCTGAGGAAGCTTGGAAAAGAAATAATTGTGCTGAAAGATAAACAAGGCAAAACATTAATACCATCCATTTTTATTATTTACAATTTTCCTGTGTTAACACTCTTGTTTTTGGTTTTGAAGAAATGCTCTTTCTTTCTTCTGTTGAATGCACAAATATTTTTTTCACAGTTGTTTACATTTAGAATATAGCAAATTTGAATTGAAAATGTTTGATTTTGTTATATTACTTCTTGCATTCTAGATATAGAGATAATAACTAAAACAATTTTAAAAATGTCGTAATAAAAGCAATAAAAATGTTGTAATTAAAACAATGACAATAATGCTCTTATTAAAGCAATACAGAAAATGTTGTAATTAAAGCAATACAAAATGTTGTAATAAAGGCAATAAAGATTATGTTCTACTTAAAGGGTAGAAAGAAAATGTTCTAACTAAAGCATTAAAGAAAATGTTGTAATTAAGACAATAAAGGCATTCTTCTAATTAAAGCAATAAAGAAATATTCTATCTAAAGCAATAAAGAAAATGTTCTACGATGAAAAAGGTAAGTGTAAAATATCACAAAAATAGAAAACACCCTTCCGATAAACTATTGATATGGAATTTAAGAAGAAAACAATGCATATTAATACAAAGAACATCGAATGTTCAGATATTTGTTTTTAATCCGAGAAAGTCTGGGATGGACTTTAAATTGTAGCGACGTTCTATCATTTAAGCAATAAAGTGGGCTTTGTTAGAATTACACAAGATCGAAATCAGATAGAACTCAGTTACATTATCTCAATAGTGTCTGGCAGAGTGCCATGCGTAACATTTTATATTCTGTGGCATTTTGAATTTGTGTTCTATATTGCATGCAATGGCTTTCTTTTACTTTACATGACACTGCCTTTTGCAGAACAAAAAACACTTTTATATGTTCTAATTATAAGAATACAAAAACAATATTCCGTTTGTTCTTGTGGTTTTCTGAATAAAAAATGGCAATAGAATTCATGAAGAGGTCTTGTGTTTTATTTTTACTGATTCCTGTCGAAAATACTGTGCTTAGTTGTGCCTGTTGGCTTAACTTCATTGAGAGAAGTATTTAATCTGTCCACGAAGTAACTGAATGCATGAATCAAGATTAGTTAACTTAGCCTTCAAGATGTATTTTAGAATCAAACAAGACTGCTTTAAATCTGAGATACATATATGTTAGAATTCATTTTAAAACATTGTTAAATTAAATATTCCTATCTTTCGAATTCTAATTCATATGTTACAAAATGTATAAATCTGATTATCATAAACAGTTTATGTTCTCTAAATTTCATATAAGAACATTTTGAAAATGAGACAAAATATATTTAATTGAGGAGCATACAATAGGTCAATAGTTATCCATGATTGTCATTATATCTTTTCTATAACTTACGGCTGAGAAATTTCTTCATGAAACAGATAGAATTTTTGTGAAACTTGTTTTTTTTTCTTTTTTCTTCTTTTTATATGTCTTTGTTGCTTTCTTGTGTTCGTTTTATACATTGTAAATCATGCATTGCCTGCACATTTTAGAAAATCCAGGTAGTTGATAAACCTATTACTTTTGATCAAATAGATTCCTCCTCTAATGGAATTACGTCATATGAAGGAATATGAAGGTAGCAATTTGGAAATTTTTACTACTTAAAATTATGCAAACAGAATGCATTACTCTATGGGTCATGAGAAGAAATCGATTACATTTGCTTATATTGTCAAAAAGCCGAGACATTATCAAGTGATTCCATTCATTAATCTATACTTGGCCCATACACATGCATTTAAATTTTTATCTGAAAACACAATGCCAAAAACGGGTCGACGGTTTCCTACTTTACTTGACAGTGATTTATTGCCCCCGATAATTGTTTCCAGTACAGTCGTATATCCACGTCGCCAGTTGTCTTTTTAACCGACAAATGATTCTATTCCTGTACTTTATTTGTACTCTTTTAGTCTTTACAATCTCTGTTTGAAGGTTTTAATATCAGGACATGTAAAAGAACACTGGAATTTATTTCGAACAGTTTCATGCATCATTACTTTTCTCAAATTTTTGTCGACTTTATTTGAACAACGTATTCAGAAAACTGATTTTCAGCCATGTTCCCTAAAACTGGAATTTATGTCAATTTGATAATATATTAATGCTTAGAAGATATAAAGAACATTCAATTTAATTTGTAGATTAGTGTGTGTGTGTGTGTGTGCGTGTGTGTGTGTGTGCGTGTGTGTGTGTGTGTGTGTGTGTGACACGCATCAAATCATTATTCCTGTCCTAACCATATTTAGGGTACCCATACCTTTATTTATATCGCTTTATATATAAAAATAGTGGAGGAATATATATATTTATCCTGTGAATTAATTCATATCCGACCCGATAAAGGGGGGTCGTATAAATTTTGCTTTATACGGCACATGCTACGTCATCACCGGTGACGTCATGGACTACTTTTGTGTTTATAATCAGAAGGAAGTGATTAAATGGTTGTTATTACAAACAGAGACTACTTGAATAAAAAATTAAATATTTCAATATCTAGATCTTATAATATAGCATGATCATTTAAGGAAAAAAATATCGAAATTTGGAACTATTTTTTGTGTATATGTTCACCTGGCGGATAACCTTGACATTTGAAATATTTTAAAGATAGGTTTTCAATATCCTAATAATTAATTGACAAATGCCGGAAGTGACAGGATAAATAGAATAATAGGTAAGTGTCTTAAATGAGAAAGTTTATCCGGCTCGGCTGCGGAATTCATCGGGTTCGCCTTCGGCTCACCCGATAAATTCCTACGCCTTGCCAGATAAACTTTCTCATATTAAGACACTTACCTATTATTCTCTATATATTCTGTCTTCTTCGGGTAATGACAAAAAATAATAAAAAAATAAAAAGTTTCACTATTATTGTGCAAACTTTTCTGGTACTTGTTTTGAGAACGTCAAATTAATGTCTTCCAAAATAATACATTTACGAATACAGTATGAAAAAGACAAAAACTTAAAACACTTTTAGCATTTGATACAAAGTTTCCGACGTTTACTCAGAATTATTACTTACATGTTTGTTTCAAACAAACATCTGAAATCATGTACCAGATCTAGTCGCTTAATACATATTGCCAAGTTCAATTCAAATGATTTAAACAACGTCATAATTCTGTTTCTCTTTCAACTAAATCCGTTGGAATTAGTTGTGACTCAAGCGTTTGAATTTGTCTGGAGAGTTATTATGCCCTACTTCAAACGCTAAGACCTTGACGAAGATTGTCTTGCATTAGGTAGCTGAGATTATTTAGATTTTATGTGTCCACTATCCGTCTTACATAATGCCCGTAATCAGTATAAGTGTATAATGCTTAACCTGAGTAGTGTACCACGTTTTCTATTGCTTCGCGTTTTTGTACTAAAACATCGGATTTTCCAAGTCCAATCTGGCAAAGACTTTTGGGAGGTTCCACAGTGTTTTAGATAGCATTTAATTTCAAATATCGGTGCTCGGTTTGCCGAGTTTTAGCCGTACAAAATGAGTGCTTACGGCTGTGACAATGCCTGTATTTACAACAATGTAACCCAGGATTTAGTTAGTTCGTTCTCTCTTTCTTGTAATTTTGCATCTCGAATGAAAATCTCTTTAGTAGACCTATGCCAGACTTTTTCAGAAACCACACATATTAGCTTAGTGCAGTTCGTTTGCAGTCCTTGCAAAATTGTACACGCATCTAGTATACGGTATATTCAATAAATTCTATCGGTCGGCTTTTTTAGAACACCGTTGTGGACAACTATGAAAACATGACAGAGGTATCAGATGTTTTCTTGTAGTGTAGTACAAAATAATGTCATATAGATTTGCTGAAAAAGTAAAGTGTGCGGTCAGTGGTAGGGAAAAGGACAAATAAATGAACTGTTTCAGTAATTTATAATAGAAATTGCATTATTTTCATTTGTTTCTCGACATTCCTCACACTGTAATTTCATCCTGTCTTTTCGATCGTTAATTCAAATTTTGGTTGACAAAAACATTAATCAACAAAAATATCGTATTTTTGGAAGATTTAAATTCAACGATGACATCCATGTTCAATCAATACATGTTTGTATAAATTAATACAATTAATATTATCTTATTTTATATTTTATTATATTTCACAATAATTGCTTTCTTGGCTGTAACGCTATTTCAGTTCTTTGGGGAATTTAAATTTCTTGAAATGAAACATTTTATCACCGAATAAACAGTGTAATGATTTTCATTGCGTGTGTGAAATAAATATTTGGAGACTTTGAGTGCAATTCTGTCAAAGATATTTTTTCTTGAATGAAAACTTTTGTTACTGTGGAAATAGCGTGATCCTTTTCGATTACACGTACAACATGGAACTATTAACATGCAACATGAACAAGATGGGTCACTATTTAATGTATCATCTTGTTTCCTCTAGAAGCCGGACCGGCTAGATCAATCGGAAGAGCATTGGATTATCAACCTGGACGATCCCGGTTCAATCCACATCAGGGCCGGTAAAATCTCCCGTGATAATTGATCTCAGACAATGCGTCTATAGGTCATTTGCCCCTCATCTCTGAAGCAAGTGAGGAAGTAGTCAGTCATTTGCGGAGAAATTTATTAGTTAACTGGTTGGATACCTACACCATATTTAAAAATGCCGCATGTGGTTTCCTTTGGGAACATGGATCACTACTAAATGTGCAATGTTATTTTCCATTGGAACACGGATCATTATTGAGAAATTTATGAAATTTTCCCTCGGAATATTGATCACTATGAAATATATCATATTAATCATTGTGTGATAATCATTATTAATCAGTTTCATTACATCTGTGCAGTATCAAACTGTTTAATTATAAAACCTCTAAATGAAATAAGTTACGAAAAACAAACCACGAATTGACATATTCAATTCACAAGTCACGGATGTTTCACCAAGCTTTCATTTTTTATATATATATTTAGAAGAATGCTTTATTTTGTTGAAATCATCATTTCCTAGAATTTAAAAGAGACGAAAAAAATCAAATTATTGAATTTAAACACCTACTTTTATGTTAAAAGATATGTTTGAACAGTTTCCATATTACTCCATACTAGATAATGAGGGGCATTGTAAAACATAAAGAAAATATATTAAGAAAATACTTTAAGTCTAAAATCCATTATTTGAGAAAATTGTAAAAAGTCTTTAGACTGAAACTACAAATACATATTAAAATATATTCAGTAAAGATAATACAGTCTAATACAGGTAGCACCATGAATATGTCAAGATGATACTATTCTTTGAAATACTGGTAGTTTATCTTAACGAGCTTCCTTTATCTGGTTGCGTGAGTAACAGATAAGATGGATGTTTCCTTTGCGTCAAAGTTTAAGCCAGATTCCTCATCATAAGCGTTATTTAATTATGATACATGCTTTATATACATTTAGGCTTCAAAATGAAAATATACCCAACTTAAATTGAAATGCCTTCACCAAAAGATGAGACACAACTATTCTAATACTAACCATAGATTTTAACAGCGTTTAAGCCCATAAAACCCGCCAGGACGCCAAAGGTTGATTGTTTTCCTTCTGAGGTATTAGAGATATTTATTCAACGCTTTCTTTGTGAAATCACTACAATATAGAGTAAACTTTTGTATGTTTTTATACATTGATAATTTGTTTTCTTTTAATAATTCATTAGGAAGGGATGCCTTCATTTTTTCTCAAGACTAAAAAATGCAATATAATTGCTAACCTAAAACATCAAAAAATAATTTTAAAAGACAAGAGATTATGCTTTTTAATTAGGGTATTTTAAACTAATTTTATATTAATTTCAAGTGGATAGATGAAAGCCGTTAATATTATAAAACTTTGTAAAATGTTTTACACAGAACTTCAATATTGATGTAATAAGACGGATCGGTTGAAAGCTTGAATGACCTATCTTACTTTTCAAAGGCTATTATCATAAGTAAAAACACTTGTTCTTCAATATTGCTTTGCATGATTTCGTGGTCAGAAAACCTAAGAGGAACGCACTTATCAAAATGTAACTGTTTTATGAGCACCAAATGTCTAAATATTTTATTCATTTGAATGAGATCTCAGTAAACAGTGTGTGAATCGTAAAAAAATAAAAGTTCTAAAGAAACACAAAGAACAAAATCCGAAAGAATTAACATGTTTTCTATTCTTGCTTTTGACTAGATTTTTTGCCATTCATTTTCTATATGTTGCTTCAAAACTCTTATTCACAGAATTAAGAGGTGTTTCGATAGTCTAATGTACAGCTTATATTGTTCATCGCTCTAGAAGGGAATGGAATTCAAACAGTATAAAATAGTAAAACTTATTTATTATTAAATATTCTGTAAGCTTTAAAGCCATCGCTAAATTTACTTCTATTTCGAGGTACATCAATAGAACTGTAGGGTTGATACTTAGTTAAAAGGTCTACATTTATCGAGTACACGGACACACTTATTTTCTCTAGACATGCAAATGTTGTAGGAGAGTTTATCTAGTATTTCTAAAGGGCACAGGAAACAGATAATCCCCAAAGCTTTCTTTTCTTAATGCAGTTAACCCGTCGTGAATTGGTAGAGGCTGGGCGCTTAGGTGTTGGACACTTTTTTCAATTGTCATGAAATAAGTATGATTTTTCACGTTTTGAATGCTGTAACTCAATGTACATCTCGTATCACTTTGTAGAAAACTTAAAAAACATACATATTTTTTCAGTGGTCAAGACACCATGCATAACATCAAATTACTACTAATATTAAAAGTTCACATTAAAAAATCGAGGCCTACTAATAAGCATTAAATGTCTGTGGTTAAAATTATATTTTGTGTACTGACTAAAATTGATCGATTACTGCGCTAGGGTTGACACTGAAAATAATAAAAACATAATTTATTTAATGTGTCATAATTTTGAAAAAAATGCAGTGCGATTAGAGGAAAATATAATTTCAACAAATAAATGCTGCTAATGTGCATTGAAACAATAAGAATTAAAAACAAGGACAAGAACATTTGAAAAAAATATATATATACAAAAGCAGTAATGATGTTATCCATTCGGACAGCAGACCGACAGACAGATAACTTAATTAAGGTCTGACTCTTCTATAAACATTCTTACTGCAATAACGAAATATTCAATGGTGCAATCACTTGACATCACAAAGAATTATGTACTCTTATGAAGAAATAGTACGACACTTATTGCCCCGTTTAAATTGTATTTTCTATAAGAATAATAAAATGCTAATATTTAAGATTATATGATAATAATGAGATTGATAATTTGCCTAAATGAAAGTAAAATTTGTTCATCAGTTAATAAGCAGTGTTCTAACATTGTTAATAAAGTGTTTTTTTATCTATTCCATTCTAGCGACAAAGCCAGAGGCGTAAAAACTAATCTGTCTGCCTCCTCCCCACCCCCTTATAAAAACTGATTTCTCTACCACTAAAAAAGTCAATTTAATTTAAATAATTCTATCGAAGCAAACATACTGATCACACTTGCAAACGCCACACTTTTATCACACGCCGTTTTCGATGAATGTTAAACGATTTTCAGAGATGGAAACAGAAAAGAAAATGATGCTCATGAGAAAAAAACGGATTTACATCACTAGAAAGAACAAAACACACTTTACCAGTTTCAAGTAAGATCACTGTAATTAATAGATTACGTTAATGTTGTCTAATAGGATTATTACATAATTCTTAATCCACTTTACTAGAAATCAAAAGAAATGTTCTCTATGCAAAATGTAGAATATTTATTCCCTGGAGGCCATCATTTGATCATCATTAGTGTCAACACAAGTGCCATGTAAATATTTAAAAGCAAACATTAGAATTACATAATCAACAGTCTCATAGAATTTACAGCCTGATATTAAGACGTGATATTCATAGCTCTGTGTTGTAGTGAGGAAATGAACTATAACATTTTAATGACTGTTGTTGCCAATCTTTATGCTTTAAATACTTTGGTCGTGTTAAGCGCTATTATTTATGACAGTGTTGCCATATTTGTATACTTAAATTGCGTTTCTTTTTTGTGTATATTTTGCTTATTTGTCGTCCGAAATACACAAACAAGCGGGCTTACAATTTGCAAAATCGTTCACTTGTATTTTTTTCCCCAAAAAATCATGGTCAATGCGGCTTTGTCGGAATTACCCTTGTGACTACTGGTAACGGCAGTAACAGAATTATTGGCAAGCAAAGCATACTTACAAGGAGAAATAGGCGATATTCATGGTCCGCGTTTAACAAAGATTTTCCTAAATAAGTGTATGTGTATACAGTTTGAAAACATTTCGGTCATTTCATCTTCTCTAAACTAAACTAAATAGGTAATCTGTCTTTGCTAGCGTCAGTAATTTTCTCTAATGTAAGAATGGTAACTTATCAATTGTTCTGATAAGCTGTGCTTTCAAAATGATATTGCATCTTGCTAAGTGTTATAACTTCAATTTCATGATATTGAATATAGATGTTGTTGAATAAAATGACTAGACTATTTTGTGCTCTGGTGATAAGATTGACATTTTGCCATCACGCATATGATGTTTGCTTTACTACCGTAAAAACCTCGATAAGGAAAGGAACTCATTAGTATTGCAAACAAAAATGATAATGGAATTTTCATTAGCGCTGTTTATTTTACGTTTTGAACCATGGCAAATGACTTATATTCAAATACAATTATAAAGCTAGAGGTTATTTGTCTTGATAATTCAGTAGCTTAATGCAAATTTGCCATAAAGTTTATTTGTTTACAATGACATTTTTATATCAAGCTATATATTAAAATAAAATTGTAATAATACAAAGGAGAAATGAAATTTCATAGAGAATTTAAATTGAAACTTTAATGGGAACTTTTTTGGGAACATAATATTTTATGATATTCCAAGAAAAATATTTAGTATGTTTTATGACATAGGCTAATTGGTCATTTACTTTAATTCAAATTAGAGCAAATCATTTCTTGAACATGCATACAGATCACCTGATGCCATGCTGCCATATGGACGTTCTGACAATACTATTGTCTACGGTAAACCATCAGTTACAACTATTTATTCATGTATTAGATAAATATGACACAACTATTTCATTTTCTTTTTTAATATTTTTAAATATCTAAAATTGTTAAAACAAACACTTCCAGTTGTCAAAGCCTCATTGTTTCCTTCCCTTATTTGAGATTTACATTTTTATTTTTCACTTTCTATGATTCTTCAGCTATAAGCCATTACCACTATAAACAGTCCACATTCCTTGAGAACTTTAGTCTGTACTAGCGGTTTTGCCCAAACTGTATTTCAGGTTTACAACTTCAAAATAAGCACTGTTTAGTTTCTTTTATATTAAAATACTTCATAGCTTTAAGAAATCTCTAGCTTGAGTAAATAGCGTCTTTATCACTTGTCTGGATGTAGTTAGCATCTGTGTCTATAGAAATCAGTTGCTAAATCTGATATGATTCATGTTCATGCAATATGAACAGGAAATAAATAAGAAATGTAAATTAAGTTTATGTTTGTATCCCTCTATCATCACTATAGATGATAAAATGGATAAATTTGAGCGCGCTCTCTTAGTAAACTTGGAAAACAAATAATTGTACTGAAAGATAAACGAGGCAAAACATAAATGTGATCAATTCTTATTATTTACAGTTTTCCTGTGTTAATACTCCTGCTTTTGGTTTTGAAGAAAAGCACTTTCTTTCTTCTGTTGAATGCACAAATATTGTTTTATCACAGTTTTTACAATTAAAATATAGCAAATTTGAATTAAAAGTTTTTTTTTTTATTTTGTTTATTATTTCTTGCATTCTGGATATAGAGATAATAACTTAAAAAATTAAAAATGTCGTAATTAAAGCAATAAAAATGTTGTAATTAAAGCAATTAATATAAAGCTGTTATTAAAGCAATAAAGAAAATTTTGTAATTAAAGCAATGCAAAATATCGTTATAAAAGCAATAAAGATTATGCTCTAGTTAAAGCAAGAAAGAAAAGGCTCTAACTCAAGCATTAAAGAAAATGTGGTTATAAAGACAATAAAGGCATTCTTCTAATTAAAGCAATTAAGAAAATATTCTATCTAAAGCAATAAAGAAAATGTTCTACGATGGTAAAGATCAGTGTAAAATGTCACAAAAATTAGAATACACCGATTAACTATTGATACACATGTATACTGAGACAAAGAACATCGAATGTTCAGATATTTGTTTTTAATCCGAGAAAGTCTGGAAGGGGGCTTAAATTGTAACCACGTTATATCATTTAAGCAATAAAGTGGGCTTTATTAGAATTACACAAGAACGAAATTTGATAGAACGCAATAACATTGTATCAATATGTCTGGCAGAGTGCCTTGCGTAACATTCTGTGGCATTTTGACTTTGTGTTCTATGTAGCATGCCATGGCTTCCTTTTACATGACACTGCTTTTTTCAGAACACCCCCCCCCCCCACACACACACACACACAAAAAACACTTTTATATGTTTTTAATGATCAAACAGAAAATAATATAAAAAAGTATTCCGTTTGTTCTTGTGGTTTTCTGAAAATAATTATATTTGATAATAAAATTCATAATTAAGTCTTGTGTTTCATTTTTATTGATTCCTGCGAAAATACTGTGCTTACTGAGCCTGTTGGCTTAAGTTCATTGAGAGAAGTATTTAATCTTTCCACAAAGTAATTGAAAGCATGAAACAAGATTAGTTAACATAACCTGCAAGATTTATTTTAGCAGCAAACAAGAATACTTTAAATCTGAACTACATGTGTGTTAAAATTGATTTAAAAACATTGTTAAATTCAATATTCCTATCTTTCATTCCAGTTCATCTGGTTACAAAATGTATAAATCTGATAATCATGAGCAGTTTGTGTTCTCTTAATTTTGTTCAAGGACATTCTGAAAATAAGTCAAAATATACTTAAATGTTGGACATACAGGAGGTCAATAACTGACCATGATTCTGATTGTATCTATTCTATACTTTACTGCTGAGATATGTATTCATGAAATAGAAAATAATGTGACAAATAGCAAACATCATTGAAAGAAAAAATATTGCAATTTTTCTGCTGATTTTCTCCAATTTTGTGAAACTTGTTCCCCCCTCCACCCTTGTTTTCTATTTTTTATTTGTCTTTGTTCTTTTATTGTTTTCGTTTTATATATAATTAATCATGCATTGCCTACACATTTTAGAAAATCTAGGCAGTATCTTATCAACCTATTATACCATTTTCGATGTAATAGATTCCTCTTCTCATGAAATTCGGTCAACTAACGTAGTAGCTCTAAAGATGAAGGTAGACATTTGAAAATTTTTACTACTTAAAATTATGCAAACAGAATGCTTTACTCCATTTGCTAATATTGTCACAAAGCCGAGAGTTTTCTAATAACTTTAAACAAACATTATCAAGTGATTCCATTCATTAATCTATACTTGGCCCATACACTTGCATTTATATTTTTATCTAAAAAAACAGAGTGCCAAAAACGTGTCGACGGTTTCCTTCTTTACTTGACAGTGATTTACTGCCCCCGATAATTGTTTCCAGCACAGTCGTATATTCACGTCGCCATTTGTCTTTTTAACCGACAAATGATTCTATTCTTGTACTATATTTGTACTCTGAAGTTTTAATATCAGGGCATGTAAAAGAAGAACACTGCAATTTATTTCGAACAGTTTCATGCATCATTACTTTTCTCAAATTTTTGTCGCCTTTAACAACGTTTTAAGACAATTGAATTTCTGAAGTTCCCTCAAACTGAAATTTATGTCATTTTGATAATATATCAATAATACTTAGTAAATATAAAGAACATTAATTCAATTTGTTAATTATTTAAATTCGAGTCTTTTTTCACTGTTATTCTATGAATATTCTGTTTAAGCTTCATTTTCACTATATCTAGGGTATCCATACCTTGATAATCATTACGAATCAAATAATTACCACAGTCCTGTTGTTTACGTGACTGGTATAATTGTTTCCGAAAGACAATAAAATTGATCAGTGATCAGAAGGTATTTAGTCCAAATGTAAAACTACTCTTCTACTTAAAATCGTTATCTTTTAGAAAGGTTAACATTATTTTGTCTATGAAAATAATGTTGGTTTTGTTTTTCCACTAACGACGAAATATTGTTATGGCAACGAAAATGCATATGTCTCATTTTGGAATTCCTACTGCACGTGTTACTTAATTAAACATATCCCTAAAATCATGTCCAACCACATCGAAACATCGAGGTCAATTTCTCACACATTTGCAAAGATTTAAAACCTGCAAAATTCAAATTAAACCAATCTTCTCTAGCTTGACAGATACTAGTTACTTTTAATTTGATAATAACAGTCTGAGAGACGGGACCTGGAAATAAGTTGAACCCACGTCATTATGCTTAAAACACTGCCACATTATTCACAGGATTTCTTGTTTTAAGCAAGTTAGAGTGGCCTTTGCAGCGCTTCAACGGTATCATGTTATATATCAATCACTGCGCCGCTAATAGACACTTTCCTATGTCCGCCTGAGGAATGATTGTTAGAACTTGCAGTTTTTATTTCATGGATCCAATTTTCGACATTAAAAGGGAGATTTTGGCAACAGGTAAACGCAATATATTTCACACAAACAAACTTCAAATTTTCAACTGTGTGATTTTCTAAACCGTTAATCACCCACTGTTACAGTCCTGCACAAACTTTCAGAAACCATATTTTCACTGTGCAGTTCCATTACTCTCAGCACTGGGTTACTTTTTTTACGCGAATATATAATGGTAATTGTATTGTCCGCGTCTTTGAGTAGTCTAACGCATGGAGCTATATTGCATGATTTCAGAATATATAGACGTGACAGAGGTTCTCAAACTACTAGTGTATAATTTCTTTAGTTCGCCTTTTTGAGAATTCAAAAAAAAGTTTCATCATTTTTCCTGGATTCATATTTTTCTACCTGACTTAATCCCAAAACATTTTTATTCAAACTAATACATGTGTCATGTATTGATATTTTCTCCCTTGCCACACAAATAACAGCTGGAATGCGATCGATCCTCTAACAATTGGGCTGTCTATTGGGATCGGCACATGTTTTCATTTTAGTGGAAAGTGACTTATGTCTCAAGTCAAACCAGTGATAGGCACCATCCCAAACAAATATAATAATTATTAGTGCATGCTTTTTTACAATTAAGCAACAAGCGAAAACTTTATTAAAATATCCCCTCCCCTGACACATCACAGAATATTTTAGCAAGTTATGTAAGTGAGAGCTCTAAATGCGACTTTTTCACCCTTGTTCCTGTCTGATCTAATCATTTCTCTTATATAAAATGTCTGTTCAGTCGGCGTTATGGCAAGTGGGAGTGTTGGGTCATCTTGTGTTTCTTTAATTGTTTTAATGGCAGACATCTAATAATTGTCCCATTTACTGTGTGTTTTGCCATTAACAAATTCTTACTAATTAGATATTTGATACAAATTTGTCTAGAGCATCTTATTTCAACGGCATTGGCCTTTTCTTCTTTTCTTTCCTATTGACCCTAAGGTATTGGACACATAAATAACTTTCTTGAACCCTCAGTGAATTGAGCTTTTTCTATCTTAAGACAAAATACAAAAAATAGTGGACACTTTTACCATGATTTTCAAGATAACAAGAATTGACTTCAAACCTCACAAAACTGAATGGGGCTAAAGAGTAAAGAGAAAGTGATCGTTTTCCCACCATGCAAAACACCACCAATGCCGTAGGTAATCATTCACAGTACAAAAACCTTATGTCTGTTGAAAAAATAAAACCACATTAACTTCAACTACGACTGAGAACTAAAAATACGACGAGGTATGATATCAAAGCAAAATTGCATATAAATCTTGTTGATTTCAAATTTGCTGTTATAATACTTATTCATATACTGTTCTGAACCGTAAGCTAAAATATTAAAGAGGTTTAAAATGTAGATTTGAAAAATCTCTGAAACCAAAGTAAACATGTTTAAAGGCTTTATAAGAATGTAAATATGTTTAAAATTTATTCCAATAAATGTTCATATTTTAAATCCCAAACAACTAAAGAAAATAAATGCCTCGTTAAAAATTTGAATTTGGAGTGAAAATGTCTGAAGACTACACGAATTATTGGTATTTAATGCTCTTAAGAGTGGAAGTAAGGCGTTATGGATCTAAAACCTAAAAATACATAAATGTGAAGAACGAAAGTATAACATATATATTTATATTTGCAAATAAACTGCTCTGGATTTGTGCTTTTGATTCTTCGGTTAATGACAATTAATATAATAAAAAAGGAATAGTTTCACTGTGATTGTGCAAATGTATCTAGTACTTGTATTCTCATTTGGCCTTGTATTTTCTCATTGCAAAGCAAATTTTGAGAACGTCATATTCATGTCATCCAAAATAATACATGTAAGAATAAGAAAATGACAAAAAATTCAAGCACTTTTAACGTTTGATACAAAAATGACTATACAATTGCTTATTTGTTTGTTTGTGGGTGGCTTTTTCGAAGTTTACTCAATATCATTATTTACATGTTTGTTGCAAAAAAATCTGGAAATCATGTACCAGATCTAGTCGCTTATTATATATATATATATCAAGTTCAATTCAAATGATTTAAACAACCACATAATTCCGTTTTTCTTTCAACTTTATTGTTACGCAAACGTTTGAATTTGTCTGTAGAGTTTATGCCATTCTTCAAAGGTTATGACCTTGACGAAGATCGTCTTGCTCTAAGTAGCTCAGACTTTGTTATTTTATGTGTCCACTATCCGTCTTTCATAGTGCCCGTATTCAGTATTAGCGTATAATGATTACCCTGCGTAATGTACGACGATATCTATAGCTACGCGTTTTTGTATTAGAAATACCGATTTTGCAACTGCAATCTGGCAAATGTAAAGACTTTGAGAAGTTCCACAATATTTCAGGTAGTATTTACTTCAATTTTAAATATCAGTGCTCGGATTACCGAGTTTAAGCCGTACGAAATGAGTGCTGTCAACAGAGCAAATTATCGCCTTCGCGGTGCTTACGTCTGTGGCAATGCCTATATTTTCAACAATTTAACCCAGGATTTAGCAAGTTCGTTCTTTCTTTCTTGTAATTTTGCATCTCGAATGAAAATCTCTATCAGAATTTTTCAGAAATCATACCTTTGACCATACATATTAGCTAAGTGCAGTTCGTTTGTAGTTCTTGCAAAATTGTACACGCATGTAGTATACGTTATATTCAATAAATTCTATCGGTCGGCTTTTTGAGAACACCGTTGTGGACATCAATGAAAACATGACAGAGGTATCAGGTGTTTTTCTTGTAGTGTAGGACAACTATTGTCATATAGATTCGCTGAAAAATTGAAGTGTGTGGTCAATGGTAGGGAAAAGGACATATAAATGAACTTTTTCACTAATTTATAATAGAAATTGAATTATTTTCATTTATTTCTCGACATTCCTCACAGTACAATCCATTGTGTCTTTTCGATTGTTAATTCAATCTTAGATTGAAAAAAAAAATTAATCAACAAAAATATCATATTTCTGGAAGATTTAAATTCAACGATGACATCCATGTTTAATCAATACATGTTTGTATAAATGAATACAATTAATGTTCTCTTACTTGTTATATTTCACGATATTTGCTTTCTTGGCTGTAACGCTATTTCACAAGGTCATTTGGGGAATTTAAATATCTTGAAATGAAACATTTTATCACCGAATAAACTTTGAAATGATTTTCATTGCATGTGTGAAATAGATATTAGGAAACTCTGAGTGCAGTTCCGTCAAAGATATGTTTTTCTGGAATAAAACCTTTTGTTACTATGCAAATAGCGTGATTTTGATTACACGTACAACATGAAACTCTATTAAATGTCTTAATGTTATTTCCTTCGGAAGATGGTCACTATTAGTTGTCTCATCATGTTTCCTCTAGGAAAATGAATAACCATTTAAAAATGCCTCATGTTATTTCCTTTGGGAACCTTGTCTATCAGGTATTGCAGAGAGATCTCGTGCGAGCCTTACGCCGTAAGCGACCGTCACTCAAACTGGACAGGGTATTGCTACACCAGGACAACGCACCGAGCCATTCGGCCGCGTCTACCCAGCTGGATTTAGTCTGCTGGACTTCCAGATTGTAGAACACGCCCCTATTTATCCGATATGGCTCCGATGGACTTCCGCGTCTTTCCGGTTGTCAAAGCTGCACTAAAGGGAAGGAAATTTGATTCGTTTCATGAACTGTCTATGGCAGTGCAGGATGTTGTGGCGGGGTTTGATCAAGACTGGTACAGGAGTGTTTTTGACCAGTGGGTTCGTTGACACAACAAGTGTATTGACTTGGGCGGTGACAACATCGAGAAGAATTGAACTGCAACGTCACATCGTGAAGTAAAAATAGTTACGCTATACGGAATGGCGTAATGACGTAGTCACGAGCTGCCCCGCATACGTGATCCCCTGTGTATGTCTACCATGTATAAATTCCGACCCAGATGCCGTACAGACGTTACTGTACTTATGCAATAAAAATGCATTCTGGTCCTGGTAATTTTTTTTGTTTTTATAACTATTCGTTTTTGAGTTATGTAAAAGTATACGTAATTCTGGGACACCCCTCTTATGTTGCTTCAATAATCTAATTTACAGAATGAAGAGGCATTTCCATAGTGTAATGTACGGCTTATTTTGTTGATGTAGAAGGGAATGGAGTTCAACCAGTATAAAATAGTTAAACTTATTTGAAATATTCTGTAAGCTTTAAAGCCGTAGCTAAATTTACTTCTATATTGAGGTACATCAAAAGAATTGCTACTTAGTTAAAAGGTCTACATTTATCAATTGCAAGGACATATTTAGAATTATGTTACTTTGATTTTGTATCTCATTTTCTCTGGACATGCAAATGTTGTAGGAGAGTTTATCTAGTATCTCTAAAGGGCACAGGAAACGGATAATCCCCAAGGCTTTCTTTTCTAAATGCAATTAACCTGTCGTGAATTGGTAGAGGCTGGGCACTTAGGTGTTGGACACTTTTTTTTCAATTATCATGAAATAAGTATTAATGTTTTCGTTTTGAATGCTGTATCTCAATGTACATCTCGTATAACTCTGTAAAAAATCTCAAACATACATTTTTTTTTTCAGTGGTCAAGACAGCATGCCAAAAATAAATCTAAGTCTACTTATAAGCATTAAATATCTAAGTGGTTAAAATTATATTTTGTGTTCTGACTAAAATTGATCGATTAAGTGCGCTAGAGTCGACACTGAAAATAAAAACATAATTTATTTAATGTGTCATGATTTTGAAAAAAATGCAGTGCGATTAGAGAATAATATAATTTCGACCAATAAATGCTGTTAATATGCATTTAAACAATAAGAATTATAAACAAGGACAAGAACATTTGAAAAAAAATATACAAAGGCAGTAATGATGTTATCCATTCGGACAGCAGACCGACAGAGAGATAACTTAAGTAACGTCTGACTTTTCTATAAATATCCTTCCTGCAATAAAGAAATATTCAATGCTGCCATTACTTAACATCACTAACAATTTTTAATAAAAAGAATTATGTACTCTTATGAAGAAATAGTAAGACACATATTGACCTGTCTAAATTGTATTTTCTGCAAGAATAATAAAATACTAATATTTAAGATTATATAATAATAATAAGATTAATAATTTACTTAAAGGAAAGTAAAATGTGTTCAACTGTTAATAAGCAGTGTTCTTACATTGTTAATAAAGACGTTTTTATCTATTCCATTCTAGCGACTTAAATTGTGTTTTTCTTTTGTATATTTGCTTATCTGTGGTCCGAAGGTCACAAACAAGCGGGCTTACAACTTTGTTCAATACAATATCGTTCACTTGTACATTTTTTCAAAAAATCATGGTCAAGGCGGCTTTGTTAGAATTACCCCTTGTGACTACTAGTAACGGCAGTAACAGAATTATTGGCAAGAAGTTATGGAATTCCAAACAAGCTACTACACTTTCAAGGAGAAATAGATGATATTCATGGTCCGCGTTTATCAAAGATTTTCTTCTGCTGAATGCACAAATAATGTTTTATCACAGTTTTTTACATTTAGAATATAGCAAATTTGAATTGAAAGTGTTTGATTTTTTTTATTATTTCTTGCATTCTGGATATAGAGATAATAAATAAAACAATTTTAAAAATGTCGTAATTAAAGCAATAAAAATGTTGTAATTAAAGCAATGACAATAATGCTCTAATTATAGCAATACAGAAAATTTTGTAATTAAAGCAATACAAAGTGTTGTAATAAAGGCAATGAAGATTATGCTTTAATTAAAGCAAGAAAGAAAATGCTCTAACTAAAGCATTTAAGAAAATGTTGTAATTAAGACAATAAAGGCATTCTTCTAATTAAAGCAATAAAGAAATATTCTATCAAACGCAATAAAGAAAATGTTCTATGTTGATAAATATAAGTGTAAAATGTCACAAAAAATGGAAAACACCGATAAACAACAACAACAACAACAACATTTATTCAGCATAAAGCAATATCTAAAATCGCCTCTAGCCTACAACATATTAGCATTTGTAGTGGTTACACATGAAATGCAAACAATACCAGTTTTAAGAGGGAAAAAGGGGAAAAATACAAACAAACAAATCAGTATAATAAGAGAGAAACCAGTGAGTGTAATAATAAAAGTCTTTTATTTATTAAAAAAAGAAAAGAAAAGAAAACGGGAACATTTTAAGTTTATTAATCAAGTTCTTTTCGAAGTTTATTTGCAAAATATATGTATTTCGAGAGATTTGATATTTCCTTTTTATTTTTTGACATCATCAAGTTATTAAACTATTAAACTATTGATATGGAATTTAAAAGGTAAACGCACCATGCATATTGAGAGTAAGAACAAGGAATGTTCAGATATTTGTTTTTAATCTGAAAAGGTCTGGGAGTGAGCTTAACTTGTAGCCACGTTATATCATTTAAGCAATAAAGTAGGCTTTATTAGAATTACACAAGAACGAAATCCGATAGAACTCAATAACTTTGTATCTGAAGTGTCTCGCAGAGTTTTTCGCCTAACATTTTATATTCTGTGGCATTTCGACTTTGTGGTCATATTTGCATACCATGGCTTACTTTTATTTTCATTGAAATTGCCTTTTTCAGAACCAGGAAAAACACTTTCATATGTTTTAATGGTAGGAATATAAAAACAATATTCCGTTTGTTCTTGTGGTTTTCTGAAAAGAAAAATGATGATAAAATTCATAAATTAGTTTTTTATGTTCCTTTTTTATTGATTCCTATCGAAAATACTGTGCTTTGTCGTGCCTGTTGGCTTAAGTTCATTGGGAGAAGTATTTAATCTTTCCACGAAGTGACTGAAAGCATGAATCAAGGTTAGTTAACTTACCTTGCAAGATGCATTTTAGCATCAAACAAGAATACTTTAAATCTGAGATACATGTGTGTTAGAAATCATTTTAAAACATTGATAAATTCAATATTCCTATCTTTCTAATTCCAATTCACTTTGTTACAAAATTTATAAATCTGATTAATATAAACAGTTTATTTTCTCTAAATTTCATTTAAGGACCAGATATATTTAATTGATGTCAAAAAATATCCATGATTGTCATTATACCTTTTCTATAACCTACGGCTGAGAAATTTCTTCATGAAACAAATAGAATGTGACGAATAGCAAACATCATCGAAAGAAAAAAATGTTCCAATGTTTCTGCCATTTTTCTCCAATTTTGTGAAACTTGTTTTTTTTTTTTTTCTTTTTTCTTCTTTTTTATATGTCTTTGTTGTTTTCTTGTGTTCATTTTATATATTGTTAATCATACATTGCCTACACATTTTAAAAAATCCAGGCAGCATCTCAATTAAATTGTTGATAAACCTGTTATTTCATTTTCGATGAAATAGATTCCTCTTCTAATGGAATTAGGTCATATGAAGGAATATGAAGGTAGCAATTGGGAAATTTTTACTACTTAAAGTTATGCAAACAGAATGCCTTACTATATGGGTCATAAGAAGAAATTGATTACATTTGCTTATGTTGTCAAAAACACGAGACATTATCAAGTGATTCCATTCATTAATCTATACTTGGCCAATACACATGCATTTGAATTTTTATCTGAAAACACAATGCCAAAAACGGGTCACAGTTTCCTACTTTACTTGACAGTGATTTATTGCCCCCGATAATTGTTTGCAGTACAGTCGTATATCCACGTCGCCAGTTGTCTTTTTAACCGACAAATGATTCTATTCTTGTACAATATTTTACTCTTCTAGTCTTTACAATCTCTATTTGAAGGTTTTAATATCAGGAGGTGTAAAAGAACACTGGAATTTATTTCTAACAGTTTAATGCATCATTACCTTTCTCAAATTTTTGTCGACTTTATTTGAACAACGTATTCAGAAAACTGATTTTCAACTGTGTTGCCTTAATCTGGAATTTATGTCAATTTGATAATATATTAATTCTTAGAAGATATAAAGAACATTCAATTTAATTTGTAGATTAGTGTGTGTGTGTGCGTGCGTGCGTGCGTGCGTGTGTGTGTGTGTGTGTGTGTGTGACACGCATCAAATCATTATTCCTGTCCTAACCATATCCAGGGTACCCACACCTTTATTTATATCGCTTTATATATAAAAATAGTGGAGGAATATATATATATATGTTCTGTTTTCTTCGGATAATGACAAAAAATAATAATAAAATAAAAAGTTTCACTAGTATTGTTCAAACGTTTCTGGTACTTGTTTTGAGAACGTCAAATTAATGACATCCAAAATAATACATTTACGTGTATGAAAAAGACAAAAACTTTTAGCATTTGAAACAAAGTTTCCGTAGTTTACTGAAAATTATTGTTTACATGTTTTTTTTTTTTCAAACTAACATCTGAAATCATGTACTAGATCTAGTCGCTTAATTTATATTGTAGGTGCCAAGTTCAATTCAAATCATTTAAACAACGACATAATTCTGTTTCTCTTTCAACTAAATCCGTTGGAATTAGTTGTGACGCAAGCGTTTGAATTTATCTGGAGAGTTATTTTGCGATACTTCAAACCCTAAACTCTTGACGAAGATCGTCTTGCTTTAGGTAGCTGAGATTGTTTTGATTTCACTATCCGTCTTACATAGTGCCCGTAATCAGTATTAGCGTGTAATCTTTAACCTGCGTAGTGTTCGACGATTTCTATTGCTACGCGTTTTTGTACTAAAACAGCGGATTTTCCAAGTGCAATCTGACAAAGACTTTCGAGAAAATCCACAGTGTTTCAGGAAGCATTTAATTTCAAATGTCGGTGCTCGGATTGCCAAGTTTTAGCCGTACGAAATGAGTGCTTACTTCTGTGACAATGCCTGTATTTACAACAATGTAACCCAGGATTTAGCTAGTTCGTTCTTTCTTTCTTGTAATTTTGCATCTCGAATGAAAATCTCTATCAGAAATTTTCAAGAACTACACATATAAGCTAAGTGCAGTTCGTCTGCAGTCCTTGCAAAATTTTACAAGCATGTCGTATACGGTATATTCAATAAATTCTATCGGTCGGCGTTTTAGAACACCGTTGTGGACAACAAAGAAAATATGACAGAGGTATCAGGTGTTTTTCTTGTAGTGTAGGACAAATATTGTCATATAGATTCATTGAAAAATTAAAGTGTGTGGTCAATGGTAGGGAAAAGGACATATAAATGAACTTTTTCACTAATTTGTAACAGAAATTGCATCCATGTTCAATCAATACATGTTTGTTTAAATTAATACAATTAATATTATCTTATTTTATATTTTATTATATTTCACAATAATTGCTTTCTTGGCTGTAACGCTATTTCACGAAGTTCTTTTGGGAATTTATATTTCTTGAAATGAAACATTTTATCACCGAATAAACTGTGAAATGATTTTCGTTTCGTGTGTGATATAAAATTAATATTTGGATACTTTGAGTGCAATTCTGTCAAATATATTTTTTTCTTGAATGAACACTTTTGTTACTATGGAAATAGCGTGATCCTTTTCGATTACACGTACAACATGGAACACTATTAAATGTCATTATGTTATTTCCTTTGGAAGATGAGTCACAATTAAATGTATCATCTTGTTTCCTCTAGAAGCCGGACCGGCTAGCTCAATCGAAAGAGTATTGGATTGTCAACCTGGATGATCCCGGTTCAATCCCCATCAGGGCCGGCAAAATTTCTCCGTGATAATTGATCTCAGACTATGCGTCTATAGGCCATTTGCCCCTCACCTTTGAAGCAACTGAGGACGTAGTCAGTCATTTGCGGAGAAATTGGTTAGTTAACTGGTTAACCTATACCATATTTAAAAAGTGCCGCATGTGGTTTCCTTTGGGAACATGGATCACTATTAAATGCCTGATGTTATTTCCCTTGAGAACATGGGTCACTACTAAATGTGCAATGTTATTTTCTAGTGGAACACGGATCATTATTGAAAGTTTTATGGTATTTTCCCTGGGAAGATGGATCACTATCAAATTTCTCATATTAATCATTGTGTGATAATCATTATGAATCAGTGACATTACGTCTGTGAGGTATCAAACTTTTTAATTATAAAACCTCTAAATGAAATAAGTCACGAAAAGCAAACCACGAATTGACATATTCAATTCACAAATCACGGATGTTTCAACAAGCTTTCGTTTTTATTTATATATTTAGAAGAATGTTTTGTCTTGTTGAAATCATCATTTTCTAGAATTTAAAAGAGACGAAAAATTCAAATTATTGAATTTAAACACCTGCGTTCCTGTTAAAAGATATGTTTGAACAGTTTCCATGTTACTTCATACTAGTTAATGAGGGGCATTGTAAAACATAAAGAAAATATTTTAAGAAAACATTTTCAGTCTAAAATCCATTACTTGAGAAAATTGTAAAAAGCCTTTAGACTGAAACTACAAATACATATAAAAATATGTTCAGTAAAAAATAATACAGTCTAATACAGGTAGCACCATGAATATGTCAAGATGCTACTATTCTTTGAAATACTGGTAGTTTATCTTAACGAGCATCCTTTATCTGGTTGCGTGAGTGACAGATTATACAGATGTTTCCTTTGAGAACGTCAAAGTTTAAGCCAGATTCCTCATCATAAGCGTTATTTAACTATGATACATGTTTATATACATTTAAGCCTTAAAATGAAAATACACCCAACTGATATTGAAATGCCTTCACCAAAAGATGAAACACAATTATTCTAATACCAACCATAGATTTTAACAACGTTTAAGCCCATAAATTCCGCCAGGATGGTAAAAGTTGATTTTTTTTTTTTGTACTGAGATATAAGAGGTTTTTATTCAACTCTTGCTTTGTGAAATCACTACAATATAGAGTAAACTTTTATATGTTTTGATGCATGGATAATTTCTTTTCTTTTAATAATTCGTTAGGGAGGGATGGTGTCATTTTTCATTTTTTCTGAAGACTCAAGAAATGCAATATAATTGCTAATCTACAACATAAAAAAATAATTTTAAAAGACAAGAAATTATGCTTTTTAAGCAATATCTCTTTTTAATTAGGGTACTTTAAACTAATTTTAAATTAATTTCAAGTGACTAGATGAAAGCCGTTAATTTTATAAAACTTGTAAAATGTTTTACACAGCATTTCAATATTGATGTAATAAGGAGGACCTTTTTATCTTACTTTTCCAAAATTATTATCAAAAGTAAAAAACACTTGTTCTTCAATATTGTTTTGCATGAGTTCGTGGTCAGAAAACGTTAGAGGAACGCACTTATCGAAATGTAACTGTTTTATGGGCACCAAATGTCTAAATATTTTTTCATTTGAATGAGATCTCAGTAAACAGTGTGTGAATCGTAAAAAAATAAACGTTCTAAAGAAACACATAGAACAAAATCCGAAAGAATTAACATGTATTCTGTTCTTGCTTTTGACTTGATATTTTGCCATACATTTTTCTATATATATGTTGCTTCAAAAATCTTATTTACAGAATTAAGAGGTGTTTCGATAGTCTAATGTACAGCTTATATTGTTCATCGCTTTAGAAGGGAATGGAATTCAAACAGTATAAAATAGTAAAACTTATTTATTATTAAATATTCTGTAAGCTTTAAAGCCATAACTAAATTTACTTCTAACTCGAGGTACATCAAAAGAACTGTAGGGTTGATACTTAGTTAAAAGGTCTACATTTATCAAGTACACGGACACACTTAGAATGATGTTAATTTGATTTTGTATCTCATTTTCTCTAGACATGCAAATGTTGTAGGAGAGTTTATCTAGTATTTCTAAAGGGGACATGAAACAGATAATTCCCAAGGCTTTCTTTTCTAAATGCAATTAACCCGTCGTGAATTGGTAGAGGCAGGGCACTTAGGTGTTGGACACTTTATTCAATTGTCATGAAATAGGTATGGTTTTCCTCGTTGTGAATGTTGTAACTCAATGTACATCTCGTATCACTTTAGAAAAAAACTTATAAACATTTTTTTCAGTGGTCAAGACGTCATGCCTAAAATCAAATTACTACTAGTATTAATAGTTCACATAAAAAATCTAAGCCTACTAATAGGCAGTAAAATTCTGTGGTTAAAATTATATTTTGTGTACTGACTAAAATTGATCGATTATCTGCGCTGGGGTTGAAACTGAAAATAAAAACATAATTTATTTAATGTGTCATGATTTTGAAAAGAAAATGTAGTGCGATAAGAGGAAAATATAATTTCAACCAATAAATGCTGTTTATGTGCATTGAAACAAAAAGAATAAAAAACAAGGACAAGATTATTTGAAAAAATATACAAAAGCAGTAATGATGTTATCCATTCGGACAGCAGACCGACAGACAGACAACTTAAGTAACGTCTGACTTTTCTATAAATATTCTTCCTGCAATAAAGAAATATTCAATGCTGCAATTACTTGACATCGCTAACAATTGAAAATAAAGAATTATGTACTTTTATGAAGAAATAGTAAGACACATATTGCCCCGTTTAAATTGTATTTTCTGAAAGAATAATAAAATGCTAATATTTAAGATTATATCATAATAATAAGATTGATAATTTACATAAATGAAAGTAAAATTTGTTCGTCTATTAATAAGCACTGTTCTTACATTGTTAAAAAAGTCTTTTTTATCTATTCCATTCTAGCGACAAAGCCAGAGTCGTAAAAAACTAATCTGTCTGCCCCCACCCCCAACCCCCTTATAAGAACTGATTTCCCTGCCCCAGAAAAAGTCAATTTAATTCAAATAATTCTATCGAAGCAAACATACTGATCACACTTGCAAACGCCACACTTTTATCGCACGTCTTTTTCGATGAACATAAAACGATTTTCAAACGATGGAAACAAAAAAGAAAATGCTGCTCATAAAGAAAAACGTATTTACATTACTAGAAAGAACAAAACACACTTTACCAGTTTCAAGTAAGATCAGTGTAATTAATAGATTATGTTAATTTTGTCTAATAAGATTATTACATAATTCATAATCCACTTTACCAGAAATCATAAGAAATGTTCTTTACGCAAAATGTAGAATATTTATTCCCTGGAGGCCATCATTTCACCATCATTTGTGTCAACACAAGTGTCATGTAAATATCTAATAGCAAACATTAAATTTACATAATCAATAGTCTCATAGAATTTACAGCCTGATAGTAAGACGTGATATTCATAGCTCTGTGTTGTAGTGACGAAATGAACTATAACTTTTTAAAGACTGTTGTTGCAAATCTTTATGCTTTAAATACTTTGGTCGTGTTAAGCGCTATTATTTATGACAGTGTTACCATATTTGTATACTTAAATTGCGTTTCTCTTTTGTACATTTGCTTATCTGTCGTCCGAAAGACACAAACAAGAGGGCTTACAATTTACAATATCGTTCACTTGTATTTTTTTTTCAAAAAATCATGATGGTCAAGGCGGCTTTGTCAGAATTACCCCTTGTGACTACTGGTAACGGCAGTAACAGAATTAGTGGCAAGCAAAGCACACTTACAAGGAGAAATAGGCAATATTCATGGTCCGCGTTTAACAAAGATTTTCTTTAATAAGTGTATTTGTATACAGTTTGAAAACATTTCGGCCATTTGATCTTCTCTAAACTAAACTACAAAGGTAAACTGTCCTTGCTAGCGTCAGTAATTTTCTTTAATGTAAGAATGGTAACTTATCAGTTGCTCTGATAAGCTGTGCTTTCAAAATGGTATTGCATCTTGCTAAGTGTTATAACTTCAATTTCATGTTGTTAAATAAGATGACTTTTTATGCTCCGGTGATGAGATTGACATTTTCTCATCACGCATATGATGTATGCTTTACTACCGTAAAAACCTCGATAAGGAACTCATTAGTATTGCAAACAAAAATGATAATGGAATTTTCATTAGCACTATTTATTTTACGTTTTAAACCATGGCAAATGACTTATATTAAAATACAATTATAAAGCTATAGGTTATTTGCCTTGATAATTCAGTAGCTTAATGCAAATTTGCTATAAAATTTATTTGTTTACAATGACATTTTTATATCTAGCTATATATGAAAAAAATGAAATAATACCAAGGAAAAATGAAATCTTACATTGAAACTTTAATGGGAACTGTTTTGGGAACATAATATTTTATGATATTACAAAGTAAAATATTTAGTATGTTTTATGACATAGGCTAATTGGTCATTTATTTTAATTCAAATTAGAGCAAATCATTTCTTGAACATGCATACAGATCAACTGATGCCATGCTGCCGTATGGACATTCTGAAAATACTATTGTCTACAGTAAACTATCAGTTACAAATATTTATTCATGTATTAGATAAATATGACACAACTATTTCATTTTCTTTTTTTTATATTTCTCAATATCTAAAACAAACACTTCCGGTTGTCAAATCCTCATTGTTTCCTTCCCTTATTTGAGATTTATATTTTTATTTTTCCCTTTCTGTGATTCTTCAGCTATTAGCCATTACTACCATAAACAGTCCACATTCCTTGAGAACTTTAGTCTGTACTAGCGGTTTGCCCCAAATTGTATTTCAGTTTTACAATTTCAAAATAAGCACTGTTGATTTTCTTTTATATTAGAATTCTTCTTAGCTTTAAGAAATATCTAGCTTGAGTAAATAGCATCTTTATCACTTGTCTGGATGTAGTTAGCATCTGTGTCTATAGAAATCAGTTGCTAAATCTGATATGATTCATGTTCATGCAATATGAACAGGAAATAAATAAGAAATGTAAATTGGGGACAATTCTTAAGTTTATATTTGTATCATCAGTAGGTGAAATGGATCAGTTTGAGCGCGCTCTTTGGGTAAACTTGGAAAAGAAATAATTGTGCTGAAAGATAAACGAGACAAAACATAAATGCTATCAATTTTTGATTATTTACATTTTTCCTGTGTAAATAATCCAGTTTTTAATTTTGAAGAAAAACACTTTCTTTCTTCTTCTAAATGCACAAATAATGTTTTATCACAGTTTTTTTACATTTAGAATATAGCAAATTTGAATTTAAAGTGTTTGATTTTGTTTATTTCTTGCATTCTGGATATAGAGATAATAACTAAAACAATTTTTAAAATGTCGTAATTAAAGCAATAAAAATGTTGTAATTAAAGCAATTAATATAATGCTATAATTAAAGCAATAAAGAAAATTTTGTAATTAAAGCAATACAAAATGTAATAAAAGCAATAAAGATTATGCTCTAATTAAAGCAAGAAAGAAAATGCTCTAATTAAAGCAATAAAGAAATATTCTATCTAAAGCAATAAAGAATATGTTTTACGATGATAAAGATAAGTGTAAAATGTCACAAAAAATAGAAACTACCGATTAACTATTGATATGGAATGTGAGAGGTAAACGCACAATGCATATTGAGACAAAGAAGATCGAATATTAAGGTATTTGTTTTTAATCCGAGAAAGTCTGGGAGAGAGCTTAAATTGTAACCACGTTATATCATTTAAGCAATAAAGTGGGCTTTATTAGAATTACACAAGAACGAAATCCGATAGAACGCAATAACATTGTATCAAAACTGTCTGGCAGAGTGCCTTGCGTAACATTTATATTCTGTGGCATTTTGACTTTGTGTTCTATGTAGCATGCAATGGCCTTCTTTTACTTTACGTGACACTGCCTTTTTCAGAACAAAAATAAGTCCACTTTTTTATGTTTAAATGATAAAACAGAAAAGAATATAAAAACAGTATTCCGTTTGTTCTTGTGGTTTTCTGAAAATATATTTGATAATAAAATTCATGATTAAGTCTTGTGTTTCATTTTTATTGATTCCTGTCAAAAATACTGTGCTTACTGGGCATGTTGGCTTAAGTTCATCGAGAGAAGTATTTAATCTTTCCACAAAGTAATTGAATGCATGAATTAAGATTAATTAACATAACCTGCAATATTTATTTTATCATCAAACAAGAATACTTTAAATCTGAACAACATGTGTGTTAGAATTTTTTTATTAAATAAAAACATTCTTTGTTGAATTCAAAATTCATATCTTTCGAATCCTAATTCATCTGGTTACAAAATGTATAAATCTGATAATCATGAGCAGTTTGTGTTCTCTAAATTTTGTTAAGGCGATTCTGAAAATGAGTCAAAATATACTTAAATGTTGGGCATACAGGAGGTCAATAACTGACCAAGATTCTGATTGTATCTTTTCTATAATTTACTGCTGAGAAATTTATTCATGAAATAGAAAATTATGTGACGAATAGCAAACATCATTGAAAGAAAAAAAATTGCAATGTTTCTGCTAATTTTCTCCAAAATTGTGAAACTTGTTTTTCCTTTTTTTTTTTTTTTTTTTTGGTTCTTTTTTTTATTTTATTTGTCTTTGTTGTTGTTGTTTTTCGTTTTATATATAATGAATCATGCATTGCCTACACATTTTAGAAAATCTAGACAGTATCTCATCAACCTTTTATACAATTTTCGGTGTAATAGATTCCTCTCCTAATGAAATTCGGTCAACTAACTTAGTAGCTCTAAAGAAGAAGGCAGACATTTGGAAATTTTTACTTCTTAAAATTATGCAAACTGAGTGCCTTACTCTGTGGGTCATAATATGAAATCGACTACATCTGCTAATATTGTCACAAAGCCGAGAGTTTTTTTTTAAATAATTTTATACAAACATTATCAAGTGATTCCATTCATTAATTTGTACTTGGCCCATACACTTGCATTTATATTTTTATCTGAAAACAGAGTGCCAAAAACGTGTCGACGGTTTCCTACTTTACCTGACAGTGATTTATTGCCCCCGATAATTGTTTCCAGTACAGTCGTAATTCCACGTCGCCAGTTGCCTTTTTAACCGACAAATGATTCTATTCCTGTACTATATTTGTATTCTTCTAGTCTTTCCAATCTCTTTTTTAAGTTTTAATACCAGGACATGTAAAAAAAAAACACTGCAATTTATTTCGAACAGTTTCATGCATCATTACTTTTCTCAAATTTTTGTCGCCTTTTACAACGTTTTTAGAAAATTGAATTGCAGAAGTTCTTTAAAACTGAAATTTATGTCATTTTGATAATATATCACTAATACTTAGTAGATATAAATAACATTAATTCAATTAGTTGATTATTTAAATTCGCGTCTTTTATTACTGTTATTCTATGAATATTCTGTTTAATCTTCATTTTGACCATACCTAGGGTATCCATACCTAGATAATCATTACGAATCAAATAATTACCACAGTCATGTTGTTTACGTAACTGGTATAATTGTTGCCGAAAGACAATAAAATTGATCAATGTTCAGAAGGTATTTAGTCCAAATGTAAAACTACTCTTCTACTTAAAAATCGGTATCTTTGAGAAAGGTAAACATTATTTTGTCTATGAAAATAATTTTTGCTTTGTTTTTCCACTTTCGACAAAATATTGCTATGTCAACGAAAATGCATATGTCTCATTTTGGAATTCACAAACGCAGAAAGAATCTAGCTATATCATCGAAAAAACAGAGGATGAAACAAATAAATTGCTTTATCTAACTGCTCAAATAAACGATGTAACTTTTTTTTCTTCTTTTTCATGTTTTGTGTGGGTTTACTTAGACAGTATCATAATTTCATGTCCGACCACATCGAAACATCAAGATCAATTTCCCACACATTTGCAAAGATTTAAAACTGACATTAAACCACGTTTACCTAGCTAGCTAAATGCCAGACGGGACCTGAAGATAAGTTGAACACACGTCATTTTGCTTAAAAAGAACTGCCACATTATTCACAGAAATTCTTGTTTTAAGCTAGTTAGATTGGTTTTTGCAGCTACACGCTGCCTTGTCTCTGGAACGTTATCACACCATATATCAATCACTGCGCCGCTAACAGACAATTTCTTATGTCCGAGAAATGATTGCTGGAACTTGAGTTGCAGTTATTATTTCATGGATCCAATCGTCGACTCCCATGTCATCAATAGGGAGATTTTGTCAATAGGTAAACGCAATATATTTCACACAAATAAACTGCAAATTTTCAAATGTTTGAATTATTAAACCGTTAATCACCCAAAGAGCTAACATACAAGTGAAAAACACTTGAGATCAAATGTCTTGTGTGTCTAAATTCTCAAAACTGATTACTAGTTATTCATATTACGTTTCTCTTTATTTCATTTTTTTTTTTTGAAACAGTAAGGCTCTCTTTTACTTCTGATTCAGAGAGAAGTCAATACGCCCACGGTTTGATTTTCAAATGACAAAAACTCCAGTTATTAATGTACAATGAAATAGATAGAATATTATAACACTGACTGTATACATATACGTGTATATACGCCTGGCATGCAAGTATTTAGTAAGGTACATGTATATATACTGAAATGACAACTCCGTGTGAAACAATGTCTCTCATTTACTATAATATTGGGCTGTTTCCAATGGTATACAACACAACACTTGCTTTCGATGTGTTGCTTGTGAGACGAATCATTGACTTTACGAAAGAAATGTTAAAAGATTGCTCAAAGATTGTACAAGTATCTATTCTACTATTCCACTATTCCAGTTACGTTCAACATGCATTTTTCTAGACAAAAGGGTCTGAAATGTGAGTGTACCGTAATGCCACTTTATTTTTGTCTGGCCAGTTTCAACGAAATAATTATTACAGTACGTGGACCCAGAATATATTTATGATATTAACATTAAGATCCTCGTAGGATGGTTTGTGGCATCCAGCTGTGAAGTAATTTCAATGTGAAAGTCAGATTCCAGGCTACGGTGATTGATTTGTTATATTTTCCGATTTAAAACCGCACAATTCTTTCAAGATCATGCCCTCTGTAATGCCCGCTCTATTACTTTTTGAAACCACACAATGCCAAATATAAATGTTCAATAATGTAGCACAGTTACAAAATGTAAGATTTAAGACAAACGTGAGATTATCCAAAAATCCAAACTTTGCATACTCTTCGATAAAACCTGACTCAAGTTAGCAAATGAATGTCAATATCAAGAGTATGCTTTCCTATGAAAATGTCTTCCAAAAAATGGTGGTTATTTCATATAAAGATATAAATTTCTGTCATATACAAATTATAGTCAAAAACAAAATCCTAACCATATTACAGTGCAAAAATACAAGCACTATATGTTGTTGTCTTGTACAACTCATAAAATTCTATTTATATTAGAACAAAATTTTACTGATGCTAAATCGAAGACGTTTGAGGTTTCAAAATCAGAAAATTTATGAGCTTTAAGCAGATATTACGTTCTGTCTTGCAATAATAAATCATTATTACTTATTTATGTCATTTAAAAAATGTTTTAATAGGAAGTTTTATATTATGTAATGTACAAACTGAAACCTGCTACTTTTGGCTAAAGTTCGAATTACCAACTACCTTCTGGAATGCAGTTGGGGATTCGAATAACCAACCACCAACTGCCTGAACTAATAAAATTGTCATACGGTATATAATCGGTTAATCGTAGAGAATGTCCCTTTAAGTATGTCATAATTACAAACAAGTTCAAAAAGTTAGATCGTTCCTGAGAAGAAATCTTAACCGTCTCTTTTCATATCACTAGTGCTGAGGAGCAGCTTCCGGTGTTGGTGCACGTGCACTCAATCTAGTCTGCTGTTCTTGATGCCCTTTCGAAACGGTAACGTTCACAAGTTCACAAATCGATATACTGTTTACAGTGTACATTTTATTTTCGATAATTAGTTTGTTTCTGTCTTTGATAATGAAGCTGGCTATTAACACCCATCCAATTCTGTATTCATTCGGATACCGTTCTCTAACACTTTTTTGAATTGGTCTTTTCCTCAAATGCAGATTTTCTCACTTTTTCGAAGTTATTTCAACAGAAAGGTTCAAGGTTTTCGAGCTTATTTCAACAGAAATGTTCAAGGTTTTCGTGGTTATTTCAACAGAAATGTTCAAGGTTTTCGAGGTTATTTCAACAGAAATGTTCAAGGATTTCGAGGTTATTTCAACAGAAATGTTCAAGGATTTCGAGGTTATTTCAACAGAAATGTTCAAGGATTTCGAGGTTATTTCAACAGAAATATTCAAGGTTTTCGGGGTTATTTCAACAGAAATGATCAAGGATTTCGAGGTTATTTCAACAGAAAGATTCAAGGTTTTCGAGGTTATTTGACCACTTTTGGCTACACAATTTACTGTTTTCCTGCTTAAATTTTCTTCTTCAAAGTGAAAAATAAAAAAAGATTTTCCCTCATGTATCTGCTTTTCAAATCCAATAATTCTTCATTTGATCTATAATTATCTGCCCTTCAAGCGAGCAAAATCAGCTAACAACTTGTCACTCTTAATCTTTTCGTGTTTCATTAACGTTTCAAATACCACTGTTTAGACAAAACCTCATCACACATTTCGCTATCATGAGACCTGCTCACCTCAATATTTCTTCAGCTTTACAGTTACAATCTCTCACTGAGTATCATTTTTGAATCCACTGAGTTCAGTTCTGTGCCAAAGTAAAACTAAGTTTTTGAACCCTTTTTCATGCTTTCCAATTTCTTTGATACAATTTGTTGGAAAAGGGTCCGTATGTTGTGCATGGAGGGTCCCTGCCCCTGGCTGGTTGGCTTGCCCTGGATAACCCGGCTTTGGCGTAGGAGGGGATGTATATATTCCCTCTGATCTGGGATATATTGGATACGTAGAAAACTACCATTGGAATACAACCTGCACTGGTTGTCCTCAGTTATTGAAGAGTTTTTCAGAATGGGATATAATTTCTTGTGAACTTAAAAGTTCTTGAATTTGTCCGCTTTTCCGACATAACAATTGCAAGTCGTAGAAGTACCGTTAGTATTATGAAGTAGTTCTGAACGTTGAATAATGTTCATTGTAAGCTTGCGCTTACTTGTCGAAACACACACCAAATCAGGAAAAAATGCGATTTGGTCCATTCTTTCATTTTGTTTTCTTTCTTTCTTTGTTAAACCAATCAATTGTTAAAAATATCCAAAATCTATCCCGTATAAGCTGAAATCTCAATCAAAGTTGGGCTATATTAATAAATCCTAAACATATATAATCACCAATATCATTCGTCTCCACTGTTGTTGTTGTTTTTTTTATTATTATTTCATGTATTTTGTAACATATTTTTCTCTTTTGAATTTTTTCAGTGCGCAGGATTTGACGCGCATACATTTGTATCTGACAGTAAACAAATAAAACCTTCAGCTTAAAAAAAATCTGAGAAGTCCTAAACATGAGAAAATTCAGTCAAAACTTCGATTGGTCTGAAATCCGGAAAGGAATTTTTTACGGGACAAAAAGGGCAAATAAATTATTATTCTTTTTTCAGTTAAAATCCTATTCTATTATACAACTAAGAACGTAACATAAAGGCTAAAAAGTTAGGTTTTATTCTAAAGATAATGAATATATCCCTGTCGATGCTATTTTTGTTTCTGTAGTCAAAAGCTACTTCATTTTACTTAAAAATATTTCTACCCTGACCTTTAAGTTAAAATGAAAACTCTTGAGACAAGTTATGTTAAAATGCATTCCTTTTACATTTTCTTTTTCACTTAGAAGCCTAACTTTATCACTTATCATAAGGTTAACTTTATCACTTATCATAAGGTTAACTTTATCACTTATCATAAGGTTAACTTTATCACTTATCATAAGATTAATTGTATCACTTGTCATAAGGTTAACTTTATCACTTATCATAAGATTAAAAAGTGATCCTAATTTAAAATGAAAATTTATCCGAAACAGTTTTTAGAAAGTTTTGAAATATGCTTTTTCTTTTCAAATCAAATAAATGACAGTATCTAGGCGGGGGGAAAATCCCGGGATCCGGGACCCGGGACGCCCGGGATCCGGGATCGTATTAAACATATAGGGAAACCAATAAACAGTGTTGGTTTTGATATTTGTGGTAATTAGTGGCAATAAAAAAGTTACATTATTTGATTATAACATATAAAGAGACTATTATGTTGACTTAGAATTAAGGTTAAATAATCTGTAGAGCTATACCAGGTTTTATTTTAACTAGAAATCTCAATAATCAATAATCAGAGATTAACACCTTTTGAGTTAGACAATGATATTAATTGAGTATGCAAAACGGTAATGTAGTTTGAATAGTATACACTTTAACTTAAAAGTATCTTAATTGTAATTACGTATAACTGTAAAAAATATCGATAATCACAATTATTTTATTGTGTCACACAAATTAATTTAAGTTATAATGACAAAGTGCCGCCTGTGAAGGTGTTGAATTCCTTTAAAAGATTTGAGGTTCCCTCATAAAATCGTGAAAGAAGATGAAATATTTGATATTGTGCAAAATGCAATTTCTGAATTAGATGTTAAAAGTGATGATTTACATAATGAGAACAATGCAACAAATGAAAAACACATCGATACACAAGAAGATTTGGCCAGTAAAGTAATATCAGCAGATGGGGTGAGGTTAGTCTCAGAAATGAACGCGTTTATGGTGTGCGGATTGAGAGATACAAAATATACAGTAACTCTTTTCCCAAAAGAACAGTGTCAGTGTCCGGCTACAGGTACATGTTACCATATTATAGCTGCAAAACGTAGCATCGGTATAAAAAACACTGAGAAAAAAGAAGAAAGAAAATTGATCAGTCTTATGCGATATAAAAATCGCCCAAAAACACAACGAAGAATTGGACAGAAAAAACAAAAACCTTCTGATTTTGAAAATACAGTGCCTGCACCCGACTCAAAGTTAGCAAAGGCTAAAGACAATGATGATATAACCAAATACAGTCCGCCAAATTCTCCGGAACAAGCTTGTAAAAAAATAAAACTAGAATCCCCATTGATTGAAACAAAGTTACAAAGTCCGCCAAATACTCCGGAACAAGCTTGTAAAAAAATAAAATTAGAATCCCCATTGATTGAAACAAAGTTACAAAGTCCGCCAAATACTCCGGAACAAGCTTGTAAAAAAATAAAACTAGAATCCCCATTGATTGAAACAAAGTTACAAAGTCCGCCAAATACTCCGGAACAAGCTTGTAAAAAAATAAAACTAGAATCGCCATTGATTGAAACAAAGTTACAAAGTCCGCCAAATACTCCGGAACCAAGTTTAAAGGCAAAAAATCTAGAATCTCTGATGACTGAATCGCCAAAAGAAGAAGCTCAGCATAATGAAACGCCCTCAAAAATAATTCAATTACCTGAGTTAACTTCACCATCTACATCTGACATTATACAGGAATCGCCTACCTCAATGTTTCGAGAAGAATCCTACGCAAGTGTACCCTGGTTACCTGAATTAGATTTAACTATGCATGACAAAGAAATAATCGAAACCAACCAATGGCTCACTGACAAACATATGAACGCGGTAAATACAATACTTTCAAAACAATTCAAAAACATTCAAGGATTTCAAGACACCAAAATGACTCCATATTATACAGATAAAGACAAAACATGGAACACGGATAGAAAGTTTCAAGTAGCAACTCCGCCATGTACCCAGATTCATTTTGACGGTAATTGTCATTGGACATGCAGTTTCTCGCCTGGGGCCGGTTGTGTTTATTATTTAGATAGTATGTCAGAGAAATTAAAACACTTGAAATTCAATGTACAAATTCAGTTATGCCAGATATATAATGTAAGTAACTTGTCTGTTAAATTACCAAGAATACAACAACAACCAAATACTTACGATTGTGGTCTTTTTGCAATTGCAAACACTGTTGAATTTTGTAAAAATCCTTATAAATTTAATTTTAATGTTATCTACAAAATTGAAGAAATGAGAGAACATTTAACTTTATGTTTAGAAAATGGTAAAATGTACCCATTTCCAAAAGAGGAACAAAAAACCCGTTCCTCAGCTTTTACTGGTATCCCCAGGGTGGTAAAATTAGAAAAACGCAGATGCATTTGTGGAATGCCAGATTTTATAGATGACATTATAGGTTGCGAAAGTCGAAAATGTAATAAATGGTACCATTTAAGATGTGTTGGAATTAACAGGAAAATGCCCACTTCTGGTTGGAAATGGGAATGTTTAAATTGTAAAACCATTAATTCGTAAATGTATTTGTATTTATACTATGTGTTTTAAATACAGTTGTCAGTTGTTTGTTTTTTGTCTTTTTTTTTCATTTTTTTTCAGCAGCACGCCTTGATCTAACCCCATACCATATTTATAAAAAAATTGAAAGTTTATACAATGTTATTACTTGATCTATAAATATATTCGTTCAAAGAAACATGTATAAATGTTCTGAAAATCTGTAAATTGTTATGTATATGTCTCAATATGTACTTGCCCTACTGTTATTTGAAAATATAATAAAATGGAAAAAAATACTAATTTGTATTAACCTTTTTATAACCATCATTGTACTGATTTTAAAATATCCCGTCTGTCAGTAAATAATACTTTTCTTTTTATAACGATAACTTGATTGATTGATGATCATCAGCAGGGGGTCCGACGCCGTCATTGGTATTCAATATACAACAGCTGATTAAAGCCGTCTAGTAAAACTGTCAGCTAGAATATCGCATGACATTTTATGGTGACATGCTTCAATAGCTCAATTAAATCTCACACCTGTAAAGATATTTCTTTAAAAGTTATATTGTATCTACATTACATATCATTCATATATCTACATTCTGCATGCCCTACAGGAATGTATTCAATATTTAGCAATTGCTTAATATTTCTCGCGAGTTGTTAAATTACGTCGCCTATTGACGAACCTTCAAAAAGGAAAATCCTCCGTTTATTATTTTTTTGTGATAATGAAATAAACAAATATTTGTTCAAAACCAATTTTGCTTAGATATTTTTTTTTTAAATTACTACGTACTTTTATAAAGAATTTCAGTACACATGTTAGTACGATATTAAAATGCTATTATAATAATAAAAAGAATGTCGCTACTAGATATCCAATATAAAATATAAAATCCATCAACGATAAAAATACTTTACTGAAAAAAAAGATTTTCACGCCTATACTATACATGCTTATCTACAACAAAATGCAAGCGATAATCGATAATTTATCAATGACACCTATGGCAGGTGGTGTATTCCCGGTTTTATTATATGTTTAATACGATCCCGGATCCCGGCTTTTCTAAAGACGATCCCGGGATTTTCCCCCCACCCAGTATCTATCTACAAAAAGGTTGTTCTGTCCATTTAAGGAGGTTTGTGATAACTTCTGTGATATTTGAAGAGAATTTGATTATATGATTTAGTTAGAAAATTAAGCATTGCTCGCATTCTAGTCTTGTCTTTAAACCTTTACAAGTACGACTTTATTTTATTTGTGTCACGACATTTTCTGCTGGTAGATTTTAGTCTTTTCTTGGCTTGTTTGATTTCTTTTAATTGGTAATGAATGGAAGTCTTATTTAGTGATATTTTATAGAACGGAAAATATTCAGTATATTCACAAAGAGTTTTGATCTTCACTATTTAAAGTTCATTCGTGCCGTATCGGTTAAAATACATTTCAAAAAGTGGCTGAGACAGAATATAGCTTTACTATTTATTGTGTTGTTTTGGAGATTATTTCATTGGATACTGGTTCTATATTGAAAAGGTGCATCATTTCTACGACAGGAAATAATTATCTATGTTTAAAATCACTATTTGTAGTCAGTTGGGGTTGCTGGAGGTTATTCAACGTCAATGTATAGCATTCATAGATGGGACTTTAGTAAAATTTCTCACGCAAAAGACAAATAGTAATGTAAGTGGAGGAATGTGATATCAAACTCGCCACCCTGATTTAAATTTAAAGCTCACGGTGATGATATTGAACCATTTATCCGCCCCGACGGGCTCTGATTGTATTGAAATTTAGTGATATTATACCTGAAGAATTTTCACAAGTATCTAAATGTACATTGCACCTGCTGTTGGGATGTAAACAAAAAATTGGAATTGTTTCTAATTGCTTTGCTAATTTTACAGATCGTTAGCTGTTTTAATACCTTGAAGCTAAAGCAAAGTCAATATTTATATGTATTGTAAGCGATGTCATTTTTAAAACTATGAAACATGTCATGTCAACAATAATTGTTGATTGTCGAGTTTCAATGAGACGTTTGAACAAAAATGGATTCACATTTTTCACCAGCATATTTGCAGAATCTGCTTCAAACGTTGAAGTCTTCCAAAATATATACAGATTTGCATAATGCTGCACAGGTAATTATTATTATTATTAATGGTTTGTATGCTTCTTTAGTAAGACAACCCTCGCCCTTGCTAAAAAATTCCCGCAGGTAAATGACATTTGCCAGAACGCAGTGGCTATGGTTACGGAACCGTAACTCTAGCCTCCAAGTCTAGGATTACGGAAATTCCGTAATCCTAGACAAACCCACTGGAATAGGCTTCGGTTACGGAAGTATTTTTAAAGAAGGATTTCATACCCAAAATCGAGTGATAAACCGTTAATTTTCTCAAATAGATATTACATTTTCTCCAAAATGAGTCAACACTAATGTTATGATACGCCATCTTAGTTGTTGTATTGACTAATGTTAAATGTCATTGTCGTCATCTACAGACACTTCAAAGACTGTGTGAATAATTGCCCTGTAATGTGTATTGTCTTAAATGTTATCTTGTTCGCATTATTATGACGCAAAAAATGAACGACTGTCTATTAAATTCCAAGTTTTCATTGAATTACTTCAACTTCAACTTAATACTGCCAAAAGTCAATACTGACTATACTAGGCAGGCGAATGTCAGGAACATTTAAAATTATAAAAGTTAATAACAAAGAAAACAAGATTTAACTGAAGATCTTACTTAAACATTTATTTTAAGTACTTTAAAATCTATAAAACTTGTTTAGTCCACTGATAAAAGCTGGCAAAAAAATTTTTTAGGAAGCAAATACTGCAGGTCTATCTTGTCAATTTCTAATTGTTTGGGGAAGGTTTGGGAAAAAACAATGGTGTCCCGGGAATAAGTGCTTGTTCATTCTGTGCAACAATAACTTTGACCACAGGTTATTTATTTTTGTATAAGATTCCTTTATTACAAGAAACAATTGATGAAATAATTTATCATGTAATGATACTAATTTTGTAAATTTGTAATGACAAAGACTGTTTACAACCTGTTGTCAGATTTAAAAAAAAAAAAGGTGGGGTGGGGGATAGAGACTGATCCAAATAAAAAAGAAAGTGGACAGCAATTAAAAGAAAAAACAACAACAAAACATAGCACATTTCATGAAGAATGAACACAAATTATAACGCAGTCTTTTAACAACAATAATTCCATTCTTAAAAATGTTTATTCAAAATCAATATTAAATTCACAAAACAATGACAAAAAGAAAGGAAAGGAACAAAGTAAACAAAATGAAATAACATGTCTGTAACATGTCTGCTGGAAAAAAGTATACAAATTTTGGCGGGCCATGGTTTGAGCGCCTCCTTGTGGTGTGGCCTGGATGTAGATGGACAAGTAAAAGTGATTTACATGATTTTACATTACAACATTTTATTTTAAAAAAAAAATTATATTACTTGTCCAACTACAAATGAGCGCTCAAGTGACAGTGTAAAGATGACAAGGATATTTAAGGTTAGTTCGTTGCTGAAACAACAATCAAAATGGCGTACAAAATGAGTTTGATAACGCAAATTTGGTAAAATGGTTTGTTTGATTAATAAAAATTAAATTTGGCATGCTATTTGATATTTAACTGTTGAAAATACGCTTCTTTAAAACTTTCTGTAATCGTAGCCTTTTCCAGTGGGTTTGTCTAGGATTACAGAACTAATCTATCATTGTTTAGTGGTAAGTTAACATGCAATGCTCACATTAAGATTACAAAACAATCAGTCATTTTGTCTATAATAAGCCAATTTAAAAAAAAAATTATTAGAGAGGAAAAAACATTGACCTTTTAGGATATAATTTGCTTTCACTATAAGTTTTTATTGCAAGCCGACAAGTAAAAGACAATTTTTTTTTAAACAATGGTCAGCTAAGTGCCAAAGACAGCACAATATTTAACCATCTGTTTTGAAGTTTATATTTGAGGAAGGTCACATACTTTGTCTCCAGGCCATAATATAAACCAAATACTGTGTGGTAAAAATTCATGTTTAGTGTCTTTATGAAGTCTATTTACACTGATAACACCCGAACTTCGGAGCTTTTTTTTAACATAATTGCTATGTTTACGGTGCTCTGTTTCATAAACACACCCAAATATAGTAATAAAGCACATTTAAGACCTCAGTTCTGTGTCCACTTAGCAACTGCCAGCACCTGTTAACTAATTATGTCACTCCCTTTTTGTCTGGTTTTCCCTAAAAGTTAACCAGAAAACAGGAATTGGTACATGCTTCCACCATTTTAAAAACAACTGTAGGCGTGTCTGTGTGATAGCATACTTTAGGAATTTTTTACTGTCTTTTCTTCTCTTAAGGCCCTGCTCAGCATCACTACTTTTGCATCAGTAACTTCACAAATTTTTTAAATGCAGCCTACTGATTTATTTTAGACTGAAATTGCAAAAACAAATGTGCGAGTGTCTGAGCTCAAGAAAGGAGTACAATCTGGATTAGCATCTTCAGGTAAGATATCAGTTATATTGTGTGCAATAAAGTTAGAAAGTAAATATGAGACTATATCGGAAATATGAAATATGAGACTATATCTGAAATATGAAATATTAATGGTGTTATTTCTTTTTTCTTTACTGTCTATTCTTCTCATAATCATCTTTTTTATGGTTCTTAAATACTATTTTTGAACAGTATACATGAAGCATTTGAAAAGTCCAGTATCAAGAAAGGATTCAAAACTGTCATAAAGAGCCAGTTGTTTTCTACCAATAATTTAAAATGAGTCACTTTCGAACTTTGTAACAGTTTCTATAAGCATTTCTCACTGATAACAACAGTAACATTTATTTGCAATCACATCATAACAAAATTAATGTCTGAGGCAAAGAAAATTGAAACATTTAACATATATATATCAAGTCAGTAATTATGATGATGAGTATAGAATAGAATGTAAATGAACACACAAGAGAACACAGACAGACAAACAGTAACAAATTTATAGTTTCTATATGCTTCCTTCAATAACCTACAAATATTACCTCGAAGGGATTGTTAATTTTAACAACTCTATGATTATAATCTTCCTTTGAAATTTTTACTACATAGACTGAAGATTTGTGTTTTGTTAATACATTGTCTGATCTTATATTGAAGGCTGGGAAAGAAAACTGCGAAATGTGATATACCAGTACCTACAGACACACCCCATCTCCCCCCATCCATTGTCCACCCCTGCTGAACACATCAAGGAACCATTTGTATACCTGAGGAAAGCACAGGTGAGTAACAGAAGTTTCTATTGCAATAATTAGGGTTTTTTTTTTTTTTCCAGCTCAGCACGGTTTCCTTTTGTGATTTCCCTTTGAAATTTGATACTTGAAAAGTTTACCTGAACACAACATATCACAAATCAAGTAGTTAACTTGGATGTCAACAAGTAACTGGTTAACCGGTTACTCAGTTGATGCACTAATAATCAGGTAGAAAATATAGTATTCAGTTACTCAAAAATTAATGTAAAAGAATTCATAAGAAATCCTACTGAAATTGTCTTTTCAGCTGTATTAAGTTCTGTTTAAAAGAACAAAATATTAAATAAACAGCTGACACTATATAATAATATATACATAATTATTATGTTCGAGTTAGTTTATTGTCTGTACTGGTTGTCAGTATATGACTGATGCCCCTTGCAGAGGTTAGTTATTTAAAGAGGCTGTACTCCAGATTTGACATAAACACATTTTTTTTCATAAATCATTTAGATGCCGTGAGATTATAACAACATAATATTTTTCAAAACTGATTATAAAAGTCAAAATAGAATTAAAAAAAATTTCACTCCAGCCTGATTTGAACTCTGGACCCTCATGTTAACAAAATATTTCCAACGCCTTTACTGTCACCACCATCGCCGCATGTGATATAACAGATATTTACCTTAAATCTTATACGATATAGTTATACCGTCGCGTTACGGTATAGCACTTTGAAAGGGAAAAAAATCAATTTATAATGTAATTATTTGACTTATTTTTTGTCAGTAAGTAATTTTTTAAGCATTAGTCATAAATATTACAAGAAATTTATAATACAAGAAAACTTTCTTTTTTTTGTCATCTGGAGCACAGCCCCTTTAAGGTTGTGAGGGATAGTACGAAATACAGAAAGCATCCAATTCCAGAGACACCCCTGGTTCTCTACCATGCTCAGTGTATAGCACTGATACATTGGACCTTTGTTTAATGTCTCATGCAAAGACACTTAGTAATGTTTGTGCTGGAACTTACAATGCTAGATTACCAGTCCAGCGCATTAACACTGGACAAATGATGCCCTCCTCAGCTGACAATAGCTATCTCTATCTAAATGAGCTTATTTATTGTCGGTACCATTTGCCTATATGACCGACGCCCCCTGAAAAGATTAGTTATTTTATAGTGCAAGATACTGAAAGCATCCCATTCCAGAGACACCCCTGGTTCTTTTGCATGCTCAGTGTATAGCACTGATACATGGGACCTCGGTTTAATGTCTCATCCGAAAGACTATTAGTAATGTTAGTTGAGGAGTGGGGGATCGAACTCGGGGACCCCTGGTTTTACTAGTCCAGCATGTTACCACTGGACCACATCCGCTCCTCAGCTGACACTTCATCCTCCTTTATCTTTAATACAGACTCTAAGATGTGAAAAGATTTGCAGTTTGCATGATTTGGGTATCAGCTGCAATAATTCCTCACAGGTTGACTCAAGCTTTCAACTGATTATTTGAATTTTAATAGTTAATTGTTAACAAGTTATATGTGCATATGAAAACTCATGTTCAAACAAACCATTTCATTAATGCAATACATGCATTTATCACCATTGTAATCTCATTTTAGTATATCATTTTATTCTTCTGAAAACAATTGCATGTATTTCTGATAAAATTCTTCACACATGCTACATGATAGAACATTATGTATTTCAAAAGCCAAGAAAAGAAAATTTATGTATCGGTTTGTTCCAGGTATTTATCTATAGTACATGTACCTGGTTAACCATTCAAAAAAGTTTTTGATTACTAAAATACTAAATTGGTATTTGTTGACATCCCTATCATTTATTTCAGTTATATTGATGGTCTCTTGAACTTTGATTCATGAAAGTTATAAATATATGTACTTCTTGTTACAATTATCACTACTATTATAAAACTAAAAAGATCAAAGACAGATCTCAGATACAGTGTATGGCTTTTAGAATCAGATGTACTTGGTAAACATTATTTCTAAATGTTCTGGTCAAAGGTACCAATGTATAAAACAGATAATTAGATACAGATTTTCAGCTGTCTGTAAGGAAGCAGAGTTTCAGAAATTCATCAGCTTGAATCTATATTGGCTAAAGCATTCACATTAATTTTATCAAAGCTGTAGGTGATTTGGATACAAAAATATGGTGTTAATTTTTTTCAGTGATGATGAACTAAACCTCTTTCTTGTTGGAGGTTTTCCACTGAAAATTCTGTTCCAGCTTTTAAAATGTGTTTCAAGTATAAGATGATGAACCAAACTGACATATAAATTGCCTTGTAATTATTTTGATTACTTGTAAATTGGTTGTTATTTATCAGAAGTATCTGTAAAGGAACAGGTAGATCTTGCTCATTTTTTATTTATCTAAAGATTTAAATCTGTTTTATATCATGAAGTCTTGTTAATGACGTCTGATTTAGAGCTTAAAATCAATCTGACATTGCAAGGGCTTTAATTATAAATCAAACTGACATTTATATTATGAGATGCTAATAAAATACCTTGATTAGAATACTTTCCTGGAAATGATGATATAGAAGCCTGTGGTAAATTAGTTTTTTTTACAGATTTAGTAGGTAGTAAAAGATACCTCATGCCTTCTCCTTTTCCACTCCATTTAGGTAGATTTTATTACTTGGAAAAAGAAATTATGTATATATTGAAAAAAAGTCACTTTGTAGATTATGGAATGAAGATGTAAAATAATGATAAAATAAAATAAAATAAATAAATAAAGATAAAAAAGCTGTATTTCTTCTTTTTGTTATTTTGTAGCAAGCATGGGAGAAGAGAATATTGAAGAGTTTAAACAGTATGTGTACAGAACTCAACATTCCCCTTGCACGTAAGGTTTGTCATTTTCTGTTACTCATTACCATAACCTAAATTTTTTTAATGGACTTGTCATTCCACAAGTTTGGATGGTTCCATTTATAACTTATAGGAGTTGTAATTATGCAAACTGGTATTATAGTAAACAGCGCATACCAAAATGAAACTGTACAGAATTTTATTTCATACAAATATAAGAAAAAAGTTTCTGATACATTTAAGTGGGGAAAATTATTTTCTCAAAAAAACAAAAACAAATCTTTTTGAGTAAATACTTAGATAGTTTTGTGAAATAGGAACTACTCACACAATCTCATTTATTTTGTGTAGCTGTAAGAGTTTATATTGTTACAGAGACCAGAAAAGGAACAGAGGGATTTGATATCTAGATGGACTGAGTTAGGGACAGATGGACCAGGTAATATTAGTATTATGTCTTTATAAGGATAATATGTAGAATAAGGGACATGCCCTTAAATTTTCTAATGACATAGTTCTTATGTACTTTATTGGCCCAATCTCTTCATAATGAAAACTTATTCATAATTTTAAGAAGAATTTATTTTCAAAAATGGTTGCCTAATGCATATAGAAACCAAGTAATGTGCATTTGTAATAAATGGCCTTCTGCCCAAAATGATTACAAAAATCTATATTTATAAAGACTTATATTAGTGCAAGGCATTCAGTTTGCCAGCTTAACTTATAAAATTTCAACTGACATCAGGTAATTATTCATTTAATACCATTTATATTTACATGATTGTGAAGAAAATGGAATACTCAAAATTTAGGGTATGCAGCTTTGTGTTATGTAAAATATTGAGGATACTTGATGTATGAATAATGATGTAGTAATTACAAGGATTTAGTGTAGATGAAGTAAATTTTGTCATATGAAAACAGTGTTATTAAAACAGATTGAAAACAGTGTTATTAAAACAGGTTTTTTGGATACAAAAAGAGAAATACTGGGAAGAAACTTTCACGTGCACAAATATAAAGCAGACATCAGTATTGCATGTAGTGGAGACTTTCAGCTTCTTTCTGACAATAATTTTGTATGATTTGATTTTATTTTTTGGCACATTAGAATAGATAAAATCTATATATTATAGGAATAACCATTTCAGATATGTCGGATCTGACACAGAGATAGTACAGTATATTCTTGAAAAGAAAAGAAAGTCAGATAGACTTTAATCACATGTCTTTATGTGATATAAGACAATATTTTGCTGGTGGATTTTAGCCAAAATCCTTAGAAGTATGGAAAATCCTGATTCTTTATTCATTGTTTTGAACAGATTTAAGCCAGATTCGTCCTGTGTATGCACCCAAAGATTTTCTTGAAGTAATTATGTGTCTGCATAATCCAAATTATAATGCTGGCGACTCGAGTGGGTAAGTTTTAGGTTTTCTCATTAATGTTATCTGTGTCTGTTGGTAAAGTGCAATCAGAGTAGACTGCAGTCAAATAAAAGATAGGACAAGAAGTGTTTGTGTCAGTTTAATTTTCACAAGGTAATGATTGTCTGGCACTGACAGTGATATAATAGATGTTTTTCTTGTCCATTGCAGACAAAGCTAAATATACAGTGGCAGCTTTGTGATTGTCCAATACTGTATTTCCTTCTCAGTTGCAAATATACAATATGGTTACATTCTGAGGATGTAATGTATGAGATTGTGTGGGCATGACAAGAGTGATGCAAGTTTTTTGTCCTGTCTGTCACAGGCTCTGATACGTATAGGTGGGGGTGAGGGGCGGGAAGGGTCTGATGGGTGAGAAAAAAGGCAGTTTGCAATTGGATTTATTAGATATTTTGATGGTATCTGAGACACCAGTATAACAGATTTATTTTGTTAGAAATTATTTTGTTTTCTTGTTAGTTGCAATTCCAATATTCAGTATATTATCCTGTAAAAAAGGGAAAATCATTGCTAAAACTAAACTAGTTCTTTCCCATAGCAAATTCTTTGAATTGTAATATTAGCTTTATTGCAACTGTGACTAACTGCAGTGTTTTGGGCCTCATTAACATAGCCAGCCTAAAACAAGGAAACATATTTCGATAAATTTCTGTTATATATCTATTTATGTATTTCAGAACCTACACATTATGGGGCCTAGTCCAATTACCATTGAAGCTAAATGGTATAAACAGACTGGTAAGTGCTTGATTTATTAACTGGAAATGTTTAGAATTGTTAACAGGGGATGCTATATCAGTTCAGCAGAGAATTGTAATGATAACCTTATATTAAGACATTTCAAGAAGAAAGTGTTTGCAGTTCAAGTAAGTTTTACAAAAGAATCTGGATTACTCTTACAATCAGTTGCTTTTAGAAAAAATAGAATCTGGCTTACTGTTACACTAGAAGATGGCTTAATATTAAAATGGAATCTTGCTTACTATTATAAGAGAATATGCCTTAGTCTTATAAAAGAGTCTGGTATTGTTACAGTAGAGTCTGACTTACTGTTATGAAAGAGCCTGGCTTACTCTACAATTGAATCTGGCAAACTCTTATGGTGTAACGTTGCTAACTCTTACAGCAGAATCTGGCTGTCAGTAAAAATCGAATCTGGCCCAGTCTTATGAAAGCTGACTGTTTAATTATATTGGAATCTGACTCACTCTTATGATAGATCTTTGCTAACTTTTACAGTAGAATCTGGCTTTCTGTGAAAATGGAAATGACTCACTCTTATGATAGATCTTTGCTAACTTTTACAGTAGAATCTGGCTTTCTATGAAAATGGAATCTGGCTCATTCTTATGATAGATCTTTGCTAACTTTTACAGTAGAATCTGGCTTTCTGTTAAAATGGAATCTGGCTGACTCTTTTGGTAGAATCTGGTTAGCTCCTACAATAGAATTTGACTTATTCTTTTCCATTTTGTTCTGATGAACACCAATTTTTTCAATATTATTAACTTCAAGGTAACTTCAGGAAATGAACTAAATCTTCTTTTGGATTCTGAAAAATTAATCTACAAGGTGTCTCAGTTAAAAGTTGTATTTCTGCTTTGTATTTAGCATTTTAGCATTCTGTTGCTGTTCTTAGATAATTTAAGGTAAATTAGTGATGATGTTAGCACATGAGAAGTTTATTGCTGTGTTAATTTATTATAGCAAACTAAAGTTATTTCTGTCGAGAACTTCCTATATCTCTAGAAATTGTAACATAAATTAATGGTTTACTACATTTCCAGTCATCCTTGGTAATCCATGCGTACTCGTTACGTTCAGTGACCCGTGGGTTCCGACGATGATTTCCAGTATGAAATAGGTTCAACCTGTCTATAATGATGGTTTACTGTTCCAATTCAAAAGAAGCATGAAGATTAAAATGGTGTTTTTGATGTTGAAAATAATGATTTTGCACCAAATTCTTTAGAATTCAGAGATGCATTTTTCAGTCATTCAGTTTCAGATCTCATAAAATGGTCTTGATTATAGAGAGCCTCATTATTTCAAACACTGTTAGGTGATAAAAAGTATAGTCAAGTTCCACCAGATGTGATCTTAGTAATGCATCAGATTTGATAGCTGCCCTCATTTGTTTAAAACTTTAGACTTAGTTATGTCATATACCATACAGGTTGTAATAATTGCTCCCCCTGTAATAAATGCCACTTCACCCACCCCTTTACTTGAAAAATCATGAGTGTTCTGTCTGGTAGCATGACACAATGACATTAAAAAGATAATAAAAACATTTGTATGAAAAAAACATTTTTGAAGTGTGTTTAAATATGTTAAAATGTGTTAGCATGTCTAGCGGGATAACTGTTACATTAACTAATGTTTAGACTTCATTTGTTCATGGATATTATTGCTATGTTAACACCCCGACACCCTCCCCCCCATCCCCCCCCCCCCCCACACACACACATCCTTTTGGAAAATGAAAGACCCCTGGCATGATTTTGAAATAACCAAATATATCTTTATACTCAGGCAAATACTGTTGTTCCTAAATTTGAAGATTCGAATTTGATCCCATCCCAGAATTTTTATTTCAGTTATTGTTATATTATTAGTACCTCATTTTGATCCACTAGAAGGGTGATTTTGTCAGCAGTTTGGATCATACAGTAATTGAAAGATGGTAACAATAATTATCATTGATATTTCAGCGTATTTTATACAGTGATATGGCAATCAACCAGTGTCAGACTGGAGTTGATGACAGTAGTGAGATACCACCAGAAATGTTTGACAGTGACAGAGTCAAACTTGGCAAGAAAGGTAGGCATAATTCAAGGGTTAATGCAATAAAAATGCTATATTTTTCTTTTGTAGATTTTTGTTTTCTTGTTATGATATTCACTCCTCAATATTCTATAATCTTTGGTATGGGAAGTGATTGCATAAATGATATTTTTTGCATACATATTCTCAGCAATAGCCAAAGGATACATGAAGTACAATATTCAAATTTGAATGAAATCAGAACTGGACAAGACAAATCCAACTTCTATTTGGACCTTTTACAGAGTTCACTTTCCTAAGAAGAATCAGTTAATAGCTGTGTATTAAAGTCATGTTTGTTAGTTTTTCATGCATTTAAGCAAGGTGATCGGAAATTTGATATACAGTAGATATTGTAGCCAAGCTTAAATTTATTTCACATAGATTGGAAAACAAGTTTTTGAAACCCATCGTAATCCTCCCTTGATGACTGCTTCCTGGATTCAAACCAGTACTAATACTGAAAGTTTAGGAATGCAGAAATCTACTGGGGACTTTTATCCCAGGTGGAGTCCAAACCAACCAGCTGGATTGAAAGTTTGGTCTTATTTCCCGAAACAACTTTGCCGCTATGATATAGTAAAAGAATTATAATATACAAGGCGTTCATTAAGTACATGTACAAACCATGATATGAAACCTGTAATTGTTGTCTAACTTATGAAACGCTTTGAAATACTGAGTTGTACAGTCTACCACCATACTGATAATCTCATCAGTCATCTTCATTATCTCATCAGTCATCTTCATTATCTCATCAGTCATCTTCATTATTTCAGTGATTGCTGGTGACCATGGCCCGTTAGCCCAGGAGTATGCAAAAAAGGGCTGCCCTATCAGTCTAAGGGCTGAACTGTGGTGCCAGATATTAGGGATTGAACTTGATGAATTTGTAAGTCATATTTTTGTGTTTTTGCTATGTTTGGGCTATGTTCTTACAAATAAAATTTATTTTTACATGAAACTTCAATCTTTACTGATGAAAAATTTATCAATACACCTTTGCTTATGCAAGTGTGAAAACATTCTGAGCATTTTGTCATAAGCAGACATTTTTTATGATATAATATTGTAGTCAAATTTAGATTAAAAATATTAAAAAATCCTACATCTGATGTTTAAAGTAGGGAACCTTTAAGAATTGTTTTAGTATGTTTATAGAATGTTTATTTCTTGTTTTCATTTCATAGCATAATATGTTTGAGTTGTGACATTTTCACACTTCATTTATGCAAATATCTTATTCAGCACTGTGAGTCATTTCAATATTTCAGGATACTCTGTATTATGAACAGCTGAAAGCCAGTGTGATAGCCCATGATCTGCTGGTGGACAGTCTGCTGTATAAGGTATGTAAAACATCTCCCGTACATATAGAAGAACAAGTAAAGCATGATTTATTCCCCAGTTTATGTTGCTTTGAAGTCATCACATGTTCAGGTAATTTGGATTAATAATAATTAGCATAATAATCTACTTATTAAATAGCCATTTATAAATGCAAGGTTAATCATTTAATATGTAGTATACAGTAATTGGTCCATTTCAGTAGATTGTTTGAAAATTTTCTGAATTTGTTTGGTTTGTTGTTTGTTTTTAAAGGTGTTTGCTATATTTGTAGGATGTGAAATTAACTGCCACCAATGATGATCAGTATTTCGTCTTTGAGGATTACTTGTATCAGGTAAATTTTTTTTATAAAAGTACATTTTTCATCATATTTTTCATATTTTGTGCATGAATTAGTGACCCATTTTTTTTCCCAACATCAGTCACTTTTCAAGAATGTTATTCACTTAAATGCAGTTGTCTGTATCGGTTTCTTTCTTTTTCAGTAGAGTTTGAGTTATTTGTCTGAAAAACATACTGTCAGATATTAAGTGTTTTAGTTGGGTCTTTTTAGAAAAGTTTTGTCTGCCAAGTCTTGTGAATTTCATAATATAAATGATGATAGTATGTTTAAATTGACCATTTTTAGCTCACCTGTCACGCAGTGACAGAGTGAGCTATTAGGATACCCTTGTGTCCGGCGTCCGTCGTCCGTCCGTCGTCCGTCGTCAACATTTTCTTTAAATGACATCTCCTCCTAAACCCCTGGCCCAATTTTAAAATAACTTCATACTAATGGTCCTTAGATGTCCCTTTACCAAGTTTGCTCAAATGGTTCCGGTCCAATGCACAATATGGCTGTGAGGCCCTAAAAGGTGTTTTTAAAATGGAAATTTCAAAAATCTTCTTGTCTGAAATAACAAGGCCCAGAGCTTTCATATTTGGTATGAAGCATCATCTAGGGGACCTCTGTCAAGTTTGCTCAAATCATGACTTCCGGGGTCAAACTGGTTCAGCCCCGGGGGTAAATAGATTTTACTTAGAATTTATATAGGAAAAACTTCAAAAATCTTCTTCTCCAGAACCACAAAGCCTGGCGCTTAGATATTTTGCATGTAGCATTAACTAGTAGACTTCTACCAAGTTTGCTCAAATCATGATCCCCGGGGTCAAGTTGATCCCGCCCGGGGGTCAGTTAATTTTATATAGAGTTTATATAGGAAAAACTTCAAAAATCTTCTTCTCCAGAACCACAAAGGCTAGAGCTTAGATATTTTGCATGTAGCATAACCAAGTAGACCTTAACCAAGTTTGCTCAAATCATGATCCCCGGGGTCAGATTGACCCCGCCCCGGGGGTCAATTGATTTTATATAGAGTTTATATAGGAAAAACTTCAAAAATCTTCTTCTCCAGAACCACAAAGCCTGGAGCTTAGATATTTTGCATGTAGCATTACCTAGTAGACTTCTACCAAGTTTGCTCAAATCAAGATCCCCGGGGTCAAGTTGACCCCGCCCGGGGGTCAATTGATTTTATATAGAGTTTATATAGGAAAAACTTCAAAAATCTTCTTCTCCAGAACCACAAAGCCTGGAGCTTAGATATTTTGCATGTAGCATTACCTAGTAGACCTTTACCAAGTTTGCTTAAATCATGATCCCCGGGGTCAAATTGACCCCGCCCCATAGTCAATTCATTTTATATATAGTTTATATAGGAAAAACTTCAAAAATCTTCTTCTCCAGAACTGCAGGCCTGGAGCTTAGATATTTTGCATGTAGCATTAACTAGTAGACTTCTACCAAGTTTGCTCAAATCATGATCCCCGGGGTCAAATTGACCCCGCCTGGGGGTCAGTTGATTTTATATAGAGTTTATATAGGAAAAACTTCAAAAAATCTTCTACTCCAGAACCAGAAAGCCTAGAGCTTAGAAATTTTGCATGTAGCATGACCTAGTAGACCTTAACCAAGTTTGCTCAAATCATGATCCCCGGGGTCAAATTGACCCCGCCCCATAGTCAATTCATTTTATATATAGTTTATATAGCCATCTGATCTTAGTCTGCAAAGTTTGCTTCGGTCTTCCCAACTGCTGAGTTCAGTACGTACAGTCCATGGTCTGTGGATCACCTATCTTGTGTGTCATAACGTGCTCTCAAATTCTGTACTGGTACAGAATTTACCAACACAGGTTAACTGCATACCATTATGTAACTTAAATACTGTCTCAAAATAGCATATACCCTAACACAAAAGTCACTTCTAGACTGTACATTTCTGAAGGAAACTACCTTCAGCCAAAATGAAAACATTACACCTGTTTCAGATATCCATATTTCAATTTGTACTTCATACAATAGTTTCATGTTAACTTACAAAGAAAAAAAAAATGTATCGAAAGTCTAATGACTTTGAAATGTTAACATTTTCCATGTATTTATCATCTAGACGAAATGAGGTAAACTGGAAATTATTAAAACAGTTCATGTAAAGTTAAAACTTCACCAATCAGCAAGTGTGGACACATGCCCTTCTTTCACCAATTCTCTCCTCATTATGTCTACAATATCGTTTCATGGTCTATCAGGTGAGCGATTCAGGGCCATCATGGCCCTCTTGTTATAATAAACAGGGTAAATCATTTATCATCTTACAATTGTTTTACCGCAGTAACTTTACTTTCTCCATTGATTACCCTAGTTGTCATTTTAATGTGAATATTGAAGGACAGAGTTCCCTCAAGATGGTAATTTTATTGTCACCAAGTCAGTAACTATGTTTTTGTTATTGTAGATATTACTGCCTTTCACAAGAGACACCGAAATGTTGAAGCATTTCAGTCGAAACAGTGCTTCACCCCCTAAGTCATATATCCGAGGCAAACTTGGGGTGGAGGATTATGCAGTTGTTTACCCCCCTAATGGGGTTATACCATTCCATGGGTTTGCAATGTATGGTAAGTGATGCAGTAAACTGCAGTGAAACTTAAAATTCTCAAGTAAGTTGATTTGCAAAGAAAATTTATAATACAGTTTTCCTTAAGCTGTCTTCCTATAATGAATGATTTGAAAATTTTACTTGGTAAAATTGAAAAAGACATATGAATACCCCTAAAAAAATATTCATGCTGTAATCAGATAGCTGAATTTTGTTGAACATGTCGATGATTATTTTCTAGCACTGACCTTTTGAAAAAAAAAAAAGACTGTATTACTGTTTTCCTGTTTCAGTTGCTCCCTTGTGTTACCTGTACAAGGAACCAGTCAAGCTGTATTATGTGTTCAGGGAAATCTACACAAGATATTTTTTCAGGCTTCATAGTATATCATCTCATCCACAGGTAATACTGTGATCTGTTATGAGTATTATGTGTCAATAGTTCATATGCCTTTTCAGTGCTAAAGTTTTTTCAGTCTTTTTATGATGGTTGAGAAAAAGGGTAAAGCAACAGATCTTGATCCAGAACCTGGGGAAGAAGGGATGCACACCTTGGTGTGGGTATTCAATTTAACATTAGAATGGCATTTTCAACTTAAAAAGTAATTCTATGCCACCTTGGAGGTGGGCGGCACCTGGATCTAGGCCTGAGTAATACAATGTTATACATGATTGTGTTATACCTTCTGTAATATTTTTTAATAACAAGCTCTACCTGCATGCAGTATGGGTTTAGTCTTTCCATATGTTCATCAGTGTTCGTCTACCATATTTCTTAAACCTTACAACTTTGACATATAGCAAATCACGATGTCACAAAATAATGTCATGATATAAGAATATTCTTCACGATGTCACAAAATAATGTCATGATATAAGAATATTCTTCACGATGTCACAAAATAATGTCATGATATAAGAATATTCTTCAAAATCATCAGTACTTTTCTGCTTGGAACAAAGAGCTGCTTTTTGGCTGTATATGTGTTGTCATCAAAAGGTAATTTCAGTTGCATCTTTGAAAGCAGTTTATACTGATGAAGACAAATGTTATGTTTGATAGATTTCTGGCTTGTTTCATATTGGTCATGTAGGGGAGCCATCCCCACCTCTTCAGCTTTAGGCCATACCAAATTGTTTTTTCGTTTAGCGTCCACCCTAAGTTCAAAAACCTATCTAGCTATCCTGAAAACACAAACGAAGCCCCAAAAAATAAACAAGTCATACTGACTAGTATCTACACCAGGATATAATTATCAAGTTTCATATTCCACTTTGTAGGGACTTTTAATGCATTTTTTAAAGTATTTTTAATCAAATCACCTATAAACTCAACTGAAAATATATTTCTGCATAGCTAAATTTACAACTGAGTCTATATTTGGAGTCAACTTGTCAATATCAACTCACTTTCAACAATCTATAAAACTGATGCACATTCATGTTATTAGACAGGTCCTTCCATCCTATGCCACTAAAATCCAAATGAGGTATCACTGTAAAAAATTACAAAAGTAAACACTACTTAAATATTTAATACTGAACACCAAAATATCATTTTTACTGGTATTTGTTTTTCTCTATCTGTTTTGTCTGAGTGTCTGTTGGCTTCACTGTGAAGACAACACAATTCTTTTAAATAATTCAAATGAATTTGTCTCCCTTATGAAAGAAGAATTCTCAGCAAAAATGTTACAAAAGGAATATCTGTTTTGTGAACTACTCACAAAATGTCATAAATAATGTCTTTTGACTCTACCTATTTGAACTAGAAATGGGTTTTTGATTGAACAAAAACATATGTCTCCCCCCAGCCAGTTGCTCCAGTATTGAGTCAGACGATTGTAAAATAAGGGGGATATTTTTGTCAAATGTACATGATGAACAAGAAACTCATACTCTGTCAAGAAAGGATTGAGCAGAAACCTTGTTTCATATTGTACAAAATGGTTGTATTCATTCAGTCTAGTACCTGTAGCATGTTGGAATCATGTCGATGACATCTGACCCAAGTTTCATAAAAATCCTTCAAGGGCTTGAGACACCACACCCACAAAGTGGGTTCTGCATGTCGCCTTGATGATGTGAACATCTGACCCAAGTTTCATAAAATTCCTTGAAGGGCTTTTGAAGATACAGAGCAGACACGATTTTGTGGCATTTGACATTTAACCTCCAAGTGTGACCTTGACCTTGAGACACCACACCCGCAAAGTGGGTTCTGCACGTCACCTTGATGAGGTGAACATCTGACCCAAGTTTCATAAAAATCCTTCAAGGGCTTTGGAAGATACAGAGCGGACACGATTTTGTGACGGACAGATGGACGGATGGACAGACAGACAACCAGGGGAAAAACAATATGTCTCCCCCATTTTTGGGGGGGGACATAATTACATTAAACTTCATCAACAAATTCTAGCTGCAGCTTGCGTATACACTACACTTGAGAAATTCGACTGATAGCGAAAACATAACAAATACTTCAACGCATACAATTTACATAAAACAATCATTTACTTGCTATTATCTTGAAAAAATAAAAGGCATTGAAATCTTATTATAACTGACCAGAAACTAACCTCTTCTGACGTCGCCAACAAATTTATGCACACATGGAACTTTTTTACACGACTCAATAAATACAAAATTGGGGTAAAGATGCAAAGGATGTAACAACACTAGTCGCGTATAAATTCTCAAACATACCGGAGAGCATTTAATACTTTGTACAGTAAGGTCGTAAGGCAAAACAATGTTGTTGTTTTTTCCTACCTCAGAAGCTCAAACCTATCCGTCTGCGGATGCCAAACGAAAGAACGATTTGGTATGGCCTTATGCTTAAAAATGTTGCAGATATTATAAAATGAAATACTTTATATCCACAGGGAATAGTATGTTTGAGCCTGTTGTTTGAGACCCTGCTACAAACTCATGAACCAGAACTGTTCTTCCATCTCAAGTCTGTTGGATGCCAACCGTAAGCAACATTTAATAACCTAACTGTCTGTTTTCTCAGGGAATCTATGGGTTCATCTTGAGCTTCTTAATGAATAATAGTTTATTTTTGATTACTTGTTCCACAATACCTTAATGCATGTCTGTTTTTTTCCGCATTAAATTCATTTCATGTTTAGTGTATTGACTGAGTTATGTTATACAAGTGTCTGTTAAATTTTGTATTTCAATAAGTATTTGTACATAAAGTAGTGGAACAGTATAAACTTAATTGATAGTTACTTGCATGTATGTACATAGTACATGTAAGTTTCAGCTCAATCCAGATAATAATACAGAAATTACTTTTTAAGAAATTAAAAAGCTATTTTGTTGCTACCCAAATGATTGTAAAAATATTTCCAGCCCATTTGAATTTCCAAATATGGTCTGTAATTCCATTATTCCATGAAAAACACTCTTAATTCTATTATAAAACATGTTGTTTTGTCCTCAAAAGTCGCTTTTGTTTTGATTTTAGTTGAACAGCCATAAACTTTTAATGTTCTTGCTTCAGATTGAAAATTGCTTTCAAATGGTTGGTTCGAGCATTTTCTGGTTACTTATCCAGTGACCAGGTGTTACTGCTGTGGGATCGAGTGCTAGCATACAACTCCCTGGAAATCCTTCCTGGTAAATTGACAATTTTGTATCTTGCTTTGTCAGTATTGTTCAATTTCTAGGCCCTTATTTATTTTTACCTGAAATTTTCAGCTGTTCTGTTATTAATGTTTATTGAAAGATGTTATAGGATGGTTGTCATTTTTAATACCACATGTTATTATGTTTACCATTGGCATCATTGACTTTCATGTAATAGATCACCTTTTTGGCTTTAGATGAGAAAAAAATGAGAAAACCAGATTTGCATCGACTTCTGTATGGGATTCTGTTGTTATGAATTTGTTTTCCAAATAAGGCAAAACCATTTAATTATATTCTTAATAGTCTAGACAGTGGCTTTGATGGGTGTTTTTTTTACTAAATATAGAAGGGAAAATTGTATTTGAAATGATTCTTGGTAAATAATTTATCATTCATTGTAAGACACAATTAACTTAAGCTATAAAAATTACTTATTGTCTGTCTGTTTCAGTGTTGGCTGTAGCAATATTCTCATTTAGGAAAACAAATCTTCTCAAGGTTCAGTCATACAATGCCGCAGAGGTAAAAACATTTCATATTTGTGTCATTTATAACAGTAAATAAGTAGACATATGACAGACAAATAGATGGAAAAGATCTTTATCGCTGCCAAGGTATACATTAGTATACATTATAAATAAGAGCCATGAGGGCCCTATATTGCTCTTCCAGTACCACTGTTCTTATTGAAGATGTAATGGTATTACTGTACTTAAGGTGATGGAAGGGAATCTTTTATTACAATATACATGTAATACTATATTGTGATTAAAAATTCCGTTCCACCACCTAAGTCAAAAGATAGACTTGTGAACTCCCCAGATATCACATTTCGGACATACTTCTTATTTGTCCTGGTCAAAATTTTTGTCTTGACAGTCTTTCAGATGAACTTCACTTGGGGTCAAAAACAAGCTTGGGAGCAAGGTTAAAAGCCAGTCATCCTGAAACCCAGTCATAATGATTGTCATGGTGACCTCTTTGTCAATGTTGAAACTATGTATAGAATCAAAATCAAAGTATTCTTACTAAAATTAAGGAAATCTCTGGATGTCATATTATATTTGACCTTTTTGATAAGGACAAGATTACTCAGATAAGCAATAAAGTACCATCATGGTCCTCTTTGTTTGTTCGTATGATATATCTAAAATTACAGTTTTCATTTTGCCATTTTGCTTCCAGTAAGAACAAGCGAGCAAAAATAGGAGCCATTCTGATCATGAATAATATTTATAAATTAAAAAATTGCTTTTTGCGTATTTCAGGCGGTGTTGGCTGACCTTACAACATTACAAGTGATACCATTGGTTCAACTTGGTCTCTTCTCAAAGTGATGCACTGAAACAAATCATAACAAATCAAAAAGAGTATAATGCTATGAACGTTTGCGTATTTTCAAAGATTGCTCATCAAGCCTAATCACAGCCAGTTTGATAAAGCTTTGTCATTAATTTTAAAGAATTAGTGTTGGATAGCACTGAAAGTGAGATTTGCTGTGTGCACATTGAAATACATACAATGCTGTTAACAAATTAAGATTTCTCTCTTAAAGATAAACTTTTCTTACAGAACTAAATATTGTTAGAACAAAGTGAAGGAAATGCATAGAGAGATCTGATTTTGGAGTCTGTTTTAAGGCTGAATCAACATAAGAAGTGTTTTCTTACTGAGCAGTGTTTTTATATGTTGATGTGATATTAACAAGAAAATCTGATATTTGAAAGAAAAACTTCCATTGTAATTGATAGATATTTTTTAATTTATTAAAGATAACGTGAAACTGCATTCCTTGTATTTTATTAGTGTTAGTGATAAACCAATCATGTCGGATAGTTTGGATTTGAATTCCCAGTTTTGAAGAGAGAATATTGATTATTATTGATTATTTACGTACCTGTTACTACAGTTTCACAACCTTGATGATACATCAATTAAATGCAAATTAGGTACAGTCTTGTGGTTAGTCATGAAACCTTAGCCAGATCTAAATTTATTACAGACATGTTGAATTTCTAATGTACTTTATAAATTTGGATGTGCATTGTGAAACTGGGTCTGTGATAAGGAAAAAAAAAACCAGAAAAAAAACAGTTCAAAAGATTACCGGTATTTTGAATGAAATTTTAACAGGGTCATTCAAACTAAATTTATTCACTTTTTCAATGACACAGAACAACAAAACCTCCGTGAAAGACGAACTTCATTTGAAATTTTTAATTCAACCTTAAATTTCATTGATTTGTTCAAAATCATAAAAACAATGGTACACGTCTAAATTCATTTACTCAAAAAAGCAACAACAACAAAATCATTATCAGGAGCATGGTATGAAATGTTGTGTAAATCCGAGAAGCGAAACTGGTGACGTCACATGCTAAGACACTCTGTTGAGAAGTCCGAATCATTTCATAAGCTGTGTTTATGTAGTCAGCATTGCATTGTTCCTTTAATGCATCTTTAACACAGTCGTAAAGTTTCCTGTAATCTCTGTAAATAGAACAATATCAAATTACAATGCAATTAAGATAAAATTAGATAATTTCTGATAAAAATATAAAACTCACCATTTTAAAAGCACATTTTGCTTCTTAACGTTAATACATAAATTTTAACAGCATTATACCCATAGAATTGTTTTTTCTACCGTACTTTAGAAGAAACAAGAAATGTCACTTAAAGATGACAATGACATAAAGTGCTGCTTTGCCTTTTGAGCCATGGACCTAGATGAAAATGAATTGTAGATCCTTCAAGGAAGTGGGGTTCTTTTACAATTTGACCTCAATGTTAAGGTCATTTAGAAAAGGAAAAAAATATTGGAAGATCTCTTTCAAAGGGTTGACGTATGCCAAGATGAACTAAATTTGTCTAGTAATAAGGTAGTTATGGCCAATATTAAATATTTTTGACAAATGGACCTTCGAGATCAAGGTGACTCTGGGGTCAAGGTAATAATATTATAAATAAATTATATGTTAATGGGAAGGTCTTGTCCAAATGAGTGTTGTGTTTAAGTATGAAATAAATCCATATGCAATGTTAAAGTTGTCGAACAGAATGACTGAAAGACGGACAGTAAAAAAAACCTATATGCCCTCCGTAGGCATGAAAAGAAAGTTAACTTCATTCCTGTATCTTCCTCACAATGAGAAACGTGTGTAATGATATTTCAAAATCCCATTATGTACCTTTGAGTTATAGAGCGGACATGAACATTATACATGTAGATAGGCAGTATTCTATTTAAATTAACATTTTACAATTCTATGTTCTTACAGGGTCTTTCAAATTTTGAAAGACCTTGGTTCTAAGAAAAGCTCACGTGTGTATGTTATAATCACTAGTTAGGTATGAACAATATTTATTAGGAAAGACACCATATGGTGGTTATACGTGTTAGAACCAAAACGTGATTTTACTAATTTCAAGTAGATGTTTCACAGAATTCTCAAATGGCATTCATGCAGCATCAGAACATTACTTTGTTTCTATTGATTTACACTTTTAACTAAACGTGTGCTGGCACATTGAAGCCCCGCCCCGAACACCCACTCTCCACCCAACTGTAAAATACACATACCGACAGTTATTTATTGGTGTTGGGAGTTTAGCATTTTCTAAACAAGGATGATAGGATTCAGTTAGTCTGTCTGTTACACATTCCTTATTCGCCTTAAACTCTGAAAATAGAAACAAGCAAGTTATTTACAAAACTATAAATAATCCTGTAAGCTTTTGGTGACCTGACTATCTTTCGATCTTCAAGAATTACTTTTGTAATTTAACCTAAATCCAACGGTTTCCTGTGGAAAAGGTTTTCAAACAGTCAGAATTCTCCTATGGCAAAATTCAGAACTTATATTGCATGTTTAAATAAAAAGGATAAAGTATATATCAAATAATACAAGTTAAAAGTGTTCGGTGCAAAGCTGTTGTAACAACCTATGCAATAATTTTGCACTGATAGATTTTCCATACCAGTTGTATTGACAGTGAGGCATATAGAATCTACGGCTGTATTGTAAACACTAATTTCGGTTGAAGATTCCGGGTAGTCTTGTAGAACGTTTTTGCAGATTTGTGACTGGCTTTTCTTGGCACATTTCACTCTGGAAACATTGCTGAAACACAGGAAGAACTGTGGCATATCGTACAATTGTGTGCAAAAGACAACAAATGTTATAACTTTTTACGAGAAGTGCAAAGATAGTTAGTACGGGAGCAAGACAGTTAGACCCCTTGACAATTAGACCCCTTTCAATTTTAGATGACACTTAGACCCCTAAGACACCTAGACCCCTGATTTGATTTTTTTTTTAAAGACACTTAGACCCCTTATTTAAGGAATGTTTAATTAAATTGATTGCCATGAGATTGATTTTATTATTATAATTTTTAATAAAATTTTAATATTATAGCAATAAAGTAAAGACTTTTGGTAAAATTTTATTGAAAAGGATCAAGAACAAAAAGAAAATTTCGTGGGGAAAAAACTATCAGGAGAGGTGTTAAATATCAGGAGAGGTGTTAAAGATTATAGTAAGTATTAAATACTTAATGTTAAATTATTGTATATTTTTTAAGTGTTGCATAATTAGCAAGAGTAGATCAAAGTGATTGTCAATGCTTTATTTGGCAGGATTATATAAAGTGGACTGGTGTTTACCAGTTTGCTTCAGACTTGGAAACACTACATGTACCATTACTTATTTCTTTCATCCATTCCTTGTCTCTATAGATGCTAACTGAAATTGTTGGTACTGATAAATTGATTTTTCGGATTACTTTAATTAATATTTTGGATTTCATTTATTAAGTATTATTAGTAAACATTGTATGTTTTATCGCTTCAATCATTGATTGATTTATTCGTGAATACATGTCATATGTATATATATATACAAACATAAAAATACAGAATACACAAGTATCAATATAAAATAGCATACGAGATTGCTATGGAGACCATTTATATTCTTCCGGTTACACATATTCCATAAACTAAACGAAAATGTTAGTTAAAATACGTTGAATTATATTTATGCGAAATTTAATGTGATTCGGTGAAAAAATAAATGATTTAGAGATAAATTCCGCGAACTTTTGAATCACCCCTCGTATTATATTATAACATCTTCTTTTATTATCACAGGATCTTATATCACAAAATTATTATCTCTTATTTTTATAATCACATTATATCTGATTTTTCATTAAAATATAATCATATTTTCATATAAGATATAACATATAACAAGTTGACATATAATCACAGGATAACCCATATGGTCGAAAATCCATAAATGGTCAACTTATTTCCAATGGGGTCCTAAAACATCAAACTGATAAAAATAATATTCCCTTACAAAAAAAAAATATTTCAAACAAATATGAGAAAAAAATTATCAAACATACTTTATATTGTCAAAATCCAAAATAAGGGGTCTAAGTGTCTCACAAAAATAGGGGTCTAAGTGTCTTAAAGGGGTCTAAGTGTCACCTTCAATTTAAAATTTAAAGGGGTCTAGGTGACAAGGGGTCTAAACGTCTGACACTCGTTAGTACAGCCTTGCTGTACTACACACCAGCACAAAACTGAATAACGAATCTGCTGATGAGAATGATTCTAAAATTATCTTTTCTGGCCAAAGACAACTGTAATTTATAAGAAGTAAGAAAAAAGATTTTGTTAGATGATAACAATGTAGTTCTGTTGATTATTTTCAGGACATAGCTAAGATTAACTGTGCAAAAATATCCAAAATTTATTTGGTGATGAATTAAGTTTTATTACATTAAGTAATAAAAATTTTTGTTTAGATTAAAATAAGACTTCTATTAGAAACGCATGTGGAAAATATGCAGATGTATTACCTGCAAAGCACTTCAGCCAGTTCTACGATATTTTCGTACGTGTTTCTGGCAGAGGCCGCTGTGTTAGTGGCGTTTGCAACGCTTCGGTTCAATTCAAAGTAGCAAGCCTTTCCTTCATAACAATCTGCAAAAGAATGGAGACTTATTTATGTAGTTACATAGGTTTATTATGCTGAATCAGACACCCACTAATTATGTCTCCCCCCAAAAATGGGGGAGACATATTGTTTTTCCCCCGGTTGTCCGTCCGTCCGTCTGTCCGTCCGTCCGTCCGTCTGTCTGTCTGTCTGTCCGTCCGTCACAAAATCGTGTCCGCTCTGTATCTTCCAAAGCCCTTGAAGGATTTTTATGAAACTTGGGTTAGATGTTCACCTCATCAAGGCGACGTGCAGAACCCACTTTGCGAGTGTGGTGTCTCAAGGGCAAGGTCACACTTGGAGGTTAAATGTCAAATGCCACAAAATCGTGTCCGCTCTGTATCTTCCAAAGCCCTTGAAGGATTTTTATGAAACTTGGGTCAGATGTTCACCTCATCAAGGCGACATGCAGAACACACTTTGTGGGTGTGGTGTCTCAAGGTCAAGGTCACACTTGGAGGTTAAATGTCAAATGCCACAAAATTGTGTCCGCTCTGTATCTTCAAAAGCCCTTGAAGGATTTTTATAAACTTGGGTCAGATGTTCACCTCATCAAGGCGACATGCAGAACCCACTTTGCGGGTGTGGTGTCTCAAGGTCAAGGTCACACTTGGGGGTTAAATGTCAAATGCCACAAAATCGTGTCCGCTCTATATCTTCAATAGCCCCTGAAGGATTTTTATGAAACTTGGGTCAGATGTTCACCTCATCAAGGTGACGTGCAGAACCCACTTTGCGGGTGCGGTGTCTCAAGGTCAAGGTCACACTTGGAGGTTAAATGTCAAATTTTACAATCGTCTGACTCAATGCTACCTGCAGCAACTGGCTGGGGGGAGACATATGTTTTTGTTCAATCAAAAACCCATTTCTAGTTATCATTAGTATTGAACTCCGGTAACTAGAAATACTTTTAGTGTTCAGAAGCCGTGACCACCCCGTAAAGGTCTGATTAAATTCAAAGTTTACAATGACAACCCATTTACACATAATTCTTTCTCTATATTAGATAGAGATAATAAAAAATATTCTTTGCAGCTTTCTGGTACAATTAGGGTTAGGGGCACTATGAGGTACGAAAGGTTTCAATATTAAGATTCATAACACTGATTGGCGGGTTTGACTCCCATCAACAGAATTTTAATGCGAATTCCAGGAAGTGCTGAAGTCAAATGACTGGCCATATTGATCTTTATCTTACCACACAGTTCAGCCCCTGTTTTAAAAGTTTCCCATTTGTTCTCCTCCATCAGGACTTTGATATTTGTTGCTATGTTGTTGTTGTCTGTAAGATTGACATACGGCTTGCATTCTCTGTACAGCTCTAACATACACGTTAGGTGATCTGATTTGTTTGCCCTGAAAAAAATAATGTCTTCTTTTACCCTTTATGTAAAATGAAATACAAAATCCACGAATCTGATTGTTTTGCCGTAAGTAGAGAAAATGGAGAAAATATTTTTTAGTGTGAATGTCAAAATAAAAAAGTCAATCTTAACTTTTCTTGCTATTTCTTGATACATTTTTATACGTCCTATACATTCAAAATTGTTTGAATGATATTAGACTGTTTCTCTTAATGAATTAAATGATCACTTACACACACATGTCAACATTTGTATTCTCAGTCTCGACCTCGCCAACTATAGCACTGTAACAAGTGTTCAGCCTGATCTCTCTGAAACTGCACACGGAGTCCTGGAAAAATTCTGCAGGAAAAAAGTCTTAATGTAAAAATAGTTCAATGAAATGTGATATATCTATCAGTTTTTAGCATACATGCTTGTGTTTGTACCAAACACGTTTTTCGATAAACATGCATGTTTTGCAGTTACATGATATAGTTATATGACAAAAAGGGATGACGTTTGTGGTTGAGTGCCAAATGGCCTCTTCACTAAGCCCTGGAACTGCATTTGATTCCTACCAAGTTATGTTATGTCCTTTGACAAGCCATTTAAATCTACTAGTATCACGTCTCTTTGTCCCTTTGTCTTTGACAAGCCATTTAAATCTACTAGTATCACGTCTCTTTGTCCCTTTGTCTTTGACAAGTCTTTTGTCGATCACTATTTGGCTACTGTTGCTCTGGCGTATGTTTTTATTGCGAGATTCTGACCCAAAACAAAAATATCTCAGAATATGGTCAAAACGTCACTCGAAATATTCTGACTACTGTTGCTCATATGTCAAGCAAATATGCCTAAAATTTGCGTAAAATTTGACCAACAAAAAAATCACTTCGCCGTTAAGTTTGTATTACATAGATCGAGTATGAAATGATTATTAACACAGGAGAATGTTTGATTCTAACATACCACAGACACGTTGAGGAGAGTTTATAATATCCAGGTGCGGAGCAATCAAGGACGCAATCCATGTTGAAATAACGTCCGCGTCACCTGCAAGCTCCGGGCAAGCTGTAATATTGCCAACCAGACATGACACATACGCTGTATTGGCTGCGCTATAATTGACAAATAATAACGATTACATAAAAAGGTGTTTGTGCGATGTTATATATTACTTTATTCCAATTGTCTTATCAATCTCTCTTGGTAATTTACACGTTTCTTTCGTACATTTTTGTGTTAGGTATTGTAAAGCCAAAAAGGCGTATCTGATTAAGCCTTTTGTATCATTTTACATTAACTTACTGCACGAATAATGTTTATTGCAGATGATTAAAATCTATACAAAATAATGTTATCGGAGCAAACTGAAAAGAGGAAATTTTGCCATCGCAAATTGAAATTGCCGTCGTAAAGGTGACCTTTGTTTACGGAAACGACCGTGGGTCACGGCAAAGCCACTGTATGTATCATATTAACTTTGAGAGTGTATGAATTTATTGCTGTAGCATCAGAATCCCATACCTAAGAGAAAAACAGATTTTTGCAGACAACTAAGAAAGAAAAAAACAGAAAGTGTTCTCTCTGAACTTTGAAACAGTTATTCAGCCACCGAAAAGACATAAATCACTTCTCAGCTGTCGTGTTAGGTGAAATAAAACATGCTAATGGAGCCTTGAAAAGTCAGAAAAATGACGTAATTGTTGGTTCCAAATCTTTGCGACACTCTAACCAGAAAGTCACTTTTTTTCAAATGCGAGGCTCACTTTTTGGACTCAAAACTGGCGTTATTCACTAAGTGACTGAAACAACTTATCTTACTTTGTTAACTGACGTGTTATTATTCGCGTCTTACATTGAACTCAAAGTATGCCTCGAAATATATATATTTTTACCTTAAACTTACCTTTCTTAGCTTTCGTTTTTAATCAGAAACTGCTTGCCCAAACTCGGAACTTATTACTTCCTCGAACCCATATAGGCCTAACGTAGTCTCAATATTTCGACTGCAAGACCGACCGATTTACAAACTGATATTACATAGATGTCGGCCTTTACGCGCGAAGGGCGACCATCGTCAATATAATAAAGAGCCCTGGCGCACAATTTGTTGGGCTAGGCCTAACGTATTTCAAAAGTTACTTTTTCAAACTCGAAACATTCATGCCACTTGAAAATTGCTCTCTTGTTCAAACTCTACAAAAGAACGATAGAAGAATGCATAAACATACCTGCAGACAACATCTCGCGTCTTCTCGTCCAGTAGTTCAGCTTCCGTTGTGTTATCGAGGTCAATGGTGCTAAACGTCTTATTGAACGGCGCGAGCATTGTGTTCACGCGGTCGGTAAGCGTCTGTTCACAGGCAAGGACATCAGTTTTCGCGTGTGGACATGTTGTTACAGTACCGCCGCCAGCACAGACGGACATTAACGATAAACAACCTGTAGGAAAACAGTTCATTTTAAATCATTCATGCATCAACTTTAACGCAATACATGTCATTTACTAGAGCTAAAACGACCTCTACACGTTTCAAGCTATTTCATATTTTTATAAGCAACATCTAATAAGATTCCTGTAATAGCTCTTAGTTTACGTAGACAATTACAGAGGCAACCAGAATCAATTTGTATTGAGCATTTTAAACTTCACAGCAACGACCACCAACAGAGAATCTTAACAATAATGCGCTTCCGTTTCGTTTTTCCCCCTTTTTTTCTTTCCGTTAAGGCTTTCTCCACTTTATACTTGAAATAATTCTGAATTTTGTTCTTGTAATCCCCCTTCGACTGTTTTTTCTCTTTCTGGCGTGTGAAGTGTCAATCTTCTGTTGTTTTTAGCTGCAGTTCAAGAAAACAACGCGGACGTTAGACAAACAAATGTTCTTAGCAAGTACAGTAAAGACACTCCGACTGGAACCTGAATATTTTTTTTTTATATCGAATTTACTGAGAAAATGTAAATATTCCTACCTGCCAATATAAATAGGATCCTTAAGTAATTCAACATATTTTCACTAATGTCGATCCCGACAAACTAATGTAATGAATTTTCACCGTGATTTCAATCACTAAAATTACTTCGGGGTATAATTTAATTACAGAATGCTTTTTGTGAACGAAGAAGAAATATTTTAAATTGAAGATACCGAACTATTTAACACTAGATGAGTCCAGTGAACCGTGGCACAATCACATTATTATTACGGATGCGGCGAGAAAGTAATTTTGGTAGATAAAATCAGAGAATGACGAATTTTTACGTTTTAAGTTGTTTCTCAATTTACTGAAAGGAAGTAAACGTACGCAATGACCCTTGCACCTTTAGTAACTGTCGTCTGCTGTCTCATTTGGTAACTAGAAAATGTTTCATACTTAATAGATTTTACAGAATCTAACCGTTCAGAAGAACAAAAAAGAATTCCACTTTTTATATTCTGTTAATAATCCAAACCAGTTTTTCCAATCAAGAAATTGGCCGACGTCTATTCATAACACAGACACTAAGTGTCTTAAAGCCTACAGAAATGTTTAAGTTCATCTTTAAATTGTCAGTTATTTTTCATTCAGCAGTAGTGTATGTCCTTGTGAATGCACCATTCCTATGGACACCGTATGTATATTTTTGAGGTACCGGTTGTCACATGACCGACGCATCTGTAGAGGTTGCGGGGGATAGTGCAAGATACAGAAAGCATCTTATTACATAGACACTCCTGGTTTTTTTGCCATTCTCAGTGTATAGGATTGATGCATGGTACCTCGGTTTAACGTCTCATCTGGAAGACAGTTATGTAAGTGGAGGAGCGAGGGTTGAAATCGCGACCTCAGGGCGTTACCACTGGGACAAACATATTTTCCCGTAGACAGCAGACGCTACTTTCCGGATGATAACATTTCCGTATTTAGCTTCAGCACTAGGTATTTAGTTTTAGTTCATGCGTGGAGCAGATCACTGACTCAGTGGTAACGCGCTGGACCTGTAAGCCAGGGGTCGCGAGTTTGATCCCACTCTTCTCTACCAACATTACTAATAATTATTGTCTTTAAAACCAAAGTCCCATGTATCGGTGCTGTCCACCTAGCATGTAGAAGAACCATGAGCGTCTCTGGATTGGGATGCTTAATTAGGAAGTCAGTCACATGAGCAAAATGGTAGAGTATAAATTAAAATACATAGATAAGAGAAAATTACACATCAAAACAAAAGTTACATTTGCCAGTGTTAGTTAGGAGTTGTACCTTGTTAAGATAACTTTGGCCAAACGTACGGAAGTCATCAGGATGTGGTGAAAGAAACAGGTTGAGTGTTTAAGTCCCATTTCACTCCTTATTAAAATTTCAAATGTTTCGTTTTAATATTTTGTAACTTTTATAACTGCCTTATCTTAAATGACAAAGTTTATCAAGGTTTATAACATGTCTGACGATGGATGAAATAAATTCCCATGAACTAATCAGCACCAACATAAAATTAAGACAGAACGTGATCAGGGGAAGTGTTAGTTACAACTGAACACTAAAATACATCAAAGTAAACCACCCTTGTACCACTGCATTTCAGTCAACAACACTGTGTTTTTACATCAACAAAAGGAGTGTGAGTTAAGAACATAACTTTTAAAAATTTTAAATAAGTCTGAATCAATAGTAATGCATACTGATTCTATACGACAGAGACATATATTATATATATTTTGAAGTTGTTTTTTTTTTCATTTTTTCATACTTATTTCATTTAAAGATTCAAAGTATGTTATTTTATGAACAGAAGATGCAAAAATATACATAACTTTCCAAACTTTTTATGATTCAACGAAAGTCATTTAAACTGTCATTCAAAAAAACAAACAACCTTTCTAATAACCCAGTCATAACTGCACTCCCAGTGATCAGTATCTACACACGAGCCAGCAAAATATGTTAATTCTTTGAACCACAGTTCTGACTCACAATTCATGACATAAAGAATGCCTCAATTAACACAAGTTTACCTAGTACCTTTTTACTCACTTTTACAAAATTGAGAATGACTAAAGAGAACTGAGTAAGTACAAGTACTTTTTCCATCGGTTATGAGTTTTCTGCTTTAATTAGATATAATCTTTGTATTTATTGGGCTGCAATGCCAGTTTTAACCTCTTTTTAGTCATTCCCAGACAGTCAGTCCACTTACCAGTGTTCATGGTGGTCCAACCAGTTTACAAACCACTTACCAGTGTTCATGGTGGTCCAACCAGTTTACCAACCACTTACCAGTGTTCATGGTGGTCCAACCAGTTTACTCACCACTTACCACTGTTCATGGTGGTCCAACCAGTTTACCAACCACTTACCAGTGTTCATGGTGGTCCAACCAGTTTACCAGTGTTCAAGGTGGTCCAACCAGTTTACCAACCACTTACCAGTGTTCATGGTGGTCCAACCAGTTTACCAACCACTTACCTGTGTTCATGGTGGTCCAACCAGTTTACTCACCAGTTTCTCCACAAGCAACTGACTTGAAGCAGAGGTGAGGGACACATGACCTTTAGACAAATTGTCTGAGATCAATTATCACAGAGAAATTTAAACTGCCCTGGTTGTGTTTGAACCAAGGACCTCTGGATTGACAATCTGATGTACATCAACAAAAAAGTAACATCAAAATCAACCAGGGAACAAATATTCCATATGGTTCTTTATGAAATAATGTAAAACAAACACAATACATTTCAAACAATAAATTTATTTAAATTTTACACGTTTAGGTAAAAATTCATACAACAAAGACATCAAATGTTTACAGTCCAGTATTTTAAACACAATGTCTATAAGAACAAATGCTATGAATCTCTTTGCATGCAATTGTTAACTTCAACAGATGTATTTCATTCAGCCAATCTGACACTGTTGGCTTTGAGAAAATGAGATATAATAAGCGCATTTCTCATTACTTTTCTTTTTAATTTTAAACTCTTAAGTTATATAAGATCTTAAAATGATCAAAATGCACGACAGTCAAGATAAATGCTGAAAACGTCGTGAATATTCAGAAATCATGTAAATTAGAAGTAACAAAGAAGTCTTCACCTTCTTAGTAGATATAAATTAACTTAATATAACTCAGTAAAATTATGAATCTATTTTTTTTACTTGACCAATCATAAAAGACTTTTTACCATATTCAACTTTACTTAATGTGAGTAAAACTTTTTTCTCAGTGAATATATTTAAGTAAAAATATAGGCTATGTTCGATGTTCTAAGGATACTGTCATACATCAGTGAAAACTCTTTCTAGGAAATGAACCAAAGTAGAACAGTGTTTGCAGAAATATTTTCTGTGACCTTTGCTACAGAATTTCTCTTTGAAAATTCTACATATTTCAAACTTTTCTTAGATAATTCCTACATTCAAATAAAAAGAAATCGGCAATGTTTGTAATTCCAAGTATACAAATTAATGCAAATTGTTCTGTTTGGAATTAACATAAGTAGGATATGGTCAGAGAATTTGAAATATTCTTAGTGATTCTTAGCTAAGTTATAATTGCTAAGAAATTTTTCTCTGAATATTTTGCACATTTTAAAGTCTTCTTCCATTCACAAAAAGCCCTCCACCAACACCTAGATGAGAAATCCACTGCAGCATGGTTTTAACTATTCATAATAAACAACATTCTTGTGCTTTTTTTAGACAGCATTTTTGAACTTCAAGTCCAGCAGTATAAACTGTGTATATGAAGAGAAACCACAGCTTCAATTCTTTTTCCACACTATTATCACAAATTCTCTGTCATCTTTTCATTACAATTCATACAAAATCTCTCTATACATTGGTAAATGATAAATCTTCACTCAATGTCATCTCTGAATTGTATGTCAACTTCAAATATCTTCATGAGAAATTAGCATTAACAGAGTCTGATAATAACAGAACCAGACAACCAATACATATGCATCTCAGTATTTTGATTTCTTCCTATCATCTCCCCTGTAGTCTTCTCCTTTTCTTTTGTTCATAATGTTCTGTATCTGTTGCCACTGTCGGTCAAACTCCGCCTTCTCGTCTTTGGGACCTGCCCTCCGTGTTTTACGCCCATCGGACATTTTGACTCCATACTGAAAGGCAGCTCTAAGAAAGAAGAAAATAAATGTAAAGAATATTTATGAAGACATAAATACAGATTTTTTTGAAGTCAAACAATATCATGTTATTAACAAAAGGACTTTTCTTGAAAAATCCAGTACAGTTTTCAAATCACCACTCAATCTAAATCACAAAAATCTAATCAGTTTTTGTATGTATAATTCCACATCATTTAATTTTTCCAATTGTCATTTACTTAGCTGCAACCCACTCTTAAGGTCATGCACACTTTTTCTAATAACAGCATAAAGTAAAATAATAAAATAAAATATAAATGAGTTTTAATGCAAAATTACTACGAAACATTCAATTTCACCACGGCTTTACACTCAGCAAAATACGTATACATTTCTTTACATTTAGCATAATGCATTAAAATAAATATTTGGCATAATGCATGTAAAGCTCTTAACATAAAGCATAACACATATGCATGTCTCTATATCTGACACAATGTATTAAAATTGTTTTATATATAGTATAATGCGTATAAATTGCTTTATGTTTTGCATAATATAAGAAATAGGTAAGCAGGTACAAACTTTGGTAAAGCCTCCTTATTTGCCATATAATCACTGTATTCTTCCTGAGTATCAAAATCCCAGCGGCCCACTGGGCCTTTCTTATTTCCTTGGTCCATCTTTGTGTAGTCGACCTCATCATCAGAATCATCTACTGCATCAGCTGCCTCCTCCATACTGCCATAGAAACAACAACAACATCACCATGGCAACAAATGATGTTATAATCTCTCATTATTGTTGACAAGTAGAAAAAAAGCATCATCTTGGAAAGCAAACCCATTATTTTATCATCAATTTACCTAATACAGTATATTCAGAAATGGATATTTTAAATATAGCACCATGGAATTTCTCTTTATGAAACCTCTTCAATGTCAATAAATACCTTGCTAAAGTTTAGCTATTTCTTAATAACCAAGCAAATTTAATTCCTCAAGAATTAAGTCCTGAATAACTTAGTAAAACAACTGAATAAAATAAAAACAGCCTTGTCAAAACAATGTAGATTACTGCAAAAACAACCCTGCAGTATTTACTTAGCTGTATTCAGTCTGAAAAAGTAAACTTACCCAGGATAACATTCTGCATAACTGTCTATTTCTGTTTTCTGTTTGAGCTTCTGAATTCTTTCTTCCTCCTTCTTGGCTGCTTTCCTAAATTGCAGAAGTATTTCTTATGAGATTTACTGGTAAAACTTTATAAAATTGCTATTAAAAATGGAATGAAAATCCAATTTTTCCATACTAAAAATATTGACTTTATTATAATTTTTGTCCGTTACACCACAAAATACACCAGACCTGTCAGAAAAAATTTCTGCAGGCAAACTTATCAGCTATTTTTTCCAAACTAAAAATAATGAATTTATTACAAATTTTTGTCCGTAACACCAAAACACCACCTGTCAGAAAAAAATCCAAGTCCTTGTGGGATACAAACCCAAGCCCAGCCACTAAACATCAATGCTTATGTCTTAACATACAATAAAATAAGACTTCATTTAAAGATAGAACAAGCAAAATAACTCAAGCTTACTGGTCAGTGAATTCAGGTACAAAATACAGTACACCAACCTTTCTTTTTCTTCTTCCATCTCAGCAAAGCCCCTGTACCTATCAGTAACTGTCTTCACCAACTCCTTCACATTAGCACTGGGTCTGTTTCGATCTTCATCCTGTGTTAGAAAAGATGATGTTTTATATTCACTGAACTCAATTTCTTTGTTTAACTTTCTTTGACCTCAAATTAACAATATTCCTTTTCAAATATGATTGTGAGATAAAGTTACATACACCTTCAAACCTTTAAAGTTTACATGTTAAATGTTAAAAGGATCTATGCCTGCTTCCAAAAATTCATAATCCACATTTTGTGGAGTGACAAGTGAATGTACACAAGGAATGAAAATTTGCTGAATGAGGTCACATGAGGCTCTTTCCTTATACAGAGGCAATACTCAGTTCTTAATGTAGACAGCTAGTTTTCACCAGTTTTACTGTATAAAGTTAATTTAACTCACCTCCTCTGCTGGTTTTTCAAAGTAAGATTTTCGTTTCCGTTCTCCCTTCTCCTCTCTGCCCCTGTCGGATCGTCCACGATCTCTGTCTCTATCACGATCTCTACGATCACGATCCCTTTCACGATCCTTATCACGGCGATCCCTTTAAAGACAAATAATATGACACTCAGTAATTTTTCACTGAATTTTTAAAGTTTCTTTTAAAACAAACTTATCAATACCTAAGATTTATTTCATAAAAAAACATATTTAATCTCTAAAAAATCCTTTTACTCCAAATTTTCAAGCCAAATGTAAGAAGACAGCTTCCATAACACTGCCCTTTGAGAAAAAAAAAAACACTGAAATATACTAAATCTGATCTAAAAATGAACAGAAAAGAAACGTGAGAATGAAAAATTTATGAAAGTATATTGAACTTAAACATTTGTAAAACTAATGACCTTTCTTTATTTTTTAACATCTACTGATTTCTTGCTTAGCAATCAACTTCAGTACAAACAAAAGGATTTATCAGAACAAATGGTAAAAAAAACCAAAAAGCTTGCTTTCCATGTTTTTTTTTTTTTAATACAGAACAGTAATTTGAACATATAAGTTCATTGTTACAGATAAATACAGCTGAATTCCCCCTCCCCCCCCCACCCCACCCCATTTTTTTGGCAGAATCAAGTTTTTCTTCCTTATATTTCATTCATAAAAGTATTGCATGGACTGAAGATTCTTTTCATGGTACATATGTATTTAATTCTATTGTGATAAGCTCTGTCACTTTCAGCTGTATTATCATGAACTGCTATTTATTTCATAAAACGTTCAAAAATCATCTCAGGTAATTTAAAAGCATTAAGTAAAAGTATAACCTGTCCCTGTCTCTACGGTCTCGGTCCTCTCTATCTCTGTCTTTACCACGGTCCTTCCTATCCTTCGACTTCCCGATCGACGGTACATAGTCGGTCAGATCCGAATAGATGCTGCAATGTAAACAGTTTTCCAAATCAGGCTAACATATTGTGAGGCGACTGTGAAGAAAATTTTAAGTCTAATAAAATAGAGAAGCCGACAGCCTGTTTTACTGTGAAATTGAACAAAAAAAATTAAAGAACGTATAACAAATTGCATGTACGTTATTTTTTACTTTTTCATCTTTGATACAAACTTGAAAAACATCAGTCAGTAAATTGATCTTAAGGGTCAGGCTTAAACTTAAAATTAACGAAGGAAAATAGATTCCATAACTTCATTTCTGTCAACACTCTCAAGATGTATGAATTCTAATAAATAAAAATTTTAACAAGTTTATTTATCGTAAATTTTTTAAAAATAAGCTTGATTGAGAAAATGTGCTGCTTTGATGTAAAACACTTTTCTATAAAAGATTTTTTATACTCATATATACCAAATATTCTATTAATATTATTACATTTTTGGAAGGCCTTTCAAGAAAAAAACACTTACTTGTCATCAGCCCCTAACCCTTTTCCTTGCATTTTTTCCGACTCTCTTAATTTACCTGCAAATTTTAAAGGTTATTATTGGATTACAAGTGTAACATGTACAAAGTATGATGAAAGTTTTCATTCCCTATAAATAGAAAGATTTATTCAACAACAAGTAACTCTGATTAAAGTCAGCAATTTAAGTCTATGATAAACTTTTACACATTTACAGCTTTCAAGACCAGCGAAAACCTCTATGAATAGGCTGATTATATCTTAAACTCAAGCTATAAACAGATTTAATGAGATACATATGCAGCGTACAGATATTAAATATTAGTTTCATAAAAAAAAGATATTATAATCTCAGTACGAGTTATTGAGTAACAATTAACAACTATTTTCAAACAAATCTACAATTTTTCCATTTGTGTGTTAAGCCACAAGTTTTGACAAAAATATGTCACTCTGTCCAATAATATTCTTTTTAGGTGATCTCTACTGAATCACTTTATTGATTTTACAGAAATAAAATAGTTTTCAAAAAACACGACCTTTAAAAGAAATACTTTACTCAACACAGAAAAGAAGCTAAGGGACAACTATGAGAAAGTTTGTTTTTTCTTCTAGATAAAATTTTGCACTTCATTTCGCAGACAAAAAATGAAATACCTTTGAGTTTCTTCAGTTTCTTGCTCTCCCTACGTCCTTGTCTCAGATAGGACAGAATCTGTGTCAGTTTGTTGATAACTATATCATTTGTTGTTAGGGTTGTTGACACCTGCAATACACACAGTACTATGTTTTATTTTTGTTTAGCAGAAAATCTGCTAACCTTTAGCATACAAATCACTTGAATTTTATCTGTTTATTGCATCATGGAAAACAGAATATGTATCCAAGAAAATGGAAACAGAATATGTATCCAACAGTATTCCAGCTACCAGTAGTACAAAATAGCTAGGTGCACTCTGCCCTTTTTCTCTGAAACCCTGCTTTGACTTTAAAGACAGGACTTTTCATTTACCTATTTCTTGTAGGTTTTGAGTAAATGGGCACTGATCTTGAATTATAAAGCACCAAATGTTTGAACAGAGTGAAGACATACCTGAATAAGTATTTAAAAATTTAGTATGTTTCATAAATGGTAAATCTGTGTATGCACTCTTTGTAGTTTTTCATGCTTTCAAACGCAGTTTTCCCAGCAGCATCCAATAATTTTTACTGGTCTTACCTGTTCATCATTTATTCATCAAAACAAAACAAAAATTTTTTCTTAATGATTCTGTAACTTACTCACTTGAGGCTCTGCCTTGTAAGTGATCAGTTGAATACACAACCAGTGTGAACAAGCAAGAACCAATCAAGACACTTGTTTTAACAGTCTATTTATAACTAAGTGCTACAGCAACTGAGTTACAATGGTGCACTTTCTTATTTTACAAAATGTTATGTCTTTGTTTTTCTTTACTTATATAAACTTTGAAATGAAAACTGTACTTCCTACATATCTAAATTATTCCTACCAGTAGCATTCTTGTATTACCAGAAGTATTTCCAGAATATGTGATAATAATAAGTCTTAATTCCCCAACATATTTTTGTATCACCTTGGCATCTTCTACAATTAAACCTATTTAGTTCTAATGAAATGGTTACTGACATAAACAGAATGATAATAAGTATACCTCTAGACTGGGACAGTCAGCTTTGCTCCTGATAGTGGTGGTGGGAACATCAGAGTCTGCAAATTCATCCTCTAGATCTACAACATAAGCCATTCTCCCAGGAAGGAATAGGTCATTACGACCTACATCCTTAGATTTGAACAGTGTTCTGAATATGTTCCTACCCATCTTTGTTTTGAACTGAAAGACCAGGTGTAAAACTTGGAGAAATATTCTTTGAACATATTAACACAGCAATATATGTGGTTATTGACATACATGTAAAACATGTAGACAGTAGAGTATAATGTGGCTATAGAAACATTGCATGATCAAATGAGCCTTATAACTCATGACGCCACTATCATAGAAATCTCCCTTGATAGCAGAGAAGGCACAAATGCCTTTTCATCAATCCTGTATCGTGCCCTTCCTTGCCCTTATTTTTCTATCCCATTCTTACAGAAATGGGTCTACAGGCAGGCAATGATCAGTGAGAGGTTACAAAGCCTTCCAAGTAAGGAACTAACCACAGTTTCCATTTTTCTAATGTTAGAGAATTTTTAACATGTATCTTGGACATTCCAACTTTAGTACATGTTAATGACATGTATATACCTCACCTTCTCTACTGTCAGCTTTTACTGTAGTGTAACTTACTGAAAATAAAGACATTGGGCAAACCAGGCCTACTGCGTCCTACCAAATATTCGCACCCCCCACTCCACCAAAGAGGTGGGGGCATAAAAAACAAAAAGGAAGTTAAATGTTGGACCATTCAAAACTCACCTGTATATGTTCCTCGGGCTCCTCTTCTTTCTTCTCCTTGGTGTCTTGACTGACGGCTTTCTCCATTTCCTGTTCTTCCTGAAGTTCCTTGCTTGAGATCTCTGCTCGTACCTTCTCCAACAAAGCATAGTCAAGACCTAAGAACAAAAATTAGTGAAAAAACATACTTAATGCACAAACTAGTTACGGAAAACAGATTTACTATGAAGAGCTAGTTCAGAAACAGATCCAACATGTATTGTAATATTTTCAAAGAATTTGATTTTTTGGTGAGACTTAAACTCACATCATTCCATCAGTGAGAAGTACAGAAATTTGAAATAAGTTGCCTAACCACTCAACACTGAGGTAAGTACTGTGTTCTTATCATACATGTTCTTTTATAAAATGATACAAATTAAAGACCATAAAATTTATCAGGACTGAGAACAGGTATGGTGTGACAGAAGATATTATAAGTATTAAAATTACCACTTACTAAGTGTGAAAGAAGGGAAACCCAAATTTCTCCGGGAGACTTTTAAAACAGTATCTAGCTGTACTTGCCTTATACAGAAAAAAGGAACAAAAGGACTGTCTGACACGTTAAAACAAGTAAGTTCAGACATTAAACACCAACCTTTTACCAAGTGAGTATGTTCCATATCACCACCAAGGTATTTGGATTCCTGGATCACCTGCTTTCTGCGCTCAGCTAAATTTTCCACTGATTTGGCATCTGGTGCTACTGCCCTGTAGTCAGCTGTAGTACTGATTGAATCATTCTGGTCATCATGCTGACCATCACGTCTCTCTCGTGCACGATCTCGATACTTTTCTGCCAACTCCTTCTGTCTTTCTTCCTCCAGTCTTTTCAGCTTTGCATAATAGCTTAAAGTGAACAGGTAAGTAAGTTCAAATTAAGTAAGTTTATTTTAACTTAGTGATGTTTTTAGAATTTCTTATTCAACTACATGTATTTTCACACCCTTTCTTAAACTCCAGGTAAAAATTAGTTACTTTTAATTAAGGTTGAAGAAAAATACATGCATGTAATTTGAAACAAATATAACACCGTCGATGCAACATTTTCCCATATTTCAATCTTAATAGCAGAACTCTTAAAAACTTATACAGTTTTAAATGAAAGTATAAGGAAACCATAACACTTCAGTCTCTGTTCTGTTATCAGGGCTCGACAAATGTTTTGGAAGAAACTCGTCCTGCAGGACAAGCAGCTCAGAATTCGTCCTGCTGCAATAAGTACTCGTCCTGTAGTTCACTTAGCAAAGCAATAAACTGATAACTTTGTATAAATCGACTCCTCCTTGTTGAACATGCGCAGATTTTTGCATTGTGACATTAAAAAAAGAGATTCTGAGATTTTCACGTAAACAACCATCTTTTTTAAAGCAATAAAATTTGGTGTGTGCGGTACATACCGGATTCTCCGCAGGGAGTTTTTAGCTACCTATGTGATCATAACGGAACTGGACAGATTTTAGCACTTCATGCAATAAATCAACATCCGGTTTGCGCATCAGATGCAGGAATTATTTTATGAATTATGTTTCATTTCATGATTGTTTGAAACTTGAATTTTATCATTTTTGGCCAGAAATTCCACTCGTCCTGCAGGACGAGCACTGCCGGAAGATCCACTTGCCCTTAGTCAATTTTTACTCGTAAATACGAGCGGACGAGTGGATTTGTCGAGCTCTGGTTATGTCAAAAACAAATACTCCTCACTAATGTAAATGAACATACTTACATTTTCTTTTTTCTTCTTCTCTCTGCAGGGTCATCACCTTCCTCAATATTTGCATCACTGTTTCTTCTGAAATAGTAAAAGAACAGTTTGTAAAACATTTCAGCAGTATCTGTGTCACTTCACTGCTAGATATACAGTCAGTCTACCTCAAGCTACATGTATCTTGTCTATAAGGAGTCCTAACCCAGCTGTACCTGTGTCTTAATTGTTAAGCCAATAAACAATTTGTTTTGTCGCAAGATGCCTCTAGTTGGATACTTCAACCATTCTGAGTTTCCATCAAGCGGTTTAACATATTAGTGAAATAAAGGGGACAAACTCTTTTACATACAGAAGTTTTCAATTTCTATGACTGGTAACAATATTTCTGAAATTTGATTATTAGAAATATGGAAGATCAGCAAAATTAATACATCACTAAATGTTTCAAACAGAAGGAAATGCTTGTATTAAGTCTGAGTTAAAAATCACTTTACAAATAAACTGACATTCATATTTTTTTGAATTTAGCCATCATAAACATTCACTGTCAGTATGACAAACGCCTGCAAATGATTCATATTTAGTTTTTTAAGAGACAGAAAAAAAGAATTTTAGATTCAGGTGACTCCTCTCGTACCTAAGGGGATCAAACCAGCAACATCTGAAGCCTTTGCCTGGTACATGTTTGTAACCACTTGACTAAGAATGTGAGTATAAACAAATGACTTCAAAATCAAGTTCTCATAGTTCTAAAAGGGTATTCAAGTAAAAACAAACAATACCTGACTGGGGCAGCTTTTGCACGAGATTCACCAGCTTTAGGAGCTCTTGGGGTCATCAACATCTTCCTGAAGTCTGCATTGCTAAGTTGTTGGCTGGAATAGAAAAACATTATTGCACTGACACTAAATTGAGCATATTCATTATTTCTTGTGATTTCTCATTGCAGACACCACAAAACCTTTGAAGAAAATTCCTAAAGACGTAGACTTGATGAAACTGAACATCAAAAAAAATGAAGGCTTACTGTAAAGAAATAGTATCATTTAGCCATTCATGCTACCAAGAAAGCAGGTGTTCATTTTTTTATAACAAGATCCTCCAACATAAATAATATCCATATGTAATTCAAAATGGTTATCTGTGTGCAAAAGTTAAGCATTTTCATACAAAAGCTAAAAACCATCATTATGGTTAAAATGTCACTCATAAATTCTGCTCTTTCATTTGACAGATAACTTACTGGTCCTCCCCTTCATGGTGTTCCTCAATGACCTCTGGTGGAGCCATTGGGTTAGAGAAACTCTCCATCCTCTCAAACTCTGGTCCTGAAATATTCACAAAGACTTATCTAAACATTTTTTAATCAAAGGCTATCTATCTAAAACCATTCACATTTCTCTCTACTGCTCTACCCTTGCAATTTCATTTGGAAAAAGGCACTTGTTGTCCACTTCAAAATTGAGATTGTCTTACAGACTTCTGACACTACTATGTAACAGTAGTGTTTTGCCATTTATTCCTAAAATGTTGCATATCATTTCTTTTATGCCTCAAATGAACTCATAAATGACCATCACTAAGATACAACTTTCTACAGTTTATAAAATCAGAAGTGCAATTTCATCATACTTCTTAAAAGAATTTACAATCTTTATTGTTCACTTGGCTGTCTTAAGACACAATGTGACATATTTTCCAAATGTTAAGAGTGTTTTAGGTGGTTTCCTACAAGTATCCCAACACAATGATCACAACCACTTTTAATCAGCCCCAAAATGTTATTGTGAACCCTATTTACTATGATGGTTTAGGTTTAAAGAGGTCCAAATCTAGAAAGGCTCAATATCATAATGCCCAAATTTTAAAACTCAGTAGATTTCTTTTCTTCACTTTGCCTGAAACTTAGAATAGATACAATAAAATTCAAAAGACCAAAATAATGGAGGACTGTTGTGACAAGATTTCTGTAACAACAATAATTATTTCACTACTTTAAATATAACTACATAAAACTTTTATTGATGGAAAAAAAATCACCTATCTTTCAAAAAATATCTCAATGAAGTTTAGGAAAAAAATAGTTTTCTGTTGATTTAAATCAGGTCAGAAATATGAAGCTTTACAAACCGAGTGTTTTGAAAAATTGAAAAGTAATAATTAAGATTACATGTGGGAATTCCAAAACTGTATCTGTCCAAGGGATTTTCAACAGCTGTCTGATTCAAATGTCCAAAACCTGTGTGCATGTATGTCTGTTATTTTATTTATTAACAGTTTGTTTTGTCTTATATTTGTGGGTAGAACTTCTATCCGTGGCCACTGCATCTCTTATAATTGGCAATTAATCACTCAAAAATAATGATATTTACTTGATATTTCCTACAACATTCATTTCTATGTCAATTGCTGGTTAAGAGGAAAATAATTCATGTTTATCTATTCAATTTTTTCACACTGAATTCTATTTGTAGATGAATTTTCTCTCCATGAATAAAACTTTTTCTATCCATGTCTGATGCACTGATCATAACTGGTTATTAGTCACTCAAAAATAATGATAATTAACTGACATTTCGTACATACATTTCTTTCTATGTATGTTACCTCTTTATACAAACAATCATGTATTCTATTTTAATTATTCATAAGTTTTATCTGGTATATTCAATATTCTGTCCACTGACAGAATTTCTATACTAAGCAGGCACGTTGTCTGGGAATAGCTGTTAAGATGTGTTAAGTGCAAAGTTACTAGAATTTCAAAATAAAGGAAACTACAAAACTAAAGTTAAAAAGGTCAAAACAGTGTATAGATTTAGAACTGGTGGAAAGGATGCAGCTGCCCAGTAAAGGTGTCTATACTGGGACTAGCTTGCAAGGACACAGGTAGACCATTCCACAGATGAATACTTCTTGGGAAGAATGAGTGGGAATGATATTGTGTCCTTGAATGTGGTATAAGATAGTTCAGGTTTCTTGTGGTAGTCAGGTGGTGATGGTCAACCCTAACAAGATTGTGTTGGATCTTATACAAACTAGAACTGTGTCCATAGGACACTGATGCCTCCACTATGCATAAGTGCTCATAAACAAGAGCATGTATATCCTGTATGTAAGATTTTTTCTGTACATATACCTAAAATGATCTACAGGTAACCTTATGTACATGTTAAATTAAATTAAAAATGTAAAATTTATATGTTCAATTATTTATATGGTATACAATGAAAAAATCAACAAAGGGCCATAATTCTGTTAAATATGGTTACAGCAAAAATTCCTTCCTTTACTTCCATCTACACATTAAGGTTGTTCATCCCTGGAAGTTTAAGCAAAATCTGTCATCTGGTTTAAGAGGAGTTGCGTTCACAAAATTTCTATATGGTATATAGTGAAAAAATCAACAAAGGGCCATAATTCTGTTAAATTTGGTCGCAGCAAAAATTCCTTCCTTTACTACCATCTACACATTAAGGTTGTTCATCCCTGGAAGTTTAAGCAAAATCTGCCATCCGGTTTATGAGGAGTTGCGTTCACAAAATTTCTACATAGTATATAGTGAAAAAGTCAACAAAGGGCCATAATTCTGTTAAATTTGGTCGCAGCAAAAATTCCTTCCTTTACTACCATCTACACATTAAGGTTGTTCATCCCTGGAAGTTTAAGCAAAATCTGCCATCTGGTTTAAGAGGAGTTGCGTTCACAAGATTTCTGGACGTACGGACGGACGTACGGACGGACAAGTGCAACGCTATATGCTCCCCACTTTGTGAGGGCATAAAACGTGACAGAGCTGATGTTACGTCTTTGTTCTAAGGTTTGCCATTTTAGATCCAACAACATTTGGGACACACTACTGGTGTAATTAAAATCATTAGTTACATATCTGGCGGCAGATCTTTGAACTTGTTGTTCTAATTTATAGATTAAATATTTTTGCCAAGGATGCCAAACCGTAGAACAGTATTCTAACTGGGGCCTTACATACGTTTTGTAGGCAGTTTCTTTGACCTTTTTATTTGAAGTTTTAACATTTCTTTTAATGAACCTGAGTGAATTTTTGGCTTTAGATGTTATGTTTTTGATGTGATTGGTCCAGGAAAGGTCTTTACTTATTGTTACGCCTAAATATTTAGCTGCCTCTGTGGTAGTTCAATACCATGAAGTTTGTAAGGGAATATGATAGGATGTTTTTTTCCGGCTGATTCTAAGGATTTCACATTTATCAGGGTTGAATTCCATGGACCAATCAGATTCCCAGTTTTCAAGACTATGAAGGTCATTTTGAAGGGTTTCGGCATCTCGGGTGGATTTGATGGTTAGATAGACTATTGTATCGTCTGCGAATAGTCTTATAAGTAAAGAAATATCAGATCAACAAAAACGGTTCCACTTGTAAAGGATAATGTATCAGGCTAAAGCACATAATGTGGTCATTCACAAATTATATTAGAATTTCAATGTTAATAGTCATTATGGAATTTAGCATGATGTTGGTCATTAGATTTAATTAATAAAACAAAATTATAATCTAGTTACATAAGAAGAGGAATAAAAGCGGTTATTTTAGAAGTATGCATTTGATCACTCATTTTTTGAATTGTCCCCTCAAAACCCAATAATTCCTGGTACTGTATGAATAACACATATTATGTCCTTCTTACCGAACATCCAAGCAATATGCAATATAAAATCAATTTACCGACCTTGTCATTTACCGAAAGGCAGTGTCTAGAGGTACGGATCCGTACCTCTAGACCGGCGGTCTAGGGGTACGGATCCGTATTCCTAGACAATACTAGTAGGACTGTCTAGGGGTACGGACCTTCGTTTAACTTACTTAAACTGTTCCCAATGCTACAAAATGAAGCGATCACCATCCCGATGTGTTTTTTTTTCACGCAAAATTTGTTTCGAAAAGCGAAGCTTAAATTTCATTTTCATTGGTGTGTAAAATCCAATCGAATCTGAATAGGCCAGTTGAGAAAAAATCGTTGTCGTCCAGCAGAAATGACAATTTGTGAAGGTATCTATCTGAACTAATCAACAATATAAATACTTAATAGTGAATGTAAAAATAACAATGTACATAGTGACTGTAAAAATAACAATGTACATAGATCTACTGACTTTTATAAAAAAACATTTTATAAATGAAAAAAGTAAACTGGACATTGCATAAACTTGAATGAATTTTTGCTAGAGAAGTGTTGAAAATGTATATAGTGACTGTAAAAAAACTACGGCATCACTGATAGGATTATGTGAACTTTTCATTGAGACAGTACTGTAGAATCATAAAAAGAATCTAAGTTAATTTATTCAGTTAATAATTCATTCGGTCTTTCTGGCTAAAAAAATGAAGAAGAAGAAGAGAGTGGCCTGGATATTGCTGAACATTATATAAGTGTTCCAATTTTGTTTACATTCGATCTTCAGAGACTGTAAAATGTAAAGAAATGGTCATTTGTCATGCACATTTAGGTTCAGCTAAACTGAACGCTCTCTTTTTAAAAAGTATACGCGAGATGACAACGATATGTTTCTCTTTTCGTTAGCGGATATTTGGATTTCGGATTAATCGCATATAATATCATCGGAAAAGGTAACCGAAAATAACTTGTAAGTCTTCGTCCTTCTTAGGTAATTTAAGTTGGCTGGATACAAAAAACACTACATCCAAGTTAATTCTGAAGTAAATTTATGCTTCATTCTATCGGAAAATAAGGTCCGTATCCCTAGACAATTCTACACGTATTGTCTAGAGGTACGGATCCGTACCTCTAGACCGGCGGTCTAGGGGTACGGATCCGTACCTCTAGACACTTCCTTACCGAAACCTCAGGTCAGTAAGCAATCAAGAGGGAGTAATGTAAGCTGCAAGAACTTTCTTCCCAATCGATGTGAAATCATAAGATTAAATTAAACTAAACTTAAGAGGGAGTTAGACGAAACCACCGCAGAATAGCTGTTGCAGCAGAACAGTCAAAGATTGTCCGAATTAAGCGCTATATCCGAATGAGAGAAGATTAATCTATTTTGAGGACATCATTTTCACCCCGTAAATCAGCCTAAATATGTGCATGATGTTAAAATTATTCCGCTGTAGTAGATTGTGATATCATATCTCTACTTACGTTCGGGCATTTTGCTGTAGATTGATTTTCTTCCTTCTGTTGTTGTTAACTTCTCGATAAATCACGTCAAGTATCGTGTGACCTTCAGAAACGAAACTAAAGAAAAGCAAATATCGGTAAGTGCTTCATTAGTAGACTTGGTGTACTTGAAATAACCCGTGTGTGTGTGTGTGTGTAACACATCCTTTCTCAATATATTTTACTCTTTCTGATAGCTATAATTATATTCAGTTGTTTTGATCATTGTTCACAGCAGATACATGTAAATTCAAAGACATGTATGATAATTTTGCGGAGAACATGATTAATCATAATCTTGAACAAATGGTCAAAGTTCCCACACGGGATAAAAATATCCTAGATCTCTTTCTCACTAACACTCCGGGTCACGTTCATGACACAAAAGTCTTACCAAGCTTAGGTACATCAGACCATGATATAGTCTTCCATGAACTTAAGGTCAAAAGAGGGCGAATCAGGCAAAAACCCTCGACTGGTCAAATCATACAAGAAAGCAAACTGGTCTGACTTCAAAAATGACATGGTCACTTTCAGTAGTACGTTCAACCAAAATCAAAATGAAGACCCAAACCAATTATGGGATCAAAAGGTTATCATCCAAACACATACCGTCAAGACAATGCAAAAATAAAGCTGATTTACCATGGGTTACTCACGATATTGTTAAACAGATTAGGAAAAGGAATAAACTCTTCACAAAAATAAAAAGGTCTCGGTCACAGAATTGTCAGAACATAAAGAAATTCAAACATCTTAAGGCATCAGTGCAAAAACAAATAAGAAATGCTTATTGGTCATATCTAGAGTCAATCATCTTCTCAGATAATACAGATCCAGGTCATAAGAAAAAGTTCTACAACTTTATTAAACACAAAAAAAACTGAAAACATAGGAATTGCACCACTCAGCTCTGATGGGCATACTTACAGTGACCCAGTGTCAAAGGCGAACATACTAAACAAACAGTTTGAATCAGTTTTCTCAAAGCCTTCACCACTCAGTCTCAAACAAATAACTAAAAGCTCAATGTCATCACTTGGTCACCCGCCCATGGCTCCAATATCCATCTCAGTTCAAGGAGTTGATAAGTTGTTGATAGGACTAAACCCCCACAAAGCCCAAGGTCCAGATGAGATTTCACCTAGGTTACTCAAAGAGTTACACACAGAGATAGCACCAGTCCTTATAATCATATTCCAAAGATCACTAGACACAGGTATTGTTCCTAAGGATTGGAAACATGCCATCATCACACCAGCGTACAAAAAGGGTCAAAATCAAAACCTAGCAATTACAGACCAATATCACTCACATGTATAGCATCAAAACTAATGGAACACATCATTGTTTCAAACATGATGGATTACTTTGACAAACACAACATACTTTGCCCACAGCAACATGGATTCAGGTCAAAACATAGCTGTGAGACACAGCTCATTGGCTTCACACAAGAAATAGCTGACAACCTTGATCAAGGTCAACAAACTGATGTCATAGTCATGGATTTCAGTAAAGCTTTTGACAAAGTAGACCATCACAAACTCATACACAAGCTGAAACACATGGGAGTTCATCCACACATCATTTCGTGGATACAAAACTTTCTCAAAAACAGATCACAACAAGTATTAGTGGAAAACAAGGTCTCTGACAGGCTCCCTGTGCTTTCTGGTGTCCCGCAGGGATCGGTCTTAGATCCATGTCTCTTTCTCGCATACATCAATGACCTACCAGGAAGTGTCAGGAGCCGGGTGCGTCTATTTGCCGACGACACCATAGTTTATTTAACCATTAAATCACAAGCATCTGCACAAACCTTACAAAATGATTTGCACAACCTTGAAATATGGGAAAAAGAATGGTCAATGGAATTCAACCCTGACAAGTGTGAAGTTCTCAGAATACACAGGAAAAATAAACCGGTCATCTTTCCTTACACCCTACATAACACTAAACTGAAAACCACAGAAAATGCAAAATACTTAGGAGTTACAATAAGTAGCAACCTAAACTGGTCATCCCACATAAACAATATCACAAACAAAGCAAAAAACAGCTTAAGGTTCATCAGACGAAACGTCAAAACACAAAACAAACAACTCAAAGAAGCAGCATACAAAACATATGTAAGACCACAGGTTGAATACTGCTCAACCATATGGCATCCATGGCAAAAATATCTCACACACAGAATAGAAATGGTCCAGAGGTCAGCTGCAAGGTACGTTCATAATGATTACCACTATACAAGCAGTGTAACAAACATGATCAAAGAACTAAAATGGTCAACTTTAGAACAAAGGCGAAACCATGCCAGCCTGGTCATGCTACACAAAATAAAAAAGAATCAGGTCAATGTTGATCACAATCACCTTACAAACACAAGAAACAGCAAATTCCTCATTCCACAATCAAAAATACAACATCACATGGACTCATTCTTCCCAAGGACTATACGACTCTGGAACGAATTACCGACCGAGATTAAGGCTACCCCAACTGTGCCAGCTTTTATCAGTGGACTAAACAAGTTTTATAGATTTTAAAGTACTTAAAATAAATGTTTAAGTAAGATCTTCAGTTAAATCTTGTTTTCTTTGTTATTAACTTTTATAATTTTAAATGTTCCTGACATGCGCCTGCCTAGTATAGTCAGTATTGACTTTTGGCAGTATTAAGTTGAAGTTGAAGTTGAAGTTGCAGTGTATTTTGGAAACGAGTCCAAGAAATTTTACCATTATTTCCTACTTGTCATGTCACACTTTACGGTTTTTGGAAAGTTTAACTTAGGCCACTGTAGACGGCCACTGGATTCTTCACATTGCTTCCGGCAGAGAATATCTTAAAACACATACTATACATATAAATCTTTGTAATTATATGTCATTTGGGACAAAACTAAAAGTTATCAAAGAAATTCCTTACTCTGTTGTTTAGATAGCTTTTCCTGTGGTTTGATACTGAAAATAAATAGGGGTATAGATAGAAATATCTTGGCAGAGGTCTTCTAGAAAATCTACCTGCAGTCAAGTTTTAGAGTTCTGAGTCAATTTTTTTAGGTTTCCGAAGACTTCAGTGACAGTTTGTTTTTAATAAGATCATTAAAGATTTTCCAGTATATGCCTTCGTAAAATATATTACCCAAATGAAGTCTGAAGTTATCATTTGATAAACAGTAGATTGAATACCGACTATATATTTTCAACAGAAAACTAACTATAACTTCTTTTTTACATAAAATGTTCAAAGATTTCTTATCAAAAAGGCATTATCACATGCCAAATTTTGTTTGTGATGCTATATATTACCATTACATTTTTTTTTATATTACACATGTGTAATAGAACGGCCAACATAACATTACACATTTACTTCTTGCTTCAAATTAATTATTTTATTTATTGTCATTTTTAAATTTGTTATCATTTAGATGTCCTATTTCAAAGAGATGTCTTCTATGTTCAGTATTTCATACATAATTATGTTCACATTTTATTTGGAACTATTTTCTTGGTTGATGTTTTGTAACTTTTTTCCCCCAGTATAGTTCAAATAAATATAACCACGATAAGATCCATTTATTATTGATTTCGTCATGTAATAACAAGAATCTGACACACGTTAACATTTCATATAAACTTTTATTCCACTTGTCTAGGAATAATAATATCAAGCTCGCCAGAAGCTCGCTTAATAACATTCTTCCTGAACTCGTTGAATAAAAGTTTATATGAAATGGAAACTCGTCTCAGAGCCCATATACACCAGTACAGCAGTATGGATAAAACGATGGATGCTGGAAACAATGAATGCGAAGATATTTAATGTCATTACAACCTCTGTCGATTCCAATCTCGTTAAAACCGAATTCAGTATCTTCGTTCCTATTTCGCTAACTGATCGTGGATAGTAGAGGAGCGCAAACTTGAATATAATTTTAATGAGATTGTGTCAATTCTATCATAATTATTATACTTGTGTTTATTTATTATCGGTACCGGTTTCTCATTTGACCGACGCTCCCTGAAGAGTTTTTTTAGGTTATAGTAGCCATATAGAATGCATCCCATTCAAAACAAACCCCTGGTTTCATTTACATACTCAGTGTATTGCACTGGCACATGGGACCTTACGTTAATGTACCTTCCGAAAGCCTGACTCTTAGTTCTGTAAAAGTGCAGGTTATCGAATTAGTGAGCTATGGATTACCAGTCCAGCGCATAACCTCTGACTCCAACATGCATAGAATACATGATAATGAATACCGAAACATACATATCACAAGTAAAGAAATGTGTGTGTGTGTGTGTGTGTGCGTGTGTGTGTGTGTTTTTTGTTGTTTTGTTGTTTTTTGTTTTTTGTTGTTTTTTTTTGACGTCGTCGGTTACTTTTTTCGACGTAGTATGTTTGAACTTCCGCTGATATGGACGCGTTGCTAACAAAAACCTTAAAAATATTACTAGTCAGAATTCAAAACTCTGAATTGTCTGGGCTTATCTTTCCGGTTTAATGGCTGACAGTTTACGAAAAAGAGAGAATTGTAATCTTCGGATTATCGACGGTTTTTTTACGAATAACATCCGCTGCCTCATGGATGAATGTGGAGATAGGCAATGTAACATACGGAATTATTTTATGCAACCACCGGGTAAAATTCCGACTTCAATGGGAGAAATTCGGTTGTTGAAACGAGTACATCCTAAGCGCAAGCTATTAGCCTTTACCGAACATGGAATGCAATCTAACTGGAACCGACAGATAAAGGGATAACATTTGTTCACTGTGTTTAAGCAAGCAGTTTCAGACCTTTCAAAATTTTATTGCCTAGTCAGTACAAACCGGAGCAATTTATGTCTTTAAAGCCTTTATTCAGTAGGGTTACAGTAATACGAAATTGTAGCTACTCTTCGAAGTAGAGCGTTATTGATTACACCTTTTTCAATCAGCCATTTTTTTTCTTTAATTTTTTTATTGATCTATACAAAATCCTTACAAAGTAACTTACGTGTCGACAAGCTTTTTTTTTTTTTAAAAAAAGACATTTCTTGCTTGTCTTTGTTTTAATTGGTTGTCTTTTTTTAGTTATTAATTTTTGTCGTCGTTGTTGTTGTTTTGGTGTTGTTGTTTTTTGTACATTTTTGTGTCGAATGACTATAGACCGTTCCATAATTGATAATTTGACCGCCGCCATTATGAAGGTTACGTGGCCGTTCGCCATTAAAGGAATGCTCAACCTCGCTATGATGCATAAATTCTGTAAAACATTGTATAACGTTAGCATATTTCAAGGTGACATACTGCCTTATATCGCGTGAATGAAAACGGTTGCAGAATAAACGACATTTTATTGTATTATTATAACTATTTTGTATGTTTTATTCCTGTCTCGAACATATTTTTAACTTGAATTATTTAACACATGAAAGACTGCATGTAAACAGACTGCGTCGGCGGCGAAGGCGGTGTCGGCGGCGTCCCATTTTGCTTGTCCTGGGCATAACTACTGGAGGTATCAACTTGAAACTTCATAGGTGAATACATCTTATTGTGGGAAGGTGCAGTGCCCTAGAACCATAGCTCTCTTTTTCATAATTTTTAGCTCACCTGTGTCGTAGGCTCATGGTGAGCTATTAGGATCGATCAATGTCCGTCGCCCGTCGTCTGTCGTCCGTTCACACTTAGTTTCTTAACACTCTAGTGGTCACTTTTTGGCCTCAATTGTCATGAAACTTAGTCAGGATGTTTGTCCCAGTGATTACTCGGACGAGTTCGAACATGGATTATCTGGAATGAAAAACTAAGTCACAAGGTCCAAAAATAGAAAAACCTTGTTAACAATCTAGAGGCTACATTTTCAGTCCAAATATCCTGGAAATTTGTCAGAAAAAATGTTTTAATGATTTCCAGGTAAGGTTTTAATATGGGTCATCTGGGCCAAAAAACTAGGTCACAGAGCCCAAAAATAGAAAAACCTTGTTAACGCTCTAGAGGCTACTTTTTCAGTTCAAATATCCTGAAAATTTGTCAGAAAGGTTGTTTCCTTGTTAAATAGCACAAGTTTGAATATGAGTCATCTGGGATCAAAAACTAGATCACAGACCCCTAATATGGAAAAACCTTGTTTACACTCTAGAGGTAACATTTTCAGTCCAAGTAACCTGAAAATTTGTCAGAAAGGTTGTTTCGATGGTTTCCAGCTCAAATTTGAATATGGGTCAACTGGGTCAAAAACTCGGTCACAGAGCCCAAACATGTAAAAACCTTGTAAACACTCCAGAGGTTACATTTTCTTTCCAAATAACCTGAAAATTTGTCAGAGAGGTTGTTTCAATGATATCTAGCTAAAGTTTGAATATTTCCAAATATGAAAAAACTTTGTAAACACTCTACAGGCAACATTTTCAGTCAAACTATCCTTGACTTTTGTCAGAAAGGTTGTTGCGATGATTTCTAGGTCAAGTTTTGAATATGGGTTATCTGGGGTCAAAATGTAGGTCACAGAGCCCAAATATGAACAAAAAACCTTGTTAAAACTCTAGAGGCTATATTTTCAGTCCGAATAACCTAGTAATTTGTCAGAGAGGTTGTTTCAATGATTTCTAGCTCAAGTTCGAACATTGGTCATCTGGGTTCAAAAACTAGGTCATAGAGCCCAAATACGGGAAAACCTTGTTAACACTCTAGAGGTAATATTTTCAGTCCAAATAAGCTGGAAATTTGTCAGATAAGTTGTTTCGTTTCGGTAATTTCTAGGTCAAGTTCGAATATGGGTCATCTGGTGTCAATTAATCAGGGCCATAACAATTTTGTTAAAAGCAGCCATACTCAGGCGAGCAATCCAGGACCAACATGGCCCTCTTGTTTAGTTATTGCCCTTTGTACTTAATTCTTGTCCGGGGCATAACTTGAAAGGTATTGAAGGTGAGTAGATCACACTGTCAGAGATGCAGTGCCTAAGAAACCATAACTCTCTTTTGCATAATTTTTGAGTTAGTGTCCTTTGTAATTTTTCATACTTAAGTTTTGTCCGGTGCATAACTTCATAAGTGAATAGATCTTACTGTGGATAGGTGAAGTGCCCAATAACCATAACTCTCTTTTGCACATTTTTTGAGTTGTTGCTCTTTGTAATTTTTCATACTTAAGTCTTGTCCGGGGCATAACTTGAAAGGTATTGAAGATGTCAAATTGAAACTTCATATGTGAATAGATCCCACTGTGGAGAGGTGTAGTTTTTAAGAACCATAACTTTCTTTTGCATATTTTTGAGTTATTGCCCTTTGTAATTTTTCATACTTAAGTCTTCTCCTGGTCATAACTTGAAAGATATTGAAGATATCAGCTTGAAACTTCATAGTTGAACAGATCTCACTGTGGACAGGAGAAGTTTCCAAGAACCATAACTCTCTTTTGAATAATTTTTTAGTTATTGCCCTTTGTAATGTTTCAACCTTAATTCTTGTCCGGGACCTATAAAATCCCCATTCCATAGGAAAAAACAAATAGGTATGCTATCGTCAGGCGACACACCCGACTCACGGAGTTCTAGTTTTTCAGTTAGAGGACCATGGGATAGATCTTTGCTGATAATAAATGCTATATGAATCTGTTTTTCTTACAAACAATGTCACAATCACATTACAGCTATAAAAATGGGATTTTGTCTGCGCCAAGATTATAAAACTGCTTCGATCTGCAGTCCCTTAATGGCGGACGCAAGGGAAGTAATCAGGGAGATACTAATTTCTGGAACGGTCTATAGTCAGGGGACACAGGTGTTACTTGCAGTGTCTGCGTCGGTGTTGGCATCAGCTGCGGCGTCCCATTTTGCTTGTCCGGGGCATAACTCTAAAAGTGCTGGAGGTATCAACATGGAACTTAATAGCTGAATAGATCTCATTGTGGAGAGGTGCAGTGCCAAAGAACCATAACTGTCTTTTGCATAACTCTTGACCTAATGCCTTTTGTAATTTTTCATACTTAATTCTTGTCCGGGGCATAACTCAAAAGGTATATCAGATATCAACTTGAAATTTCATAGGTGAACAGATCTCATTGTGGGGAGGTGCAGTGCTCCAAAACCATAACTACATTTCTCACAATTGTTTAGTTATTGCCCTTTGTACTTTTTCATACTTAATTCTTGTCCGGGGCCTATAAATTCCCCCATTCCATAGAAAAAAGTTAAATAACAGGTATGCTATCGTCAAAACCCAGAATGAAGTCATCGAGAGGGGTTATTATGAGGAGGAAAAAAAACCTTGTTTTCCAATGGATGAAAAACAAAGGTTGAAAAAAAGAGGTGTGTTGTTTCCTGCATATAATTTATACTTTATTCCAGATTTCATTTAACTGTGTAAATCTTACACGTTAAATTTGCTTTCCCACCTGCCTGTAAGAATTTAGGAGAATTGTCTATTCTACACACATAATTAATTAATTATATTACATTAATATTTCTTTCGACCGTTCAAAAATAGACAAGTTATAAAAACGGTTAAGGGCTAGAGACAAAAATATGTAAAATCCCCACCTTGAAGAATACACTGAAATAAAATTTTAATGTTTATATGCTTAATGTTTATAAACTAAATGATAAATCATTCGCTCACATGCAGTGTAAATGCAGTGTAAATACTTCAATTGAATCTTTCCTGTATTGACTACCGGAATACATTTACCACATGTCTAAATTTAAAACCAAGGACGTGTTATTCTCATTTTTTTCAAGTTGCATGATTTATGTGCAGATAGTGTTTCTAGAGTATATTGATTGGACTAAAAACAACAGATTTAATGCGCAACAGTAATAAGTTTCTAAAATGAAATAAAGGTTATGTGAATTTCTCTCTGCATGGTAAGATACGTTGTAATTTAAAATGGCTTCCGGAAGTAAATCATATATAACTTTGACACCAAAGCTTGTTGCTTCTTTTGAGATGCCTGATGATTACAGAGCAATGGGAATTGCCACTGTTGGCGGAAGTAAGGCATGGGTTATGATTTTTAACTTACCGATGGTCTGCCTTGTTGATTCTACAGGACATATCTATCAAACAAGATACGCTGTTGAAGAAATGAGAAAAATGCGGGAGAAAAATGCAACGGGAAGTATGTATGAGGAAGCGAAAAGCAATCTCCTCTTCGGCGAAGATATCGCAGCAGACGATAAAGGCAACTGTTTTATTACAATCTCTAAGAACATGGACCCAAGTGTGAAACTAATTCATCAATCAGGCACTGTTTCAACAGTTATTTCTGGTTTAAAAGACCAAGTCGACGGCATAGCATACATCTCCGAATCAAAAGGCAAGGGCAGAGTGCTTTTTGGATACCATACGAAAGGGTTGCATTCAATAAAGTGGCCCAAAGGGTTTATGTCACGGGTGATATCTCCTAATGCATCTGAAGTATTTTTCTTTGAAAGTATGTTTCCATTAAGTGTCAGTGTTGACAAAAACTCTGATATGATTTGTGTGGGCGATTTGAGTAGCAAAGTTTTCGTCATCAACAGGGAAGGACACAAGGTAGCCGAATATGTACCGGAAGACAAAGACAAATTTTTACCGGATTGTGTGGTATTTGACCACACCGGCTGCATAATTGTTTTAAATAATAACAAAAATGTCAATTCAGTAATTCGATTGACACCTGATGGTCAACAAGTTCAAACCCTTTTCCCAGAAATTAATGAAAAATCAAAACTTTGTGGAGGGTGTAAAAAGTTGAAAATACCAAAATGCAAAGAATGTAAAGAAAAAGTGCGGATTTTAGCAATTGGCGTAGACGGTGATAACTTGTGGGTTTCTCGGTCTTCTGGAGAGGTTGAGATTTACAGACTTCTTTGAGATAGAAAGGCATTCAGGATACCAAAAACAATATGGTCAACCATATTTCTGAAGATGTACTATATTCATAGTAATAAATGACTGGTCCTTTTGTAAGTGTTGTCTCGGGACGGGTTAATATCTGTCTGAATTTCTTGCTGCTCGCAAGATCCAAAACAAATCTAAAACATATTCACAGTGTAACTAAACTAAATTATCTTTACTTAGTAAACTATTAGTTTCCTAGCTAAGCATATAACGGAAGTGGTATAAGAAATAATAAAAAGGTAATGTAGAAAAGAGTGCTTGCAGCTACAGTTCAGTTAATGAAATACTGGTTTCATTTATCTCCCGAGGAGAAAAAAAAATGCAAATAATAAATCATACGTTATTTTAATCTTGTATATACATAGCCTGTATTTCAGTACAGTTATACAAATGTATATGTATATTCTCGCTAAAACATGTTCTTGTTATTCTTTGAAGAGTATAGTTTTATAATATTTTTATTTAATCATTCCTTAAGATGTTTCATTCTTACAGCACCAGTCCATCTCATTAACGAATTGTCCATCTATCCTGTTTGTATGACACAAAATTAAGCCGAGATACAGCATCCATAGTCTAGAAGATTTTCGCATGCAGTGATGACATGAGCCCTCTAACTTTGGAAGTATTATTATCTATAGTTAGGAAAAATGTTAGGACACTTTTTGTTTAAAAATCTCAGTCATATTTAGTTGTTAGAGTTAAAAATGAACCTTGTTTTCAGCGTGCCGGACTTTAACCGGAAATGATTAATCCTCGTGTATATGTGCATCATGGAAAAGATTTATTATATTTAAGAATTGATGACACTATACTATCATGCGTTATAGATAGGCACTTTTCTTAAACAATAAATTACCTGATTAAATAATTATTTTCTATAGAGGTTTTCAGTCATTTCTTACATGTGACCAAGAAATAAGTAACGATTAAAATTATCTAACTACAGCGTCATCTTTTCTGTAAATGTTTGCCCGCCACTGTACATGTTGCTTTTGTTACAATTTATACAACAAGGTTTTTGGAATAATCTTTCTAATATGAATGGCTCTTGGCGTGTAGTGTTTCGCCCAAACATTGAACCAGTTTCGCACAGTAAATAGATACTTTCTTTTGTCCCGTAGCTCTCTCCTGCTGGCGAATTCTGCGCATGCGCGTTTTATCAAAGCTGAAAACAGTACATCTGATTGGGAACATTTCTTCAAATTACCGTAACTATCCAAAAGCTGGGGATTCACATTGTCCATGAAATATTGGGAATTAGGAATATAAACAGCATCTTCAGCGTCTTCGGAACGCTCGCCTTTATAGAAGAAAGGGGAGTTTGTACTATTATCTTTCTTCCTTTTTCGCAAATCTGACGCTGACAAATTGTTATAATTCATATACAGATTTGTCAAAAAACCACCCCCGGCTGCGTCAAACGCACTATGAAATCTACTAAGCTCTTGCAAACTTAATAGTATTCCCTTAAAGAACGGGTGTTTTGGTCGACAAAGCATGACAGTTGAGCTAATTACGACCTCGAATTTATACAGAAAGGCGGCATGTTCAAAAGGTTCCGTTGGTATTATGCAACCGTACTTTTTTGTAGCAATGTCTAATGGTCGTATGTTATCCACGTCAATATCTGCAGTGAATCCGCCGTATTCATACAGAGTTACGTAACGTATCATGGTTGACTTCTTTTCGTTGTCGTCAGGACTATTTCCAAGACTATCAAAAGTTTCCAACAAATATGGGTGATGCTTCTTTATCAGCTCGCGTCCGGTTTTAAACGACCAGAATCTAAATTCCCACTTTGGGTTGTGTAAATAAAATGACCTCACCAAATGTACAAAGCCAAACGGTATGGTATTGTTTTTGAAAACTTGATGTATGATGTGAGGTATTTTTGGTTTACCGAACCGTACAGTTGGAAATTCCATTTCAGCATTTGACTGAAAAATGAGATGCTGGTTATTCGATGATAATAGTGGTTTAGGGCCGAATTGTCTATTTCTCTGTACTCTAATAAATGATGTTTCTCCAAACTCGTCCTCTGAAAAAAGTAGACAAAAAGCGAATATTGTGATTTCTGTTTATAAGCAACGGGTTGGATCGGACGACTTACCTGAAAAAAATCATGCACTCAAAAATTCATAAACGAGGTAGCACATTTATTGGAATAACATTACATCTCACAATTTTAACAATGTTTGTGTATTCTATTTAAAAAATTCCAATGTTGCTTTTTGAGAACTGTTAGTGTACGAGTTGCAAATCACTTTAAAATCAGTTTAAACGGACGTACCCTAAAATTTTCCGAAAAAAAACCCTGAATATGTATTTTTTCTATTTATTCTTTTAAAGCTGAAAAATAGTTGTTAAATATATTTAAAAGAATTCTTTTAGGCATAATAGCTAAATTATACTGAGTCAGAGAATTTTACTTGTTTCAAATGACTATCCACCCAGAAATGGTACAGTAACAACACTCTAAAAAAACCTGATTTATACAATTTACATAATTGTGTTCAAAAGTTTTGCCTAACACCTTGAAACTGGGAAATAATTTATGCAATATTCACATTTACGTGGTATTTAAGGCATGCCTCTTTACATCACACGTTTTTCTCCTGACTAAAGATACACTTCATGAACCAACAAGATAAAATTTGTTCTTTTTTTTTTTAAGTAATTTGAAACGGCCGCGTAAAAAGGACATTGTGTGTTAAGATAAAATGTTTAAAGGAAACACAGGAAATGGTTGCCATACACCAGCAAAAAAAGTTTTTAAAGTGAGATTCACTTTTTATCATAAGTTTTAGACTTAATATGACAACAGTACTTTGCTGATAATGCAGGACAGCCATACCTGCTTATTTCAGACAAACGAAAAAGCTTGTTTATGAGTGAACGTTATTAGTGCGTAAAATGTACTAGTTTTCTGTACTAAGACAACAAAATAAAATATTGAACTCATTTAAGTTGCTACAATATCAAATGATCATCAATCATGAGACAAAAATATAATCCTTTAAAACAGATTTTATGGTGTTCTTCAACTAAAAATCTAGATTTTTATGCAAGTACGCCAGTTGATATTTTTTTATCGTTTCTGACCTATTTCAAATAAAAAAAGTTTATTCTATGTATATCTTGTTCTAAAAGTCCTAGTAGTATATCACTCATAGAAAATAATTTTTGGAACAATCTTTTTTATATGAATTTTTCGAGATGTGTATTGTTTTGTCCAGGGACTATCCAAAAGCCTTCCTGTAAACGTGTATTTTTGTTTGTCCCTCAGTTCCACCCGACTGGCAAACTCCGCGCATGCGCGTTTTATCAAGTTCGCCTGGAGTGTATCACCTTTGGAGCATTCTTTAAGGTTAGTACCTTCATCGTTCAACAAATAGTGGTTTATGTCCCCCATGAAATATTGAGAATTGGGAATATAAACTGCGTCATCATCGTCCTCTGCGCGCTCGCCCTTGTAAAAAAATGGCGAATTAGAACTAAAATCTGTTTTCGTCTTTCGTAAATCAGACGCTGTCAAATTGTTGTAATCCAGAAACATTTGCGTCAAGAGTCCTCCACCGTTTTCATCAAACGCATTTTTACTACTTTCTATAAATTCTAATGTATCGAGTACTTTCTGTAAAAAAGGGTGTTTTGGGCGACTAAGGAGGATAGAGGAACTTAGAATGACTTCAAACTTATAGATAAGAGCACTGTGCTCAAACGGTTCCGTAGGAATAATACAACTATACTTCATTGTTGTAACATCCAAAGGTCTTCTGTTGTACACATCTAGGTCGGCGGATACTCCGCCATACGCGTATAATACCACATACCGTATCATATTTGATTTCTTTTCATTATCCTCTTCATTATCTCCCCAGCCGTCAAATCGCTGTAACAAGGCCGGGTGATTTTGTTTTATTAGCTCCCTTCCGGTTTTAAATGTCCAGAAATGGAATTCCCATTCGGGGTTTTGCACATAAAACGACCTCACTTTCTGAGCAAAACTATATGGTATACTGTAGTTTTTATAAACCCAGTGCACTTTATGCGGTATTTTTGGTTTTCCAAACGGAATAGTTGGAAATTCTGCCTCCTCATTAGGCTGAAAAATGAGTTGTTTTTCCTCTGCTGAGAGAAGTGGTTTTGGTGCACCTTTCTGGTAAGCATCCCTTCCTGAATGCATGGTTTCTTCGAACTGCCTTTCTGTAAAAACACAATTATTCACAAGGCAAATTTGATATCAAATACAAACGTATACTTTTTTTTATTTGTCCCGTTGTCATATGGAAAACCTTAAAAAGTTGAAACTGAAATCCCTGTCGAAATGTATGAAATAAAGCATTTTAAAGGCATTATTTACTAGTTACGTCTTAAGATGAAGGATTGCAATTTACAGTTAAAAATTTAGTTTTTACTCTGTAAATACTCAGTCAAAACAATTGTTTTATATCTAAGTTGGAATACATTTCAAAACAAACTCGAAGAAAGGTGAAGCATATATATTTAGAGTCATTTTCTTCATTTTGGTAGGATAACAATTTAATTCAGTTGCGTCGAAGAAATTTATCGGAAAAAAAAGAAAACAAAATGCTAAATAAATTACATTAACATCACGTACTCTGCTTCAGTATGTAGGACAAACACGCCTGATATTTCAACAACTTTTACTGTGTTATTTCTAGAACGATTTTAAAATCAGCATCTTAATACATTTCCGTAAGGACATCCTATTTAGTTTCTTTACTGGCAAAATCAATCTGCAAGACATGCTTTTCTCCTCACTTTTAGAGAAGGGATATTCTCTTCAGGTTTTTTTTCTTTTTTTTTTTGTGTGCAAAACTTAAGTTTGCCATGCCTCCAATAGTATCTGTCCAACATTTAATTCGAACGGATCAATTTAACATTTATAGGAGCAATCTTATCAACTGAACGTCAGAGAAGGCCTTGGTCAAAGTGTATGGATATGTACTCTGATCATGGCGTGCACTGGTCACAAAGGCATAAATCATTTCAGACAGCGTATGGGAGTAAGTAAATAGAAGAGCTAAAGGAAGAAAGATTTAGGTTTTACTAACACAGTATGAGCCTTTGTAGTTATTTGATCGTTGAAAAGCGGTTAGTCTTATCCCTAAAAAGTTACGGGTATTATATGTTAAAGCAATGAATGCAGAATTTGAACTTACATTTTATTACCTTTCTGGGGTTTCCTATTTTATTTATTTTCAGTCATTGTGAAATGTAGATTTATATAATACAATTAATAATAATTCATGCAAAAGAAATATATTTTTAATATCTTTTTAGCACAAAATTTAATGAAAAATGAAAAAAAATCATGGATCAAAAGGTAAGTAAAAATGGAAAATATATGTCTCTGTATATTCCTATGTTAAGTTGGCTTCCTTGTTCAAATATAAGATTTTTTTTCAATTAATACATTTCATTCTCGATTTTTAATCTCCAAATTCCCCCTTTTTTACATTGTTTGTATTATAAGGAAACACAATAAGGCAAAAGACTGACTGCACGTGACATACATAAGGTCAATGTTTCACGCTTGCTCTCTGGTTACAGCATCAGCTTTAATCTTTGTTAAAATGCAATATTGCTCTTTTATTCCCTAACAAAAAAAGTTAAACTGTTAAAAAATACTTCCAGATCCTCAAATAAAAACATACTGCACTATATTTAGCGTTTTGTTGTTATTGTTGTTGTTGTTTTCTCAGTTGACTGTGCAAAATAATATTTTATATCACTGTTTTGTTATCTACGATTTCTTGTTAAAATACTGTACGTTTTTTTCAAGTATATATATTTCTAGATTTTTTTACATGACAGTACATATCACCACTTCCTTGAAGACTGCTTGTGTATCAAATTTACAAATGTTCTATTATATGCCAACATTATTCTAACGTCTAAATAAGTTTGAAGATTGACAATTTAATGTTGTAAATCGAAGGCTGTATTCTCATTTGTAGAAAATAATTTTCGGGGCGATCTTTTTAATATGTACTACTCTTGACGTGTAATGTCTATCCCATATACGGTAAAACATCCGCGTAGTGAATTCATATTTCTGCTTTTCACGTAGTTCCTTGCGGCTGAGAAATTCTGCACAAGCACGTTTTACTATATACGCTTGGAGAGCAGTCGACTTACAGGGTTTTAAGTTACCCTCCTTGTCTATAAATGCTCGATGAATTTCGTCATTGAAATATTGAGTGTTAGGAACGTACACGGCGTCCTCATCGTCTTCAGAACGTTCGCCCCTATAGCAATACGGTGAGTTAGATTTATCGTCCGTCTTTCTTTTTTGGATATCGGTCATTGTCAGATTGTTGTAGCTGAAAAAGACATTCGTCAACTTTCCTGCTCCTACAGCCTCGAACGCATCATTTTCTTTTTTAATATGTTTCATATGATTAAGTAGTAATCCGAAAAATGGATGTTTGGGTCGACAAAACAGAACTTTTGCACTAAGGATAAAGTCAAAGTTAAACTGGAAGACACTGTGTTCAAACGGTTCCGCTGGAAGAATACAACCATACTTCATCGTTGCCACATCTAATGGACGTCTAGAGGCAACATCCATTTCTGCCGTAAATCCACCATATTCATACATAACAACGTTACGTATCATGCCGGCTTTCTTTGCTTTCCCGTCTATGGTGTCATTAAAAAGGTCGAAATACTTCAACAAATATGGATGAGTGTCCTCTATCAGTTTACGTCCCATTTTAAATGTCCAGAATCTAAATTCCCAATTAGGATTGTTCATATAATACGATCGTACTATTTTGACGAAAGTAAATGGTATGGTAGCGTTTTGCCAGACCACGTGTATTATATGTGGTATCTTTGGTTTCCCGTACCATACAGTTGGAAACTCTTTCTCTATGTTAGACTGAAACAGAAGATGTTTGTCCTCGGGTGATACAAGTGGTTTAGGCTCAAGATGGTCGCGGACCTCCATGTCCGAGTACAGGGCGTTTTCATACTCTAACTCTGAAAGAAACAGATAAATTTTCTTGCAAAGATGAATACTTTTGCTGTATTTTGTTGTTAGTTTTTTTCGGGAGAAGCACGTGTTCGTACATACAGATGTCTCCAAATATATTTTCTTCCTTTCTTTTTCAATAAATTTGAGTCATGATGAAGCAATCTTTAAGTGCACAGTTCACAACTGAAATTTGTTCAGTTACAATACAACTCCTTTTATCTTAATTGGATTCATGTAGAGCGTGTTGAAACTAAACCGAATATGAGCTGTTGTTTCCTTGGTTGCATGTTTTAGTATAAAAGCTGTGCTACTTATGTTGCTTACAGAGTATTTGAATACTTACAGGTACAGTGATAATCACATTGTAAAGAAATTTACTCGTGGTTTTTCAGCTTCAGCTAAACTCTCATCAATCAAGCACATATCAAAGAGTTATTAAGATTGCAAGTAATTTGCATATCCACTTGTCAGGAGAAAAGCATGTGTGTTTGCGAAAACTGATTTTCGTCAGTTTGAGTTAAAAGTGTTTCAGTTTCAAAAATGTTTGATAAATGTCTTTTTTCTGAGTTGCTGATTTTCACAAGGAAAAAACTGAAGATACTGTACAAAAGAAAATGTGTAAAGAAAATATAGATATTTTTTAATTTCATGCAACTATTTCAAATGATGACGACACAATGCAATAATGTTTTTGTGTGATCATGACATATTCAATTTTAAGCAATTGAGAGAAAAGTATCTTTGTAGTTCCAAGGGACGGATGATCTAAACTAATAAAAAGCAGACATCAAATATTTACTGTGACAAAACTTCCGGAAAATGCTGTCACAATGATTACGACATTAAATTTGATACATTCCTTTGCGTTTGAACTTTTGATACTACCAAGAAAGCCAGGGCAAACTTTGAAAAATATTCGAATACATATATTCGTCCGTGATAATGTGTTTTTCATTGCCCATTTATCAAAACTTCTCATTGTTAACTCAGACAATTTTCTCTCAGATACAAAAGAAAAAAAACATACAAGTCAAAATTTGAGCAAAAAATACACCCTGTAACAGTTTTTGGTCGTCTTTTGGCGAAAATAATTATAAGATCTAACACTCAGTCTGCTACTCAATTCAGTTGAGATTCCCTCTGCTTACTCTTCAAGTTGAAAATCAAATAAAGGTGTTCCGAATATAAGATTTGAATTAACGATCCGATTATTGTTGTCATTCGGAACATTTCTTTGCAAAGTTACCATTTCTCCTTATTGAAAAGCAATCACGATACATTCAAACTTAATTCAGTTACAATGATAAACCCGGTACTCTGTGTAAGTTTCGCCAAAAGTTAGCCGTATAATTGGGCGAAAAATTCAGTAAAATCTATAGCACTCACCTATGTCCTCCATTAAATTTTCTATCCTGAAGTATTGATAAACATAGTATATGAATAGACAGCTAACTATAGAAATTAAAATCACGTTTTGTGCAAGACCTCTTCTGAGATTCATGATTGTTCTTTCTTAATTTTGTGTGAATCTTTAGCAAAACTTTAAATTTAAAAAGATGGTTTTGATAATGTTTATCTTTTCCTTGTATGTATGTAAAGAATTAGACTTTTAACCTCAACTTAAACAAGAGTTACTGTTATTTTTTATTGAATTAAATATTTTCGGGCTAACAACATTACTGCGCATTTTCTGTTCATTTCCTTAAACCTGTCAATAATCATTTGCCATTAATGTTTTAAATACCATATAAAAAAGTTATTGATCGACTGATCGATATAAAGATGTCTATTTACTTCATAGGATAAAGACTTTATATTTTATATTTAATTTTGCGAAACACATGGTTCAGCATTTTCAAGGCAAGGAGGCTTAGAAAATGAAAATATTGCCGTACAAAAACATGAACTGAACTTAATTAAGTGTACATTCTTACATATCTTATAAATGATAACTTTCATAGTGGCTAGGTAGGTCTTATTAAAAATGCTAAAATATTCTCCAAGTGAGGAATCATATTTAGTGATCATATATCTTGATTCAGGTCTGTTCAGTTCAGCTCAATCATAGAACAATAACGATAACCCTCCTGGGTTCAAAACATCTCATCAAAATGAAAGCGTTAGGCCTAGGTCTGGTTATCCTTACAAAAACTGAAATGTGCGTTTTTTGTGTGTATAATGGCAGTATAGATCTTAAGTATTTCTTATCAAAGATGGAAAAATATATTACTAGGCCCATAATAACATCTGCGTCTCTCACCAGAGTAAAATTTGATCTTTATGAGTAAGTGCTACTAGTAGTTCTTTTCAAGATATTCAGTTATATGTACAAGACAAAATATTCAGTTATTTGTACAAGATAAAATATTCAATAATATGTACAAGACAAATTATTCAATTATTTGTACAAGACAAAATATTCAATTATATGCTCAAGACAAATTATTCAATTATATGTACAAGATAAAATATTCAATAATATGTACCAGACAAAATATTCAGTTATATGTACAAGACAAATTATTTAAAAATATGTACATGACAAAATATTCAATTATATGTACACGACAAATTATTCAATAATATGTACCAGACAAAATGTTCAATTATATGTACAAGACAAATTATTCAATTATATGTACAAGGCAAATTATTCAATAATATGTACAAGACAAAATATTCAATTTTATGTACAAGACAAAATATTCAATTATATGTACAAGACAAATTATTTAACGAGTGACAGTATCTCTGAGGTAACCGCGTATCTATTGTAGTACAGCAAGAAAACATCATAAACATGTAAGTGTGGTGAGCAGAAAAATCTCTAGTAAAAGGAGAACATAGGCAAAACTTATTCTGGTGTACTGACTGATTCTAAACTCGTTTTCTTTAATATGTTTAATTTCGAATATTTGTCAAAGACAGTCTTGCTTATCTTTGGCCTTGAGGTCGAAACACCAACAAAACGTGTGCTACGTGAGACATTTGTATCAGATAAAAGAAACTGTAAACATGAACACTTGGCTTTTAATTTCGGTTGTAGCCGCTTTTCAGGGTGCTACTTTGGTGAGGCAATTTATTTTAAATACCGCGTTTTTAACACTAAACTCCTTTATTTTAAAGTTTGGAAATTCTTTAAAAAGTTATATACAATGTATTTGTTAATGCTTTGTTTAAAAAAGGTGATGAATAATATATTGATGATGAAGATGACTAAAGAAGGGGGAGAAGAGGAAAAAAGAAGGATTATTGGAAGAAGAATAACATTATGATAATGATGGCGATAGTATAGGTGGTAGGGTGGTTTGTATTTTAAAGAGTTGTCGATGCTGATGATGAAGATGGCAATAACTAAGATTTTTTTTAACATTATCACATTGTATAATTACATGTATTATTACTATCATTATTATTATTGTTGTTATTTGTGTGCAGGCTATACCTGCTCCAGGTCACGGTGCCTTAGCTGGTTACTGCGATACTTCCGGTCACTGTGACGTTGGTGAATGTTGCGTCAGTTTCAACCAACCAAGAGGACGAAGGGTGGTCCTAGATCACCTGGATCCCAACCTGATGCAGTATGTACATGGAAGCTGCAAGAAGATGGGTGTCGAGGGATCAAGTAAGTACGATTAATCACAGCTGACTGACACCAAAATAATAAAAAACAGTTGCAATAGTACTTATGATTTTAATGATATTCTTGTGTTCACATATTGATCCATTGAAATATTGTCTTAGAAATTAACATTGAAAAAATACGTATTTATTGATGAAAAAGGAGCTGCAGAGATAGAAGATTCTGCCTGTTTCTCTGAAACGTGTACGTTAATCTGACAATCGGAATACCTCGGTTATAGACGCTACGCCACACAAACCATGATCGTTAGGATTCCCGGGATGCTACGATTGGTAAATCTGACTGACAATAACAGCGAATAATCTTTACCTTGAAATCACTACTATTAGGCTTATTACATTGCTGCTTTAGATGCTGATTTTTGGTGATCTCTGGAAATTTTGTTTAATATAAATGAGCTGCATGAAATTAAAACAAAGAGAACTCTTACAAGTGACGTTGCAGTGACGTTGCAACGGTAATCCTCTAATAAATAGGAATATAAGCTGTTTAGCAAATTACTGAAATATGTATTCATATACACTGTGATTTTCAGAATGCATCGTCAACGAACTACAGACAGGGTTTGACGGGCTGTACTACGACTGTCCTTGCGCCAGTGGTTATATTTGCAGTGGTACAGGAACAACGGTTCTCAATAAAGGAGAACTGGGTCTGTATAAATGTTTACACTTACATTCGTGAGTTCTATGAATTTATCAGTTATTGGCATACAGTACAGATAATAAAAATCGAATTAAGGCTTAGGGTAACAAAAAAAAACATAACCTTTATAGCATGAAAGGAACAGGGCTTTTCAAAAGGGGTGGGCTTGTGGTCAGGAAAAAAAACGCATAGGGCATATCATCAAGAGATCAAGAGTTCGATCCCCATTATATTAACACTTCTGATTTTTCTTATTGACAATTGGTACCGACGATAGTTAAACTCAGTCCAAATCACTATTCATAAAGGTTGCCATAGGTAATCAGGACAAAAATAATTGAAATTACATTTGGTTTGTTTTTCTATTGCTCAGGTGTCTGTATATCTGCAACATCAAAAAAGGCGACCTTAAATCAGCCATGTTCTTCCGGCGCGGACTGTGCAGACACGGAATGTTGCCTTAGCAACATGCGGCCAATAGGAAAACGCTCCACTGGGCATTGTTCTGCAATGGGAACCGATGGCTCTCGTAATACGTTTATTTACTAAAGCAACGTTTGCTGTAATTTATATAATGCAAATCGTAATAAGTAACTTATACATGTTGAAATCAACATGGCTTCAGTTACCGATGAGAGTTCCGGTAACAATTGAAAAAGCAGAAAGGCTCTGTTTCAGTATATAGATTCTTCCAAAACGGCAAACGTAATATTGGAGTAATTTCTGAAACGAACTCTTTAAATGTGTCCTACAAAAGTTTGCATTTGTTGGTCATTTGGACAATACTAGCTCAAACTCATGTTGGGCTTTCTTCAAGGAGATATATTTCTTATACTTTCTAACGTTTTTCAAAAGCAATAAATTAGTCTGTGAAAAGAAATGTTTGTATTTAAGTTCATTTCTTCTTCCGTGTAAAAGTATAATTATCTTTTTTGGTATAGACTGTCTTGTGAAAATGGACTCTGGAAAACCAAATAGCACCGTGTTTTCGTGCCCCTGTATATCAGGGTTGACCTGCCATGGGAAAGGCATTTATGATATTCCACTAGGAGAGGTGGGAACGTAAGTATTTCTATAAAGAAAAAAAGTGATTCGAGTCTATGAGTTGTGGGGATATGGGTGAAATTTTTCACTTTTATTAGGGGAAATATAAATAAGAAATAGTTTAAATCGGAAATATTGAAGAGAAACTGTTCATACAAAATAACATTGATACATCGTAATTTTAATAGTATTAACTAACGTAGTAGAAATGAGTACATGTGGTAATATTTCATGAAATACTACTCTGTGTCTAAATTAGTATAAACAAAAGGTATACCTAACTGATAGAGAATGTTCCAGGGAAAATTGGCGTCATTTAAAGCAAATAATCAAATGTACCAATTTGGAGGAGTTTCATATACAAAAAGTAATCAGAGAGGAAAACAGGATTTAAATGAAACAAGAATGAACGCCATGTTTACGGAGGGGCCTAAGAAAGTTAAAATTTTGTGACAAACAAACAGACAAACACACGGACAGGTAGACCAAAAACAATATGCCCTCCCTCCGCGGAGCATAAAAACGAAACAAGACAATTATGAATATGCTATAGCAAAAAAGGTCGTTTTATTAGAAAATACAAAGACTGATCTAAAATACCTCATAGCAACATAAATGGTTAATAATATGGTTGAATGTGATATTAAGATACAGTTTATGAAAAGAAAAAGTTAAATGATTTTTCAAGATATTCCATTGAAAATCAATTTTTATATGATCTATTCATTTAAAACAACCCCATTGAAAAATCTATATAATTAAAGAGAAATGACAAGAAATATAATTATCAAAAGGATAATAGCAATTTTAAAAACAGTTAGTGGCCTAAAAAGAACTTTAATATCTGATTTTTTTTATTTTAAACGTTCGTTCAAAGCTTAAAAAATTACATTAATTCCTTGAAAATGTTGCAAAAAATTCAAATAAATATAGTTAACGAATTGTCTATCGAAAATGTAAAATTTGCAACAATTAGCATGATCCCGCTGATGTACCAAAGTACTTTTTTTGGTTTAACAAGTATATACTGAAGATATTTTTTGATTGGCTTTAAATTCAATAAAATGCATTTATTATTTTTCAGATGTGGAAACTGAGAATGACAAGGCCTGGCCGTGACAAATAGATATGAAAAGAGAACTTTCCGAATTTTGTTGTAACTTTCCTCCTCACTTCAGATTTCTGTTTTGCTGCTATATACTTATTTTATTGTTCGGACCTAACTCCAACAAGCTACAATTAAAATAACAGCGATGATTCTATGGGACATTGTTTAAAACTCCTTGCTGGGTCACTTGGCCAAACGACTTCAACAGCCTCGAATGAAGTAAAATTTTATAAAAAACAGTAGCTCGACAATGCCGCTGCCTTTGGGTTTCTTAATCTTTACATTTTTACTAAATAACATATATTACTGACACAGAGGAAGAGACGGACTGGAATAAAACTTGATTCACTCGCTTAAAAGTATAGCTTAATGCCGACTTGGCGATTTCTACGAAGTTTGAATATATACCTTTTTTATGGTTACGGCTTTGGACAGGATTTATTGTAGAGCGAAAACATAAAGATAAATATTTTTACAAAAGGGTATATATCCATAACATAACACGTGTCTACGGGCCTATGAAAGGAAAGGAACGCGTGATACTGTTTGGTTTTTTATTTATATTTCAAATAATTTTTGTTGTTATTTTCACTTTAATTTGTTGTGTTTTAAAGTACAATGAAATCTATCTTAATTGTAACATTAAGATCGCTCTCGAGATACCACTAACAATTGATCAAATCGTAAGAGAGAAGAGAGGAGCCAGTCCAATCAATACTGGTATTCATATACATCCGGGCGAATTGATAAACATGTAGGTAAAATGTCTAAAGACGCATCCCGTGCTCCGTCGGAGATTCAAACCAGGGACTCAAAAAAGGAGACAACGCCCTAACAACTGGACTGTCAAGGTATACCTGTAACATGAAATATACACGTTCAGTGTCTTTCAGACATATCAAATCACGACGTGGTGACTTAAAAATAGATACGGAAGTGAGTATACGAAGTTACTGATTTAATACTAAAATCAATGTTATACGCTAGGTTAAAGAAACGGTAAATTGTGGTTATATTTAAAGCACTAAATATAAAGGTAAGTTCACTTTTTAAGCTATACATTTACATAAATATATAACAATACATTTTATATACAAAACAATATATATTCTTTAATGTCGTTTGTAGTTTTAATTAGTTTTGGCAATTTTTACTAATACAAGTGTGTGTTTACTTGTTTGCTCATAAGACTAAAAGTCTTTTTGCATTTTCAACATGAAATTGCATGAAATTGCGTGACGTAACGTAATTTATCGTAATGTAACGTCACATAAAGCAACGCAATGCAACACAGTTAAGTACAGCATAGCATAACATTACGCAGCTGGGCACAACACAAATCAGGTAAGTTCTGAACGGTATGTCCAGCGCGTATAATAACAGATTAAAACATTGTTTTGAGTTTTATTTAGTGATATTAAGTATGAATCAGTATGAATCTAATATAATATCAATTCCTGACAATAAATACCATCGAGTAAAATAGGCTGACTTAGATAGTCTACAGACAAACGGATCCGAGCATTTACATATCAAGCAGTTGCGGTGTCTAATGCGAGTCTTTGCCGCTATTGGGGTGGGAGAGGGGTTGAAAAAAAACCTATGACGACGTTTCCTTCCATTTACATCATTTACATTTGTCAAATCTACACTTGGCTATTGGTTTCATCGGTTTAACTCATAAAAAATATATACGATATATTCCAGGCCGAAAAATCAACATGAGACTACATCTACGATCTACAATTGGTGTTGCTGTAATTCTTATTATCTTCATCGTGTTTGCATACCAAGCAGGGCAACAAAGTGAAGAAATTAAAGTAAGAAGTAAGTTGACACCGCAGTTGTGATTTATTCTCACGAAGGTTTGGGTGGGGCGGTGGTGGAGGAAGAGGTCAGAGTACTCGAAGTACTTCGAAAACTCACGGAGAACCCCGAAATAGTCGAGTAGTAACGACTGTTGTTAGTTTGGTTAACTGCTAAGACCATACTTGTTGCCAGCAGCATAATATATCTTACTTTATCCTTCTACATTTGGGTTTTGTTCAGCTAAAATGTACTACAAGAAGAAGAGAACATGTCTTGGTGCTGACATCATGCTGAAAATAATTCTAACTGGACCCTGTTTGGAAAATTATTAAAAAGATTATTGGAAAAATGAATGTATCTTTCCACAATCAAAAAGCCAATTAGCTAGTTTAATAAAATTCAAAGAAGATCTATATCTATGAGTCAGAGTTTTTTAACACGAGCAGAACTAATCCTGAACTATTTCCCATTCCAGGTGAGCGTAAGAAAGAAAAACCCACGGAAAAGGCCGTAAATGTTGAAAGCAGGAATTTAAGTGAAATGGCTTCGGATGTAACAGCTGCACTTAGGCCGAGAGTAAATATATTACATGGGGCACAGGACACAAGAAAACAGTCCGCCATATCTAGTGATCGAATAGAGAACAAAGCTCTAAGAAATGTCAGTCTTATATCACAATTAGTTAAAATCCCGAAAAATCCTCTGCCAGTAAATTTTACTGTTATTTTAGCTGAAATAATCCAGCAGTTTCCAATATTTCAACCAACAGAAGAAGTAGAATTTCCTACAAAAGAGGGCGCTTCACCGCGGATACCACATATTATACACCAGATTTATACAAACATTACAGTTGTAGCAAATTATTCCAAATATATAACGACATTCATTAAGAACAATCCTAAATGGGAGTATAGATTCTGGACATACGAGTCCGGACGACGTCTCATTGCTAAGCTACACCCTTACCTGTTGCCGACTTTCGACAATTTAACGTCAGAAAGTGTGAAGAAAACGGATTTGATTAAATACGCCGTATTATATGAGTTTGGAGGTATTTATGCGGATCTTGATGTGAAGAACTATCGTCCTCTTGATTTAGTTACGATGAAATTTGCTTGCATCATTCCCACAGAGCCATTTGAACATGCAAGCTTTTTCTTACGACGGACTATGCTGCTGAATTCTGGTATACTGCTTTGTAGGCCTAAACATCCATTTTTTAAAGCATTGCTTACGAACATACCAGAAGTTGATTCTAAAAGTTCTCCAATTAAGGGTACTGGCTCGAGATTCGTGACAGCGCAGTATTTGAAATACATGAACCTCACAGAAAATGACATCAACATGACTAAAACAGACAATGACACCAATACGCCTTATTTCTACAAAGGAACGCTGGATGCAGAAGACGAAAATGGCATTTACATTCCAAACTCTCAATATTTCAACGACAAAATTGATTCTCAGCTTGTAAACAAAGAAGGAAACAGCATACTGTGTCAAACATTCAGGAATATCAAATATGTCACGCGCCTGTTACTTATGTCACCAATCCGTATGCGAGCTTGTGCTGAGTACGAAAGCCGTCGGCAGATCAGAAAGAATAAGAGGTATACGTTTACAGAACATTACTGGCATCACCTCTGGGTTGTGTCGTTAAAATGGCTGAAGTCACTGGAAACAAGACATATAAAAGATATTGTTCCAAACGTGATTCTCTATTAATTTTGTGCATGTTTAAGCATTGCAATTATTGTAATCTATTTTTCTCATTCATTCATTCATTCATTCGTTCGTTCGTTCATTCGTTCGTTTGTTTGTTCGTTTATTCGTTCGTTCGTTCGTTCCTTCCTTCCTTCCTCAATCATGTCATTCATTCATAAAGTTTTCATCATTATAATGTTTACTCTTAATTAATCAAATATTTAAGAATTATTTAATTATTATACCATACTTTGTCAGTTAATTAATTTCCAATTTTCATGGAGTAATTGTTACTCTATATCTAACGCTGGCAAAATGAGCACTTGCTCTGAATGAAAAATTTTATTAGTCGATTCGGCAGATCTTTTCCAAGCGATTGAAACATAAATGACAAAATAATAATATTGATTTATCAATTGTTTTCTTGCCCAACTTGATAAACCCCTTAGTCGATAATTCCTTTTGTTCCATTATTACAGTCCAACCTTACTTAAGCAGCCAGCAAAGGGAAACGGTTATTTTGACTGCTTAAGCAAGGTGACCGCCTATTTAGGGGGTAATGTTGGCTCGCTTTCTTAAGTACTAGTAGGCATGTGGTTACTTTGAACTCAGAATCATAACTATCTACTGTTGTATCTTCATTAACTTTTTAATATGATAATTCAAGTTAAAAATACAATACAAATAGTATCTTGCAGTCATTTAAATTCTATTAGATATTATTATCACTGACTTTCTAATCGCGGCACGAGCGGTCTCATCTTTACTCCAAGATAGTCAAAACATTTGTTCCTTAAGTGCTATCTTTAGTAAAGTACGCCTCAGTAACAGCATGTTTGAAAATGTCTTTGTTCTAAGTTTACATTTTATCTTTGAAAGTAACAAAACATTCTTAAAAGATAGAAATAAATGTTGATTTGATTTGAAGGCGAATCACGAAAATTCATTCATTAAGAGTTCTTTCCCTTCCGCGTAATCGGGATGATTCGCACAAGAAGGTGTTCTCCAAACGGGCCGAGATATAGAATAAAGCATAGTATTACTTAGGTTCGTTTTCATTTACTCCGTGACAGATTTAAAAATAGAGTCAATTAAAAAGCATGTTTGTAAGGTGCTTATATTTATTTTAATTTCTGTTAACCGCTGAAATCAATACCTTTTGTAATTATAAAACAAACTTCTCAACACCTAATGAGATCACATTATAATGGATGCGAAACAAATAGTCGCCGAATTAACACACTGATACATTCAAGCACTGTGTATTGTCTCGTGTTTGCCTTCGAGCGTTTATTCTAGGGCTTGTCAAAATATATTCACACCTTGAGCAGACAATACGTGACCGCTAAATCGGGTTGAATTTTGGCAAATTGAATGCAGTTAGTGTGGCCGCTGGCCGCAGACATAAGGTGATCGTTTAATTAACGTGTTATTTAGAAGGATTTTCGACGGGAGCGTCATGAATTGACCGTTGACACCAGGTGACCGCCGATATAAGGTGACCGTTAGGGCAGGTTATACTGTACTTTAAAAACGGTGTTAGAACTGCTTTTTATTTATTTCTATGACAAAATCTAAGTGTGGTTGCAATATTAAAAGATGGCGTAGCAAACAACAGAAGCGGTGTTCCCTAGTTATAAGTTAGTAACAACAAAATCCTCTCCTGTTTCAAAAGCACACGTCATACAATATTTTCCTTTACAGAAGAAATGTTCCTTAACAGGCTTACTTTCAGAATGCATTTCTGTTAGTAAGTACAACTCCACTAAAAAGTAACGCGGTTTAGTCAGGGACGTAGCTTGGCTTATAGGGCAGTATGTATAGTAGTGTAGGTGGGCATACTCCCCTGGAAATAATGTTTCTGGATGTTATATGTTGCGTTTGATATATTCATGTTTCTGGATCGTAGAATTTCACCGAATATTGAAACACCCTTCCCAGGCCTATCGTGCCGTAATGTAGCTGGCCGGGGCAAAGATCAGGTAAAATAAATATCCCAAAGAGTATGTGTTGAAATAGCCGCGAACAAAAAAATGCTGCGAGAAACATTTTGCGCTTTAACACTGAACACGGAAGTATGTGGTAAAATGTTGATCGTTTTATTTTAATACCTTTTAAAACTGCTCTCCCCCAAACTATAATGAAAGTTTATTTTCCTATATACTTTTCACAGATCGGCGGAGCTATGAAAAATCGAGGAAGGGTGCTAGGTTTTGTAATAATCTTGGCTTCAGTACTTCTGTTTGTATTACATTTCAGCGTAGACCAAGGTAGGTGAACACTTCTTAACCAAACTCAGTAAGTAAGCTTTTTTATTAGAAAAACATGCAGTTAAAACTAAAATATTATCAAGACATGTTGGGTGCTCATTTGGCTGAAAATTCTTTATTTGCTGATTAATTGTGTCATTTTGGGAGTGCTTTTAATTTCCCTTAATGTAGCGTGGTCTGAATATTCGAAACATCAGCTCATTTTACCTGAATCATTATTAAAACGTCAACCTCGTCGTGTTGAGTGCTCGATTTTTTGGCTGCGAGTTTTCCATAACAACATTTTTGGATTATTTGGAAGTGTTTTCGATCTAATTTAGTCCTCTGCGTATAAGAAATAGCAGCTAATTTTACCTGAATTATTAAAACTTCAGTCTCACCTTGTTAAGTACTCGATTTTTTTTTGGCTGCGAGTTCTTCATTAACAACAGTTTTGGATCATTTGCCAGTGCTTTTGAACTTTTCGTCCTCAAGCATTGTCTGGGTATAAGAAATGGCAGCTTATACCGGACACTTTGCCGTGCTTTTTTGTGAAAACAGGTCATGCGCAAAAAAAAGTTTATTCGAACATTCAGCCTTTGGTATACGTTTGTGTGAATTGCAGGATGTTGATATTTCATGTGCAGACGGAACCATTATTATATCGTGCAAAGCGCAGAAAGTCTTTTTCAGGCTTACGCAAAAACAGGGGGAAGAAGACAAAACCACCTAAAGCGTACAAGAAAGACAGCATGCATGCACTGGCATCATGCCACTGAGTCCTCCTGAATATTTTCATAAATAAGAAGAAATAATACACCATATTTAATATTTAAATAGACTTGAAAGGCAATGTTCTTTTTGTATCCATGCATTTTGTAATATATTTCAGGAAACTCAAACGAAGATAACTCGAAGTCGCGAAAAACGATGAAAATTTTAACAGAGACTTGGGAGGCTTATGTCGAGGCAGAAAAAAATAAGAATTTGACCGATGAAGAGAAAAAGTTACTGATGTATTCCCCGTTTCAGCCATTCGAAGAGGCAGAGTTCCCAGTCTCAGAAAACAAACAGCCGCGAATACAACATATCCTTCACCAGATATTCTGCACCGAGTATGTTCCTGAGCCCTATAAAGGTTTTATTCAGAGTTTTACAAAGAACAATCCAAAATGGGAGTACCGTTTATGGAACCATTTATCTGGAAGAAAATTTTTGCAAGATCGCTATCCGGAATTAGTCAAAGCTTTTGACAAGTTCGAGGAATGTGATAAACGGAAGAGTAATATTCTTAAATACGCTGTTGTGCATGCGTTTGGCGGGATGTTTGCGGAGTTTTACATTGAGAATTTACGGCCACTTGATAAAGCAACCTTGAAATACTCTTGCATTGTACCAGTTATACCCTTTGAAAACACAGCCATGGGATTCCAGGCGCAGCTCAATATTTTCAATTTCGACGTAATGAAAAACAATTTCGTCGCACCGCGCTTTACTTCAGATTTATTCCTTTGCAGAAAAGGTCACTCTTTTCTCAAACTTTGCATACACCATCTGACAAATATGCCCCAGGCCGTTGACTCTGAAAGTTACGGCGGAACTTCGTTTATGACACACATGTTTATGAAGCACAACAACATTTCAGACGAGGATATGTCAAAACGAATTAAAAACCCAACCAGTAACGCGCCGTATTTCTACAAAGGTGATCGCCCAGAGGATGCAGATGACGCCGTTTACGTCCCGAATTCTCAGTATTTCTATGACAACGTTGACCCTTATTATCTAAATACCAAAACGAAAGATTTAAATAGGTGTTGGAAATTTGAGAGAATGGAGTTTTTGTCGTCAGTAGGTAAGCGTGCTTGTATGGAATTCGAATGTCGTAAAACATTGAGGAAGAATAGAAAATACACATTTACTTTTCACCATAACCATAATTCCAAAGTGTACAATCTAAAAGCATGGATGGAAGACGCTCCGAAGATAAACATTAAAGATATAGTTCCAGGCTGCATTTCTTATATATAAAAGTTCTCCGAAAGAAAATCTTGAATTTGATATCTATAGAATCAGTTCTTCTTTTTAGCACAAATGGTCTATGACTTTTTATCAATAAAAAGAGGCATATGTATAGTAAAGAAACTGCAGTAAGTTATTAAGAAATACAATCTATCTTACTCTACTCTTTGTTAAAGTAAAGCTTACTTTACTGAAATAAGCTAATTTACTGTTGCCTAAAGTGGCCCATTGCAGGAAAAGGAAACTGGATGTTAATTCACAGTAACAACACCCTTAATTCTTAAACTGCTTCAGTTCCAAAATGGGACTTGTCCATCATTTAATAAGGATGGTACCAATAACCACTATGATATTCATTGAAAACTCACTGACTGAACAGTGTAGACCATGATCAGACTGTGTGCATATATGCAACTAAGACCAGTTGGATACAATTATAGATCTTGGCAAAATTACTGAAAGCCTTGAAACAAAATAATAAAACTTGTCTAGAGCTGAGAAAATTAGAAAAGATGTGTGTGTTCTTTAAAGCAGGTAAAACAGCCATACACCCATCTTCTGTAAAATACCGTGTTTTTTTCAAAAGAAAACTTTTATTCACACACGAATGAGTGAAACAATTAAAAGATGTAATACGCTAAAAATTGTTAATCCTTTGAAATAAATGAAAGAAGTTAACAAGATAAAAAATTTACAACATGTTTATTGATAATTAAAGACTTAACAAACAGATAATATCACAGAACAGTTCTATCACAGCCTTGTTCAAAGTACCTATTTAATTGTGGCCATTCAAAATACATTCTGTTGAGTAACAAAATGCCAAAACTAGTGCAAAACTGACACCTCTTCCATTATCTCAGTAATTAATTGTATCAATCAAAACAGAAATAAAGTACAGGAATTAATCATATCAGTCAAAATAGAAAAATAGAAATTAAGTACAAATAAATCATATCAGTCAAAATAAAAATAAAGAACAGAAATTAAATATATCAGTCAAAATAGAAATAAAATATAGTGATTAATCATATCAGTCAAAATAGAAATAAAATGTAGCGATTAATCACATCAGTCAAAATAGAAATAAAATATAGCGATTAATCATATCAGTCAAAATAGAAATAAAATGTAGCGATTAATCACATCAGTCAAAATTGAAATAAAATATAGCAATTAATCATATCAGTCAAAATAGAAATAAAGTATAGAAGGTAATCATATAAGTCAAAATAGAAAAATAGAAGTAAAATACAAGAATAAATCATATAGTAACAAAAATAAAGTACAGGAATTAAACACATCAGTCAAAATAGAAATGAAGAACATGAATTAATCATATAAGTCAAAATAGAAAAAAAGAAATCAGCAGTCAAAAAAGATGCAATAGAAATAAAGTACAAGAATTGATCATATCAGTCAAAACTGAAATTAAGTATAGGTTTTTATAATATAAGTCAAATTAGAAATCAAGAACATGGATTTATCATATAAGTCAAAATAGAAACAAAGTACATGAATTAATCTTATAAGTCAAAACAGAAATCAAGAATATGAATTAATCATTGGGTCAAAATTGAAATCAAGTACATGAATTAATCATATAAGTCAAAATAGAAATTAAGTACATGAATTAATCATATAAGTCAAAATAGAAATCAAGTACATGAATAAATCATATAAGTCAAAATTAGAAATCAAGTACATGAATTAATATTATAAGTGAAAATAGAAATCAAGTACATGAATTTATCTTTCGGTCAAAACTGAAATCAAGTACATGAATTAATGATATCAGTTAAAACAGAAAAAAAATATAGGCATTAATCAGATTAGTCAAATATGAAATCAAGTATATGAATAAATCATATAAGTCAAAATAGAAATAAAGTACAATAATTTCATCATATCAGTCAAAACAGAAATAAAGTATCGAGACCAATCATATCTTTCAAAATAGAAAAAAAAAGAAATAAAGTACAAGAATTTATGATATCAGTTAAAATAGAAATCAAGTACATCAATTAATGATATAAGTCAAAATAGAAATAAAGTACAAGAATTAATGATATCTGTCAAAATAGAAATAAAGCACATGAATTAATCATATCAGTCAAAACAGAAATCAAGAACATGAATTAATCATTTCAGTCAAAATAGAAATCATGTACATTAATTAATCACATCAGTCAAAACAGAAATCAAGAACATGAATTAATCATTTCACTCAAAATAGAAATCATGTACATTAATTAATCATATCAGTCAAAATAGAAATCAAGTACATGTATTAATCATATCAGTCAAAATAGAAATCAAGTTCATAAATTAATCATATCAGTCAAAATAGAAATCAAGTACAGGAATTAATCAATAAAGTCAAAATAGAAATCAAGTACATGAATAAATCATTTCAGTCAAAATAGGAATCATGTACATAAATCAATCATATCAGTCAAAATAGAAATTAAGTACATTAATTAATCATATCAGTCAAAATAGAAATCATGTACATTAATTTATCATATCAGGCAAAACAGAAATAAAGTACATGAAGTAATCATATCAGTCTAAACTGAAATAAAGTACAGGAATTGATCATATAAGTCAAACAGAAAGAAAGTGTAGGGATTAATCATATCATAAAGTACAGTGTATAGTAGAGATGATGTATCTTAGCAGCACACATATAATATATTTGTAACAATATTTTTGGCAATACAATCATATTTCTTCATGAAAGTTTCTGGTTTTACTTCGTGTTTCCACCTCTCAATATTGACCACTTATCCAGAATTTCACAGACTACAGCGGATAAAAAAATCTTGGTCACTCCTCAAATCCCGTGGCAAGAGAACAGTACCGCAAAAGATTCCTGTGGAATTCTTTCATTTGCTTGTCATTCTGAAATTAATATGACAATTTTTTTTCAATTACACATTTCTTGTTAAACTTATTTAACATGGGATGAGAGCACAGCAACAGAAAATAACAGTATACTTTTTAGAATGTCTTTCGTACCTGCTAATCAATATACTGTAAGGAAAAGCTTCTGATTATGGCAAATTTTGTATTTTGAATTGTGCAACTTCCCTCCATACTCCATATTTCATGAATTATTTCTGTGAGTTATTACTTCAGGCCTGGATCAAGATGGTGGCATGGGAACCATGTGTCCCCTAGTTGGCTTAGGATTGCTCTATAAAACAATCATTTTAATTTTGAAAATGTTGTAATGTTAAATCCAATACCCACATCAAGGTGCGCCCCTGTCTACCCCAAGTTCTGGATTCAGGCACGCACTTAATACTTACAGCAGGCCCAATACAGTAATTTAGAACTTCTGCTGTTACATGAGGTATTGGTTGCACATTCAATGTGGAGTATCCTGAAATTTAAACAAGAGTGAAACAACATTATCATGAACATGTTAACACCATAGCCCAACCTTTATATAGAGAGATAGAACATCCATACTCTTCAGGTGTGGTTTGAATGAAATAAAAAGTCTTGCCTTTCTTAAAACATTTTAAAGATTCATTTACATATCAGACTGTTGTCAACAAAATCTGTTTTCATTACACTGCCTGAAAAACATGCAATTTGAATTACACTGCCAATCGTTATCAGCTTCAAAAAGTTGATATTTACAAATTTAAACATAAAATATATATTTATAATTTACATTATGTTTTTGTCTGTTTTTTATTGGTTCTCATTTGACTAGTTTATTATTCATCATGTTTCATTAGTTCTAAAATGAAAACATCCTACCAAATCTGCTGGTCAGATATTCTTCATATAACTTCACAGCCATCAAAGCATCATTTAAGGAGACTTCATTTCTGAGAGCTAGTTTTGCATGGCTGTATGCTAGAGATAATCTGGAAATAAAACAAGAGGGCCATGATGGCCCTAAATAACTCACATGAGTACAACTGCTACGAAAGACAAGTGCCATTAAATGATTCCTTGTAATGTATTTATCATCAAAATAAAAAAAATAAAAGCTTAACACGGCCATAATTTGAAAAATATTGGTAGAGGTCCACTTGGATATCTTTCAAATCAAATTTCAGAAGTCTCAGCCTTATTTCAAAGACTTTCTTATGTATTTCTACATAAAAAATACGGCCCATCAACCAGGGAACAATTTTTTACATGAGTGACGTAAGTTGAACAAACTTGAAATAATATCATTAGTTAATGTTACACAATAAATCTTAGAAGTCTCATTTTGCAGTTTCTGACAAGAAATGTTTTAAGAGTTTCCTTATATAAGTCAATATAAAACGTCCAAGCCAAAGATTTAACAGTTTTTGTAGGGGTTCATTAGACAATGCTTCATGTCAAATTTCAAAGCTCTAAGCTTTGTGATTTCAGACAAAAAGAATTTTAAATCTTTTGCTCTATTACATAAAACATGTGACCCCAAGGTCATTACCAGAACAAAGTTACAGGTTCTTTAGATAATATTTTATGGCAAGTTTCAGAACTCTGGGCTTTGTGGTTTCAAACATGAGGAATTCTAAAATTTTCATTCTATATTTCTTTGTAAAACATGTCACCCTTGGACCTGGCCAATAATGACCCCAGGGACATCATTTGAACAGGCTTGGTAGAAGTCCATTAGACAATGCTAAATACCAAATTTCAGATCTTTGGGTCTCCTAGTTTTGGGGAAAAAAAAAAAGCTTTTCATTCTTGTTGCTGTAGCAACCAGGGTTCTAAATGGTATTGAATGTTCTGAACAACTTTGATGAAGCTTGATGCAAGGAACATTCCTGCAAAGTTTTATAAAATTTCATCTTGTGGTGAAGGAGAAATGAAAAAAAAATGCTTATAACTTACACAGTTTGATCAGCATTTACTGGTACATCTGTGCCATCTGGAGTTGACCTTGACTTTCTACAGGTGATGTAGTAACTGTGTATAATTGTCTCTGCTTCCTTAGTGAACTTTGGTTGCAACTGACTCGCAAATTTCACAAACTAAAAATGTGCAGAGTGGAAATATCTTTATCATAAATCTAACAAACTGAACTGCTGAACAGTGACAGGAAAAAATTGAGATAGGTTTTTAAATCATAAAGACAACAACATTAACAGCAGTTAAATGAAAACCTTGGTTTCAGGAACAGTTGGCTAATGTACAACAAAATGAACAATAACTTCACAGGAATATTTTGTACCACGTACTCCAACCCCAATACTCGAGCCGAAACCCAACAAAACATAAAAATGGTTCAATGCTTAAACATAATATAAACAAAAAACCTCAACTTCTTTTGCACATAACTAAATGCTGTAAGTGAGAAGACTGTTCTGCATGGTTAAATCATTCTTTCAAACCTGCTGAATGTCTTTAGTATTAATAGGCTGGGTTGAATCAGTGTCAACACAACCTTCATCAAACATCTGTGCTGACATCAATGTGCTTTCAATCATTTGATCCTGCACCAACTCCCTGCTGGTCATATCTCCAGAATCAGTCAGGCAAACAAGGCTGAATGCACTACAGTAGAAAATGATGACTTGCAATTTATTTTTTCACCGGGGTGTAAAACTTCTTTGTACCCCCTTTCCCACCTCCCTTTCGCTTTTAGAGAATTTCTATTAGTGTTGCTGAATTACAAACATCCATGCATAGAAGTTATGTTTAAACAAAACAAAGTAAAAGCTTGGTCACTCTCATCTGGTTCGAACTCAGCTGGATATATAACAAGCAAACAGATTACTAAAATACGTCAAAATGTTTGTTTTGAAAAATGAATAATAAAGAATATTACGATTTCCTGATTTAGAATCAGTCCATCTAGACATTTCTATAACCTGTTCAATAGTAACTTGCTTCAAAGGTAACACTTCAATTTGATACTAATAAAACACCTCCGGTTTTAAATATGTACTTTTTTTTAGCACAACTAAAACATACTCATAATCATTTGAAACTGAGATTATGATGTTGGGAAATGCTGGACAAAACTCCTTTCTGCAAAAGAATAAATATGTTGTGAAGAATTTTTCATAACCCTTAACTTCAATTTTAGCCATCTTTTAATCAAAATCTTCTGTATAAAAGTAAACTTACTCCAGAAGAGACTTGCTAACATCAGCAGTATTTGTTCCAACTAATACATCACTGTCTTCAGAGACCTGTTTCCTAGGTACAGAGGGGCAACTGTAGCCCCAGATTCTGCTGCCAAGGTCTTGTTCCATATGATGGGGCAGGCCTCCTGTATACTTCGGTGCAACGTCAGTCACGATCTTCCCACCACTGAGTGCTACAGTGTACTATACATGTAAACTAGTGCTTAAGAAAAGTGTAACTTGAGATAATAAAAATATTTTCATGAACCTATATCTGAATACACTTTGAATGATAATTTATTATTTATGATAAATAAAATCTTGCTTTGAACATTTTATCATCTGACCCTTTAACCCTTACCATGCAAAATATCTGAAATTGACTTGTCCATCTTTCAATATGTACAGATACAACAATTCTTTATAGGGATGCTTATTGAAAACTTACTGACTAAATGGCAAATATTGCAGACCATGACCAGACTACATTGGTGTTCAGGCTGATCTTGGTCTGCACTGGTCGTATAGGCAAACACAATAGCTGCCAGAGCAGGATTAAGGTAAATTTATTGTTTGTTGCATCAAATAAACTTATTTTGGTTGTAAAACTGTTTCAAAGACAGTAGTGATGCTGTCAAAAGTACATATACTTAAATAACCAGTTTTTAAGCAATGCCAAAAAAAACTCTTTAAAATCACATGAAACCAGATACAGTAAAATTCCTCTATTAAGACCACCACTGGGTATAAAGGGAAGTGGTCTTAATTGTGAGTTGGTCTTAATACTGAGTTTAGTCCTCGGCAATATATTTGTTTTACATATGCAAGTTCATAAAGGGAAAATACAACATTATTTAGACAGAACAAAACACGTTATTAATCAAAATGATGTTATTTTATTCAGTAATTAAACTTTTAATAATGAATAGACATTTCAGTGATTTCATTTTCGTTTCTCCATGCTGAAAATTTTGTTTGACACAATTAAAATTTAACTGCAAATATTCTGAGTTTTGCAGTTAGAATGAATTTTAAAATAAGATGTTACGTTTTTTAACAGAATTAGCCCTTAATTACATTAACACAATATTTTAGTCAACCAGGTAAAAACGTTTTTTACTCAATCAACATAGGTAAGCATCGATCTAAAAATGTATTTTGCTTTGAACCCCTGGACACTTATTATACCTCCGAGGATACAGTTCCCTTCCCAATTATTTACTCGCGTCGCAATCAAGTTGTAATTGAATCAATTTTAAATACACTTTTATCATCCTTTTGTATCCTTACTTTCAGTAATCACGTGAAGAAAATTTGTTTTTCACAGAACAGACTTTCTTTTGTTTACACGTGCAGCTGTCGTAAAGCAGTGTCGTAAACAAGGCGGTGTATTTGACTGATATTGATGACATTCCCGGAGGGCACTAGTTTTGAGTGGTCGCAATCAAGGCATTACAATAAGCTGAAATTATACAATATGATCCAGACAAGGTGGTCGTATTACCGGATTAGTGGCGTGGTCTTAATTCTGATTAATATCTGTAATAGGACAAGAATAAAAATGTTTGGTTCTTTTCAAAAGTGCCCGTAATAGCGGCGTGGTCTTAATTTCGGCGTGGTCGTAAGGTGGTAATCTACTGTATATGACACACAATGACAAATAATATTTGAAATATTAAAACATCATCTATTTTTATAGACGTACATGTATCAATATTTTAAGGCATTTAAAGCAATCACTTGTCTATAAAAATGCCTTAAGCAATATGTCTAAATACCACAGGATCAATAAAACATTGGTTGCATAAAACTTGGTAAATCATAAACCAGCTGAAAAACTACCAAAATACAATTTTACCTTTTGAATACAGCTTACAAATTATTCGCTTAAGTTTCAATTTGAATTACAAAATTAGGTAGCCTGATCTATCTTCAGCATGCAGTTAAAAAAGTCATGAAATGCTTTAAGTTTTAATCTGCTGGAACCGAAAGTGATTAGCCTTTGCCACCAGTATAGAGCCAGGCCAGCCTGCACATCTGTGCAGTCTGACCAGGCTCTATACTGTTGGTAGCACAATTTTTGTATTTTGATATTGAAATCCCTTAAACTTTGAATGGGCTATTCCAAATTCAAAGCTGGGCAAATCCATTACAAAAATTCAGCAGGTTAAGGGTTAAATGTCAAAATAATGAAATGGATGATTTGTCAACATTACCAGACTGAAGACTATGTTTTGTAGACTTTTTCAATCTGTCTACATCACCAACATAACACACACCTCCACGGGACAGATGAAGTAACCCCCCTGTAAGTATGAAAAATAAGATAAAGATATTTCACATTATAATGACTTAATTCACAGTATTAACTACATCAAAACCTCCAACCCAACGGCCCACTTGCCTTGAAGAAATAACATCATATTCACAAATCAAAATTACTGTACAAGTATTCAAATTCAAAACAATGACACAAGTGTCAGAATTATGGTTTTCTCACAAAGCATAACTTTGTGAAAGATTTCTATTACAATTCAACATTTACAGTTACAAGTAGCAATGCTTGACATTTAGTAACAGCTAAGAAATTACATGTATACACCAGAAGTCATGGTCCCTTGAAAGAAGACCTTTACATAGGTTTAAGGATAATGGAAGGGAAAATACCTAGTATGTCTTTCACTATCTTCACTCAATGATATGCTTTAAGAACAAAACTTACCCTCAACAAAATATGGAGCACTGCTGTACCTGTCCAGTGTCACATGACCTGTAAGAGACTGACCAACAGTTAGGCTGGATGAAGTATCCTTGAACTGCAGTCCAAACTGTAGAAGCCTTGATATAACCTCAGTGTTGGAACCTATGGCTAACACATGAATTGGTTTGGTCTGCAACAAAAACCAGAGAACTAGAAAGGTGCTGTCTCATTTAGATTAGTATGTTATATACCAGAGGTGTTTATACAACATTATCACAAGTACTTCTTACCCTCAACATTGTATATTTATCAAAGGCTCTTTGTAGATCATGACTGTTGTCTGCATAGATTAACAGGGCAAAAAAATCATACTGAGCATTTACCAGGTAGGTGACCTTTGATCTCATGACCTCAGACAATAGCAATCATTTAACTATGCAAAAGATACTTCCTTCGTAAAATTTAAGTAGTATCTATTTGTAGGTTATTTCAGAAACCTTTTGACCTGGACCTTTAAAACTGGGTTTATATGCAATGTGGGCCATCAAATTTTCTGTCATCAGCTGTGTAAAAAGTGTTTGCTAATTTCTGCATTCAAGATTTTCAACATTAAAGTCATTATGACCTTGACCTTAGACTGGCACTGGAATTTATCAAATTCATCAACTGTCACCAAACAAGCCTCAGACAGAATGATAAATAGAACCAAAATAAGAAGAAAAATGAATACGGATACAAACCTTTGTACTCCTTTTTGACATAAAGCTTAACAGAATGGCAAGTTTAAGACTAAAGTAGCTTCCTGGAGGACTTACATCCCCTGTGAAAAAAAGTATTTGTAAACATGAAAAAATTTCAAATGCAGAAAAGTTGATAACAAATTTACATTAAGGCACTGACACACCATTTCATTTATAAATTTAAGATATCAATCGTTTCAACAAAAAAGGTTGGAAGCAATCAATTATTGTCTTGAATATATAAATGTCATTGTGTTCATTCAAAAAGCTAGAACTTCTCGGATCAGAGCTGGTCAATACACATGTCTTGGCTAAATACAAGTCTTACCTCCAAACAAGTAGGCCAAAGTGAGGACAAAACTCCATGGTGATGATTTCCTGTCTAAAAAAATATAACAAAATTGAAGCTTTTTCCTCAAAATAACAGCCAGACATGCTTAACTGGAAAAATGACCTTGTTTTATCTGTACATGTATAAAGTTGGTCTATGACCAACAGAACAAAACAATTAAGCTCAGATGAAAAGAAACTGTTTAAAAAGCATTTTAACAGTATTATGAAATACAAGAACTAAAGTATCATCAATAATTTTAAAACAGCATATGTAGTCTCTGCTGTGCTTTACTTATATAATTGTTTATATACTGAACATAAAAGATGACTTTCAAGACACCTTGACTGTACTACTACCATAAAAAGATAAACCGACAGCATCTATGACAATAACAGTATCACAGTATATAATCAGTTCAGCATCTTGCACCTTGACTCTAACTACAATTTACACTTGATATAATCTGTGCAGATGCAATGATATAATTTAGAAGTTACCTTTGTAAAGCTCTAAGATATTTCTAGGTAGTTCTTGCAAAAGCTTTTTTGGTGATATTTCTTTCTTTACCTGTAAATCAAATGCTCATTCATACACTTAAAAGCTCAGTTTCACTTTCAAAATAACAGAATTTATATATGTATAACAACAATGCTTCTAACCAATCATTCCTGTTATTTTAGCAGCTAAATGCAACCCAATAATCTACAAATATGCTGGAAATATCAACAGTTTCATAAAAACTTGATGGTACATCAAGTATAATGCAAATTCAATGCTACATTCATATGTGTAGTCACAAGACTCAATACAAATCTGAAGTTAACACCAACATAACCAATGTACAATATATGTTATAAATTTTGATGCTTCTTAGATGAATAGTTGAAGCGCATTATTATTTCCTGTTACTTAAGTGTATTTAAGTATTTAATCTTTGAAAGTGAAACAGGATCTTTAAACTGTAAACAGTGCTAAAAACACTATTCTGAAAATAATGAAAGGGTTATCTCCCTTTAATAGTGCAGTCAAGACTGACAATGACAAAAGCTGTTAGCCAGCAGATATATAACTCCTGTTAATTTAAACACCTCAGAATACAGTTCTTTAGCTTTTACTGGTAAAAAAACAAATCATTTAATGAAATTAACTTTACCTTTTTTATGTTGTTTGCCTGAAAATATGAAAATATAAATATTGTCAGTCCAGAAAATTGCAACAAAAATTTAAAATATTTTATACCAAGGAATTCCTTTAAACTTATCAGCCAAGATCACTTATCATATGAGATATTTTTTTCTCAATTTTATAATTAAAATTATTTTTGCATCAAAATAATTTGGTTTATTTTTTATTGAAATTATCATCTGCTAAAATTGTCGTCTGCTTGGTTGTTTTTTAAATCGTTAACCCTACTCGTCGTTGTTCTACCTGACTGACCATTGTGGTTCCCGTTTTCTATCTTCACTGTTTCCTAGCTCTGTCTGTTTTTATAAACTCTATAAAGCTGGAAAACCTCGTGCAGCCCTCTCACATGCTCATAAACAAGTACCGTTAACGCACTACATAACGTTGCCCACCTGCCACACTTAACCACTTATTTGGTTTCATAAATCTTTCTTACATACTTCTAGTTGGATGGATATGTACCCCTTATTTTTTTATATATGTCAACAGTATGACAGGTATGTTGCTTTGGTATTGACAAGTTTCTATTGCTGGCGTAGTTCTTTATATTTTTTCAGATTCATCATTTGTCGTAATTAAAGTTGTACCTGTTACCAGAGAGAAAATCCAAAAATCTATTTCAGATACGGAATATGTGATCGGGACCACTGACGGTAGTACATGTGCAGTGTCAGTGGACAAAAGTACCTGCTTTCGTTTAGCCTTGTTGTGACAATTTATTATCTGCACACATAAAATTACAACATTCTTTAGGCAGAATACTTTAATTGATCTATTAATTTTTGTGTATTTTTTCTCTCCAGTAGCTTATAATTAAACGCATCCAATGTTAGGTTATAATATAGTGGGCTTGTCCCTTCAGCATGTTAACTGTCAGATATGTTTTAATATTAATCCATATTGTTGTTTCTTATCTACTTGTTTTTCTTTGTCACTCATCAATCATTCTTTGTTTAAATGGCAAAAAATTCTGTTGACCGGAGGGCGGGTGGATATAGTCAATACATGTTAGCTTTTGTAAAGTTTCGCTTGACTATACTTCCTATCTCCGTGCTGGGAAACCGCTAGGAAATGGGTTTGTGGCATCAAGTTTTGAGCTTTACAGGTACAGTAATTTAAATGTGTACTGCAGAGAGATATAATTGGTTTCGCCCTAGTACTTGGCGATTCCTAGATAGCCTTGCTATTGCTTTGCTTTGCTTTGCTTTGCTCAGGTTATATTGCCTTGCATTACCCTAACAAGAACTCGGATCACCGTTTTCATCTACTTCCTGGGTCAACCGGTAGTTGAGGGGAACTGTGATTCGTCGTTCTTCGGACCGACGTTCTGGCAATTACATTTTATGATTCTCTCGGTATGCAGTCGCTACAGGTTAATTAGCTGGATATGTTCAAATAAAGTTTGTATGAGTTTAAAGATTCATCAGTTTGTGAAGTTTACGTTTTGATTTTTTGGCTAAACTTATATCTGTTCCCCTTACGGTCGACGGAATTTTAAACGAGCGGCCAATAGACCCCATTCAAAAATAGTGTATCTTTCTACATTGTATTATGTTTCTGATATATTGTCTAGTATCTGTACCGGTTAAGATTTTGAACAAGTAAATTTGTGAGAGTGCTGTTCGGGTTGTTCTTCTTTATTTCAAATAATAAAATAAAGATCAGTTAATGGCTTAACAGTTGACTATCTGTACAAGATATTTGCATTATCAGAGGCAACAGTTATATTCATCATTTTTATAAACAAGTATCAATACAATTACATTACACTAATGAAACTCTGGTGCAGTCATCTTTACACAAAGTAAGAAAATCAGGCCAACACACAAGGCTCAGAAACCACTCAACTTTGTTACAAAATGTGTATTAAACCAGAACAACTCATACAGCCTTTAAAAGGGTTAAAAATTCAATTTGTTTCTAAAGACTGGATTACCTCTAGTGTCAAGGTTATCTTCTCCTCATGTATGTCTTTTCTAGTTGTTCCAGTTATCTCATAGGTTTCTCCAATCTCAACAAGCTTGGTCAAGTCATCTGAAACAATATGTAGAATTTACCAGAGTAGCTAGCATCTACAATGTCTTCTGGCTTCAATAATGAGAGTGTTGAAGATTACACCAACTTACATATAAATATAACCTGGTTAAAATAATAGACTTTATTGTCTGCTATTGCTGAATGATACCCCCTCCCAACCCCTCACCCCTTGTTTGATTTACTTTATCATAATTACATTTTTTTTATTTTCATTCAATTCAAATTAATGACTTAATTAACCAGACACAAAAAACATTAATTAGCAGGAAGAAGCATTCAAATTTAAATTTTAAGTTAATTTAAAGTTAAATTTAAGTTAATGATTTTCAGAGACAGTATGTGAAATAAGAAGGCATTAAATATTCACATTATTAAGTGCATCCTTCAATCAGTTATTGTAAAGTTCAGGATCCTATGTAAAGACATTTTCAACTTTTCTTCTCTAAACTTGGGTCAAAATCTGCTATTATTTTAAAATCAACAACTAATTTCATACAATGATACCTGCCTCTAATGAACACAGGTATAGCTTGTCCTCTGGACCTTTTACAAGTGCTGGCATGTATTTCTGACATTATCTGTTCTGGTATTACCTCAGCAACCAACCTTTCTGAAAATCACTATTGCTTGCAGATATTAATACTTCTATAGATTAATGCTGAATGGTTAATTGGCCAGTCATCAAGCCATGAAACAAAAGATAAAACTTCTGTCAAATTATATATGCATTTTCTCTATTTTTTTTAGTTCATGATACCAGTACATCTCAAGGTGTGATTTTTTTTACACACAAAAACAATCTTTCATCATCAATTATATTATCCCTCAGAAGGAAATTTCCTGATCACCCTTAATACAGTACTGGCTAGCAGTAATGTTTTACTCTTTATAAACCAAGTCTTTCAGAAATTCTCCATAGTTTCTTCTGGAAGTGCAAAATGACATTGGGGTTCTTGTCATGTACATACCTGACAAAGATCTACTTGATTTTTCTTCAGTCAGTGTAGATGAACAAAAGGTACACGTGAAGTCCTTCCTGAAATTGTGCTCATACTTAAAATGTGGGCCTTGATAGGTCAGTGGTTAGAGCATAAGTTCTCACTTGGGAAAGTCCTGGGTTTGAATCTCAGACAAAGCATTAAATCATGTGACTAAGTCCACCCAACTGTAAATGGGTACTGGTAATGACAATTACAGGCAACTGTGGAAAGTGATTGGGAACTAAAATAAATTTAGTTACTAAGAGATCTGATAATAAGACTAGTTAAATCATAACTGATAAGTCAGTCTTACAGTTGGTCTTATTTATACTTGATTTTAGACTTTGGTTCATTCAAGATGAATTTCACAATTCTAAAATAATCAAAGTGGTCTTGATAGAAGGTCCTTACTGGAGTATTAATGTAGAAAAATACTTGATACATAAAAATATCTTTTTCTAAGTCACATGTTGTTTTAAAGCAGCTTGTTCACAGTTGTATGGCAGAATCTGAAAAAGTTATTTTATACACTCCCTTGTTACTGTTTGCGAGCTCTTTGTTTTCTGACAAAAAAATTTGGCTTGAATAGGTCACATTGCACCGAAAAATGCATTTTTTGTAAACACCTACTTTGGGAATTCCAGTTTAATATAGACTAAGGTAACCCAGAATCAGGTGCTTGCTGTACCTTGTGAAATGTTCTGCAACATTGCGTCTTCACCTATCTCATCACAGGCATTCATTTCATGGATAAATGTTCCAAACCACTATATAACCAACATAAAGTAACTATGAAAGTTCACAAGAATGAATCTGAGGGTCACTTTACTTCAAACAGATTTTCTGTAATTTAAGCTGACAGATGCAATCTAACTCTTATTGTCTCTGATAGTTTAATCTTTTTTTTAAATATAGCAATCAAAAACTCCAAAGTAAAACATTTTTCACTGCACTTCTGATTTCTCTCAAATGAAATTTGTCACTGGTTTACAAAACTCTTTCATGACACCACTTCCTGTCTCTTATGCAATAAAATAGAAATTAGATATTAAGTTGTTGAACAATCTCAATCTAAACATCTCAATCAAGTGTCAGGTTTATTGTAAAAATAAATGGAAGTCTTTAGCATACATGCCGTTTAGGGTTGGATCATTAAAAGGAGATTTGTGGAAAATCGCCGGGTTTTTGGACATCACAACGGGGTAAAAACGAAAACCAAAAAATGTGTTTCTGACGTCATACATGGTATTTCATTCAACATAGTGTAACAACAATCAGGCGAATGACGTGTCATCTTGTTGCAAACATCAATTACGTCAATCAGGCACTAAGTATTACCCCCGGCCAATGATCAAATGTTGCTGACAATTACCACTAAAGCGCATAAGAAAGAGCTGACTTTCATCACATAATAAACCAATTATCTATCTCGCGTGTCAAGGTTTTGACTTGGTATATTCAAACTTGGACTTAGGTGTGTATTCAACGAATTTTATGGATTTTTTTTTCTTTCAAGACAAAATGTTGATTTATCGGGAGATTTTGGGTGCTTCCCCGGGGCACCAGGGTAAGAGTCTAAATATCGGGAGAACCCGGTGAGTAACAGGAGAACGGCATGTACGGTCTTTAGTGGAGTTATATGTATGGATCCAGTACACAGATTTGAATCAGCTGATGTACTTTCATTTTCAATATGATGGCAACACTTTGATAGGGATGTTTGGAGGGACAATTTAAATCATGTCTGAAGTAAAGTAAAGTGACCCTAAGATTCATGCTTGTGAACTATCGTACCTTGTTTTGATTATATATTGGTTCAGATCATTTATCCATGAAACAAATACCTGTGGTTTTTGGTCGATATAATGTGAGTGCATGCACGGAGAGTGGATGTGATTAGTCATGTGACGGCCAACGAAAATAGAAATTCTAAATATAGGTTTTATACCATTCGTAACGCTAGCTATAGCTTATGATGGAGAAACTGCCAATTTTTTTACAAAATCAAAATGTTGAATAAGGTGATAATGCATCTGTAGATGGGTACTGATAGACTTAATACACACAAATAGTTAAAATCAAATTCTTTGTCAATGACCAACTGTGAACGAGCTGCTTTAAAGTTCAAATAGTAAATTAAAGTGATATCAGAATGAATGGTTTTCAAGAATATATATCATCTATATTTTCAAAAATACTTGAGTTAAACTGATAACACAGCAGAGGTAGTACACATGCTGAAGCTGTTGTGCCTTATCTTATATCACATTTAATGCAATTTCAGTATAATTCTAAACATAAACCTGACAGTTTGGGCTTCAGAAGCCCCCGGGGTGTGTAGCCTTATAAAATGGTTACCATTGTGACCTTCACATTCCTCGTCTGTACAATAATATCTGGCACTCAGTCTAAATGGATAAAAGCAAAATATGTTGAGAAAGTATCTTTCATTGTTTGAGTTTTAGTTTGGTCAACCAAACCCTATGGAAACTCCCTCTGGGCAGTAATGGGTTCTGCTGAGTCACCATGAAATACAAATGTGTGATGGCATGATCAGAATTTAAAACACATGTCACGTTAAGTGATGTTCTTTCTTGCCGATTATACTTGTTATGTGAATGTTTTTTTTACATAAATACTTTAAGGTAACTCATGAGTATTAAATTTCAGTCACTTTATACACTGTGCATCATCAAGAGTGACATGCTAGTCAACTATCAACTTATCATACGATCTCAGTAAACAAATAAAACAAATAAAAATAAAACATATCAACAGTTCTTGTAACAGTAAAGTAAGCTTCACAAATTCAGCCTATTAAAATAACTAGCTGACTTGTTTCCCTAAATATCTCATAACATTCTGTCTGTAAAGGTGAAATCTGAAGACCTAGTCCAAACATGCAAAAACAGCTGCAATATGAACAAGGCAGTCGGAAGGACAGCTAAATCCCCTTCCGCAGCGGACATGCATGTGTACTTCTTGACCTTTAACCAACCATGACCTTGATGTTGTGCCATGCATATTAGAAGCACATAGTCTCATGATCGTAATTATTTGTGCCAAGTTATTTAAAATCTTCCATAAAGTCAAAAAGTTATGGAGAACATTTAACCTTGACCTTGGGGATAGCAACCTGGATGTTGGGTTCTGCACATCGTGTCACAGTGGTGATCATTTGTGCAAAGTAATTAAAAAACTTTTCGTAAGCTAAGTTAGTAAGTTATAGAGCAGACGTGAAATGTGGATATTTGACCTTAAACTGTGACCTTGACCTTGTGGGTAGCAACCCAATTATTGTGCTCTGCACATCGTCTCATAATGGTGATCACTTGTGCCAAGATATTTCAAAAAATTTTCAGCAGTTTCAAAGTTATGGAGCGGACACAAAAGTGTAACGGACTGACAGACGGATGTTCGGCCGAAACTGGATAGAGGGCCTTTTCTTTTGTTATTTTCTTTTGTTTAATAGAGGGCTATTGGCCCCTTATTCTATTGTTACGGAATGAACTCTATTGTTCTCTTCTGTTATGTTTACAGTTATATGGCCCCCTATTTCTTTTCGGTAGTGCGGACTGACAGACGGACGGACAGAAGGACAGACGGAGGCCATTCCTATAATCCCCTCCCCGCTTAGAGGAAGGGGATTAATTAAAGATTTTCCAGAAAGATGTGTCATGCCTCAGGACTCAGTTACATGGTTATGTTTTGTGGGGTCAGAAAAACAATGTCTCCAGGAAAGGAGGTAAAAGGTGCAACCCACTGTTTACTTGTCTCCAAAACAGAGCTACCCAAGTGGGAAACAGTAACTGACTCACTGCGACCCTGTGAAATATGTAAGATGGTTGTCATTTTGCCTTTATTAAAAAGTATCATTTAATCAGCAGCCGAAAATCTCATCTGAGAGCCTGAAGAATTATATGTTACAGTCAGGAAAAGGTTAGAAGAGAAATATGTATGTACAGATGGACAGACTTTGTTAACCTTTACTTACGTATATTTAGATACTGCTGAAAGTCCTATGATCACACCAGTAAGACAACAAAATATCCCTTTCTCATGAATCCTAGACAAGCATCTAGTACTCTTGACTATATTTCTGAAATATGCATCATTTACTGTTAATACAGTGTTAGTTTAGTAAGTGTAACCAATTTATGTGTATCACAGCTGACAATGCCAGGAACTCTTGAGTCCGCCATTGTTGATCCCAAGCCAAGATTTAATAAAGGCTGTGCCTAAAATAAGCACCCTAGCCATTTAAAAACTTCAGCCAACTTCCAAAACCAACACAGTACTAAATTTTATGAGTTTCTCTGAGCCAGTATCAGACCTGTATCATTCAAAGACAGATTTTTGACATACCCTCAGCCAAGATGTCTTAAGACTTAAAGAGTCTTTAAACAATATTTGTACAACACCAAGTTTACCATGAATAAAGGAGTATATATAACTAGGTACATGTATAACTGGACATATAAAAACATGAAAATTCAATCACAATGGTACAGCAGAGGCATATAAAAGGACAGACATTGCCAAGAATATTTGTTAGATAAAACATAAAAATTTGTTACAGTATTTCTGAAATGTAGACAACCATTAGATTGCAATAATTCACAAAAATTTTAGAAAAAGTAATTTTGAACGTACATTTCTGGTATTATTGGCAGAGATGATAGTCTTAAGATGACAGCTACCTGGGACAGACTTGTCTCACTAGGCAACAGTTTTAACACTTGAACTATTTTGTATATCACCTGGAAAAATAACTTATCAAAAAAGTCATATAAAATTTAAAAAACAAACCATTGCCTCAAATATATTTTTAAAATTATAAGTAACATCTTAACAGGAGTGTGATGTGATCTTCTTTGATTAATGCAAACCATTGTCCACCAACTTGTTTATGAAAAGAATTTATTCATTCAAATATGCTGTACTTAAAATACTCTTGACTAAATTTTCTTTTTCTGAATTTGATCATCTTGACTACAGCAATATGCGTTTTATACAATCTTTTTTTATATTAAAAAGACTTTTAATTTAATGAATTCATCTCTCTGCAAACTACATGATTAAAAACATTCTTAAAGTTTTATTACATCACAACAAATAATGAAATGCATTACTGCAAAGAAATTTGTGTTTCTTTCAAGCATTTTTCTGAATTTTTAACATATTACCTGTTGAAAGACCTGTACTGCAATGATGGGTTCTTGCAGCAAAAGGTTACCTAAAATAGCTGAAATATGGAACAAAACCATTATTCTTCTTCTATTTAATGTTCGTACAAAACATGACTATCATTTTGGTATAAACTATTCACAACGCTTTTGGCTACTTCAAATGTTTAATGCAGACATGCTTTTACCCGGTATTAAAGGTCATGTGACACGACTATAGCAACTTTGTCTATTCAAAATAATCATGATCTACTGATTAAAATGGTTTAACTGCGAAGTTATGAAAATATTGCTTTTGATAAGAAAAAACGTGTTTTTGATGATCGGCTGTTTCCGTTTCGACATCGGTAGTTTCCGCCGCAAATTTTGGCTGTGACGTAGATTTATCCCCACTGTACCAGGCAGTAGTGCAGAATTACACTGCTCATAACACATCCGTTTTCAAATGAAAAAATAACACTAAACCACAAGTGCAAGAAACACGTTAAAGGCACACTTATAAAATCAACATGCTATAAATTGTCAATTAAATAAAATAATGTGATTACTTCTCAATTTTTATAAGTAAATTAAAACTTTGTGCCGGGAGAACGGGTTGTAATTTTACCTTAATAAATATTAATAAATATTCCATTTTCTTCCATGTTGTGGGTCTATATAAAACCTCCTCCACGTTTTTACATGCTGCGTAACACTTACTCGCTTGATGTTTACGTCATAAAGAAATTCTTTTTCATTTAAGTGTAGTAAAATTGAAGTGAATTTAGGTGATCTAATGTGTTAACATTTGTTTCACTGGAATGGAAATTCAAACTACAGTGTTTTTTCACGATAGGATATTGTTTGAAAAATAATAATATGGCATGTCCATCAAGTAGAAAATTGTGTCTACTTATAAATTAATATCCAATGAAATGTCAAAGATCCATAAATCACGCATTATACTGTGGGATTTATGCAGATTAACCTGCCCAAATGGGACCCTTGTATATTCTGCATAGCTGTCAAAACAAAGCAATTAACTTTTTTATGACCCAATCAATGATACTGTTGAGACAAATAGCAAACTTTTATGGCAAGTGATCTTACAAATTGATTGTATTGCTTTTGATCAGTCACACTTGAGAAAACATTATGTAATAGCTTGTTCCAATTAACATGTCTAAATGATTTTTAGTTTCCATGGAAGCTTCCATGCAGATACATATTTTTATTAGATAATCAAAGTAATGGATCTATTTATGACGAAAATAAAAATCATTCGACTTCTAAATGTGAACAAATCATTAAAAAAAACAATGTGTTTGTGTTATGATTTTGACATAGTTTTTAGGGCTTCTTCATAACATTTGTTCTTTGATCATTATTGTTTTGTTTTCAAAAAAAAGTAGAATGTATAAGCGAAGAAAAAAGATATGCATTTTTAATGAAAAAAATCACAGATCTAGTCAAAGATTACTTACACGTACCTCAGGCAAAATATACCACGGACAAATAAGCAACACATCACTGTAAGGAGAATGTTTATATGGAAAAATATCTCTCGATTGGAGTTAGTTAATCAAGTCTTCAAACAAACTGCATCGGATAAAAATAACCATGTTCAAAATCTTTTTGGATCAGTTACTTGAAAAACATCTCTTAGTCTAGATATTTCCACTGATTTATCTTTTAATTCTATAACCCTGATAAACTAGCCTCTATATAATATCCCTCATTGGCTTCGTAATTTCATCAAAATTTCAAATTATTTTTTAAAAAATCTTCAATGTATATGCGTGATGTTAGCTTAACTTGTTCAATTTTGTTTTTTTACTATATTCAGTCTACATTTTCACTTTCCATCATAATTTTAAAGTTTTCTTTAACAATCCAGGCAGCTGTGAAAGTGGCTAGAGATAAATGTGCGTCACTTCCGGTTTCGCTCGTGACAGGTGCGCGCGACCAAGTGCGTAAAATATGGATTTTAATTTACTATAAAAACATCTTTAAGATGAAAATTACCTGTGGAATTTTGTAAAACAGTCATAGTTAGATATATATTTTTCGCTCATATGAAAATTTCGAGGTCTAAAATTCGTGTCACATGACCTTTAAGTAATTTAGATGAAACTGTCAATGTGCTAGCTACAGATACTGCCATCTTGGAATTTTTGTCATAGGTTTGAATATTCATTAAGAGCATTTTAAACAACATTTTACACTCAATTCTTACTTGCTGGAATATCTACCTGAAAGCTACACTATTTTTCTGTTATTAAAACTTGTATTTTCAAGCCTTTCTCGCTCAGAATCCATGCTCCCAGCAAACTATTTATTACATTACCATTTAGTGTCAAAAGGACCAAGTTACCATTTGCCTCAGAAATATCAGCTGGATCTATCAGCAGTTTGAATGTGTACACCAGGTCCTGCAAAATAATAAGTTCCTTGTATTAGTTTCATAATCATTTATGATTATTTCTTAATATCACGATACAGCAGTAAAACACCTAACATCTCTGGCATTCCTAGGTACTTTGATGGTTAGTCATGAATTTTTACACATAAATTAACTTAATAAGATGGCCCTAAATCACTTCTAAGCTGTCTTCCAACAGGGTCTTTCAAACAGCAATTTTGAAAGACATTGCTTTCACCTAATTTTTTTTTTCATATTGATCTGGTTTTTTTTAAAAATATGGCTTCAGGCCGGATAACCCACTTTTTGAGCCCATATGGCCATCTTTCAAACATAATCTAGATAACATCAAGATGAACATTCTAACAAGTCTTGGAGAAGTGGTTGAGCGGTTATTGTGCCAGACTCCCAAAACGGAAGATGCTGGTTCGAAACCCACCAGGGGTGAGAGTCTCCAGTGACATTCCACATTCCTCATTTTCGGTGCGAGTACTGGTTTGAATCCAGGAAGCAGTCATCAAGAGGGATTAATATAAGTTGCAAGAACTTGCTTCCCAATCGATGAAAAAAAATAAGTTTAAACTAAACTTTAGAACAAGTTTTAAGATCTGGTTGAAAATATGGTCTCTAGCTAGGTGACCTACTTTTTTGATCCCACATGACCCATTTTTGGACATGACCTAGATATTATCAAGATTTTCATGATCAGGCTGAAAGTATGGCCTACAGACAGGTGACCTACAATTTTTAACAAATAGGAAAAAGAAAATATCTGCCCTCTTGAAAACTTTGATGTTTGTAATTATTTTACTTGCTGAAGATAATTCAACCACTCTGAAATGTAACCTAAGTGTCAATATTTGCTGTATGACCAGGTTTTGTTTTTATATATAAACCTGTGAATTCTTAAAAAATGCAAATTATCACTTATATTTTAAACCTTTGATTTTATATATTTTTCACATTGTGCCTTCAGAAGTTTGAGGTTACCACTGGTATCTAAGTATTGTAGTACTGCTTCAAAATAACCAAGCTGCTCTTCTAACTGCTTGACAACACAACCTTCCATGGCGATAAGTCTAAAAGCATAGAAAAATGACTGACTTAAGTGAAAAAAACAGTTGATGAAATGACTTATTACATTACCTAAAGGATTGTTTTTAGAGTTTCTTTAGAAAGGTCTCTTAAGACCTTACAAAACCGCTCTTCAAGCAAAATATGTTGAGTATGAACACATTTACTTTGGTTATAATTACTAAGTCTTATAGTTTTCATGAGAGCTAAGTAAGCTTAACTGGTACAATCAATGCAACTGCCTAAAAACAGTAACTATATCTTTCACTAAGTCATACTGTGTAATACCATGTATTTTAGGTTTTTGCTCTTGACAACTTGATGACTTATTTATGAAAACATTTCTATTGATCTCTGCCACTAAATTAGGATATGAGATTGCAGTTTACCTCCCTGCTGACAAAAAAATAAATTAGATTTAGATCACGCTGCATAACAAGGAATGAAGATCGGAGTTTGTCCGAACCAAATACTTCAAAATACATTTTTTTACCGTATTTTAGGTCTTTGTCCGAACTGAACGCCTGGGCATGCTGGGGTGTTAATGAAGAATTATTTCCTTCAAAACAACATCATGGGGACCTTAACACTGTTTTATATAAAAGCATGAAATAAACACAAGTAGCGTGTCAGTGATAGCAAAATTTGAAACGAAAAGGCTTTATGATGTTAAATTCAGACGAAATGTTTGACGTTTACAAATCAAAGTTTTCTCCCCTTTCCAGGCCTTGAAAAAAGCCGGTTTTGTCCCAAACTCCACCAGCGGTTACTTCCCTTTCAGCCTGACGAGATACAAGTTACAAACAAAAAGAATGATCGGTGTACACACATTGCTCCCGCCAGGCATTTCTCGTGATGATTGTCGAATGTAAATAAACAAAATGTTAAACTTTTCCTAATAATTTTCTTTTGATGTTATAATTTCCAAACATGTAAAATCGATGCAATCCCCAATATATCTAAACAAAGTAAGAGAAAATAATGTCTTTTAAAAATTCGTTTATGTGTACAAAGCTGCAATTGAGCTAAAGTTTACCCGAGACGACAGAGACCTTTGCCAAAGAATGAAGGGAAGATGATTGCGAGAAGATAAATCTCTTTTCACCATTGTGTATTTGAATTACGTGTTTCCTTTGCACACTATTGTTTTTAAATTACCAGGGAGAGATAAACATGTTTATACTAAACTTCGAACTGAAAGATTGAAACTGGACTGGGTTCGTACTTTACCGTTTACAATACTGTTCTTATTATTTTATAGTTGTCGACATGGCAAAAAGAATAACATTTTATTTTTTGGCATTAAACCTTTGAAATATAGATACGAAAAACATAGAAACTTGATTTTTTGAAAAGAATTTTAGAATAGTTTGAACATTTGCTTATTTAATGAAAGTAATTGACACAATCTAGGCAACTACGAATGTACGATGGGTAAACTGAACGAAAAGCAAATTTAGAACTAGAACAGTTCAACCAGATTTCTAAAGGAAAATATTCTGATTATAAAGGCGATGCCTGTTATATTTCTTTTTTCCTCTTTTAAATTTTTATTATTAATCTCATACTTGAAAACTACTCACTGAATCAGAAACATCTAAGCGATTTGCTGTCTTTTGCGTAAAAGACTTAAAGGAATGCATACATGCATGTATCTTTGTAAAAAGACTGACCAAACCTGTGGATACTCATTTCTGTATAAAATATATAATTGCTTAAGTTGAAGCGACTCGTGTTACAAAAACAATATTCTACTCGAATCCATCACTCGATGCATTCATATGAATTTAACTTTAAAAAAAGCAGTTTACATGAGCCAGATTCGTGGGAGAAGGAGTATTAATTGTCGTCTGTTTTTGTATGTACCAAGCCCACCATTTTATTAGTTAAGATATTGGTCTAAACACAGTTAATCAGTGTCGCACAGGATATTTTTTAAAGTAAAAGCCCTTATAAACTCTACAGTCAAGCCCGCCAATAGGTAGAGTACTGGATTTGTAATCCATGGGTCCCTGGTTCGACCCTTGGGTAGGGCAAAATTTCTCCGTGACAATTGTTCTCAGGCATTGTGTCTAATGTTCATTTGTCTCTCACCGCTGATTCAAAGTGGGAACAGTAGTCAGTCACTTGCGGAGAAATTGGTAATTACTGGTTAGTTATCCAGGAAAACCGATTAGCTGGACTGACCGCCGATATATAACCTAGATGTTGAAATCGGCGTTAAACCCAAAAAAACAACAACAAAAAAACAAACAAACTCTACAACAGTTGTCACAGTACAGATACCGAGATCCCGGAACGAGCAGAAAGCTGTTCCACTAATATTATACTTACTTAAAACTTTGTCACTAAGAATTAATATTTGACAGAATATTATATACTTCTGCTTCATAAAAACTGAAATCACTTTATTTCTATCAAAAATGAAATTGAAATTTCAGAAATTATCTCTGTTTCACTCTGTGTAAGAGGATACTAAAAACAAAATGATTCTTTTGAAATCACGGAAATCGGGTACGAAATGCTTTGGTTTTAAGTTAGTACAATAAACATGGCGGCCTCCATGTAGGAAATCAGAACTGTGTATTTAGATAATTAAACGTCTTACACTTCACTATGACTGAGGTATTTATTTCTGTTATTTATTTCGTGAATTTCATAGAAAAGTCTTTTTTCTGTCATATCGATTTATTGATGTAACCTTCAATATCGGGAATAGGTCTTTTAGCAATAAACTGATGTCATTGTCATGAACTTCAAGTTCAGTAAAGCTTTCGACAAAGTAGACCACCACAAACTCATACACAAGCTGAAACACATGTGAGTTCAACCACACATCAGTTCATGGATACAAAACTTTCTCATAAACAGATCACAACTAGTATTAAGGGAAAACAAAGTCTCTGACAGGCTCCCTGTGCTTTTAGTGGGTGACTCGGTGGCCGAGTGGTTTGTGTGTTGCACTATGAAGCTAGTGACCTGGGTTCGATTCCAGGCAGCGACTGAGTAATGGACTGATTTCCCAGGTCTGGGTGGTAACCTAACCGGGTACTGTTTCCAGCAGTATCGGCCTAGACTGGGGGTCGCCATGGGCTCTTCTTGAAATAAGTTGTTCAATCCACACCATGTGGGGACTTTCGTTGACTACCCACGTTAAATAAGAAACCTTTACCTTAGTCCAGGAAACCTTGCCGCAGTAGGATATTGATGTATTTTCTGACTGGCAATATCCTCCACATATAATTTAGGGCACATAATAAATATCTAATTTCCAAATGAAAAAACGGGTGCCCGAATGTCTCGTAAATGAGACTACCTGTGCTTTCAGGTGTCCCGCAGGGATCGGTCTTAGGTTCATGTCTCTTTCTCGCATACATCAAATACCTACCAGTAAGTGTCAGGAGCCGGGTGCGTCTTTTTGCGGATGACATCATAGTTTTTTTTACAATCAAATCACAAGCATCTGCACAAACCTTACAAAATGATTTGCACAACCTTGAAATATGGGAAAAGAATGGTCAATGAAATTCAACCCTGACAACTGTGAAGTACTCAGAATACACAAGAAACTGGTCATCTTTCCCTACACCATACCTGCCATACGTCCCGGATCGTCCGGGATTGTCCCGGAAAACGAGGGCCCGTCCCGGAAAGACACCCGATGTCCCGGAAAACATGAAAAACGCGCATACCTTTGATCAGGCCAGTCAAATTTTTGACACGCCGTTAATTCTTTAATTATTCGTTATGATAATATGTTCCGATTCGGTGAATACACCACGTGTCATTGATAACCAATTAACAAATGACCGCTATCGGCTTTCGATTTATTGACTTGGGATGCTTCAATTAATTTGTAAGATGTCTGCCCCTTTCAAAGACTGTCGCCGCGGTAATTGGTGTTAATAGAGATGCTACTTAAAATTAAATTTAATGCAAACGCGCATAAAACTCGTGGTGAATATTGAAATGCTCGATCAAATCGCGCCGATACTTGTAATACGAAGCATAGACGACGCTGTCATCAAACGCCCGTGATTCAACTTGAATTTGAGTTTATGATGTTAATTAATTAATGGTACACAGTTATTTTTTTCATTTTACACAATTAGTATTTGTGACAAAAATTTCTACTCGTCCTGCATCACCATCACCAGTCCTGGAGAGCTAGGGGAAAAAAGATCAACGGTACTGCGGTTTACTGAAATAAAAAAGGCGCAGTGCTCCCCCTTACTCACGCTTCCGGTTTCGGTTTGACAGCGTATTACATGCAGAATTTACTGTCGGTCGTTATGATCCATCGGTATATTTCTTGCGGTTTAGCACTCGTTCTGCAAGATGATCGATCAGAAAATTATATTCGTCCTCCTACCTTCTCCACTCGTCAATACGAGCGAACGTTTTTTTTGGAAGTGGTTGAGAGGGGTGGGAATCGTCGGGTGGTCGGTACGATTGAGCTTGAAACATTACTGCAAGCCTGACAATTACTATGCTCTTGCAACTAAAATAAACGATATGAAACTGATGGTACTGATGTGTATTTGAAAGACGTGCACGGCTTTTCCCACCAAAAACGGAATCCCGTCTAATTTTGTGTACTACCAACGGTAGGGTATTAAAAGTATATGAATAGTTGTATGTCCCGGAAAATCGGCTCAAATCCCGGAAATTCGATATCAAAATCCCGGAAATGGCCAGAAAAATTATGGCAGGTATGCCCTACACTCTACATAGCACTATACTGAAAACCACAGAAAATGCAAAATACATAGGAGTTACTATAAGTAGTAACCTTAACTGGTCATCTCACATAAACAAAATCACAAACAAAGCAACAAACAGCTTAAGGTTCATCAAACGAAATGTCAAAACACAAAACAAACAACTCAAAGAAGCAGCATACAAAACATGTAAGACCACAGCCTGTTCACAGGTCAAATACTGCTCAACTTTATGGCACCTGTGGCATAAATATCTCACTCACAGAATAGAAATGGTCCAGAGGTCAGCTGCAAGGTATGTTCATAATGATTACCACTATACAAGCAGTGTAACAAGCATGATTAAGGAACTAAAATGGTCAACATTAGAACAAAGGCGAAACCGTCCCAGCCTGGTCATGCTACACAAAATAAATCAATGTCGATCACAGTCACCTTACAAACACAAGAAACAACAAATTCGTCATCCCACAATCAAAAACACAACATCACATGAACTCATTCTTTCAAAGGACAATATCAGTCGGATCTTCTGTCTACATGGCCTATGACTATTGTAATATATTCGTAAGAATATTTGAAATAGAAGACTGATAAACTGGTCTTGCAAGTATTTTATAGAGATTATTTCAGTTTTAGTGATTCAGCATTCTCTCATTTTGTTTCATCCATTTCTGTCCAGTTTTTTTTGCTGTACAGTAACTTGAGAGGCCTACGAGGGTGTCGCGTCACATGCACCCCCTATCCCTCAGACAAGTCCACACCTCGTCCAACTATTTCAAATTTTCATTCTTTCCGTACACTGTAGTTTTGTGGAACAGCCTACCCACTTCTGTTGTATTGCAGGCAGATCTAGAGGGGTTTAAGCGTTGCCTAAGCCCCTCTCTGCTCACCAGCCATCCCTGATCGCGCAGAACAGTGTTTTTAAACCAACTTTTAACTTATAAAAACATTTCACCTTATATTTTAACACTTTCGTACTTTTTACTTCACATCTCACTTTCTCGCTTTGAAGTCTTCCTTTCAATGCTTTTAAACAACTTTTATCTTGCACAGACGCGCACCTGCCAGTAATACCCGTGAGGGGAGTCTAGGCAGTATCGAAAGATAGATAGATAGATAGATAGTAACAGACAGTATGACATAAATTCCTTCACTTAGATTTTCTTCTATTCCTTTCTCCTTAGCACAGCTTTAAAGTTTTACTTTAAGTAAGTGACACAACAAAAATAATATTTTGTTTTGATAACTGTCTGATATCTTGAGGTTTTTTTAAAGTATACAGATAAAGAAAACAATAGATTCTAGATCATTTGAGTCTCATTGACATCACTGACATTTCAGGATGTCCAGAAGCATTCTGTTCACACACTTGTGTTCCGATCTCTGAAGAGGACGCATGACATGTTTATATCTGACCAGGGAACTTTACCACCAAAAGATGAGAGAAGGTAAACTTTTTTTTTACCAGACATAACTTTGTTGGTGCCAAGAAAAAAACTGAGAAGATAGATTTTCAATTTTTTGAAAAACACATTTCATTTGTAACAAATTTTTATCACAAGAATCTTCACTAAAGTACTTGATGTTCACATATTTGTAGAACTACTTATTTTTTACTGGATGATGTGGATTTGTTGTAGTTGAGACCAACATTAACTTTGTATGAGGAAGCTGGCAGTTTGTGTTTTAGGCTGAAATCTAGAACAAGTATTTCTCAGCAACTAGTGTTGAATAAACAGCCTGCTTGCATACAGTAACTGTGATAAGATGTAATAGCATTAAATTGAACAAGACAAGATGTTATATAAAGTTTTTTTGTTTGAAATAAAATCATTATATAATGTGAATACTGTATGTTGTTTTGTTTTTTTTGTACAGTGAATGGTTTAGGAAAATGTGTAAAATCGATGATGAATATGGTTTAGTGAAGAATATGCCTAAAGATGTTGGAAGGAAACCACAGCATTCAGCTGATGCAAATAACCCGTATGGACAGTGGCAGGGTATGGCCATTTTCTTGCATATGTCTCCAAAGTAAATGCATAATTATGTGTTACTGTGAATATTTTACTCACAGATGTAAAGTTTTACAGGTACATGTACAGTTGAAAATGTGAATCTTTGAATCGTCGATGGACCTATTTTTCATAGAATTGCAGTTTTCTTAAATCACACTTCTTGTAGCTACTAAAAGTATTGGTAGGATTGAAGAATGTTTCGCAATACATTGTATTTTTGCTCAGTTTAAATTCATTTGATTGTATTTCAGCTATATTTTGGTAGTCAGTTGAAGTATTCAGTTGAAATTAAAAAGTGTATACTTATCCATTGCTAGAAGTGAGAACTATCTTTCCAACACTGAGCTAATTGTCAAGCAGTAGGGCTGGTAACAACATTTCTTATTTGTTTGTAGTGATATTGCTCGAGCCCCACTTATCACACTTGTGGCAGACCCATTAGGTTCTCCAGGAGACAGTTGACAGTCTTCAGATTAAACAGTGGTTTATCACTGATTCATTAATACTATTTCTTTTACAGAGGGTTCTAATCCCTATGGTGGTCAAGACCCTAATGTGTCACAGCCAGGTATAGATCCAAATCAAATGGAGCGCAACAGGTATATTTAATAAGAAAACTTAAAAATCTCTGATTTTTGTCTCTGAGTGCAGATTATGTTGCTTGAGTGATGTTTTTTCAACATCTGAAGTTTATTTTGTATTGCTCATTCTTGATGTGAAATGTATGACATCATACTTAATGATTAGAGAGATATGTCAGAGATATTACTAGAGAAAATTACACTCATTTCTATTTCAGGTCAGACAATCCAGTCACTTCTTCTGCTGGTCAGGATAGTAACAAGGTTTGTTTGAATTTAAAAGTAGTCACATTAAAATTTATGTGTAAATTCTTAAAAGGACTCTTAACGCAGTCTGCAGAATAATCTACAAGCCTGAGGCCCATTGCTTGTAAAATTCTAGTTGAGCCCACTGCTCCTAGACCTTAATTATTATTCCAACCAATGAAATTGGGCTTGAACCTATTGCTTTTCTGGAGACAAAGGCCTGAGTGACCTTTTATAAAAAAAATGTTTTTACGGTCAAAATGCTTGGATGAGCTGTCTGATCATAGACTGTGGTGGCCACAAAAGCCAAGAACAGTTGCCATCAGCAGCAGAATAAAATAATAATAACTTCAAAGTCATTTTGAATAATGATCTGTGTATGTTGTTTTCACAGGCACTGGTGGCTGTAGGTTCACAGCAAGCATTAGTACCAAAGAAAGCTCCCACAATGCCCAAACCACAGTGGCATCCACCTTGGAAGCTTTATCGGGTAAGTTAAATATGCTTTCCTCATAAATGAAACAAAACTATTTCTGTTGATTAGCATTCAACCTGACTAATTGATGCATAAAACATAAAGGAACATGTAATTTGTTTAAAATATCACTAATTTGATGAGCAGCTACCAGTATGTTACTTTATATCAAAGTAAAGACCTCATTTTTTACTTTTAAAATCCCATGCCACAAAGTGGGAGGGAGGTTATAGGAATTGCCTTCATCTGTCTGTCTGTCTGTCCTTAAGCTACTAACATTTTTGTTTTTGCTACATATCTCTTACACCTTTGATTTGATTTTCTTGAAACTTGGATCAGATGTTTAACTCATTCAGATGATGTGCAGAATGCATAGTCCAGCCATGTCACTTCAAGGTCAAGGTCACACATGAAGGTCATTTCTTTCAGCATTCAATTGTGTTCACTCAATATCCCCTATACTTTTGAACCGATTTTCTTGAAACTTTGGTTAATGTATAACTCATTGAGAGGATGTGCAGAAGGCATGGCAAGCATCCATCTCTCCCTCTGTTTGTCTGTCAGTAACATTTCTGTTTCCGCTCCATATCTGCCATGCTTTTGAACTGATTTTCTTATAACTTGGGTGAAATGTTAAACTCATTGAGATAATGTGGAAAATGCATAGTCCAGCATTGTCAGTTCTAGGTAAGGTCACACTTGAAAGTCATTTCTTTCAGCCTTCAATTTTGTGTCCACTGAATATCTCATGTACTCAAATGTATAACTCATTGAGAGGATGTACAGAAGGGATGTCTGTCATTGAAATTTTTGTTCCCGCCATATCATTTCAAGTTCACACTTGAAGGTCAATTGTTATAGCTTTCAATTTTGTGTCACTCAGTATCTACTATACCTTTGAACCAATTTTCGTGAAACTTTGGTCAAATGTATAACTAATTGAGAGGATATGCAGATGGCATGGCCAAGCCATGTGGGTTCAAGGTCACACTTGAAGGTAATTTGTTTGAGCTTTTTGTTTCGTGTCTGCTCAATATCCTGTTTTTCATCACTTTTCTTTTTGTCTTTTTTTTGATTGAGTGTATTGAAGGTACATCTACACTTTACCAAGAGAATAAAGACAAACTATTACACATTGGAAAATAGTAAAAACAGTCAAAATATTCTTTGTTGATATGAACATATTTTTTCTTTAATTATTATGAAGTTCATCAAAATTATTAAGTTTATTTACTTTACAAAAAGTGTATTCATAGATTCATCGTTCAAGATGCAAAACAAAATGTCAGCAACAGATTTATTATGTACAAATGTACTGTCCAGTTATTAATGTGCAGTTTACAGCTAAGATGATATTTCAAATACTCCATAAAAATAAACCTATGTCAACTCATTGTCATTGCAATACTTAAAGCTTTCCCACAATACAGTATGCCTCCATAAATGCAATTCCACAAAACGCTGGCGAGGGGGATATAGCTGTCCTTTTAACTGCCTTGTATTTTTTTATATCTTTGCCATACTTCATAGATTTAAGTGCCAGGAAAGAAAAAGTCTTACATGAATTTCAGTATTTTATTATTGTGGAAGAATAATGGTTGCTTATTCAGATCCCACCAGTAGAGATTGCTAAAATGTTTATCTTTGTTTAAATGTAGGTAATCAGTGGACATTTAGGCTGGGTGAGATGTGTGGCTGTAGAGCCTGGAAATGAATGGTTTGTGACAGGAGCTGCAGACAGGGTCATTAAGGTCAGTCACAAGATTTTATAGAAAATATGAAATACACATGTACATGTAGTTGTAATGTGCATCTAGACTCAGCTTGTAGATATAAAGGCATCTGCTTCATTTGGGGCTTTCAGTCTAGAAGTTATCACAAAATTAAAGATTTAAGATTAAAGTTTGATTTCCTAAGTGGTGTCATTGAACATTTTGTGAATGTAAAGTCATAGAGTAACAGAAACATTTCCTGATATTTTCAGTGTGTTTCATACTTAAAATTCATTTTTCTTCATTTTTAGATATGGGATCTAGCCTCAGGAACACTAAAGCTGTCACTAACAGGTCATATAAGTGCAGTGCGTGGGGTTGTTGTGAGTCCTCGGCAGCCATATCTGTTTTCCTGTGGAGAGGATAAAAAGGTCATGTGCTGGGATCTGGAACAAAACAAGGTCAGTACCCACAGCTGTCTCTCAGCTGAATAAGTGGTCATAAAATAACAGCTTTGATTAGGGATGATTCTGAATTGGAACACTAGTAGTTCTATTTTCAGATTACAGTTTTCCATTGTCAGTATGACTTCACATTTCAATATCTAGATCTGTCTTTTCTGGTGTCTATATTTTATTGTGAATAGTCAATATTTTTTATTTAAGAATGTTTCAGCAGACACAGTTTCCTGTTTTATATTCTTTATTAAACAAAAGTTTGTAGAACTGGAATTGTACATATCTTCTGGAAAGAAGCATAGATTATGTCAAAGTATTGTGACCATCTTTCCATAAGGGCCATTCCAATAAAATATATATCCCTTCGGACTCCGAAGTTCGGAGGAATGTACTGTCAAAATGGACCAACTCCATTTAGAAGTTTATTTGAGAAGAAAAGACCCTCCTACTTAGTATATAAAAAGACCACCAACCAACCCAGACAGAATTTCTTTACTTTGCCTGCCTGGGGTGTGATATATGTTTACTGGAATAGCCCTTATGACAGCAGTTATTTAAACCTTCAGCCCATCTTTGCTAATCTGTTGGGTAAAGTGACATGTCAATAGTTGCATATTTTGTCTAGAGATCTTTCTTCTCTTTAACATTTGTGTAGACACATGTTTGTTGTTGTTGTTGTTTTTTTTTGACAAAAAGGTATATTTTATTAAGAATTCTAATTATTTCAGGTGATAAGAAACTACCATGGTCATCTCAGTGCAGTGTATTCCATAGATATCCATCCCACTATAGATATCATAGCAACATGTGGTAGAGACAGTACTTGTAGGGTAAGTAATGTGATGATATAACTTTTTATTATATCACTTTTTCTCCCTTTCTTTGGTCTTTTACTTGCTTGTTAAATTTCTGTGCCGTTCTATACTTCCTGTATAGATCCACATGACTTAAAAGTCTTCAGATATTGTGTTGTTGAATTGTGTGTAGGTTGACTGTGATCCCCAGAGCAGTGAGGAAATGTTCATTGTTGGTAGTCATTCTATTGTTAAGCTCTCTTTGTTATGATATAATTTTGTTTATGGTTTCTGATACAAATACACAGCTATTGATTTTGAAGAAAGCAGGTCAGAAAGAAATATTGACTGGACCTTTGATTAGAAAACTCATTTTCATAGTTACAATGTACTTTTAGGAATAACATATAAACTTCTGACTTGTATTCTCTTGTAAATTGTCTTATATTAATGATGTTTTTTTTATCTCACTGACAGATATGGGATATGAGGACCAAGTCATGTGTTCATACATTTGCTGGCCATACCAACACTGTAGCAGAAGTCAGATGTCAAGCTGCAGAACCACAGGTAAATTCTTCAAACACACTGGTTTGGGGCAGAAATAATACTTTAGAAATATCTAAAGGTTGGTAGCATGTAAGGAATTGTGTGACTCGTGCGTGGAAATAGTTCACTTCTGTTTTAAGATTCAAGAATGAATGCTTAGCTGAATTTAAGCTTTTGTGTGAAGAATCGGGTTGGAACAGTCCATATTTTAAGGAGCTAAATTTAGGTAACCATACTGGAAGGGGCCAAATTTGATTCAAGAAAGAGCTATTAATGAAAATATGAGAAACAGTATTGTAAATATTAAAATGTAGTAGTTCTTTTGTTGTATAAGAGAAAGAATCATTTGCAAAAAAAAAAAATGCCATTTATTTTGCAAGTAGAAGCCAGGGTTGTTTTCCAGTGAAAGCAATTTATTTTTTTTGCTTTCAAATGCAACAGTTCTATTGATCTCTTTAAACACATAACTTTTTTCCCAGCAGAAATTATGTTAAAACTTAATTAGACAAAAAAGATAACTTCTGTTTCAGGTGATAACAGGAAGTCATGACTGTACAGTAAGGCTGTGGGACCTTGCTGCTGGAAAGTCAAGGGTCACCCTCACTAATCACAAGAAAAGTGTTCGAGCCCTTTGTCTTCATCCTACACAGTGAGTACCTCAAGTTAGAGTCAAGTGAAAAATAAGATTAAAAAAATGGTACTCCTTGCTAAACTGTTTTGAATGAATATGATAAAAGCCGGATATTCTAAAAATGAAAACACCCAAAGCAAAATTTGACTAGGGAAGATTTTCAGGTCTGTTTCATTTAAAGTTACTTTAAGTAATACATGTATTTCTGAAGGATCTCCAAGAGAGATGGTTCTGTTAAAAGATTGCACAAGGTCATATTAAGTAGGGTCACTGTATTATGCATTCAGTTTTTCATTGCTGTATGTAGCAAGTAAATAAAGTTGAAAAAGTCTCAGCTATATTAACAAATAAGTAAGAAATGCTTCTTTAATATGTGTTTGCTTTGTTTTTTTCAGATACACATTTGCATCCGGTTCACCAGATAATATCAAACAGTGGAAATTCCCTGATGGCAACTTTTTACAGAATCTTTCTGGACATAATGCTATCATCAACAGTCTGGCAGTTAACTCAGATAATGTTCTTGTTTCTGCAGGTAAGTACTGTGTCCTCCACATTGACCTTAATACATATGACCTTGTCCTTTATTTTACTTATAAATTTAATTAAACTTTAAAAAAATGTCTACATCATACACTACATTTTCATCTTGAAGGAAACGTTTTTGTACTCAAAAAGATTGTTAATAGAAAGATTAACGTTTATATTATTTGATGGACTATTGACCTTGACCCTGATTATGGCTGAAGTATCAAGGTCAGCAAGTAGGAAAAAGGATATATGGCATATGGACAATCTGTATCTATATGTATGTTTGATGCTCTATTTATCAGTTTAATGGGTGTGATGAGCAATGTTGACACATGTTTCTATAATGTAAAATTCATGAATATTTTTGTCTGTTTTATTAAGCTGATAATGGTTCGATGCATTTCTGGGACTGGAAGACAGGTTACAATTTCCAGCGTATGCAAGCTGCAGTACAGCCAGGATCCATTGACTCAGAGGCGGGAATATTTGCCATGGTATTTGACCACAGTAGCACAAGACTAATCACAGCAGAGGCAGATAAAACCATCAAAATATACAAAGAGGATGAATCTGCTGTAAGTGATATGTTTGTTGTGTTCATGTTTGTTGTGTTCATGTTTGTTGTGTTCATAGGGAGAGCAATCTTTCAGCCTAATTCAGTTTCTGAAAATATGGTAAGAACTTGTTCAGTGTGATGTTACTCTGATCTTATATACTGCTGGAGGCAATTGACTGCTTGTGGGGTAAGTGCACAGCAAGATCAGCCCACATATCCAGGCAGTCTGATCATGGTCTGCATTATTTGCCATTCAGTCAGTAAATTTTCAATTAACATCCCTATAAACAATTAATGGATTTGTCTAAATCAAAAGATGGACAATTCCATTTTAGATATTTATCATGGCAAGGGAGAGACAAGCCTTTTTTTTGTTTCATAATTGCATCCTCTGGCTTTAACATAGAGATTTGATATTCTTGCAGCAACTGCTGATTCCAGTGAAGTTTTCTGTCTTTGAAAACATGAAGCATAATATATCTTACTTCAAAAAGTCCTGTTCAGCTCTTGATCTACGTGTAAAATAGTCTTAACTGCGACAAAAGAATGAGTGTGAAAAATCATCTAATATCATTTCTTGAATGGTTTTGGGATGACTTGGCTTTTTCAATCTTTGCATTTTTAACAATTTGGCAAGTTTAATTCTATGAAAAGGTGGTGTTCTTTGTTTGTTATTACATTTTGAGATGTATTTACAAATTATCACTTTCTGGAAGTGTTTTCAACCTTCTTTTTTTGTTCTTTAATTACTAATCCAGAGGCTATTTGTAATTTTTCTTTTTTTCTTTTCAGACTGAAGAGTCACATCCACTCAACTGGCGTCCAGACATTGTCAAGAAGAAACGCTACTGATCATCGTGTGAGGTCATATTTGTTGTGGTTCTTGTGAAATAGTGCCAGAATAGCCATGGATGAGAAAGGCTTAACAACAGAGCTGATTTATTGACTTTCATAGATCTATAATTACCACATGAGTGGGAAAATTATGGCATCTTGAATCTGGAACAGAAAATGTTTGGAATGTTCAACTTTTCAATGTTTCTTCAAAGAAGGAAATATGAGCTGCTTAAAATGTAAAAAGTTAATATTGAGAATTTTCCTAATGTGATGGAGCAGAGAATTCATTTTTATCTCATCATATTGTAAATCAATCGTTTTTAATAAATTTGTGAAGAAATTTTAAGTGTTCTTTACTCTCTAAAGTTTTCACATTTCTATAAAAGTGTTAAAAATAACCAAGATACATGGCAGTCAAGACAGATGCTGAAATTTCACGCTCATGTAAACTCCCAGTGAGCTGAAACAGTCTTAGAAAAGTTTCAAGTTACAGAAGTACAATGTTAATTAAGAACAGCCTTTTAATACAAACTTTATGCTTCAGTGTGCTTTGTAAGTTTTACTAGAATGTTATAACCTATTTTCAGCACAATTTACTTTTTTACTTTCAGCACTGTTTTTTGAAGAAATATATAAGCAAATGATGAGGTTTTCCTTCCGTTGTGAAGAGAGTTATTTCAGCTTGTTTGATACTCTTTAATACTCCTTACATGCTTCTGTGATTTCTGCCGTTTCAAGGGCACATTGTTGCAGTTGATCAGTTTCTACAGACTGAATTCAACCCATAGAGCACTGGTCATCCTCCATTTTGCAATGTTAATGAATATGAAAAAATTTATCTAGTGAAAGCAAACTTAAATTAAATCAATGTTGATGTTATGTAAGCAAAATCTCTTGTTAAACAGTTTTTGCCAATGTCAAGGGACCGACATTGGTTGATTGAATTTAATTAAGACCCTCCAACAGTCAGTCATGTTGTAAGGGCAGTTTACCTAACCATGGTCATGGCAAGCATCAGAACTAGACTCCTGTGTTTAGCTCACCTGAGCACAAAGTGCTCAGGGTGAGCTTTTCTGATCAGTCTTTGTCCGTCATCCGTCGGTCGTCAACTTTTCATTCAAATGACATCTCCTCTGAAACCAAAGGGCCAAATTAAATGAAACTTGCCTGGGATGTTCCTTGCATGAAGCTCTACCAAAGTTGTTCAAAGAATTCAATTCCATCAAGAACTCTGGTTGCTATGGCAACTTAAAGGAAAAACTTTGAAAATCTTCTTCTCTGAAACCACAATGCGTACAGCTTAGATATTTGGTATGTAGCATTGTATAGTGGATGTCTACCAAGTTTGTTCAAATTATATTCCCTGGGTCAAAATTGGCCACGCCCCAGGGTTCTCTTGGTTTAAATAGATTTATATAGGAAAAACATGAAAAATCATTTTTCTCCAAAACTAACAGGAATAGACCTTAGATATTTGGTGTGAAGTATTGTGTAGAGAACTTTTACCAGTATTGTTTATATGTTGGCCGTGGGGTCAAAATTGGCCCCGCCCTGGGGGCCCTTAATATGTAAAAAAGGAAATCTTTAAAAATCTTCTTCTCAGAAACCACAATGCCTACAGCTTTGATATTTGGTATGTAGCATTGTATAGTGGATGTCTACCAAGTTTGTTCAAATTATGTTCCCTGGGTCAAAATTGGCCACGCCCCAGGGTTCTCTTGGCTTACAAAGATTTATATAGGAAAAACATGAAAAATAATTTTTTCTCCAAAACAAATAGGTGTAGACCTTAGATATTTTGTGTGGAGTATTGTGTAGAGAACCTTTACCAGTATTGTTTATATGTTGGCCGTGGAGTCAAAATTGTCCCCGCCCTGGGGGCCCTTAATATGTAAAAAAGAAATATTTTAAAATCTTCTTTTCAGAAACCACAATGCCTACAGCTTTGATATTTGGTATGAAGCATTGTCTAGTGGATATTTACCAAGTTTGTTCAAATTATGTCCCCTGGGTCAAAATTAGCCACGCCCCAGGGTTCTCTTGGTTTACATACAGTTATATTGGAAAAACATTAAAAGTCATTTTTCTCTGAAACTAATAGGACTAGACCTTAGATATTTTGTGTGGAGTATTGTGTAGAGAACCTTTACCAGTATTGTTTATATGTTGGCCCTGGGGTCAAAATTGTCCCCGCCCCAGCGGCCCTTAACATGTAAAAAAGGAAATCTTTAAAAATCTTCTTCTCAGAAACCACAATGCGTACAGCTTAGATATTTGGTATGTAGCATTGTATAGTGGATGTCTACCAAGTTTGTTCAAATTATGTTCCCTGGGTCAAAATTGGCCACGCCCCAGAGTTCTCTTGGTTTAAATAGATTTATATAGGAAAAACATGAAAAATCATTTTTCTCCAAAACTAACAGGAATAGACCTTAGATATTTGATGTGGAGTATTGTGTAGAGAACTTTTACCAGTATTGTTTATATGTTGGCCGTGGGGTCAAAATTGGCCCCGCCCTGGGGGCCCTTAATATGTAAAAAAGGCAATCTTTAAAAATCTTCTTCTCAGAAACCACAATGCCTACAGCTTTGATATTTGATATGTAGCATTGTCTAGTGGATGTCTACCAAGTTTGTTCAAAATATGTTCCCTGGGTCAGAGCCCCAGGGTTCTCTTGGTTTACATATAGTTATATAGGAAAAACATTAAAAGTCATTTTTCTCCGAAACTAATAGCACTAGACCTTAGATATTTTGTGTGGAGTATTGTGTAGAGAACCTTTACCAGTATTGTTTATATGTTGGCCCAGGGGTCAAAATTGTCCCCGCCCCAGCGGCCCTTAATATGTAAAAAAAGAAATCTTTAAAAATCTTCTTACTGGAAACCTCAATGCCTACAGCTTAGATATTTGGTATGTAGCATTTTCTAGTGGATGTCTAGCAAGTTTGTTCAAATTATGTTCCCCGAGTCAAAATTGGCCACGCCCCAGGGTTCTCTTGGTTTACATAGATTTAGGAAAAACATGAAAAATAATTTTTCTGCAAAACAAATAGGTGTAGACCTTAGATATTTGGTGTTGAGTATTGTGCAAAGATCCTTTACTACCAATATTGTTTTAATGTTGGCCCTCGGGTCAAAATTGTCTCCGCCCCAGGGTCCCTTAATATGTAAAAAAGGAAATCTTCTTGTCTGAAACCACAAAGCCTAGAATTTTAAAATTTGGCATGAAGCAAGCTTTATCAAGCTTTTTCAAATTATTAGATTAGGTTAAAGGCTAAAAATAGATTTATCTACTGTACCTCATAAAGCCTTCATTTATAGACCAATATCTTTGATATTCAATATATAGGTTCCTGGCATGGACCTCTACCCATGGGTAGGGTTTGAGGTCACTGGGTCAAGTTCAAGGTCACCATAGCTTATAATAGATATTTCTACTTTCTGTCATTAAGCCTTTATTTATTGACTGATATTTTACATATTTGGTTTGTAGGCACTTATATATTTTCAGTTAAAAAATGAAATACTGCTTAACAGCAAACCTACAGCCAAAGTACTCAGGTGAGCGATCCAGGGCCACCATGGCCCTCTTGTTCATAAGAAATTGCCAACTTTGTCAAGTAGATTCAAGTCTTGCCCTTGATCTATGATTTTTCAGAACCTATGACATTGGCTTCCGATGTTGTTAGGTTACAAGATCATATACCAAGGACAGGATTATACCTGCCCTTATGTCCAGCCACAAAGCCAGGTGACATTATGTCAATGACAATGTCACAAATATTAGTCCTATGAGAGTATCATGCAGGATTTCCCCCAGGCCGTTCTCGCTAGTCGCATGCGACAAGCCATAATTTCAGGACCCAATTTGCGACATGCCATAATTTGCCCGACAGCGACTTGTGTAATGACAGCGTTATCTGTACGAAAGCCCCAATATCATGGTACATGTGTTTATCAGTTTACGCCATCTTGGAAATACAGCGGGGTTAGTTCAATATTATCACAAGAAATCAATTAATACGCCGAATTATCACCACACATACGGTTTTGAGGGTACATTGATTAGCATCTAAATAATATTTTCTACATACTCAAACATAAAATTTTATCAAAGAAGACCCATAGATCTAACATAATTTAACAATAAAACTCCACATAATCAACCAAAACTGTATAAGAAATTACGTTAAAATCTTCCCTTATTTGGATAATAATTGGTTCCCACGTTCAACAACGCCAGACAATTGCTGGTACTTCACTATCGCTGTAAATGTATATCTATAGGAGGAGCACTGGTCGAGGAGGAGCACTGGTCGAGGGGTTAGAGCGCCGGACTCCCGATCCGGAGGTTGCTGGTTCGAATCCCACCAGTGACATTCCACATTCCTCACTTTCGGCGCGAGTACTGGTTTGAACCCAGGAAGCAGTAAGTTGCAAGAACTTGCCAGCCTAGTATAGTCAGAATTGACTGTTGGTAGTAATAAGTTGAACTAAGTTGAAAGCCGGATACATTATTGAAAGAGATGTTCAAAAAGTTTATCTGTCCTCTCACGTTAGCCTGGACATTTTCCCATTATAAATTAATGAAATTAACATTCTCTTGGAAACTACAGAATTTTCAACATCTTTTTATGACACAAACACAAGAAACATATTTTCCTAAAACAAACCCACATACACGGTACTTTTTTAGTAACCCTCATAAATCTCTTGGGTCGGAATAGATGTGCGTTGTAAAGGTCATCTAGTAATATTTAATAGTACTTACAATTTATGACCCATAATTCGTCCAGAAAAACACAAGGTGTTATTCGCGATCTGTTTGTTCTTTATTTGAGAAGGCATGGCGCATCGATTTTTTTTCACACGGTAAGTATAATTAGAAACGCAAAGCCACGACTGACATTTCAACATTTTTCAAACGACAGGCTCCGGGTTCAGGCTCCGGGTTCACCTCTGACTCCGTCGTTCTCGCAAGCTGCTGTTATTTTACCAGAATCCCCGTCAACCCCCAAAGGCCAGAGAAAGTCTGGTTTTGACCCAGAATGGAAAACAGCATTTCCCTGGATCCAGGAAACGTCAGATGGTATGATGAGTTTACGGCCTTTCAATGCATATAATAATTTTATAATACGCGTCTGCAGATATTTTTTAGCAGGACTGAAATTTTACTGAAACAGTTCATTTGGATAAAAAATTGAATTTAATTGTTTAAACAAGCAGGTTCTAGGCGTATAGGGAGCGACAAATGACTGATCGATGACGCCGAGATCAAAGTCGGATCGGCGTTAATTTATTGTAATTGAATAGATGTTCGCCGTATGTGAAGATGCTCGCAGAAAACGTGCAATTGATGCAGATATTTCTATTTGCCCCACGAAAAAAAAAACGTGCAGTTCGTGCAAAGTTTCTTTATTTACCACCCACGCAGGAAGTATTAACAAGCTCCACGAGAAAAGCGTGCAGTTCGAGCAATGTTTTGTCATCGAGTTTATTAGGCGTATAGGGAGCGACAAATGACTGATCGATGACGCCGAGATCAAAGTCGGATCGGCCTTAATTTATTGTAATTGAATAGATGTTCGCCGTATGTGAAGATGCTCGCAGAAAACGTGCAATTGATGCAGATATTTCTATTTGCCCCACGAAAAAAACGTGCAGTTCGTGCAAAGTTTCTTTATTTACCACCCACGCAGGAAGTATTCACAAGCTCCACGAGAAAAGCGTGCAGTTCGAGCAATGTTTTGTCATCGAGTTTATTAAAGTGCAACTGCATATTTTCCCACAGAAATCCCATGTACATACTTGCGACGATACTTCTGTTACCATGGTTTTAAAACAAGAAAGACATTTAAGAATGAAGAGCAATTACATTTGTTGATTTATTTATTTAAGTGAGAATAACATTGATATATGTATGTAATATACAGTTATACACCATTGTAAATTACATGTATATATCAGTGCGTTGCAGCGGCGCGTGACAAAACAGATAAAATCAGTCGACGGCCCTTCCTGAAATCCTGGGGGAAACCCTGGTATGTCAACCATACCACCAATTCTTGCCCTGTGACATACTTCCTGTCCTATCTGACTGGACATATATTACCCTGAAGCACATGTGAAGTAATGAAACAGATACAGACCATGTCCTACACTGGACATCACAGGGTTCAGAACATACTTTACTTAAACCCATAACCCCTAGCTTGCAAGATCAGAGCTCTACTAACTTCGCTTCTTAAGCTGGTGATAGTGTGTTAGTAACTCTATCACAGGTACTGGATCTGACAGTTAAAGATATCCCTGTCTTGGTATAGACTGGGGTATAAACTGAGTATTTCATTAGCTCACCTGACTGAAAGTTGGGGGTAGCTTATAGGATGCTATTTTGTCCTTCTGTTTGTCCACAATTTATTCTAAACAACATCTCCTATACCACTGGGTCAATTGCAATTAAACTTTACAGAAATGATGCTTGTATGGTCCTTTTTCAAAGTTATATAAAAAATGGAATTCCATGCAGAACTGCCATGGCAACTGAAAGGAAACTTTAAAATCTCTAATTCCACAAAACCTAGAGCTTACATAATTGGTTGATAGCATCATCTAGTGCACCTCTACCAAACTGATATAAGTCATGGCACTGGGGTGAGAACTGCCCTACCCAAGAGGTCACCTGATTTTACACATTTATATAGGAAAAACGTATTAAATTTTCTTGTCAAACACTAAGGCCTAGAGTTGAGATGTTTGGTGTGTATTATTGTCTAGTGGACCTCTACCAAGTTTATACAAATCATGGCCCCTGGATCAAAATTGGCCCCACCCATGGTGTCACTTGTTTTTACATACACTTATATAGGAAAAACTAAAAAAATCTTCTTGTCAGAAACCATTAAGCCTTAGGTTTAGATATTTTGTGTGTACCATTGTGTAGTGGCATTATACCAACCCCAGGATCAAAACTGGCCCTGGCCCAGTGATCACGTGGTTTTAAATATAGTTTTATCAGAAAAAGTTTTTAAAAATCTTCTTGTCAGAAGGTAAAAGGCCTTGAGCCTAGATATACAAGGTTCAACACTGACTAGTTAATAAGATGGGCTCTGGAAGATGTTGGCTGTCACCAGGGTACCCAGCCACCCCCCACCCACTTAAAAAATCATTGGATGAGGTTGGAAGGTACTTTACCTACATCTACCTTTGTCCTTGACCTTCATGTGACCTAATGACCTACTTCCTTGTCTTTTTAAGCTACATCAATGAAATTTTAACTGTTTGTATAATTTTACCTGCAGACTTCAACTTTGACTTAAGCTGACCTTGACCCACATCCTTGTTTCTGATGATGTCTTTGAAATTTTAACTATTTATATTAAGTTTGCATACAGAGTTCCAATTTGACTTTGGTTTATGTCTAACTATTGACTTTCTTTCTTTGTTCAATAAGATTTTACATTACATGTTTGGTCCTCTTGTTAAAAACTGAAGGTCTTAGAGTATGATGTAAAATTTTATTGCATATTTCTTTTATACTGTATAAAAAATTGCAATGTCACATTACAAAATGTTTCTACTCTACTAAAATGATGAAAATACATAAAACATGAAAAGCTACAAACTACAATACATCTATAGGAAGACAAAACCAAACTGTTTTAAAATACTCCATTTTGTTTCTTCATTTTACATCCTTGATTAATACGCTGAATCTTGTTCAGAGCAATCCTTTTGGAAAAGAGGGTCTTTTTTTCTTGATATTTTGCAAATCTGATGATTAAAAAATATTTAAAACCAGCACATACTGGACAAGAAAAAAGATGACTTCAATATATGTGTTACTTACAACCTGAAGTTCCTCAAAATAATGAATATGCAGATGAATTTTAAACATACAGATAGCAACTTAAATGCTAATACTGAAAGATACTGGCAAGCTTTGACATAAAGAGAGAGATTCAACAAAAGCAACATCCATACTGCTGCTGTAAACAGATCTTAAATATTTTTTAGACTTGGTCCAACAATCCTCGTCCACAACTACTAGTGACAGTCCATCACCTTCACTACTTTGAACTGAACTGATCAACAAATTATCAAGATGATGTGGTTAACTTTAATTATTTTGTAAAATTATCCAACTATTATCCAATTATCTATAAAGTAATTCTGAGTCAAAATGTAATTTGTGAAATGAACAAAGAATCCACTGAAGTTAGTTACATATTATTTCTCTGACAGAAATGTGTTTAGAATTCTCTTTACCACTGCTGAGAAACTTACATTGTATCTATTCATCAACAGTTTTATAAATCCATGTCAGAATAGTTATAAAAGAATTTTGACTTAATTTGAGAAAGATCTTTTAAAAATACATACATGTAAAGACACCTGGATTCAACATTCTTTTGTAGCATCTTAACCCTGAACATGCTGAAATTTTGTAATGGATTTGCCCAGCTTTGAATTTGGAACAGTCCATTCAAAGTTTAAGGGATTTCAGTATCAAAATACAAAAATGGAGCTACCAACAGTATAGAGCCTGGTCAGACTGCACGGATGTGCAGGCTGGCCTGGCTCTATACTGGTGGCAAAGTCTAATCACTTTCGGTTCCAGCAGGTTAAGGGTTAACCTTACAATGACTTCTATCAAAACCAAATTATGAGTATATAAACATAAGACAACATAAAATACAAAACACACGACAAAAGTTACATTAATAAGCCGCAAATATTTTAACTAATATTACATGTATATTGCCAGTTATATGTTTATTTAAAATATCATATGGTGTAACCGTCTTACAGGACAGGACTTCTACATTGTTTCATTTTGTTAAAACATCTTACACTGAGTTTTAGCAAGAAAAATGCTTTCAACTTCAAGATCTATTACTAAACAGTGCAGAAACCAAGCACATGGTCTTGTCAAAACAAAGGCATCATAATGAAACATTTACAATATCTTATTACTTCCTTTTTAAGAACAAAATTATGATATACAAATAAATAGCTACATGTGACTATATGATGATACTGACAAAGACTTGCTTACACATTTTCAAATGAGTAGTTAAAATCAATTGGGTCTATGAAATCAGAATAAAAATATGTGAGAGCCACAGTCACATAAAATAAACCATTTGTTACACTACACCTTAAGAACTTGGTCCTTTCTTGTTGGTTCAAAGGCTCTACAAGAGCATACCCTAGATTGAGATTTACTGCAAAAGCATGATCAAAGTACCTGTTCTATGGTAAATTCTGAACAATATTGAAATATCTGTAATTCAATGTATAAGCTAAGAATACCTCAAATTCAAATCATTAAAGAAAAAAACGGCTTCAGTTGAACACTTTTTTTGCACTCTTTAATGTAATGGCTCTTGTTTTTTAAAGTCCTGTTTATAGATTTGCGACCAACTTTAGCTGAAATATAATTGTCAAAATAACTTTTCCAGTAACTTCTTAAGACAAAATGCAAACAGGAAAAGAGATTATTATGACTACGTGTTGAACTGCTGTATGGAAACTTTAAACTTTTATGAGATGAAAAAGACAGAATGAAAATTTTATGACTGTTAAATGTTATTGCACATAATTTCAAAAATGCCAACTAACAAATCTACATAAGCACTAATTCTCTACAATTTTGATTCAACTAATGAATTTGGTAACTCCAAGTACTTCCAGTGAAGAAAACATAAATATATGTATAATATTAGCACTCTTTTTGGCCCATAGTAAAGAACACTAAAGAACACTAAATCTATTATTGTGTCCAAAAAAACAAATGTTAAAACAATCACTCAACATATTACCACAGACTTGGTCAAATTTAAATAGTGCACACAAACCCATTTCTTACATTTAGACAAAACTTGTGATAATTTACGTTGGTCATTTCTTAAAATAATGCACTTAGTTGTTAAAAGTAACACTATAATCTCAAGTCTTTATGGACTTATTTCTTTTTCTTGCCGAGTGTAGATTGCTGGGTCTGATACTGTGCTTTCCGTTGGTTAAACACATTAATCTGGTCCTCCAAGTTCTTTCGGCTTGTCTCAATTTTCGACTTCTCATCAGCATGCTGACGTTTCAGGCTGTCGAAACTTGCATGGAGCTGTTAAGTAGAAACACGACATTATACGTCATAATACCCATGTCAATGAAGAAATACATGTTTAAGAAAATAACTTCCGATATATCCTTAAGGTTTCTTGATAAATACTTGGTTATTTTCCTATCTGCTTAACCTTTGTTAACAATTAATCAGTCTTAATTCAGTCTCAACTGCTTTTCAAATCAGGTTTAAATGTCTGTTACCCTTTCACATGCCATGTCTCTATATACTAAACTCTTCTGTTAAAGACACTTCAACAGATTTTCTTTTGCTTAGACAAACACATCATATATCCAATTATCCTAAAATGTACCAGTTTGAGATGGTTTTTTTGACCATTTAAAGGAAAGTCCCTTTCCCTCAAATCTCATCCAGAAAAAATCAATTAGTTATTGCTCAACACACAAGATGTTAATACATGCAAAGACTGGCAAAACAACAACAACAACTACACTATAATTGATGCAATTGTTCAAACCAATAATATTATCTTCACATATTGAGAATGAACTGCATTTTATGTCAAGACATCAGAATTTGAAGTTTTAGCGGTTGGCCAATAGGATTATGTAGAGATAATGCTTGTCTCTTGGAGCATGTTAAAGGGGGGCAGATGTAATCAAGCCACTGAAATTCGAGCCAACAATGTTTAACTGTTCTATCAAAGCACTCCTCAGTCCTTAAGAATTTTTTGCTATGAATGGAATGTGTAATACAACCAAAAAGTCATTTAACCAAAAGATCATCAACTCCTATGCTGATTCAAAAAATGGCAATTCAACTGGGAACACCACTGACCTCCTTCTCTGCCTCTTTCAGTTCTGCCTCCTTTTCCTTAACCTTGATAACAAAGGTCTGTCTCATCTCCTCTTCTTTCTTCTGAAGTTCTGCCACATGTTCATGACGCTTCTGCTCATATGTCTCAGACAAACTGAAACACAACATACAACCAATTTCAACATCAGACACACATAAACACTTTCCTAACCATCTAACTCTTTTACAACCACATTTCAAAAATGGACTAATCCATTATTCTATTTGGGAAAAACCATTTTTTAAACGTGTACTTACTGAAAGCTTATTTCCTAATGATCATTGTAGTCTTTCGGATGAGACTTTAAACCGAGGTCCCATGTATCAGTGCTATACACTGAGCATGAAAAAGAACCAGGGGTGTCTCTGGAATGGGATGCTTTCTGTATCTTGCACTACCCCCACAACATAAAATAACTAATCTCTTCAGGGGGCGTCGGTCATATGGGCTACCGGTACCGACGTTAAATAAGCTTAAAAATAGATAATGATCATTGTCTGCACTGGTTGCACAGGAAAAAACATCTGTTGCCAGTACAATGAAGTGGGTTAAAAATCAACCCAAACAACACTAGTTGTATAAGCTAAGACCACATATGCAAAACGCCACTTTATGAAAGATGGTATCTTAGCTGAAATGGTTTGCCACACCAGTAGAAAAATCATGTGAATTAAGTTTGAAATATTGAACCTGACTGATACAGCTGGAAATTGTTCAATTCACTGTATATTATATTACAAACATGTGACAAAGTAAATAGCACCACTAGGGTCACAGCTATTTTGACACAGATCTAATCTCTGGAAAGGACTGGCTTCAGACATTTTAATAATCAAATAAATACCTCCTTGACTGGTCATCTGAGAACCCCATCTGTTCAAGCTTGTGACGTCTGTACAGTTCATAATGCTTGCCATGAGTGGTCTCCCTTAGATCTTCCATGTTTGTGCGGATCAACATTTCTCGCAACTTCACAAAGTCACAGTGGTTCTCATTTTCAACTGCAACAGAGTAAAATTTAGAGTGAAAACAGATTAAATGACCTTTCCTTGAAATTACAGTCTTTAATGTTCGAAAAATTCCATTTCCACCAAGAGTAACATGAGGCTCATATCAAACAAAATACTATGTCAAAATTATTAGGATGCCTATAAGTGGCATCTGTCAGAAAACTTAGTTTCATTAAAATTCCAAATCTTTTAATACAATATGTGAATTAAACTAAACATGTCACCTTGTACAGTTCCCCAAGGGTATTGTCTGGCTTTGACCATTTTGTTCCCTATCTTCACCTCATCACTTGAACCTACTACAGCAAATGGTAAATGACCCTGTAAAATAAATCACCAAATTTTAATGTTACACGTGTAATACATTTAATCTTTAACATTTACAACAGTCTATATTCTCATCAAATGAGCTAAAATACAGGTTTTGGATATGACAGTGGAAATATGAAGTTTGTCAGGAGAAGCTATGCTAGCATTACAAGAACAGCCATGGGGTAGTTATATTTCTGACACTATTAGACAATGACTTTCAAATAAAGTTTTCAATTACTGGGCAAATAAACATTCAAAGAATATCAGAGTTGATCTAATTCTTTTTTTAATTACTTTTCTTAAATGAAATTTTGCGACCAGCTTTTCTATGTGGACAGGAGCTTACTTAAAGAAAACATGCACAAAGGTAAGGTTGAACAAAATGTTCAAAGATACTGCATGTTAAGTATGAAAAAGCAACTTTTGACAGCAGACAAGTGTTGAGAAATGCACTTGGAATACAGACACAGCATAGGCATAATGCTATAATGATGTTTGAAAAATAAGTGTACTTTCAAACTGGGAGACTGAGTGGGAAAGATAAATATCTGTCCAGGTAAAACAACAAAGAACATATTTCAGTTACAAAAAAATTACCTCATTAGTAAACAACAATAGGGGAACTTTGTTTAAAGTATGTAACTAGTGTTAGAAATAAACATTAGAGCATGGTAACTATTGTTAGTGGTTTACTTCCACAACTTCAGAAAATCTTCTAGGATTTCAGCCAAAATGAAAGCAAACTGGATTATACACGTAACAAGCAGTTGATCAAAATATAGCGAGGCAGAAAATAAGCAGACGTCACAACTAAGCTGGAAAGCCAAAAAATAAAACTCTAAAATCACAATAATTCAACTAAAAAAAAGGAAAAATTTAACAGAATATTTACAACTCCTCTTAATTCCTCCTTTGTAATGCTCCTGTAAGGCTGTAGTCAGCAGAGAAAAATACAAATGGTTACAACTGGTCTACACATGTACAGCGAGACAAAAAAGTAAAAAAAAAAAACAACAACAGAGATAAACTGTAGCAGTTGTAAAGTCAAGAAATAAAGCAGCTATTTTTAGAAGTACAAACCAGGGCTCAGAAAAGGTGTGAGACACAGGGAGATGTTTTAATCAAGTTTTTATCATTCTAATAACTAGTTTTCAATCAAGTTGCTGTATATCAAACTCTTCCTTAGCACTGTAAACATTGTGAGGTCAGAAATTTCTGGGTTGCAAAATGAACATCTCCCATATCTCTCTGTCTGAGCTGATCCCTGTTAGCTATAGGGAACCACTTACATTCATGGCATTGTTTGTATCAGCCACAGTTTGGTCATCAGTTGGGAAATGGTAGATTTGTACACCATTGGACTGTAACTCAGACATAATCTGCAAAGAAAATAAATCAACATACAAATGTTTTGCCATTTTTTTTTTCAACGTAAACATTATTTCACATCCTAAAAGACTGTTCTTATCTACGTGCAACCTTATGAATCAGTGGGGTATATGACTTCTCAGGTATATCTACATACAAGTGTTTCCTAAAGATTGTCTTAATATATTTTCTAAAACGGAAACTCCTTTTGATCATATAATTCCTATTTCTTTTCCTTGCTGACACAAGCTTATTAGGCAAGTAGACTTTATTTTCTCAAAATCATAAAGACCATGTTACCTTTGCCTTAAACTTCTGTAGTTCAGCCTTGGTAATGGTATCTGCCTTGGCAATGATTGGGATGATGTTAACTTTACTGTCTAGTTTCTTCATGGTGACAAGGTCCAGGGCTTTTAATCTGTAAAGGGTAGAACAGAAACCTTACATTTACAGCTATCTCTAGATACATCACCCCTGATGGAACCCATTGCTGGAGAGAACCAGTAACAATGGGTATTGGTATCAACAGCTGAATGAATTGACACATGTGTGTCTTAGATCTTTTTGCTTAAGGACACACCTCATGCTCCAGCTAATGTTCGAACAATTTTATCCATACATGACAAAGGCAGTTTCAATGGCAGATTTATGCAAGACTACTCTCTGAGTTTAGCCTTAATTTCAGTTTAGTGCCATTACAGTGAACCAGGCAGATAGTTATTTTTTAAGTTTGTTTTAATCCTATTAAAATTTTTGTATCAAAGTTTTCCAAGTAAGTTCATTAATTACAGAAAATTATTTTTGTGAAATACCAGTAAGTGAAAAGCTAGTCACAGATTGTCAAATAAATTGAAACAGCATATGCCATACACTGAAATGATTTATGACTGAAATCAAAAGTGCCAATGGTGAAAAACAAGACAATTATCAACAGAAATTCCTTACGAGTGACCAGTGGGTGCGATGAAGTACAGGCAAGCATGAATCCTGCTGTCATGGTAGTTATACAGGGACCTCTTGATCTTCAACTCCTCGGAAAGGAAAGCTTCAAACTGGCTATCAATATAGTCTACGATGGATTTCCAGCTGGAAGAACAACACATTTCATACCATTATACACAACTATCATGTATGTAAAGAATAAATCTTAACTTGCAATTAAATTTACCATTGTTTCCTTTTCTTTCATTATACATGTATGATTAGTTTAGTTATGAGAACAATTATTCTGATATTGTTATCAAGTCTTAAGTAAAATATAACTGTAAAATATTATGTCCCTACCAACTGAAGATTACCACAGAACATGACAAGTCTATTATCAGCAGTCAAAAGGCAATCAGAGAATTACAACAGAACCAAGAGCAATTCAAATTATCCCATTCTAATAGGAATTCACTTGTTTTCTTTAAAAGCAGTTAAAATTATCCATTTCTAATAAGAATTCATGTGTTGTCTCATCTCACATTCTTTGCTACAGTAATGATGTAAAACATGGGAATCTAATATTGAAACTTTGGTTTTTGTGTACCTGTCCTCTTTGTTGATTTGGTCACCAAATCCTACACTGTCAACAATTCTCAACTTTAGTCTTACATTGCTCTCTTGAAGTTCTGAAAAAAAAGAGAGAAATAATTCATACATGCCTAACCTGTGAAAAAGTAGACAAAATGAAAGATGTCACATCCTAGCTCTCTAAGAATTTCTTGCAAATATCTTCCATTCATTCAAGCTGATAATTTCAATGTTAACTGATTTAACTTTTGCCTTTAATTTTTGTTAATCTTCCAATCATTCCAAAAAAAGGCTTCAACTGCTACCCTGCTGTTACCACTTCATCTTTTTTACCTTTATGACCACTGCAGAACATGATCAGCCTTCTATTATTTATACCCCTGTAAATAACACGGTTAAGTTCTATGATACTAAAACTCAGAACTTATTATACAGTTCTAGAATAGTTACCATAGGTGTTAGCCTTCAGTTTGACCCCAGGTAAGTCATGGGTGGATGGAGTAGAATCGAAGTGGGTGTTAAACAGGGTGTCCATCAAAGTTGACTTTCCAATACCAGTCTCACCTAAATTAGAAGATAAATATTAAAGTAAAATGCACAGTACCTGACTATCTTCCATACATATAAAACTTTTTAATCATCTTAGGTGTTTCCACTGAAATCATTGCTATTTTCAGTCCCCAAAGCATCTCCAAACAACAGATAAACGAATCACATTTACATGTATATTTTGCAATACAACTTTTTCAAGGAACATTTTTATTTTCTAATCAGAAAATACTAGGTACTGACTCTTTTAGAAATTGAAAATATAAAAGTTGCTCAAAACTTTTCTGCTCAGGTTATCATTCATTTGTGTTATCACCTTCATATGCACAATTAATTCACTTTTAACAAAACTCAACAATTAATTCCAAGTTTCAACAGCAAGTATTTCCAAGTTCTTTACTGCACAATTCATCAAGACCATTTGAATGCTGCTGTTCATTTCAATTTTAATTTTGATTTCACCAACAACATTAAATGACTACCACTAACCTAGACACAAAATGTTGAAACAGAACCCCTGAGCAACTGACTTGTTTACAAGCTGATCGGGTAAACTGTCGAAACCCACATGTCCACCTAAATTCAGATTCCTTGGTCCATTGGCTGGATGACCTCTGCTGGCAGGTGCTGGGGCCTGCAATATCAATGGAGACAGTAAATCGTTATTGTAATAATGTATGTGTCATACCAAAAAATGTACCAAAATCAAAAATAATGTAACAAAATAAATAGTTACTGAAAAGCATCTACTTAATAAGCAATTTAAAATAAAAAACGTGCTTTAAGCAAAACTAAAGCCGACTTTCATTAATATACAGACCCTTCTACAAATCATTCATATACAAAAAGCTTAAATAAGTGGTAAAATACTATACATTTACTGAACCCTGAAGGTGCCGCTTTATTAAAAAAAAAAAACAAAAAAAAACTATAAAATTTTCTTAATACTGAAAATAAAACATTTTTATGATATTGTAGACACATAAGTTGACAGCTTGTAATATCACTGCTTGTTTGACAGATACTACTAATATGGATGCCTGGAGCACTTAATTGCCAAAAACTTAATGCATGGGCTACCTGATCTCTAAAACTCATTTTAACAAATTTGAAATAAAGAAATGAATGTTTTCACTGTTGCTGAATGAAAACATCTCTCAATAAAGTAGTTTTTTCTTCCAATAACTATTTCTTGTAATGTATGCCTTCCACTCAAACAAAAACCTTGAAAGAATTAATTTTTTATGTTCCTGATGAATGAATCACTTATGAATAAGTAGATCAATGAGTAATAACAGCTGAAAAAGAAGCATATTCTGGCTACAATACATATAAACAATATAGTTAATATTGTTTTCAATATACCATGATAGAAAGTTACATAAGCTCACATGACATACAATGTACATAGATAAATATCAAATGATTTCATAAAAAAACTCTCTGGAATAAATTATAGCTGAAACTGAAAGAAACTTTTGCTGCCTGAAAAAAAACAACTCACTTAGAATATTTTAACATTAAAAGGCATAAAATGAATGATTTTTTTTTTGGAAACACTTCACACTGTACTGTTTAAACTTAAACTATTCTCAAAGTCATTCATATCTTTCCCAAAAGAAACGGTTTCATCATTATAGGTTGAGTTTAAAACACAAACCAGAAATAGATTCAGAACTTCCCAGTGAACACACTGTAACTGTAAATATTCCCTGAACAAACCTATCATAAAACTTTGCAGATATTTATTCCAGAGGATTAGTAGCCTGACCTATAAAAATAAGCAGTAAAAATTCTTTTCAAACTAATGGCCTTCATCTTTGAAACAAAGAAGTTCTCTGGTTATGTAAATGATGTCTTCACCGAGCAATTATGCCAGTAATATTTTATATGCAACAGAAAAGTGAGTGGTGAACCTAGTACAAGCATTTGTTAAAGAGGTATACCCTAAAATTAAGACCATTTCGTTTCTTTTAAAATCATATGTGAATTATACTGAACAAATCGTGTCAGTCAAAAAAATCTTAGTATGCAGATAAACTTACTGCGGTCCCACGTTTTACCGGAATCGACCATTTTTACCGGAATCCACCGGAATCGACAAATATTTCATACATAAGCCAGTATTTTTCAAGATATACTACATTGTTAATGAATATATTATATAATTAACATAATAACAAAAGGAATTTGTAGTATCTTCGAGTGGAAAGATTTTACATGAGAAAGAAAATCGGCGAGTTGCGGAAAATTTGCGCATACGGATATACGCCGGAATCGACCTGTAATTCACACATGAATTGTATTTAAGTCATATAAAGTTATTTTTCATTACTCTGCATTAGAAATAACACATTTACCCTAGGCTTTTGAAGTATCTTCAAGTTGAAAGATTTGACAAGAGCAAGAAAATCGGCGAGTTGCGGAAAATTTGCGCGTACGGATATACACCGGAATCGGCTTGTATTTCATAAATAAATTGAATTTAATTCATACAAAAGTTATTTTTCATTACTCTACATCAGAAATAACACATTTTTCCAAGGACTTTGAAGTATCTTCAAGTGGAAAGATTTTACAAGAGGAAGAAAATTGGTTGCGTAAAATTAGCGCATATGGATATACGCCGGATATTTATTTCTGATGTAAAGTAATGAAAAATAACTTTGAATGACTTAAATTCGATTTATTTATGAAATACAGGCCGATTCCGGTGTATATCCGTATGCGCAAATTTTCCGCAACTCGCTGTTTTTCTTTCTCCTGGAACATCTTACTACTTTAAGAAACTTCAAATTCCTTTGATAGATATTTTTTTCTGATGTTAAGTAATGAAAAATAACTTTGAATGACTTAAATTCCATTTATTTATGAAATACAGGCCGATTCCGGTGTATATCCGTATGCGCAAATTTTCCGCAACTCGCCGATTTTCTTTCTCTTGTCAAATCTTTCCACTCGAAGATACTTCAAATTCCTTGGGTCAATATGTTATTTCTGATGTGAGTAATAAAAAATAACTTTTGTATGACTTCAATTCAATTTATTTATGAAATACAGGCCGATTCCGGCATATATCAATATGCGCAATTTTCCGCAGATCGCCGATTTTTTTCTCTTGCAACATCTTTCCACTCAAAGATACTCCTAATTCCTTTGGTAGATATTTTATTTCTGATGTAAAGTAATGAAAAATAACTTTGAATGACTTAAATTCAAATTATTTATGAAATACAGGCTGATTCCGGTGTATATCCGTATGCGCAAATTTTCCGCAACTCGCCGATTTTCTTTCTCATGTAAAATCTTTCCACTCGAAGATACTTCAAATTCCTTGGGTAAATATGTTTTTTCTGATGTGTGTAATGAAAAATAACTTATGTATGACTCAAATTCAATTTATTTATGAAATACAGGCCGATTAATATATTCATTAACAATGTAGTATATCTTGAAAAATATTGGCTTATGTATGAAATATAATATTATGTCGATTCCGGTAATGCAAAGTCGATTCCGGTAGATTCCGGTAAAAATGGTCGATTCCAGTAAAACGTGGGACCCAACCTACTGCATTAATATCAGTCAGTCTTTGTACCGAGAGTTGTTGTTGTACACATCCTGGGTAGATAGTGATTTATTAAAATTTAAAATGAACATTTTATGTATAAATGCCATTAGGGAACGTTTTTGAACATATATTATTCATTACATTAGTGATTATTTTTATGTTAGAGAGAACAAAACCAAGAAATGCATAACCAGTTTATCATTGTTATATAAATAGTTTATTTTGGGTGTTTCCTTTAACCCTTTACTCCATAGATACATGTTTTAACGCATATGCGACCAGTGGAGATCCAGATCAGCCTGCACATTTGTGCAGTCTGATCAGGATCTCCACTGTTCGCTTTTATATCCATAAAAGTATTTCTGACTGAAAAGCGAACAGTGCAGATGCAGATCAGCCTGCACATCTGTGCAGGCTGATCTGGATCTGCACTGGTCGCATATGAGATTTAACACTTAACCATGTGGTAAAGGGTTAACAGCTAGCTTTCTGTTGTGAATAGTCATCTACAGACAAAACGAGAATCTGAAGCATTCTTGGCTTCTGTGTACCATCTTGGTTCAGGAAACCAAGTTACACGCTTGGTTGACCCCTGTATGATTTTATTGAGAAATAACTGGGTGCAGAATATAAAACAGTGAGCTAATTTTCTATTAAACTAAGAATTGAAACAGTGCAATAAATATAAAAAAGAAACATTACAGTGTGTAAGATGGTATGATAACTTAAAGGTACAACAAATGACTCTTACTCCACACCAACTACAAACTTTTTTTAATATTCTATCAAAACATTGAAATCATTAATTTTACTTTCTAAGGAATGATAAAAAATATTTTTAATATCAATCTGACCAGTTCACTTCATGTATGCTGAAATTGTAGACAGAAAAACATTTAAATGGTAGATCTTTTTTGCAGTGTAATTTAAACAAACTGAGCTTTAGAAATCTTGTCAAAATATATATGTAGGTAAAAGTCTGAATGAATATTTCAATAGATTTAAAGTTTTTTAAAGTTAAAATTGTGGAAAAAAAATCATATGTTGTAAAGAAAAAGAAAGTCCAAGTTCCCAGTGAAAACCATGAAGCTGATTACACGGACATCATCATTTTTCTGTTGTGTCTTTTTCTTTTTCAAAGAAAGATAATAATAAATTATAGTCTCAAACAGGAAAATATTTATATTCTGAAGTGCCTACCCTGGCCCTGTTTAACAGAATGTTACAATTCAAAGAAGATTGAGCCACTGCAATTTTCCTTCATTTCAAAGAAATGTTTTGAAATCTGAACCCAGCTGTGCAATAGAACAAGTGTTTACAAAATTCAATTTTACTGTTGTCATCACAACTTCGTTCTAAATTAAATCAGGAAAGATCTTGGATACTTTCTGTAATGTCTATTAATAAGACTGGCAGCAGAGCAAGAACTGCATAAGCTTCCAAGAAAGGCTAAACATAGAGTATATTAATTATTCACGTTTCTTCATGCAACATAATTGCTTAAAAATTTGGAAGATAACTTTTCACACAACTGAGCTCATTTAAGATTACAAAAGAATAAGCTGCACAGCATTTTAGTTATTTCTGAGTGTCAGTTTTCTATCACTTCCTCATTGCCTGCTTACCTGTAGTACCGAGCGTACTAAATCTCCAGCATTTGATGGGACCTATAGGCATAAAATCCAAGTTGTTAAACAAAAATTCTTAATAATAAAATAATGTGCACACGGAAATTGAGGGGAAAATAGGTCTGGACCAATAACTCTCTATTTTTCAACTGGTAAAATTAGTTAAACAAAGCTCAACCAGACATAAGAAATACAAGGGGTAATAAGTTAGAATTCTTCCGTTATTATCAATCTTCAGTGTTTGTTATATATGTATGTTATGTAAACCAGAACAATTTAACATACCTCTGATTCACAGGAAGATGGGCCTACTTTTGACTGCAATCAATTTAGAATACCTCTGATTCACAGGAAGATAGGCCTACCTTTTGACTGCAGTCAATTTAGAATACCTCTAATCAGGGCCTTAATTTACAGGGAATGGACATTCCTTATCTATCGATGAAATAACGAAAAAGCGTGTTCACCTGTATATGCTGTAACGGAAAATCGATCGATAATTAATTATCTATCGTTAGTTAGCGGTAAATTGGTATGCAACGCTCACACCTAGTTTACAAAAACATCAGTACTTATGTCAATAATGGACTGATTTTCAAAATTTAAAATTTGTAAGAAAGAAGAAACATTGATCTTTTATGACATTTATTTTTTATTTCAACAACGGAAGTGTTTGTTCCAAGCCGACGAGTAAAAAACGACAACCCAATACTTTTTATGTCTTTTTTTTTTTGTAATTATCTATCGCTAGTTAGCGGTAAATTGGCATGCAATACATGCACCTAGTTTACAAAAACATCCGTATTTTTGTCAATAATGGGCTGATTTTTAAAATTTATAATTTTTAAGAAAGAAGAAACATTTACCTCTTATAATATCTATTTTTTATTTCAACTAAGGAAGTGGCTGTTCCAAGCCGACGAGTAAAAGACGACAACTCAATACATTTTTCTTTCGGTAAAAATCTTTTCTCGATTTGATGAAAAAAATGTTCACATGTCTACAAAAATTGTTTATAACTTTGTCAGTATATGGTATAATTTACTGAAAAAAATATGTCTGGAAATTGTAGACTCAGATTATTTCAAATTATTCAGATTATCTTTACTTGTTTCACAGGTTGAGACTTTGATTGACAAATTGTAACAAGTATAAATGTAAACTTTTGCATGATAGTCATGTCACAACATCCTGACACCCAAAATTATGACAAAGCGATTAATTAATAAATTAATTAATAAAAGCTCTGCCCACTGAGCCAAAAGCACGATCATAATGCTACCCATTGTCCACAAATTTAATTAACCAGCACTTAATTTAAAAAAATGAAGAATGCAACAAACAACATCAAAGTTCAGTGCAAGTAATTTTCAAGAACACTGATCAACCGTGTGTTTAAAATAGCACAATATTTAACCGCCCATTCTGAAGTTAATATTCACAGGAGGTCGGAAACCTTAGATTCAAATGTCAATCTCATCCAAGTAGAGTACGATGCAATTCATGTTAAGTGTTTTAATCGAGTCTGTTTGCACTGATACCACCCGAAATTCGTTAAGGTGTTGATCACCAATTAACACTTTTTTCGACAAAATTGCTATAATTCACGTTGCTTTATTTCATTAACAAACACAGATATAGCAATAAAATGCATAGTAATGCTCAATCCTATGTCCACTGATTAACTTCCATCTTATGTCAACTCATTTCATAACTCCATTTTTGTCTAATACCCCCCGAAAGTTGACAAGAAAACATGAATTTGTACATACTTTCCGCCATTTTGGAAAAACAACGATTATATTTTAGTATTGATTTCATTGTTATTCAAGAAAAAGCTGCTTCGAAAAATAACAAACAAGATAGTCAAAATATTTATTTCACAATATTTAATTTACAATTCGTTCTGAAATTTCTTAATGAAAGTTCTTTTCAACATTTGAGTATATAATCGTGAAAGCAGCAACATGTACCATCCACCATTGAGGTGTATTTATTGAGATCCGGCCGCGCATGCGTGCGACACCATATTATTGCAATTTTGGAGTGTCCATTCCCTGTAAATTAAGGCCCTGCTCTAATTCACAAGGGATAGGCCTACCTTTTGACTGCAGTCAATTTAGAATACCTCTAAATTATTCACAAGGGATAGGCCTACCTTTTGAATGCAGTCAAACTTTCAAAGAGTTATTATTTCAGTTCTCTTGCTTTAAAGCATAAACTTTTTTTGAAAAAAAAAACATAAAACGCAAAATTTTAGAACAAATTAATTCAGTATGTTTAAAGCTATATGCCTGTGTACTTGAAATAAACATTTGTCAAACTCGTCAATTTTGAAAAGGGCTGGGTCTTTTTTCCGAAAAATTACTGACGTCACATCTCAAAAGAAGGACACACTGAAAAGAGAAAGTTATTAATCAACAAAAACACTTACTCTCTGAACATCTGGTGCTGCCATTTTTAATCTGTTTGATATCGAAATATAACAAAAGAGTAAAAAATGCAACAAATTCTGAACCCGGAAGTATTCAGTACGGGATATCTATATTTAGACATATCCAACGCAGGCTAACTACGAAAAAGTATTCCTTGCTCAAGCACGTTTTATTTTACTACATGAAGCTAAACGTGCGTAAACATTTTAACTGCAATAGAATAACATGTTTTTTATTTCATCATTGGAAGCCATAACACACAGCCCCCTTGCCTGACTTTTTCAACTTTGAGGAAATAGACACTCTGGCGCAGTTTTATCACCCTGTTCTTTGAGTTTCTAACTTCTTTAATAACTTCTGTAGCTGTTTATTGATTGTATATTGTTTGATGAAAAGCTCACCAGGGCGAATGCTGTTTTGTACTTTTATTACTGACTAAAATAATGAAGTGGTTTTCTGTTGTGTTGTGTTTCGTTTTGTTGTACTGTGTGGCATGTTACTATGCCATATTTATGATTGTGCTTTTCTGTTCTCCGCTTTTCCATGTTATACTGTGCTGCATTGTGCTGCACTGCACTGCGCTGTGATGTGCTATGCTGTGGAGTACTGCGGAGTCGAGCGCAGTCGAGTGGATTTGAGTGCAATATGCATAGAAGTGCGATGCAACGCCATTTGCTGGAGTTTAGAAGATATAGAGTGCAGTGCAGAAAATCGAAATAGTTGTTATTTATATTCTGTAACTGAATGGTTACATGTCATAAATAGTTATATGTTCGGATGTTTCATTTGATGCCGTATTTTTATACCCCATCCTTATTCAACTTAGTAAAATGATTGACCTGCATAAACTCTTTAGCGAGTCAAAATATAGGTCAAGATTAAGGAACAAATTGAACACTCTGCAGGCCGCACTTTTGATCTGATCTTTACTTAAATCGCTGTGATTTTTTGCTTTATTTATTGGACATAATTGAAACTTAATCACAAAGTCAGGACTAAGCCACCGAGTCAAATCTTAAAAATGACATTCTGAACACTCTGAAGATGTAGACCTTTTAACCAAATTATTTCTTAACTTATACATGTTCATTCATTTATCTGCATAAGATATTAACCTTTTTAACCTTGATATCAAACAACTAAGCTATAAAGTTAAATGTTAGAGAAAGCTAACGAATACCTTAAAAGTCACAGTTGTGACCCAGTTTTATAATGCTTGGTCAGATTGTTTGTCTGTTTAAAGTTCCTTTTAATTTTGAAACTTGGTATCATTGGCCACAAGTTTTAAATTCTCAGACACTTAAGTTAAGGCCCAACCCTAAACTATATATTGGGCCAGCGGTGGGCCAACAACAGTTACCAAAGTTGGTCCTTCGTTGGCCCTGCTTATCGGTAAAATGTTAACCCAACCGTCACAACAACCGGATCATGGAGCAAAACTGCTTATTTTAACCCATACATCATGCCTGTGTGAAGCAGAAAACAGACCAGGCGACTTTTTCTAGCCATTTATTTGTGCAAACGTTCAATCTATAATGATGCTCTAGGGACAGTTTTGGCCTGTCCTTGTCTGTCTATGAAGACATATAAGTTTATTTTGCTCTCTAAGGATTCTAACTTTTATTTACTTATTTCATAATACTTTAGACAATCACTGTGTAACCTTAAACTCAATCTTGCCCATGGTCTCAAAAGGACATTGGCAAGCAGTGCAGACCACAATAATTAGCTTAACAGCATTTCTGTAATAAGTTCAATGAAAAAGATTAAGTATATGAAATAAAGATGCACCCCTTTGAATTGAAATGTTATCGTCCGGTTGTTAAGGACACATCCTACCAACCTGAAACCTACATTGGAGTTCTCTTAAATGGATACAGTGTCAATAAAGAATATTTACAAAATGATACTCTACAAAACATGACCAACACCAGATACTTAAATCACTTAATTTTATTTTGATTTCCTTAACACTTTATCTAATCATCATTATGATTATTCCTCTCACTGTTTTTCACTTCTTTTGCGAGCTGACGCTTTTTTGACTGCCTTCTCTGTCTTTTGCATATTTCAGCCATTCTTTTATTTTTTCTGTTTCATCATTCCTGGCACCTAGTTCGGTCATCCTTACAGCACATGAAATGTTAAAGAGGCTGTACTCCAGATTTGACATAAAAAAAATTTTTCATAAATTATATATTTAGATGCCGTGAGATTATAACAACATAATATTTTACCTCAAAACTGATTTTAAAGTCAAAATAGAATAAAAAAAATATTTTCGCTCCAGCCTGATTTGAACTCTGGACCCTCATGTTAACAAAATATTTCCAATGCTTTTACTGTCACCACCATCGCCGCATGTGATATTACAGATATCTACTTTAAATCTTATACGATACAGTTACACCGTCGCGTTACGGTATAGCACTTTGAAAGGGGAAAAAATCAATTTATGATGTAGTTATTTGACTTATTTTTTGTCAATAAGTTATTTTTTAAGCATTAGTCATAAATATTACAAGAAATTTATAATACAAGAAAACTTTCTTTTTTTTTTGTCATCCGGAGCACAGCCCCTTTAAGATTAGAATATTAATATATTTTAAAAGGCTGCAGTATCTGGTATATTTAAGTGGAAGTAAGAAACCTTTTATAGAACAATCTTTTGTTTTCAGTAACAAAAATACTTCTTTTGCCTAAAAATTGTCTCATTGTAAAACTTTCATCAGTCTGTAAAAGCAAATTATAGTCACTCGTTTTGACCTTTTATGCGTGCTTTTTTTCTGCAAGATATCTTACACATTGTTAAAACTTGATCATGTAGGTTAGTATTGTTGAATATTGAGCAAACCTAATTAGCTCTCTGGACCCCATTTTTTGCAGTTTAGTGTCACCAAATAGATAAAGTCCTTTTTAATTTATACGACTTTCTTTGCCCTTTCTCCATTGATAAGAAATCAGCTACAAGATGTTCACATAGTTAGCGACTACAGACACTCGTCTATTTTGAGATCGGGACTTTCGAGAAATGCAGCAGACAAAGGGTACAATTACACAAGTGTGCCACTTTGAGATTAAGCATACTATATATAATTGAAGTGGTTATCGTGTGTTGAATATGTGTTGATCACATTTTGACGTAAAGGTGATATTAAACATAAGTGAAAGCATAAGAAACGAGACAAAACTTGGAAATTTATGTATAAAGCGTTTATAAATGTTCTTTAAGAAAAAAAATCAAAACAATTTTATCAGCATTTTAATGGGTGATTTTTGTATAGCTTAAAATGATTTTTGTCATAATAAATATATAAATATTTGACATTATACAGTGTTTTTTTTCATTATTGTTTGTACTTTACAATCATCATAATTAGTGCACATTAAAAGAAAAGTTATCCATATATTTTTATATGTGTGCAAGAAAATGTGTTTTAAAGAGGATAAAACAAACGATGATTGTCAAAAAAGTATAATAATTTTTAGCAAAAAGGGTAAATTTATATATATTCTAGGTGATAATGAAACTGTACTGTGTACCTAAATTGCTTTTGGGTAGTTTATTTTTCTTTGTAGTGTTTAATAAAGAAAATATGAAGCAAATTTCTGCAACAAGTGAATTTATAATTTTTTATGATTTTGATTTCATGTTAAGGTCGATTGTTTTTTTTTAAATATTCTAAAAAGATACTTACAAATCATGTTTTCAGTAAATATTCACTCCGTATAACCCGGAAGTAGTACTGGCTGGAAGCCGATGCTGAGTGAAATATAGTGAATTCCATATTTCTTCTAAATTTTCCGTTTGACAGCCGTGGGTTTTCATTGTTTGGATGTGAACAGATAACATTCACATACAAAGATGTCTGAGGAAGGCCAGGGTGCCAAATCAGACGTTAAAACTGTTGCAGAAATTTTAAAATCGGAAGGAAACGATGAGTTAAAATTTGGTCTTCTAATTAGTTTAATTAAGCTGAATCAGGCCTCAAGTAAAGATGTTGTCAACACAGTCCTTCATTTGGTAAGTGTGGATAAGACCCCCATAGAGGAAAAAGATGTGTATTTCATTTTAATAAATTTAAATTGTATCGGTTTGCATGTTCGATACAGTGTCAACATCTACCTGTCAAAATCAATATCTTATTGATCCCAGCAATTCCAGGACAGGTTTTCAATAGATATTGGACTGCTGTAGAAATAGTTTAATTGACATGAGAGAATTAATATTGTCTTGGGTCATAGGCTTCATCTTAATTAATGTATGATACCTACAATTTAATGAAAGTGGGTGTGGCATTTTTAAACTGTTGTTTTTACTCACTGGCTGGTTTTAGATTTCTGCATGCTTGTACTGTTTAATCATACAATGATATTTTTTAGTTATGCATTTTTCTTTTCTGCAATTTAAACAAGACCACACCAAATATGAAGAAATGTAGAAATGCTTGCTTTTTGAATTTTTAAAAAATTACATCACAGTGAACAGTGTTATTTTTTTCTCGCGATCTGTTTTAAACTGATTCTGTGCAAAACTTGTCATTGTAGATAACCCATTTTATTGTTACATGGTTATTTAAGATTTCTTGTTATAATTAAAAGATGTATTCAGGATTGTGTATTTTCTAATTCTCAGGGCAGTGATATTTAGGTTGTAGTAGTGAACTTAAGAGTTAGATTTGTTTCATTTATTTTTTTCAAAACTGTAAATTGTACAAAAATTAAGTGTAAAAGAATGTTTCATTATTTGCACCTGCCAGTTATTATCATTACCAAATGTTCGGCATTTTGAATCAGTATCAACGTAGAAGAAAGGCACACAGGATGTCGGTCCAGAAAGGCCCAAAACCAAGGTCAGGTCCTGAATGGCCCAGTTCAAAATGGCCAACTTCAGGCAATAATTACAAGCTTATTATTGACAATAAACAGAAGGTAATTTGGTTCTAGCAAGTTAAGTTTAAATGATCAGATTGTAATTGATAGTTTATTAAAAGAAATGAAACTTAGGGATAATAAATTGCAAAGTTAGTTAGGATTTAGTGATAATTCATATTAAATCAGATAAATCAAATATTATTACAGTGAATATTTTATTAATATATTGTTACAGTCTAGTAGATACCTTCCTGTATTTGTATAAATACAACCTCTGACAACTGTGTCAGGGATTCGATTCTTTAGCTCAGTGGTTAATGTTGGTCTTTGATGCGCTAAGATTCGAGTTTGAATCCTGCTCTAGGTTGTGTATTCTAAGATGCATTGCATCTTTCTGTTACGGACTTTCATGTTAATAAGCTGGAAGCTCGTCTAGGATGACCTCACCTTGACTAAGTTATAAAAATTAAATAAAAAATAAAAAAAAGAATTTTTCATGATTTCTGTCTGATCTTCAGATCTGATGAAATAATACACAACACAATTCTTCATCATAAATGATGACTTTTTCAATAGGAAATGTGTTACAGTCTAGTGCATACCTTCCTATAATGGTATGAATACAACCTCTGACAACTGTGTCAGGGAATCAGTTCTTTGGCTTAGTGGTTAAAGTGTTGGTCTTCAATGCACTAAGATCAGAGTTTGAATCCCGCTCTGTGTTTTGTATTCTTAGATGCATTGCATCTTTCTGTTAGGGACTTTCATGTTTGTATGAATATTTTGTCTTTTATAATTTCTTCTCAGCTGTTCCTATGAAAATTCAAAGGTTGTGGAGATACTAAACAGAATAAATTTTAAAAGTGGGCCTTTCTGGCCTGGGCTTTTGTTTTGGGTCTTTTTGGACCTAACCCATAGAAAGGGCTTCCAACTTTGGGTTGACTATATCATGAAAAGTTATATTCTACATAATGTTCATGAAGTCGCCTATACATGTGGATGCGTCCATCTTTGTTCCATAGGTTGAAACGGGATTCATCACTGAATACTATGGTATTCCAACGCTGGCCACGGTGGTTACGTGCCCAAACAAGACAGTTAAAGCGATGTCGCCGTGTCAGCATCATACCACGGTAGGATCTGCGGCATAAAATACACCGCTCCCTCAAACAATTTCTAATTGTAAATCGACTAATAGGGCATCCAGCATTGCCTATCACTACACGCGCTGTTGCTTCAGCTGTTACAAACCTATCACGGAGGTGACGTTGACGTATGAAGTTATCTTGCTGTACAGACGTTACACATGGTCTACCTGAACGCAGTCTGTCGGCAGAAGCTCCCGTGTCTCTAACGCATCGAACAAGACGAACTATAGTCGAGCGGGAGACGTTAAAACGTCTAGTCACTTGTTCAGCCACATTCCAGCATGCTAAAACTTGAGCCCTCTCTTCTGGATTTAGCCTTGGCATTGTCACTAAGTGTGTAATAATCAAAAATCTCTGGTAATGTGGTTATCTATCGACTAACACATGTACGAGTGTCGAATTCACTCAAAAAAAAATGCGAGTGTCTCAGATGAACACCCAAGCAAAATCATCGGCACGCATGTGAATTTGCAAACAAGTGGATGATACCTGCATGAGATTTAGTTGGGTGTATGTTATGTTCATAGTACATGTACATTTTGGACATTAAACTGTAAATTTACACTAAGAAACAAAACTAACGCCATTTTTCGAGGCATTTCTTTATCTCGTCAGTATAGTTTTCTGTCATATTCTCTGATTTTGCACAAATGTTCACAAATTATTTTGAGTTGCACTGTTAGTTTGCTTATATTTTTGTAACTTCTGTCCATTATGAAGTGTTCCTTTAATAGGTAAGGAGGTAGTTTATTGCTATATAAAGTTGGTGTTTGGTGTGAAGAATTTGGTCATATGTGAATTTTAAAATGAAATGCAATTTTTAATGCGATTCATAATATAAAAAATGCATAATAATGTGACAAAACGTCTGTATTGTAAAATGTATTTATATTTCTAAATTACTAAAATTGCTTACATTAACAGTGAAATAAAAGGGACATTTTGATTGCAAAAATAGTACCACACAGTAAATACACAATATTTTTGACAGATTATACACGCTACCGCTATGATAGTCTACTATTACTGGATAGCTTCATCACAACATAATTAGAATAAATTTGTATAAGTATAAAAAGAACAAAACATTAATATTTCCCCTTAATACAAGAAACAAATGAAACCGGTGTTAATAAAGATACCTTAAATTTGACTGTAATTGTTTAATTCGTTACATTGCTTCATGCATGAATGACTGACTGTCAGGGAGTGTGAGGAGGAAATGTACACTTTTTACAATGATTGAAATTGATGTCAAGTTTCGTTAACCTGATTGAGTGTCTGGTAAACTATTAGCTCATTTAGATATTCCATGAGTGTATGTTTATGTGTATTATATTACAATTGACAGTAGGAAGAAAGAAATCCTATTACAGTTTGAGGAAAAATGTATTATTTGTATAAAGATTTATACTGTTTTATTTTAATTTTTCAAGAACAGTTGATTTATATAAAAGAGAATAATGTAAATATCTTTTTTAAAGTTGGTTTCCTTGCAACAGAATCAATATCATTACAATAGGTTTTAAAGACTTTTTCAACGGCTTGACTTAAACTACAATTCTTACAGAGCATAAGGTGGTTACTTCATCTTTGGTACATTTTGTTACCTAATTTTGAACAGTCCTTTTAAAGTAAAATGTGGGTTTGAAAATAGAGATGCTATTTGCAATGAACTTCTCTTTGGTACTGCTAGGTAGTTTGCAGGTAAGGTGAGAACAGTTTCTACATGTATATTTTAACTGCTGCTTCTTAAAATAGATTTCGAGGAATGAAAGCAAAAAATGTGAGTTTTTTCATATTCACACCTCAAAAAGGTGTCTGTCAAGATCTTGAAGCCCTGCTTAAAAAAAAAATAAATAAAAAAAAAAATAAAGCTTTTCAGTTGTTTTTAATTCTCAGAGTTTATGCATTTCAGCTGCTTATCTCTGGAGTTCAGTATAAAATTCTTAGAAATTCAGTTTGAAAATCCTTGCCAAGTTGACAAGCAATCAGATGGGACAACACAATTCCTGTGCATTGACAGTAACTGTTGTTTATTAAGCAGTTATGTGGAATGTATTGTCCCAGCTGTACTTGACAATGGTTTTCAAAAGGCTTTTAGATATTCTGTTAAAATTGTCCATTAAATGTAAGCGACAAGATCAGCCTGAGTGGGCCAGTTTTATTGATATAATCAATAGTTTTATATCATTTTAATGTATTTTAAACTGTTGTTATCTTCCCGTTATAAACCCGTCAAGTCTTTAATAGTAAAAAATTAAGCTTTTCTGTCAGACTATCACATTTTACCACATGTTTGTCCTACATTTTCACCCAGTGAGAAGGCTGATTATTTTTAATTTTCACACTCTGTTTTTTTTTAAAACAGGCAAGTTGAGTGAGTGAGCACTGAGTGCATACCGTAAAAATTCCATTTATAGCCCGGGCTTTTATTAGAATCATGGATTGTTAGAAAGTTGGGGATGTGCGTTAATTTGAGACACATCTTCACAAGACAGACCGATTTGCTAAGCAGGGCTTTATAAATCCACTTGCCCCTCATAATTACAAGAAGAAATCGAATCCAGAGAAAGAGCGGATGTTGACTTATTGCAGACAACGCTAAAATCTGTTCATTTCCGCTATTACCGTACATGTAAAGTCCGGTATGTGTGAAAGTTTGCCGAGCACGGGAATAAAAAATGAGCCTCGCGCATGACCTTTACTACTTTCTAACGGCAAAAATAAGGGAAATAAAAGTAAATTAAAAGGGAAATAAATAAAATTGAATTGTAAAGGTAAGCTCATTTTTGTTCAAATCGGGGGATGGGCGTTAAAAAGGGGCAGTTGATTTTTCAACTTTGGGCTGAAAAATGGCTGTTTTTTGTCCAAAATATGGGGGCTGGGCTTCTATTAGAGGATGGGCTATAAATAGAATTTTTACGGTATCTATTTCATTGACTCGTTTGCTATAACATAAAAAAATCAGAGATAATTCTAAGAAGAACTTGTGTTCAAAAATTTCTTCTTTAGAGATTATTATCCTCAAAGACATACAATTAGACTAAATGGCTACCCACCCAAAAATGGTTCAACAACTCAAAATAAAAACTAAATAACAACATTTTCAGTTACTATCTGTTGTGCTTTGAGTTCTTTACTGACACCTTGACATAGGGTAATAATTCATTCACATTTACATGAATTTTGTTTTGGAAATGGAGTACTCTTAGTTATAAGGTATGCCTTTTTAGCTTATATTTGGACATCTCTTTAGTTTTCCTGATAATTATAGGTAAGCAGTTGCGATTCTGAAGCATCTCGTGCTAACAAATTTCTCCCAAAAAGGATGTGACCTTTTGAAAAGTCTTCAGGGTTTGAAGAGTAGTCTTGCTGTAATTTCTTGGATTGCATATTGATTTTAAAGTGGCCTTGGTATTGGTTAAAGTAAAAAAAATGCAGTAGTTTCACAGTTCCACTTGTCTGTAACTGCCTCTTGAAGTTTCTTTCTGTATTTCTTTCCTATCAGCAAAAGGTATCGAGTTGTGATTGCAAAAGTGGTGAAAGTGTCATTTTCATAATTTTGAGTAAGTCATTGGCTGTTCTTTCATTAGCCTAATTTCAGCTGGCACTACAAAATAAAACATTTGTTACAAAATTTTTCATTTAGCTAAAACTGTTTGTTATTTCCAGAAGTTGTCAGGCTGTCCAGCACTGGCTGTTTTGGCTACTGATAACAATAGTACTCAAAGATTTTTTAAATTTAAACGGATTCAGAAGCCATGTTCTGTACCATATAAGGTTGTCCGTCATTTTAACCCATGTAAAATTGTATAATCTTTCACCTCCTGTAAGATGAGGATCATGCAATGCCCCTGACATGCCTGACGGAGGAAATGGACCATGGGACGAAACGGACCAGACAAAAACTGACCATATTTTGAGATGAAATGAACTATATTTTGAGACAAAACGGACCAAAAGGGCCGAAAGGACGGTCCTAAAAATAATTTTGACTTCACAATTACAATTTATTGACTTCCATCCTATTAACAGTATTTCTTACGACATCAGCAATTTGCTCTGGTGGATTGCTGTGTTGTTACAGAAAAAATGTTCAAAATAAAAAGTTATTTGCTATGAAAAATATTCAAGGAACAAAATACTGTATGCCAGAAAATGTATCATTTGTTTATATAAGGTTCATATTAGGCAGTCCAGCCCTGTGACAACTGTATTTGCTTTGCAAAAAATGCAGTTGCTCTTGTGCCAGATCAGCCAGTTCCGATCTTAAATGCTTGAAAGCTATTTATAGTCTTAAAGTTTTTGGTTTTGTTTTAGCATGAATGAGATTTCTGTCTTTTCTTCATTAATAAAATGTTCCTTTTTAATAACACTAAATCGGCTGTAAAAAGACAATGTCTGGACTTAAGTAGTATTAGCAGAAAAGGAAGTACGGTTATATTAACCTGATATCGGTGGATTAGAATAGAAACCTGCATGTTCTCTTGCCATTAATTGGATGGCAAACTGTCTCCATGAATGAACCTGCTGGGTCTGCATAAAAACATGTTTCCAATCTCTTACTTGCAAATGCCATCAAGTTGTGTTTGATTACAGTTATTTTTTGTGGCATTTAGGTGGCATTGATTGGTTGAAAGCTGGAAATATTATGGAGAAGTAGCTTATGGAGAAATACTCTGGTTGCATGAAATGAAGGTTAAGATAACAGCTACATTTAAAGCTTAAAGTTTATCAGAAATTTTATTCTTGATGTTGAACAATTAAGGAATATTTTCTTAAGTTTAGAGCTAGTTTGATGCTTAAAGATAAATAATTTTGTTGTTTAAAGTTAAAACTTTTTGCCAACTTTTCATTTTAGTCTAAAATACATGCCATTTCAAAATATTATTACTAGAGGTTATATAGTTAGGTGTTCACATGGAACTATATCAGAATGTTAGTAACCAGTGTACTACCGGTATTAAAGCTAACAGTTTAAATGTTTATTTACTAACTGAATACACACTTTTAAAAAAAGTGTAAAATTGACAGTGTGGTCTGCGATCTTTTAAAGTTAGTCAAAGATAAAATTATTAATGTTTTTCTCCAAAAGCTTTGATTCGAAATGATAAATTTCAAACAAATGTAATTTTAGATAATTGTTGCCAAGATCATTTTTGCAAGAATGATTGTAAATAGTCTTCAGTAGCAAACATTATTAAGGATTAATTTCTTTTTGCTACTGTTTAAAGCAGGTTACAGTGGAGACTTTGAACAATAAAAGTCAATAAGTTCATTTCAAGGTCTAATGTGTAAGTTTACTTCATGCACTATTTTTTTTTCCTTTGCTAGGCTTCATTCAAGGTTAAAGCATCACCTTTGGCCAAGGATTCAAGCAAGCTTTCAAGATAAATGGACAGAAAAATAGTTTTACTTACAAAGGCATATATCGGTTTACAAATCAAGGGGTGAATGGATAAATAGTTCTAAGTTATATAGAATAAAGAAGCAGATAGCACATTTTTAAGTCACCGCTTGAAATGTGCCTTTGGGGTTTGTTACATAGTGACAGTATAAGTAACCTAATGGTGTTATATTGTGTAAGTTGATGCTTCTGACATTTTAACTTGTCACTGAAAACCACAAGAGTAAGAGATCAAGGTATAAGTGGTACCATTCATCAGATAACCAACCAGTGGCTAAGGATGCTTCATGTTGTACTGCAGGGCTAAGTTTATGTTTATGTAGTCTTTTGCCCTTGTGACCTGTGCAGAACATTATGTGCAGTCTGATCATGGTCTGCACTGTTCACTTTGCAGCCTGCAAATTTTCTAAAAAAAAACCGTACAAGACCTAAAAAAAAAAAATGTTGTTAGGGTAACATGCTGTCCAAGAATAGGAAGGATATGTTGACATGGCTACTTCCGACAAAAACCTTGGGTGGCACAGAAATATCCTCATTAATTTCAAAAGACACTTTTAAACTTACCATCACATGCCATTTGATGTCATCAATTACAACGGCATGAATTGCCATGTTTGTTATTATTGTGTGACAATAAAACCTGTCTGTACTGTCCGGTCTTCATTAGGGGCTTACAAAACAAAATGGCAACAATTTATTTTACAAGTCAGACCTCAAAAAATGGTAGGGTTGGGCATATTTTTCAGGTTGGTATGGTTGGGTGACCCAAACAACACAAGTTTATTTTAGGCCTTAATGGTAAATGTAACCATCCAAATTGAATGATGATCAATTCTGTTTCAAAATATAAGGTGGATAAGGGCTTAAGTTTAATTGGACCATTTGGCAGTATGTTCCAACCATGCAAGGGACTCAACTTAACCCTGCACTCCTAGTGCACACAGGCACTAACCAAGGTAAAGACCTGGCAGAGGTTCATGGAATACCGTTGCCACCAATGTAGTAGCCTGACCTATGAGCTCAATTTGGGACACTCATCCAGGTACTGATCATAGATAATGTTGCTTAACTTGGCAAATGTTCCGGACACTCCAACCATGTTACTAAAGAGCTAGCCCAACAGCGAGGCTGTTGGAAGTGCCTTATATACCCATTGTCCACTAAACTGTCATTCATTTCCAGCAAAGTTACAGCACTTACCATACCCACATAATTAGCAGTAAACTTGTCCATACATTTTCTCTTAAAATAATTGGGACAATTTTTAATGAAATCTATGGAGAATTTTCAAGAAATACTCTGAAATTACTATCATTTTAAATCTCTGTTTGCTGTCAAATTACTTGCTGAGAAGTTATCAAAGACCTAAAATACCAAAGACTGGCTACTTGTGCAAATCTCCCAAAATCTCATGACAGGTAGATAAAATCTCGCAAAATCTCATTATGATTTGCATTATATCTCAGTTATCTCCTTCAGTATTTAACCCTGACAGCAAATTGTATCATGCCATAAAGCTTGCATTCTGCTACAAAATGCTACCTTACACCAGAAATGAAAAACGTTTTGTGCAAAGAAGAAAAGCCGCTGTGTGGTAAGGAATGTTTGAATCTTGTCAGGACATCTGCAAGCTAATATACTCAGATTAAGAATTTCATCAACTCCTTCAAAATATTCAAAGTGAAACTTTTTTATCTTTTTATGCAGATTTATTTTGAAATATGTTAATGATTTACAACTATGAATTGTACTGTTATTTTGCAGTTTGGAAAAAAATATATACAGTTTGCCACATACCATAAATAAAAGGTGTATTAGCTAATAAACTAGTTTCTAATCTGTGGTTGTTTAGATTTTCGGTCTTTGGAAGTTAAAGGTAGTTTCAGAAAGTCACATATCATTTTCTTGAAATTACAAATTGAATCATGATAATATTATGCTCTATTTTAACATAATAGTGAGTTGGATTGATAAGATTAGAAATCAATTTCTCAGAAATAAAATTTTAAGAAAGAAGATATAAATGTTTCCATGATTTTCAATACTGTCTTCAGAAAGCCTTTGGGCATTTCTGTGTACCTCAGATATATTGTGTGGGTATCCAGAAATCACATGATTTTATTATCCTTGAGTTGACCGTATCTGAAAAAGAAAAGAAATTTGACACTCTTTTATATAAACCTCCACCAATGCACAAGAATTTCTAGGTCTACTCAAAATACTAGTGATAGTGAATTACAATAGAACAAATTCACAGTAAAGTACATAATAATATTCCTATGCTTCATTTTCTTTTTACATAATGAAATAAGCGATGAAAAATGCAATTCTAAAAGAAAATGATCAGTTTCCATGATTGTGGTTTTTCTGTACATATATCCTATGGATACTGAACAATATCCTAGTTCTTCACAGAAAGATGTTGCACTTGCGTATTTTCAGATATTATGGTCGCATTTCAGGTTGATTCTTGGATCTGAACTGGACCATAATTACCATGAAGTCCACCATGTATGTGTAAGCATTTGGCCTAAACTAAACAATAACCTGACGTGTTGAACAGCTGAAAATGCCTGTAAAGTCTTTTCCTCCTCTTACAATACAGCAAAATGAAAAACACTATAGTAAATAGAAAAGATTATTTGGTCATTTGACCTTCTTGTTACTCTTGATATAGATGAAGAAAATTTTGAAACTTCATACATTTCATGTATTGAGATACTTTATTATTTTCATGAGATTCAGTTAAGTTGAATTTAGTGGAATAGCCCTGTCTTGTTCATCATATGATATCACATAGTACCTTTTCTCTTTTATCCCTCAAAATGTACAACACTTTAGTTTGAAGTTTCATAACATGACAGCACACTGCCCTTTGATCATTTAATTACTGCTTTATTTTGCAGAAATAGTAAAAAGAGCTTTGAAATATATGTGTGCACGTGTATGCAAAGTTTTAGTGTCCTTTGAGATATTATTCTGATGCAATGTACAAATCAAAAACTCCTGGTATTTGCTGTCTATTTTCAGAACAGAATAATGTAATTAGGTTGTTGTGCATTGCTGCAAAATTACATGAAAATTACTTTCAGGTTTACTTTGTAGCTAGATAGAATGTTATTAATACACAAACTGGATAAGAAAATCTGGCGTAAAAACTGATAATGTGATGATCCCTGTGAAAAAATTGAAATAAACTAAAAGAAAAACAGGAAACATGGTAAAATATGAATTTGTGGCTTTGCAATCAGAAAATAATACCAGAAAAAGGAAAATCACAAAACTATAAAGTTACAGTTTGAAAAATCAAGTTGTAGGCTGTGTCTGTTTTTATATCCGGGGATGTATAAAATGTTTCATTTTTTTATGGGATTATATATCTTAAGCAAAAAAAAAAAATCAGGTAACATGTCAATAGTAAAGACTTTGTCTTGTTAGAAATTCAGTGATCAAAGTTTTGAAACATAATTAAAAAAATAAAATAATAATGAATAATAAAAGTATTGTCCTAAATTCCTGCTCAGTATGATTACTAGTACTGCAGTGTAGCTTACTCTTAACGACACTTGATTATAACGACATTCGCAGCATACCAACATGTATGTCTTGTCCCGTTTTTAATCATATTCAATATTCATAACTTGCTATATCCGACAACCTCCCATAACTGACATAACCAACTAGTCGCAATGAGTGTCGGTATAGACAAGTTTTACTGTATAAAACATGCTCTGGAAATCATTGGTGAATTTGATTAAATGCAGGGATTCCAATTTATTAGGTTTCGAGTAATTTATCTGAAGGATTGCCATAGAGGAAAGGGGCATTGATGTGGTACTTAACTGGTCTGTAGTGGCAATTTGTATACAAGTCTAGCTAACTTCTTGAATTCAGAGACTTTAGAAGCCGAAGAAATTTTGTTTAGGTATAAAGGTCAGTTGCTCAACAAATAGTGAGAGCTTTAAATTGATTGTTGCTTACTACTTTGACTTTAACTGGAATTTAGAAATCATTTTCCTGGCAGATAGAGATAAAACAGTTATAGAAATAACCAAAATTGTATGTGGCATAATAATTTTAGTAGAAAAAAAATTGACAGTCTTTTTCGAACATTTCTTGAAAGTTTTGCTGGAACTGTTTTCAAAGGGTATTAAAGGCTCTCTTGTTTTAATCAGATGTTTTGTTTCTGGTTGACAAAGAAATAGAAGCAAGACAGATTCTGTTGTATGTAAGAACTGACTGTACTGGTAAAGTCATTTATATATAGTTACATATTAAGGTTGTTATATCACAAGTTCTACTTTATTTGACCAAGATTATGGCGTGTTGCCATGGCATAATAATTGTTTCTTATTGAACAACTTGTTTAAGATAAACATTGATGTTATATAAGATGGCTTGAGAAACAGGTCCTTGGGGAGAAGTTGTATCAATACTTAATACTGAAATGAGAAAAAGTGACATCTTTATTGCAGAAGATTAACTCTACCATCTTTTGTTGTCAAGTAATAATGTCAGGGAATATAGTTTTTTTCCTCATGATTGCATGAATGACAGAGTCTGATAATAGGAAATATAATCATAATATCAAGAAACCTTATGACAAACTGATGCAGAAGGCTGGGAAAAATTAAGATTGATTTTCTCTGAAATCTAACAAGTGACATAATGAAAAGGGAAACAGAAAGTAAAACAGATTTCAGAAACATAGTTCCATGCTGTCAAAATTAGTCACAGATTTTTTAGTCTGCTGCACCCGTCCTGATGTTTGAAACACATCTGAAGGGCTTTTTCACCTCTAAAATGAGGCTTATTAACCAATCTATACAAAATTAAACTTTAATCTTAGTGGCATGATGTTTCTTTTCCCAGAATCTGTATATTAGATTATATCACAAAATTGTGGCAGTATGAAAATTGGTCAGAGATCTTTCTGATCTCCATTTAAAGAGTAAGTAGGTAAGTTCTGCACTAGCTAATGAACCCAAAGATCATGTAATTGTATTGATTTGTTTAACATTAAAGTGACAATGTAAAACAGAATGCATTTGAAGATGGTTTTATCATTCTTATAATCTAAATAAATGTTTCAAACCTTCATTGAGAGAGTAAACAGACATGTTCATCATTGAGAAAATAACATGAAAATAGGTAATTACATAAATTTTGTGGAAAAGAAAATGAAAAATAAAAATGAATCTAATACAGGGCATTGGCATTTGATCTCATTGATTATGTCCCAGCTTTAGAGACTAACCATAGTCTTTCTGGAAAGTAATACTGATAAATGTGTTATAAAATATGTGTTAGCATTACAGTGGAATTAAACCTATCATATCCTAGTTACAAGACTGTCTTGGGGATGATCAGGAGTAAACAGAAGGCAGTTTTGTAACTAGTAGATGATTTTTCTTAAGCATTACAAGATTGGCTTATGAGTATTGACAAAGTTTTATAATATATCAGCTGTGTTTTGCTAGATATTTTATGTGCTTGGTCACAATTGAAGTGTTTGTTTAGTTCATAATGTAATATATTTTGTCAGCTTGTACCTGATTTAACATCAAAATTCAAAAGGAAGTACTTGATGAAGAGATACCCATATTACTTTAATGGCAGAAGAGCCTTTTTGTATTTCAACCCAAATCATTCTTGGTACATTTCATCATGGCCCTCATATATTATTCTGAATTACATGTGATGGCATGATTGATACGGTAGTGCCTGCAGTAAGAACTCATGACTGTAGATTAAAGATGGTGGAGAATTACTGTTAGACAAGATCATTCAATCAATACTTTGTACATAGAATGGTCATTTTTTATTGAACTAGATAAATTCACTGCTGAGAATACTTGTCTTCTCTGTTTGGTCTGGTTAAGATTATCAATGTGGATGTGTGTTTTTTTCCATTCCTTCAAGTTGTATTAATGTAATTAACCAGTAGGCTAAAACTCAGATAAGGTTTTCACTTCAAGCAAAGAAAGAAGTCATTATTGGATGAGTTACTGTGACTGGTCTTTGCAAAATTTTCAGTATTTATACCAGTGTAGCAAATTGGTATTATATCTAGAAATGGAAGACACAAAGTGATAAATTTTTAAAATTTTAGAAAATATATGCAATTTACAGGCATTAAAGTCCATTGTACATTGGCATTTTTTTCATTTTATCTTAAAGACACAAAGTAATTAATTTTTTTCAAAAAATATCTGCAGTTTAAAGGCATGTAGACCTTGTTTCAACTTATTTGTTTCATTTCATCCTATACTGGGTAGTTTTACTGTGCATTTTGGTCACATGGTCTTGGGCACTTGCAGGCAGTTAGTTCCTTTGTAAAGCTGTATGGGGTTGGAATTAAGACTTGCTGCTTTAGCACATTGTGGCTCATATGCTGTGCTTCAAAATGTTTGAATGCAGAAAAAAAGAATAAAAAAAAACCATTGAAACTTGTAAGTGAATCTCCTTATTGTATTTTTATAGCTGTTCCTTTTATTTCAGCTTGTTGGAGGGGAGTTTGAAATTGAGACAAACTTTGTGATACAAGATCCACAGAATGTCCTTCAGATGCTTGCAGTAGTGGAGCAATGCCCTGACAATCTACAGGTAGGTCAAACTGAACTGTCTTGCATTTGCAAAATGTCCTGAAGAAATACAGCTTATAACAATGTCAAAATATAAATCTGCAATTCCTTTTCTGTGTGTAAAAGATCAAGAAAATACAAGAAGAACACACTTGACTTAGCCAGAAGAGATTGTAATGCTGGTAAATGAAGTCTCTTCATTCTCATGAATACAGCCTCCAAAATATCTTTGTTTTTTTAAATGAAAATGTTTTACCACAATCATGTGTTTTAAATGAACGAAGTCATATGGTTCTCACCTTGCACTTTAAGGGAATATTGGCTGTTTCTCTTGGTGCATAAAAGTCTGGAGTTTGTAGTTCCTAATATTAATTGTTTGATTAATGGTAAACTTAAACCTTTCTCATCCCTATGTAAATGAAATACTCTTGGACATTCAATAAAAGCAGAACAATACCAACAGATTTTCTGATAATTATTTGATCTATTTATTATAGGCTGAAATTTGGAGTGTCTTCCTGGCAATGTTGAAGAAGAGTAGGAGAAACCTTCAGGCATGTACTGAGGTTGGTCTCATCACAAAGGTGATGGATCTGCTGTTAAATGCTGGAGAAGTTGTTGCAGGTATATACCTTTCATGCCTCTACTCTGAAGAGTTACTTCCTTAGTTCTTCTGTCTTCACTTTTAAAAGTTTCTTTTTATGTCTCCATTTTGAAGAGCTGCTTTTGATGTCCCCTTTTAAAGCCACTGACTCACAGAATTTTGCTGAAATTTTTTTTTCTTTAAAATTTCAGAGAATTTAATATACTATGGAAAAAACATAATATTATGCTTCTATACACTATGAAAACTGAAAAAAAAAGTTTCGACTTAACCAGGATTCCAACCCACGACCTTTCGGTCAGTAAAATATAGAGCGACGATCTAGACCACAATTAAAGTATCTACCCCGTGACTGACGGGGTAAATGTTTTACCGATAAAAGTGTGTAAAACTTTATATTTTGATGTTTTTCCATATCAAAAAATGAATCAGTAACTTAGTTTAAATATGTTCTTCACAACTGCAGCTAAAATTTCAAGAAGTAAGAACATTTTCTTTTTTTTTTCATCGTCGGCCCATCTGTGAGTCAGTCGCTTTAAGATTACTTTTTACATCTCCAGTTCGAAAAACTACTTTGTGTCTCAGTTTAGAAGAATTGTAGGAAAGCCTGTTGGACAGTGTTCAAGCATGTAATAACCAGTTTCTTGTCTGGTCCCTTGAAAGGAATTTTTAACCAGGTTTTCAATTTTGAAAATCCTGGTTATTAGATTGGGGTATGGTGGCGGATGGGCGGATGGGCGGGCGTCAAACGAAATTGTGTCCGCTCTGTAACTCTTCAACCCTTTGAAGAATTTTGATGAAACTTCAGACAAATGTTTACCACATCAAGATGACGTGCAGAACGCATGTTCCGCATGGCTGGCTCCAAGGTCAAGGTCACAGTGACATTAACATTGAAAATCCTGTCCGCTCTGTAACTCTTCAACCCTTTGAAGAATTTTGATGAAACTTCAGACAAATGTTTACCACATCAAGATGACGTGCAGAACGCATGTTCCGCATGGCTGGCTCCAAGGTCAAGGTCACAGTGACATTAACATTGAAAATCCTGTCCGCTCTGTAACTCTTCAACCCTTTGAAGAATTTTGATGAAACTTCAGACAAATGTTTACCACATCAAGATGACGTGCAGAACGCATGTTCCGCATGGCTGGCTCCAAGGTCAAGGTCACAGTGACATTAACATTGAAAATCCTGTCCGCTCTGTAACTCTTCAACCCTTTGAAGAATTTTGATGGCTCCAAGGTCAAGGTCACAGTGACATTAACATTGAAAATCCTGTCCGCTCTGTAACTCTTCAACCCTTTGAAGAATTTTGATGAAACTTCAGACAAATGTTTACCACATCAAGATGACGTGCAGAAATTGTTGTCTCATTATTAAGTATACTCCTTGCAGACAGTATTGTTAGCCGAAATTTACATCCTACTCATTATCATGTATTCTCATGAATATTATCTTTTCCTTCATGTCATGTTATAATCTTTTGAATATTCATAGCAATCTTCATTCCAAAATTCATACTATAGTATAGAATCAGAACAACATTTTTGAAAACCTGGTTTCGTGGCATTGCCATGTTTCTTGTTTTATTTGAATTTGTTTCCTTCTGTATGATTTGCACAAGACCCTGGTGGCTTCTGCATAATTGTAGTATATCTTAAACCAAGAAACTTTCGCTGATACAACATTTCACATTTTTCTTTCTGTTTACAATTTTATGGCTAGATACTTCCATGGAAAAATACTATCTGCTAATTATGCGAAACTAAAGTTGTATCATCAAAAATACAAACCTGCCAGTGCAATTACAAGAACTGATCTTTAATTTTTCTTTGAATATAATACACCATTTTGTTTTGAAGACATGGTATGTTTTAAAGACTTGTCACATTCTTGTGAATGTATATCACAGACTGTCATGAGGAATAATGTTTGCTAAATTATTACAAACATCTCATACATAAATACATTATAACAATGAATTATAGTAATGCTTTATCTAAATTTTACACTCATTCATATCTGTTAATTGACAATTGTATAAGCTGGTTGGTAACGGTTTGCTATTTAAACTTTTTCCATGTCTAAACAGGTGTAGGATTGGAACAGTTCTGCAGTAGTAAAGCGCAAGACTGGTGACCCAGGGGTCAAAACATCAATCCCTGCTCCTCCCACTAACATTAATAATTGCTTTAGAAATTATTCATAAATATGTGACATGACGTGACAAAATCAACAATCTACTCAATTTGAGGTCACCAAAAAAACAACATCAAAGTTGATGTCAAAAACTAATGCAAACATTCAGTGTTTTCTGCCTTCTCTGAATTACCATAAAGTGTTGTTTTTGAAAAATGCTTGTCTTCGAAGGTTACTGAAACATAGGTATGGATCATACAACGTCCTAACAACTATATCGCATGTTGCAGGTTACTTGGAATGACGCAAGTTGCTATGATGTGAAAATTATTAATAAAATATTATGTATGCATTCTTATTTCCACTCTTAGAGTATCTTCTGGCGGTCAGAGTATGATTAAAAATATACAAAAGTAATTTCAAAATAGTCTTTTATCTGAAAGTGAAAAAAAAAAACTGAAAATGTAAAATTTGACCACATTGTTGCAGATGTGATACTTTGCATCACCATAGATTTCTGAATAACCATGTCATTTTGTGAATATTTACAGATTTGCTGGTAGACATGTTGGGTGCTCTGGCAGCTTACAGTATCACAGTGAAAGAGTTACGCCAGCTCTTCAGATATCTTAAGGCAGACGATGGCATTTGGGTAAATTCTTAAATTTTCGGTGCACATTTTACTGTTTGCTTATGAATAGGAATTACAGTCCATTAAATACAATGTTATAGAAGTTTACATAGATACAGCTCCAGTAATCACTTTGACCTTTTTTCACAACAATTTCAGGAATGGCTAGGACATAGTTGGACCATCTCAGATAGTGTACATGTTTAATAGTTAATAGTCAGGACCGACAATAAATCTACTTAATTTGAAAGGCCATCTTTACCGAAGGCTCAGTGCAAACTGTTGTATCTCCTTATTTTATATATAGTTACTATAGTTTTGTATTCAGCTGTCGAAATACAGCTCTGAAAGTCAATGTTTGTGTGGTGCGATATTTACTCTGTTATTTAATCATTCTAAAATATTTCAGTAAATTTACTTAATTTGTAAACCAACTTCTTTATGAAGACAAATGCAGTTCTGAGTTAATGTTTGTCTGAGAAACTAATTTAAATCCAGTTCTGTTAATGAATTATTCCAGCAAAAAAGTACATCTGTACAACAGTTAATTTCATTCAAATCTCATAGTCGGACTTGGTGGTAATGTTTATTGTAAAAATTCTCTTGTGCAATGTTGAAATTGTGTTGAAATAGATTTCTATCAATTATTCAACGTTATAGCATGTGTTTTTGTTTGTCACTGATAAAGGCTCCTCATTTAACTTTTTGCATAATGTCTGAATTTTAAAAAGAGTTGTTTGTTTTTGTTTTATATCACTAAACAAAATGTAATAAAGTATTAGATAGAAGTATTTTCCTTTTTTTAAAGCCTCGTCACTCTGTGAAATTGATTTCCGTGTTGAAGCAGATGCCACAAAGACATGGTCCAGATGAATTTTTCAGCTTTCCTGGCAAGAAGGGATCTGTAAGTTTACAGACATAGAAATTTTTGAGGTTTTTACGTCAATGATAAAACAAAGGGGAAAGCTTGATATAAAAGCTAGCCTTATACTTAACCCTGTAAGTGATAATTTCATTTTCACTAATATGCAGCTTGTTTTATAAAGTGCAAGAGTTATCTGCCTTTTAAAATTTCCAAAATACACAAGAAATCTCACCCAGTGATTGTTAAAACTTTTTAATTCTCAGCTCTGAGTTCTTAATAAGACTAACTTGCTTTTTATGAAAAGGCTTTCCATAACTTACAAAAAAACTTGTTTTTTATTGAATATGATAGCCCAACATTCAATTGGGTTATATTACTAAAGTAACTTTGTTGTTAGAACTGATTCCTTGAAGAAGTGAATCAAGTTTCATTCTTAAAATGAGACAGGCAGAAAAAAAAGTTTATAAAATATGGTCAGATTCCATCAGTTTGTACATGACCAGAAGCTAGTTATGATGTGAAAAAAAAATGCTCTTAGCAGTTGACATTTTATCTGCTGATCAGCCAATAGTAATATCTTTTACAGTATTTTTCAGGCATATCTTTGCACCTTGTATCTGAATACTTTTCTGTTCTTCAGTTTTCTGTTAGCCTATTTAATATGTTATTTGGTGTTTGACCATGGATTTCAAGAGTTTAGTTTAACTTTAACTGAATATTCCTGAAAAAAAATTAATGGAAAGTCCAAAAATGCATTAATTTTGAAAATCTAACATTATAGGGTAAATTGCTGATTGACTGAAAATTCAATTTCATATTATCTTGTCAGTTTTGCCTGCTGTCGAAGAAATTAGCTAAGAAATTTATCAAAAGCTTTTAAGACTTTGTGGTGAAGTATTATGAAATGAGATAAAAAGATAGTTTAGCAATTCTGTAATTAATTGCTGTGTCTTTTGCATCAATAATTTCATACCAGCTCTAAGTAGACAGAATAAAAGATAATAGCATTAAAACAAGAGACTGCTAGACACATTTTGTTCTCAATTCTTTAAGTGGATAAGAAAAATGAAAAATGTCTGTTATGTTAACTATTTTATTCCCTGAATTTAGGCATTTTCTGTTTTAGTCCTTACCTTTTAAACTTACATAAAACTTAAAATGATGTTGATGTTCTTTAATGCTTTGGTCAGCAACATCTTGTTTAGGTTACACTGAATTCTTTCTATAGTGGGTTCAAGTTGAACCTGAAGGTTTTAATAGCTCTCTTATGAAGAAGGCTTGTCCATCCTTATTAATGATAGTTTTGAGTCTGCAAAACTGGGAGTTCTGTGTTTCCATAGGTTAAGGTTTTTTTTCTTTTCTTCGAAAATTGTAATATTGTACACATGCCTTGCCTTTTTTAAAGCCAAGTCTGCTGCTGAAACAATTGTAAACTCTTTTTCAAGTTAATGTTCTCTCTTTAAGTGGACTGTTGCTCTTTATGGCTGTTGGTGTAATATTTATTGATGTTGTCAATGTTTTCTTCAGTGTATGCACCTACCGCCCATAAAGACATGGCCATATCAATATGGCTGGACATTCTCTTGCTGGTTGAGACTAGACCCTGTCACTGGAGTGACTGTAGAAAGGGAAAGACCTTATCTATACTGGTAAATGTTATCTTATTCATTTTCTTAGATAATATTAAAGCCATCATGATGTAGATTTAAGAGACAGTGTTGTTCTGCATTAGTAGAATTAGTCCATATCTTCCACAACTAACGGTTTAAATTCTCGTTATTGTTAGAATTTCAAGAAGCAGCCGTTTGTTGCAGTAATTCATCAGTCTGCATATATTTATGGGAAATGGTGTGTTAAAACTGAAATGTTTATATAGTTATTATGGAATAAGTTTATTGTACATGTGTCTAATACCTCATTCCCAGGAACTGTTTGAAAGTTTTGCATAGAATTTACAAAATCTAATAGGCTTTGATGAGAAGTGGAAACTCTCTTCCTATTAAAGAATGAAAGAGTTAGATAAGAAATTGTACATTCATCTTTATCTTGCATAAAATCTGATGTAATATAGAGTTCTTTTCAGTTCAAAATGTGTTTCTGTGAATTTTAATGTAAGATATTGACTTCAAATTCCAGTTTTCATACCAACAAAGGAGTTGGTTACTCAGCAAACTTCCTTGGCAACTCCCTAGTGATAACCTCAATGAAGGTGAAGGGCAAAGGTTTTCAGCATTGTGTCAAGTATGAATTTCAGCCAAGAAAGGTAACAGTATTTCCGTAGTTTTTAAGACCCTAACCAGAAAGAATCCCCTTTACAAAAATGTGTGTGTGTTTTTTTTTAATCATTCTGATATTACTAATTTACAAAGTTTTGGGGAGCTACATGTATGGTTTTAATACTTATACTGTTTACCCATAGTTCAGTTTCTCAGTTATAAAAGGGGAAAATAGTTGTGTGAATGTCAAAGGCAGTTTGTGTAGATAGCTCTATTTTCTAGATGTTTTCCAGATACACTATTGATATTTGTAGGTGTATACATGTAATGCTTTTCTCATTTTTTGTATTTTTTCCAGAACTGTTCTTAAATGTGCCGTTTTTATTATTTTTAAGTACCAGCAGTACCTGTACTGTAGCTTAAATGTAATTATTTTTCAGTGGTATATGGTATCCATTGTACATGTATACAACAGATGGAGTAAGTCAGAGATTCGGTGTTATGTTGATGGGCAGCTGGTTTCAGGAACAGACATGTCCTGGCTGGTCAGCACATATGATGTAGGTTCTCAAGTGTCAGACTTTTAAAAGACAGATATGAACAACTGCCTGTGCAGTAGCAAATATCTTTAAATTTTGACAGTTTCATAGTGGAATTAAAGGCACACTTACAAAGATAAAATATACCTACAATAGGATTTTTATATGTGCTACAACTGTGTTTCTAACAAACACTCCCATTAGTCAAACAGCTTAATACAACTCTACAAATCTGCAGGAAACACCAACAGTTTCACAAACTAGATGATACATCAACTAAATGCAAATTAAATGTAGTCATGTGGGTAGTCATGTGACCCTAAGCAGATCTAAATATATCACATAGAGGATAAGTGTTCAGATTCTGTTATAAATATAGATGCTCATTAGAAAAATAGTTGTAGCTTATATGAAGATCATGTTATTTTAGTAATCTTTTATATTTGGAAGTGAAACTGGCTCCTCAAATGGTGGTTGTTTGATTTTTGTTTTGTAAGAGGCATCTTGATAAAAGAAATAAATCTCAGTAGTTTGAATAATCACTTTTGATGCTAATACCAGCTGTTAGTTATTAAAGTAATTGAGTTATGGGTAGGCAACAACTTAAATAAGGAATCAAGCCTGCAATCATTCTTGAGTCTTTTCAAGAAATGACATGTATACCTTCTCTTGATGGATTCTGTTAGGACAAAACTGGCTCTCTCTTATCACATTACTCATGATCAACATCTGATATTTCTAGAACATATTAATGCATTAATGCATAGTCTGCTTTACTTCCTACAATTTTCATAGAAATTATATCACTGAAGGATCAATGACATTGACGTGCATAACAATCTCAATGTTTCAGCCCTTTGATAAGTGTTATATCGGTGGAAGTTCTGAAGGAGATGTTGATCACATGTTCAGTGGGCAGTTATCTGCTCTTTACTTGTTCAGTGAAGCTCTGTCACCCCAGCAGATTGCATCCATCCATGAGTTAGGCCCAAGCTACAAGGTAAGTTCATACAGTTGGTGATTTTGAAATAATTTTAATTAGCCCTTGTTGCTTATTGTGCTTTGAAGACCCTACCAATAAGGGGGATTTTGCAGACAATTGTTATAAAGTATATTCTTATGCTGTAGACATAAGTTTAGAGTTGGAAAGCCTTATCTATATTAAATTCATAATGTACAGTTAAGAGTACAAACAATTAAAATTACCCTTTAATAGCAGTAGTTATAAAGACTGGGCTTTTATGAATCTTAAGTAGCGGAAGTTATTACTTAAGTCACTAAATAAAAAGCATTGAAATCCTCTTGTTAAAGGAGTGGTAATAAAACTGAATATAATTTCTTTATAAGAGATCAGTAACATTATATTTTATTAGAAAAGTAACTTTTCTGTTCTGATGACAACAAAGATATAAAATGTCTTCTTGATTTTAGAGTCAGTTCAGGTTCCAAAATGAAAGCCAAGTGAGATTGTCTGAGACTGCACAGAGAGTAAGTATGCCTGTCTAATTTTATTTTTTCCATTGTTTAATTGTATATTCATTTAGTACATCCATGGTGTAAAACAACCCAGCATTTATATTTTGAAAAAAAAATGTTAGTGTTTCATATGAGCATTGAAACAGTCGAGGATTTTAATGGAAACAGTCAACATATTGCCGGTAAATAGTTCCTGCTTTTGTAATTTACTTGGTAGTTTATGAAAAAGAATAAATGAAATTTTTCTATTTTTTGTTTCTAAATTGTAGTTACTCTATGATGGGAAGTTGACATCCCTGATTGTCTTCATGTACAACCCCATAGCGTGTGATGGTCAGCTGTGTTTAGAATCTTCACCTAAAGGCAACACCAACCACTTTCAGCACTCACCTCATGCCATGATGTCAGGGGTTTGTACTATAGATTCTCACTCCTAGCTCCTAAGTCTGTGATCAATAAGCCTTTCATGTAGTGTTTAATTATGCAAACAGCTGAGCCCATGTATAAACATGGACAAGTTCTGACTGTAAGACTGTCTTAAATATGTTTTAATATATACTGCAAAGAAGGCTGCTTTCTGTGGTCAAAGTTGCTGCTGTGTAAGCCAAAACAGCATCTCCTGTTAGTAGAAACCACTGGGTTTTAGTCCTGGTAACCTTACCCTTTATGTTTATTGAGAATTTTTTATAATTGATTGGAATCCATTGCTGGTACTCCTTTAAACAATGATTTGGTTTACCCTGTCTACTAGAAAAGAATCCTGCTTTGTTTGTTCATTTGAAAGACCAGTTATATTCAGCAGGATACATTATTCTTAAACTTTTTTATTTTCAGGAGGTGAAATCAGTGATTACACATTCCATCCATAGTACATTACATTCCTTAGGAGGTGTCCAGGTATGAATAGACAAAACACAATTGTCAGTTTTAAGAAAATGTGTCTAAAACTTCTTTTACATGATTGTGGTTGTATTTGATGATCTAGCCTAGTATGAAATATTTCAGAGATGTTGGTGTGAAAAAGAAACAACACATAGGCTGTGAAAAGTTGTTTCAGTTTCATTTATTTGCTCATCAAATGAGAGAGTCCAGCCTTTATTGTCTTCTAGATAGAACATCTGATAACAAATATGGACATTGTGGTTTGATCACAGTCAGGGCTGTCCTGATATGTCAGTTGTTAAATGGAAATTTAAACTTGATGTGACACTATGACAGGTTGCACATGTGTATTGGGAACACCAGGAGAGGATTGGGAGGATGTAATTGGTGTCTAGAGAAGTTGAGCACTGGTTACACTTAATGGTGCAGTAACACAGAAATTACATTACAGACATACAAGTCACAATATCAAGGCAGACTAGATTGCTACAGTCACTCCTCAGTTCTTTCCCTTGAATTAACAAAACTAAACAGGATTTCCAGGCTCCAGCATATACTCTCAAGATTTAGACAGTTGTTTTTACAAGCTAAGGGATAAGTAGAAAATGCTGAAAAATTTTGGATGGTTTGCCAATTAGCTTTCTTGTAACTTCATTATACATACATGTACAAGCTTTTATTGTTTTCAGATACTGTTCCCACTGTTTGGTCAGCTGGATCTACCAGTCGCTCAGGGAGATGGGGACACACCTGTCAAAGACAATTCTACTTGGTAAGATTGGTTATTTTTTTCCATTATGGAATATTATAGTTTTATGATTGCAGAGTGATCTTTATATTTTAATGGTTGCCTGTGTGTTGTGTTTCGTTGTTTATCTAGAGTGAAAAGTTTCTCAGTTTATAATATGAAAGTAACATGCACCTACTAAATAAATTATATATGAAACTTGGAGTAAAAATTTGACTGTCAACAAGCATGGAGTTGTTCAAAATTGTTCTCATACCCCTTTAGAGAGAAAAAGTGTTTTTGTTTGTTTGTGTTGAATAAACTTTTGTGAAAAATGTTGGAAACCAGGGTTTTACAGCATGCTTTAAAAAGATCCATTTATATAGTAAATATATCTGTGAGCATTATAACTGTTATTGTTTGTGAGTTAAAGTTTAAGTAGCATATTAACTTGCATGACATTCACAGATTTAGAGTATGCTCACTGTTGTTTTTATACCCCCACACAATGAAGTTGTAAGGGGGGTATACTGGAATCAGCTTGTCAGTCTGTCTGTCCATCTGTCGGACCGGCGGTTGGGTTTCGCTTGTCCGGGGCATAACTCAAAAAGTATTGGAGATATCACCTTGAAACTTCATAAATGGATAGATCTCATTGAGGAGAAGTGTGATGTTCAACAACCATAACTCTTTTTTCCATAATTTTGAAATAATTGCTCTTCGAAATTTTATATGCTTAATTTTTGTCAGGGGCATAACTCAAAAAGTATTGGAGTTGTCAGCTTGAAACTTCATAGATGAATATATCTCATTGAGCAGAAGTGCAGTGCTAAAGAGCCATAACTGTCTTTTGCATAATTTTAAAGTCATTGCCCTTTGTAATTTTTCATATTTAATTTTTGTCTGGGGCATAACTCAAAAAAGTGTTGGAGATATCAACTAGAAACCTCATAGGTAAATAGATCTCATTGAGGAGAAGTGCAGCGCCAAAGAACCATAACTCTCTTTTGCATAAGTTTAGAGCCGTCTGGTTTTGTTTGTCTGGGGCATTACTCAAAAACTGTTAGAGATATCAACTTCAAACTTCGTAGACTAGTAGATCTCCTTGAGGAGAAGTGCAGAGCCTAAGAACCATAATATTTTTTTCCATAATTCTGTAGTTATTGCCCTTTGTATTTTTCGTATTTAAATTTTGTCGGGGCATAACTAAAAAACTATTGGAGGTATCAGCTTGAAACTTCATAGATGGATAGATCTCTGTGAAGAGAAGTGCAGTGCCTAAGAACCATAACTCTCCTTTGAACAATTTTGGAGTTATTGCCCTCCATACCTAATTTTTGTCCTGGACATAAAGTATCATGTTCCCATATATCAGTACCCTACTGACAAAGCGGCATGTGGGGGGTACTTTCACCAGATTAGTGGCTGTTCTAGTTTTTTCTCACATTATTTTTATGTTGTCGTGTTTCAGTGATGGCCCTGTAGAACTAATATTGTAAGTTATATGTTACCAAATTTTCCCTCAGTTATTATTCTGTCCTTCAGTTTGTCATTATATAGGCTTGTATGGCAAATAGTTGTAAAATAAGTAAGTCTTAATATGAAAATGTTCATGGTCAGTGAGTTTTTTTCTACCAGTTGCAGTGTTTGCTTAAAAAAACTTTGACCTTTTCGTTTCTTTTCCCGCGTACACATTAATGAAGGTGACTTCTAGTTTTTAGTTTACAGCTTGAAGCTGATATCTTTAGGGCCATTCCAGTAATAAGTGTATTGGGGAGGGGACAGCACCCAAAATTTTTAATTGTGGGTCATGGGGTGAACTGGAAATTAAAAATTATGCATGATGGGTGTCCTTAAAAAATCGTAATTATGGGTCATTGGTCTTTGTTAATTACAAAAATGATTGGGGTGGGATCCATAGACCCATATTAATTTAATATTTACATTAATGAGTAAAAAATCAATATCGGTGTTGCATTAGTTTTGCAAGCTTGGCGTTAAAAACTCATGCAGAGATTAGTCATTACCAGTATTCATTAGTTGCCTCCCTTTTGTTCGCAACTACCATGGGGGACAGTCGATAGACGACATCGTGAAATGGCTACATGCAATTGGCTTCAGGTATCTTGAAGCAGAATTTAGAGGTAATACATTCTTCCTATTGAATATATCAGACAAAATAATCAAGCTATGTGGTACTACAGAAGTCCATGGTCTTCGTAACTGTACCTGTGTTTGGACCTGTCAGTTTTTGGACATAACTCGGCATGCAAAAACCACAATCAATTAAAGCAGCCTTCTTTCTTTAAAAAATTAATATGTCCAGTGGGGTATTCACAAAAAAATAAAGACTGGGTATGTGGATATATTGTAAAATTAGTAGTTGGGGGCGATTGGGTTTCAAGAAAATGAATAAAGCTGGGTGATGGGTCTGATAATCTATTTATAAGCACCATCCCCTCCCCGCATACACTTTTTACAGGAATTGCCGTCATCTTTTCGCACAGTTTTGTTTTAGCCAGTTCAGTATTTTATATTTTGCATTGTAAGAAATGATCTTTATGAAACAAAGAATTTTTTTGTTTGCTCAGTTATCTAGGTCTTTTTTTTTGAAGGCATTACCAGGAAGAAACATTTTTCAACATTTTGATATAAAACAAATACACTGTTTAGTTAAAAGCAGTCTTCCAACAACTTAGTTATATATCTGTAGAAAGTCATATTGTAAAAAATTCCATTAGTGTGCCTATGATATCCCAGTTTTTTGTATCACTAGATCAAAGGTCAAGGTCATATTGATAATTAACTGAAAAATGGTTTCTGAAGAATCACTAGAGAATGCTTGAGACTATGGTCCTTAAACTTGCAATGCAGGCTGATAATGACCTATTATGACTGATATCGCTTTTGGAGTCACTTGGTCTAAGTTCAAGGTCAGAGTGACCATTAACAGAAAAATGATTTCCAATCAATAACTAGAGAAGCCTTGGGCATTGGCTTCACAGACTTGCTATGCAAGGTGGTCTGTTCAGGAGATAATTACAGTCTTTGAGGTCACTAGGTTAAATGCCAAGGATCATGAAGGCCATACACCATTTAAAGGAAAACAGATTCTGATTGATAACTGGAGAACGCTTGGGCCTTGCTGCCTCAAAACTTCCTACCTACCCACCCTCCCACATTACTACTGCCTACCTACCTACCCATGCAGTTCCTATACTCATTCGTGTTCTCCAGTAATTGAACTTTGTACACTTTATAACCAAAGTGCCATTGACATAGCATTTGATATCAGAAGCCTCTCTCATCCTCCCATTAATTTACTGACATAAGTCCCTGTCCTTCTACCTCCCTATACTGTTATGGCTGCCTCTAGGGATAAGGCACTAGGGGGCATGTATGTTTTACAAACATCTCTTGTTTTCTTGACTCCCTAAAATCCCTGAGAAATTAGACACTACATGTTACCTGTGTATGTTGCAAGGTTGAAAACAGCCTGTGGTAGAGCTAGCCTAGTTTAACTTTATATGTTTGTATTGTGATACATGTTGGTCAAGAAATATACATGTGTTCTAAATGGTATTTTGTGTAAGATCATTTCCTTGTCAGCTTTGCTTATGGAAAGGTACTTCCTGATGTCTTGAACATCAGGAAAAAAAAGGGGGGCTGAATCCTAAACTGGGTGGAATGCTCTTTCAGGTGTAATAACAGGTTCTGTATAGGTGTTTTTGGATGTCAACTAATTGTAAAATTCTTGCTTTAAACGTTATGATTTGGTGCTTATGCATCCAAGGCAGACCATAATCAGCCATACAATTACATGTAGCTCATGGTCTGTACTTTGTTGTAACTTTTGAGATTGCAAGTTTTCCTTCAATATATTTTAAATGGGTCTATCCAGATTAAATGACGGAAAAGATTTGCTTAGTAAACTAGGTCTTACATTTTCAGGGCAGTATTGGGAAAAAAATTTTTTTTGAACATTTTAATATAAAAGAAAGATAGTGAAAAACAGTGTAAATTTAGCATGGCAAGGGTTAATAATACACTGAGACCCCATGTGTAAAGGTAGAAATTGACTTATTTAGTGATTATTTTGAATCTGAAAAAAAATATCTAATCAGTTCAAAGTTTGCTTCTAAGTGTTTTGAAGTACTGACTATATAAAACTTACATCAGTTTTATGAAGTCTGGGTTTTAAGAATGAAGACAAATATAAACAGCAACATAAAAATGGTACTTTCTGTTTTTCCAGTGCCAATCTTCTAGGGCTATTGTACAATTTGATAGAGAGTTCATATACTATTCATCAACAAATGGTGCAGAATAAAGGATTTCTAGTCATTGGACATCTCCTAGAGAAGGTACACTTATTTTTATGAGTAATTCTAAAATGATGTACACATATATCTCTGTGAATAGATAAACTCTGCAAAATGTATCTCTATAACTTACATCTTCTATAGAAGGTACACACACCTTTATGAGTAACTCTAAAATGATATAATATCTGTTTGAATAAATTCTGAAAAAAAATATGTTTATAGCATACTTTCATAATGAGAGCATGGTTTTCCAGATCATTACATATTTTCAGACAACCAGTCCAGTTCTTGTCAGCTAGAAGTGAGTTTATTTACAGAATTGACAGTTCTGACATCAGGGAACCATTCTGGTCTAAAAGGAAGTATTATAGAATTGTCTTTAATCATGCAATTAATTATATGAATTTTCAGTGACTGATAAACTATCACCATCTTGTTTTATATTTGAACAGTCATCAAGAGATCATGTGACACCAGCAGTGTTAGAGGTATTTCTCAAGTTAACAGACTATCTTGTGAAGTGTCTGTCAGGTGGAACATTGTTGAAACATTTATTTGATCACATTCTCTTCAACCCTGCCATCTGGATTCACTCTAGTATGGAGGTAAGTTGATGTTTGTCATCAACAAATTACTTCAGCTTTTTACCAGGATTGTTTTGAAGACTTACAGATTTTAGGGTGACCCAGACTCTTGTCCAGTGTTAATGTAGTTAATCTAATAATGGCAAAGCATTGATATATCAGAACCAGGTAATTTGTGGTACACATATATGCACAATTTGGCTTTGGCATTTTACCTCACTTAAGATTTCAGAAATTTGATAAGATATTTCATTTTTGGTCATTTGAAATAAAGTAGGCCTTAATGCTTCTAATTAAGTCAGTGCAAAACATAGCTCAGGCCTAATGAAAAAATCTTACGGTATTACATGTATGTAACAGATTCAGGTGAAAAGTTGTATTCTTGATTTATACATTTTTCTACCATTAAGCTTGTTCATTTCATAAAAATCTATTTTTGTTACAGGTCCAGACAAAGTTATATTGTTACCTAGCAACAGATTTTATTAATGATGCTCAGATCTACACCAACATCAGACGTGTGAGTGCTGTGCTCCAGACAATGCATACACTGAAATACTACTATTGGGTGATCAACCCCAAGGACAGGAGTGGTATCACACCAAAAGCTGTGGGTATGTGTTGTTACTACTAATACTATGAATTCCTCAGCTGAAACACTTCTCTAAAGTAGTATCCCAGGTAGTAAATAACACAATTTTGCCTGGCAATGGAAAATCTGGTTTCTAGATTATTAGTAGAGAATAAGATGTTTACGTAAAAAGTGACTCATAAGCATATAAGAGTGACCCTTTACATATATATGCACTGAAATAAAAAAAAAAAAAAAGGTCTGTTAATGTAAACATATTAAATTGCCAACTGAAAAAAATTTTCATTTACAGATGGTCCTAGACCAGATTATGATGAGATTATAAAACTGAGGTCTTTCATGTTGCTGTACATCAAACAACTGCTACTCAAAGGTCAGGGAGTGCAGGAAGACGAGCTGCAGAGCATGCTAAATTACCTGTGTACATTACATGAGGTGAGTGCTCTCAATTATATGTGTATATATCAATGAATTTTGAATCCTACATATTTGTGATATTTTAATGATAATTATAAAAGTGAAACAACATTACTCACTCAGTTCTTTGGGTTTTTTTTTTGTCTTGTCTGTCTTAATCAGATGCTAAGTCAGCCTCTTGAGTTCTAAGTCTTGTGCTCAGACTTTTATTACATCTGTCTGTTTAGGATGACAACTTGGTGGATGTTCTGGAGTTGCTAGTCACCTTAATGTCTGAACACCCCCAGTCCATGGTGCCAGCTTTTGACAAAAAACAAGGAGTAAGGTACATAGTCTTTTCAATTTAACTTTCATTATGTTTGATCATTAACTTGAAACAAAGATCATAGTGACACTACTTGTACATGTATACAGTATCTACATGTACAGTTGAGTCTACTAGGTAAACACCATATGACCATGAAAATACAGATTTTGGACCAACATACAGGGTGTTTCAAAATATCTATTATCGTTTTGCTGTTAGAAATCTTTTGAAATATGGAAAGTACCACAAAATGGACATCAGTAAAAGATAGGCAGTAAAATAAAGTTTTATTTGATTTATAACATCAAAAGGTTTATCTAAAATGATCATCGCCAAGCACCTCTTAGAAAATGTTCAAATTTACAACAGGTGTTCGAGATGACGTCCTTTCTGTTTCAAAATGATGTCTAAATGTTTCTTGAAGTTATTGATGATGGATGAGCATGTTTCTGTGGAAATGTTTCTAATTCCATGCCTGATTGCTGCTTTAAACTCTTCTGTTGATGATGGTGAAGGGCTTTACACTCTGTCCTTGAAATATCCCCCCCGAAAAAAATCCAGCCGGCTTAAGTCAGGAGAGTGAGGGGGCACATATTGGCTGTCCTGTAAGACATAAAGTTTGTGCCAAATGTTTTTTCAAGCCATGAAATGACTGTCTGAAGTGTGTGTCATAGCACCATCATGGTGGAACCATAGACTCTTGAAATTGACACCTCTTCTTTTTAATCCAGGCACAAATCTCTTCTTTAAAATGTCCAGGTAGTGAGCACCATTAATTGTCTCTACATCACCATTTTTGTCTCTGAAAAAAAAAACCCTAAAAAAAACAATAACGCTTGACTAACTCAAAGCTGCCCAGACAGTTACCTTCTCTGAATGTAAAGATCTTTGCATCAATCTAATAACTGTAACTGGTGAAAAATTTTTATAATATAACTTAACAACTTATGTGCACTTTTCTATATGCAACGCCATCTTGAAAAATATTTGTTTTAATGATGTCATTTATGACGTCCACTTATTCCCGTATTTTTGGAATCACCTAAAATTTCAATATGTCTTCTTTAGAATGATGTATAAATTTGCTGGACAATTTCCTACCTATACATTTAACATTATTGTGTAATGGTAACAGATATTATGAAACACCCTGTATATATTTCTAAAGATTAGCAAGATTAATACAAATAAACAGTTTCTTGCAACAATACTAATAAGTTAACTTCCTCTAAATTTGTCCATTTCCTCTGTAGAAAAGTTGAATGATCTTACTATCTAGAAAATAGATTTTTTTCAATGCCTCTCAGAGTATAATAAAATATTATATCTCTTATTTCAGGACTGTGTTCAAGCTTCTAGCTTCTCCAAATGAGGACATTAGGATAAAGGCAATGAAGTTGTTTGGATTCTGGCTCAGTAGAAGTACACCAAAGTATGTCATTTACCTGAAATTTACCTATATATTTAAAAAATGAAAGTCCTGTTTAAAGTTTTGTTTTTTTTCATTTATGCCCCCCTTGCATGGTACTTATGAAGTGTAAAGTGTGTGTGTTAGGGGGGTATTCTTTTGAAAATTCAGTTTTTATTTGCCAATCCTATTATAGGAACACCTGTAGTTAGCGGATGGGTGGCTGGGCAGCTTCCACAGGTTTTCCATTTGCTGAGTCGAAGAATTTTCATTAGATCTTCATTAAACTTGATGATAATGTTTGTGGGCATAAAATCTTGGCAAGCTTGGAAAACCACTTAAATTCAACCGGATGTTCTAGAGTTATATCTTTTGAATTTTCTAAAATCAGGCAAATTAACCTTGTCTGCTTTCAAAGTTGAAGAGTTTTCATCAAAACTTGAAATATTTACTTTTCTGAGCTGCAATTTGATGCCATAACCATAGGATGGGTATATTTTCTGATTGTTAGTGCTTTTGTTAAATTTTCTTTAAAAAAATCGTCTGCCTGTCAGAACAATAAGAGTTTGTTGCTTATCAAAATGATTTTGCAGGAATGTATACATATATAATCATACCTTTTATTCAGCAGCCTTTATTGTTGAAGCAAAACATTCCTTTTTCCTGGCTGAGAAAGAAATGTATTTGGTTAAGAAACCTTTTATTTCTACATTACCAGTAAATCAGAGTTAGTGTTATATTTCTGGATTTGGTTTTCACTTCACTTACCAAATGAACTGAAAAAAATATCTCATTGTTTTTACAGAAGAAAGCAAGACTCCCTGTCCCAGCACAACTTGTTTTCTCTGCTTGGAGAGAGATTACTTCTGAATGACCAACATATCACTATGTCAACATACAATGTGCTCTTCGAGGTAAACTAGATTGCCGTAGAGTGAAAATACATCCTGAAAAAGATATAATATACAGAAATATTCAGCAGTAAAAAAGCTGGAAATGTTTGTTGTCTAGAGATGAAAATTTGTTTGAGTGACAAATACCAGAAGTGCAATATGTATTACCATGCAGGTTAAAAGTGTCCGAAATTATATACGCTTTGTCCTGAAATGTTTATGAGAACAAGTCTATTCTTCATGAGTTAAATGAGGGTCTGTTTTGGGCCTTATGCCCTAACAGAGAAAAACAATTCAGTAGCTGTAACTTGAGAATTCTGTGATGTTTTGGGAAGATAGATGGTGATCAGGTGAACTGTACTGTGTATTTCAGATGTTGACAGAAAGAATGAACCTTGAATCTCACAAACCAAAACATGAAGAACCAGAGGGACATTTCAGAATTGAAAACTCTGGTATGTTAACTAAATCTTTTAAACTGTGGTAACCCTTCATAATTTCTGCATTGCATACTTTCTTTTTTCTATAATGGTAAATATTGATGCAAAACTTTCAAAAAATAAGACAGATAATATTGTGTGACATAAACTTTGTTAAAGACACTGAAAATGGTTTTAGAAAATTAGGAGTTTTGAGCAGTCACTAGACGACTGCTTATTTTGAGATGATCATACATTTGTGTAGTAGTTTGGTGCTAGAACTGTCCAAACTTCACATGTAAGTCTGACATAATGTTATTTGTATCCAGTTTTATTTAAACTATGTTTTATCATTCAGTGTAATAGAGGAGTTTTGCTTTGTTTCCATAGCTTTACTGAAAGTTGTGGCCACCATGATAAGACAATCCAAACCAAGTCCAGAGATTCTAGATGTGAAGAGAGTGTTCTTGTCTGACCTTACCATTCTGTGTAAAAACAACAAGGAAAACAGGAGGTATGTCTTGAATTTTGTATATTCATATAATGTATGTTTCAAAATTCAACATTACAACATCATGCATTGAATACTGTCAAATATTATACCATTTTCATTGATGTGATAATGCATTCTTTTTCAAGTTACAACATCAAAGTGACTGCAAGAATTGAATTGCAAGAAAATATGTAAAGACACTTTATAAGTGTTTTATTCTTTGAAGGTCATGAAAGAAATGAATTTATTCCAAGAAATATTTTGCAAATGACCCTTCAAATGCTCTTAAACTGTAAATATTAATAAAGATTTATGACTTTTTTGCATACAAGGTAAGTTTTACTGGCATTTAAACGAGATATACCGATTTTACACTCCCACATACATGAGATGCGGTAATCCTACTGGTATTCATTCTAACATAAATGCACTACCATGATGAACAGTGAAATCTTGTTTATGTTAAACATCTGTTACATCAGATTGGTGCTCTTTGCCACCTACATGCAATTACTCTCAGACAAGATACCCAATGCTTACATAAGATATTTATTGGTTTAAGGTCAGAGCCACAACAAAACAATATTAAATGGTTATATTTTTAGTATTTACTCTACCATGCTTCTGCTATGTTAAGAATGTTAATTAAAAAAGCTTACTTAGTAATTTTTTTCCCCAGAACTGTTCTACAGATGTCAGTTTGGCAGGATTGGCTGTTCTCGATGGCATATGTGTACCCGCAAAATCAAGAGCAGCATAAGATCACAGAGATGGTTATGGCATTATTCAGGATGCTTCTACACCATGCCATCAAGTTTGAGTATGGAGGTTGGAGAGTTTGGATTGATACACTTGCTATATTGCATTCCAAGGTACATAGAATCAGGGCTTTAATTTACAGGGAATGGACACTCCTTATCTATCGAATGAATAACCAAAATATGATGTCGCGAGTTCACCTGTATATCCTGTAACGGAAAATCGATCGATAATGAGTTATCTATCGTTAGTTAGCGGTAAATTGGTATGCAACGCTCGCACCTAGTTTACAAAAACATCCGTATTTTTGTCAATAATTATCTGATTTTCAAAATTTAAAATTTGTAAGAAAGAAGAAACATTGATTTTTTATGACATCTATTTTTTATTTCAACAACGGAAGTGTTTGTTCCAAGCCGACGAGTAAAAAACGACAACCCAATACTTTTTACGTCTTTTTTTTGTAATTATCTATCGTTAGTTAGCGGTAAATTGGCATGCAATACATGCATGTAGTTTACAAAAACATCCGTATTGTTGTCAAAAATGGGCTGATTTTCAAAATTCTAAATTTGTAAGAAAGAAGAAACATTGACCTCTTATAATATCTATTTTTTATTTGTTCCAAGCCAAAGAAAGACGACAACTCAATAACTTTTTCTTTTGGTAAAAATCTTGTCTCGATTTGATGAAAAAAGTGTTCACGTGTCTACAAAAATTGTTTATAACTTCGTCAATATATGGTATAATTTACTGAAAAAAATATGTCTGGAAATTGTAGACTCAGATTATTTCAAATTATTCAGATTATCTTTACTTGTTTCACAGGTTGAGGCTTTCATTTACAAATTGTAACAAGTATAAATGTAAACTTTTGCATGATAGTTATGTCACAACATCCTGACACTCAAAATTATGACAAAGCGATTAATTAATAAATTAATTAAAAAAAGCTCTGCCCACTGAGCCAAAAGCACGATCACAATGCTACCCATTGTCCACAAATTTAATGAACCAGCACTTAATTCAAAAAAAAAATGAAGAATGCAACAAACAACACCAAATTTCAGTGCAAGTAATTTTAAAGAACACTGATCAACCGTGTGTTTAAAATAGCACAATATTAAACCGCCAATTTTGAAGTTAATATTCAGAGGAGGTCGGAAACCTTAGATTCAAATGTCAATCTCATCCAAGTAGAGTACGATGCAATTCATGTTAAGTGTTTTAATCGAGTGTGTTTGCACTGATACCACCCGAAATTCGTTAAGGTGTTGATCACCGAATAACACTTTTTTCGACAAAATTGCTGTAATTTACGTTGCTTTATTTCATTAACAAATACAGATATAGCAATAAAATGCATAGTAATGCTCAATCCTATGTCCACTGATTAACTTCCATCTTATGTCAACTCATTTCATAACTCCATTTTTGTCTAATACCCCCCGAAAGTTGACAAGAAAACACGATTTTGTACATACTTTCCGCCATTTTGGAAAACAACGATTACATTTTTAATTTTGATTTCATTGTTATTCAAGTAAAAGCTGCTTCGAAAAATAACAAACAAGATAGTCAAAATATTTATTTCACAATATTTAATTTACAATTCGTTCTGAAATTTCTTAATGTAAGTTCTTTTCAACATTTGAGTATATAATCGTGAAAGCAGCAACATGTACCATCCGCCATTGAGGTGTTTTATTGAGATCCGGCCGCGCATGCGCGCGACACCATATTATCGCAATTTTGGAGTGTCCATTCCCTGTAAATTAAAGCCCTGATAGAATACTTGTTTACAGGTGTCAAGTGGTAACTGTGTGCAATTTGTAGAATCAAAGATACCTGACCTTAAGTTGTGTCACAAAGCAAGACATAAATCAATAATAATGGGAAATGGGCCTCAGTTCAGTAATTAAGCTTGAACTTACAAGATAAAACATAAATTGGCCTGTATTTATTGGTTTAACAGTGAAGTTCTTTCTTTCTTTATTTGGTATCATTTAGTGTTATGGATTACTAATGAGAGCAATGCTGTGTCAGAAGGTATGTGTATACTGATAGATTTTGTTATGTTTAGGTGGCATATGAGGACTTCAAAAGACACATGGCCAAGATGTACAGACAGTATGACAGACAGCGTGTAGATGACTATGCAGATCATGAAGAGAGAAACAAACAACCAATCAGCACCATTTCTGGTGTTTCTGATGCCGAGCTGAACAAACCATTACCAAAATCTACTGTAAAGGTTACAGAAATAGAAGATTCTGAGGTAGCTGGTGCTGAAAAACCATTGGACAATGAAAGTGAGGCTAGTGCAAAATCTAGCCAATCAAATGCAAGTAAGACTGTAAATGGTGAAATGGAGGTAGGGCAAGGAGCTTCAGATAGTAAGAAACAAGGTGATACTGTTGGTGCAGAATTCCAGCGGGATAAACAGAAAATGCCAACTAGGACAGACTCAACAAGAAGTGGACACAGAATGTTCAGCTCAGGGCCCAGGGCTCCTCCATTTAGGATACCAGAGTTCAGATGGTCTTATTTACATCAGCAGTTGCTGAAAGACCTCCTATTTTCTATTGAAACAGATGTTCAAGTCTGGAAAAGGTGGGCATATGTATTTATGTTAAGGTCAGAGGCATTCAAAACATTTATGAGCAAACAACAGGAAAATGTATTTTTAGGCAGTGTAAACACCAATGAAACTAGCAGATATGGTGATAAATTGAAACTTGTGAAATTTATACATTGTTTTATTTTGATACAAATGTGTGCATCTATTGGCCTCACAAAGATTACCAAATATAAAGAGCCATATTGCTGTGTTTGTGGTTTTTAGAAATAAGTCATATCACCTTTGAAAATAGCAGACAGATTCTTTTGAACTTACATAATAAAAGGTATGTCTTTCATGTTCTTCAGATGCATGTCAATGAGTTTTAAGATACCTGTTCCAAACTACTCTTCCCTAGAATAATTATTAAAATTATTAACGGTACTTGCATTTCAGCCATACAACGAAGACTGTGATAGATTTTGTGAACTCAAGTGAGAACAGCATCTATGTAGTGAATGTAACACACATGATCTCCCAGCTAGCAGACAATCTGATCACATCTTGTGGAGGTCTTCTCCCTCTTCTGGCAGCAGCAACTTCCTCTAATGTAAGTTTGGAGTGAAGACTTCTATTGAGTAACTTTAGAACCTATTTGTTTATGACTTTAGGTGTTGTAACTTAATGTCAGTTATGCTAAATGATTGGTTTGTAGAAAAGGATATTATTATCAGTGCTTTTAATTTGTTGTTATGCAAAAATTTTTCAGGTTTTTAAAAAAAAAATCAACTTTTTTATTTCTTGATTTTCTCACTAATGTCTGTTCTTTTTTAATTTACTCGAAAATTTTTGGTTTAAAAAAATGTTAAATTCTGATTGAAAAAATGCAAATGTGAAAGTAAAGTAAATTTAAGTTTCATAATGCATTGTTTACAGTGTTACAGTATTCTAGCTTCAGATTGACATCATAATGCAACTGGTCAGAATGGGTTAAAGAGTAAATTGTACTCTGGGCTTTTCTATGTACAAATGCATTTGTAAAAGTTCTTATGGTAAGTTTAATGATCTGAGTTTTTTGTTTGTGTCATTCTAGGGAGAAGTGGAGATTTTGGAGCCTACCCAAGGTCTCAGCATAGAACAAGCTGTGTCAATCTTGTTGCGTATAATGAACTTAACAGATATACTGGTGTTTGCAAGTGCTACAAACTTTGTAGAACTGGAGCAAGAGAAGAACATGCCAGCAGGGGGAATACTGAGGCAGTGCCTTAGACTAGGTAATTTTGACCTTTACCTCAAGGTCAAAAAATAATACTTTAAGGTCAAGGTCATTATTGTAAATTGTCAAAAATGTTTTGTTGATGTGAATTCTGAAATGGTACACTCTGCCAGAATTAAACGTCAATATGTAGTGGTTTGTTGCATCTTGTTACCTGCTTATGATAAGTTTTCTTAGGGACAATAATTAAAGATGTGTAATAACAATTAAAGCTGCCAGAATGACTGCTAAGGTCAATCAGGGATGTCAGCTCATAAGCCTTCCTGTTACAGCAGCCTGCACTGTCATATAGCTTCCAATCAATAATTCAAAAACAACTGCACATATGAGCTTGAAAAGTTACATGATAGTTAGGCATGATAAGCCTTTGGGTCAAGATAAGCCTCTGGGTCAGGATCAGCCTCTGGGTCAAGGGACATGATCAAAAAGCAACTAAACCAAGGACTCTCAGATTTTACAGGATGATTGTGCATAATGGGTTCTTGGACCCATTGAGTCAAATGTCAAGCTTACAAGGCCTGTCCTTTGAAAATAGTTTCTGATTAGCAATTTGAGAAAACTGTATATCTACATGTACATCCCCAAGGGTACAAATTAACTTTTCAAGGCCAAGAGCAAGCTGGGCTCATATCATGTGAACTCACCAAACCCAGCTAAAACTACATGTATATGAACCAAACTTTAAATGTGGAATTTCAAGCATATAGGCATGCCTCCCATTTCAGAATGTTTTTATACAAGTAGTTCCTTTATTCAATGTTTCAGTTTAAGATTATTTCATGATTTAGGATGATTAAAGTTTTTCTCCCCTAAAAGTATACTAAGGCTTTACTTTAAAGGCAGTGCCTTTGGTGAAGCTTTGTTTGATTCAAACTTCAGGTTAAGGTCAGGTCTAAATTGTTAAAGCAACAGGATTTGATGCAATATTCCAAATGGATCTACATGTTACAATGAACAGATTGTTTGCAGAACTTCATAACAATATATTTGGCTATACCTCTGCAATTGGTTTGCACATGTTACTAACAACCTGACTACATTATACCAATCTTGTTATATCATATAATCTTTATTAATATTAAAATTCAGTATGCACAGCAGCCGTACGTAACTGCCTGGAGGTACGTCATAGACAGGTACCACCTACACCACCCACACCAACATCTACTGCCCATCCCCTGGCATCAGCACATTATAAGGATGCTTCAGGTCAGAACGGCACCACAGATCCCATACAGGCCCTGATTGAAGGATCACATCCAACCAGGAAGGTCTGTCTTCTGTATAGAAATCATTGATGAAAACTTCATGAAAAAAGAAGCTTTTGTTAAGCATACATGTATGTATGTAATGTGACAAAATCAGCCATATGGTGAATTTGACGTCATCAAGATAATGACATCAGAGTTGACATCATTAACTGATTTAACAGTTTAGGCAAACACACAATTTTTTCTTCCTTCTTTAAATTACTATAAAGAGTTGTCTTTGAAAAATGTGTGTCTTCGAAGGTTATTGAAACATGGGTATGGATCACACAATAACCTTGCAACTATATCACATGTTGCATAATACGTGGTATGATATCCAAGTCATCCATGATGTGAAAATGGTTAATAAAAATGTTATACATACATTGTTATTTCCAGTATTACTGTACGTTCTTGTTGTCAGAGTGCGATAAAAAGTATACAAAAGTTATTTCAAAGCAGTCTTTTATCTGAAAGTAAAAAAACCTGAGAATATAAAATTTGACCACATTGTTGATAATATCATGATACAGCCCATATGGTTTAAGCAGATAATTTCATTGTGTAGGTAAATCAATAGGTTTAAGTTTCATTGTGTAGGTGACTATATGTAATGAAAATGTAATAGATGAAGTGGGACCTACATGTCGATCGTCTATTATTTATTTTGATAATGGTTAGTACTTAGATATAAAAAAGGGGTTTATTGTTTACAACATTCAGTATGTGTTCAAAAAATGATATCTTGTTATTTGATTTCAGTGATATAGAGATAGTCCAGGTAATATCCTGGGAAAAAATTTCCGTTAATGTAATAGATGCAAAAGATTTAGCATGTTGCTGTTTTTCGAAAAAGTAAAGATAGTCATTTAACTGATTCATTGTGATTTAATTTACATGTGTATGTCTGTTATATATGCGTACATGTCTTTTAAACAAACAGCTTGTGGTAGTAATGGTATGTGCTATTATTGTTCTTTCAGAATATTGTTGAAAACCTGAATGAGCAATTATCACCTATCAAAGATTATGACAAGCTTCTACAAGACATGGATATCAACAGACTGAGAGCTGTTGTGTACAGGGATGTGGTAAGATGATATGGTCTTCAAACAAAATATGTACTTTACTATAGAGTGATGTGAGACTGCGTCTTTTTATGCCCCTCATCAAAGATGAGGAGGGCTTATAGTTTTGTAAATGTTGATCAATCGGTACACACTTTGGTTTCCAATCAATATTTAGAGAACCCTTGAACCCACCTTCCTCAGACTTGATATGTGCGTTGGTCATGACTAGTAGATGACCCCTACAGTTTTTTCAGGTCACCAGGTCAAAGGTCAAGGTCAGTGACCTTGAATAGCCAAACGGTTTCCGATCAATAAGTAAAGAGCCCTTGGTCCCAAGTTGTTCAAACTTAGTATGTAGGTTGATCATGAGCAGTAGATGACCCGTGTAGTTTTTCAGTTCACCAGGTCAAATGTCAAGGTCACAGTGACATTGAAGAGGAAAACAGTTTCCGATCAATAACTTTAGAACCCTTGGTCCCAGTTTGTTCAAAGTTAGTATGTAGTTTGGTCATGACTAATAGATGACCCCTGTAATTTTTTAAATCAACGGGTCAAAGGTCAAGGTCATAGTAACCTTGAATAGCATAACAGCTTCTGCTGAATATCTAGGGAATCCTTGGGCCCAGGTTCGTCCGACTTAGTATGTAGGTTTGTCATGATCAGTAGATGACAACTATTGTTTTGCAGGTCATTGGTTTCCGATCAATAACTATAGGACACTTTGTCCCAGCTCCTCTAAACTTCATGGCTGCCTCTAGGGATAAGGCGCTGTGGGGTGGGGGGAGCATATATGTTTTACAAACATTGCATGTCTGTTGAGAATTTATGAGAGAATATCGAATCCCCCATTAAGTAGTCACAAAATCTATACAATCATTATATTCTTTTTCAGCCATCAATTACAGGAACTGTCACATTCTTTATCAGCCTGTCATAACAGTAACAGTCATTATTCTTCATCAGCCTGTCTTAACATTGACTGTTACATTCTTCATCAGCCTGCCTTAACAGTGACTGTCACATTCTTCATCAGCCTGCCATGACAGTGATTATCACATTATTCCTCTGCCTTCCATAGAAGTAACTGTAACATTTTCCTTCAGCCTGCCATGACAGTGATTATCACATTCTTTCTTTGCCGGTTTTTTGGACATCACAACTGGGTAAAAACGAAAACCAAAAAACATGTGTTTCTGACGTCATACATGGTACTTTATTCAACATAGTGTAACAACAATCAGGCGAATGACGAATCATCTTGTTGCAAACATCAGTTACGTCAATCAGGCACTAATTATTACCCCGGGCAATGACAAGATGTTACTGACAATAAACACTAATGCGTGTAAGAAAGAGCTGACTTTCGTCACATAATCAACCAATTATCGATCTCGCGTTTCAAGGTTTTGACTTGGTATATTCAAACTTGGACTTAATTGTGTATTCAACGAATTTTATGGATTTTTTTTTCTTTCAAGACAAAATGTTGATTTATCGGGAGATTTGGATGCTTCGCCGGGGCAGCGGGGTAAGGGTCTAAATATTGGGAAAACCCGGCGAGTAACGGGAGAACGACATGTATGAGAGTGACTGTCTCTATATTGGCTTTTCATTACAGTGACTGTCTCTATACTAGCATGCCATTACAGTGACTGTCTTAATATAAGCCTGTCAATAGAGTGACTGTTTCTTTACAAGCCTGCAATTACATTGATGGTCTCTATATCAGCCTGCCATCAGTGTCTATATTAGCCTTCCATTAGAGTGACTCTCTATATATTTGCCTGCCATTACAGTATCTGTCTCTGTATCAGCCTGCTATTAGTGACTGTCTCTTTATCAACCTGCCATTAGGGTGACTATCTCTATATTAGCTTCCATTAGAGTAATTGTCTGTATACTAGCCTGCCATTACAGTGTCTGTCTCTGTGTCAGCCTGCTATTAGTGACTGTCTCTTTATCAACCTGCCATTAGGGTGACTGTCTCTGTATTAGCTTCCATTAGAGTGACTGTCTGTATACTAGCCTGCCATTACAGTGACTGTCTCTATATCAGCTTGCTATTACAATGACTGTCTCTATATTAGCCTGACATAAGTTACTGTCTTTATATCAGCCTGCCATCAGAGTGACAGTCTCTGTATAAGCCATCTATTAGAGTGACTTTCTGTATATTAGCCTGTCATTAGAGTGACTGTCTCTTTATTAGCCTGCCATTAGAATGACTAAAGCATTCTTTTTTTAGCCTGCCATTAGAATTTCTGTATCTTTATCAGAATGCTGTTCTATAACATTCTGTATTAGGCTGCTTTTAGAATAACTGTAACATTCACTATCAACCCAGTCCTGTCACTGTTTGTGTCATTAAAGGCCTTTCTTAGTTTTCCAGATTAAAATTTTAGGTTACCAGTGACTGTGTTTGATTGTCACTCATTGTGATCTTCTTTCTACTAGTATTTGAGAGTGAATGCACAGCATTTGGATAAAGCATTGTCTTATTTGAAATGAATTCCAGATACATGATATTGTGAATGTTCATTTATTGTATTATTTCATATATTGTTACAGTATTTTTAGCCCTTGAGTTGTTTAATCAATGAAATGATGACAATTAAGCATTTAATGCTTGATCTGATTACTCTACAGGAAGAGACAAAACAAGCCCAGTTTCTTGCCCTTGCTATAGTATACTTTACCTCAGTACTGATGGTATCCAAGTACCGGGACATCCTCGAGCCACCAAGTCCAGCACAGACTCCGAGTCAGATGCAGCGACGCAGCTCAAACAACACTCCTTCAGGTAGGTTTAACATATATTAACCTACATCAAAAGCAATATTATACCACATATGTCTCGGTATACAAATTATTCTGTCATCACAAGTTAATATGGCCTCTTTTATGATTTTTAAGTTCCTTTTAATGCTATTTTTTATTGTCTGCCTGACCAACCTATCTGTAAAGGAGGGGGACATCTTTTAGGGGATAGGGTAAAGTAAGCCAACTAAGTTTGATTGTTTGACAGTAGGTCTTGCAATGTTTTTACAGAAAGGTGTTATGGCAGAAACCAGCTAAATATTAAAGGTCACAGCTATGGTTATCATTACTTTTGGAATAGTGTCATGTGTAAATTGTAAAATTTAGATTGTGAATAGAAACAGTATTGTAATGTTACGCATTTAACTTGGATACTGGTAAAAGAAAAAAAAGCTGAAATTTCCCTACTTTGCATCATGTTATGTACTTGTCTTAATGTGTAAGATTGATAGCCAAGCGAACATTTTTATAATTGTTAATAAAGTCTACATTGAAAACATTTTTTGTTGTAAATGTTACTTTTGTGCATGTTCATGCAGATACTATATACTATATTATATATAATATAAAAAGCTGGTTAAAATTTTCTTGCACTAATATCTCTTGTCTCTTATTTACTGGTGTAGAAATCAGAAGACAAAGTCTTATGAAAGCTTTTCTAATCAGATAACACTATTTTGAACTATCTATAGAAATGCATTACAAACTTTCAGTAAAATTTGAGTGAAAATGTCAGTAGCCTTTCAAATGTGAAAGTAAATAAAGTACGAAAAAAGTATTTTGCAGTATCAGGTGGCAAGAACTAGCATGTTGAAGATTTTTTTGTTTGAAGTTCAAGATTTATATCTACTTGGTTCTGTTTAACAAATTTGGTTATGGCATGCAGGCTTTCATAATTTCATATCCATTCAGCTGCTAAGTACTGGAATAACCTACGTCCAACCATGTCTTTGCTAGTGGATGGAACCACAATAGAAAATATCAAACTAAAAGAAGAACTTGCTGGTAAAAGTGCAGAAAGGACAGTTGAACAGACAAAAAAAGTGGGGAAAACAGAACAGTCAGAAAATTCAGATGCTTCTAAATCATCCGTTTCTACTGTAGAACTGTCTGTTAAGGAAAAGGATATCTCTGTATATTTAGAGAATGAAAAAGGACAAAATTCACCTTCCAAGGAGAGTAAGCAAGGGAGGAAAGCAAGTGTTGATTCAGCTAAAGATGAACCAAATAAACCCGATTCTCAGGAAATTGATCAGGAGAGTGAACAATCACAGAAAACTGCTTCTGAAGATGATCATGAGTCTGTAGAGACCCAGTCTGAGGAGAATGGTTCTAGTTGTGACCAGTCACTGGAAAACCAGTCTGAAAATAATGAGCATTCAGAAGAAAACCAGCCCAGAAATGAGAATCTGATTGAAAACCAGTCAGATGGTGGAAGTAATAATGAGATTGAAGAAGCTTGTGATGAAATCAAAGGTTAATGAATATTGTAATGGTGGCACCCATTCCCTACTGTTTTTTAGAAGTGAAGAGTGCACCCTTATTTTAGTCATGGACACTTTGCCTTTGTATACTACCTTTCTATCACATTTGCATGGGTATATTAAAATAAAGGTCTTCTTGAAAAGACTTAAAGGTTAAGTTATTATTTACTCTAAAAATAAATCAGAAAATATTCCAGATATTTTGTATACAGCCTGTTCTGATGGAGTTTTTGTGAGAAATAAGACTAAGGATTTAAACATTTTTTCATTTGATAAAAACTTAAGAAAGAGAGTTTATTTAAGCCTGTGTGTGATGTCTTGTTGATATAAGTTCTTAAAAACAGTGAAGAAAATAGGATTAGTATAATTTAGTTAAGTTACTTTTTGTGAGATTTACATTGAATTTACAGTTTGGTTGTTTAAGTTCATTTTGTCAGTTTTGTTGGTTTTATTTATTTATTTATTTTTTTGGACTTGTGTAGTGCATGTTTATAAATGTTAGAAGATATTTGTTTATGTCAGTACATGCCTTTTTTATACCTACTTTTAAAATTATTGTAGTAATGTATTCCATTTTTGTGTCGCCTGCTACAAAGTAGCCGCGACATATAGGGATCACTTCTCCATTGTCTATCCATCCGTCTGTCACAAAACTTGTCCAGACTACTCCTCAGAAACTACTGGTGCAATTTCATCCAAACTTTACAGGAATAATCAGTACCAAGTCTTGTTGTACACTTCATCCGCATTTTCCAGTCCAATGATTTTTGTCAGAGTTATGGCCCTTTAATGACTTTTATTTTTAAAGTTTGTGCGGACTACATGTACTTCTCTTATACTGCTAATGTAATTTGAATGAAATATTAAAGGATTGAACAGTACCTCAAGTACTTGCGCATTTTTAACGGGTTTTTCGGTTGAATGATTTTTGACTGAGTTATGGCCCTTGAATAAAAAAGAAGCGTTTTAGCCAACGAACTGTCCAATCACTTCTCAATACAACTGCTCAATTGGCTATCATCAGGCGTCACATGTGATCACTGATCGCCCTTGTTTATAGGTTTTTTCTCCATTGTTAGCATTTATTAAGTGTTAAGAGGTTGCTCTGTTTTGAAGTTACTAACTTATTTATTGTCAAAGTTGTGCTTATTTTCTTAGAAGTATTTTAATTTCAGTGAAAATCTTAATGGATAGGCATGTTTAGTAAAGTCTTTTTTCACTTCCTTGGAATGTTGTTTTTTTTTTTAATCAGTTATTTAGTCTTTTACCCAAAACAATCTGTCAAACCCTGTTTTATTGATTCACACGTCATTTTTCTACAGTCTAAGTCAGTACTTTCATACATTTTTTGCCTTGAAGAATTTGTATGCACCAAGGAATTTTTATATTAGAAAACCATCATTTCATTGGTATGATGTTCCTTTGTCAAAGTTAATAGCATGTCTATTTAATTTACATTTACCTTTGAATGTTGGCGCTGATGTTTTTAGATAATAACTATGCATATAAATACAAAGTAGGCAGTTCCTAAGTCCTCTAGATTGAGTTATGTTGTCTTTTTTTTATCTTGACAGTGACATGTTTTATTTTACTTTATTAGAAAACCAGTCAGAGGATGAAGAATCTGAGAGACAGTCTGTGGATAGTCGAGCACAAGATGATGCTGATAGCAGTGTGGACGAATCACAGACCAAGCTTAAAATACCAGTAGATGTTCATGTCAATATGGACACTTCTATGGGTAAGTGTCTTTTGCTGCAGGGGAATAAGTAAAAGCATTCTTATCATGAGAAGCTAGATATTCATTCACATAGAGTAATTCTGAAAGCTTATGTATACTTGTTACCTTGTCATAACTGTAAGATGTAAAATCTGAGATATGAATAGATTCTTGTGCTAGGTTATATTTTAGGCTACATATAAGTGATAATTTCATTATTTTTGATGGCAATCAATTCTAGCTGAGGGAAGGATTCTAGAACACGTAGTTTTCTGGAAATTTGGTTTGCTGTTCTGCCACAGATTACTCAGGATTGGTGTTAAAAGAAGGGTTGATAAAATGAAAATGCTGTGAAAATGATAGATTATTTTGTGTTTCTTTGCAGAGTCGGGAGCAACAACAGAAGACTCTGAGGCAGCCTCACCAACCAGGCCAGTTACAGAGGGAGGAGGAGAAAATGAGGGGGCCAAGGGGTCAGGTGATGGGGAAGAACAGGTAGATGAAGAAGATGACCAGGAAGACAAGGAGGAAGAAGATGGTAAAAAAGAAGAATCTGAAGGTTTGTTAACATTAAAAAATTTCTTTCTTGCCTGATATTTTATTTGCAGAATAAATACTTTCCATTGAAAGACAGGGACATACTATGGGAACATCAGATTCATTAGATTTTGCTCCATTTTGCTGATAATGTTTAAGCATAAAATTTCTGCCTAATTGAATTGCTAGTCAAATCCTGCTAGAAGTTCTAGAGTTATACTCAGCCAAGATCTGTAATCTGTCAGATCCCTCCTGGCACAGTAGACTTACGGCTCTTGAATGTTAAAAAGTAATGGCGATTAAACATTGTTCTCTAAGTGAGAGAGTTATCATCAGAACTTTAAATATTGACATTTCCAAAATGATCTTTATGCAGGGTTAAATAAGTTTAAACTCAAACCATTTGTACACTAGCTTCCAGTACAATGGGTTGCCACAATCATAGGATGGGCATTTTGCAAAAGTCAGTTTGGTCCTGTTATTGTTGTTTTGATTATTGTATCAGTCTTTTCTTGTTCAGCCAGTTTTCAGACTTTTTCCTGTGACTTTCAGAGCATGGAGGATAAAAATTTTCAGCTTCTTTTTAGATGACATAAAAGAGAATAATTTTATTCCTCCTTAGGAAATGGTGGAAATCAAATACAGCAGATACTTTTTTCATGTGCCATTTAAATTTTTCTTCTGATTACTGTCACATACATGAAAGCTTTAACTGTTTGTGATTGATATGTTATTTTTGAAAGGTTACATCATTTTATTTTTTTTATACTGTCAAGTAAATTTGAAATTTATATAAACTATTTTTTCTATAAAATACAGAAAAATCTCAAGATGAACTTGAAGGTAATGAAGAAGTAGGTGCAGGTGATGCTGAACAAAATGCAGATGAAACTACTGATGGAGACAAGAAAGATACAGAGGAGGCAGAAAATGATGCAGAAGAAACACCTGCAGCTGGCAATAAAGAGGAGAAAGATACTGAAGAGACAAAAGAAGCAGAAAGTGAAGGAAAGGAAGGTGAAATTGAAGGAAAGGAAGGTGAAAGTGAAGAAAAGGAAAGTGAAAGTGGAGAAAAGGTTGAGGATGAAAGCAATGAAAATGTGGAAGAGGAGAAAGTTGAAACTGATGATGATAAAGAGACTTCAGAAAGCAGCAAGACAGCTGATGATTCTGGTCAGGCAGAAGGTGATAAAACTGAAAAAGCTCAGGATAGTGCTGAAGGTGGTCCTGAGAGCAAAGCAACTGAAGATGAAAGTAAAGCTGATGATGATGGTAGAAAGTCACCTGTAGACAGTCTTGAAGCAGCAGCTGATGGATCTGACCAGATATTGTCAGTTCGTCTACCAGAGGGCGAACAGCAGCAAGCACCAATATCTTCTATATCTGCAGGAACGAGAAAAGCAAGTGAAAGCAGTGATCATAGGAAACCAGAAAAACTTGAACTGAAAAGTACACCAATTCCAGGTCCAGTCAATCTGTCCATGTTAGATTCTGGGAATCTTACAGAAAGACTAGAAAAAGCTCTAGGATCAGTTGCACCCTTGTTGAGAGAAATATTTGTAGATTTTGCACCATACCTGTCCAAGACACTCATAGGTTCACATGGTCAGGAGTTGCTAATTGGAGGTAAAGTACTGTTGACTGATGATAGAACATTAGCTCAAAATTGGTCATCTCATGTTAATATCCGGGTGAAGTTTAGTAAGACATGAGGAATCAGTATTGTTTTATAATAAGAAATTTTTTGCCATTTTATGTATTTTTTTTAAGATTCATGTTTTCAGCAAAGAATTGATGTTTACTTAGCTCAAATATGTTATAGGAAACAATAAAATTATTCTTTAATCATTATTGAATTCATTTTTGAAACAGCTTACTCGAAACTCAATGTACAACAAAATATGTAAATTTTTGACAGGTTTGGTAACACTGAAGCAGAGTACATCAGTTGTTGAACTGGTGATGTTGCTGTGTTCACAGGAGTGGCAGAATTCACTACAGAAACATGCTGGGCTTGCCTTCATTGAACTGGTAAATGAAGGGAGGTAAGGATGATAGTTTTGTTTGAAGAATTTATTCAGTTGTAGTTTTCCAGAGATATTATAACAATGACTGCTGAATGTAGCTGACAGCATACACAATGTTTGCTGTTCTTTCACATAGAGTGAATTTTCATTCCCTTTATTTTGAAAATTTACATTTGAGTTGTCCACTGACTTGTGCAAATGTATTTTAGTTATTTTCAGTTAAAATGAAAATGATTAAAGGCATTTTTTTTGCTTGCAATGTAAGTGTTGAAAGATACAAAAGGATATCCCTGGCAGAAAGAATTCTTTGTTCTGATGAACAGAAGTTAACAAAATTTAAAAAATTAGCAAATGTCTCTCAGATGCTTCTTCAGTATAATATCTTTAAGAATAAGGGAGATTAAAATTATTTTCTGAAAACTATTTATCTACAGATTACTTCCCTGTACAATTAATGCTTAATCCTGAACCAAGTTCTCCCAACTGCTGTAAGTTACTAGTAAATGAAAATTTGTTTAAATTACTTTCCTTAAACATTCATGCATTTGATTGTTTTCCATTGAAGGTTGTTAGCACATGCTACAAGAGATCACATAGTGCGGGTTGCCAATGAAGCTGATTTTATCTTAAACAGAATGCGAGCAGAAGATGTACAGCGGCATGCAGAGTTTGAGGTATAGTCTAAGTTAATGATGATAAAACCTGAACTTGTGATGTTTGTTATATGGAATTGTCAACAACTCTTTAAAGTTTTCAGCAGTGTCAGTTGTTCTACATACGGGAAAATTTATATAAACTCAAGGTTGACACTACCTACTCTTGGTGATCTTTTGTTTAAAAAAAAAAAAAAAAAAAAAAGAAAAAAAAAAAGAGAAAAAAAAAAAAAAAATCATTTTAATTGTTTTCATTGCAACAGGTCAGAAATTTTAGCAATCTTTTTAAGTTGTTTTTATTTTCAGACAATCTCCAGTGCCAGTTTTCTGAATTTAATTTGGTGACTGAGTAAAATAATTTCCAAACCTTATTTGTAAATACCAAGGAGGGGTTTTGCTTCTATACAATGCTGATTAAAAAGAAAGAAAACATACTTAACTACTGGACAGTTTTAAAGAAGAAAACCAATAAATTTAGAGTGTTCCATTTTTTTTAAATCATGAAAAAAAAATCCTAAGTCAAAAATTGTTAGTTCAACAGGTAATCTGAATACATATATATCAGTTTTAATATATGGAGTTGTTATACCATTTTTGGGTGGAGAGCAATTTATTTAGTGTATTAAAGCATGAAGAATTTCTTTTAGTATAAATTTTTATTAAGATTATCAATTATTTTTCAATTTAATGTAAATGAGTCAACAAAACAAATAATGCAGTTTATCCTGTCAATTATTTCATATCCGACCCGATAAAGGTGGGTCGTATAAATTTTGCTTTATACGGCACATGCTACGTCATCACCGGTGACGTCATGGACAACTTTTGTGTTTATAATCAGAAGAAAGTTATTAAATGGTTGTTATTACAAACAGAGACTACTTGAATGAAAAATAAATATTTCAGTATCTAGATCTTATAATATAGCTTGATCATTTAAGGAAAAATATATCGAAATTTTGGAACTATTTTTTGTGTATATGTTCACCTGGCGGATAACCTTGACATTTGAAACACTTTAAAGATAGGTTTTCAATATCATAGTAATTTATTGACAAATGCCAGATGTGACAGGATAAATAGAATAATAGGTTAGTGTCTTAAATGAGAAAGTTTATCCGGCTCGGCTGCGGAATTTATCGGGTGAGCCGAAGGCGAACCCGATAAATTCCTACGCCTTGCCAGATAAACTTTCTCATATTAAGACACTAACCAATTATTCTCTATATATCATTGGTTCATTGTAGGGTATGTCCCTTTAGTAGATGTACTGAAGAAAAGTAATGTTGTTTTATTTTTGTTATCCAAACAAATTTTGCTTTTATTTAAAAAGAAAATAGCAAATTTGGCTTTGATAAAGAACCATTATATAAAGAGAAGTTTCTGCTTCTAAAACACTGACAATGAAAACTTGGGGTTTAGATCATGTTTGCCTGGTTATTTTCCTTAAGTGTACATTCCTACAGCACAAGCTGAAACATTATTATAACAGAATGTGAATTATATGATAAATAGCTGTTAAACATAAAGTATGGAAGTATCCAAGCAGCTGATTGTGATGCTTCTACAGTGACAATGTATAATTAAGACACTGATTAATTCATTTGTTCTGTACTGATTATTTTGCAGTCTCTTTGTGCACAAATGATGTTAGACCGGCGAGAGGAAGAGAAGCTTTGTGACCATCTGATCACCTCGGCAAAGAGACGAGATTATTCTGTTGCCATGAAACTGCGGGATAAAGTCCTTAACATTCTTGCCAACAAGCATGGTGCATGGGGAGACCCAGGAAAAATGTAAGCAATGGCAGCATCCAGATATCATAACAACAGTAATTCAAAACAAAATTACTTTCTTAAAACTGTATAAAAGCTAAGGCTTCCCTTCAAAATATTCAATTTGCATTATGCAAGCTGTATTTTGCACCATATATAAGAACAGCAGAAAATGCATATCAAACAAACTTAGTATTTCTGTAAAAAGATAAGTACTGAAAATTTTCTGTTAAATGCAAAACTTTGAAGGGTTTTTGGATACATAATATACCGGTATAGACATTTTGAAATTAGAAAATTGTTGGGTGTATTTTTGACATATTACTGAAATTTCAGTCTATATTACTGAATTATACTCTGTATTTTGAAAAAAAAATGTAAATAATTGTCAAGTTTCCTTGCTGCTTATGATTAATAAATGTTTTATTTCCTTGCTAGGGAATCTGAGTTCTGGAAGTTAGATGTATGGGAGGATGACAGCAGAAGAAGGCGGAGATTCATCAAGAACCCGATTGGTTCCACCCACCCTGATGCTGCACTCAAAGCAGCCATAGAACATGGTCAGTCTTATCTCCAAATTGTTTGCGGAAAATCAGTCACTTAAATTTAATATTATTTTTGCATAGAAAGATTTGTTTTGAAAAAAAACATGTAAAGGAATGTTAATGGTCATATAGTTATTGGAATTTTTAAAAAGCTAACCATGTAGTAGCATTAGTGACTTCTTGGTAAGTCAGCCAAAGTCTGTAGTTGCCAATTTAATTTTTAAAAAATGCATGGGAGGAGATGGAGTGAACTTCTTACTTTTATCATTCCTCACATGATAATTCAGTGTAATATTTATGTAGGCAGGGAGTTGATAGTCTTTAGATCACCATAGCAAATTTTAGATCGCCCTGCTTAAAATAGCATTTCCGCCCTGCTTAAAATAGCATTTCCCCAGGCAGACAAGTTTAAAAGTAAAGCTAAATCCCAGTGATGTCAAGTCATTCTGGTTTTAAGTGATGTATGTCAATGTATCCTTCTCAGCATCAACTTTGTCATCATCATCATTATCATTATCATCACAATCATAAATATCAACAAATCATTTAATAGGAACTGTTAGTGTCAGAAGTCTAGACCTTATGGTTACCAAATAGAGTAAGGTTTTCCCATTACCTGATAGGATCTGGATAAACAAGGTTACTGAAATATACATGAACTTGATTAGGATGTTATAGAGAAAAAAGTTGAGGCTGTAGTTCAAAATACAGTTTTTAGCAACATTCAAAGCTTAATAGAGATACAGTGATTTACAGTATATGGGAGAAATAGCTGTAGTTCAAAACTATTTTAACAAGATGCAAAACTTAATAAAGATACAGTGTTTTACAGTACTAGTATATGAGAGCAATATTTCCTGTAGGCTAGTGGATTTCTACACCTGTAAAAGTGAATTAAGATACAACATATTTGTGGAGTGTCAAAACAATTTTCCAGTGTAATTTATGACATAGATTGATGTACTCTTTGTGGTCAGACAGAAGTTTGCTTTTCCACAGGGCTTAAAAATTGATGTTTACTAGATTGAAAAAGTACATAAACTTACTGAACATTTTAGTTATGAAAACAAAGTTTGTGACATGCTGTAACTAAACTGAGTTCACTGTGTTTTAAACATTAAAATTGAATTCACCTTACACAATAATTAAAGTTTAAAGCCAGCAAACCTGTGTACTGCTTGGGGAAAAAATCAGAAACTTTCAGGTTACAAATTGTTATATGCAGCAGAATATTTTCTCCTTTCTGAACTGGTGTTTTAAAAGTGTTGAATGTTTTAGAAACCTTTGATGATGATTATGATAATACTGAAAAGTCACTAAAAGTTACTCAATATGTAAATTAAGGTTCATTTAACCATTGTATTTATATTGCAGGTGCTACAGAGGATGCAATTAACCAGGCGAGAGAGGCCTTCCATGCTCACCTAGACAGTAAAAAGGCCCAGGCCTTACAGCCTGAGTATACTGATGAAGAATTACTCATGGAGGATACAGAATTTGATAGAGAATATTCAGGTACATTTTTTGCTCTTTAGAAGGCAGCCATTACTTGCATAATGCTGTAATGTTTTGGTAAGTCCTTCTTTAGATAGTTTTCCATAACGTAAGCACACGTTGAACATCTTTGGCATTTAGAATCTCTATAAGTTCTGTTAGAATTTCTTTGAAAGATTAATATTGTATGTGGCAAAAATGTCAAATTTAAGGCAAGTATCAGCTGAATAATAGCTCTTTTTTAATCAAGTTTTCACTGCTAAAGACTGTTACTAAAAATATATTTCAAAAAGAAAACGTTATGTAGTACATGATACAAAATAGTTGCATCACTTTTTGAGCATTTAGCAACACAGAATAGGATATAGCATATCAATATTGCTGATTTGTTTGAGATATTTCACAGAAAGAATAATGAACTCATTACTACAGACTTAGCAGTGTAACTTTCCTGTTCTAAAACAGAAAACCAAAGACGGGCTATTGTAGCCTTGTTTCATACTTACCTTTTATACTGTAAAGATAAGGACTTCAGGACAGCTCTAGTTATAATGAATTAAGTGTATCACCTTGTTTTAATTTGAAATATATACCTGAAACTACATTCATCTTCAGTTTCAGCTGAAATGAGTGAATTGATCTTGTATTTTTCAGGTCCTGTTGCAATGTCCACGACATGTAAACTGATAGCCCCAGGTGTGGCTATCAACGGTCTCATGTCTATCACAAAAACTGACCTGTACTATGAAATGGATGAAGAAGATGCTGAGAACAAGAAGATTGACCCAGAGGTAGGGGCTGTTGTCATGGTGATGGTGTAGCACTGTATCCATAGTGTAGTCAGATAATGCAACAACTACCAGCTTTAAAAATGCAACCAAAATTCTGATTTGTTTTAATTTTCCACCAGGCCAGTGTGGAAAATGTTTTTAAAATGAGCACATGTTTTACTTAGAAACATGCAGATAAATATTTTGCCAGAAACCCCAAAGCACAGAGTGAAAAAATTTGCAAAATGTATTGTCCAGATGACCTCTATCAAGATAGTTCAAACTTCACCCCAGGAGTCATTATTGGCTCCACCCAAGGGGTTAGATGTTAGATGTCTACTAGGATTTTGGTGATCATTTTTGGCTCTGCTCATACAGTCAAATATTTTACATAGAAAAAACTGTTGTTATCGGAAACCACTGGCCCAAAGGTTTGAAGACTTGCAAGAAGGATTTATTAAGAAATTCACTTCAAAAAAACCTTTTAGAAACCTAACATTTCAAAGCTTTGATATGTGACATGCAGCAATATCTGGTTGTTTCTTTTATTTTGCTTATAAATACATTACATAGCACTTTGTTGTTTTTAAGCAGTTATTCACAGGTGGGTGATTAAGGGCAGTCCTGGTCCTGTAGTTGATGGTCAGTATGGAAATATAATATTGCTGATTGAAAACTCAGTCACATCAAACAGTTTGCATTTCTAAAGTTGTTTGGTGTATGCACTCTAAACTTTAACTTCTTCATTTTCCCCATTAGTGTATGTATTGATTTTAATATTCCTTTTTAATAAATTAGCATTCAGGATTTGTGTACAGGTAAAGTTGGCTGTCTGAAGAACTTCAAAGGCTAACATATTTTTAGACTGTTAGAAATAGATGTTGAAAAGGTGTTTTAGTGGGAAATGATGTATTGTTCCCTTAAAATTTCCACTGATGTTTTGCTTCATCCTGCATATTTTATAGAATTTATAGTCTGCTAAAACTGAAGTATTTAAAGATGCTTTGTATTGGTTTAATGGTTGAGAACGTGTAGTAGCAGTTTTAATCATATTGCAACAGATGTTTTGATTCTTGCATTATTTTAATTACATGGTCTAGTTTTTGCCAAATACTTTGTTGACAAATCTTTAGATGTAAATTAGCAATGCTTTTGAATGTATTTTTACACCTTACTTGTAAACAATAATTGGACTGTGTACAGCGACAATTATTAGAATATCTGCTTTTTTAAAGATTTTTGCATGCATCTGAAAAATAAGTCTGTGATAGCTCACCTTACTGCAACTTTACCCTTTTATGCCTAATGGATTAGGCCATCCTTATCAGTCGGACAAGTCTATTTTCAGTTTAAAGGGTTTCTGGTATAAATTTTCAATTTTATTCAGATTAGATATACAAACAGTGTTGACCCTGATCAGAAGTAGGATATTGCAGTGTCTTATCTAGGTCTGCACTATTTGTCTATGCCTGCTTTTGTAAACACTAGGCATTAATGCATTACAAAATGGCAACTGAGTCTTTAAATTCCATAAGAAACTACAACAATTCATGAGAATGTTCTGGAGTTATCCGTTGCAAGATGCATTTTCTCAGTTTCTGGTTGTATCCACCATGAAAAAAAAAGTTAAAATGTCATATTTTGTTATTGTTGTTGTTTGCACATCATTAAATCATCCTGGTCTGGGCATTTTTGAGAACTTTGAATATTGAAATGATAACATTTTGCTCTCTGCCTTCAAGATTTGACCACATGAGTTGACTAATAGTTGTTTTACCTTCCAATCATTTGACCTTGTTCCAGTGGGTACCCCATGTTATAATAAGCAAGGCAACCAACCCTGTATGCTCCCCTGTCATTCATTTGATACAATATATGATGCGCACATAAAAAGATAAGTGCAGATGAAGTCCTCAATATTGTACGTTTTGAGAATAATCTCCAACCATCAAACCAATACAGTTGCACCAAAGCTAGCTTGAGATGTCCTGTTAATTAATAAAGTTGTTATTCAGTTGTGTATTTTGTTATTCTTTTGCGTAATTATGATAGAAGAAATTGATTTTACATGTATTTCAGCTAACTAATTTGTCGATTAATAAAGTTAATAAGACATTTAAAGCTAGCTTTCATTAAAAGCCTTTATATAATGTTACTTAAAGATGTACATTTTTATCTCTTTGATGACATTTTTATGTCGCTATATTGCTGTTTTCATAATTGCAAAAGTGTCCATGTGAAAAATGACAGTATTACATGTTATTATAAAAAAATGCAGGATATATCGCGATTTTTTCTTCCGCGTACTTTGCTGTTTCTTCAAGAAATTTCTTTCAAAAAATGTGGCTGGGACGCTGGGTAAGTATGACTGTCATATACGGGAACATTTTTTTTCTTTCCTTGGCCTTATCGAATAATCCTGCCTCTTGACTGTGTTATCATGGTACCACGTATGTAGACGATAAACACACCGACATTGAAGGACATATATTAACTAACGGGCCCTGTCCATGATAACCTTAGGTGTACCTTAAGTCTACACTATATTGTGCGGTATAATGTACGGGCGCCTGAGCATCCCGGCTGCATAATTGGTCTGTCACGTTATCGCTATGCTGATTATGAAATACAACCCTAACGGAGTCTGCTTTTTGTAATTGGGAGCCATAAATTACGTAAAAACTTTCAGAAAAAAATACATTCCTTCTCTTCTCCAGTGTCTAGTAAAAAAATGTTGACATTGTTTATGTTCATAAAGAATATATTTTATACATATCGTACTGAAAGCTCTGAAACTACTTTTCAACACCACTCGCCCATTACGTAGATCATACGTTTACACACACTTTGATGGATCCTGAAGTTAAGTGCAGTCAGTTCTCTTTGAAACGTACCGAATGTCTTTTCAAGAATAATGAAGAGCCATCTGCTACATCTGCTTGAAAAAAAATATATAAGAAAGTCTTAATGAATTTTCCTGAGAATATTTTACCGGACAAAAATTTCATAGTGGAAAATTACGACGTCACCTTACTTTGCAGGAACAGACTGACTTTGCGCAACTCATCAAGAAATAACTATATTTTGGTATCTTGATACTGCTTAATTTAGTTTTCTCTGTATCTCAAAACCGGTGCCATGCTTTGAAACAGTTTCTTAGACAAACATTTTCAGAAATCAGACTATCTCCAATAAAATTAGTAGTTTGAAAAAAATGTGATTTCGATAATTTCTGCCACAAAAATCTTAACTATGTCGTCCTGACACTTCACCTGCCCCTTTACCTGCCTGAGGTAAAGATAGAAGAATTTTTTTTTTTCGTAAGTGAAAATAATGATTGTCGTTTGGATTTTTTTGTGATTTTTTTTTCGCCTTTGCAATCACACTGTCGTATGTGCCGTAATGATACGCTGTGTTCCTAGACCACCAACATTCATCTGCAATAAAAGTGCTAAATAGACCAGTTTAGAGAGAAATTGAAACGGAGTTTTGTGAAATCTCTCAGTTCTTTTCCTTACGAATGCATCCGTTTATTCATTAAATTGCCTCATAATTACGGTTTTGAAGAGAACTGTAATGTGATTATTGCAAAATCGTATAAAACTGTAGGTATACGATTTCTAAAGTTTTCTCAGATTTTGAAGAAATGTGATTTATTATACACCACTTAAAAGTTTTTGAAGTTTTGACATTTGGCGGTATTGCATGGTTTATTAAATTCCCAGAGACGTGACATGGCAAGATACTTGAGAGTTCATTATGGTCGTTGTACGAAATGTTACGTTTAGTTGTTTATATGACATAGGTGTGACAGAGTCTCCATAAATTCGAGGTTCAACACAGACAAACGTTTTCTAAGTGCTTTCATAAACGATTTATGCTTTGCCTGTTAGTGTGCACGTGGTTAAAATATGCACGTTTTCTGGTGGAAAAATAATTGCATTTTAAATGCAGGGGTCAGTTGTGTCCTTTGTTTTGTATTTCTTCAGTTAATTGCATTTGAAAGTGTTTATTTTCAATTAGCCTTTACACTTTCGCCGAACATTGCCAGTATAGATATATGTTAGAAGTCAGATTGTGAAACAACCGTTTACCGCGAATGTAGTTTGAAAATCATTTGATAAAAAAGGACTTCAAATGCACGACTTGACAGGTGTTCGCGTTAAATGCACATGGCTCGATGTCCACAGACGTTACGCAGAATGCATTACACTGCATTGAATCTACTTTGAATTTATTAAACTTCAAATCAAGCCTTTTAAGACAGGGTGTCAAGCTTACCGTTTATAATCTAAAGACATAAATGTCAAAGTTTTGTCATCAAATGCTACGTGTTGACTTTGAAACACCTGTTGAGGAAGATGCCCTACCAAACATGAATTGCAGATCATCTTTAAAGGCACTCGTGCTTAATTAATTTACCTTTCTTTCCCTTTCCAGTGTAACTAATGATTCCTTTCGTTCCGATTTCTGAAATTCTATCCATGTATCAATCCTTTGTATGTGACCTATTTAAATGTATATATCTTTTCGCTTAATCTCAAAACTTGTATTATTCACTGCTGATAAATTAGTTAAAATTACAAGGTACCTTAATCAATTAGGACGAAAATCATTAATTTTACTCTTTTCTTTTGACGGGAGCGACATACAAAATGTCAAACGCATGAGGCGAATGGATACTTTTATAGGTATACATAGGTAAGGTTAGAAGCCTCTTATTCCCCACTCTCCGCCTGGCTTTGGCTCAAGTTACTGCTCAGTTTTCATCAAGAAACTATTTCACCTCAGGTGTTACTTTCATGTTGAATTGTAAGGTCAATTGAGGTCTCCCTAGCAGGTCATTAACTGCTGTTTAATGATGAACAAATATGCTCATAAAATGGATATTTTGCCAGACTTTTTCTTAGGTTTCAACTACTTTTGTCAAGTGGGTTGCGCTCCGTGGCGGAAAAGATGCGAAGTCTTTTAATTATTTTAAATTGAAGAGGTTTTCTGTTAGAGATATGTTGGTTCTGACTAATAACATTGAACAGGGTTAGGTTTATATTAAATACACGTCGACGATTTAAAAACACCTCGCAGTTGCGGTGTAACTATTATGCGTCTTGTGCATCTTTGGAAATGAAAACAGAACGAATACATTAATTTGATGAAATGCTCTTGAAAATGTTCTCTTAGACTCAACAGTTTATTCAAATTTGGAACTTGAGTCTTCACACTTATTTATTCTCAGTAAATAAATTCTGTTAAAGTTTTCCTGTAACGTTTGTTAGGAATTCACTACGTAAATAATGAAATAAGTAAAAGTAATCGTGGACGTAAAAATGAGTCAGTCTGCACAGCCATGGCTTGTCAAAAAGCACGTTATATTAATATATGCCTTTATAACAAGATGATATATTCATATTAAGAGGAACGTTGTTGCACCTTGAAACAATAACCATTAACAAATTCATTATTCATTTGCCATGTGAGTGCCTTAGGTAGATCTGTGTTACGGATACCGAAATTAATAACATTACTGTTTGTTTCATACATTTTGTTTATGACATTCTATGTCCCGTAAACGCAAATAATTTTAAATCTTGCGGTATTGTAGACAAAATTTATTTCAGTCTTCTGAAAAGTGTATAAAACGTAACCTGCGTGTTGAAATACAACTGACCTCGAATATAGAAAAAAATAGGGACAGAGAACAACATGTGGCATAAACCTTGTAATGTTACGAGAGTAATAAAAAATTCGTTAGGCAAAATGTTATGATGCGCAACCATTGAAAATAACAAAGAAACTTTTCCACCGTTCATTATTCAGTAACAACATAATATTACGTTGATTTGGAACGGATAAATAGCTGATAGAAAGCAATGACAGTAGTCTGGCATCAGACCGAGGAGGTCTAGTTCCTAGTCAATTGACCAACTCCGTCCTAAGTCTGTTAATTGACATATCATTTTAAACTAACGTTTGGCTAACTGGAGGCTGACAGAGATCTCAGTGGTGTTCTTCGAAGGTTATACAAAAAAAGAATAATTCTTGAGTGGAAGGGAGAGCCGGGAACAATTTTGCCAACCTGTAGAATGTTATTTGAGATGTGAAATATATGCAGACAGCAATGACAGTATCAGATGAATTTACGACTTGCCGGATGGTAGACATGTTAAATCAGACAACGTAGATATGTGTGGTCCCTTTGTTGCTCAAGTAATTATATGAAATAATTATATACGTGAATGAATGTTTATAGCTGTTGTATGGCTTGATTTTGATTGGCAATATTTAAACGCTATGGTTTCGATTGTTTTTGTTGGGTAATTAAGTGCAAAACACACAAAAAAGTATAAATGAACTTTGGCGACAGACTTGCAGACACTTAAATGAATTATTCTAGGTGTGAGGAACGTTATTCCGAAGTCGCACATTATGTGTTATTATGAAATTGTCCTAGAAGTCGCTGCCTCTCTTGCAAGTGTTGAAGTGTAAATTTCCCCAAGGTTTTCAAATATTATTGATCACTAAACTAATTTCTAAAAATAAAAATATATAAATAAATAACGCCAAGTGTACAAGTGACAACTGCTTTTTTATAACTGAGAAAAGTGATCTGAAGTGTCTTTGTATTCTAGGAGCAAAATACCGCCGAAATATTAGTTAAGTAAAACTTGGTGATGTAGTTAAATAAGCCTAAAATAGCTTCAAGCCTAACTGGTTTCTTAATAGAAAAACATATTCTTTTTACTGCAAATGCTTCTTTTTTTCTGCAGTTGGCAAGTCGGTAAACATTTTGTAAACTGTCAGAAATCCCGTAAAAGAATATTACGTTGTTTGCGTTTAAAATCATGGGGCATAAACAGATTTAATTTTAGGTTTCAAGGACTTATACGTTAAAAACTAGCGTTAAGTGGTCGAGAGCTCATAAATTCTGCCGTCTGTTTCACAGGTCACGAAAGAACTGTAGGTTATGAATAGATCTCACCTTTCTGCTGTCATTGGTATCACTGTATATCAAATATAAAAACTCTCTTTCTTACCTTTAAAAGCTAGGAATACATGTACATATATTGTATTTTGAAATCACGTCAATACGTGATTTCTTCGTTTAAAAAAAAAAACAAAAAAACGTCAGCAATTTTTAATCGTGAATACATGTAGCCTTAACATGAAGCACCGAAATTACTACTTACACACACACACGCACGCACGCACGCACGCACACACACACACTAAGCCAGCTTAGAATATTATTTATAGCTCATATTGCATGTCAGTAGCTGAGACCGCCCTTGACTTTTGTCTTTGATATGTCACTAAAATCATCTACGCAAAAGGTTTCTTTCACTTTATTGTAATATATGGACCACAGTAGTGCTACACTCAACTTGAAAAAGGGATCATTTGCATTTCGCTGTTGTTTTCATTAAAGTTTTCGGTGATTTATTTAAGAAATAATTCACCTTGAAGTTGAAGGCTGACTCTGAGTCTGTCAGTCAGACGCGCATATTAATATCATGATTTAAATAAATTTCATTATTTTGTGCATTTGTTTTTTGTGAATACTTATGTCTGGCGACAGATTATTTTGTAAAACTAAATGTAACCTGCAAATAAAACATTTGATGCAATTATAGCTGTTATTTAAAGTAGTGCAAAACGCAGGTTTTAAATCTTATTTTTTGTTGAAAGTGTTGGACATTTATTTGCATATCCACTCATTTTGTGTACCCTCGTACGCAAGTAGATGGCATTTACTGAATTGTTATGATTTTAGATTTAAGTGAAAAAAAAGTTCGTTAATTCAGTAAAGACCCTATCTGTCATTATCAAAGACAAAGGGTGCAGAGTGTTTTTTTTTTCTTGAATGTTTCTATAATTTACCGTTTTCCTTAACGCTTTTTGTCTGTGTATGTGGATCGTTTTGCGAATGTTCCTGACACAGGCTAGGTTTTGGGCAATTATTTTCGACAGCTTTGTCTTTCACCAAAGAAGAAACGGAACAACGGTCAACGAACTTCTTAATGATATTAATTAATCTATCAGTCTAGCGATTGGTATCACTATAGGAGAATAAATAACTACTTCTCACTCTTTGACTTGTGTTAATTTGTTCTCTAATGCATTTTTGCACGTAATTACATTTACAAAATCCAATTTGTAAATACTGCAACTTACTTGGTATTGAACTATTTATCATATTATTTATATTTATTTTGCATATTTTAAACTCTATTAAATAAGAAGTATTTTAAACTGCCACGGGTCCATACGTCATATTTCAAATGATGATAATTGATTCGTGTAATACGCGGAAAAAAAATCGAAGAATAATTTACTAGGCTTCATGTAACACACACCTGGGCTGTCGCCTTCTGTTGCTAACAGAGGTCAGACTGGAATTAAATTATAGAGTAGCTGTCAATTTTTGTTCCAGTTAGGCGTACTATAAATGGGAGGGTATTGTCTGTTTTCTTTGCTTCGAGTAAAGTATGTAAAGTATTTATTATAGTATCCACCTTACTGAAAGGGCCAGCCTCCCGGGCTTATGAGACACCTCTATTAATGTATACATTAACATCCCAGTTTCTTATCCTATGTCCCAGGCGGACAGGCAATCGGTGACCGTTCTTTAACTAGCTGGTGGCTCTCCAACCGTCCGCATCAGAACAGGCTCTTGACATGACTGGGACCTTCGACCTGGCGCTCCGTTAGCGGACGTTTGAACCACTAGGCCACAGAGACGGCGTATGTGTACGTTTTCTAGGAGAGTCTGAGAATCTGTTTAAAGACAGAATTCCAAACAGAAATAAGCTTCTCAGAAGTTCAGTCATGTAGTAATGTTTACTTCTTATAAGAAATGTAATATATTTCAAAGGTATTTCATCAGATGTAATGCTATTTTTTATGAATGGTAGAGACATGGGAAGCAGTTAAGATCGATGTCATTCGCAAAGGCCGTGGTCATTGCAATGGTCATTTACGCATGTCTACGTTTCAGATAAACACATACTTAGCATATTATGCTGAAACTTACGGAGATGGTATATTTTCACCTAGCATTCAGCGTTTACGCCAAAGCATTTTATCTTAAATGACATTGTCACCGGTTAAAATAAGTAAATGAAATTAGCTTATTAACATAAAAACTCTTCATAAGTGCACATTGAACGAAAATTAAATATGGCGCCACTGGAATTTACGAGGGCCAGACAGAAAATAGGAGGCGGGCTCGGGTCAATATTGGATTACGAATTGATGAAAAATAAGAAAAATTGGCCTTCTAATCTGCTCAATGCGAGCCTCTAATGTGGTGTCGTATTTCTCAAACCTGTGTGAGCACTAGAGCGAGTTGTGGTGGTTGTCGAGCCGATTATAGACTACTGTGTTTCGCTCCTTATTAATTTATTGCGATAAACGTAAACTGTAGAAATTATTGGGAGTCAAATTTCCTTTGCCTCGGTGATATATGAGCGGCTATGTCTTTGTGTATTTATTATTGTTTTGCAAAGTTTTGACAGAGGTTTAATTTACTGACTACCTAAAGGTTTGACGCTGTTACAGAAAAAAATACGATATTAAATTACCTCCCCTTGTTAAGAGGAATCGGTGATCGCAAGTGCGAATGCATAACGGTGAATATCTGTTACTATCTCACGTTAGGGGAGATTAATAATCCAGCACCTTTTCTGTTAAGACTTAAATAAATTTATTCCTTCTTTGATGACTGTACGTCAAAGATTTCAACTGTCCTCATTTGTCAGAAAACTGAACCTTTTCCGTAGGTATTTGTCTAAGGATGTTACCTTATATGGTTGAAGTTCCCTTGAGTAAAAACCGTGTAAAGATTTTTGTTAACTCAGAGTGGTAATTATTGATTATTAGCTGTTTACGTTTAATTAACTGAATTGATTGGTTCTCAGCTCCGATTTCTTTTTGAGTTTCTATCAGAGAACACGTAAGCGTTTTCCATAAATTTCACATGGTTTGACAGAAGTGCGTTTAGTCATTGTTTTAAATGACATAATTACAGTAATAGTGGCAGAAAAGACTTCTCGCATTTGACTATTAAGGTGTAATTAAGCATCTCTTAATCTAACAAACTGATGGACACGTCCGTTCTGTATAGAAATCAGTGGATAATTACGAAAATTAACCACTTTCATTTGGACGTCCTCTGTAATTTCTGCCACTTATAAAGTCATACATAAAAAGCCGGGAACCATATTACCGTCACTTCTGGTATCCTGTTATTAACGGCAGCACGGAATCTCGCCTTAAATTTCGACACTTTTACTTGCTTTTATGGATTACTCGCACTGAAGTGTTAGATCCTTGCAAGAAGACGATAGTTTCATAGTTTACAAATAGTTCACACTTTTGTCTTGAATACTTTTGGATTGGTCGGTAGAGACATCCCTTAGAGTAACTAAAATGCATATATGTAAGAAATAAACATAAAACGTGCAAAACAAAACTTCAAAAGTGCACTGTAAATTAAAAAAAAAATATCTTCCTTTTTTGTGAAAACAATCCATGCTCTACCGTTTCTTTGAATCTCAAAAGCGACACGTGACGTAACGCGAAAGGTAAGTGGAAACCGACAAAGAAGGAATATCAAAAAATAAAATCAAGAGTTAATTTGATTGTTATTACTTTTATGAATTGGTGTCCTGAAACTTAGCACAGTTAGAAAAAAATGATTACATAAAAATCTGCTTGAATACAACAACAACAAGAACAATGGAAATGAAATTAGAACGGCATCCCAGAAAACCTTACCTTAGTTCATTTCTCTCATCGTTTATTTCCTGGTAACATATAGAGCACGTTGTGTGGCTCTTCTATCATTACAACCTGTCAAAAAGACCTGATCTTGTTTTAGAAAGCAAAGACGGGCTTTTTGAGTTGGCAGCCTTTTCAACGCCCCTGCTTCTTTCTTCACTTTATATTAACAGTTCTTTAACAAATTACACTTGCTACGCTCAATCAGAACTGTAATTATTCTTGCAAATGTCAGAGCTTTTGAAGGCTTCACCTTTTGTTTTGATTAGAAATATGACGAAAACGTGAGTAAACGTTGAAAATCAGAGGCTTCAAAGGCAGTATTTATGAAAGACACCGTTAATTTACACCGTGAGATAAGGTGAATTTCCTGGAAGTTTTACATGTATGGTGATGTTGAGTGTCTCCTAACAAATTTGAGTTTTAAGCTAGACTTGTAGAAGAAGAAGAGAAAAAAAGGAGAAAAAATGGCGAGAAAATTGACAACGCTTCTCTGTACTCGTTATTAAGTGTGAAAAAAAAAAACAGAGAAACTAACGCAAAAAAGTACAATAGTGTTTATTTCACTACACGTCAAGTAGCTGCAGCATATATCGCAAAGAATCAGCCCATCACCTTCCACACTGACATAAGAAATGTTTTCTGCAATGTCGGTTTGACAGTGACACTGATTATGTAATTTTGTCTCCCATCTCACATAATAGACCTCCGCCAATTTAGATAATTGCTAACAGAAGGCGGAACATACCATCATGTTTTCCATTCCTCGTGGCATGCTGAACCACAGTGGCGCCATTGTTTCCTATCTTCGTTTGCGTCAAATTCAGTGTGCAAGAAAAAAATCTTCCGCCGGGTACCAGGATTTCCCACGATAGTGACTTCCGGTACAAAACCGACATCAATGGCTGACAGACTAATGATGCTTGGTTTTTACTCGAATATGTTTCCAATTTCAGTTGTAGATAGATCCTCTCTTCTCAGAATTTTGACAAGCTGAACATTCCACTCGTTGGGGGTTTTGTTTAGTTAGCATTTGTAAAACAACAGTGAGACACATGTACCATTGCATATCAGCTTCATGATGGGAGAGGAAGTTTTTTTCTCTCATTTTGTATGAAAGCGCAAGCAAAAAAATATTTCAATTTAATTATGATCGACATAATGTCCTACAGTAATATTGTATATAAAATATCTGTTTGAAACTTCATCAAAAGAGTAATCAAAGTTCTTTTTTCCCTTATCGTGGTAAATCTAGATATCTCGTCTGCTTTGATGCCGACAACGCTTTCGTCCATTATTCGAAAATTAAACCCCATTTATTCAATGAGACAAGATTACTACAATGGAACAATAACGAAGTTTATTAAGATGCTTTTACTGATATTAAGATTGACAATTTTTGCCAATTTAAAGGGACAGCCTTTCAAGGCTCGGTGCTTGAAAGGCTTTTTGAGATGTGGATACACAAAGGTTTGACAAAAGGCCTTACTCTCCTCTGACAATGGTGCAGACTGAAGTGGGTGTTTGCTCATTTGTTGTCTGTGGCAACCGCATGGAATAAAAGCTTGCAACGAGGTTTCAAAGACACCCTGGTCGTTGAGTATCCCAAACATATTGCGAAAACAACCCATTGACTCCGGCTATTATACAGACAGTGAAGAGAGATGTGACCCATTGGACTGTAATATGCCTTGTCTAATTAGAATCTCCTCAATGGCAGTCAGAGACATAGTTGTAAAAATTATAACATTTAAGGATTTCTTTTTGTTTCTTTTCATCTACAATGTAGTACGACTATGCGGTAAAGTTGCATGTTCGAAGATATTGCAAAATAATGCTCTTCAATTACACAGAGGGTTATGTATACATGTATATTTTAGCGCTTTAGCCTCGAGTAAATTCGCCTCAAACAGCAGTCATTGAACATACATCACCAGTTATGTTTTAAAGTATACATTTGGCTGTATAAGTGTACCATAGAAATGTCTTCTGCTCGCCAAGTTAAGGTTACCGTAACAAATTCTGAACTTTAATTCTATATTCAGACAGGTAGAAATGATTCCTTTGTACAGTAACTTGTCAAACAGTGATTAAAATTTAATAATTCTGTTGTGAAAGATTGCAATTGTTTAGCTCACCTGAGCACTTTGTGCTCGAGGTGAGTTTTTGTGATCGTACTGTGTCCGTCGTGCGTTGTTTGTCGTCAACTTTTTACTTTAAACAACATCTCCTCCTAAACCGCTAGGTGAAAGGTGATGAAACTTTGCAGGAATTTTTCTTGCATGAAGCTTAACCAAACTTGTTCAAAGAATTCCATTCCAAGAAGAACTCTGGTTGCTATGGTAACAAGAATGAATTCTTGTCTAAAACTGCTAAGCTTAGAGGTCTGAAATTTGGTGTGTAGCATTGTCTAGTGGACCTCTACCAAATTTGTTCAAATAATATCATTGGGGTCACTATTGGCCCCACCCGAGGGATCACAAATTTTACATCGTCGTTTAGAAGAAAATCTTTAAAAATCTTGTCTGAAAACACAAGGCCTTGAGTTTCAAAATTTGGCATGAAGCATTGTCTAGTGGACCTCTACCAGGTTTGTTCAGATAAAATCCCTTGGGTTTCTCTTAGCCCCGCCCGAGGGGTCACAAGTTTTACATAGCAGTATACAAGAAAATCTTTTAAAATCTTCCTGTCTTAAACCACAGGGCTTAGAATTTTAAACTTTGGCATGAAGCATTGTCTAATGGACTATTTTCAATTAGATTAGGGTTAATGACACCGAGGATAAAAATATATTTATCTAATTTACCTCATAGAGTCTTCATTTTTAGACCACTGTCTTTGATATTTGGTTTGTAGGTTCCTTGCACGGACCTTTACCCGTAGGTGGGGTTTGAGGTCACTGGGTCAAGGTCACCATAGCTAATAATAGATATTTCTACTCTTTTGTCATAGAGCCTTTATTTGTTGACTGATATTTTAGCTATTTGGCTACAAATATTCAATTAGAAAATGAAATACCGCTTCTTATGTTCGCTTAACAGCAAACCCACAGCCAAAAGACTCAGGTGAGCGGTCCAGCACCATCAAGGCCCTATTGTTTATTTCTTTCCTTGATATATGTGATTTAGAACTAATATTTTGTTTCTGTCAATGAGATATGCGATTTCAGCTTATCAAGATTCGGTTTCATTGGAGTTTCCATTTGAGTTTTTCATTTTTATCAATTCTCATTCAATTTTCCTATTCACCGGTCTGTCTGTGGGAGGCGAGTAGTGATTTGTAAACTTTTATTCCTGTGCAATGAAACCTATCATAAAACCTATGACACCCACTTCCAGCTCTCATAAGCCATCAGGATCCCAATAAATCATTTAGCCTGTATACGAACTACATGCTTCTGCCATTACCGGGGGTACTGTTTGTTCATTTATCCTCGTCTCTGGCATGCCACGGGTTGTGTATGCTCGCTTGGAACCCATTAACGTAATTGTCAATCACTTATGTATTTATGCGGCGATTTTAAAGAAGTGTATAAAAAGTGAACGTTTTGGCTCTTGAGTGGTTTCCGCATTCTGATCTACATGTTTTTACCATGTATGCCCCATACTGTGTTACAACGGTATTGAAGCGTGCCAGACTTAAGAAATGGGTTTGCGCTAAGTTTGCCCTGCTGGCTTTTTGCATTTTTAAAGAAGGTAAGAAAAAAAGTGTTATTCGTTTTCCGTTTATTTTGTTCTGAACAGAACTCTGACTGCAGATTAAAAAAAAAATAAACCTCGTTTAGCTTAGATAAAACACACAATTATTCTAAATAAATTAAGCAATTTAAGTCACGTAATTTTGATAAAACTACTTGCCCTTCCTCCAAAATAACATAAAAAAACAAATCCAGTCCTGCTGAAAACTTATTCGGACTTGCAGTGGTGTAAATCCATACACTTATTCTTTCGTTGGCGTTCGCGCATCATTTTTACTAATACAGCCGTTTCAAACTACTTTAAATGTTATTAAAAATGAAAAAGACAAATAATTGTTATAGTGAGTACTTACTGTCGATATTGGAACCGGCAAGAAAAAAACCGTACACCAAGCTTGTAACATACAGGTGAATGCTGGAACACAAAGCATTCCAAACAGTAGGTTTCCTGGTCTGGTTTGGCTTTCTGAGACTGGTTACTGTGATTAGTAATGACAGGTACACGTTAGCTATGATCACAATGAAGATACTGACGTGGCATCATAACAAAAGAGAAATTATTGCTTGTGTGTGTAGCTTCAATAGATTTCGTTAAAGGCAGACTGATACCCATTCTATGCTACATTTTGTATGCTTGTTGGTAATGCTACAGTATTTTAAGCAATAGTCCACTAATGTTGTAAGCTCCCTGACGATTTACGAAGGACGTATCAAGGTCGGATTCTTAGATTTTAAATGTTATACCTCTTTAGTTACTGCTTTTTCTTCGACATGGCAATGCCCAATTCTAAAAATAGAATCCTTGTATATAATCATATGACCATGGTGATTTGGAAATGCCACTTGTTGCATTTGTCACCTTTCCGCAACATATTCTATTCAAAGAACCACTTCTTCAGTTGTTTTCTTGTAGTTATTGTAATCACTAAATTATCATAACTAAAGATAAAGCAGTAAGTCTTGTCCACTCAGTTAACCTTTTCATCCCGATGGTGATTGCAGTCCAGACCATCTTGTATTGAACAGAACTTGTATTAAAAAACACCATGAACCTCAAACAGAAGTACTCACCACAAAACATCTATAAACTTCCATTGCGTGTAATATTCGGTATTTTCAAACTAGATACCGAGTTTTCTTAAAAAATAAGAACAAAAGATGTAAGTTTTGGAAAGACTTCAGTTTTCTTACGGATGTAGCTGAAACAGTAGAAAGTACTTCTGCATCATTTACTGAACGTGTAACGTAAGAAAATGATGCGTAATAACGAAGTGTTTTAGTGTCAGAAATTCCCAAGTGTCAGAGAGACCTGATATACAAACCTGTTGATGTTTCCCGTCTTCGCGTTGGCACTAAACAATCATGATTTATACTCATTTAATTTTGTAGGTAATTACTTTAACATGGATCGTAAGATAGAGAGCCTATTTAATTATTTCTGTATTTATTTTCATAATTAATTCAGATAAGAAACAATGGAAGTACATTTGTGCTGTCACTCACTGCTTGGGATGGAGAAAATTCGGTGAAAGAATAGTAAAAGCGTTGTTATAACTTTGTTATAGCTTGATATGTTATAACTGTTAGTATCTTATTATGCGTCAAGTTTACCTATATTGCAATATTGATTTCTACATACATAATTTATAAGTGTATGTGGAAGTTTACATTTGATAAAGACATTAAAATAGGAATATCGAAAACTTAAGTCGAATTCAATACAGCGCCTGTTTTTGTTTATAACTTAGATAAAAGATAACAAAACATTTACTGTATGACCTGTTGTGAGGTCAGCGTTATTTAGGCTCATAACTTGAGTATGTCACTGGAACTCAATGTTGCTTTCAATAGCACTAGATTGAGACTGAAGACTTCTTTTAATGTTTATTAATGTAACCATTTCAGTAAGTTTGCGAAAGTGCTGATAGAACCAGAATTCTGTCCAGTAACATTAAGAGATACTATCTCAGATGCAGTTATCTCTTGAGTAAGACTAACAAGTTACAAAGCGACTGAATAAACTGGCAAATGAGGACATGTTTCTAAGTTATGTACAGTTACATAAATACTAATGCATTTGTACAGATGACGATGCCGTCAGTACTGCTTTGAAACATTAGATTACTATATGCATACTAAATTTGCGGCAAAAAACTTAAAGGTTCGTTAATGTTTTAAATAAGATCAATAATCAACAATGCAGGTGTTCACAATGGTTTTAGAATATTATTGTTGCTTCCAGTAAGATTAACATCCAGTATCGTGCGTATATAAAATGACAATTTAAGACTTCGCGTAAGGTTAAGGGTTAGCACTTGACGATGTGTATTATAAGTTGTGACAGAACATTTTCAGTAAGGTCAGTATTGCTTTCAGTAAGAGCAACAGTTTAAAACTGCGATTAAGAACCTTTCAAAACCAACTGTCAAAATTGCTTTAAAATTATTGCGTTTATAAAATTGTGATTTCACATTTGTGTCCATGCCAATGATGTTTTTTTAAGGTCATGATGTTACAATTCGTCTTTCTGAATTTGTGATGAAAGACTTATTAGAGGTACATAATTGTAATTGCCTTTAGGACGATGGCCATAAACGACGCATGCTTCAGATATAAAATTGCGATTGAGGGCTTATTGATATAAAAGTCCTACACAAAAGGTCGACCAAACTACCTTCTGACCTCTGCCATCATGCAGTCATTGCTGTTTACACATAACAAAACTAACTGTCAGTATTAGATTATTTTATATCTTTTATTACTGCTAATTAAATAGAACAAATTAATGTAAGCTGTTTAGATTAATCATTTAATATTATATGTGCATAAGTAGTGAATTTCGCGTCAAATTTATGAACATATGGTGTAAGATCTGCGAGATATATGCGATGTCTCACGGATCGTCTGGAATGTGATTGTTTTGTGGTGTCTTTTGTGGCTGTATCTGTGGCGGAGTCTTACGCCATGTTTATATAAACAGTGTTAACGTCCGTACGTCAGGTTCCCAACATTTATCATATGGTGTGTTGGAGGCTATACGCGTTTTATGAGTATATAAAATCGAACGGTACATTTTGTTTGCATTCTTCCGCGAAGAAAATATAGTATTCTGCTTGGAGAGACATCTTTGGAAACGTAAAGAATATATCCTAGTTATTTTAGTGTACTCTGGACACAAGCTGCTTAAAATGAGATTTTTGATGGTTCTTTGTCGTCGTTCGCCATCAGCATTTTAAGTACATTGTACATGTACATGTATAGAAATTGATGAAACTTGGCTGGCATCTTTCTTGAATGAAGCTCTTCAAAAATTGCAGGAATAATTCCGTCCTTTGCAGAGCTGTGATTGCTATGGCAACCAGAATAAAAAATGTTGAACATCTACTTAACTGAAACCACTTGGCATAGATCCTTAAATTTGGTATACAGCATTATCCACCGGACCTTTACAAAACAAATATCATGCCCCTTGGGTCACTATTATCCTTGCCCAGAGACTTTCGTTTTGCAAAAGAGATGTATAGAGAAATACATTATTTTGTATATTTTTAATCTAATTCTTGTATGTCTTATACTTTTTAACTGCACAGAAATGCCTGCAGCAGTTACCTGCCTAAATGGTCAAACGTGCGTCTCAGTATGAATATGTGATGACCTAATTAAAAAAAACTAATAAAAAAATGTTGCAGAACTGATGCTACAGCATTAGCGAACCTTACTTTCACGGCGCTACCGAAAGTCAGTGTGGGGTTACTTATGTTATCTTAACATCTTTTTACAAAAATGGTCCAAAAGTCCTTCGGAATAAATCAGGAATTTATCGTTTTGTGCACTTAACAAACTTTTGTCATTCAATTAAGGTAAAAAGTTCAGGTGAGTTTGGTACAAAAGACACTGACGTGAGGAATAATTAGTCTTGTTATTTTTATGTGTAGATTTTTCGTTAAAAGCCTTAAGTTACGTTCTCTAAATAGAAAATTTATATTAAGATAGAACAATAAATTTTCAGTGGATTGTACAAATTTATTTGGAAAACCCCTTAATCTTCATGAGAGCCAATACGGCGGGCAACAGTACCTTCATAATTCATTATAAAACCATGTCTGCATTCATTTGTTATAAGACATTTAATGTATTACACTCAAAGTTTTTTTTATTTCCACTAAAATCGTTATGCTTACCTGGCATGTCAGATACTAAGGCAACGAGTGGAAAAACATAAATGTCCATTTTTATAAAGCGTCTTTGATGTATCATTCCTACAATTGGCAATGAAATACATAGACGGGGGTCTTTGCGTGTTTACTACAAGGTTTTTATGCGAAGTATTGTCTTGATGAGTCATTTAAGATTTGTTAATAATAATAATAATACTATTATTAAATAGTTTTTTAATCAGCACTTGCATTGCTAAACGTAAACAGAAATCATATTTTGTCCCGCCTTCTTAAGACAACAGCTACACAGTAAGGTGAGTCTTAACTCATCTGAAAATTAGTAATATTGTAATGCTAAGCGAAATTAGTGTTTTATTATTTCTGTCTTGGCCACGAAAATCTACTTTGGTCCAAAAGAAAAAATATTTGAGCTCTGTATTACCACAGAAAGTTGACCACCATTATTGTCTAAGTCCATGGTCTCATGGACAAGACCTTTCTTCGACTTCCAAAAAAATGTTGAGATATGCTGAGCTTTTCAAAGAACACCATCTATTTCGTGTAGATTACAAGACGAATCTTTCCAGAAGGCATTAGGTCTTATAAGCAGTCAGTAGTCCAAAGACAAATAAACACATAACTTTGGAGCCCCACTGTATTACCAGCATCGTGTATCATAAAACTGAGATAATACGCGAATAAATGCCACCATATTTTTTTTTGTATAAAAAGTAAGGAATTGAATGATTGTTTCATTTATATTTTGTAGTTCATTGTTTTAACTTACAATGGTTGTAATATTGAAGCGTGTTCATATTTTAGGCTGGAAGTATATCTATAAATCAGAGCAACATTTACGCACTTCATGACAGCTCGTGTACAGTTCTTCGATTGACCACGCCTTTCTTGCTACGTTAATAAACTTTCTAAAGGTTATACTGTGGTTTGATTATCATTCTGTGGACAGTTGAAGTCTAAAATGGTAAAAACATTCTTCATTTCGTTCACTTGTCACAATATCTTGCAAAACAAGTTACACAAAAATACTAAAACTATTCATATATTTTCAGAAATCGAAAAAAGGCGAAGCTCGCTTATTCGCCAGAATGATAACATGTATGGTCATTTTCAGTGGGTATAAATGTAAGAAGAGTTATGACCCTTATGTCCAGCTTGACTTACACTGCTGGCGAATATCCCATTCTAGTCACATTAAATGTTTACCGCTTTGACCGTAAGCTGTTGCAAACAAAAACTACAAACATTCGAAGAATACTTCAGTCTGAAAGTAAATGGCATATATCTAGGCATTTTTGAACGTCATTGGGTACCATATATAATAATAAGTCGTGTTTGGGTTGACACAGCATTAATTGTAATGCACAGTTTTAACGCAATCCATCTGTTACATTAAACCTCTTCACAATAAGTATGCATTCTGTCAAAAAGATAAGACACATACGATAACGTTACAGTAATTTCAATGCTCACGTACTAGCTAGTGAGAATTATTATGTCATTATTTACAAACATAGCTTCGTTAAAGAAAAAAGGGGTCTACACACTTGCCTAAACAAAGACTTACGGTGTGATATATCTGTTACATGATGTACAAGTCCGTGACACACGTAGAGAATGCTTTCTGTCGACACCCCGTGATCCCATATTCATTTTAAATAAACTGTAAAATATGATGAACTCGATAATTGTAAACTTAAAGGAAACACTAAGATTAACTGAGAGTTACGATTTATAGAAAATGTCTTCCCCCTCGTCATCATCAAGGGACATAATTAGTAAATTAGTTACAATATAAATGTTTTGGTTGTAATCGTCTGTAAGTCCTAAAATCTGAAGTCCATTGATTTAACTTTTTCCTCAGTGCAAGGGATGTCGACACTTACCTTCTGAAATTGGCATTTGGTTTCATTCTTTGTAGACAAGCGAGTGATTTTTGTTGTTTAATTTTGTTACCAGTTCGAGAAGTCACTATTCATGATAAAGGATTTTAGTAACTAGTAGTGTTCTGGATGCCTTTCACATTATTTCATTGGTTGTTTTTACTAAAGCTTTCTCACCGAACTTGATTTTTCAGATGCTCACTTTAGAAAGACTTTAAACTATGTCTTGTCTTTAATATTGTGAAGTATTCTCCTTGGCTCAGTCTTGTAATGTCTGCATTTTATTTTCATAGATTCGAAAAGGTTTAAATTATTGAGATAAAATTCTCACCAAACAACCAGAATTATCTTGAATTTAACTTTTCTAACTTGGTCTTTGCCTGTGCTATTTTAACAACGCCGATCTTGAAAATGAATTCGAATGCGATACAAAATCATATATGACCTCTGAATGAAAAAATAAGTTTCAAAATAAGTCTATACTGGCTGTATATATATAAGACGCTTAATTTCATCGCTGTTATTTTTCCAAGTTTTTTTTTTAGTGGCGGTATGGTTATCATTTAAATACTAATGCTTTTCCTGAACATAAAATAGTAAATTATTTATAACGAAATTCTCATTTTACACGTAACAGTAAGTCGATTTATTCTCCAGTATTTATACCACAAACCATGTACTGTCAAATGGTCTCATCTTCTCTAGGTTGTGTTTACAACTGACATTGATTTATGCTAAATAATTTATTTCATTACATTGGCAATTATGACATTTATAATTCACGATTATTTTATTGCAGTTTTCTATTAAAATATTGAGGTTTTGTGTAGTATATCCTTTTGACGGTATCATGTGTATTTAGAAACCGATGGATAAGTTACTGCAGTCGTTAAAAATGGGGTAAACCAAAGAAGACATGTTTTATGGTTATGAGGATTGACTTAGATTCATTAAGCGTTGATTTGATTGACACGTGTGAGTATGTGAAATCTGCGGCAGACGTTTAATTCCAGATCTACCTTAACAGAATGATTGCACAGTTTTAACAATAGTTATGCTCGATGTTAATATTTTGTATATTAAAATTTAGCTACGGCACAGTTATCTGCAAGCTTTATTCGACACTGTCTGTTTCAGACAGTTGTGAAATTTCAGTGCGAAAAACTCTTCTTATAATCTAGAAATGCACCGGAGTAAGTTCTTGATCAAAGCAATAATTAAATTCACAGAATATTGGCCAATATAGCTAGCGTCTAGCGAGTCTGAATGACATTTACCGGATATCGATATCGTTGCAGCAGTGCAATAGTTTGTTGTCGGCCTTGAATTGCTCAAGTGGTCATTTTCAGTTGACTCGCCTTCATTTATTCAGTTGTAAAATATTGTTCACAACGATTGAAAAAAAGTTCTTTGCAGCTCATATTTGTCCCGCTCGATGTGACTGCTTACTGGTTTCAAACCGGCACATCCATGAGGTATCTTAATCTTTTACAATTTTTCATAATTTGATACAAGAGCTTCTACGTGTGTGCTGTTCTATTTTAGGACAAAAAAATACGTTATGTCAAATGAAGAGGCCAGTTCTTAACTTTTTTTACCAAATGAATTGATTTGAGTGAAGTCTCTGTTATGTTTGCTGTATCCTGGTAACGAAATGCATCTTTGAATTCACTTTGTATTGTGCTAAAATTTTACTTTCAGAACCCAACTCAAAATATAAAACCCATCATGGATAATGTGATTGTGTCCATAAGTTTTTATGATAAAAGTTTCGTTAACTTCAGCTATTTTTTGGTCGACAGAAAAGAATTTTATGAGATTTTTCGTAACATAAAATATACAAGTTTGAATTAGGTCGAAATAACCAATGATCAAAACAATAACTATAATAACAGTATTACAAATATATACATGCCATACATATTATGGCAACGATAAACATTAATATTTCATGACTTGGCCACTACTGATACATGTATACAGGACAGCTAACATACAAACATTGTTGGTTAAAAAATGTGTGTGTAAAATTAATAGAAACTTAGACTGCTGACCAGAAAGTAATAATAAAAATTACTGCAGTATCAGTTTTGTGTGTGACTGAACATTTATCTACATCACACAGTATTGTGATTTTTGCGAAATACAGTAAAAGTACCTCGGTTAATTGTAAGATCTATAGACTTGAATGCTTATACATGGTTTTCTTGCTTCAAATACAAGGTGTTTGTGGACCATTATTTGAAATTAGCAATTCAACATAATTTCACATAATCATGAACATGTGAAATCCATGTGCAGTTATATTGAAATAAATGTCCAACAACCTGCATGTTGTACAAGATCGTTTTAGAAGAAATCACACAGTGATAACAATTTTCTGTAGAGTTTCCGAGTTGGATATTTTTATTAGGCGATTGATAAGTTTAGAATACATTCCTTTGTAAATAGCTTGGTCAATTATTTTGACACTTGAATGGGTATTTCAAGTACATATCTATACGACTTGAAAAGGCATTACAAGAAAAAGAAATGCTTCTTTATTATTGAAACATTGATCACTGTGGGTTTTACCCTAATGACGTCATACTCTGTTCTATTCCTGTAACATGATCAGTTCCGACACTTGGCCCGTGACCGTCGCCTCGAAGTACTAACGCTGTATCTTCATTTCAATAGTTTTCACATTTTTTGGACTTACTTAAATGTATGTTGAACACAATAAAACACCTTGAAACCTTGAGATTTTTTCTTATCTCTGCCATTGATTAGCTACAGGGGCAGAAATTATTTTATGTGCGCATGCATTATATACTTCATATGTTTACCGTTATGATAGAGACAATACAATACAGTACTGATTGTTATCCTTCATTAAGAAGCAAGCCTATCTGATAACAAATTGAACGAGCGGCACGCGCAAGCTCGTGCACTCATGTTAATGTTACCAGCCCCTTTGATGTGCCGATACACGTAATATTTCCTAATTTTGCAATCAACAACAGGTCTGGGTCTTGTTATAGAGAATGAATTTAGCTTTTATTGTTGGTCTATTATTGTTATTTGGTCTGTGATTTCAGATGGGCCGTAAAATTGGAACCGCTAGGTCTATCTTGATTTGATTTAAGGTCCTGCATCAAGAGCTATGCGAGTAAATTATATGTAATTGGAAGCGCAATTCGGTATAAGAATTCAGTACTTAAAAAAATTATTATACACAAGCTATACATATTGGTTCTGTTTACAGAAAATTTATTTTAGGATGTGAATTACTAAAACCGAAATGATATTTATTTATTTATTTATTTATTTATTTATTTATTTATTTATTTATTTATTTATTTATTTATTTATTTATTTATTTAAAATTATGTTAATAACTACTTGTGCGTGAATATTTCCTTATTTTAATGTTTTTTTCTTCACCGTTACAAACATTTTATATCAGCATTTTTTATGCAATATCAGGTACTTCGAAACTTAAAAAAAGAACTACTTGGTCATATTTGGTATCTTAGTTTGCCGTATTTAATAAATATAACACGGTGCATATGTTGACCTACCAGCCACAGTGTCAAAGACAGTTCAGGAGACATAAGAGACTTGGAGAGCAAAGAATAGAATATATGAATTTAGTGACTAATGTTGTTCAATTTTTGATTAATTTCTTTATAAAAAATATAGAAAGTGAAAATGAAATATTTCAGTCTTAAAGACATTTGCTTATACAATTATTGTTTCTATAATATATTTATGTAGCAAACAAAGGGTGGTTTTATATGAATAGCATTAGTTCCGTGAGTTCTTAATTCAAGCATCTAAAATACTAACCGAATCCTTGAAGTAGAGTTTATTTTAAATATAAGATATAGTTATGTCAATGTCAGCGGAATGTTATTTTGAAAAATCAAAAAAATATTTTACATGCACGATGTATTTCTTGATTTTTGAAGGACACATGTATATACGTTTCAAGATGCATTGTCGTCTGTTTGCATGACAATTTGTGTGAAAAGTTATGAAACTCCTCCTACTTTATATATATTTTCCTGTCTGCTGAACTTTCCATGTATTTTTACTGTAATTTTATAAACCCACCTGACGTAAATCAGTTACGTCACATGCAGTGCATGATATGACATTAATATGTTGAAGAAAAAATAGTTCTCCAGTCAAATAACAGATGAATTTATTGTGACATGTATATGTTTAGATATTGTCAGTTTTCGCTGCATCAAGCGTTATGTTGTACACAAAATACATAAAAAAATGTTTATTACTTACTTATGGTATAATATTATAGTGTTCTAAATTGGTATGAAGTAAATTAGTATTATGTATAAAATGTGATCGGGTATGTTAAGTATGACGTATTACGGATAAGATTAGATCGGTTTGATCTGGGTCCTGATAAGGTTCGATATAATGAAAATGCAAAAATAAGTTGATACCTTCCTTTAAAGTCCATTTTAAAATCACCTGTCATTCTAAGTATTTATTTTGAAGGTACAAACATGCGTAAGGTCAAAATAAAAAGTACTCTTCCGATTTAAACTTTTATCGACAAACATTGTCTGATATATCGAAAAAGGATACATCTACATGAAAAATCCTTTGTCAGATCCAAAATCTGCATACAATATGATGAAAAAGATGCCGTCGTTAAAAAAAGGACTCGTACAATATCTTAATACTAAATAAAATTCATTTTTGTTTACAATATTAGAGCGTTAGGTGGTGAATAGAATGTCCATGTTTTGTAAAGGACGAGATTTGTACGGGGGGTGCAAAGACTCAAATTTTGCTCATTTCTGAGTGAGTGCGGCCGGTGTTTTTAACTCCGGTTCATTGAAAATGTTCAGATGTATCATATGTTAGTTGACATAATAAAATCCGACCATATACTTATTCTTGTGAAGTCATGTAAAAGATGTGTATATTTGAAATATGTATCGCGTTTCAGACTTCAAAAGGTTCCGTCGCACCATTAGTTCTTCTAAATTTCAATACCCCGTCAAAGCCTTGTCAAAAAAGATAGCTTAATTGAACGGACTTTAGAATTTACGTTGACACAAGGTTACGCCGTCGTGTATTTTCTGACAACACCTTTTGTCTAGGTATGATAGTCGTAAAAAGGTATAGCGACTCAAACTTTGATTTACTGCCCTTACATCACGCAACCCGCTCTTGAAGAAAAAATAAATAAAAGTCGACGCAGCATATTCTATTTGTCTCTAATTATTATGATTTTTATTATCTTTCACTCGAACGGATATCAGAAATATCTCTTTATTTTATATGCATGAAGAAATTAACGTTATTGTCCGGTCCCATGAGGCAAGGCTATGATATTAAGTTAATTATTAAGACGATTACTCGGTTAATTTGTTGGAACATGAACTTGTACCTGGAATACTTGATTGGTTTTGCTTGGAGAAGAAATTATTAAAATTTTCTGCAACTGTTTAAACAACATTGAAATGTTTCACAGGACTATATGAATGTTGAAACCATTATGCCAACAGAATTTAAAAGACACGAACAATTCTTATGAAATTAATTCATTCAGCAACAGTTTTATTCGTAAGATAATCTTGTGCAAACGTAGAACATATACATCTGAACTGGGTTGGCCAGAAACACTCTTAATGAAACAGTTTGACGAAATCTTAGACGTTAATTTACTTTCTGTTTATTTAACCATCGATCACGTTTAGTTTAAAAAAAACGGCGATGAAATTATTTTGAACATGTGTAGGTTTTTTTTTTGTTTTTTGTTTTCACTCTTATTAATTTGTACACAAAGACAAAGTAACATATATTTTTATTTTCCATGAAGATTGATAAAGACTAATTAGGGTGCATTTTGCTTTTGTGCAACGCTATAAATTAAACAGTGTTGAAAATGAATCGAATTCAAATTGGAACGTTTGATTAAGAAGTGAATTAATTCGTTTAACCAGATCTTTAATGACTTAAGTGACGGATAGAAATAGTAATTAAAATCAACAACCAAGAGTTTCAAAGAATTAGAAAGTTTTGTTGCTTAGCAACCGTGAAATGACTTATTTATTGCTTTTATTTTCTTTTTGTTTGTACAAAGTTAATTTTTGTTTTTCAATTTTCATTTGGCTTACTATGTATGTTCTTATTTTGTTATTTCTTGTTTAAAGTTATGTTCTTATATTGGTTGAATTCACACAAAAAATAATAACATTTAAAAGCAAAAAATAACTTATAAATTTACTTCTTAAAATGATTGTCAAGAAAACTGTTAAGAAAAATTAGTGTGCAAAAGAAAAAAAATCCATTAGAAATGTGTCTGTGCCCCTGTTTAATTTTAAAAAACAACAACAACACTTTAAGATTGCAATTTACATCTTGTTCTTAAATCTTTGAACCCATTGAAATTGTATGTTGCACAGAATTTTGACATATTTAAAACTGCTGAATTGTTGGTCAGCTTGGTCTCAAGGTCGGGGAAGCCTTCTACCAGTGTTTCCACGCTCCCCTGAAACAGTTTTATGTACAAGACTTTTCCTTCCTGATTCTGTGTAATATCTTCTTATTCCGTAATCCCATCGCTTGCATTTCGCCCGCGGTGCTTCTTAATATTTTTCAAAACTTGTAACACATATGAAATCTCACTGTGATGATTGACAAGTGAGTGGTCTGTTATCTGCAAAACTAGTTAGCAATATAGCGGTCCGATGCCTATCTCCATTTAGCAGATTCGTATGAAATTATGTATGATGGTTATCAGAGTAAAATTTGAGTTTATGACTTTAAAGATGTAGAAATAGGGCCAATGTAATGTATTTCATCCATTTATCAGCGCGTCAACAGGCCGCGAAATGTACACGCATACTAAATATGCCCCGTTTTACAATTAATTCGCCACACACGGCGATATTTATATGAAATGAAAAAAAAAGTGTATGGATTTACTTCTTTACAAGAATATCAAATTGTTATTGCTATAGACTCATTTTTATGAATAAACCACAAGAAAAAAATGGATTGATTGAATTTTTTTTTTGTCTGTTGGGTGATCCTTAAAGATTGTGATATATATAAATGTTCATTTGTGGAGGAAAAGACTTAATTCAGAAGTGTCTAGGTTTACTTTTCATTGCAAGATGACTTGTCTTCTGTTTCATCTTTCTCCATTTAATAAAGATTTTGGAAGAAAAGAAACCTTCAAACATGTAAAAAAATCTTCTTTTTTTTCAGAAGAGACTTACAATAAATAAATTACATCAGCAAATAGCTAGGAAAATATTATTATGTCTGTTGAAACACATTTTTGTCCAAGCATGAGTGTTCTTTCCGTCAGTTATTTAGGTCATCTCGATGAACATTTACCTTAGAGATGCTTTCTAAAATTCAGTCCCAAAGAAAATGTTACAGACACACATTATGACATAAAGCAAGACGTTAGAGAAACCAAAATACATATCACTTTTTTTTTAGCGAAAACAAAAAAAGAAAATTTGTATCCTTGTTATTTTGGTGTTCAGGAAAAGGGTATATTCAGAGTAAAAACGAAATGCGTTCGTTTCTGTGGTGAGAATTCACGCCACTTTACTGTTGTGTTATCATCTCCCTTTGATGTAATTTTCTGAAAGTTAGATTATTTAAAGTACCCTTTTTCTGTACTTTTAGCCTTTATATCATTGTAGGGGTAGATTCAGATTTTGTGCACACATATCTAACATATTTGTGGTTGACATTTTACACCTTTATATATTTTCTGTGTGTCAAGAATCTCAACCAGTGGCTGTATAGTTGGTCCATTCAGTGTAACGGGGTAGTATACTTAATGAATTTAATATGAAGGATAAAAAAATAGTGTGGCTTCAACATAAACAATGTTTTATTCATTCATAATAAATATATATACAATACTCATTTTACGAGAAAGAAAACATATAATTAAATACTGACACTGTTATATTTAAGTAGAACACAGAAAAAAAAAACACAAACTTGGAATCATAAAACAATAATGCTGACGAGAAAAATAGCCGTGTCTTTTTTTCCTTTGATTATTCATATGTGTTCTACATGAAAGTTAGATGGCCTACTTGTTACCTTAAGATCACTTCTGCTGCATCGCATATGCAAATAACGAGTTATAAGACTATATATCTTCAGTTCATCTTTGAAAAGCGTGTCCTCACTTCTTAATATGGTGTTTAAAGGATTCGTTAACCCCTTTTAACGTCTAATTATGTAAAAAAGAAAGAGCTTTGACTTTTTTTCATTTCATTATGATGAACAACCTGTACATAAAGTCTTTAAACAGTATATTGAAATTATGGCACATAAAGAATCAATTAAATCATGAATATTAATGTTTAAGACTTCAAAAAGCACGTTGGTACTTATATAAAACATCTTGATGTTCTTGCTATAAAATTAAATCATCGTAAAAATTATTAATATGCGCGTACGTGAACCCCAAAACTTGATGTATACCAACTGTTTCTCACTTTGAAAATCATTCCCCCTTTTCCGTTATAAATGTCAAGTGTCTGACGGATTTAAAACGTTAAACATATTCAAATCTTGGTGTTTAATTACTGTTGCAACGCATAGCGTAGCAGTGCAAATTCAATTTTGGAGGTTTTATAATGTGATAGCATTCTTTTTATTTGAATTAACAATCTGCGAAGTTTTCTTCGTTTAATATAGAAAACCTTTTTTAACATGAATTATCGTCGGAGAAAAATATGCTGCTGTAAGCTTGATAAAACCTCACAATATTTACTGACAGTGACTCAAGACGTTAGCCGGGTTTCATCAACCAATTTCAGTAAGAAATAGAGGCAAATTGCCCCTCTTAAAAGAACACATATTCAAGATGAAAAATATTTGGCCAGTCATAAAATAGTTGAGAACACTTACTGTCAGTGTTTACTCCATGGTTGAATCACGAAGTGTTTTCAAGAAAAAATTCATATTTTCCTTTTCACTGACACAACATGAGAACAATTCTGGTTTTAGCACTTCTTTTAAAGACATCGCACTGTCTACATTTTTATAACTGATGTATTATGTCAAAGTTCACAATTTTTCTAAGCTCTTTGGATTTGTGAGTAGTTCTCTTAAAACCCTCCAGCACTGTTTGGCGGCGTTGTCCATGGCTGTGGTTGATTTTCCCTTAAACAGGTCGACATTTGGAAGGAAATAGTGCGGGCATCGCCGGTTCTGTAGACATGAGATGAGTTGTAACAAGATACCGTTGATTCTGTCTCCTAGACAGGTGTCATCCCATTCAATTTCACGTGGATGTTTTTCACATTCATAAAGTAATAATGTTTTTAGGTGGTATGCTACAACCGGTTGACCGGGTACGTCTAAATGCCGGTCTCTCAACGCTTTTAGAATGCTAAGACATTTACGTCGGCAGCCACCGTACAGAAGTCGGTCCTCTGCATATTTGAAGGACATTGCCCAGGCATCACCTTCTGCAGCACTCTGTTTATCCTTCATATATATGCTTTCTTTTGATAGAAGGTCAAATCCCTCTGTTTTGACCTCGGCGACCAGATTCGGATTCGGCCACGGCACGTGGGGGACTGGCCAGTGGGCAGCACTTCTTGACCAGATACCGCCACAACGGAATGCCGGCGTTATTTGAACAACGTAACGTTCTTTGATACGCAGCTTTACTTCTGTCGTGTCGGCGACCATCTTAACAACGTCCCTGTAACTACATTTGTCAACGGCCTGCGCCACCAAAGTTTGAAACCGTGACCTAATTTTCCTGGCTGACAAGTAACCTGACGCCGTGATAAACTCAACCCATAACGACATAGAACGCTTTCTACCGTCACTTAACTTCAAAACTGCACAACCTGGAATTGTCCCATCGTCAACAAAATTGAACACCCCCATTTGATTAAGATACAATACAACTTCAAACTCTGAGGGTGATATAACATCAAGACCCTCATAACGTCCATTGACCTCATTCAAACTACTGATAAACCTCGGTTCTTGCACCTCAACTTCTTTCAATACATCCTGAACGACTTTGCACACTTCCCGGATGGTTTTGACCACGCCACTTTGTCTTGTAGCGACTCTCTCATTATAGTACTTGTTCAGTTCGAACAGTACCTTCGATTGTTGAGCTAGCATGTCTGGTGAGCTGCCGTCTAAAAGCATTTTTCACCAAACTTTTCCAAGCACGCAGCTGTAAGTCCACATATATATATATGAGTCACAATATATAAAGTTTATGTCTGTTCAACAAATTATAAGTTATTCTCGGTTATTCCTTTTTTAACAAACCGTCTAAAAAACTGAAAATACTTTTTGTGGTCGGTTCACGTCACTACAAGTTGTTTTGTTTCCGCTTCAGTTTGCATGAACGTTTATAGTCTCTGATTAATCAAAAATCGTGTAGAGTCACAATTAGTAAGTTAACATTCATTCGAGTGTGTCCATAAGTACTCCAATATTTTATGCAGAATCATACAACACAGCGTGAAATGATACTGTTCTAAATGTCCGATTGTTGTTTTCTATAAAAGCTCCAAAATGCAGTAAATCACGATCTATTATCATCAGCCAATGAGAAGACAGAATTATCTGATGCTAATTAGCCCGGGGCAGTCGCCTTTCATCGATTGGACTAGAATTAATTTACTGCTGAACTGTAGCTCCGCCTCTTATTGTCTGAGCTCCGCCTTGTACAGCGATGGCTGAACGCTGAAAAATTCTCGACAGAGTTTTTGTTTAATTGTTAGAAAATATTTCTTTTAATTTTGGGAATCTATATACTTGTGAGACCATATACTGGATTTTAAATGAAATATATTGTAAATAAGTTTGGTTTGTAAATAAAAGCTTTTCGTCTTTAGTTTGACTTTACTTATAATGTACTGCTGATGATTACGGTAATAATATGTCAACTGCTAAAATAAAAGATAAAAAAGGGAAATTTTTTTAAAGTATACTATTCTTGAAAATAAAAAAAAACAACAACAACATCATATTCGTTTGTTAACGTGTCTTGGTTGAATTAGAATTTGCTGTTTTTAGACAAAACATTTTTACTTTCAGTTAAAAATGCATAAGGTCTTATAAAAAAAATGAAATATTAATAACACAACTGGAGTAATACTAGAACGATGCTAATTAAGAAATGCAATTTAGTAGCTTTGTTATCCTGTTTGCTGACGAATTTAGTCTTTTGCAACCTTTGATGACTGTTGATCAAATACTTTTGTCTGACGTAATTTGCATAAAGAGAATGGAAGTTCCCTTTTTGATTTTTGTTGATTTTTTGTGTCATTTCAGTTTCTGAGTTTTATATGAACCTAAATTTTGCGTGATTTATTTGAATATACATGAGTGTTCTATACTGGCTGCAAAAAAATAAAAACGGAAATAAATGTCTCATGTGAAAATTGTCATTCTGTTGGAGATGAAACTTGCGAAATATGCAAAGTGTTTAATTAAAATGATGATAATGTTGATAATTACAGTAGAAGCACAGATATAATAATCAGGATGATGATTATGATAATTACGGATGCTAATGATAATAATAATAACGATGATGATGACAGCAGCGGCTTCAACAACAAAATTTAAAAATATTTTTTTTGATAACTATGAAATAATCGTTGAGTTCATCAATACCACAATACTGCTTCGATGTGTATTTAGATTTCGATTTCAGAGAAACAAGTGAGACTTGTTGTAAAGTTGTGTTTATTCAGGATTTAACATATTTTTATTCTGCTAAATGCACTCGACAACAATTGTCCACATTTAGGCACAAATAAGGTTGAAATATTTGTCATATTTTTTTTAAGTTTCACCAGTTTTAGAAAGAAAAAATGTTTTTGAAAACGGATCTTCTTAATGGCTTGTCTTTTTCTGATGCTGAAAACTCCGGTTATGACAACGGCATAAAATTCCCTGTTGCTATTTAAATAAATAGTAAGAAAAGGGGAGAGAAAATAGCGTTTCTGTTTACCCCTTCGTTGTTTTAAGAAAATTCATAAATGCATAATTCTGCGGGGTTTTTATTGGGACATTTTCTTCTTAAAGAAATATACTGTCTGATTTTTAGATCTGTTGTTTTTAATGAAATAAGAATTTATTTATTGTATATATATGGTTAGAAATTTAAATCTTCCGTGCAACTGAATTTAAGTCACATTAACAACATAATGATGTGTGCTCTTTTTAAATACGTTTGTAAATTTATCATTGATTTAAAAGAATTGTTTTTAATCAATCGAAATAAAATTTACGTAACTGTTTGAAAGGTGAAATAAATAAAAGGAAATTAATAGTCTTGTTTCACTCAAGATAATGTAAATATATTGCGCGTTTACACAAAAAGGGATCTTTTTAGTGTGCATGAAGAAATGTAAAAATAACGTCGAAAAGTACTTAAGACTAACGTCGGACGTCATTTAAATGACGTTGTCACTTAAACTATCGTGTTTACTTGAACTCCCAATTTGTACAATATATCCTACGAAAATCATATGCATGATATAAATATAAATTAATATAAATTTTCAGTAAGAGAAGAGATTGATTTGTCAAGATTCTGTTAAGTGAAATTTCGATAAAACAGCCACACATAAGACCACTTTTATTGTGATGCGTTAGATATTCTTGAAATGTACGGGAGAACTGAGGCAGATTTTAATGTGTCCTTGGGAGGAAATCTTCCCCTTTTTTAATTACACACCGTGGAAAATAAGTTGATATTATTTCACAAAAGTTTTTTTAGTGAATATTAAGTACAAAATTATACCAGAACGCTGGATGTTGCTGATAAATTTTGAACAATTAAGTTGTTTGATTGTATCAAGAAATTTTTTAATCGAATTTAATGAATATTAAATGACGTATTTTGTTCGATTTAATGCCCTTTAAACAAATATTGAAACTTGACTAGAGGGCTTCTTAAAAAAGGGGGACATGGAAATGTGATATGAACAATAAGGCTACTTGAAAAGTACATGGCTTTTCAAATTAGAACATAATTTAAGGTAAATCAGTTCACATTAAAATGTATGGGAGTAAAGCTTAAAGTCTGCACATTTCTGGACAGCATGAAAACTGTGTTAAATACTCATAAAAATAGATTGTGAAAATTGGCGATATTCAGTCCATCTCTTTTGAAGTAATACGTATCACTTGCGTTATATCTTTTATGAAACTTGAAACTTGCATTTTTATATTTTTATAAAGTAACCGGATGTTTTGATTATTGCTCTCGCCGATTGGTTTTCTTTGAATATTCGTTTATTGAAATACCTTCCCAGATATTTAGGAAATATTCTAAAATATTGTACTGTAATGAACATTTATTTAAAATTCCCTGTGAATTTACTGAACATATATAGAAATGTATGGCTGATAACTTCCATGATTTTAGCCTTTGATAATATCACAGTCTCTTAGAATGAAAAGAACAGTCTGACTTCAAAACATTTGTTTTGAACAGACGTTATGGGCGTGACCGTTGAAGGACCCTGATTGCCCGAGACAGCTGGCTGAGACGGGCGTTTTGTGGCATTATTTACAAAGGCAGTCCATACAGTTCATTGCTAGTGTAAATACACTTGGAAATCTTCATTAGATTATTAGTTAATTGCTTTGAAAAATAGCCGTAACGCGTGCCTGTTTTAGATTAACATTAGAAGAAATCGATGAATTTCACAAGTTTTCGCAATACTCGGTGAAAATGACTTAACACTTGGAGAACAAATTTCGTCAGGAGAAGGCCGTGAAATTTCATCTTCATTTGAAAGAAATCGATGGTTTCTGATAGAATTTTTCATTATTACGACATTTTAGTTCCCATTATCAGTAACAGAAATGTTTAGTCAAATAATGACGCTTAGAATTTAAGTTTCCTTTTAGATTTTCTTTCCTAGAAAACTGACGGCTTCAAACTATACATGTGAAGTTATAATTTGGTATTTATGAAGCAAGTTACTGAAATTTTTGACTCGTGAAATAATCATAATATGAACAAACCTAAATGAAAATATTTTGTTGACTTGAAACAGAGTTCTTATTTGGTAGAAATAGATAGTTTCTAACATTTTTCCAGGTGTTTATTGTAATAATAGCTGATATATTTTACTCATACAAATGGGTATAAAAATTAACTGCTTTGAAACTATTTCAAAATTGAATACGGATTTATTTCATGGGTTTTGGAAAAATACCAGTTGTTAGTTTTACTGCGGATTATGTGTGGATAAAAGTTGAAAAATTGACCACTGATTTCTCTCGGTCAGTTAGCTTTCCTCAATGGTCAGTGGTTCATTACAACTTTACAAGATTAGAACGGCGGCCAGACGGCGGACGCTGGCTGTCTTAGGCCTTATCCTGTAGAATGGAACACACTGTTTTTTAGACTGATAAAATCTTCTCTTTTTTTCGCCAGTATGTTTTATACTTGATTGCAGTGATTTAGAGGTCATGGTAGCCGATTTAAAAGGGCAATATTTTATGTCATAGTTTTTGGTCAGCTTATAAATGTTTATGTTATTTCGTAAGAAGTTTGGTTAATTTGAGCTCCGCTGTGCAGAATCCAGTTAATTGACGTCAGCAGTCATTATGTTGACAGTTTTATTATGAGTAAAAAGACTTAAGTTGCCACTGTTACAATGTCACAAAGGACTTCTTCACATAATAAATATTGAGAGCTATAGGTTGTCATGATGCGATGATTATCATGATTATTAACACCCTGTCTTTCTGCTTAGAAGGTCTTCAGCGTTACTTTGAATTGAACAGAAAGGTTTACCACTACACTATGAATACCATTGGTGATATACTAGCAACAACAACAGCGACAACAACAACAGAGATGTTGATAGACAAAACAACAATGATGATGAGAATTATGATATATTACTATAATAATATAATAAGTAATAAATTATATTAAATATAAGTGATGGGTTAAATTCTAAATTAATAATAATAATAATAATAAACGGACTTAAGAGACACAGTTTGTAGAATTATGTCATACTTTCCTGCTAAATTAAAAAAATAAGGGAAAATTTAAATGGTTCATCTTTATCTTTACTCTTTTGATGTAAAAGGACAAAGGAAAAAGTAACATGTAACAAGTAAATATGAGTTTAGATTGCTACAGTAAAATGACGGCGAATTGAGAGTGGCGACACCTAGATGCCCACGTGTTTAATAAACTTAACAAAAACGATATGAAATTCCCCTCAAGTCCCATAAATTAACTGCACAGTTTAACTTTCTTCCAGATTTTCTTATTAAATGTAATGTCAGATTACTAAATGGTACCCCTGCCAGCTAAACGTGACACAAATTTATTGTTGCAAGTTTAGAATTTCTCTTCATATAAGGTTATTATTTGACTATAAATTAAGCGTTGGAACAATTTAGATCGTAACTTACTCAAGTTTGGACGACTCTAGTTACACAAACGAATGCCGCTTTTCCTAACACTGTCTTGAAATCGAACACTGCCTATTTTCTTAATTACGTGGTACATTGACACCTAACGATGGGAGATTTACTTAAGCGGTTAATAGTTTTTAATTAATCAATATTTAGACAAATAAGCTTCACAGGGATTCGCAGTAAGGAAGAAAGTTTAATAAATGTGAAATATTATTTTCATTTGTTGCGAATAATATAAAGAATACGAGATATGAAATGGATACCCACCTCTGTGGTCCTTCGTTTGAATTGATCTAAGGTGAGAAATGAGTCTGAAGGAATAATTCACGCAATATTAATTGAAGGTGTGATATCGCTTAGACCTGTGAACAATTCTTAAATTTTGTATTTTATTGTTCAGTGTTGTCTTTGAAGGTGCGATCATATTTTCTCTTTTTCTATTGAAAACGTCTGACAAAGTTTATATGCACAATGAATGTCTAGGTAAGTTTTGAGAACATAAAAAATGCAGCTGACGCATTTGTTCTTGTAAAATGTTTGAATAGAAATCAAGGATTTTGCCATTTTCAAAGCAAAATTTGTTTAATTTACTTGGTTAATTTAGTTTAAAGTAGGCCATTGTAATATATGTTTTATACCTAGATGAACAGAAACCACATTTTAAGAAAACTGGTCGCACACTGTAGTCATGTACATAGTATTTTTTTGTATCTAGCACCATCGGCACTGTACCACGTGACCGACCAATGCTTTTGCGCCCTATGACTACTTCCTGCACTAACTGAAGAGGTCAAGGTCAAAATTTTCATATTCTGACAAAACTTATTATTGACCATCATTTACAAATAAGAACCAATATGGTGTAAAATCTACACAAGAGGGAAAAGTCCGAAAAATGTTAATATTTGACAGTGCATTAAAATGACTTGCAGATTTAATTTTGCCCCAACCGTACCGTGCCGTGTAAGATACCAGTATTTATTCTGATCTGAAAAAATATTTGTTAGTATCTTGTCATTTGTATCGAAGTGAAGTTCGCTAAATGGTAGAGATTTGGGCTTTTAATTTCTCATAAATCACCATCACTATGACACGAATTTTACATAGATAAGGTAGTGACGACATGATACGTTCTGAACGGCATTTATTCATAACCGCTAACCTGTTAAATTGGGTTATTATATTTCAGTATTCTGGCACGGATGACATGATGTATTAATTTCATGAGGATTTTTTAAAAGTCTTGTTCTGTTTTCTGCCGAAATAGATTCAAGAGGCACAAGATCGAAAAATAAAGTTTGATATTGTAGGTCTTGGTGATTTGTAGATGACAGTCGACCTTTGAAAATCAACAATGGTGTCCTATCGTTCACGTGAAAAAAACATCTCTTCTGTAGTGATTAATACATAACGTTAACATCTAAACAATTAACTATTCTCACGATGCACGTGTGTCGTGAACAAATCATGCATGTTTGTATCATCATTATAGAAGGGATTCCATATTAGAATAGACAGCGCGACCGGAATATTTCCGCATCACTTCATTTTAGATTGTCAACAACATGAAAGGGAATGGCAACCGCATATTCCATTTCTGACGCACGCCGGAACCCCTTTGCACACGCCTTGTTGCCTTTCCCTGGCTTAATTATTCTGTATTTAGTGTCCCCTGAACTCTAAATGATGTCCTTGATCTAATTTGAACTCTCTTGTAGGATGTTCTTGTACAGTTTACATGCAGATAGAGTGTCACTTCGTTTCAGTGCTAAAGTCGGGAAGGGGTATTAATGGAATAAAAAATATATGAATTTGAGGTTACCTTTGTTCTTTGGCTTTCTTAAGGTTTCGTTTTGATTGGCATTTGGCAACTGCCCTTTTCAGCTTAGTTCGCTTCAAGAATAATATTGAAACGAGGCCGAATTCGTAACCAGTTTCAAGTTACGGATTTATTTATTGTTCAGAATATAGGTTTAGTTTAAACTTATTTATTTTACATTGATTGGGAAGCAAGTTCTTGCAACTTATCGTTATCCCTCTCGATGACTGCAGAATATAGGTACTGTCTTAAGTTATATGTGTGAAGTTGGTCTGCAGTTCGCAGTTCGCAATTCGCGATTCGAATTGCGAACTGCAAACTGGCATGCAGTTCGCGATTCAAACTTGAAGATTTTCAGTGTTCTTCTTGGGAAAATTTATGACTTACTAACTTCATAAACCAAAAAGAAATAGTTCTAAGTCCAATTGCAAACTAGCATGCTGTTCGCGATTCGAATTGCGAACTGCAAACTGGTCTGCAGTTCGCAGTTCGCAATTCGCGATTCGAATTGCGAACTGCAAACTGGCATGCAGTTCGCGATTCAAACTTGAAGCTTTTCAGAGTTCTTCTTGTGAAAATTTATTACTTACTAACTTCATAAACCAAAAAGAAATAGTTCTAAGATAGAGAAAATAAACATAAGTCCAATTGCAAACTAGCATGCGGTACGCGATTCGAATTGCGAACTGCAAACTGGCATGCAGTTCGCGATTCAAATTTCAAGCTTTTCAGTGTTCTTCTAGGGAAAATTTATGACTTACTTACTTCATAAACCAAAAAGAAATAGTTCTTAGTCGAATTGCAAACTAGCATGCGGTTCGCGATTCGAATTGCGAACTGCAAACTAGCATGCAGTTCGCGATTCAAACTTGAAGCTTTTCAGAGTTCTTCGTGTGAAAATTTATTACTTACTAACTTCATAAACCAAAAAAGAAATAGTTCTAAGATAGAAAAAAAACATAAGTCAATTGCAAACTAGCATGCGGTTCGCGATTCGAATTGCGAACTGCAAACTAGTCTGCAGTTCGCAGTTCGCAATTCGCGATTCGAATTGCGAACTGCAAACTGGCATGCAGTTCGCAATTCAAACTTGAAAATTTTCAGTGTTCTTCTTGGGAAAATTAAACTAAAAAGAAATAGTTCTAAAATAGAGAAAAAAAATATAAGTCCAATTGCAAACTAGCATGCGGTTCGCGATTCGAATTGCGAACTGCAAACTAGTCTGTAGTTCGCAGTTCGTTTTTCGCGATTCGAATTGCGAACTGCAAACTAGCATGCAGTTCGCGATTCAAATTTGAAGATTTATAGTGTTCTTTTTGTGAAAATGTTCTTCTATTATTTCATACTTACTTCATAAACCAAAAAGAAATGGTTCTAAAATAGAGAAAAAAAAACAAATAGTTCTAAGTCCAATTGCAAACTAGCCTGAGGTTCGCGATTCGAATTGCGAACTGCAAACTGGTCTGCAGTTTGCGATTCAATTTGAAGATTTTCAGTGTTCTTATATGAAAATTTAATTCTTACTTAATAAACCAAAAAGAAATAGTTCTAAAATAGAGAACAAAACATAAGTCCAATTGCAAACTAGCATGCGGTTCGCGATTCGAATTGCGAACTGCAAACTGGCATGCAGTTCGCAATTCAAACTGAAAAATTTTCAGTGTTCTTCTTGGGAAAATTTATTACTTACTAACTTCATAAACCAAAAAGGAATAGTTTTAAAATAGAGAAAAAAATATAAGTCCAATTGCAAACTAGCATGCGGTTCGCGATTCGAATTGCGAACTGCAAACTGGCATGCAGTTCGCAATTCAAACTGAAAAATTTTCAATGTTCTTCTTGGGAAAATTTATTACTTATTAACTTCATAAACCAAAAAGGAATAGTTTTAAAATAGAGAAAAAAATATAAGTCCAATTGCAAACTAGCCTGCGGTTCGCGATTCGAATTGCGAACTGCAAACTGGCATGCAGTTCGCAATTCAAGCTTGAAAATTTTCAGTGTTCTTCTTGGGAAAATTTATTTCTTACTAACTTCATAAACCAAAAAGAAATAGTTTTAAAATAGAGAAAAAAATATTAGTCCAATTGCAAACTAGCCTTCCGCTCGCGATTCGAATTGCGAACCGCATGCTAGTTTGCAATTGGACTTAGAACTATTTCTTTTTGGTTTATGAAGTTAGTAAGTCATAAATTTTCCCAAGAAGAACACTGAAAATTTTTCAGTTTGAATTGCGAACTGCATGCCAGTTTGCAGTTCGCAATTCGAATCGCGAACCGCATGCTAGTTTGCAATTGGACTTATGTTTTGTTCTCTATTTTAGAACTATTTCTTTTTGGTTTATTAAGTAAGTCATAAATTTTCCCTAGAAGAACACTGAAAAGCTTGAAATTTGAATCGCGAACTGCATGCCAGTTTGCAGTTCGCAATTCGAATCGCGTACCGCATGCTAGTTTGCAATTGGACTTATGTTTATTTTCTCTATCTTAGAACTATTTCTTTTTGGTTTATGAAGTTAGTAAGTAATAAATTTTCACAAGAAGAACTCTGAAAAGCTTCAAGTTTGAATCGCGAACTGCATGCCAGTTTGCAGTTCGCAATTCGAATCGCGAATTGCGAACTGCGAACTGCAGACCAGTTTGCAGTTCGCAATTCGAATCGCGAACAGCATGCTAGTTTGCAATTGGACTTAGAACTATTTCTTTTTGGTTTATGAAGTTAGTAAGTCATAAATTTTCCCAAGAAGAACACTGAAAATCTTCAAGTTTGAATCGCGAACTGCATGCCAGTTTGCAGTTCGCAATTCGAATCGCGAATTGCGAACTGCGAACTGCGAACTGCAGACCAGTTTGCAGTTCGCAATTCGAAATCGCGAACCGCATGCTAGTTTGCAATTGACTTATGTTTTTTTTTTTTCTATCTTAGAACTATTTCTTTTTGGTTTATGAAGTCAGTAAGTAATAAATTTTCACACGAAGAACTCTGAAATCGTTTGAATCGCGAACTGCATGCTAAATTTGCAGTTCGCAATTCGAATCGCGAACCGCATGCTAGTTTGCAATTCGACTAAGAACTATTTCTTTTTGGTTTATGAAGTAAGTCATAAATTTTCCCTAGAAGAACACTGAAAAGCTTGAAATTTGAATCGCGAACTGCATGCCAGTTTGCAGTTCGCAATTCGAATCGCGAACCGCATGCTAGTTTGCAATTGGACTTATGTTTATTTTCTCTATCTTAGAACTATTTTTTTTTGGTTTATGAAGTTAGTAAGTAATAAATTTTCACAAGCAAAACTCTGAAAAGCTTCAAGTTTGAATCGCGAACTGCATGCCAGTTTGCAGTTCGCAATTCGAATCGCGAATTGCGAACTGCGAACTGCAGACCAACTTCACACATATTCTTAAGTTTGTGATCAATGCAGAGTGGAGGCAAGGCTGGATAAAGTACTTACGAGTTTTTGTTAATTTAATTAATTTAAAACACGCTTTCAAGGTAGTCACGTAACACGAAAGATGACATCATATTCAGGAAAAGAAAAAGAAAAGACACAGACATCAGTTATTATAAATTGATGAACTCAGCTTTCCTTTCATGGAAACCAAACGAGTGGAAAATTTAACAAATTTGATCTGATGGTTCATTTTGTACAAGAGTGCGCAAATTTTACATTATCGCAACATCTGTTTATGACGATTGCCTGAAGCTATAGTGATTACTTTGAAAGCTTGACATGTAAAAGGTACAAAAACCAGAGTTTTCCCTTTCTTTTCGTTTGGTAGATTTTTTTTTAAAAAAAAAACAGATAGTTTTGCTACCTCAAGTATTACAAACCGAAATCGACATGAAGTGATTTATGCTTGTTGAATACTTAGTTGTTGTTGTTTCAACCGTAGAACATGTCATTTTAGTGTATTAAAGGGAGCGACACGATCTTTGGACGACAACGCATATTCCTCGCTAAAATGCATCCCCCTCTAATTTTGATATTTGTAGATTACTAACCGGCTCATGTTTAGCAAAACTGACCCTTAGGGCCTGAAGCCTTCGGAGTTTCAATTGATACTCATTAAACTGTGTTGGGTGCAATTGCAATGGCAAAAGGTGCACAGACTCAAGGTTGTGCGTGTTTGCATTTTTTTATTCTGTACATATGAATGGTGCTCATGTTTGTTCACCAAATTGACTACAACCTGTTTATCTAACGCATCATTACCTTTAAAAGTTAAAACAAAGAAGTTTAAAGACTTCGGTTTTGTTTCAATTTAATCGATGTGAATAGATCACATGCAGTTTTTGTGGAGGATTTTAATGAACGACGTGCATTCGTCTTTATAATGTACTCTTTAAACATGAAAAAAAAAAGCCAGACAGGACATCATATTGTGAACTCTTGTGTCAGACAAGGTCGAATATTTGTCTCGAATACAAACTAGGTATATAGTTATTGATCGATAAGTCCGTGAATTGAACATGTCCAATGCATTTAACTAAATCATCCAACGTGACCATTTAAAACTTGTTACACTGTTTTATTTGTCGTTTATTAACTTAATTGCATAAATATAAATTAAATAGAAGTTTCGTTTTATAAGGATCCTATTTCACTCTGATTCATTAAAGATCCCGTTTCGCTTGCAAAGATAAACTACTCTTAAAAAACAGGATTTGCATATGTTTCTAACGAACATCTAAATTTTTGAAGGACATTTGACATTTGTTATGTTTTTAATGAATTAAGATTTGTTGTTAAGATTTTGTCATATGACTTCCCACGTGACCGTAGCCATTTTGCATTTAGTTGCTCTATCAGCTTTGTGTACTCGTTGGTATTTCCTGCATATTTCTATACATCAGGGATTTTTTTTAGTTGTTTGAGTAATAGGAATTGTTAATATAGTTGTAACACATGTAAATCCTGATATTTAATATATTTATCTTTGTAATTGAAACTGGGCCTTTAAAATAACAGTTTGATTCCAAACTTTAACTCCCAAATGCTCGAGTCTTAATAAAAACTCAGATAGTGTCTCACACACGGAAATAAGAACAGCAATTTAATGTTATTACTAACACACTTTTAGGCTCCACAAATAACTGTTGAATATTCGTTAACCTGTATTAATTGGTATTTAATTAAAATTTATGCAAACTATTAGAATTCCTTGCAATTATCTGACAGGAACTTACTTGCGAAAACAAGAACTTTTTTAACGCCCTGCTGACAATTTCTTTAATCTTGAAGTGTACATGGTGATTGACTGGTTTCGTTTTCCACCTTGATTGCTCTTACATATTTAGATCACCAATTATAATGAATAAGATTTACGAGCAGGGTGGTCGGTGGAAAATTAACATATAACATCGTATAAATAATTCATAATAAATGTAGATAGAAGATCAGACGTTGACAGCTAGCTTTCAAAAATTAAAATTGTAATACCTACCATTAAGAAAGTTTTATTACAGTGTCTATAGCAGCTTGTTATAGTATAGAGGTGTTAGTGAGTAGGTTTGGTAAAATATAATTTGTGAGATATTGTGAAAAAATATAAATGCAGTTTCTTGTTTCTGATTTCTGATTTTCTAACATACATATATTGAAAAACGGAAAATCTTCCATCTTACGTAACCCTTTCTAGCCCGCGCTTTAAACCAGAAAACCCGGATGAGCTATTCCTACAATGTTTTCATGAAATACAATGGTTGTTGTGTTCGAACTTGTTTACCTGGTGTTGTTGTTGTTGTTTTGCTCCAAGGAATCTTGGTGACAGTACTCGTTTCATTTCGTCGTATATTTAAGCTAAGGTAGATCAGCACAAAACAGAACTGTTATAAATACAGAATTTTGTTCTTGTAGATTCATGCGACCACGTAACCACACCTTATTCGGTTTACTTGTTTTGCCTCAATAATGAATATACTGATAAGCCTTTTCCAGTTACTATAATGAGTCATTATACAGGAACGATAACTGACCACCTGCTATTTTAGTTCTGTTTTATGGGCCATAACTTTGACAGGCTGCTTAACCGCATCTATACACCAATGATAAATTTTCCTTCATAGTTAGTAACTGCGAACGCGTGGGGGCGAATAGGGATTTTACGCAATGCAAGCGAAATAGTTCGAAGATCGCGGAATAGCAGATTTATTTATTTATGTATTTTTTTTACAGGAAATACTGTTGAAATCGTTTTGGCGACTCTTAGAAGATTTATACATTTATATCGTTTGTAGACCAGAAAAAACGTGATACTTGATGTGAACTGTTTCGATTTACTGTGTGCCTTTATCAAATACTAACACACAGCTACTTCATTGCTACTGACATCACTTCGAAAGAAAATAGTTAAACTTTTCCCTTTTTGTGGAAAAATCACTGACACGTGCCTCCGTTTTTACCTAAAACAGTCACTCAAAGACTCATTTAAAGTCGCAGCCACAATCCTTGCATTCTGTAATAAACAGATTTATGTTCGGTCCGGAACCTTTTACAAGGGAAATTTTCATGTGTACATGTGTTTTATTTTTGTCTCAGTTTCCATTTTTTCACTTAATGCCTGCGGGGACTTTTTCTCGAAACCACTCGTACTAATGCAGGAATAATTATATTTGTTTTCTGTGTAGTATTTGTTTAATCAATGGAAACTCGTACTCAATGCATTGTCTGTGGGTCCCTAATGATTGTTTTAATCCAATTTGATAAAACATCAGTTTGATGTTACATTCATTATGTGCTTTTTACTGCCCCACGAGGCGAAAACGTCATATAGCCGCGTTCGTTAATTGGATTACTTTTGATTTGTTGCTTAAATTGGTCCGCTCCATTGATTGTAGATGATTCAATTAGATCCCTTTATAGCCAAGATATGGAGGGACATTGTGTTTTGTGGCGAAGAGCGACGATGAACAAAATACCATGAAATACCGTTGAAATTCCAGAATAGACCAAAAACATGCATTTTTACACCGATGTGCTTTACTCTTTATGTTTCTCGTATCACTGTCAACTGCTTGTAGTCCCTTGTAGAAGTTGTTACGCATAGTACAGTTGTATTTGTCAGAAAGTAAGACATTTATATATGTTTAAATGCAACATTTTAAGTTGGTATTTTTTGTAAACGATTTTAAAAGCCAACAACTGTCGTTGCAGCAGACGAACATAGGCTTTTAAAATTTCGGCGAATTTTCAAAAATGAAAAGACTTTTAAATTCAGAAAAAATCCGACTTTTGACATTAACACTGACCCTTGTTAATGGCCAGATTTGTCAGAATATTTGGCTAGTTTCACTACTATTCATAATGTCAGCTGGTGTTGTCACTTCCGGTATTCTGAAAAATTAAAAACATTCCTGTTCAAGCTATAAATAAAATATTACATACCGACGGACAAAGGTTAAAGAGAAATCAGATGAAACACTCTCTAATTTCCAGATGTCTATAAAATTTATAGTTCCCAAACAATAAGAAGCAATTTGCGTTGACAATTTCTGTCATGTATCAAACCAGAATTTTATTTGCCATCCTACCCTCTTATTTCGACCCGTATTATTTCCGTAGATTGACTTTAATAGTAGTTACCAAGAGGTTTATACTCTTAGTAATTTTAATTTCATATGATGCTTATTGTTGTGTAGGAGATATTTAGAATTCTATGAAACGTTAATCTCTGGGTGGGCCAGTTGAGTATCCAGTTGATAGGCTAACGACACGGTTGCTGGATAGGGCGACATGAGCCGTGGGTATAGATTGAAGTGGAGATAACGTCAGTGCAAAGATGATGCGTCAAGATAGCTACAGTAAAAGCGGAAGATCGAATGGAAACAGTGGTGTCAGAAATTGCGAACAGTTCTGAAACTCAAGTTTAATTAACTGCTTAATTGACAACATTACAGCACCAACAGTGCACTGACTGTGTAGTTAGAACAAAAATGGCTGCATATATATATATATATATATATATATATATATATATATATATATATATATATATATATATTTATTTGCATCAGAAACTTCCTTGTCCGTTATGTAGGTAACCCGAGCATAAAGTATAATTGCTATACATCTATAGACACATCTGTCAAAGATTCGGAAGCTGTCGTAAAATGAAGCGATGACATTTCAGTTGACTCTTGATGGTTTTCAAAATTGACTCCTCTGTTTTCTTAATAAACATTTCACCCAACATGGTGACAGGAAGCTTGCTCCCGGTGTGTCATTAGAATTACACAGGCGCAGTTTTAGCTATTTAAGTTGGTATTGAAATTCAACTGTGAGTGACGTGTTTAATTGATTGTAAATCTTAAATAAAGCTGGCAATTAATGATGGACCACTCCTTCTGTAGTGTAACATCACGTGAAGTCACCAAAACAGAGACTGTCTTGAAATCTACTACACATATTAAGAGTTGACAGAAGCTAACGATTTTGAATGGAATTTGACCTTTATTCAAAGAATTGTCTTTAAATGCAGTGTATGAGAAGCTTGATGCAATATAATATATATATTCCATAAAATAAGCCAATTCTAGATAAAACTTTGCTGTTTCCCCGACCACGTACATGTGAAAAAACTGTACCAATGTTCGTATACCAAAATTCCGGTAACTGACTTAACTGAAATAAAAACGAATATTCGAATATATTCGAATATGACAAAGCGAATATTCGAATATTGATATTAGTGTTCTTTCCCATCCCTACAATATATACATATAGTCACGGGCATGAGCTCCATTTCTTTTGCCAGGTTTACTTCATAAGTACATGACCGGATTTTACTCCTGCTGCACCTTATGTATCAGAATGGAAAGGAAAGCTTTACCTCTTTCAAGACTGTCATATCGAAACTCTTCTTTATTTCAACTCTACTTTGAAATATTCTACAAACGATAGACCGAATTTGAAATAATGTCCTTCAAAATCATTATGGAATTTGCTTGTAAGTTGGTCGTTATAACATTATAAGATATTAATTTCGTCCAGAAACATTATTAGAAAGCATAGGAACATGGTCGTTAGAGCAGCAAATTTTGAGTAACAGCTTTCAAATTCACGTAACTTTTCTTGCTAACTTTTCGTCTGTAAATAAAATTTGAACATACGTTTTACATAAAACATTTTTACGGATAGATAAACCTTCATTGATGCCCACATTTTAACAGTAAATCATTTCCAGAGAGGGGCAGCATTTCAATTTTGGCGGATGATAGATGGAAAATATAATTATTATCAGACGTAGGGAGGTATGTATACCCCTCCCATGACGCATAGTATCGTACTACTTCGCGGCAGGTGAATACATCAATCAACCAGGGCTCTTTAGGATATGATACTAAATTGTTGTATCGAGGTATTTTAGAGGAAATATTTGTGCTAGAAATCCACTTACGGAAAACAGTGTGGAGGAACAAGGTTTGGTGATTACATATAACACATTCAGTCAAACATTCTGTAGAAGGCAATCAAGGGACATAAGTTTTATAAGGGACACGTCTTACGTCTTATCTGGCTGTTTAAGTTAGGTGACCTTTTTTGGAGGTTTAGGTATCTCTGGAAAAAAATATTTCAGTAAGTAATATTCTATGCATTACTGAGTCCTTATTGTCTTAAACTATATTGCAACTCCTTCGATACGCAAAAAAAAATATTTCTAGAAATTTCAACAGTTAAAACTAAACTACGGAAATCAGGATTTGCACTTAATATCAACACCATTCGAGGCGCACTGCGCCATTGGTTGCGCATGTTTGCATAGATGATGTTTTCTACTAGACGCTTGAGAAACATTGGTTGCTCTTGGTTCGAACACCGCAGAGGAAGGCTTAATTTCTTTCAAGGAACCCCATCTTTGAGACAGATACTTGTTCAGATTTCAGTACATAAATATGCGGTCAAAGAAGCAGTTGAAATATAGACTGGTTTAATATGATTAAAAGGCACTACATGTTGGACAACTGCCGTGTGCTAGTCATTACAGGGCAATGAAACCTCTTGATCGATTTACGCGCACGTGTCAACCTCTTCATTCCCGTGCAGTCAAGTGTTTGCTTAACGGGAGCCTTTTTTCAATGACCCTTAGATTACGGTCGCTTAACTACCAATATTTCATTTACAAAAATATTTTCAAATCTCACGGTTAGTTTGGAATCAAGTGCATGAATAGAAAAATATTTTTAGACATCGCTCTGAAATGTGCGCGTGCAGCATGAACAAGATAAGGTTTCTTGTGCGGATCAAAGTGGCCCATAAGTTTTAGGAAACGGTGTTTGCAAAATATTTTCAGAAAACATGATATGCTTGTTGGTATGTAAATCCTTCAAAGAAATAATCCCATTTCCTGCAACTTTATCTCGTGTTTTCGCAATGTTACGAGAAAATAAATCCTTTATTTCCTTGCCGTGTCTTCTTCTAGTTACACCCATATGTTCCTTGTTTTGAATATAAGGTGCTTTCTGGTTTTGATGCAATATCATTGTATCCCCTAATCGTAGGTACATCTGTTTTGCACTAAGTTGTTTGTTTTGAAAAAAAAATCTTTCAGATTTTTTTTTGGTCCGTTTTATCTAATCTGACTTGGACTGGAGTAGAGAAAGGAATATGCATAGATATGAGTAAAAAAATCCCTTAATTCATTTATCATGACATTACAGCAAAAAAAAATCTTTAAACAAATAAGAAAGCGATCTGCAATAAACTGCCCTTAAAAAGCTATGGTAAATGTATTTGTACTGAAAGATTTAGTATAAAGCGTGTCACTTAGTATACTTTTGACATTTAGAGCCAAATTTACCTTTATTAAGAATACACTATTAAAAATGTATATCAATTTAATAAAAAAAAAATGATACAGAGAGAAGAGAAAGTAAGAAATCTGGTAAATGGTTAAGAAATGTGTAACATTTAAAAGCTTTCTTTTCACACGCAGAAATATAAATCTCTCGTTGCTCTGTAGAAAAAAAATATATGGAAGTTTTCTGTCATTTAGTGGTTTATCGGTTCAGTTTTGATGGTATAAATAGCTTTGACACTGACTGTTATAGGGGAAAATTGAAAGCCAGCGAATGCCTTTGAAATATGGTACGTGTCAGTGTTAAAACTATATCACAAAAACACTAGAGATACATCATTGTGGATCGTTTTACGTATGTCTTGTAAATATAATGTACTACTCTTAATTTGACAAGGTAGAAATCATTTAATTAATAAATTACCGAACGTAACAAAAAAGCACGTCCTCTCCCGGCGCCAGTTTTCTCGAACGAACTAATTGACCCGAGCTTTAATTTTGAAAACGTGAAACTCGTGTTTTATTTTATGAAAATAGTTAAGAAGTTTGTCTGTTTCCGGAACTTTTGTATGGAGATTTGTTCTTTTCGACACAGGGAAATGTAACATGCATTTTCTATTAAAGACACGACAATGAAAACAGTTCTGATGCAAACCGCTTACAATGAATGAATGAATGAAGAATTATCCTTTTATGTTGTATCGCGCTCAAATATTCCAGCTGCTGGATGGGTAGTGTTCAATTTTTATATTCGCAAACATTGATTGACTTGGCAGATGACTTTTATATATTTCCAATGGCTTTGGCTAGCAATAAGTTTTTATTTGCACATATATCTGAAATTTGGTAATTATAAAGTAATTTGGTAAGCGATAGTTTCGTATCTGGCAGTTATTGACTGTAAATGACATGGACTGGAAGATGAACGAAGTAAATAGAGGGGTTCATTATGCTGGATATTTTGACATGCGATTTCTTGACAAATTTACCCGCTGCTTTGAGAATATTTTATAGTCTGGCTAATCGCTGGAAAGTTTCAACCGGTACGATAGTGCTGACAGTTTTTCGGAAACTGATATCGGAACACCTCGGCGCACGCGGTTCCGTTTATTTTCAAATTACCATAAATGCCCGGATGAGTTCCAGGAACAAGTGTCTGCCGGTTGTGTACTCGTGTTACCATGTTGTTACGAAGCCGTGTATCGTTTGGAAATATAAATAAATGAAGGAAATCTGAGATAAAATATTAAACGTTAGTGTATGAGAACTAGGAAATTTCGGGAGTTCCATGTCAATCAAAGAGAAAGAGCGATAATTGTTGACAGATTCGTGTTTGCGCCTTGCAGCTTATACATGTCTTATCCTGTAACCGTAATGTAACAAACTGTTGTATGCGCCTTCGTGTGCCATGTATCAGTGTTCTACACTTGACAAGAATAACAGTAACAACAAAAACAAGGGTGTTTCATAAAAAAGGCTAAAATCTACAGGAGGTGTTTGTCACTTTAGAATCAATTATTGATACATTCGGATAGCCAGGGAATCCGATGTTACTGCCTAAAATAACCCTCTAAATTTGTTTAAATGTTTATGTGCGAAGATATTTGTATCTTGCATTCATTTTATTTAAACAAATAATTGCTATGATATTACATGGAAATGAATCCATTTGAAGACAAAATTTTGTTCCCTAAATCTTTGCAAAGAGGTTATAGAATATAATTGTTTAGTTTCTGATATTTTGGAACCCACGATTAATGGCATTTTCCTGAGGATCTTAATTCCCATGAATATGAGCACAGATCGTGCTTAGAAGGAATAAAATGTGCCATTAATCAAACTAATTGTGAACCGATTCAAAATTTATAACGCCAATTGGGAAGTTTTAAATTTGAAATGACACTGCTAATGAGCCCGAGATGGCACCCCGTATATCTGCGCGTGCAATATGGCATATGCATCCATCCGAGTCGAATCATTCCGATTGTTATCACGTGACGAATCGCTCGTGCGATTGGAACTGGCAGACGAACTCAGAGCCTAGACAAATACGATAGATTAGTCGTCTGCGTGCATGATACCTGCGCCTAGTTGCACATTTTCCCGCTGCTGTATTTAATAAGAAATTTGTCGTGTCTAATAAGTGCAAGATAACATGCCCCTCGACTGGAAGACATTTTGGATTATTTCTTGACATTATCAGTTTGTGCGTCTGCTTAAGGATTATTAATTGCATATATATTATCATTTATATTTCTCTAAACCTATAATAGTCAAAAGTTATAAAGTTGAACACTTGCAGAACTTGTAACCTTCGATAAGAGTTTGTCTTGTTTTAAGTTACTGGTCTAGAAAAACAAAATGGCGGTAAGACGATTTCTCATAAACTGATTTAAATGGGACAAAAAATGAAACATTTCTTCTGAAGCTAATTGTTTATATTTTTTCGCTAATTAAAAATAAAAAACCTTTTTAATAGCCTTCTTTCAAAACAATATTGTCGACTGGGTTTCAACATTTTCCAAAATTTTGACAGCAATAATGAAAAAATAGATAACATAAAACTATTTTATTTTTGCATGTGACACACTTTTCTTCATGAACAATTTAAGTCAATGTAAACGATATATACAATAATTTTGGACATTAACTTGGAAAGGTTAAAGGAGTGGCTATAAATTTCACAACGCAAAAGGCAAAAAATGGCTTAATGCTACATCTTAAGTAGCATTTGCCCGTAGAAATGGCAAAAAAACTACACGTGAATTAAAGAATGACAAATTATGACACATTCTTAACCGTAACTTTAGGACAGGAAAAAATATTAAGTTGACGAGACTTTAGTTACGGAGTCGTGCGATTTTTATGTTACGCATCACCGATATGTGCTCTTACATGTACGATGCAACTTTTCCTTTTAGTAATAAATAGTACTCGTTTTCATTTGTATTTTATAACAACAACAAAAAATATTTGAAAACAGAATTCATAGATTTTTTTTCTCAGTCCAAAATGCTTGTCTTTCTCAGAGAAAACCTCATGTACAATTTTTGATTGATTGAAATAAAAATATTATTAAGTATGCAACTCATTTGTTGGTTGTTTTAAAAAACAATATTCGTGACGTTATTTCATTAAATTCAATACTTAACACTGCATATAAAATATATTTTAATAACGGCTCGTTAATATTTCATTTCAAAGAAAAAAAAACTATTGGCATATGTACATATTCATAAGAAATTTTGATGATGAATAAATATTGTTTGTAATTATCGTGTGCGAAATCTTGTGTATTATATAAAAGAATTATAAAGAGATACAAAATTGATAAAAACAATATACAACAAATATATTAAAGTGAAATTATTTTAAGACTGACAGTTCATACTGTATATGCTTAATCGTTTTAAAAGAGATCTAAATTTTATATTAATTAACCATAACTGGTTTCCTAATAATTGTGTTTTTAGTGCTATAATTAAACAAAAATACTGCAAGTGCAGACACATAATTCTTTACATAAAAATGTATAATAATTTAATGTCAACATTACCTAATATTAAAATTCGTATTAGGCAAAGACCTTAATACAATATAATGGTATTATAGGTCTTCGTGTAAGGGAATGGATAGCCAGATAACTCTTGGAGTATTTAATTGGTTCTTCAATCATAGTTGCATTGAATTCTTTTTTATCAGTTACAAGGATATTATTTTTTTCGCTCAATCCTGTTTGGTTCTCTTCATTTGTTGTCTTGATAAAATTAAAAAAAACGGGAAGAAGTCGAGATGGTTTTATTATGCTTACAGATGTCATTATCAATGCAGAATATAATGATAATAATAAACGGTACGTTTATATTTTAAGCTCGTAAATATGTGTAGATAAATGGATACACTGACTTTTAAATTCTTTGGTAAACATTTGTTTTCTTTATGAACAGGTAGAGTTTTGTTTTATAAATGTACCGGTGCCAGCTACTAGCGATTGTATTAGAATTAAAGAAAATGTTGTTGTCTGTCTGGAGGTCCGCCATTATATCATACGTACTAATGCTGGATTTCCGTTTGTCTTGCTTAGGGGAAATATATTTTTACTTTTTTTCACTCAGCTGTTGTTGTTTTTTTTTTTTTTTCAATATTTTTCGATATTTTCCACCTTTGAATGACTTCCAGGTTCTATTTTGTATTTGTCTTTATTTCTTAAAAGTAACAACAAAAGATAACAACAACAACAACAAAAGTCAAATGAAAATAGTAAGAGGCTAATATAGCCGTGGGGGAAGAGTTTCCAATTTTTAACAGATTTCGTACTGTTCGGACATTACTCGTGGCAGTTTGCACGTTTATCAGTGTAGATCTCTCGATTTTTGTGGCGATAATTATATTTTTGATTGATATTATATTTAGACACTCGTGACTTTGACGGCTATACTGAAAGGTTCGCGATAGATCAGATTTTCATTCACCAAAGTTTTTAGGCTTTTGGCTACTTACAATCTTGTTATCGGGAGTTTTCCTCAAAATTGGTTACATATTGCAAAAACATTACAACACATTATTCGAGCAGCGTACATTGATTGATTTTTGACAATTTTATCTTGTTTTTGCGATCAGAATCAGTGTTCCTTAATTGTTGCATAATGTATTGGGGACTACCCAAAAGAAACATATAAATGATAAAAGAATTGGAAAAATAAATAAATACTTCAATAAAATGATAAAAGAGTCCGTTTTCTTAATCCTGTTTCCCTCGTTATAAGAACATTTAATGCTGCTACTTTTTGTTTAGAATGTAAAAAAAACGTTCTGACATGCTAGTGACTAATTATGATAATATTATGCTGTAGTCTTGAAATTACCTCCCTTTGTTTAGACTTTAGGACAGTTTCGCGTTTTAACATATTGCCATTATGAATATATATATGATCTGTAAGCGTTTTTTTATTTATTTTTAAAGTAACAAAACATCAATTGTTTTTACAGTATATTACCAAAGAAAAAAATAGAGGCAACGCCTTCGTAATATTTTGCGTGAGAAACAGGCCGACGTTACAGCCTGATGGCGTCGAAGCAGTTTGTTGATACAAGATGTACAAAAACCCTGGCCATTGTTCCTGCTTACTATACATCATCTGATATAAAAACTGCTAGGAACTTCACAAAGATAAATCATTAGTTGTCCCTTTTATGCATTTTTTGTTCTGATAATGGTTGAAATGTTTTAGCTTTAGTAGATTTAGTAGCGTTGTTCTTGAATGACAGTAAATTTTGAAGCGTCTTTCTTCAAGTGGTGAAATTTTCTGATTATTTCTGAGAATCCTAAAATCAAGGTAAATTTCTTTTTATTTCATCTTTGAAAGATATTGCGATTAACTTTTGATATATCTTCTCATTTCTGTTGTTTTTTTTAAAGGTTTGGAAACCGGAAACTTGACCAGAAATTCACCGACTGTGCTCTCGAAAAGTACTTGTTTGGTATACTAGAAAATCTGTTTACCTCGATAGTACATTTTTTCCCCTGCATGATTTTATACCAGGAAATAATGAATGAATAGATAAATAAAACAAGGAATCCTGTGTTTACAAACATTTATTTTTACCAGTGATAATAATGATATTTTTTGATAACAGTAATGATTATGTTAACGGTGATGATAATGATGAATATCTCTGAGGCATTTCAGATAAACAATCATGCAAAATTTTCTGCTTCATACCAAAAATAATGACATATTCTATTCTTATATTTAATTTTGATGTTGAAGATGATTTTATCGATGGTATCGTATTATCAATTAATAAACAAACCTGCGTGAAAAATCAATTTGTTGACACTTGTTTGATAAGAAGATGACGGGCCTGAAAACAAAAACACCAAAGAAAGTGAGATCTAAAAATTTTATGTTAGATCCCCGTTTTCTTTATTTTTTAAATCGATATATTGTTGTCATTTAAGATGAAAATCAGCCTTTTTAGATAAACAGAAATAAAGATCAGCTGTATTATCAAAATACATAAACTTTGTTTTAGGCAAACCAAGGTCGTGATTATCGGAAATAAGCTTTTTGTTGTTGTTGTTTGCTCCAAACAATAACTTCCGTCTATTATGAGCATTTTGGTTTTTTTTATAAATAAATAATTATTTATTTTTGCTTTGCACTTCGAAATAATTATGAAATAAACATAATGCGTGTTGTGATTGTAATTTGCGAAATTTTGCGGGATGGAAGACGGTTGAAATTTACCTACATGAAATTTACCCACATTTTGCGGTGAATATTGTTCAACAGAATGTAATGTTAATTTTGCAAAGAATCATGCTGATGTAAAAATCAAATTAGTGTTTCCAAAATTTGCGTGTGATATACACATAATTCTTGAGAAAGTTACGCTTAATTTCAATTTCCGGAACAAAAGTTATAAAATTCATGAAATAAAACCGTAATTAAAATGTTAATTACGAATTAAAATATCAGATCAAAGTCGAACATAAAGCCAATGGCTCAAAATCCATACATCAAAGACATTTAGGCTACTTGCCGCCCTGAGTAATGACAGCCTTGGTCAAGGTTTAAACCTAATGAAATTGTAATGAAAGTTTGGACTCTGCGTCGCCTAAAGTGACCGTTTTTTAACATCAAAAGAACATTTATTGCACACAAATTTGACCATAAATCAACCGTGACATCACATTCGTTAATAGATTACGTGCTTATTAACAGGTTTATGCATGTAATATTTTGCTACCCCGAAGCAAGTGCGCAGTCTTTTAAGGTCAGGGGTATTTGACATTTTAATATCTTGAAATTTTTGTTGCTTTTGAAATGCGGCGCCACAGAAAAAAAGGAGGAAAATAAAATGACTCTTATTTGACATTATTGCGAACTGAAGGACATTTTTATTTCATAAATCATCTTTGAAAATATTACCCTGGACATTCCAATGTATCTTTTGCTCTGATCTCTTGAGTTTTAGAGAGACTGGATACGCAGACGTTTATGTAGATTGTTATTTAATGTCTGTTACTTAAAACACCAAGAAATCATTTTCATAAAGGTTTCATATGAAGGAAATTGTATTACCTGCAAAAGAAACTGAAGTTACAGGTTTCCCAAAACTGGAATGCTAGAAACGGCAATTTTCAAGATTCGTAGCCATTATCATACTCTCGTATACATTTTGTAAATGTTTGCGCATTTTACATGTCAATCTAAAGACCACACTGTAGTTGACAATTATGTTGCAGTTATAGGTTTCAGATACCAGCAGTGACCACGTTGGTCAGACATACTGGCGCGAACGCATAGCGGTCAGATCGTTACATCAATTTTAAGCACACGGCCACTGACGTGACTGTCATGTTTGAGGGCATGTCCACCTTGCGCCTGGAGACATTTCAGCAGTTCATTGAAGGCCTATATGATTATCTAGTTAACTCTTATTATTGTAGTTGTAGTTGGGTGATGCGTTAGACTAAAAGTTGATTTAAGTCTCAAAGCTACCTGCTCTATACATGTGCTGGATGCAAGGAATATATTTTGAACAACTTAGAAAACCATTTATAAGCCTACTAAAGTCCTGCAAGTGATTTTCAGCCCATAGACATTATAAGCCAAAAATTTTGACTACATATCTCCGTACAGACCATTAAAACTTACTTCATCTGCATTATTGTTTTCGTTTTCAATTAATGACACATTTGCAAACGTCAGACGAAAAATTGTTATATGTTTTGCCTATGAAAATGATAAAACCTGGTCCCACTTCGTCTTGAAGCCAAGCAATACGTTTTGTTCAAGGTTTGTCCCAAAAAAATGCAACTCGCATAGAATTGTCACAAAATTTGTCATTTAAAACCTGAATGATGCTAATTCAAAGAAATTTTTGCTATTTAGTTTTGCCGAGTTATAATAAGCTGAAAACAGAATAAAACTGACCTTGTTAGGTGAGAGAGCAGTGCATTGCTTCTAGTTCAAGTTTTGTTTTATTTGTATGAAACTCTACAACATCAGTGTTCTGTACATATCAGCTTATGAGTTCTTTGTGAAATATGTATATCAATATTTGCGTTCTGAAGAACATATCATTTTACACGTTTTGTGACATACATGGTTAATCTATGAATCGCATTTAAGATGGCAGTTGCGTGATTTCATTCTTGACATTTAGACTTTTTTTCTGCCGGTTCATGTATAACTTGTCATGAAATATACGGTTTGTGAGTGTAAACCATGCAATCAATACATGGACATTCTTACTTTCTGGTAATAAAATGTCACCGATTTATTTGGTTGAGTTCAGATGATTGTGATGAAGCATTTTCACTGTTTTCTTTGACGTTTGGTCAAAAATGGCTTCCCTTGCTGGATTCGGCATGCTCGGACATTTTCATTGCTTCAAAACGATGGTATTATGTCAAAAAATTGACATGTTATGGGTATTTGCGTCTTGCTGACATTTCAAAAATAATCTGAGGTGCTACAAATTTTGAAAAGCGATATGATTCAAACCTGAATTGGCCATTTACATGCCTATGGTGATAAATTAACTGTTTTATTTGTCCACGCGCAGACATTTTTTGCTCGGTGTCGGCTGGACGTTTAAGATGATGGTTCATTGTCGGCGCCGTCCTCGATCTGCGGCGACAATTCAGCCACCGGCAGATACAAACATTGTGGTTTGTAATATACTCTGTACTAGGTGATGAATGGGTTTTAATTTGTTGTCAATAATGTTGATATTTACTTTTCATTCATACTATAACAAGTTCAGAGATTTTTGACAGTTATTCATACTGCATATCCTGTTCAAAGAAGTGTGTGTAATGAACATCCCTAAAATCAGAAAGTTCATTGTAATAGTCTAGACTTTATTAAATTTTATTAATAACTTTGTTTTCATGGCTTTTTTATTATTTACTTATTAAAGTATTTATTCTCTCTTTATATTTAATATATTATTCATCAGTTTTCATATCATTTGTAAATGCATTTTATTATCTTAGAGTATAATTTCTTTGTCTTTGTGACAACAAAACCTTTCTTCGTTTATGATTTGTCTTAGATTCATAGAAAGATTAAGGGAGCGACTTGTTCAGAAGGTCGCTTTAATGTTATCTCTTTTCGACTTGTTTCCTTTTGATAACTTTTGTTCAGAAACTCTCTGTAACCAATTGTGACTAATTAGACGGTCAGTATTATCAGGCTGATCTTGACCAGCAGGGCATCTGGGAAAATAACTGTGTCTCTCAGACGTTTGATGCTCTAAACATATATTAGATATTCTCTTGATAAAATCTCTTCGAACTATACTTGAGTCTGATTGCTGATGACGTACATTGGAGATAAAATAATGATGACGTAATAGTTTGCTTCTTGAGATATTTTCTTGTTTGCTTTTGAAAATACGTGGTTTCCTTTACTGCTTTTCTCTACAGAATTAAAATATGTTTGTATTGACTTTAAAAAAAAACACTAAGATAGAGAATCAAATCTAGGTTTTCAAACTCATAATATTTATTATAACCGCATTCAGAAGCTTTAACAATACTGGATTGATTACATGTAACGTTACTGTGACAAATTTAACAAAGCACTTCTGCTTCCCCCTCCCTCATTCACCACCCCGATTCCGGTGTTTAATTTTTTATACTCAAAGAAGCAACGGGTAAAAAGCAACTGCTGAATGAAGCTCTAAAATCTTTGAAGAACCTGTATGGAGGCAATCGTGAAAAGTTTGGATACATATTTTATTATGATTTTTAGAGAATTCTAAAGAAAAAAAATGACGGCGGAAAATTTGCCAGCAGGCAGATGTTAGATTTTCCTGATGTCCCATCTTCAGTTATACTCAATTAGAGACCATAATTAAGCGTGATAGATAGTTGGCAATGTTACGATCAGATTTCCATTGATGTAACCGCTAGTTTGCATAACGAATGTCGACGTGACGATAGACGCCGTACAGAAGAGCTATTCTTACGCCAGCCTCCTTCTGGTGTAAGATACTTGTTCTGCTTGAACGATATTGAGAATTGGTCAAAGAGATCGATGTTGATAAAGATGATATTGATGATGATTATAATGATTGTGTATTTCCTCGATTGTGTCTTAATTTGCTTTGAAGAGTTAATCACAGAACAATTAAAACTGTGGCGGTCGAAAGATGGTCATGATTAGATAGCAATGGTATTTTCGTAGTATTTCCATATGGATCTGTTGTTTTATTGTTACAAGATTTCCAGACAAGAAAGGGGACATTATCGCTTTGCTTTTCTAAAGATTGTAAGTGCAACATCTGGTTTCCTATTGCAGATATTCGAAATGGTCACAGGGTGTCTGTTTTCAAATGGGCGTGTGCCAAGTGCCGGATAATGCATCAGCATTTTGCAATGAATAAGTTCTGATTGGACTCTAGAAAAATTTCTTATTTCTTCCGCGTCTTATTTAACAACAAAATGTCGCGTGACAAACGGAAGTGCCTTATTCTGTGTCAATGCAAATATCCATCTGTAAATTCCAGCTTTTAGTCATGAGATGTCTTTCAGACTTATTAGAGAGTCAGGGCTCACGGGGACTTGTGCTAATCTGTTTCTGTCAACATTGACAGTTATTGTGAACTTGGGGAATATCCGGTTTCAAGGCAAAAGGTCACGTGATGCTGTGTTTGCGTGTGTCTCAGTTTCAAAACGAGGCGCAGGAAAAGTCGTGGAATCGTATAAGGTCGAAGTTCTTTTTTTTTAACAAGGTCCGTGCAGAAAGAAACTGTTAGGCAGCAATTTATGATAATGACCTGAAAATTTGTTGTACGTATGTTAATTTTTTGCAGCCACAAAATAATAAGACACATAAATTTGAAATTGTCTGTGACCTGTTTTTGTACATTAACTGCATTTTCTTATTATGAAACCCATTTGCTTAATTTGTTGACCATTTTGTCCACAACAAATGCGCGTCAAAATGACTTTATTAATTAGTGTGAAATGTGAAATAAACGAGACTGGGTGAGTCCAGTAAGACGAACGTTGAGGATACAGGTGTCAAACTGCGGTTAATTACCTTTAATAATCTTTCTTTTCTTCTTCTTGTACAATAACGGTAATAATTTCCGTTCCTAGAGGCTGTTGGCTCTCCCTTTGTTTAACAAAAAAGGCCAAAAACATAATTCACTTTAAATGTATCACTTTATAATAAATATTCGTCCGCCTTTCGGCCACAGATCTGTATATTATTTTGTCAATGTGGGCGGATTATTCACACGGAAAAAACATGTCTAAATAATTTGTTTTTGCAAATAATATAAGGATGAAAAATTATTACAGATCAATAGGCAATCAGCAGTTTTGCATATATTCGCCTGAAAAAGTAATATTATGATATCATAAATATAATTATTTTTATAAATAATGGTTATGATCAGGCAGAACAAATTTGCTGAAAAAAATATTTGCCAAAAAAAATGACGAAACGGGTTTTAAACAGGCTGTGAAGTTCGAAATAAAATGTAAACACAGCATTGTAAAAAAACAATGTTTGAATTTTGAAACACTGTTCTGAGTTCGAGAAAGGGTATTAATCAGAAATGGTACCCGCATGTTTCTTAACGTGTACATGTATATGTTTGCTGACAGATTTTACGATGTGTTGCTTATTTCCATTCAGTATCGTTAAGCATTTACAGTTTTACAGCTCACACACCTTTGGTCTTTAGCTCCAAACGCAGCCCGATTTATCAGTCTCTGTCGGCTTAAGTTATTAAATGAGCATTTCTTTCACGAATCGAATAATCTGCATGCGGGTATTTTGAAATTCAGACCAAAAGTCGATAAGAACTGGCCACAGTCACTTTTTTTCTCGGAACGAAGAATTTCCTTTAACCTCATTTTTACTCAAATGAAATACAGAAAATATTTAGTAAAACTTCCAGGTTGCTAATCATATTTATATATTGTCCGCAAATTCTCAACCGTGCTGTCATTGCTTTTAGTGTTTTTCGTTTTGTTAAGAAATTGTATTTAAAAACAATCTTCACCAAGTCATAGGCGCCATATTGCAGAGTGGCTCTGGCAGTAATTATAAATCACAGCTATTGTTTTTTTGTTAACGTTTTGTAAATTTACAACATCTACGCCATGTCTGCAGTCAATTTTAAAGCCATTTCTAAGGACCGTTTAGTTTTACAGTCCCTACAGTTGTCGCCAAAAGTTTGTAAACATCAGTCAGACCATTAGTCAAATTCCCGGTCGGACTCAAATGTACATGACTAGCCGTCTTTTCACACACTTTTGCAGTTATTTTCTTTGTTGGTGATTTGAAAGGGTTCGATTTACAAAGAATATTAAGAACTGATTTATTTGTTCATTTTGTATATTTTGCCATGAGATATTACAGTGGCGACATACGAACATCTGTTGCAATGGAATGATTAGCCAGTACGAGAACTTTCGCTCAGTACTGTACTATTAAGTGCTAGTTTTCCAAACTATCATTGGCCGTATGAGGGTTTTAAAAATCATGCTCTTTCATTTTTTTATTATCTGAATCGTCCCATAGTCAAATGATTAAAACTGTTTTGCTTTTGTTGTGTATGAAAGCTTGACCCCTTAAAATTTACTTTATAATGCATTTGACGTTTGCAAACATATTTCAAAAAATTATTTGATTCGGTCTCATAATTTTTGTTTTTTTTTTCATTGAAGTTTCTAATACAAATCTTAAAGAAAAACTATTTTTCATCGAACTGTCGTCATTGTAACCGTCTCGACGCTGGACCTTGTCATATAGGAGACACTGGTGAATTGATGGTTAAAATACTAATTGTTTTCAATCAAACTTTTATAAATTTACAACCAGTCTCTCACCTCAGCAGTCAGCTAGCACAGGCCACTTTGTTTCATAATATGTACACTTGTCGCCAAAAGTTTGTAACACGTCAACTGGGTCATTATTCAAACTACTATTTTGTAGACTGATACTATGAAAATATACAGTTTGGCAATATTTCTTACTGATTGGGTTTTTTACGTCAAAGACGCTTCAGGCTTTAAGTACGACTTTGAATTATGTATAATACTGATTGTTTTTAGATAAAATTATACATATATAAATTAACAATGACTAGTCTTTGTCGGTATTGATTATACTGACTTATTTCAAAGGACTGTTTTGTTTTATTTCAAAGGACTGTTTTGTTTTACAGTCACTAAGGTTGTCGTCAGAAGTTTGTGAATGTCAGTTACGTCATTAATAAAAATTTAAAGGCAGACGAAAGCCACAAATCCAACCGACACCATAATAAAGTGTGTGCATTTATTGTTAAGTTTTGAAAATTTTACGAATATTGAAAGAATATTTCCTTAGAAATGCTTGATCAAAATAAGCGATTTTATTCTCGACCAGCTTCCACGGACCGTCTTCGATAACGGTCTCGCACCCTTAGAAAGTAGATTCTATGATTCACTAATGTTTGAATATCGATGTTATTAGCTAGTCTCTCCACAGACAGTTTTCGATTACGGTTTCGCAGAATTTCACGTCGGATTCTATGACTTGATGTTTGAATCACGACTTTTCCTAACAGAAGCTTAGAACTAGCCTTTCAAAAAAAAAAAAAAAAAAAAAAAAGAAACAAAAAAGAAAAGATTATGACAACTTTGCCATGATATTTGGTTTATTTTGAGCCTATTTTAGCAAAATATACTTCATATCAACGCTTCATTTGAATAAATATTTGTACTGATCTAAGAACTTCTCAAATTCAATTTCTTAAATCAGTTATTAAGAAAAGATTTAACTAGCTATCACAGTTGTGTCGCCAATGTTACTGTCTAGACGCTGGACCTTGTTATAAAGGAGACACTGGTGAAAACGCTAATTGATTTCAATCAAAATTTTGTGAATTTACAGCCGCTCTCTCACCTCTGCAGTCAGCTAGCACAGACCGCTTTGTTTCATAATATGTACACTTGTCGCCAAAAGATTGTGAAATGTCAAAACGGTCATTATTCATATGCTATTTAACCAAACATGAAAGTTTATTAAAGTTGCTCGACCAAATTTTCTTTTAAATCTTGTTCATCTAAAAAGGATTTTTTAAAACGACAAACGCTGAAAATGTTAACTTGTACAAATTTGTTTTCGAAAACAGGTTTTAAATGTTAAAGCTTATTATGTTGAAAATTTAGCCATAATTGAATATGCGTTGAAAAAAAAATGCTTTTACACAGTTCAAAGGAAAACTAGTTATTATGTAATTATTTCAGAATTTATTAAACTAAATTCAAAAAAAGATAAAAGATATTTTCAGTGATTGCAGATAAATTCAAGAATTCTTGGTATGTATTCCTGACAAACAAATATGCACACGTGAAACATGATAATTAAATGCAGACATATTTAATATCGTTTTTATAGATTTTGGCTGTTTGTGGTCTTGTGTGACCAAAATGGAGCCATCAATACTTGCATGTCTGTAAGTCCGTTGACCATCGTCTGGCCTTTGAGTGACCACACACAAACCTGACGACCCTGGCCACACACGTGAAGGCTATTGTTTTAACCACTTCAATAACTAGTTTGATATGTATCTGTGATAATTTTCCATAAATTTGTCATTCCTATCAAGTTAGTTTTATACACATGTTGTCAGAGCCAATTAGGTAGTTATTGATTGAGTTGATCGTACCAAGTGTTACTTGCCCTTCACTTAAAAAGTGCAACAATACGGATTAAGACAAACGCATTGATTCAGTTAAAGCATACAGGATTTGTAATTGAACGGTCGCAAGTTCGATCACCAACTCCTGCACGAATACTACTTGTATTAATTTTTCCTTCGTAAAGATGTTAGACCAAAGTCATGTAAATTGATAATATAAAGTGAGCATTTAAAAAGAACCAGGAGTGTCTCTGAACCTTTTCCCCCTCCCCCAGCCCCCACCCCGCTAGGGACGGGGGGACTTTACTAACAACAAATAAAAAACAAACAGTAGGTATAAATAGTTATGAATATATACAAAGTTTCTTTTTCTGTTCCTTTTGTTTTTATTGAAATTATTATGATTATTTGATTTATATGTGATTTGCCGACATTGATTACGTATTCAAGTTTAATATAGTGTGTTATAAACTGAATAACAAATGAAAATATTACCATTTCCAAAGAAACGATAATCCGTTTATACAATGTAATTTATTTTATTAATAAATATTTTCATTTTAGACAAGGATTAAAAAAAAAAATCTTTTAATAATTTAAATTTTTACGAGTAACTTTTTGTTCAGTTTTTAATTGGTAGATCGGCGAATTTTGTAGGACTGACTTTTTCACCATTTTCTAAAATGATTGGTTAGGTAGCATTCTAAAAAAATTGAAAAAAAAGTCGCTTGTCATACAAATATGACAGATATATTCATTAGAACAACAATTCCTTTAAGCTGGTGCAAAATTTTCGCTAATGATTGGCGCTCTTTACAAAAGAAAAATGGAACCACCTTTCCATAGTAGTTAATAACAGAAATCTTAAAAATTGTCCTGTCGAAGTTAAATGACAAGATTGTACGTTTCACGAGCTGTTTTTGCACGGATATATATTTCACACGTAACTTGATAGGGGAGAACATTTTTAGCCAGTCGGAAGCCTTTTCATTAAATGTCTTAAATTTAATGCTTACGCATTAGTCGTAACGTAATTTTGGCCAGGTGTTAAAAAAAGCTTTGAAAGATGTGAGTCCGTTTGTCAATTAATTTTTGAGATACAGAGATGCCGTAAATACTTTATTACATGCACCATTGCTAGCATTTTTTTAAACATTTTGAAATAGGGGCCGAAATTGCCTCTGCCTTCTACTCTTACTGGTTTCAGTGAATGGGTCTGCCGTTTTCTTGAACTTTACATGTCCGCCCCCTTCTTGAACTTTACATCGGCCTGACTTTCATGAATACTGGTCATAATCCTCAGCCTTTGTGTATTAATATTTACCTTTAAGACGTGGAATTATGGCCGATGTTGAAAAGAAAACAAGAAACGTTATCTTTGATACAAGAAAATTTAGAGATTTTTTATATATGGCTTTGTATACTTGTTTAGGTACATATGAAAACCTGGGGCTTCTGAAGAAATATATTAACTCGCTGAATAATATATCGCTGATTTTTTCTGTCATTTCAAGGTGAGGCTGTCTTCAAACGCAGTAGATAACAAAAAATATCATGTTTTCGGTTCGTAAATGTACAAAAGCTGCGCTGATCTAGTATCTGGGATAGAGTGTGATACACGCTTTCATTTAGGCATTTTCAACATTGAAAGGACTATTATAAAGACTAATTCTAAGCATGTGCCACCCTCCCCGGGACCAGGCATGAAAAAACTGTCTGAAAAGTAAATACGGTATCCTGTACCACTCTCTGCTGTGTTTTGAAGAATTATAAGATTTCAAGAAAAATGATACTTGAGCAGGAGATTCATTTGAGATGACGAAGACAGTCTGTGAGTTATAGTTTAGTGTATGTAACTTAAAGTTCATTGTATGTAACTGTCACGAAACACTAATGGAGCCAGGTACGATAAATGGCAGTCTTTGGCAATTAATATACATTAATAATAGAAAGGAGTGAAGCAAAGCCAAAAGTTTTACATTTTACTGTCAGAATTTATTTTCCGTTGCATAAAAGCAAACACGTGATCAAAATGTCAGTGTATACAAGACAGAGTTATCGTTTCGTTGACCCGCCAGTGTTTTAAACTTGTTTATTCTACTAGTATATCAAATGGAAAACAAACTCTTGTTTATCATCGAGAATGGCTGTTTCATGGATTTACCAAAGTACTCGCGCCGAATGTGAATAGTCACTATTTACCCTTGGCGGGATTCGAACAAACGATCATGGGATGGGGAGTCCGACGCTCTGTCTGGTCTGCAAAGCATGGTACTGCGTGAACTGGCAGGGGTTGGTTAATAAAACATATCTGATCAGTGCAAAGTTTATTTTTTTCTAGAACTAATGCATGGCTTATTGACTACTAAAGTAACCGTTGTCTGTTTTTTTTTCTTTCGAAAATATACAAAGCACATGAGAATGGTAAAGAAGATAGATATGCGATGATGTGTAATGCATATGTCAGACGCAAAGTTCAGAAAAAGCATTTTTTTCGGTAAAGAATTTCTTAGAGAACTTTCCCAAAAGGTTATTTTACATGTTTTCTCCGGAACTGAATTTGAATTATTGATTCTTCTCCCCTCGTTCAGAGTAAAAAAAGGCATCTCGTATCCAAAATCTGTAGGCAGCAGAAAGCCTCGTCTCGTCTGCAGCGTTCCCGAAGGATGTTTGTTATACGAGGCTGTCGTCTGCAATTATTCCAAATACTCTTCAAACTGGCCAACAAAATACCAGGCCTGGCATGTAATTGAGTTAGATCTCCCAATAGTCTTGCCTGATGTAGTACTTCGCTAGAGATATTCCTCCGCCGTCACGCAAAACTCATGTATACCACGAAATAATTGTCATTTTCAATTCCCCGGAAATACTCCGTTGCCGTGGTAACTGAATATTCCTGTCCTGACTTGGAAATAATTGGCTGGTAGTGTTTGCAGCGGAAAATGATAGAGGAGTTCTGGAAGTTTGTTTTGGAACGGTTGACTCGATGCAAAAATGGAATAATTATACAAATAAAGTAGAACCTCAATCATTTTGATCGCAATAATTGCCACTTCACTGTCTAGTGTGAAATATTCCGGTTCAGTCGGGATCGCATTTTGATAGTTTGTTTTTTCTGGCGTGAAATGGAATTTGGCGAGCCATTGGTCTAGAAAATAAGACATTTGTTGCTGAAATTGAGCCATCAAATTCTTGAATGACTTTCTGTAAATGTATAACAGCGCCAAATAACACTGTCATACCATGTTTTAAAATGGTATGGAGAGGAGTACAAAGAAATATCATGTCGACAAAATGGCATCTCATTCATAGAAATATTTCTTCCATTGATTGTTTTACATATCTATAGTGTTTGTTCTCGTTCTTTTCCTTCTGTTTGCATAGTTGTTTATTGAAATTGACTGAGACTCAAAGGAAAGAAACGCGACCGTTTTAATTACTTATACATGTACTTCGATAAAACGGGTTTGTATTGAAATAAATCAACCTGTTAATGTCGGTAATTCTGATGACGTCATCAAGGACACTGGTTTCTTCTGCCAGAGTAAAATATGGAAAATAACTGCATATCTTTTGAAGATCTTTTTGTATCCCATTTTCTTTTAAAATTTGAACACATATATACTTTTAATACTAGCGAATTGTTAACCATTTTATGATGCATACATGTACACAAATGACTGTTTCAGAAGAACATGAAAGTATCGATTTCACTGTAACTTTAAGCACAATTTCCCTAATTTGCAAAAAAAAATCTACGGTGATATTTACTGCAACCAAATTAAAAACGTTTCCATGGAAATTATGGTCGCTCTGGGACTATTAGCTTCCATCAAAATAACAGCTTCCGACAATATATTTCAATCAAACTGTAACAAATGGGCAACTGTGCAGATTAAGCCTGGTGTATTGGGACATCCATTTATTAATATTTGATTAACAAAATAGCTCGAAGCTAATGTGTATTTCATCATGTTTGCTTCTTTAAGTCAGCAGACGATAGGGACAGGGTTTCTGCACGCGCGTGCACGTAAATTTTGTACATGATGACCTAGTAAAATCTTAACGGTTGTTTTTTTTTCAAATAAAGAAGAAAATGGAGACTTATACGAGACCTCTGTGGTTGAGTTTAATTTCGGTCTGCTTGTAGCTAATGAAAATGACTATTTTTTGCCAATTCTTGCTAAAAGTCTTTGTACTTATGTGCTTTTTTTCGTCCTACGGACGCAGTTCGTATTTTCGGGAAAAAATGAAACGATATAAATCAACGAATAATGCAGTAGACAACCTTCACGCATTAAATAGTCGCGCAGTTGAAAGTTGATTCCCTGGATAAGTTTCGTTCCTCATTGGCTTTTCTTAGCATTTAGTTTGTTTTTGTCGGTCAGTTTTTCGGTCCAGTCTCATGGACAGATTTGCGATATTCTGTTAAACTGACGAGCTAGTCTAATTAAAACAATTAGATTATGTGATATAATTGAATTATTACTGAGACTGTGTTACTGTTACATGTGGGTTATTCTAATCGATTCGTTTTCTAGAATCGGAATTCAGATGAAAAAAGTTAATTGGCCGTTGAAATTCAACACCGCTTTAAAAATCTCGAGAGAGTTAGTGATATTCGCTGTTAGTTCTTTTGTAATTAAATGAGCAAGTCTAAAAAGATTAACAACGCGAGATTTAAGCGGGAAATCATGTTTTTTGCGTGGATTTGTGGAAAATTGCCCTTTAAACTGCCGCCACAAAAAATGACGAAATAAATAATAAATAAATTTATTGATTGATGGATAGATACGAATACAAATGTATTCATTCATTCCTTCATTCGTTCGTTCGTCCTTTCAGACAGTGAGTCGTTCAGTCAGTCGGTCAGTCAATCGGTCGATCGGTCAGTCGGTCGTACGATCGGTCGGTCAGTCAGTCGGTCGTACGATCGGTCGGTCAGTCAGTCGGTCGGTTGTACGGTCGATCGGTCAGTCGGTCGGTCGTACGGTCGATCAGTCGGTCGATCGGTCAGTCAGTTGGTCGGTCGTACGGTCGGTCGATCAGTCAGTCAGTCGGTCGGTCGTACGGTCGATCGGTCAGTCAGTCGGTCGGTCGTACGATCGGTCGGTCAGTCAGTCAGTCGGTCGGTCGTACGGTCGATTGGTCGGTCGGTCGTACGGTCAGTCAGTCTATGCATTAGAATCTAAAAATGTTGCTGTTTTGGATTTTTACACAATTAGTTCTCTAAAGCAGGCGTTTCTTAGCTGTACTTTTGACCATTATACAATTGTGTATTTACAAATAGATGCAATCAAAACTGTACTGTTATTTGATAAAACCACTGGCTTTTTCAAAAAATGATACCGGCATCACCAAGAATGGATGGTTGTACTGTCAATCGAAGTAACATGGACACTTTTAAGATATTGCATGTCATGGTTAATTGTCTGTAAATGTTTGGTATGTCCCTGTATATCTCTGTAAAATTTATATAGCACCCTAACAAATTTTTATATTTTATTCAAGGTGCTGGCATATATTGACTACTTGCATGGAAAATGGAACTTCAACGAGATTCGAGCCATCTTCTCTCGGAGATACCTTCTTCAGAGTGTCGCCATCGAAATATTTCTTGCCAACAGAAGTAAGTTTCCTAATTTAAGTATCATTTTGTATGAAGTATTGTCTCCTCTATTGTTAGGGTTTTCATTTTTAATTCTGAGAATATGGTCAGTAAATACAGAACCGTTTTGTTGTAGATTTATTCTTTTGGACTTTGGCACCATATATTTTTGTTTTGTTGCAATTTCATTCTGGCATTCCTTAAAGTGTTTTCATTTTGTTAGAATATTCGTGCACGATGCACTTAAAAAAGTTAAAGTGAAATTTGAGAGGATTTTTAGCTCACCTGAGCAAATGTTCAGGGTGAGCTATTGTGATCACCCAGTGTCCGGCGTCCGTCGTCAACATTTTACTTTAAATGAGATCTCCTCCTAAACCACAAGGCTATTTTTAACCAAACTTTACAGAAATGTTCCTAATATTGCCCTTTCCTAAAATTGCTCAAACCGTTCCGCTCCATTGCACATAAGGGCTGCAAAAGCTAAAAATAGAAAAAAATTCAAACAACATCTCCTCCTAAACACTTGGGAGATTTTCCACCAAATTTCACAGAAATGTTTCCATACATAGCCCTCTGTTAAAATTGTTAAAACGGTTCCGCTCCATTGATCAAAATGGCTGCCAGAGCTAAAAATAGATTTTTGTCAATATTTTACTTCAAATGACATCTCCTTCTAAACCACTTGGCCATTTTAAACCAAACTTATCAGAAATGTTCCTTATAATGCCCTTTTCTAAAATTGCTCAAACCGTTCCACTCCATTGCACATAAGGGATGCAAAAGCTAAAAGTAGAAAAGAAATAAAACAAAATCTACTCCTCAATGGCAAGGTAATTTTCCATCAAATTTCACGGAAATGTTCCTTACATACCCCTGCGCTAAAATTGCTTAAAAGGTTCTGCTTCATTGAACAAAATGGCCACCGGATCTAAAAATAGGTTTTCTTCAATATATGGCTTCAAATGACATCTCCTTATAAGCTGTTATCACGAAATTGCCTCTGCCCTTATGGATTTTTTTTGTATAAAATATGTGATCTTTGAATATCTTCAGTTAGAAAATGTAATGTTGCATCTGATGTTTGCTTAATGGTAGATCCTCAGGCAAAGTACTCAGGTGAGCGATCCGGGGCCATCATGGCCCTCTTGTTAAAAGAAAAGTTAAATGTTTACAACGTTCAACTATTGTCAAACAATTGTTTTTGGTCTGTCTGTCTGTTTGTTTGACACAAAATTTTAACATTTTTGAGGCCCCGCCAGGGTCATGGTGTTCATTTGAATGTAGCATTTGCTCCATTTTGTATTGTGCTTAAAAGTAACATATGTAAATGATTCTGTACCAAATAAAAATTGAAACAAGATGTCTCAAAGTAGAAAGTTGAATAATTCTCTGGTAATGTCTTTTCAAAAAACTAAGATGATGTCACTTTTTCCAAGAACTTTTCTCTACAGAAAAATAAATGAAATTAAAAAAAAAGCGAAGTTTTGAAATGATTTCTTAAGTTATGTTTATACTTTAATTAGTTCAGAACTGGATAAGATTAGTTTTAAGTAAATATTTTGTTATTTGCATAGTCAGCTGTTTGACAGATCTTTATACAAGAAACAGTCCATACAAACATTGTGTATATGGTTTTTATTTTGAGTCTTTTAAAAAGTATAAAATGTAATACTTTCTACTTGATTGAAGGCACAATGACTGTAAGAAGTAAGTAACAAAGCTACTTGTACCGAGCCAAATACCTTAAAAGGTTATCTGATTGCTTCAGGTGCAGCTCTTTGTTACAACTAAAGCTGAAAAAGTGACTCTGCTAAAATGATGTATATTATTTCATGCTCCTTTTAATATCTTGGTTTCTTCCTTATATGTTATATGATAACATGTGTTCTGTAGATACCCCCCCCCCCCTCTCAAAACAACCTCCGTTACAATTGACAAAGTTGGAATAAGATGGTATCTTTGACTGGCGGCATAGTTGTTGGCATAACTGATTCTTGATTTCATCTATATATTTGATGACAAACTTTTGAAAATTTGTAACAAACAACCAAAATAAAATATTTTATTTCTACTCTTTTGAAACAGGCAGAGGTATATATTTTTTTCTACATGTAACACAATTCAGATCCCAGTGTTGTAAATACAAAAATGCACCATCAAAATAACTAACAGTTTTGTTTTCTATGAATTTAGAATTCCAAGTCCATGCTAAAAAATGGTTTTGACCCTATGTGTCTATGTTGATAGATTAAAAATTTATTTTATATTATTTTCATCTTTACCTTTGCTCCTTATAACTTTTTAAATAATTAAAAAATAATTGAACTTGTATACTAACAAATTACATATAGAATATACTGGTTGTTTTATATAGAAAAATAACAATGGCCGATAGATTCGGACTTGGGTATTCAGACTCAAGTTAGATATGAATTGCTTGAATACTTGAAAGAAGTTTGTATCTACACCAATGAATTCAGAGGCTACAATTTAGGACCTTATATGACAAGACACAGGAATTCAGAAGCTAGAATTAGGACTTAATATGGCAAAAAACAGAAATTCAAAAGCTAGAATTTAGGATCTTATATGACAAGACACAGGAATTCAGAAGCTAGAATTTAGGATCTTATATGACAAGACACAGGAATTCAGAAGCTAGAATTAGGACTTAATATGGCAAAAAACAGAAATACAAAAGCTAGAATTTAGGATCTTATATGACAAGACACAGGAATTCAGAAGCTAGAATTTAGGACCTAATACTTGTATAACATAGAAACTAATATGACATCTCTGAGAAATTCAGAAGCTAGAAAGTAGGACCTAAATTCACATGGACATATTATTTAATATTTCTAACATAAGTTTTGTTGAAAGAATAAACTTTGAAAATGAATCTGGTCACTGTTTTAAAACTCAGATACAGATCGAGGGTTTTCAGTACAGAGACCTTGAACAAGGGAAACAACTTCCAGTTAAGTCTAGTCATCGTTTGAGCTGTGGTTACCTCCTCTGAATGTTTGAAATCAAACATACTTGTACAACTACATGAAATGAACACACATAAGTTAGAAACTGGACCATTTTTCACCTTAGGTGAAACTATTTATATTTAAAAGGCTAATTTTCTGAGACTTATATATGCTAACCTAAATTGTGAATGGTGATTGCTCAGAACGTTCGTAGACTTTTACAGTCAAAACTGATTGTGACACAACAGTTGAATCATTTTAGAAGAAAAGACAATTTATTTAGTTAGAATGACATAGTTAAAACCTTGCATCATTAGTTCTGCTTTTATTATTTTTTATTATTATCTTTTCCCCCCAAATTTTATTACTGGTACAAGAAATTTAGATTATTGTTACACTTTTCCTCTCGATGTTCAGTGATGCTTTTTGAAACCAAACATTTAGGATTTTTTTTTTGTATGTGAACCAGAAATGTTATTGCAGAGAAATATTTAAAACAGAAAAATATTTTTGTCTTCAGATAAAAGACTAGAGGCAGTAACTGTAATAATATAATAATATCAGGATAAAATGTATATTCAGTTTATCTTAGGGAAATACTATGCTAATGGTAGCAAATGCTTGAGAAGAAATGTTTTGGAAGGACCAATTTTGTTTATCTTGTTTTAAATGTACTTTGTGAATAATTTTTTTCTTTGATTTTACTATAATATACACAGGTAATGCTCAGTTTCACCAGAACACTGTTTGTATAGAATAGACCCAGAACACTCTATATACATGTGTATTTTCAGCGGCAATCATGTTTGCCTTCCCAGACCATGCCACAGTGAAGAAGGTGATAAGTGCATTGCCGAGGGTTGGTGTTGGTGTGAAATATGGACTGGCACAATCAAGGTAACAGTAATGATTTTGGTCAGATAATTTTACTTGAATCAGACTGTCTCCATGGTTGAGTTGTAATGGTACCTTATCTCAGCCTTAATAATATGGCAACAATTGAGCCATGGGTTCGAACCCTACCATGTCTGACTTTTGAGCTCACCTGTCACGTAGTGACAGAGTGAGCTTTTCTGATCACCTTTCGTCCGTCCGTCCGTCCGTCCATCCACAATGAGTTTGTTAACACTCTAGTGGTCACATTTTTGCCTCAATTGTCATGAAACTTGGTCAGGTTGTTTGTCTCATTAATATCTCAGACGAGTTTGAACATGGGTTATCAGGGTTGGAAAACTAGGTCACAGAGCCCAAAAAAACCTTGTTAACACTCTAGAAGCTACTTTTTCAGTCCAAATATCCTGGAAATGTGTCAGAAAGGTTCTATTGATGATTTCTAGCTCAATTTCAAACATGGGTCATCTGGGTTCAAAAACTAGGTCACAGAGCCCAGAAATAGAAAAATCTTGTTAACACTCTAGAGGTTACATTTTCAGCCCAAATAATCTTGAAATTTGTCAGAAAGGTTGCTTTGACGATTTCTAGGTCAAGTTCAAATATGGGTCATCTGGAGATAAAAACTAGGTCACAGAGGCCAAATATTGAAAAACCTTGTTAACACTCTAGAGGTAACATTTTTAGACCAAATAATTAGGAAATTTGTCAGAAATGTTGCTTCTATGATTTCTTGCTCAAGTTCAAATATGGGTCATCTGAGTTCAAAAACTAGGTCACAGAGCCCAAAAATAGACAAATCTTGTTAACACTCTAGAGGTTACATTTTTAGCCCAAATAATCTGGAAATTTGTCAGAAAGGTTGTTTTGACGAGATCTAGATCAAGTTCAAATATTGGTCATCTGGGGTCAAAAACTAGGTCACAGAGCCTAAATATTGAAAAACCTTGTTAACACTCTAGAGGTAACATTTTTAGACCAAATAATCTGGAAATTTGTCAGAAAGGTTGCTTTGACGAGATCTAGGTCAAGTTCAAATATTGGTCATCTGGGGTCAAAAACTAGGTCACAGAGCCTAAATATTGAAAAACCTTGTTAACACTCTAGAGGTAAAATTTTTAGACCAAATAATCTGGAAATTTGTCAGAAAGGTTGCCTTAAAGATTTCTAGACCAAATTTGAATATGGGTCATCTGGGGTCACAAACTAGGTCACAGAGCTCAAATATGGAAATAAAACTTGTTAACATTCTAGAGGTAACATTTTAATTCCAAATAAGCTGGAAAATTGTCAGAAAGCTTAATTCTATGATTTCTAGCTCAAGTTTGAATATGGGTCATCTGGAGTCGAAAACTAGGTCACAGAGCCCAAATATCGAAAAACTTTGTTAACACTCTAGAGGCTACATTTTCAGTCCAAATGTCCTTGAAATTTGTCAGAAAGGTTGTTTTGATGATTTATAGCTCAAATTTGAATATGGGTCATCCTGGGTCACAAACTAAGTCACAGAGCTCAAATATGGAAAAAAAAACTTGTTAACACTCTAGAGGTAACATTTTAATTCCAAATAACCTGGAAAATTGTCAGAAAGCTTAATTCTATGATTTCTAGCTCAAGTTTGAATATGGGTCATCTGGAGTCGAAAACTAGGTCACAGAGCCCAAATATCGAAAAACTTTGTTAACACTCTAGAGGCTACATTTTCAGTCCAAATGTCCTTGAAATTTGTCAGAAAGGTTGTTTTGATGATTTATAGCTCAAGTTTGGATATGGGTTATCTGGGGTCAAAAACTAGGTCACAGAGCCTAAATATCGAAAAACCTTGTTAACACTCTAGAGGCTACATTTTCAGTCCAAATATCCTGAAAACTTGTCAGAGAGATTGTTTCGATAATTTCTAGCTCAAGTTTGAATATGGGACATCTAGGTAAAAAAAACTAGGTCATAGAGCCAAAATATAGAAAAACCTTGTTAACACTCAAGAGGTAACATTTTCAGTACAAATAACCTTGAAATTTGTCAAAGAGATTGTTTCAATAATTTCTAGGTCAGGTTCGAATATGGGTCATCTAGGGTCAATTAACCAGGTCCATAGCAACTTTGTTAAAAGCAGTCATACTCAGGTGAGCGATACAGGGCCATCATGGCCCTCTTGTTAAGGCTACTTTCAGAGTACCAGTGTGGAGTAATTGCACTTTCCAAGAAATACCTGTAAATGTATAAAAAGTTAAAATACTCACCTACATAACTCAGATATATCAAAAAGTGGACTTTGAGCAACAAAACCCAGTCTTTACTAAGAAATGCAGTAGAACATTAGTGTATGACCATATTATACAATTTTCTTTTCCAGACGGATGTCATCTGCATCAGGGAAACAGTTATTCAAGATGTCAGGAATGACACAAAAATGGCAGCGACGAGAAATTTCCAACTTTGACTACTTGATGTATTTGAACACTATTGCAGGTTTGAATTTAGCTGTGTGCATTATTTCTGAATTTAACTTACCATTTTTCATAGAATTCATTTTGTGTTGTATCACATTATTTGTGAAAAGTTATGATTGGACGGAAACATGTTTCAGTTCATCACAGTGATACTTGTTCAATCTATCATGACTGCAGATTGATAAATTAAGGTAAATGAAAACTTAGATTATTGAATGTTTTAATTGTAAATTTCATGAAGTTATAGTTAACTTCAGTTTTTCTTCACAATTTCAATTTGTACATAAAATGATCTGTTATTTTAGTTTTCCTTTGTTATTTCAGGCCGTACTTACAATGATCTGTTATTTTAGTTTTCCTTTGTTATTTCAGGCCGTACTTACAATGATCTGTTATTTTAGTTTTCCTTTGTTATTTCAGGCCGTACTTACAATGATCTGTTATTTTAGTTTTCCTTTGTTATTTCAGGCCGTACATACAATGATCTGAACCAGTACCCAGTTTTCCCGTGGGTGATCGTCAATTATGATTCAGATGAACTTGACCTGAGTCAGCCAAACAACTTCAGAGATCTCTCTAAAGTATGTCAATAAATAATTCTGTATTTACATCTTTTTTGAAAGCTGTTACTTTCATGATAAGCATTAATTTAAGATGTTGGTTAAAATTTATTTTGATGAACTGCATCTATAGGAACATTTTTGACAGTTGACTTTTTGCTGGAAGGAAGAAGTTTTAATATTTCTCTCTGTTTCAGCCAATTGGTGCCCTGAACCCATCAAGGAAAGAGTTCTTTGAGGATCGCTTCAACTCGTGGGAGCATGACCAGATCCCACCGTTCCATTATGGCACTCACTACTCTACGTCAGCTTTCACCCTTAACTGGCTTATCAGAGTGGTACGTATACATTTTCTTAAAATGAAGTTTTTGCTTTTGATGAACATTAAAATTTCCTCCTTTACAACCTGATTTTTTCTATGATATTTCTTAAAATAATTCTGCTGTTATTTTTTCAGGAGCCATTCACGACAATGTTTTTGAACCTTCAAGGAGGGAAGTTTGACCATGCAGACAGAACATTCCATTCCATATCCCAGGCCTGGAAGAACTGTCAGAGGGATACATCAGATGTCAAGGTGAAATGACCTATTTTTAACATGACCTTGGTTAAATTCAAAAGGTCAGGGATCAAAATTGTTGTCAAAAAATTATATTTGTATCTGCTATCTTGAAACTTGGATTACATATATATGTTAAATGTTAACTGAACCAGCCATTAAATTTTGTTATAAATTCATTTTTCATAGGGAAACCTTTTTTTAGGTGATTAAGTTTTACTTGAAAAGACTAAGGAGTCTTTTAAAACATCTTAAATATACAAAATTGTTTCTAATGTTATTTTAAAAAATTAAAAATAAGCCATTGAAAAGAGATTTAGGTCAAGGTCAAATTCTTTACAACAAGGAGTGTGAAAATGAGGTTTTAATTGTTGAAATTGTTTATACTAGTGTTTTCCCAACTCCTGTTATAGCAGTTGTAACAGAAAAGCTTGCCTGCATTTGTTTGTGTTAAAAGAAAGATAACTTTCTAAGGTTGCATAAGGTTTTTGTCATAAGTATCTGTTCTAAGTCAAACAATGCCATATTTTCCATTCAGTAAGTGAAAATAAGTTCATATACATATAGGCCTGCTTTTTTCAGACCTCATTCCATTTCTGAATTTTGAAATCCTGCATTTGCCTTTTACTTATTTGAAGAGTCAGTTTCATGAATGGTTAATAGAAAATCCTTGGTCAGTAGCAGTTCTGAAATTGTGTTCTTTTTATCTCATTGTGACTGGAGAAATTAATTAAGTCCATAATCTACAGACTCATAATCTAATGCAAAAGGATGTTTGCAGAATGGTGGGTGACATTATGTATTTGGTATTTTTGTAGGAACTGATCCCAGAATTCTTTGCTTTACCGGAGATGTTTATGAACAACAACAACTACAGTTTTGGTAAGCTAGATGATGGGCCAGAGGTCACTGATGTGGTGCTGCCAAAGTGGGCCAGAAGCCCAGAGGACTTTGTTAGGATCAACAGAATGGTACACTATCTATGATAAAATTTAAAACAGAGATTTGTTAGGGTCAACAGAATGGTACGCTGTGATAAAAAAAAACAAAAGAAAGATATTGAGCTGTTATGCATAAACATCAGTTTTCATGCTAGATTCTTGTTAAATTCAACTTATTTTTTTGTGTTGTTTTTTTTATATTTAAACTTGCCATTTTTGCCAGAAATCAACAGTTTCTGAAGACCAGATTTAGTTTCTTGTGCAGTCATTGTCATGTACGAGTTAAATTAAGTGCCAAACACACACTTGTCTGTAGATTTAAAAGAAAAAGGCCGATTATGGATTTTGTTTACATGATACCTTAAAAGGATAAAAAGAACCTCAAAAAGTTATTTACAAAACAATAACAATCTAACAATATTTTTTTTTCAGGCATTGGAATCAGAATTTGTTTCTTGTCAGTTACATCACTGGATAGATCTCATCTTTGGATACAAACAAAGAGGTTTGTCAATATTTCATACTGATATAAAAAAAAGAAATTTAATAACTTGTTCTTATACAAACATACGACTTTGTTAATATCTTACTCCTGTAAAAATGTGTTTTGTACTTTACATTTATCATATTGTTAAACTCACACAATTAGGAAAGGCAATTTAAAGGATTTGCAATTCAGTTACACGATTTCTGTATTACATTTCATATTTCGAAACAAAGCATAATTCTTGTATTTCATTTCACACTTTGAAACAAGGAATTGATGCATAATTCATGCATTCCATTTCACACTTTGAAACAAGGAATTGATCCATAATTCATGCACTCCATTTCACACTTTGAAACAAGGAATTGATGCATAATTCATGCATTCCATTTCACACTTTGAAACAAGGAATTGGTGCATAATTCATGCACTCCATTTCACACATTGAAACAAGGAATCGATGCATAATTTATGCATTCCATTTCACACTTTGAAAGAAGGAATCGATGCATAATTCATGCACTCCATTTCACACTTTGAAACAAGGAATCGATGCATAATTTATGCACTCCATTTTACACTTTGAAACAAGGAATTGATGCATAATTCATGCACTCCATTTCACACTTTGAAACAAGGAATCAATGCATAATTCATGCACTCCATTTCACACTTTGAAACAAGAAATCGATGCATAATTCAAGCACTCCATTTCACACTTTGAAACAAGGAATCGATACATAATTCATGCATTCCATTTCACACTTTGAAACAAGAAATCGATGCATAATTCGTGCACTCCATTTCACACTTTGAAACAAGGAATCGATGCATAATTCATGCACCCCATTTCACACTTTGAAACAAGGAATCGATGCATAATTCATGCATTCCATTTCACACTTTGAAATAAAGGAATCGATGCATAATTTATGCATTCCATTTCACACTTTGAAAGAAGGAATCGATGCATAATTCATGCACTCCATTTCACACTTTGAAACAAGGAATCGATGCATAATTTATGCACTCCATTTCACACTTTGAAACAAGGAATTGATGCATAATTCATGCATTCCATTTCACACTTTAAAACAAGGAATCGATGCATAATTCAAGCACTTCATTTCACACTTTGAAACAAGAAATCGATACATAATTCATGCATTCCATTCCACACTTTGAAAAAAGGAATCGATGCATAATTCATGCACTCCATTTCTCACTTTGAAACAAGGAATCGATGCATAATTCATGCACTCTATTTCACACTTTGAAACAAGGAATCGATGCATAATTCAAGCACTCCATTTCACACTTTGAAACAAGGAATCGATGCATAATTCAAGCACTCCATTTCACACTTTGAAACAAGGAATCGATACATAATTCATGCATTCCATTTCACACTTTGAAACAAGAAATCGATACATAATTCGTGCACTCCATTTCACACTTTGAAACAAGGAATCGATGCATAATTCATGCACTCCATTTCACACTTTGAAACAAGGGATCGATGCATAATTCATGCACCCCATTTCACACTTTGAAACAAGGAATCAATGCATAATTCATGCATTCCATTTCACACTTTGAAACAAGGAATCGATGCATAATTCATGCACTCCATTTCACACTTTGAAACAATAATCAAGGCATTGTTCTTTTATTCCATTTCACACTTCCAGGACCTGAAGCAATCAGAGCTACCAATGTGTTTTATTACCTCACTTATGAAGGCAGCGTTAACTTAGAGAATATGACAGATCACATCATGAAAGAGGTATGGTAGATGTTGTTGTTGTTGTATCCACCTGTGGTAAGGTCGCTGACTTGTTCTATATAAATCCTCTGATTGTTTGAACACCATGGGTTCAAGACCCACTGAGAAAATCGGGGTCTAGTACTGGATCTTACCAGGAACAATGAACAGTGAAACTGCCCACCTTACATAACTGTTATAAGAATGTTTAGATTTAGCTAAAACAAACTTAACTGTTGTTTTTAAGCCTTTGATGTATTTGTTTAAATAGTGTCTTAAAAAATGGAAAATAAGAGAAATGGTCAGTTTTCTTTTGTTAGCATACTAACAACTAAGAGTTGAAAGACCACAAGCATATTGCAAAAGTAGATCTGTGAGAAAGGTACATTTGTACTTACAAAAGTGATTAGTGGTCACTGGCATAGACATTAGAGTCATTGCTTGAACCCTGTGTCAGACTTTACTCTTTGGTTTACATAGTTTGTAGTTACATTAGTTTTAACTTCAGGAGAATAAGCGCAAAGAGTCAGCTTCACAGAATGAGAAGATCAGTGTTTAAAGCATACTGATTTACTGTTTCAGGCAATTGAAAACCAGATCCGTAGTTTTGGCCAGACACCAAGTCAGTTGTTGACTGAACCCCACCCACCTAGAAGCTCTGTTATGCACCTGGTAAGTTTTCTTGGGAAAGTTTGGCTTCCGGCAAGATGTCTGATTTGAAAGTGTTTAATTAGAAGTTCCCACAAGCTTTATAGTAGCCAATTTTGTTGAGTATTATTTTGTTAGGCTTACTAACTGTCTGGAAGTATAAGACTTATTTGCAAGTGGTTATCAGAGATGTAGATTAAAGTCAAAGTATAGAATAACTGTTTGATCAATTGTCTCTAAATACTCATTAAGTTGTCTACTAAACTCACTGCTTTTCACTCATATGTTTAATTTTTTTATGAAACAAAAAATATCTTACTCAGCCTGTAGGTTTATAAACAATCGTAACAGTCACTTGAGTTTTCAGAGCTTGCAGTGCTTTAATCTTCGTCTATAAAATATCTTAGTGAGATCTAAAAGAATTCAAAATGTTTTCAATAATTTTTGTTCACTCTTCAAGCAGCCATTCTCTAGCAGTGGTGTAACAAAAAAATTCCTGAAAGAAAGTAGATAAAACTTAAATTACTGTGCATCCTTTATCCAGTGAAATTAATGTACAGCCTAGTATAGAAAACTGTTTTTTGTGAGCTTAGGTAGTTTTTTTAGTGTTTATCTTGACTTTGCCCATATGGCTGGTGTATTTAGTAACACTGGATTGATTCTATAATAGTTGATCCTAAAGTCTTCTTATAAGCAAGTCATTGGACATGTTTAGAACCTGTAGCTTTTTTTAGTCATAAGATAAGGACTTTACAAATGTCATTTTAATTAAAACAATTGCTTCTGAGCCAGTTTCCACTAAACATAGCAAAATGTTGTTTTTTTATAAGTCTGTAGGTCACTATATTTATTTGGCTTCACTCTTTGATTTGCATTTTCCTCTGTGAGAACTTTTTGAACTTTTGCTTCTAAATAAATTTTGCACATGGTTATAATGCATTATAATCTATCCTAAACGAGATTGGTGGGTTGGACATTGGTTCCAGTTTTCTTCAGTTTGACCTAACTAATGTATTCTTTGTGTTTGCATAGATTTGAGGTACAGATCAGGTGATCCATACCTCAAACACGTGATGGACATGAGGTCATGGACACTGGTAGTCCTTTAGTAACCAAACACTCTGAGTAGATTCCAAGGGTCTAAACCTGTACCATAATACAGTTAAAATGTGATTCTTCGAATCAGCAAAAAGTAACTAATTTTTTTGTACAGTCACATTTTTTGTTTAATTACATTTTTTGTTCTTAGAGAAAATTGCACAGTGGACTGAAGAGAATGTGTTTGTAGTTCAGTGTAATTTTCTACTATCCCTGTTTGTTTCATCGCCTTTCTGATGTATTATAAAGTGACAAATAAACATTTAAAGGGGAGGCAACTGGATTAGGTCATAAAATAAAATAAATGATGAATTTGTACAATGTCTAACCCACGCATGTGTTACATACCTATCCTATGATATCTTACTAACATTACTCCTTTTACAGCTTACCCAAAATTATAGCAAAGAGAACAGAAGTATTCTAAAGAAGGTTTTTGTATTCTGTAGCTTTTTCTACAATCTGTAGCTTCTTTCTGGATATTTGGGTTCTTTTATGACATATATACATGTATAACTTTTTGATAAAACTACGTGTATTTGAGTCTGGGTTCTTTTTTTTTCACCAATATTGTAGATGTACTTGGGAACTGCTATACGTTAACAACCTTAGATCATAGATGTAATCTGAAAAATGCTAAAGTTAATAATGACCTGAAGAAATTCTGTGTCCTCTCAAGTAAATACTTGAAATACCAAAGACTGGCTACTTTTGCAGATCTCCCATAATCTAGCAGCCAGGTAGATTAGATCTTGCAGTGGCTCATTTACATTATATCTAGAATATCTGCTCTGATGTTTAACCCTGATAAAAGCAAAATGCATCATGCAATAGAACTATATGATAATAGCACAGAAGATCAGCTCAAATGAAATTGTTTTGTGATAAGGCAGGTTTGAAACTTGTCAGTATAACATCAGACTGCCAAACTTAAGAACTCAGAAATTTTACATACATGTAATATGATAATGATTCCAACTAGGACATTTACCAGTGTTTTAGCATTTTGAAAACATGTTGACTTGTCATGTGGTAAAAAAGGCCTATTTCATTGGCTCATAAAGAAGTTTTCATCTTTTGCATTAGAAGTCTTTGTCACAAGTGAAGCTTTTTAGGATTTATCAGTTTATAGTAAAATAATTTTTAATTATTAAATTAAAGATAACTGCATCTTTTTTGTGTGTCTTGTCACAAAATATCGAGGAAGAAAACTTGATATTGAACAGAATTATCTTTTGGAAAGTTGAACCAGTATCAGTTTTTGTGGCAATATGTGTTTCCTCAAATTGTTATACCTTCCAGGGCCTTAATTGACAGGCCCTGTACCCACAGAGTTGACTGAAATCCTGAGATTATGTTACACTGTTGTTGTTGTTTTTTTAAACAGTATGTGAATGATAAAAACTAAGAAGTTTGTATTTTTAAAAGAAGCCGTTTTTCTCTTTTTTTCTAAATGAACAACCTTAGATAAAACCTAAAGAACCCATTCTTGATTGCTAGTGTTTTAAAAAAATTTCTTATATATACACAGAATTAAAGAAAAGTATATACTAAGTGCTTGAATGTATGCAATTTTAAACTTTCACCTATCATAAGGAATGTACATGGACACACATTGCTTTGACTATATAAATGATATTTAGATTTGGTTTGAAGACATTATTTTTTAATGATTTATTTACTGGAGTTGGTGTGTATGTTATTTCATTTAACATTAAGCAATGGTAATTACACTAGTTCAGGCTTATCATGTGATTTATAAGTGGTCCAGATCCAAAAATCTAGAGTAATGCATCGATCAATGTTTCGCCCCAGGGAGAGGGTGGCGGGCTCACCCAGGGGAATTTGGCATTTTTCTTTTTTCAGAGTTTAAATTCCCACCCTAGAGCAATAGCAATTTGTCCAAATCCCCACAGAGGGAGATGTTTTACATATCAAATGACCTGGGATCTAAAATTTGGCCCAAGTCTTTTTCCCAGGACTCGGAAAATTTCTGTCTTTCAAATTCCCACCTGTTGGGAGTGGTCCTCTGTCAAAAGTCCCAAGTGTGCCCACCACTTTCCCCCATCCCCTGGGACGGAAAATTGATAGGTGCATAATGTGTTTAAAGTTGCTTTCCTGGAAAGTAAGTTAAAAGTTCCTTTTCTTAGTTGTTCATGTTAAATAGGAAATTGCAATTTTTTACATGCTGGATAGAATTTGTTAGGTTAGTTTTTGACTGCAGCTTTGGTATCTATCAAAACTTTGAGTCATTGTCATAAATGTAATTTAACTGTAAGTTGAAATTTTTAATGATGTTAAATTGGTATTATTTACCACTTAATTCATATCTATCCAAGACATATCTTCAGAAAAGAAGAAGAAAATCAGCAATTTGTAATCCTCTTGAGAAAGTTAGAGAAGAAACATGCTTTAGAAATTTCAGTTAAAGGGTTTTTTTTTATTGAAATGTTACATGGTATCAATAAGGGTTTTTTAGATTACTTTTATTGGGTTTTTGACCTTAAATATTTATGTAAATAACCAAAGAGGCTTGAATGCATTTTGTTTCCTTCTTTGAAATGAATTTCAAATGTGTACATTTATTTGCATTTGATTGTGTATTTTATATTGAAATAATATTATACACCTGTTTACTGATAAACAATTCTTCAGTATCTCACTACTAAAGCAGTTTATAAGTAACATTTATACTAATAAATGTGGGATATTAATCTTATTTTGTCATGTTTTTGTTATTCATTAATATAACTTAATGTTTATGATTGATTTTAGATTAATAACATGTAAAGCAAGTGCATTGATTTTACTTCCAGTCACCGATGATGTTTACAAGTGTCCAGGATGACGTGTGTATGATAATGAAGTTCTTGTCAAACTCACCGGTTTGTCATGTGTCGGCAAACACGCACCCAGCAGTACCAAGTCCAGCTGTCACAACTGTCACTTGTAACCATAACTTCTCCATCAATAAATGGAACCCAAACTATCAGCGTTAGTAGTTTGAGTGATTGAGCCTACAGAGAGGCTGCTTAAAATCTGAAATGAAGATTGTTCATTTAGCACCGTCTTGAGGAAAATATTGGCTGCATTTATATCTTTAGTGTAAAATTCTAAGTTTTAGAAACACTTGCATTTTGGAAGTCTGAAATCTTTGGAAAGAAGATTAAACATCAGTCTATAGTGCTCTTGTCAGTGTTATATAGACAGGTTTAGTCTTGATCAATTCCAGTATGCAAAAATGTTTATTAATAAGCAGAACACAAGGGAAAAAATATTATTAAATGAAGAAATTAGCAGTCATTTTCATATTTGACTCTAAAAAATAAAGGAATATTTTTTAAGCATTTAACATTGTATAATTATTAAGGGATTGAGAAAAACTATTACCTATGACAAACTATATTAAAGTGTTTTGAATATTACAGATCAAGGCACACCTACAAGTCTGGGGTCCAACGAGAACAAAGACACTAAAGATACCCAACCAAACCTGCCACTGGCCATGGACCAGCTTTTAGGTTAATATTCTAGCAGTAAACAGCATATTAAATTTGTTCTGCAAACCCAGGAATATAGTTTAAGAAAATATTTCTTGAATATGTTTTGCATACATCATTTGATGACAAGGTGACACACTGTAAGATGAAAATAAGGCTTCAGTCTATTTGAAATCGTGATTATTTTTAATGGTTTCAAAAGATGTAAACATAGATATTAATATTTCTCTCACTAAAATCCATAAAAGATCACATTTCAGCCATTTTAGGTCAAGGTTAGACTGAGGGTCATGTATTAACCTGAGAGGTCAAGGTCACTTTTCAGGTTGTTAATGACTGGTAGTCTGAGTCTGATCTTATTTATTATGTTGTAGTACTTTTACAGGTAGTTGAGAATTACGCACCTATCAATGTTTTACCCACTGTGGGGAAGTGGGGAGGGGATGAGCAGCAGGCATACACAGGAATTTTAAAGACAGAATAGTTCCAAGCCTCGAGAAATACATTTGATGTGTAAAGCACCTCCCAGTGTGACAAAAATGCCATTACTCTAGGGTGGGGATTTATTCCCTGAAAATGGAAAACTGTCAAATTCCCTTTGTCAGCCCACTGCCCCTTCCCTTAGGCAAAACATTGACATGTGCATTAAGGCTGTAACTATTTCCTGTTGATAGAAATAAGCATGGATGCTAGTATAGTTTGGAGGTTAACATTGACCATATATGCTTTTATTATTGTCTTTCTTCAGTCATGAATACAGGGTTGCAGCGTAGAAGTTTGGGTGACAACTTTGACCAGCGCCTGAAAGTTAGTCAGTCTCACTTTGTGACAACCGCTGATAACAGATTTATCTTCGCCTGTGGGTTCTGGGACAAAAGTTTCAGACTGTACTTTGCTGATACAGGTTTGTTTAATAATCCCTGCATTAATAAAAAGAAAACATGAGAAATTTCAACTTTAATTTTGAAAATCTTACTCATTCACATTGACAACTTGACATCATCATTTACCAGGCTTGGTTTAGACTGGTTTTCTGTTCAAATTATTGATGGGATAGATGAAACAAATAAAAGACAGCAAAAAACTAGAATCAGGCTAAAGTTATTTATTTCTGATGTACCCAATTACATGCATAACCAAATATAATGCTTAGCTTAATAACTGTTGAACTTGTATTACTCCAACATGGTTATCTCATAGACTTTCATTTTTATCATCTTCAATTTTTAATGTTTGGACAAAAAATTACAGGAATTGAAAGTACTGAAGAAATATTGTCATACAGGTAATACCTGGCCTTACTAAGGCATATATTATACAGCAGAGAACATTATGTGTCTTAGGTCTCTTTGCAGGGAAGAAAGGGGGTAGGAGTTGTAGTATCAGATGGGTAAAGAATGTATTTACCTTCTTATCTTTCAGCAAAAATTCTGCAGGTGGTCTATGGACATTTTGATGTCGTAACTTGTATTACCAGGTCAGAATGTAACTTAAACCAGGATTGTTACATTGTCAGCGGCTCAAAAGATTGTACTGTCATGGTGTGGATGTTTACATCAAGAAATCAGGCAATCATCGGTGATAATGGAAGTGAGTGTAATCTTTTTCATAGGAATTTGTAATTTAAATAATTTTTATAGTATCATTTCCCTACTAGCAGTATAGTGGTTATTTATACCTGGCTTGATATCTACAATTTGGTATTTGGAAAATGTTTCTAAGACATGTCACATGAAACAAACAAGCAAAGCGACTAGTATGTAAGACTATCTATCTGTTTGACATGCAAAACAACACAAAAATACTTTTGAAATGAAGAAAGTACTGAATTCCATTAGAATTATGTAAGGGTACAGTGTCAATTGTCTGAAAACAGTCAGATATTCTTTTGAATCTTGTTATTGATATATGATATATGATATTTTAGATGTCAAAGGATTTAATCAGTCAGATAATGTATACATTTTTTTTAGGTATAGAGCATCCCACGCCAAAAGCCACATTGACTGGACACAAATCAGAAGTGACCAGTGTCAGTGTGTTGGCAGAGCTTGGAATGGTCATCAGTGGATCACAAGGTAAATTAAGACAATTAGAATTATTGTTTCATTTTATCTACAGATATAAACTACATTTCTAAGTTTGTTTTCTGTAACAACTTTCATGTGACTGAGCCATGCTTGAAAACAATCCACTCAATTTTCTTGAATTTATTTTAGAGCACTGTCCATATTTTGCATACTGGTTCAAGCTTTCGGGCATTTTTACCTTTGTTAGATCGCATGATCTTACACTCATCCATGTAAGAATAGTCACGTGACGCCCTTGGCGTAGCCAGGTCTTCATTAAAAGATCTATGTGAAAAAACTGAAAAAGAGTGCAAACTGAAAAGTTTTATTCATATTGTTTGCAAGAAAATATAATTCTTGTGTTCGAGGTTTGGATCGCGCAATCTGGCTTAGGACACCAGCATTTGGCAGGAATAAGGCTTTGCCTTTTAAAGATGCCTTTGGGTTGGATCAGCCAGCTGTTCCTCAAACACATGAAAGATACTTTTTCTGCTAAATATCTGTTCAATACATCATTATTTTGCAAATTCTTAATATCTATGGATCTTTACATATGCTTATGTAGAATGATTTTTTTAGATGGGCCCTGTCTTGTGCATACATTGAATGGTGATCTGTTGAGATCACTAGACCCGCCGGATGGGAAACAGTTAACAGCGAGTCTGATCTGTATGTCACGGGAGACATTTGTGATGGTCAAGTTTGACCAGAATATCATTTGTAACTTCAGCATAAATGGACAACTACAGAAACATATCAAACACAAAGATAATATTCAGGTTTGTGGTTTCAGTAGTCTGTATGGGTGTCACTCTCAAAACAAACAAACATCTTCTGTTCTTAATATACAGTTCACTTGACTTCTTTTTCACCAGAATATACTAAAAATCCTTGAGACCATGAGACTTTTTACATCATTAATTGTTGTATGGATTATAGAGAGCAATCCTGTAGGTGAACGGTGGTTGCTTGAAATTGACAAAAATTTTATTATCAATTTTATGTTGTTCATAAATTCCATAAGTTCCTCTACCAGATTGGGAAAAACTCTTATTTAGAAATTATCTACCACATCAGGTATTTTTAGTTTCCAGGCCCCACCCATTTGATAATAGTAACTTTCAAGATGGATACACACTTGATCCTTGATTTTTCTAAATGAAATTTATATCTAGATATTTATGTTTCTCAGGCAATGACACTGAGCCGTGATGGCCAGTATTTGATGTTGGGCGGAGACAGTGGTGTTGTTGAGGTCTACAGGTCACATGACCTGAACTTGCTCTATTCATACCCAGCATGTGACAGCAGTATTTGCTCCCTTGCCTTATCACATGATCACAAGTAAGTTGTTGTGGTTTTATATTGTATAATTATACAAATGCTCTTTAGAAATATTTCACTAGACAGTTACAGTACTGTTCACATTAAATATGACACAAAGAGCAACAGGTGTGCTCTAAGATAAAACTAAGGTGTGCTGTGCTCTACCAGGTGACAAGTTTAAGCAGAACTGCAACTACCTTTTTTTTGGCTAAAAAATATTAGCATTTGAACCATCTTCCTTCAGAACGAAACTGCAGAACTCCCGATATTAAATATCACGGTCATTGCAAGTCTTGAACCTCCAGTGGCTAACATGATGAATTACTGTAAAGACAGCAACCTTAGCTATTTGACAGTTAAGACAGTTCTATTTCTACCACATTCTTCAAACATTTTGAATTAAGGTTCTTTCTTATTTATAATAATATAAAATTTTGATAATAATTTGCATCAAAGATACTGAATCATCTTGAATCCAGTCATCTTAGGAGACTAATTTCAGTTCTTCTAAGCAATGTTTGTTAGTTAAACAGTTAACAAGAAACAGTAAAACATATGTTCTTCAACTATCATAGATACATTTATAAATATATAGTTTATTTTTCAATACTGATGAAAGGAGGCAGCTCCCAAGATGACAAGACAAGCCTTAGCTAACCGATGTATTGAAATTAAAATCCCACAATTTTCTCAAATTATTCATGAACCTTTATTAAAAGAGTTTATAAACTTTTTTTCAGATTTTTGTTGGCTGGATTAGGTACAGGGTGTCTATTGGTGTTCAACATAGACTTCAACAAGTGGCACCATGAATATCAGGAGAAATATTAACCCCTAGGGTAATACTGACCACCACTGAAATATTGAGCTGCAGAAAAACATTGACGTGTATAGAAAAAATGATCTACACAGAATTATATTGACCTGCGTTTAAATATTGACTAACACAGCATTAGTAACCTGCAGAAAATATTTTTCACCTGCACAAAACAGAAATATTGATGTTTAGAAAAGTATTGACCCACAACAGAATGTGAGATACAGATATACACTGAAAATTATTCATTTGGCACAAAGACCCACAAAAAAGAACAGCACACAACAAACAAAGCTTGCATATTATATTGAAATGTTTGAAGTACATTGGGATTTCAGAAAACAGCCCTTAGTAACTTCTTTCACTAGTGCATTTATACAAAGACTTTGCCATCGTTTTCCTAAGATATCCTTTTATATATAATGGCAGACTTGTGTCTTGTTATCTCTAAAACTATAAGATGAAGTATTGTTGTTTTTTTTATGAAAGCCTTGAGATAAAAAAAAAATCATAAGTCTAGTGTAAGTCTAGTGTAAAATTAACAAACTTCCAATTAGTCAGTTTTAAAGCTTGTTTATTTTTCAACCAGTCAGAATTGTGAGGTCTTAGACTGCTCCTAAATTAGAAAATTAAAAGAAACAATGAAAAGGGACAAGGTTATGAAAGGTTTGAAATATCAGTTACTGTATTCTAGAAATTCTATAAACAAAACATTAAATATTTCTACAGAAAAAAGTTTACAGTCATCAATGAGACAGCTAATTGTAAGTTTAGAAATTCAACTTATTTGGTTAATTAAGAATGATTTAAACACATGTTAGTACTATAGGTAGATGTTTTTGTACTTTGATATAGACTGTACATTTATATGCAGATTAATTACCAGTTTGAATATTTCTTAAGTAGACAAGTAGATTAAAGTACTTCATTCTTATCATGGTCTGCACTGGTCACAAATCTGAAAACAATCTCACTCAGCAGAGAAAAACTAAAGGATTTGCTACTGCCAGTGTAATATTCTCAAACATATGGATTCACAAATATACGGATTTTTAATCATATGAATTGAAGAACTCTAAGCAACATGCATAGCTTTGATAGGCTTAAATCATAATTTCTGTTCTTTTTTTAACAAAATGTCGATACAGCTGATACTATAAATAGATAGGACAATTTCTTTAGTTTGGACTGGTAGAGAAGGATTGTGTTCTCTGAATCCTCCTGATGTTGAGATGAAATGGAAGAACTGAGAATTGATGAAACAGCATCAAAGTGTGATTTATACATGAAAATATTTCTTGTAATTTTGTAACTTATTTTGATGTTTTTACTCAACTGTTTGTTAGAAAAAATAAGAAAAAGAGGTGTTATTTCTGTTGTAGATATTTAGTGTTATTTGTTAAAGACAGAATACTTAGATGTGGTTCCATTGATTTTATCATGATGATGCTTTTGAAAAGGCAAAATCTATGTATAATGGTTTTCTTCTGAAGTATACTCTTCTGGGCTAGAAAGGTCAGTCTTGTAAAATTAATGGAATATTTCATCTCAGAGTGTATATATATTATAAATATTTAAATAGACTATAAGAAAAAATAATTACATATCATTTGAATGTTTATGTAATAATGATATAGTAAAGGGATTGATATAGTATAAGGGTGAGTTTTCACAGCAAATATTTATGTATATTTCATAAAACATTGACATATTTTAAATATTAAACAGCATGTGTTTCATAATCAAAGGGGAAATATCTGAAAATGTTTAAATTATCACAGTTTAACTGCAATGTGAATTTGATTCATGTTGAAATATGAGGGATACTGTTGGAATGTAATTTCGTCATTATAAAATGTATCTAACCTGTTTGAGGGCAATCAAAGGTTATCAGTAGGTTATGTTGTCTTTGTAATTTAAATGTTCTAAATTTTGTTCAAGTTATGCATATTCCAGACCTTAGTTGTTCCATGATGTATTGTTTGTACTGGTCATGAAGACAAATGATTACATTCCAGCTTTTTGTGTGATTCGAAAGTTTGCTTTTGTATAATATTTTTGAATGATTGTACTATACTTTGATTTTTTTTCGCTTATTGTATATAACCAGTCGTATTATAATAGATAACTTTGATAGGCTCTTAACTTTCCAAAGTCTAACAAATGCACATCTGGCTATGAATATGGATATCTAAGGCACCAGTCTGCAGTTTGTAAATCTGATTAGTCATTTATTTGCTCACTGTAAAAATTGACCAATCGTAGACAATAGATTTGAGACTGGTTCTAAACAATTTAATTCAGTGATATGATTCAGTTATGGACATTAGATTTTTTTCATTTTTAAACGAAGAAACACCTCATCAGGCTTGGTTTAAACAGACAAATAATTACAGTTCAAAGTCTACCCATTACTTACATAAAAATTTTCCTATTTTTTATGGATTTCATTGATTACATGTAGTTACGTGAAACATGGGGGGAAAAAATCCTATTTTTTTATGGATTTCATTGATTACATGTAGTTACGTGAAACATGGAAAAAAAAATCCTATTTTTTATGGATTTCATTGATTACATGTAGTTATGTGAAACATGGAAAAATTTTCCTATTTTTTATGGATTTCATTGATTACATGTAGTTATGTGAAACATGGAAAAATTTTCCTATTTTTTATGGATTTCATTGATTACATGTAGTTACGTGAAACATGGAAAAAAAATCCTATTTTTTATGGATTTCATTGATTACATGTAGTTATGTGAAACATGAAAAAAAACATTCCTATTTTTTATGGATTTCATTGATTACATGTAGTTATGTGAAACATGAAAAAAAAATTTCCTATTTTTTATGGATTTCATTGATTACATGTAGTTATGTGAAACATGAAAAAAAAAATCCTATTTTTTATGGATTTCATTGATTACATGTAGTTATGTGAAACATGAAAAAAAAATTCCTATTTTTTATGGATTTCATTGATTACATGTAGTTATGTGAAACATGAAAAAAAAATTCCTATTTTTTATGGATTTCATTGATTACATGTACTTATGTGAAACATGGAATAAACTGACTAGTAGACTAAAGTTATTTACTGAAGTTCAAAGGAACTAGTTACATCATTTAAAGAGGCTGTACTCCAGATTTGACTTAAAATATTTTTTTCATAAATTATATATTTAGATGCGGTGAGATTATAACAACATAATATTTTACTTCAAAACTGATTATAAAAGTCAAAATAGAAATAAAAAAAAATATTTTCGCTCCAGCCTGATTTGAACTCTGGACCCTCATGTTAACAAAATGATTACAACGCTTTTACTGTCATCACCATCGCCGCATGTGATATTACAGATATTTACTTTAAATCTTATATGATATAGTTATACCGTCGCGTTACGGTATAGCACTTTGAAAGTGAAAAAATCCATTTATAATGTAATTATTTGACTTATTTTTTGTCAGTAAGTTATTTTTTAAGCATTAGTCATAAATATTACAAGAAATTTATAATAAAAGAAAACTTTCTTTTTATTGTCATCTGGAGCACAGCCCCTTTAACATGCAGGAAGTATATATATTTCTGCTTTCAAACAATGTGGACATACAGAGTAATATGAATTGGTTTCAGCAGGAAAAAACAAAACAAAATAGTCTTGTTTCTACTAGTATGACTCATGTAGTGTTCTGTGTTTTAACTTTTAGTTTGATGTTTCTTATTGATGCTAGTATATTTATTCCTTTTATTTAGGATGCAGTGATTGTTTCAATGCCATTTATTAATTTGCTTGCTGAGGTTCTGTTAATGTTTATGTCTCGAATGAATGCGAGACACATATCATTTACATGCGCATGACTGGAAATGACCTAGTGATGAATATACATAGATGAGTATTTGATGAATTGAAGTTTCAGAGACAGAATTCTGTTGTAAGGCACCTTAATTTTTTGAGCACAATTCTCCATATAAAGAAAAATGTTTTACCTGCAGTTTCTACTGAAGTTTTTGCTGTATAGTTTCAGCCTCTTATTTAAAAGGGACAGGTATGAACATAAGCTGATTACCTATTATATATCGTGAAGGGAAACCTAATGACTCGAATTTTACCTTCTGCAAATAAAGGATTAAGTTATATGACAAAGTTCAAGAGAGAACAAACCATGGTGAACAAATTGAACAATACAGGTACTTTTCATTCTGGGGAATATAGAGGAAAAAATAATGCATAAAAGCCTTTTTTCTATTTCAGACTTTTATATTAAGTGTTACTTAATTTTATTACCTGTATACTGTATTCAGAATATGTTTTTCACTGAATTTGCTAAACTTAAGACTTAAACTACCATTTTATGTCTGAGGCAAAACGATTACTGGGTGTGTAAATTTGATGCTAAGTTACTTAAACTTATTATTACTGGGATTGGGAATATTTCTTCTTTATATAATTTTGCTGATGTATTAATGTTTGTTTCTTGCTTTTTCTTGTTTTGATGATGGCATTGTCAGGTTCTGGTTGGTCAGGAGGGACATGCCGCAAGCTGGATAAAAAACTAAAGTTATTTCTCATATTTTCGTATAAGCTTTTAAGATAAAGGAAGATTTGGTTACAAAAAATATGACTAGACCATTTTGTTTTAAATTTCTTACATCAGTTAAATGTTCTTTGGTGTATTTGTTTATGAAAACTTATTTTATTTGAACAACTTGATTAGACTGTAAAGTAAAGCCTACACAAACACCCATTCTGTAGTTACCAAACAGTAACTTTTTTCCAGCACAAAATAACAAACTCTGAATATTTGTGAAAAGAGCTACATTGTAGTAAGATATGCTTATGTGCAGAAAAGTTCGTTTTTTTCAACATGTTTGATGCATAAAGCCTGTGGATATTCATTCCTGTATAAACCATTCCAGTCACATTTGTATGTTGTCTATATTTCATATTGATAATAAACTATTTACACAAAAATGTTTATTTTTTTAACTGATTGAATATATTTCAGAAGCAAAGTATACAGCATAAAGATTAATGTTGGAGTATGGCTATAATAAATACGGAGGCTAAAACAACATTCCCCAGAAGAACTGTTCTAGCAGTTTTGTATTCAAAAAAGTTTGTATTCATTACATCTGTTCTGCATCAACTTTTGAATATATTGGTATGATTATTCCAGATTCAGCATCTGCTTTACCATTTCAGGAAGCAAGTCTAGTTCTTGTTTAGATAACGTATCCTTGTTACCAACATTTGGCCATCTTGTATATGTCATGAAACTTCTCACCCTATCAATAACTTTCTGTCCAAGTTCCTTGTTGCTTCGAAAATACCTATACCATAGTCTTACAGAACTAAGATTTTTTATGTCTTTGTTCATATATGGGGGAGAAGCGTCATCAATAAAATTTCTAATGATATCTAGACACGTTCCATTTGCTACAAGCATGTTATTATCGTTTATGTTCAACTCATCTCGCATTCTTGCAGTGTGGTGTATTTGAATCAGACTGCGGTCCGTGATGGGATATGTTGCTGCAGCTTTTTCGATTTCTTTCAAGCTAAACTCTGAAGCTATACATGTACATACTTGATTGAGGTCATTGAGACTGTACATCTCAGAAAGTTGAATATGGCGGTATATCTCAACTATATTCCGTAAGTGCTTACTCTTCACAAGACCTATGAGGCAGGATTGGCATCTCTCTTCTAATATCTTTACCTGGTACTCGATGGCTAGTGGTAAAATTCCATACACATTAGCAGCTGAAAAAAAGTTATATGTAACGGTTACTTAAATAAACCATCCTATGATAAGCAACCTGTCTTGTTCATTCCTGTATAGCTTCAGTTAGGCATTTGTGATAACAATTTGGTACCCTACTATGTGCGATATACTAGTATGTCACATCTCATGATAACCGTTCTTCTAATGTCTCTTCAACAAAGCACGAAAACGACAAATATGTGTTTATAGTGTATTTGTGAACTTTGTTTGGTCGCTGGTACATTTTCAATGAGATATCTTCATTATTTTCAGTGTAACTGGGAAAATGTTTAATTGGTAAGTAGTGAACCGATTTTACGGACTGGATATTTTATGATTGTTCAAATTCTACGTCCTAAAAGGCTGAACATAGAAAAAAATCTATACAAGAGGGAAATGATGGCCCTGGCTCGCTCACTTGAGTGCGTTGGCTATCGGTCTGCTGTTGAGCAAAAGAACGTTTTTGATTGAAGATTTTTGTACATCTTATATTTTATAACATATTTTGACCTTAGGGATTTAATTTGAAGAGACTAGAGAGGTACCTACTAGACAATGCATTATACGAAATATCTCGACTCTACTGTTTACGGTTTCAGACAAAAAATATCTTAAATCTTGCCTATATAAGCCTATGTAAAGTTAAGTGACCCCCATTCATACCCCACTTGAATAGACTTGGTAGATGACCTCCAGATAATCTTCCACGCAAAATATCTAAGGTGTAAAGCTTCATATTCAAGATTCAAATTCAAATTCGTTTTAAGAAAACAATTCGCCATTCTCATCCTTATAGACAACAATTTTAGCTTAAAAATATTCTGTTAGTCCAAAGACTATTTTAGGTCCTTGGTTAGACCCATCTATGATTATGATAAATCGCATTTTTCCTCAGCGGTTTTATCGATTATGTTTTCTTAAATAATTTCCCGACATCAAAACATTTAGTTAACCTAAACAACAAATTGTTGGTAGTTTCACTACCGTCCCTCCTTTTTTGACCCACAAATCTTTGACCAGTACATATTTTATGTGACCTTATCTTTGTTACCTTCTGACAAACAATACATCATGATCAAACAAAAGCAGAACTATATCAATGAATCAATTTATTTATGTATTTAGTGCTGTTGAAAATAATTACCAGCAAAGAATAGGATTATACATTCAATCTCTATTAAATTTTTGTCGGCTGTTAGGAATTTTATCATCTGCTACAACTGACTCATTTGACAACCCATGTATTTAATTAAAGTTTTGATTAGACCACACTCTGTATTCAAATTTCAATATATATGTAGTCTCTCATACACAAAGATCTTAGAAGGTGTTATTATTTGAAACACACTATATAAGTCTGCGTTTTGTATTTCACTGATCTATACATTGCTTATAATATCTCAATAAATCACTTACGTGTCACCATTTCAAGGCGATCTGGATACAAGCAGCCCAGAAAGTTCACGACATCTAAGTATTTCTTCTTAGGAAGACACACTTCTTTCTTTTCCTTCTCTTTAAAATCTGACCCCATCATTGCACGGAACACAGGCGAGGCGATGCACAGTACAGCCTTAGACACGGGTATTTTGTGTTTTTCTACAATGAATGTTAGATCAAACTGACCTGTTTCACGTACAAATCGGTCATCAACTTCAAACTGACCTGTTTCACGTACAAATCGGTCATCAACTTTGTAATCCATTGCTTATCTAGCGACTGAAATAAAATGTCTACAGCTTAAGAACATGAGACGTCATATGATCTTTAGAAAACAAAAGTTTCATTTTCAGAAAACGTATAATGAACAATGCAGATTATGCAAGTTGAATGAATGTGTTTTTCTTTCATTGTTTTTACAAAGTAGGACAAACGTACATACATTGTAATGTCGACCTTAAACAGATAGTTTCAATAACAATTTATAGGGGACAGTATAAAACGCTGACGCGAAACGCTGACAATATACAATAAGAGGAAAAACGCTGACGATATAGATAAAGAATAATTTCAGAAAACGCTGACAACATAGATATAGTATGTTAATAGAGTTTCTACGCTGTCATATATATAAATTAACTGATGTATTAAAAATCAGTACTGATCCTTGATAAAAGGAAAATATCATTTGTTGAAATAAGAAAATGATAAAAAATGAAGAGAGAAAAAATGAAATTTGAAAACAAAGTAGCTCACTTTGTTAAAAGTGATTTTTTAATAAATTTTGAATGAACTTAACTATTTGCTTGTGGTGGAATTTGCAAAGATTTAATTACCTTTTTCAAAATATTTGTCAACTTTGAGGAAAGAAGAGGAAAAACGTTGACGATCTAGAAAAAGTACAATTTTCTGAAAACGCTGATAACATAGATATAGTAGGTTAATGGAGTTCCTCCGCTGTCATATATAGTAAAAATAACTGATGTATTAAAAATCAGTTCTGAGATTTTTAAAATGGAAAATATCATTTTATGAAAAAAAGATAATAATGAAAAATGAAGAGAAGAAAAAGAAATTTGAAAAACAAAGTACCTCACTTGATCAAAAGTGATTTTTAAATTAATTTGGAAAAAACTTAAGTATTTGCTAGTAGTGGTATTGGCAGTTAAAAATTTAATTACCTTCTAAAAATATTTGTCAATTTTGAGGTACATTTAAGAGGAGAAACGCTGACGATATAGATAAAGAACAATTTCAGAAAACGCTGACATCATAGATATAGTATGTTAATTGAGTTTCTACGCTGTCATATATAGTAAAATAACTGATGTATTAAAAAGCAGTTCTGAGATTTTGAAAATGGAAAATATCATTCTATGAAAAAAAAGATAATAATAAAAAATGAAAAGAAGAAAAAGAAATTTGAAAAACAAAGAGACCAGTTAATAAAAAAAAATCTAGTCATTTTATATAGGTGTTGATTGGTAATTTATTTTACTATACTTTAGTACGCGTGAAATATCACAGTAGAATTACTAGGGTGTTATTTAAACAAATGTATTGGTGTTAACTGAATAATCGTGTCATTAATATAGGTGTTGATTGATTGTTTATTAGATGTACATGTCATGTTATTGTAGCAGCGCCCGCAAGGTGTGTTTAATCCACAACATAAAATCAAAGCGATTAATTATATATAAGTTATGATGATTTTTTTTTTTTGGCATAGTTAAATTGCATTACAGTTACGGGTTTAAGGAACAAAATATTCAGAGAAAAATGTGGTCTTTATAGTAATTATAGTTCATATTTATTTATTTTACATCGATTTTACCTGTGGGTAATAGCTTCTGGGCTGAAACCAGGAAAGTGAGGAATGCGGAAAGTCACTGTAAACTTTTACCCTTGATTTGAATCGAACTGTATGTCCTTTATATATATATATATCTATTATTGGCTCGGCATCACGGAGTGAAGTAGTAGATGACAATATACCATAAAAGGAAAAACGCTGACGATATGAAATATATAAGGATAACGCTGCCGCTTTGTATTTTACTTAGTCTTAACTTTAAGTATAAATTAAAGTAAAAAATTGCATTATAATAAATATGTTTTAAATAAATGAGTAGAATGTGTACTTATAATTTATTAACTAATTATGAATTTAATTAATTGAAGTGGACTGATGACTTTAGATGATTTAGAAATGTTCAAACCTTTACTGGTAGAGCCATTGGGGATGAAATAACTCTGATTTTTGTATAGTATTATATTTATATAGCACAAACATGTTTCTTAATACAGAAGTGTAAAGCACAAACATGTATCTTCATACAGAAGTGTGTTATCAAGTATTATTCATCAGTGCTATGTATGATAAATATATGGCTACGTTTATGCTTATCATATACATGTTACATGATATGTTAATTTACACAATAAAAATACCATGCCTAATGGACCTATATGTCAATAAATCATTTTTTTTCATATAATTAAATCACGTGATGGGTGAAAAGATACATAAATATATATTTTTTCATCAAATGATATTTTCGATTTTTAAAGGATCAGTACTGATTTATAATACATCAGTTATTTTACTATATATGACAGCGGATGAACTCGATTAACATACTATAGCTATGTTGTCAGCGTTTTCTAAAATTGCTCTTTATCTAAATTGTCAGCGTTTTTCCTCTTTCCTCAAAGTTGACAAATATTTTTTTAAAGGTAATTAAATATTTAATTGCCAATTCCACTACAAGCAAATAATTAAGTTTATTTCAAAATTATTTAAATTAATTTAAAAATCACTTTTAATTAAGTGAGTTACTTTGTCACGATTTCATATTTCCTTTTTTCCCTCTTCATTTCTTTATTACTGTCTTTTTTAAGGTAATTAAATCTTTAATTGCCAATTCCACCACAAGCAAATACTTGAGTTCATTCAAAATTCATTTAAAAATCACTTTTAACTAAGTGGGCGACTTTGTTTTTCAAATTTCATTTTTTCTCTCTTCATTTTTTATTATCATCTTTTTTCATCAAATGATATATTTCTCTTTTAAAGGATCAGTGCTGATTTTTAATACATCAGTTATTTTACTATATTTGACAGCGTAGGAACTCTATTAACATACTATATCTATGTTGTCAGCGTTTTCTGAAATTGTTCTTTATCTATATCGTCAGCGTTTTTCCTCTTATTGTATATTGTCAGCGTTTCGCGTCAGCGTTTTATACTAGCCCAATTTATAGTCTTATGGTTTTTCTTCTAGGTTTTAAATTTATCTCTGACGTGTTTTAAGTAATCTTTCTATCCATTTGAGTTTATTTATCGTCGGAGCCGCTTGCCTGTGGAAAATTATTTATACAAAAATTTTATTGTTGCATTCGGTGAAATGCTTCATATTAAATGAAAAATGTATGTTACGTCCGAGGATTGTTCAAAATATTCAAGGTCTAGGCTGATAACGTTTACAAATTTAATTCCACATACAACAATTTACATGAGACATAATCGGAATATGTCTTCCACATCATAAAAAAAGAACAAAATATGTTTACAAATAACAAAATATTACACAAACAAGTAATACATGTCATACGATCCGGCGCACATCAACGACGTTAAGGACGACGTTCCTCACGTCGTGTTCTATTGTGTGTAATGTAACGTCTATTCTTTCTTTAAAATACTCCCCTATTTGTTCGATACATCGCTTGTGTCTCTGCATCCACTGCCGCCTGAACTGATCCCGATTCGAGTCACGATCCTACTATTGTGTAATCTTGTTGGTAGCAGTCCGTAACTCATGTAATGAATCAAACCAACCGCCTTTCAGCACAGCTTTGATGTTTGGAAAAATGGCAAAGTTGAAGGGGGTCAAATATGGCAAGTACGGTGGATGAGATACTTTACCAAAGCAAAGTACCGCCACCTCTTATTAAAATACGACAAAAATGAATACGGATATACGGTACATGAAGTCATGCAATGCCTCTTTTACTTTAAAATATATAAATTCTTTAAATTATTCGTTAGTATGTTGAACATGGTTCCTATGCTGATATCAAACATCTCCGCCAGTGCTCTTCAAGCGTCTGTTAGAAACCTAAAATTATAACGATTGCTCCCTAGCAAAGTACTGACTAAAAATAAGATATATAAACTCACTGTTTCATGTTTTGTAATAGAAACACATTATGATACAAAGTTTTTACACACTCTTAGCGAGAAAAAAATTTACCCCGTTATTCACGGGATAGTACGGTGGCACAGAGGTGACATGTACAATTTTTTTTTAAATTGCATTGCTCTTTTTTTTTATCTCGTTCCCACGAGATACTTACTCGAGGGAACGACTTAGTATCTCGTGGGAACGAGTTACTATGTCGTGGGAACGAGATAAAAAAAGAGCAGTGCAATTTTAAAAAAAGTATTGCATTTGAAAAAAGAGTAGCGCAATAAAAAATAGAATCGTGTTATAAAAAAAAGAACAGTGCATCTTAGTTATGTCGAGGGAACGACTTACTAACTCGTGGGAACGAGTTAGCTATGTCGTGGGAAGGAGATACTAAGTCGTTCCCTCGAGTTAGTATCTCGTGGGAACGAGATAAAAAAAAAGAGAAGTGCAATTTAAAAAAAAAGTTGTGCATGTCACCTCTGTGCCACCGTAGGATAGATACTTTATTAATAATGTTAATTTTACATGTGAAAAGAGTATGTGGTTTAGATCTTTCCGTATATTTTTCTGATTGGAAAGATAAGGGTTCGAATCCTCACAGTCATTTTTTATTAATATTTCATAGTGGAGATAATCATAAAATCATGGGTTTTTGTTACATAGTATATAACTTAAAAAAAGTTTAAAGATAAATTTGTTAGTCGCGTTAAAAAATAAAACTCTATTTCCTAGAGGACATATTACATTAGTTCTAGGGTGTGACAGTAATAAAAAGCAGTCGATAAGATGGGTCAAACTGTTCACATCAAATTGATTACGCTACATTTTAATATGCTTTTAAAACACTATTACCGAACTAAGTTTTGTCCAATAAAAACACATTTGTAACCGTTTTGTTATCTGGCCATTTAAGTTCTTACCTAAGTGCCATTAGTGCAATCTCAAGCTCAGACTGATCTGTAATGTTTAAATAAGGAGCCGACTTAAAGCCTGGCAAAATTATGCTTGCCGTGGTACTGACTTCTGAAGAATGGACTCTGATATCTGTTTAACTCATAAATTTAACCAAGAAGAAAGAGACACGTAGGGGATGGAAGTCTAATTACCAGTTCTGCGCATGTTCTACCGGAGATCATTTAACGAATGCCCCACCATTAGTATATAAATAGATGTGCTCAAAGGGGTTTAGGAGCGGATCAACAGTCAAGTGTTAACGCGCTGCACTGGTAATCCATGGGTCGCAAGTTCGAGCCCCTGCTCCTCTACTAACATCACAAATTGCATCAATTAACCGGTACCGACGACAAATAAACTAAGATAGATAGGCATTCTTGTTCGAATGGGATTGATTTTACATCAAGTTTTTGCAACTTATATGAAATCAAAACCAGTGCTTGCACCGAACGTGTGGAATGTGGAAAGTCACTGGAGACTCTCAACCATTGTGGGATTCGAACCAGCAACCTCTGAATTGGGAGTCTAGCGCTCTAACCCCTCGACCACTGCTCCTTCAAAGGGTATTGATATAGATAGACGTTGTCTGCAAAACGTTTCTGCTTTGAAAGTGCTATTTCAAGTGAAATAACAAATGTGTGCAAACTGTGGAATTGACTTTTGTAAAACAACACAAAAAAGCTATTTTATTTATTGCATAAAATGCCAAACCACAAACAAATCAGTAAAGACAGAGCGGACACAAACATATAAGAAGGCAGTTTTCTATATTATTTGGTGGTAAAAACGAATGAACAGGCAGACTGATGGTTTGCAACAAATTGCCTCGCCATGATACAAATTGCCTCGACATGATGCAAATTGCCTCGACATGATGCAAATTTGTGCCTGTTCATTTTATAATGCTGTCATGTACCAATCTGTAACAGAGCTGACACGAATGTATGGCAAGGGTGAACGGAGAGAATGACAGAGGACGGTTTGCAATGCTTTATCTTTATCTGGTGAACATTTGCATCAAATATGATGTACCACAGAGTTAGAAAGCAGACGTTAATGTAAAAGCTGGCGGTATTCTGTATTATCTGAACAATGATTTCTGACCTTGACCTTTCCCATGTAAACACAAGTCTTGTACGCACCATGCTACTTCAATGTGATAAACATTCATGGCGAGTTATATTCAATTCCTGTAAAATGACTACTGACACAAACTGAACATGGACATTCTGTTATCTGGTGGCATAGAATAAAGATGGTCAGACAGATGGACGGTTTTCGCTTCTATCTGATGAAATTTGTGTTTAGTAATTGCAAAATCCTTTGATGCACCACAGAGTTATTCCATCAACAGCATAAGTGGCCACTTCGACTTGAAAAATAGTGTGTACATACACTTGGACAATTCACTGAGTAAAACAAACACTATCTAAGCTACTAGCAAATTTTAATCAAATATAAAAGCTTGTATAAACATCAGTTATTAGAGATCTTCATTGTAAATATGGCTATGCAAGTATTAAGTATGTTAGTAGGTAAATTAATGCACAAAGAATAGTCCTGTAATATTGCTCATTCTAAATTTTCAAGACACAATACTATGAAATTAATTTTCACAAAATTAAGGGGTCTAGTCTTCCCCCATCATTTCAATGCACTGAAACAACTTTTCTTATTGAAAAACTGTCAATATGCAATATCCAATCACTACAAAAGCTTATGAAGAAAACAAAAGATTTCTCTACCATATTCACCAAAAAGGAAATGTATAAGATGGCCTTAAACTTTTACTTGAACCATGACCATGAAAGTGAGGAAAGAAAAGAAGAAATTACATTAAATAGTGAGAGATAATTAAACTATTCTCCCTAATTATTGCCAGACACATATAACTGTCGCTAAAATAATTTTGATCTAAATGACCTTGACATAATGTTTGATCTCTGAAGTCTTACTCAGGATGACCTTGACCAAGTGCAATCATAGAATGCTGCAATTAAAAAAGAATGCAAGGAAGTCTCAAATATGGTAACACCTGCCTAAATGACCAGGAAAATTTTTCATCTGAAACACTTGTAAATTCTGTTACAGAAACTTTGCCTCATTTCATTTTTCCTAAGACATAACAAATGACAGACAAGTTTTATAATTTAAAAAAAAACAAAACAAACAAACAAGAGTTGCCATAGTACCCAGGATTTAAGTCTAAAAATATTGTCTCTTTAAACAAAGACATAATGTTCCAGAACACTACTGAAATATAGCGGACTGAAAATCAGCAAAAGTTGCTTACTTCTCCTCCTCTTCTGTTGAAAAATTAATTAAAATACTGATATATTCTATACTGCATAACTTCAACATGAGACAACTTATTTGTAAAATCTAATCTAAGCCTCTAATGATACGAGATGGCCTTAAATGTGTTTTCAAAGCATGACTAAACTTAGTTATACAAGAAAATAAGAATGCTTTAAATCAAATTAAACTGTTGTGTTCCATTGTGCAAAGCACAGATGATTCAACAGGTGTATGTATTTGACAGGAAGTTCAAAGTCATCATGAACAAAAGGTCTCGATTATTATGATACAATTCGTGTTTTTAGAAAGATGCTAACAGCAGAATCATATAAAGTCATTCTTACGACTAATTTTTTTTTTCTTATATGTACAAACATCGGAATCAAAATATAAAGGCATTACATAGACTACATTAATTTAAAGTGAGTAAAAAATAATGAAAAACAGTCTAGTAAATGCCAACAGAAGGAATTTCTTTATATCATAACACTTAATGCATAGATGAAAAAAAAAATCACAGATATATATTTCAGATTTCAACAACTGAAAACAGAAGCACAGTTCTGATTTCACTTCAACAATTGTTAAATATAATTACTATGTTACCAAGCCTTTTTTTGCAAATCACAAAAAATTAACAATGAAGACATCCTTAAATAAGTGATTTGCACACACAGAAAACATTTGTTGAAGTTTGTAATGACATCTGCAAAAATGTTAACATCTGAAATCCATTGACCACAGCAAAAAATATGAACGACCAAGATTCATCAAGCAAACAAAAAACTGAACAGGTGAACCCTTACAACCATTTACCCTTAACCTGCTGGAACCGGAAGTGATTAGCCTTTGCCACCAGTATAGAGCCAGGCCAGCCTGCACATCTGTGCAGTCTGACCAGGCTCTATACTGTTGGTAGCACAATTTTTGTATTTTGATATTGAAATTCCTTAAACATTGAGAGGACTGTTTCAAAATCAAAGCTGGGCAAATCCATTACAAAATTCCAGCAGGTTAAGGGTTAAAGTAAAAACATTAGTTCAATATCTTATGTGGACAGGGACAATCGGTTCAACAATTTGAAACAAGAGGGCCATGATGGCCCTAGATCGCTCACCTGAATACTTTGCCTTTGGGTCTGCTGTTGAGCAAACAGAAGATTTTTTAAGATTCTCAATATATAAATCTATATGAATTCAAGTGACCCTCAGGGTACAGCCAATTTTCACTCAAGAGGCATAATCTGAACAAACTTGGTAGATGACCTCTAGCTGATGCTCCATTAAAAATATCTAAGTTCTAGGCTTTGTGGTTTCAGATAAGAAGTTTTTTTTAAAGTTTTGCCTATATAAGCCAATGTAAAATCAATTGATCCCTGTGGCAGGGCCAAATTTGACTCTATGGGTATAATTTGAACAAACTTGGTAGAGATCCACTAGACAATGCTACATATCAAATCTTAAGACTCAGGGTCTTGTGGTTTCAGATAAGAAAATTTCAAAGTTTTCCCTATATACACCAATGTAAAATCAATTGACACCCCTGGCTGGGAAAAATCTGACACCAGTGGTATAATCTGAACAAACTTGGTAGAGTTCCACTAGACCAAATCAAAGTTTTTCCTTTCTGTTGCCATAGCAACCAGAGTTCTTGACGGAATTCAATGCTTTAAATAGCTTTGGTAGACTTCCTGCAAGGAATATCCCAGGCATGTTTCGTCATAGTTGGCTTAGTGGTTTAGGAAGAAAAGTCGTTCAAGTCAAATTGTTGACGATGCACAACGCACGCCAACGCATGCTGGACAATCAATGATCTCAACAGCTCACCCTTGAGCACTGTGCTCAGGTGAACTAAAAAGATATCTGACTAGACAGCTGAAATGCTAAGCTAGTTGCAGAAAAACTACAAAGGCTAGTGAGAAAAATTAGACATTCAATATTGTACATGTATATATCCATTTTTGTGAGGGTGTGAAGTGAACACTATTTCCAGTATGTATCAAAACGTGAAAAAATTGTTTTGTATTTACTATCGGTGATAATTTTTTTATCACACTGAAATGTTTTCTTTGTAAACCTGTAAGACATTTAATGAGACTTGGTTTCAGAAATGCTAAAATAAATAACTGCTAGAAAAAGAACACAGAAAAATCAAGTACTGTTCTCCTCACCCATGTCAATTAATATTGATGCAATTTAGTAAAACTGTACAACCCTGTGTTTCAAAATGAAAAAACCTTAATAAACACAAACAGGAAAACCTCGATTGTCACAAAAATTATGTCAGAAATAGTCAAGGCACTTTGCTTCTAGCAAAAGCTCAAAGCTGAGTCATTCTAAACCTATGAATATTTATAGATACTACAGTTTTCTTTTTAATTACACTATGATTCTATTTAATACAAAAGATAAATACTCACACACAGTACCCAAAACTTTACTAGCATATAATGTATAAGCAGGCTGCATCATGTTTTAACCCTTAGCCTGCTAAATTTCTAAAATGGACTTGTCCATCTTTCAGTTTGGAAAAAGTACCATTTACCATTAGTAGGGGTAGAAGTTGCAAAAAAACTGAAAAGTAAACAATGCAGACCATGATCAGACTGCACGGATGTGTAGGTTGATCATGATCTGCACTGGTCACAAAGGCAAACATAATTGCCGTCAGCAGGATTAAGTTTAAAAATGCATTATAATGGAACGTTTAATGTTTGTTATCATTTAGGAACATAAATTTTTTTTTTTATACTTTATTTCATAATTTCTGTATGAAGTTTGTTTAACAGTTTTTTTTCCAAAGTACTCATTAAATGTTGTTAAACTCTTATAATTATTACTGCTTTTAGAAAATCTCTTACCATAAAACTTACAGAAAATATAATTCTTGACTTAGTGAAACATTCCCTTGATAGAATACAAAATGATATATAACAAGTAGGTATCACATTATTTTTGCCCTAATGATGAAAGCACAATTTGATTTTGGAATGTAAACAAAAGCATAAGAAAATCTTGTAAAAAATACCCTGCACAAGCAACACAGCATAGTTTTCATAAAAAAACCTTAAATTTCTGATTTTGCAAGCTTTGAACCACTTCTAAAAAGTCAAAAGAAAACAATGAAGCTTTAATTCTTTTTTTCACCATCACCAAAGCTTCTGCCCAAACCTTTCTAAAAGCTTTTATTCTTTTTATAAGTTAATACATTTTTGACTCTGAAGGACCCTAAAACAGCTCTTTACATATTCTGAGTTCCATAAAGGTACCCTCATAAAAATGGAAAGTATGGATCACACATATAGTCAAAGAAAAATTGTATGATAACGATGTGTGTAGCACCCAAATCTGACTAACACACTGAGAAGCTTGCAAACAATTATGCCAACAAAACCAATCTCCTGATTTAATGAGCCACATTCTGATTTTTCTTCTTCATTTTTGAAGACCTGTACAGACCACCACGCTGGAAAAACCTTGTCACTTTGTTGGTGTTATTTTCAACCTTGACCTGTTTTGGGTCATTTGCCATCTGTTTTTCGTCTGCCGTCAAGGTCTCTAAATCAACATTCTCTTTATCAGAACTTACAGACTTCCTTCTTTCTTTAACAGACTTTCCAACATTCACCCCATTTTGATCGCTATCAGAGTACGTATTTCTAGGTTTCAGAACAGCACGTCCAAGCTTGCTGAAAAATCCACCGACTGATGATTTCTTGTCTCCCTTCCTTCCTTTTGTATCAGGTAGTCTCATTAGGGGCCCGTCTTCTATGTAACCTAGGTCCCCGTTTTGTGGTTGGTCTGACTTTAGTGCAGCTACATCTTTGTTGGAAACAAATTTTCCTCCACTTTCTAAATTTAGTATCGACAGATTACACACACTCTCTGGTTCTGCAAGAGGAGCATTTCTACCACCTTGCTCTCTTGTTTTCTCGTATTCAATCCATTTATCTAAGCCACAGACCGAATCCACTACGTCACTTCGACTGCGTCGATGCATGGTCTTTTTGCCAGGTAACTCCAACTGCCTCCTTACTTTAACATCTGTTTTCTTATCAGTTACCTCCCTTTCTTGGTAGCCACCATTTGCTTCATTCAAGGGGAACAACTTTCTCTGAAGTGTGGTACTTGTTTTCCCTGCATGACTTATGTCAGCTGTTATAGGTGATGGCATATAGCATGGTTTACTGGACAGGTTATCAGGTTTTAGAGTCTGGGCTGTGCAGGTGGTTGTGACTGTTCGTAGTTTTTGTGTACTACTTCTCATAAGTTTGGGTTCTTTTGCCATGCCTGTAACAGACAAATGATGGTTTATGAATAGAGTCTTAAACACAAGACTGTTTGGGTGACATAAAAACAATGATATAACTGAAATATACCTGGAAGTACACCATGCTTGATTTAGGAGTTATAAAAAATAAACAATGGGCAATATCCCTACAAAGTAGTAGTGTAGAGTTATTGTTCTTGGTGAACTGTACATCTGAAGGAAAAAAAAAGGGACAAACATGTATGTAGTTTCAAGTTGGTACCTCTTAGGATAACTAAGCTGTGCCTTGGAAATAATTAAAAAACAAGAGCTGTCAGAAAAACACTGAAGCCCTCTTTACATGCATCAGAAACAAAATAAGGGATACTACCTCAGCAAGGTAAGTCTAAAACAGTGGGATACAGAGTCATCTACTGATTAAGCTGAGCTACCTAACATTTCTGGATTAACTCATTCTTCAGTTATTGATCAAAGAACAGTTATGAAGAATAGGCCCCTGTGAACTTGACATCTGATACAGTGAGCACAGACTCAACAGGATTTATCTATACATGCCCTACCATCTCATCTTCTGATCATGGCTAACTATACATGTACTCTAAAGTTAACAGTCTAGGAGAAATGGTCCAGATAAGAAAGCAGGATGAACAGATGGACAAGGCTATATTATCACTCTTCACAGCATAGTTTGAAGACATAATGATATTACAGCGATATTACTGGGCTCAAACTCCATTACTTTATCTCTTCAGTTCCAACAAGACGTCACCTTAACACCATATTTAGTAAAATGAATCTACATGCAGATTCACATGATACTTCACTGCAAATAAAATTATCAAAATTTCTATTCAGACTGAGAGAATGATGACAGACAATGCTGTTACTTAATACCCCATCTCTATCTTGTTAAAGGGACATTGATACACGAAGTAAAGACACTTACTAGAACACACTAGTTCTGGAGTGTCCAGGAACACATTATCACTAATTCCGGTACCCAGTCTACCTCTGGGTTGGGATGGGGAACCAACAAATGGTATACAACTCATCTCAAGTGGATGGGCTGGATCCCGGTCTGGTGTGGGCATTTCAGACTTGATACAGGGGTTAAAATTGCCCTGATGGAGCTGGGTAACAATCTTTTCAAGCACCTTGGTTTTCTCCTCCATCATTGACGAGCTTGCACCTGAAAAGTAAGATATAGAGTTTTATTTTATATATCTTTTTAAAAAAATATTGTTCTGTACAATATGGCGATAAATTTGGATAAGTATACAGCAGGAGAAATATCAGAAAATCAGCTCAAAATATCACATTGCCTGTGTACAATATCAAATAAATGTTTATACAGAACAATGTTAAATAACCTTTTTATTCTACATGTATGTCTTATTTAACAATATTTTTTTCTGTAAAAGGAATAGTAAAATGTTTAACAACATCTAAAAATAGCAATTCTGAAGTGTGACAGCTCTCTTGATACCATGTTTTTGTTTGTAGTTCATGAAAAACATACAACACAGCCTAACCATCTAAAACAGGATTGTATGTGCATACAAATAATGAAACATATTGAACAGTCACATGGTACAAACGGAGCTGAATGACTGGACAGATAAAATAGCTATAGAATAATATCTCTTTAGACATTTTAAAGGAATTATAGGTACCAACTACTTTTGAAGCAGCTTATTCAGGGTATCATGAGATCATGAGGGGGGAGGGGGAACTGAATTTTCTGGGATCCTGACCAATATGACATATGGAGAGTTAGTGTGATAGAAAATACCTCTGAGGCATAGTTGGCATCAAATTCTGGTTCAATGTGAGGAGTAAGTTCTAAAAGTATGCTGTTTTTGAAGGCGTTACTCACACTATTAACTAATTTTGGTCTATTTTGAGTCATGTATTGAGTCTGAATTACTGATTTCTATGACTGTTCACTTCATATTAACTTGATGCTGGAGTTGCAATAGTCACTTTGAACAACTTTTTAAGAAATTTAAAATTTGACCCAAAATTTGAACAAGCAGTTTCAATGAATTTTACTTTGTAACCAGGTCATATTTAAAAAAATTTTTTTTAAAAAGTACTAACAATCTTATCGGTAACAGAGCCCAATCCAATGACAATCAAAGAAATGCTACGAAATTTGTAGCCACAAACTCAACATATGAGTTCATTTAAAGGGACATCCCATACAATTAACTGATAATGGAGCATATCTATTCTGTAAGCTCATTTGCTAGAAAATAAAAAATAATTGGAAGTTTAAAGAACATAATTATGTTCAAAAGTTTTGCCTTTAGACACTTAGAAAAATGGGTACAATAACAACTCTTTATATAAAGACTAATATTAACCCTGAACCTGCTGAATTTTTGTAATGGTTTTGCCCAGCTTTGACATTCGAACAGTCCATTCAAAGTTTAAGGGATTTCAATATCAAAATACAAAAATGGAGCTACCAACAGTATAGAGCCTGGTCAGACTGCACGGATGTGCAGGCCGGCCTGGCTCTATACTGGTGGCAAAGGCTAATCACTTTCGGTTCAAGCAGGTTAAGGCTGGCCTGGCTCTATACTGGTGGAAAAGGCTAATCACTTTCGGTTCAAGCAGGTTAAGGCTGGCCTGGCTCTATACTGGTGGCAAATGCTAATCACTTTCGGTTCCAGCAGGTTAAGGCTGGCCTGGCTCTATACTGGTGGCAAAGGCTAATCACTTTCGGTTCCAAGAGGTTATGGGTTAATGTTTTCAGTTTACCTGTTGTACTTATAATTTTTGATTGACACCCTGAACTCGGGTAATAATTTATTCAACATAATTCACATTTACACAATTTCACAGAAAATGGAATGCTCCAGATTTTAGGGTATGCCTTTTTAAGCATAACGAGAAAGACATAATGTGGCAAGCAGTCAGTTCATGTAAATAACAGTAAAAAATGTAAGAAGAGATATGTAATGAAATAAAGCAACAAAAGATATACCAGCATTTTGTCCAAACTGGAGGGACAACAGTCGACTTTTCAGTTTCTTCTGCATTAGATCTCCATTCCTCTGACTTTCCATCTGCTGACGATAGAATAATCCTAACAATTCCTACAATCATTCAAAGAATACATCACTGAGAAAAGGTTCTTGCAGTTACAAGGAAATATTCTTTATTTGGTTATGATCATTTCTGGACACTATAGTATTAAGGCTAACAATTTTTTAGTCACTCCAGCCCAATTTACAGGAATTCAAGCAGAAATATTAATTGGATTTAGTCATGGGAGACTGTTGGAACTGACTGAGATTTTCATAAAGCACAGATATATTTCTTGAGTAATTCCAAGACAGTTTACAATTCACAGTAAGTGCTTTTCCATTCTATTTCATTGCAGTTAACTCTCTAAATTTCAAACAATGTTTACTTTATGAAAATCAGGGCCACTTCAGTAAATCATATATCCAACTCTAAAGAGGCAAAATAAAGAAAGAGAGAGCGATGAAAAAAATTACAGTTACTACTTACACTTTGACATTTTTGTATATCTTTACAAAATGCAATGACACATTTGAAACAGTCTTGAAGGTTAAATCTTGTCTCATCTTCACAGAAGTATGCCGCTAGCTCATCTGTCAGGTTACGTAACTCTGTTGTAGCACTCTGTATACTGCTGAACTCTTTTTTTAAGTCCTACAAAATGTCTAGGTTATGTGAATCAGACTGAATTATTTACAAGAAGCCTGCTACTTAATCATAATTCTGTCACACTACTTTATACTGTTACAATAAACTCTGATGTGTAAAGTACTTGTTCTAAAAATGATTTAAAAAATCGACTTTAAACAATGATATCGAACTTCATATGATTTTAACAAATATTATCTGAAACAAGACACAACTGTTGAAATATTTCTGAAAGGTTTAACCTACATCACTTACTAAATTATTACTACAAGTGAGTACACACACTTTTAAAATAGACTTACCTCATTTAGAGGTAGACAAATAAGGCAAGATCAGTTATTCATTTCTTTCAGCTGCTAAAAAATGTTTCTTATAAGAAACTTGAGTCATGGGATAGAATTACCTCAATAAAAGGTTGGAACGTTTTCTGTAGACTAGTGCTGGCCTGTGTGAGATTGTTCATGAAATATCGCAGTTTACCATTCAGCTTACTGATGTCTGATCTCATCTCTTCCATACTGTAACTATACAGGTATATCATTATAGTAGCTTTTTAACCCTGAACATGCTGAAATTTTGTAATGGACTTGCCCAGCTTTGAATTTGGAACAGTCCATTCAAAGTTTAAGGGATTTTAATATCAAAATACAAAAATGGAGCTACCAACAGTGTAGAGCCTGGTCAGACTGCACGGATGTGCAGGCTGGCCTGGCTCTATACTGGTGGCAAAGGCTAATCACTTTCAATTCCAGCAGGTTAAGGGTTAATATCTATGTCACTGACATTTCAAACAACACTGGCAACACTGAGTTACTTATGGTCATGAAGTGGGAAGATTTGCAAAAAACAATAGCAATGATACTGGTGATGAAAACTTATTAGAAATATCGCAGGCTTGGAAATAAAGGCACAGATACTAGTATGCTAATTCAGAACTCTTTATTACTGATTCTATACACTTAATAAAGCACATTAAAATAACATGCTTGAAGCTGCAAGTGACCATTTAACATTAAAAAAAACCCCTTAATTTTGAATATGTCTAACTCTGTTTGCATATACAGTGTAACTTCCGAAAACCGGACCTTCAATAAACCGGAAACTTCTGAAAATTGAAGAATTTTCTTGGTCCCGAAATTTCTCTTTCTGTTTTCTATGTAAATCATACTTTTGAAATCCAGAACTTCCGATTTCTGAATTCCAGACAATTTTTCCGTAAAATTTAGTTTATATCAATGCAATTTTACTACCAAATACCTGAAAAATAAAAATAGTGCAAAAGATAGACCTAAGATCACAAACCCTGTGCCAAAAATTTCACGTCTGTATCTATTATTTACCAATTAGCAGTGATCGTTTATTTTGACACTTGTTAGAATGACAATGATAACAAGTTGTCAAATAATGAATGAAATGCAGCCGAATATATCGATAGATAGCGGTAAATAAATAAAGACTTTTAAGTGATGATTAGAGGATTAATAACAGATGTTTGCTACTAGCAACTTGAAGGATTAAATTTTAACTGGGATGTTTTAAAAAGTGTAATTAATTAGCCAACATCGGTCATTGTATTGGTTATTGTAATTGGCGATTTTTTTTTCAAACTTAAAATTTCAAAAGCGGTAGGTGAAAAAAGCAAAACTGAGCAAATGAAAAGGTCTTTAAATAATGGCATTTAATGAAATTTTCAACATCTGCATAGTCAAAATGTCCGAGACACTGACTAAACATTGTAGAACCGAACTGTCCTAGCAGACTTGTCCAGATCATTCAGACTTCTGAATTGTGGAAAAAATCTGAACTTTTTGGCCTGTCCCATGGGTGTTCGGTTTTCGGAAGTTCCACTGTATACAGTATGACAAACATATAGTAAATGAAGTATAAGATAAACATTTATTCTGCTTGCAGTAATTGCTTTTGCCTTTGTGACCAGTAAAAACCATTATCAGCCTATATATCGCTGTGGTCAGACCACGGTATGCACTGTTCAATGAAGAGTCTATTTTCAGTAAATACTAATACTAATGGATTTGTCCCAATTAAAATATGGAGTAGTCCATTTAGCAGGATAAGAGTAAGAGAAGACAGAACAATCAAGCATTGTAACTATTGAAAATAAAATTACCTTGCAGCTTTCTCCAGTGGTAGGAACTGCCTCACAAAAGACAGGTCAGTTTTACATCTGTCTGTGACCATTTGTACAATATAATGTATGAGATTCTTGTTTGGAGATGAACTCTTCACTTCCTGTAGACGCTCTAGGGTGGACAGTTTGAATCCTGCTGCACTGCCATTGAATTGTCCCTTTTAAACAAAATTTTGGAAACTTTTACATGTTAAAAAGGTGAAAGTTTGAGAGGAAAGGTTTTTAGACTAGTTTCAAAAGAAGCCTCATTTCGAGGACACCTTTGATTTGATTCGATAGGATTTATTTGTATACATGTATGAACTCTAAAGAAATAAAAGACAAAGTGATAATAATTTAGGCTCAGTTACAATTTTGTTTTTGTGGAAGAATATAAGAAGAATGTTAAGATTACTACTACTCAGATTTGTAAGTGCTGTAAACTTTTGTCTGGAAGCCTGAATCTGTTTTTTTTTTGGTTATACAAATATAACAAATACACAGGATCTAAAAGTCTGGAACCAGAACAAGGTTGTTTACATTTACAAATATATAGGATCTTAAAGTCTGGAACTAGAACAAGGTTGTTTACATTTACAAATACGTAGGATCTTAACATCTGGAACCAGAAAAAGGTTGTTTACATTTACAAATACACAGGATCTTAACATCTGGAACCAGAACAAGGTTGTTTACATTTACAAATACACAGGATCTTAAAGTCTGGAACAAGAACAAGGTTGTTTACATTTACAAATACGTAGGATCTTAACATCTGGAACCAGAACAAGGTTGTTTACATTTACAAATACACAGGATCTTAACATCTGGAACCAGAACAAGGTTGTTTACATTTACAAATACACAGGATCTTAACATCTGGAACCAGAACAAGGTTGTTTACATTTACAAATACACAGGATCTTAACATCTGGAACCAGAACAAGGTTGTTTACATTTACAAATACATAGGATCTTAAAGTCTGAAACCAGAACAAGGTTGTTTACATTTGCAAATCATTTCATATTTCTGTATTACAGTTATGCAGATATAATTTACCTGTTTTATATAAGTTTGCCAGATATATTATTCTCCATTGTACTGAATTAGTCAAAAATACTACTTAAACCACAAAAATCAAGCCAACAATCATAAGATAATTGGCACTGACAACAAACTTGACCCTTATCACAAAATTAACGGGAAAATTTTCCAAAATATACAAGATCTTCTATTTTGCTAAAATTTTGTGTAGCTGATGAAATTTACTGTGAAAACTTTACATTTAAGGATTATGTATCTTGTAACAATTTTAAAACATACTGCTAATGCCTGAACCAGGCATTTTCAATTTAAGAAATGCTGACCTGAATATATCGAAATTTACCATTTCATTTTGAATAGTGACTGTGTACAACTTGTAAAGTTATGAACAGACCCAAGGTATGTGTTTCTAGAGTTCAAACTTAAAGATATATTATGCTCAAGTTTCAGATACAAATAACTATTACACCTTTTCTATGCAAATATAAAACAAACATGTTTGAGTACACTCAGAGTAGATATGTTACGTTTAAAACTTTACACACTACAGGTAAACACAGTATAAATACATAGTGTCATTAAAAAAGTGGCAAGTTTTTTTTTAAGAAAGCACCAACATAACATGACCTGTAACAGGGAATTCAGCTTCCCATACATAATGTGTGTATTCTAGTAGCCTAAATAGACATACTCAGTAAGAATTCCCTAGATTTCAATTAATTTCTGCAATAAATGTATTTTATGCAAAGATGGGTATAGTATATCTATAATGATTAAATAATGATAGTCATTAACTGATGAACATGTAAAAATTAAAATTTACTAAATTTTTCTTACATAATTAAGGTAATTCCCTATATTCAGAATCCGGTGCATCAGTTGTTTGAATTCACTGCTGTTCAAAATGAGCTTGGCCAAGTCAATCATAGTGTTTAATGCTACTCTGAAGCGTTTCACAGAGGCGTCAAACTCTGCCCGCATCATGTGACCTTCAAGAAGTACATTGTAGTCGGGCAGGTCAGATAGCAATAAGACAAACTGTTCTGCCATGCCAAGTTCAAGTCTGGGACCTTCGTACTGTCGTAACATCTCAATCTGAAATACATGTACATTAGTTTACCTTATGTTTTATTTTTTTTTTGCATAAGATACAAATAGTGAATCAAAAGGCAAATATTAAATCATCATGCGTTATAATGTTTACAATAAAACAGAACTGAAAAAATGTTAAGTTATTTGTTTTCATTTACAAAATATTTCCCCTATCAGGACTAAAAAAACAACAACAAACAAACAAAAGAGAACAGAGGTATTTTAGAATGGCCCTTTAAGTAGTACTGTAACATATCGCTATTGTCAATTTGTGGTTAGCAGTCAAATTGCTGCAGATCTTATTTTTCAATCCCAATACTAAAACACCAGTGGGAAAAGTTCAAAACTACACACATCTGCATAAATTAGCTACAATTTTGTTAGTTTGGGGGTTTAACGCTAGTTTGAACCACTGTTTGGTGATATCCCAGAGGCCAGTCTATCTAACAAGTGTTCCTGGGTATCTGACCAGCATACTAATAAATCTCTCTGCAAGCAACTGACTGCTTCCTCACTTTAATCAGAAGTGAGGGACAAATGACCTTAAAACGCATTGTCCTAAAACAATTCTCACAGATGGGTTTGAACTGAAAGCCGCTCATTTTTACAATCTGATGCTCTTCCAACTGAGCAAGCTGGGTCAGCCACTTAACAACAAAGTTATATTTTTACAACAAAGACGCATACTTAATTTCAAGTTTAGACCTTTGGAAAAATACCGTGATTTACAACCTCTTCAATGACTACTGAAATATCAAAAGATACATGTGCAGTAAGATTAAGAATAAAATAGAATGACAGATTTCAAATGAAATTACCTCTTCTTGGCAAGGTAGGATCTTGGAGAGGTACTGTAGCATAGACAGTGTAAGTTTGGACTGGTTCCCTTCTTCAAGGTGTTGAACAAGATCCTCTGCACCAGAATCCAGCCGGCTTAGGAAAAGGTTTATCTTCAACCTTGTGCTTGCATTCAGCAACACAACCTACATGTATACCAGACATATAGTAATCTTTTATTTACATGAAAATTTGGAACAGAAAAAACACAAGCTATATGTGTTACCAAATAAATTGCAAAATGCAAAGTTGTACAACTTTCGAAAGTTTGTCTTTTTATCCAAGAAAGAAGCTTAAATACCACAAAATAAATAGGCAAAATTTCTGTAAAATTTAAACAACGATTTAAATGCAAAAATATTGGAAAGAAGTATAAATACACAAATTTTTTTTATCTAGTTCTATTATGGGAGCACAAGTGGTTAAACAATTGTTCTATATGCAATGTCACTTCCTGTAGTTGTTCATGGGAGAACTTAGGCTGTCTTTTACCAAAGAACATAAGCTGTGTTAATGAGCTGAATCTATTTATGAGAACAAGTGTCTTGTTGCCTTCATTTGCAGAAGTTGGGTTATCACGTTGTAGCAGACAACATACTGTGTCCATTACCAATAATGCTTTTTTCTGAGATTCATTTTTCTCTTCTTGTGCAGGCTAAAAAATTCTTCTATAAAGCTTTGGTATCGTGTGAATTGTACCTGTTAATGTTGAAACTTTATACAAAACAATGGAAGGTAGCATAAACCATTTCGTTATACAAATTTTTGTGCCATGGTGGAAGGTCAAAGGTTTGAATCCTGTCAGTGGCCTTGTTCAGCCATGGCTAGTTTTCATGCTGCCACTTACCTAAAGAATGGTTACCAACTGCCTGTCTGACTACATTGAATAATAAGAAACATGTGTGTCAATGTATGTTCAAAAGCTGGTGTCTCAGGAGGCTGGCTTTATCAATAGGAGTGACACAGTAACAATCAAGCACTATACCTCTTTCTAGGGTAATTTAATTCACAATGCTGAAGGTGACTTTAGATCCCACAAGGAACATAAATGAAGAACATTCTCTATGCCACAACCTACCTCCTCGACTGCCTCTAAATGTTCTGGGGACTTCAACTGAAAAGCTGTTTCAAATCTCTGAAATTCTACTTTTGTCTTCTCATTGATCAGGGGAGGTAACCACACACATGGTTCTCTTCCAACTGAAATAAATAAGTAACACAGAACTTTGACTGCACCCAGACTTTGATAGGCCAAAGAATATCCAGCTGGAATTATCTTTAAGCATTTATTACATGTATATCAACATTCAACTAGACATTTTTAAAACTATCACAGATATACAAATTTCAGCAGGGTGAAAAAGAAACATGGTGGAAATTTACTTTTATTGAGCAGCATTTCACTTAATCTTTTAAACAAAAATCATACAAGGCTCTTAGAGCTCTTTAAAACTTCTTATATTAAGGTAAATAAGGATAACACTGCAACTGTTAAAACAACTGAAAAGCATGAAAATCATCAGACTCTGTCCGCCCCCAAAAAGACTACCAAATCATTGTAATTTAAAGACATTCCCCCCCCACCTCCACCACCACTGTAATTCAAGAAAAATGTAGACAGACCTATTCTATCATCACACAGACTTATCCACTTCAGATGATTTAACTGTTGTGTGGGTTTTGGTACATCTTGCCTTACAATACTGTTGCTCCGTTTCTGATCTCGGCTAAAATTTCCCACTTGTGCTCCTTTGAATGATTTTCCCGTGGGCTGCCTTGTCTCACACTGAAATTCTGATCGGACTACATTTGATTTTTTCTCTTCTTGTGTAGAATGAAACCTGGCTAATGTACTTTTCACTTTATTTTGATCATACTCGTAAGCTTTACTCTCGGGAATGTTAATATTCATACCACATTCAGACCTACTGAATGTTTTGTTTCCTTGACTCTCTTTTGACAATTTGCTTGATACACTACAACTAAGGTCCTCATTTTGAGGTGAACATGCACTGTCACTGCTTGACTTACTGCAGTTATTCAAGGGAGAATTTTGGCTGTCATCCAATTTATTACTAAAGAAGGTAAGCTCTGTTGGTGAGCAGAATCTACTTCTAAGAACAACTGTCATGTTGCCCTCATTTGCAGAACTTGGATCATCATGACCTGATGTAGCAGACAAGACACTTGGTCTAATACCAGTAACAGTTCTGTTTTGTGATTCATTATCACAGTTTTCTGACTGTCCACTCAGATTTGAAGAATTTCTTGAGCCTGTGTTTCCAAATGAATTGTAGCCCATGTTAGTGCGAATTCCAGTACCAATATTACCACACATTCCTTTTCCCTTTTCACCAAAACTTCCACAATTCTGACATTCCTTTGTAACAGCCTGCTGCACATGTTTGTCTTGCAAAGTCCAAAGACCTTGACGGTGGTCATTTCCACCACAGATAACCTCACTTCCTCCATGCTGATTTGCTGCAGACGTCATTTTAACAGTATCTTGGTAAGAATACACACACTGCAATCCGAGCGCAAACTGTTCCGGAAACTGGCGAAGCTCTGCTTGTAGGTTGTCAAGATCACATGACTTCATCGTATGTATCACATGATGTATCAAACTATCTACAGTCTGCCACAGCTTCCCGCTAAAATTTTAAGTTTAGATACTTTTTAATTCCAGTTTGTGTCAACTTGGATCAATTTTAATGCTGCTAATGAATGCTTAATGATCTCTAAGACATTCTGAAACGTAATTATAGTAACATGAGAAATTTCTTATGAAGATTTAACAGCCATACATGCTTTCAACCTTTACATCAGTCAAATGCTAACCAATTAATGTGATCAGTAACAATATCATGAAACAACACGTATGATTTAATTGCTATTACAACCTAAGTTTGAATCAAATCTCCAACAGGATGTCTAAGGACAGTTTAACTGAAGTTGGTTCAGAATGTACAATTGCTCATAAACAGTAGTCAACATACATGTAATGTAACATTTTAGGTTTAAAGAAAATACATTAAAAAATGTAGCCTCTAATTTTTAAAAACAAAGATGAAGCAAATTTCTGCCCAGTCAGAAGCAAGAGATTGGAGACTATTCTGATACAGTGAACTGATAGACAGGTTTCCTCCATTATGTAAATGTTGGTAGATATATACCTGTTTTCTTTGTACACTGTTTCAATGGACAACAGATCTTGCAGCACATTCACAAAGTTTGCCATCTTTGGTGTCCCAAATACCTTAAGAAATGTACAAAATATTCATTCATTCAAATCCTTACAGAACTTTTACTTTGTATAAAACACCAGATTATTTATACACTGCAACTGGATTTGTTTGTTACAGTACGCTATATAAATATGACATGTTATACAAAAAAAATTTCATTCAGAGCAATTGCTGGTTATTTGATACAATACATAAGTAACCGAGTTTTAACAGGTTATCTTCATGACTTCTTGCTGTCAGTTTAATAAGGCAGCCTGTATCACAGGAAACACAAAAGTTACACTTAAAGGCTTTTAAATTATCTTGTATTTAGTTATGACAGAAATTTGACACAAGCACAAAAATCTTCATCAATGAGAATGTTAATGATTGCAAGTAAGAAACTTTATCTGCTTCACAAAACAGGCAGTCAACAGTTGCAGTACATTTGTATAAAAATATGGCCACAAAGCTCCAAACATGTAAATGTTACATTATCAAAGAAAACAGAGCATGCACTGTTGACGAAGATGGAAAAAAAGGACATAAAACAGAAAAATCATGACCTTGACCTCTTTTTCGCTCTGTTCTAAAAACAAATTGAAAAATGAGGCATCACATGAAAACCAACCCTGGCTTGTATTTGGTCCTGTAGATCTTGTGGACTGTTCAAATCAATTGTGTTGTTTGCTGACATACTCTCCTCATCTGACATCTTACGTTCATGGAAAACCTGAAATATTCATTATCACACTAATATGGACATTATCTCCTATCCATTCAAAGAGTAACTTTTAATCCTAACTATTTTCTAATGGTGATGAAAGGTACAGGCACCTGTTGTTATCAACAGAAATGATAACTAGTTATTATCTAACTGATTGAATAATTTACAGTTTATTTACAGTTTTGAAATATTTTGGCAAAAAAGGTATTTGGTAAATTTTATAAACCAGTTCTTTTAATGTACAGATTTTTCATGAACAGGCTCTTTCAATATTGGTCCTCTTGAAGAATTCTAAAAACGTTTTCATGCTTGTTCCACTGCTGATTTCAATGTTTAAAACATTCTTAACTCTTGTATGACCTTTGACCTGGTGATTAAAATCACTTCACCAACCTCCATTTGCAGTGTGAGATCTTCATCTGATTCTTCCTTTCGCATACAAGTCATGATCTCCAGTAGGTCCAGCCCTGTACAATATGACATCACAATCAGACATGTTGAATAATGTTGCAATTAAACTTTATAACTATCATACTTACAGCTTAAAGCATGCTTAAACAAACTGCCATAGAATAAAATCAATGGAATAATATAAAAGCATTCTTTGGTCTCTTTGGAACTTTTTGCAAGGTATAAAAAATACAATACAACAAAAAAGAACCATTGGCCATTCAAAGAATCACATTTGTACTTTGTTATCATTTAAAAACAAAGAAACAATTTATCATTTTCTCAATCAAAGTATAAATTTTAAGCAAAATTGTATGTCTGAAGTTGATTTAGGAGAGTAAAAGACTACATTGTGCTGAGGAGGTTTCCCTCTTTCAACAGTTCGTCTGTACTGTCTAACTTTATCAATCACAAAAATCTGTCTGATTGTCACAGAAAGATAAGGACTTTGCATACTGGTCCTCAGTAAGTTAGAGATTATAATGGTTTATAAACAAGCATAACCATGCAAACAAATTTTCAGGAAAAAACTGCACGCTGAAGAAGAAAACCACATAAAATTATGTATATTTCTTGCCAAGAAACAAAACATACTTACCAATGAATTCATTCCTAATACGCATACGTTCTGTCACAGTTGGTGTACAGTTGATCACTGTGTTTATGAATGTCATTACTGCAGTTTTGAAAGCAACAGTCTCACATTTCTGTAGATCTCTAACCACCATACTGAACCTGTGGAGCTGGTCGCATTCATTCTGCAAGACATTTATACATAGACAACTTTTCCATTTATTTAGCAACTGCCAAACATGTAAAATATATCCAAAATCGTGAGTATATGTGCTGTAGTGTGCCAGAGGATCTATTAAATTATATCTGAATTGTTGCAATGCAAATACATGTATGTCAACTCATTAAAAAAGCTTTGTTTTACTTTTTCAATATTTTCATTCTTCTGGAATCACATTTTAAGATACTTACTATATATCAAACAAATATGAATTATTTCTTAAAATTTCAGCATGTTCCATCTAATGACATCTTGAAGATCCTAACAGCAACACATATCAAATACTGTCAATTTTGAAGAAAATGAAACAAAATTGACTGTGCAGCTACTAAAATGATGGCAAAGTATGAAAACCTCTAGAAATATTTTGAAAATGGTGTTTCTATTTTGAGACCAACATATGAAATCAATCTTTTTTTACAAAGAAAGATTCAAGTGATTTCTGATAAAATAAGAAAAACAATAAAGCTAACCAGCTACATATTCATACATACCTTGATATAAGATAGGCCTTCCATGACCCTGAGGTAGCCAATGTTACTGAACACACATATGGCAGATAACATTTCAAATGCCTGCTTCTTTGGCATGGTTTCATGACAGTTCAAAGCTTAAACAACAGTAAAGAGAGATACTACAGCATCATTATAATGTAAAACAAACTTAAAAAGATACAATATATTTAAAAATGTAAGGAGACATATATTTTACCGACTGTATTGATGTATATGAGGACATACCCGGTACCATAATTTTGAAAGACACAAGCAAACTTTGGTTTAAACATGCTGACCACTGCACTAAGATTTTTTAAACTTTCATCAGGAGTACAAAGATATTTATGACAATACAATGTACTGGTGGACAATTACTTAGTTAAGAAAACTGTGACTGACATTGAAAGCACTCTAGAAAAAATGAAAAGGTAACATGATGAATCGTCAAAGCTAAAATTATCAACACCATATCAAGAGAATTTATGATCTGTTTCCAAGAATTAACATTTCAGTAAAGTCCTCTGATATACATAATTATATGTATTGTCATGAGGTCTATTTCAATTTTTTTTACCCATTGTCAGTTTCTTGGTGCACATATCACTATTGATGAAAAACTCCAGCCCAAATGTGTTGTTGAGAATGCTGCGTATACAAGCAATACAGTCTATTTGTAGTATGGCATCGGATATGCATGTGAAGCTCCGTGCCGCCATCTGATACAGTGAGTCCAACAAGCTGTCAAGGCCATCCAAGTGCAAAAATTCCTGTAAATAAAATAAAATTGTTATACAAAAGGATTTGTCCCAATACATCTAAAAAGAAAACAAATTATCTCATCATTGTAACAGCCTTAAAAACGAAGCAGTTCCTTTTCAAGATAGTTCTACAATAGTTCAGAAAATTAAGAAATACTGAAAGTGAGGTAAGACTGTTGACAAAAAAATAAATTAAAAAAACAAAAAGGAGTCTATCTCACCTTATCTTGAAACCTACTTCATAGCATGATAACATAGATTACTGCAACACATGGTGTTTTTACATTTAGACCAATTTTTTATACTTTCTCTTTTTGTCAAATTTCACTTTTTATTGATGAATTTCTCCAAGGACTGCAATGCAAATGTCAGAAGGATGCATTTTCAAAATTGGGGCATCTATATAAGGCATATACACAGTGACTGTGTATGTCAGTTGGGGATCTCAAACTACTTTTGACCGAGATTGCATTTCAGTTTGCCAGACAATTTTTTTCTAACTTATAAATAAGAATTTTGCTGTTTGCTTCTTTTTAATATACTCTTTGGACCCAAGTTGCAGTTAACATGAACAACATAAATTCACAGTTAACATGTACAGTACTGGTCAAACTATTGATATATAAAGTAACTGTTGTTAGGCTGCTACAAACCTGTAGCCATTTGTCTGAACAAGTCTCCAGCTTGGTCCTGAGGGCACAGTACATCTGCACTGACGGAACACTGTGTGTAAGCGTAACACACTGTTGTGGAGTGCTGCGTGCAAGATCCTGCTGCAGCTCCAGAGTTGTGTTGTTTGCGGTGTGTAAATTGCCGCGACTTGCCATTTTGATTTAAATGTTTCTGTGAAAAAAATGAAACATTTCAATAAGGTAGTTATCGCACACTTTAACTTGAAATGGTAGTCATCCATTTAATATCAGTCTTTATCTATGCAATCCAACAGACGAATGAGATACTTATGTTATTAAATATTAGTATAACGGCCATGAAAGCGATACTTTTGTTGAAAACTTATTACAGTCTTGTAATAAATTCATTATTGCTTACAGAATCTATCAAACCCATTCTTCAAAAGCAGTTTATAATATTTTGCTCTTAGTGTTTAAGTATTTCATCAAAATCAATCCTAGTCTCCAACGGTAAACAGTTAAACTGACTTTACAAATTTTTTTCCTTTAATGCTTCTTCACTTTCTGCGGCTTAAAGGTTGAACGACTAAAACAAACATTAGATCTATAAAGGCAGTTCAACTCTTTGATCATGATGATTTTAACGCTCACTCAAACCTAAATTACATTTCTCTTTATAACTGGCAAATATAATGTTGGTAGCAGCCAAGGAATATATTTATGCTGACAATAATATAAGCTGATTGATAAATTGATTACTGAGTATAATAGAGTTGACACTGTAAACCAAAAGTCTGTTGTTCAATTCCAAGAAGACACCTCAGTTTTTTTTCTCAGGGGAGACCAGTGGTTCAGTAACAGATAAAACATGTGTAACAGGTGCTGAAAAATCGTGCTCGATGGGACTCGGACCAAGGACCTTCCGCTTACGACAGACACTCTACCAACTGAGCTAGCAAGCAACACTGTTCTGCCTTATCGATTTATCACCTATAAACCTGTACCTGGCTACACATGTAATCCAGGGATCACAACATCAACCCCTTTTTCTCCACTAACAAAACTTAAGATATGAAGAAACCAAATATTTTCATACACATCGATAACTGATTGCACATGGTCACGGCATGTGTACTTTCTTTGTTTGAGTTCTGTCTGTTCATTTAACAATTGTATGATAAGAGCAACTGGTCCTTGGTCCATGCTTCTGCAGATAAATTGGCTACAACTCAAGTTTCAATCAAGAGTTAACTCATGAACTGGCTACTTACTATGATAAAAATGCAAACTAGGCCAAAACAGCAGTATAATCCCTATCTAGCAGATAATATTAAACAACAAAAACGAAATTTGACTTGTTGTGTTTGCGCTTCTAAGTTTTATTTCAATTTCATTTTTATACAGTATACCCAGTTTTTTAAACCTGTACCCACTTTTTCCAAAGCTAGTGGGTACAGATACCCACATTTTGAAAATCGAGTGGGCATGCTGATAACTTAGGTTATTTACGTTGGGAGCCAAATGTAACAGGTGGTGAAAAATCGTGGCTCGACCAGGACTCAAACCCAGGGCCTTCCACTTACAGGATGGACACTCTACCAACTGGGCTACCAAGCCACACAGTTCTGCCTTATAGATTTATCACCTATAAACCTGTACCTGGCTACACATGTAATCCAGGGATCACAACATCAACCCCTTTTTCTCCACTAACAAAACTAATTGTCTTTCAAAAGTGGTTCCATTTATTGGTGTTATACGCTGAGCATGTAAAAGACTCTGGTAAAAAATGCTTTCTATATCTTCCACTATTAACACAACTAAAATAACAATTCTGGGGGGCATTAGTCATATGGAAATTCAGTACCGACAATTTATAAACTCAAGATCATAGAGCACTGACTTTGTGGTTTAGTAGACATGAAGTCCAGTGTAAAATCTTGATCTTAAGGTGCAGCCTTTGTACATGACTGTTTCATCTACAATTAGTGAAGGATTTTCGATTTACCGACAAATCGGTAACACGACAAATCGGTAACATGACGTTATATAGTAAAATAAAATGGAGAAATCTGTAACAATAGAAATATTGTATGTACCCAGAAAAGTGATAAAGTAGGTGTGAAAAGGCATGCTGGGGTACTCTGCTCGTCATAGAAAGGTGTTCACAACACATTATTAGTTTGTCTTAGGTAATTATAATTTATGTAATTTGTGTTTGTCATGTATTTATCATTATTAGAATTGATTCTATAATATTATGATCATTGTTACTAATAACTACGTCGAAGGTAGTAATGTATTCAATGATTATGGTTAGATCTTTGATTTAAATCAGTTTGTAATCTAATAACGGCAATGTGTTAAAATATATAAAACTTTTACAATATACCGCAACATAAAAGGTTTCAATACTCAATATTTCAATAACTAACATCTGTCATCAACATCAGGTCACACCTACTCTATCACTATCTCAACTCTAAACAATTACCAACAATATTTCTATTGTTACCGATTTCTCCGTTTTTTTACTATATAAAATAATGTTACCGATTTGTCGTGTTACAGATTTGTTCGGTTACCGGATTTTCTTACTGTTCATTGGATTTGGTCCTGTTTTTATTTACCAGGAGAGTGGCAAAATCTAAGGTTTGAATTCTGGTTGGAGCTGCATTATGACTGAAATATGGTAAGAATAAACTAATGTCTCATAGGTATGAAAACAATCATTTCTTTTATTCTAATTTAAATAACAAAACATCACTGAACAGAAGCTGGAAAAGACAGATCGCGAAAAGTGGTATTTTTTGACAATGAATAACTTTCCTACCTATATATAGCTATTTACATTATTCTTTGACAGATGAACATATTGATGTTCAATGTTGATCGTCTTTGATTTATAATGCGGCTTTTGAAAGCACGTATTTAATTAGATTGTTTATTTTCTTGTTTGAAAGTTGCGCCCAACCGGAAATTTAATAATAGATTGACTCTCGAAAATATTGTTGTCGTCAATCACATAAGTTTGTGTGCATCGTTTGTACTATCATTTTCTACTTCTTTCTTCTAATTCTTATTCATCATCGTCATCATCAGCGTCTCGATCATCATCATCACCATCATCATCTTCATCACCACCACCACCATCATCAACATCATTATTATCATCATCGTTTTAAAATTAGTATTATCATCATCTTTTATCATCATTATTATTGAAACATATAGCAAAAATATGGCCCTAATGCAAAGATGTTTTGGGCAGCACATAAGCATCTAGATGTAAAAGGTTTTTATAAGTTAAAAAGTATTTCTTTTTATCATAGCTAGATTTTAAAAAATCTTAGATTTCTGATTACTTTGTACCTAATCCTATTGAACTAAGACCCACAAAAATAAATACGTTGCTTTGAGTGTTTGTTTTGAACACACATGAAACTAACATATATTCATATTTATAAGTATGTTTGAAATTCATATAGACAAGTGCTTTACTGCCATGACCTAGCCTTTTGGAAAGCAATATATTGATTGTGCAACCGAAATGTTATCAAATATGTAAGAAAACCTTTTACTGCTATTCATGTTCATATTCAATAGCAATAAGCATAAATTAACCTCCTCGTGCATACTAATAAACCCCCAGTGTAAGGTTTCTGTGATGTTTCCTCAATGGAATTAACTGATGCGTGTATCGCCTTTTCACAAAAAGATCAGCGCCTGGTTGCTGAAATCAATATTGACTTCCCATTAACAGGCTTTTACATAAATGATGTATAAAGTTATTAAAGGTATGTGTTCCATGATTTTATAGGTGCCGACTAGTGTAAGCAGACGACGTTGTAGAACTGCATCAGCAAATTTTACAATTTTCATGGCTATGACGATAAATTTCGGAACACAGGACAAAAAAAAGCTGAAATAAACTGAACAGTACTACTAGTATATTATCCCACTCACCCATCAGTGTTCTAATGGTAATGCACATGGCTAGTAATCCAGGGGTCAGAAAGTCGACCCCTTGCCCCTCTTCTAGCGAGTGTTTTTCCAATGAGACGTTAAACCTAGGCAGGTAGGTAGTTAGGTTTAGTTAGGTTTATCATGGTAGGTAGGTAGTTAGGTTTATCATGTTAGGCAGGAAGGAAGGTAGGTAGTAAGGTTTATCATGTTAGGTAGGTAGGTAGTTAGGTTTATCTTGGAAGGTAGATAGGCAAGTAATTAGTTAGGTTTATCATGTTAGGCAGACAGGAAGGTAGGTAGTAAGGTTTATCATGTTAGGTAGGTAGGTATGTAGGTAGTTAGGTTTATCTTGGCAGGTAGATAGGCAAGTAATTAGTTAGGTTTATCATGTTAGGCCAGAAAGACAGGTAGGTAGTTAGATTTATCATGTTAGGCAGGAAGACAGATAAGTAGATAGGTTTATCATGGTAGGTAGGTAAGCAGGTAGGTAATTAGGTTAATCATGGTAGGTAGGAAGGCAGACGAGTAGTTAGGTTTATCATGGCAGGTAGGTAGGCAGGTAAGTAGTTAGGTTTTTCGTGGTTGGTAGGTAGGCAGGTAAGTAGTTAGGTTTATCATAGACATGTAGGTACTTAGGTTTATCATGGTAGGTAGAAAGGCAGGTAAGTACCTATAGGTTTATCGTAGACATGTAGGTAGTTAAGTTTATCATGGTATGTAGTAGGGAGGTAGGTTGTAGATCGAAAACTCGATCGGTTGGCCATGTGTAAATTTTCGGACGACAGAGCGAAGAAACGAGGCATGAAGACACGTGTAAGTCATCTTCGCCAAAAAAGTACTTTGTTGAAATAAACTTTGTGTATTGCCATAATTAGAACTATCGAAATTATTACCTTTCAAAAAAGAGAAAAAAAGACATAAAACCAATAGAAAATGGAAGTCGTGCAAGTTCTTTTAGGAAATTAGTCCTAGACATACATAATTGCTAGGGATATTGATAATAAGTTTTTCCATTTGTATAGGTATATTCCTCGTAATTTCTACCTTTAAACAAGAGATTTTTATCTTTAGAGTAGTACCTTTAACTAGAGATGGAGTTGAATGTAGACCAAGAAGCAAGAACTAACGTATGTTCGCGCCTGTTGCTTAATGAACCGTGTCCGTTTGGGTTGTAGTCATGGCGTTGAGTAAACTACGCGCGCTCCAGTATATAAGAGACGAGCATCCATGATCGATTTTTGTGGGCGACCAGATATACCTGTAAGGACGTAATTTAATTTAATTAGAACAAACTATTAAACATGCGTGAAATTGTACATATCCAGGCTGGACAGTGTGGTAACCAGATTGGTGCCAAGGTAAGATAATAATATACATATATATTTAGGATGTATTTAAAAAAAAATCCCGTATTTTTCTGACATGTTAGCATATTTTCTAGCGTTATAAGCAGACCGCTTTAGGTCAAATTCAAACAAAATGCTTTTGACATGTAAATTGTCCCTTAACGAATACCTACCTGAAGTTTGTACATGAAAAACAATTTGTCATAATCTAAAGTAATTTCAACGCAGGTATTGGTATTTTGTTCAAAGTTGTCTCAAAATTCAAGTCACGTAGGCTTGTTTGAGTCTTAGTCCCATGTTATGGACTTGTGTAGACATACTCTCGCTTCATATCTCTCTGCTTAATATTTGTTCTGCGTATAACGTGAATGTATTTTCTCGTTCACAGTTCTGGGAGGTGATCTCGGACGAGCACGGTATTGACCCCACCGGTACATACCATGGAGATTCTGACCTCCAGCTGGAGAGGATCAACGTCTACTTCAACGAGGCAACAGGTTTGTAAAGAATATCTCATTATACTTTTAAGAACTGTAAGACCCCTTCTTTGTGAAATAAGCATGTTCTATTCTGATCTTACGTTCAGATATCTTACGCGTATCGTACCAAAGTTTAGTTGAAAGAGCAGTCCAATGGACAGTTGGGAAGATTTTCATGTTTGGTTACTAGTTAATGCTTCGATATCCACTAAGCGTTAAAATATTAGCTTATGAATATCGAACTTTGTACCGGAGGCTACCATAACCCTGCTCGGATGAATAGATAAACATGTGAGTGCACAGCCCTCCCGACTTGATTTTTAAAGGAGCCCGACAATTTCTGCCATAATGTGACCTCGAAATATAATATACTTCAAACTTGGCCGATGTCTTTTATACCCCGACATCTTTGATCCGGGTGATAGTAGGACAAATCTTTGTTTGTTTCTGTACGAAAAGGCAGACATATCTGCCGTTCAAAAATTATAATGCCAACTCGCTTGATTTTACTTGAGCATTGATTATATTGCATCATGCATAATTCGCCTATAATTTGCCGATGATTTATTATTCATGAGACTTACATTATCAACACGAGTTTCAATCAAAATCGATAATCCAATAATACAGGTGCTTAGAAAGTTCGTGTTCATTTTATTTTCACAACTGTTCCATTTCTTTTGCAGCCTATAGATATGAACTATCGAGATTTTTTTTCGACCATTTGTGTGCCAGTTAAATCTTTCAGCTAATTTTCTGATCTTTAAACACACCCATTCTTTAAAGGTATCCCTTCATAACGACATCTGTGTTTCAAATACCGTTTCGAAATGTATTAAGAAGAAAAGAGGGCAAAACCATCCAGAAGAAAAAGAAATATGATTTTAACGAAGAAAATACAATAAGCAGATTCTCAGAGTAGCTTTCTACTAAAGAAACAAGAAGACAAAATATGTCGAAAATAACAAGTAAAACAAAGTTAGAGTAAAAGCCAAATTTTACGTAGACCATTCGTTATTTTTAGCTCACCTGAGCAAATTATCAGGGTTAGCTATTGTGATCACCGTGTCCGGCGTCCGTCGTCAACATTTTACTTTAAATGACATCTCCTGCTAAACCATAAGGCTATTTTTAACCAAACTTGATAGATATGTTCCTAAAATTGCCTTCTTTGTTTTATTTGCTTCTTTTTTTAAAAGTTATTTTGATATAAATGAAATAATATTTTGATATTCATGCAATAATAATTGTGTATATGGAATAAAATTTAAGAAATAGGTTTTATCTAAAAAAAAAAAAAAAAAAAAAAAAAAAAAAAACTTTCTTTACGTAAGATACGCCTGATTTGAACTTTTTCACACCTTATACAACCTAAAACTGGCTTTCCTTTTTTAGGTGGCAAGTATGTGCCCCGAGCTGTCCTTATTGACCTTGAGCCGGGAACCATGGACTCCGTGAGATCCGGACCGTTTGGTCAGATCTTCAGACCGGACAACTTTGTGTTCGGACAGAGTGGAGCTGGTAACAACTGGGCCAAGGGTCACTACACAGAGGGCGCTGAGCTCGTTGATTCCGTCCTAGACGTCGTCAGGAAAGAGTCCGAGAGCTGTGACTGCCTTCAGGGATTCCAACTCACACACTCACTTGGTGGCGGTACTGGATCTGGTATGGGAACCCTTCTCATCAGCAAAATCCGTGAAGAGTACCCCGACAGAATCATGACCACATTTTCCGTTGTACCGTCACCAAAGGTTTGAATTTTAGTTCTCTTAATTAGTAAACGCTTACACAAGACTGAGTACTCATTACACTTATATTTCTATTTCTTAATACTTAATCTTCTGGATCAAATCCACGCAAACAAATTACATGTTGAAACTGATTTTTAAACTCATTAATGATAACTAATGATAAAGTGTAATATACATCTTCAAACAAACATATTTGAAGCTTTTCGGTAACCTTAAAATATCCCACAACACGTTCCAAGAAAATAACTTGGTGATATAGAACAGGGATTAAACGTTTCTATGAGATTTAGGAGTATATAGTTGATGGTTGATAGTTTGATAATGTAAACTGATACTGAGAAATTGAAGAGATCAAAACATGTATCTTAATCACATTTCAATTTTAGGTATCCGATACAGTAGTTGAACCATACAACGCCACCCTCTCAGTCCACCAACTTGTTGAAAACACAGACGAAACATTCTGCATCGACAACGAGGCTCTCTATGATATTTGCTTCAGGACCCTCAAACTAACAACACCCACATACGGAGACTTGAACCATCTCGTGTCAGCAACCATGTCGGGCGTTACAACGTGTCTGCGTTTCCCAGGTCAGCTGAACGCTGATCTTCGTAAACTCGCCGTCAACATGGTTCCCTTCCCACGTCTCCACTTCTTCATGCCAGGTTTCGCTCCACTCACATCACGTGGTAGCCAGCAGTACAGGGCTCTTACCGTACCTGAACTCACCCAGCAGATGTTTGACGCTAAGAACATGATGGCTGCCTGCGACCCACGTCACGGACGCTACCTCACCGTCGCTGCCATGTTCCGTGGACGTATGTCCATGAAAGAGGTTGACGAACAAATGTTGAACGTTCAGAATAAGAACAGTAGCTACTTTGTTGAGTGGATTCCAAATAACGTGAAAACCGCTGTTTGCGATATTCCACCACGTGGTCTCAAAATGTCTGCCACGTTCATTGGAAACAGCACCGCCATTCAGGAACTGTTCAAGCGTATCTCTGAGCAGTTCACGGCTATGTTCCGTCGTAAGGCTTTCTTGCATTGGTACACTGGCGAGGGTATGGACGAGATGGAGTTCACTGAAGCGGAGTCGAACATGAACGATCTGGTCTCCGAGTACCAGCAGTACCAGGACGCCACGGCCGAGGAGGAGGGCGAGTTTGACGAAGAAGAGGACGAACAAGAAGAAGCCTAAATGTACACAAAAGTGACTAAACAGACCTAATAGATCAACCACAACCTATTTCTTGACAACAACATCTTGAACATTAAATAAATACATAAATGAAATTTGATAAAACTTTCAATTCCGACAAGATATAATTATTTAGATTATTGATATAATTGTTTTGATGAAGAGTAAAGGTATGAGAGTGCTCTTATATATATTATGTATTATTTATAGTTAGGCATTGTTCGCCTATTAGTGTGCCTGTATATGATCCCTTGTTAGCCTACGTTATTGATATTTGTTCATTGCTTCTATTTGGATGAACTTGAGAAATCATGTTACAACTGCTTCGTACCTCCTCTTTTGAGTAGAAATCTTCTGCTCAGACTTGTCCCGAAAAATAAATGTAGGAGCGCCTAGTAGATATTTCTTGAAATTACAAGCCAAATACAAATCAGTATTGTCTACTCAGTTACTTAATAATTAGTAACTGTTACTAAGTAATTTAACACATTCGATTTCCGTTACATTTGTGAAAAATCGGTCAAATTCCTCACAGGCAGACAGACTGACGGACAGAGAGTTTATTGTGTCGTCCTTTCGAAGAAACGGCGATACATAGGGATCGCTTTGTCCGGCGGTCCGTCGGTCCGTCACGAAAACTTGACTCCCCATCCATCCTCAACCCCCTCCCCCCTCCACCAGTCACTCCCCCCACCTCGGCCCAATTTTCTTTTTTTAATAGGTACATGACTTCCATCCCCCCACCAACCAGTCACTGCCCGCTCCCCATCCCCCCGCCCCCCCCCCCGCGCCCAATTTTTATATTGTTTTAATACATAGGTACTGAACTCCCCATTCACACCCCCAACCAGTCACCTCACCCCCCCCCCCCCCCCCAACCCTCCCAATGGTCCAATTTTATTTAATACATAGGTACTTACCAGCACTGAGAAAAGTGAAGCATGCTGTCTGTGGACAGGTCTTGTTGTACTTTGACTAGCATGCTGTCTTTTCCAGCAGGCTCTTGTTTAACTTTTTAGTTATTCTTACAGAGTACCCAAGGGCGACACAAGTGTTCCACTGAACACCCATCTAGTTATAGTAGCCTATACGTTTTTTTTTCATACTGAATACATACAATGATATTATTTTTTGTCCTGTGATAACAGAAATCAAGGTAAGCATTTCAAACTAGGGTGCAACACAGTGTAGCAATTACAGTAGCTATTAGAAAAAAAATACAGCAGAAAAAGAAGGGATGACTAGCAGCGGTAGTATAATTACTTTCATTTGTTTAATACCACATCTACATAAGGTTCAGCTTGTAGAAATTATATAAGGGTTTTCGGTGAGCAAATGCATACTTGGCTAAAGCTAAAAATACACTGTTATCAGAACTTTGTACAAGGTTAACATTAGTGTACATACTTGGCCTTAGGTAATAACGAGTCTCTATATATTGTCTACAAATGCCGCCGTATACTGGACAAAGCATTACAAAATGATGTTTAGTTTCAATGTTCCTGCATTGACATAATGAATAATTGCTCTGTTCTCCAACTATTCTGTTTTTACTATGGCGACCAGTTTCAATATTTAGTTCATACGGCAATAATCCTAGCTTAGATAGAGAATATATAAATTTTGCTAGCAAGACATCCAAAAACTTCTCTAATGAAAAGCTAATTTTACATTGTTTACTTTCTACAATTCCCTGGTGCCAGTTTTGCTTGAAAACATATAATAATACTCTTCCTTTACAAAGAAAATGAAGGATCATTGCATACGTATGAAAATCCATAGTTATCTAGCAGAGTTTTGACACCAAGTGTCCAATTATTACTTCGAGTTTTACTTAGCAGAAGTTGCTCATGTGATTTTGTATTATTACATTTGATGATGGCATTATCGTGCACCAGCATTTGATGATACGGACACATCCGTTTATGGACAATGGGAGTCCACCCATTTCGCCATATACATCCATATTGCTACCAATCTCCCACGCAGTGATCTCCCCTTAAAGGATTAGTTACTGAGCGTAGCGTAACCGGTGCGCGGTGTTTGTATTGCTACTTGAAGTTTTAACATTTAGCGACTGTTTGCAAACTTTAAGAGGTATGCTTTCAATATCCTTAGATTTCCACAAACCCTATATTTAAAATCCGTAATGAAATGTAGTACTGACAAACGAGTAAAATAACTGACAAATTACACTACACATTAGTTCAAGCCCTTTCGTTTTGCGTCAAAACATTTCCACCGTTTCTTGGCAAAGTACAAAAGAACCCGTATTATGAAACGTTATAACATTTTCTTGTTTATCTTGTAAAGGAATTCAAGACAATTAAGAAATAATGAAAATAACATGGATGACATTACTTCCTCTTGTTTTATAACTATTGCACACTCAAAATATCCTATACGTAAGTATACGTCACATACTTGTGGAAAATTTAGTTCTGTACCTTTATCCCTGTCCAGAGCAGAAACGTATACTTCATATGCCAAAACGGTAGAAAAAAACATGTAAAAATAGAGTTCATACAAAAACTTCACGCATTCCAAAAAGTTTTATGCCACTCAGATACCCAAGGGGCATATTATTCTCTGCTTGACAGAGATCTCATAATCAACAAGATGAAAGAACATATTTAGTAGATAAACGATGTAGAATTTTTAGTAATTTGGTTAAAGGCCAAGGTTACAGGTGGTAAAATGTCATATTCTTCAGCACTCTAATCTTGACAATATGTTAACACATGTACATATTTTACAAGATGACTGTTCTCAATGTATTTTAGAAGTCCGGTATGGTGTTAAGGGTCATTTAGTCTAATGTCAAGGTCAAAAGCGGCATGAACATGAACTCTTTTAAAATTCAATATCTTGATATCCCTTGCACAAAAAATGATTGGCCTCAATGAAAAGAAGATCATTGTTGCCTTTGATGCATGGACCATTTTGCAAATAACTTTTCACAACTATTAACCACGTCGCGTTGATGTGTACAAAACCCATGTCCATAGCATAAAGGTCAAGGACACAGTGCGATTTGAACTTTGTTGATTTTCGCTATATAAGTATAGCGAGGGTGTTGTTGGTATATGGAACATACATTTTCCGAGCATAGTGGGGTTATAGAATGACTTGGCAAACGTTAACAATAACATGAAAATGTGTCACGTGCAAGACTCAGGTCTGTAGCTCAACGGTCAAGGTCACTTTGCACATTTGACATTTGTTGATTTTCACTTTGTAAGTATGGTGATCGGGGTTGTTCGTGCATTGTCATTCATGATGGGATTTCAAAATGACTGAGCACAAATGTTCACCGTATTATCAAGATGTGTCGTATTCAAGAACTATAAATATAAATTGAAGGTCAATGTAACAGCGCACTTTTGGACATCCTTTATATGTAAAGTATAATATTGGTACCGTTTTGTTGACTAAGATTCTAAGCAAATATCAGTTTTTAGTCCCCTACTGGTTATATGTCACCTTATCAGAACAAAACGCAGAACTCTTGAGACGGACACGCCGACTCAAGGTCAATGTCACAGTTCAAAGTCAAAGGATTTCGTGCCTGCTCCGCAAGTCTCGTATCCGTTGAAGGATTTTCTTGAAATTTGGGTCAAATGCTCAACTCATCAAAACGACATGCTCCGTGTTTCAGGCGCACTGGTACTAGGTCAAGGACACCATTGAAGGACAGGAGCGAATATAGGTATTTCGTTTCCGTTCCATATGTCCTAGCCACCTGAAAAATCTTCATGAAACTTGGATCAAAAATTCACCTCATCGTGACAACAGGCAGAACCCTTTGGTAAATAAAATTATTCACGTTTCCCATTGTTATTCTGTTCCAGTTCATATTTTATCTTATGCTATCCGTTATAAAAGTCTACAACATAGTTTGTTTTATGCTTTCTAATACATTTGCACGAAATTCTCGTGGTTTTCGAATTATGTGTTCCTGTTTAAGCGGTGGCTTTCATTTGGTTGTCACTCGAGCTTACACAGTGGTTTAAACTTGTACCTATTGGTGTTCCCCTCCCATACAATTTGTTATATTTAATCACCTAATATTATTTCTTTTTCAGATTTTCGACGAAGAATAACATTATTAAACTTGGAATTATTTTGTATACCTTTACTTTAAAGTATATTAGTATTTTTCAGGTTTATCAATAGCCGTCTGTGTATACCTTATTCTGTACCCACATCTGAGAATGAATCTACGCTATCCAGGCTATACAACTAACTACACATGGAAATAATTCAAACATTTACATTCGTGTTGAAACTTATATGGAATGGATTAATATATATCATCGACATTGTATAAGAGTGTGTTTAGTTAATATTGAAGAGCAATCGACACTGTAGTGTCATTAAAAAAGGTTTCCATTTGCCTTTTATGACTGTCTTTTATTAGTAAGCAACAAAATCGATTGAACGCTGTCAAATACAAATGCCTAAATCCTAATGTGTTCTTTTGATTTGTTTTCTGTTTGGTTATAACATAGGATTAGCGAATAATTGTTTTACTCACGATTCAGAGTGAGTAAAGTATGACTTTGGAACCTGGCATTGACAACCTAACTCAGAGTATATTTTCAGATGATAATATAAGCCAGTAAGGGACGTTGTACTGCATAGCAATACACAATTCACTTGTTTATGACTATGTCAAAGTACATGTGTTGATTTAAAGTACACTAGATCTAAGGTCAAGATCAAGGTTATGACAGTCAAATCCTTCTGTTTGGTCATAGGTCAAAGTTCAGCTAAGATTAGTGGCATGATTTTAGAGGTTTATTTATTCAAAGGTCAAATCGCTTCCGGCTACACACACACACACACACGCACTCACACAGTGTGTGTGTGTGTGTGTGTGTGTGTGTGTACGCGCGCTGGGGAAGGTGTTTAATGTGTTTTTCTACCCGAAGGAACACTCAAAATTTTCACTGAGATAATTTAATGACATTTATCAAAAATTCCTGCCCTTAAATATCGAAACAGAATATTCGTTTTTTCAAGAGCAGATAATTCAAAAACACGGACGGATGCCCCTATTCTTATTTCACATGTTACTTCACTCTGTCAGTATACGAAGTTTAGAAAAATTCTGTCCGTAAGACACTTCATGAAAGTTTAACTAGTTTCGAAAGCACGACTGCTTTATTGTTATTCCAGCGCATTACCGTAAGACCACAGGTCGACGTGATGTGGTCCCGGTCCAAAGAACGTTAAGTCATTATAAAGAACAGCACTGGATTATTCATTGAATAAGTCTAACTTGCCAAACATGAATTTAAAAAAGAAGCAGAAGCAAGGCTTAATTTGCAAACTGATACTCTTTCAGAGTTACGGCGGCTGGTAAAGAAATCGAATGACCTAATGGGGGACATTCCTGTTAACAAATTATCTCCCTTACTCATATAAAATCAAAGGTAGACCAAATAGCAGATTGGTCCTTTAAGTTGGAATCCTCTGACGTTATCCTTGTTTCTTATTGTGATGGTCTTGACTTTTTGTTGTAAAAATTGTCACTTATATATTAAATAAAAAGTTAGGATTATCAAATAACAAAGATAATGGTGTTAACAAAAGATGTTGCTAAACTTCATGTGTAATCTGACTACCACTGTTGCAAATAATTAGGCTGTCAGAGAGTATTCAGGGTAGATAATCCACTATTGTCCCCCATTAAACGAACGATAAGCGGACAGTGAAAATTTTGTTGTTACTAAGAGTAGCGTTACAAAATGGTGCACGAACATTTTACCTGCTTGTGACATATTCGTACGTATATGTCACAGATGTTTGAGGAATTAGTACGAATATTTAACTCTAGTGGCTAATTCGTATGTGTGAAAATTACGGTTCAACACTTTCTGCACTTTGAAGTATCCGCCACAGCCTAGAATAACTAAACTTTTCAGGGGGCACCAGTCATATGGTTATCACCATGCCGGGGGCCTCCTCAAGCCAACGGAATCGGGACAGAGGAGGGGGATAGGGAGACACTGGTATCGGAACCGTCTTGTTGTTCGCCTGGCATTCGATAGATACAATACAGATATCGCCCGGTCCTCGGCCAGCCTTAAAGAATCGACTGAAAACCGCAGGAGTATAGCAGGTGCGTCTGCAGGACATAGGACGAGTGCCCACGAGACAAGCGAAGAAAGCGAATGCTGATTGCAAATCAACTCTGATTTACTTCTCTTTTTTCAAATAGTATTTGACCAGAAATAACAGTGCATGTACTTGTTAAATCCTTCAGTCACATAAAAAGGTTAGAGGTCAAACTGATATTTTCATAACTGAAATGTGGGAACCAATATTGCATGAATATACGCGAAGCATGTGTAATTTATGGATCTATTGATACTTGGCCTTGTTGTGTTTTAGTTTAAATTACTACAACATACGAAAGCAAATGAAACGTTTTTGTTGTTGCACGCGCAGTTGCCAATCTGCGCATCAATAATAGAGATTCACACCTCACTCCATGAACATTTTTAATGCATCAGTTTATTGACTGAAATCGGCTGCAGTGAATAAATGCTTGCCTGACTGTCGCTTCATGGTGTAATATTGGAGAACAAGGTAGTTATCTGCATATTCAGCCGGGCTGTCCTTGGAAACAGGCGTTTATTTCTAGAAAACTGAAAACTTGAGATAAGGAATCCATAATGAGGGAAATTGTACATATGCAAACGGGCCAGTGCGGGAACCAGATCGGTGCTAAAGTAAGTTAATTGTTTTTCATGAAATATTCAAGGTTTATCTTTTTTCTTTTCTCTCTTTTATTGGTGATTTGGAGCTTTAAACTGACTATTACTCACGTGTATTACATTCGCTAACCCAGTGCATTGATCTTGTTTATTTTAAAACAGGTGCTGGAAACTTGAAATTTTAGAAGCACAGAACATTGATCCACAATAAACATCCGTATTAACAATAATCTGCCGTGATTTAAAAAAAAGACTGCATGTTTCCGTTACGGATTACAAAATATCGATTAAATATTGTCTGCTGGTCCAGATGTTATATTTCTAAACTATCTCCTTGTTTTCAGTTCTGGGAGGTGATCTCAGACGAGCACGGTATTGACCCCACCGGTACATACCATGGAGATTCCGACCTCCAGCTGGAAAGGATCAACGTCTACTACAACGAGGCATCAGGTTTGTAAATTACGCCATAGTGATGTTTACTATCACTTACATTTTCTATCAGTTATTGCAGATACGATACTTTCATACGTAATTTGTACCTAAAACAACTGCTCTTAATGACTGTTTCATGGGGCTAGGACCAGTACTGGCACCGAATAAAGAATATTTTGATCCAAGGCCTTTCCTGCTGATGAGATTCGAACCCGCAATTACAGGGCTTAAGGTCGCTTTGCTCTGGGTGCAACGCTAAAAAAACACTAAACAGTTTTGAAATCTGAAAGTTTCATAACTTTTTTACTGTAAATGTTAATAATTTGTTTAATTACGAGATTTTTAAATAAATGTACACATGAAACATCTCACATCAGAACTCTCTTTGCAGGTGGAAAGTATGTACCGCGTGCTATATTGATCGATCTAGAGCCGGGAACCATGGACTCCGTGAGGTCCGGACCATTCGGTCAAATCTTTAGACCTGACAACTTCGTGTTCGGTCAAAGTGGAGCTGGTAACAACTGGGCCAAAGGTCATTACACAGAGGGAGCTGAGCTGGTTGACTCTATTTTGGACGTTGTCCGAAAAGAAGCAGAGAACTGCGACTGCTTGCAGGGATTCCAACTCGCACACTCCCTGGGTGGAGGCACAGGGGCCGGTCTGGGTACCTTGCTGATCAGTAAAATCCGTGAGGAATACCCTGATAGAATCATGAACACGTTTTCTGTGGTTCCATCTCCTAAGGTGAAGACCCATTCAGCAATTACTTGATATGTCAAAATTTAGTAAACAGTATAGTAGTGAATATAGTTTTTAAGGGTTCATTTTCCGCAGATTTGACGCATTTGAATAGACTAAGTTACTTGTTGATCACGTATTTTATAAAATTCAGTCTCGAAAAACAGGGCGAAACATTCTTACAGTTTTTGGTTACATCTCGTCAAAGGAATTAACTTCAACATTCCTTTATTTGTTTTTTGAATATTCAGCAGAAAAATCGATATGCAACTGATATTGCTGAATCTAAGCTTTAAAAAAGTTCTTCCTTTTTCAGGTGTCAGACACCGTAGTTGAGCCTTATAATGCTACCCTGTCCGTTCATCAACTTGTTGAGAACACAGACGAAACATTCTGCATTGACAACGAGGCTCTCTATGATATCTGCTTCAGGACCCTCAAACTGACCACGCCCACATACGGGGACTTGAACCATCTCGTGTCCGTAACTATGTCGGGCGTTACAACATGTCTGCGTTTCCCAGGTCAACTGAACGCTGATCTTCGTAAACTTGCCGTCAACATGGTTCCCTTCCCACGTCTCCACTTCTTCGTACCAGGTTTCGCTCCACTCACATCACGTGGTAGCCAGCAGTACAGGTCTCTAACCGTACCTGAACTCACCCAGCAGATGTTTGACGCTAAGAACATGATGGCTGCCTGTGACCCACGTCATGGCAGATACCTCACCGTCGCTGCCATATTCCGAGGACGTATGTCCATGAAAGAGGTTGATGAACAGATGTTGAACATCCAGAACAAGAACAGTAGCTACTTTGTTGAGTGGATCCCAAATAACGTGAAAACCGCTGTCTGTGACATTCCACCACGTGGTCTCAAAATGTCTGCCACATTTATTGGAAACAGCACGGCCATCCAGGAGCTATTCAAGCGTATCTCTGAGCAGTTCACGGCTATGTTCCGTCGTAAGGCTTTCTTGCATTGGTACACTGGCGAGGGTATGGACGAGATGGAGTTCACTGAAGCGGAGTCGAACATGAACGATCTGGTCTCCGAGTACCAGCAGTACCAGGACGCCACGGCCGAGGAAGAGGGCGAGTTTGGAGAGGAGGAGGAGGACGAACAAGAAGGAGAAGGTGAAGAATAATATACAAGAAACGAATGTTCCGTAGTGTCTCTTTTGCCAAATAACAGTTGAAGGAGAGATCGAGCTAATGGATTTGTTTTAGTTATTTTGACAAGTAGGACTGCATTTCAAGTTCTATGATTGACTCCTATATAACTTTGGTTGCATTATTTTGTCTTTTCCAGCCTGTATGTACATCTGAGCTTTGTAAATTTCCAGAAAATATAACTTTTCTTTAGTTTAAGGTAGTAGATTTATTGATATCGTGTTAAGTGACAGATTTTTCTCATTTTACATTTCTACTGTCTTTTAGAAATTGTAATAAATGTCAAATTACTATTTTAGATTTTCAGACTTTGTGAAAAAAGGAAATAAAATTCAGTATTTCCTTCTTGTTGAATATAAGGTTCATTAACTCTAAAAGTTTTATCCTCTTTTCCCAACGGTTGTCTTCCCTTTAAATAGAAAAGTAATCAGTTTCTACATAGGCAACATGTAGCACAGTGAAATTGTTCTATTTTTAACATGTCCTTAATTCCAAGATGACTTAATTCATATCTATAATAAAATGTCTGGGCCTTTTTTTTTCTTTGAAATAATTATAAAAAGATATTGGCTGGCAAGCTGATCATGAACGATAGCGGTTTTTTTTCACATAGGTTTGGATGATTTGGGTTTTTTCCCCACCAAGGTTTGGATGATTCGGGTTTATTCCCACCTAAGTTTGGATGATTCGGGTTTTTTTCCACCTAGGTTTGGATGTTTCGGGGTTTTTTTCCACCTAGGTTTGGATGATTCGGGGTTCGAGTCTACGCCGGAGCATGAGATAGATTTTAAGGCAGACATCTAAACTCGCAAGTACATGTTTATTCCATTTTGAACGGGTATCGTTGATAATAAGGTAATTGCCCCTAACTTTCATGATATATGTAAATAAGATGCAGCCATGCAGGGACAACTTTAATAATAGCGAGTCTGAACACTAAGCTTTTCGGTTAATGTTTATCTCACCTTACTGAGCTCCTACCAGACTTGATTAAACAGTTCATATAGACAGACTTCTAGTAAATATAAAATCATTTTCTTACAATGTGTAAGATAAGAAGTGAAGGTTTTCATGGTGTAAACTTAGAAGTGAAGGTTTACAAGTTGTAAGATAAAAAATCTTTTTCTAAGAGTGCCCAACTGCGAGCAACGATTGCGTGTGTTACAGTACAGTTCGCTGCCCCATTGCAAAAAGATTGTAACTGCTTCTTTAAAGTATAGCTTATAGCACTTATGCATCGAGTTTGTTACGGCAGAGAAGCAACTAAATGGGTTCGATTTGCCCGAGTGAAATCTAAGACAACTTTCTGCATCTCTAGGAACGTTCGGCCTCTTCTGTTCTTTTCTTCTTCAAAGTTGAACTTATCTGAACTTGAGTGATGGCAACAGATGTTATTAGTGAATTGAAACGCAACTGCACACAGGTAAAAGTACAAGTAGGGCTTCCTTATTATGGACCATTAGCGTATACAAGCATGCACTTGTAAATACATTAAAACTTGCACTAAAAGGGGTCTCTACCACCACGGTCTCTTAAATAGTTTTCAACCAGACTATCGGAACATGAAATGACGACGGTCTCTAAAATTAGACTCTCTTTTGATAAATGTCACCCCTCACGGAAGACTGACTTGCATTCATCTATTATTTTAGATTTTTTCCGATATTATAAATAAGCTCCCTTTAATTTCAAGTGATGACGTCATGTCTGGAACACTGTTAATGTATTCATATATTTCCGAGGCCCTTCTGTTTTCGAGTCTACAGTTGAAAACCGTATTACCGTAATGAAGTTTTTTTTATTAATATCCAGGTAACGCAGACTGAAAATCAAAATTAAACCGCTGAACGCGACCTTAAGAAGGACCTTCAAAAACTAAACTACTGATTCTTTAATTTCTTGTAATATGGTAAGCATTTGTTGGACCACAAGGGTCATACATACTTATAATGGTTTACTTTACTACAGTACTTAATATCAAGACACATTTAAAAAGGTGATCACGGCTGTATTAAGCGCCATTTTCGTTAGTGTTTTTTCTTTCTCGCCTATTTTGTTTACACTGCAGATGATTGGTCTGTTGTTTACACTGCAGATGATTGGTCTTTTGTTTACACTGCAGATGATTGCATTGCCTTGTCTTTAATAATAAAATCAGATTTGTTATCATGAAGTCGACAGCAAACGCTTATCACAAAAAAATATAATCAATGCAGAGCATATTCTATTTCCTGGAGTTTCGTGTCGTTAAGCCACAAATCAAAATCAAAGTCTATAAATAGAACAAAATTTAAAAGCCGCTGCAACTGTCATCTGGACAGGTACTTGATTCTATCTGTCTTATAGTGACCATGTGTCCGTTTTCGAGATAAACGGATAAAGTACAACTTATTTAATCGGTCTTTCTCGAAAAGAGATATAACTACACCCTACACTACAATGATAAAATCATCTGCTTCAACATAATGTCAGCTTGATGGACTCAATATCAAAGTTTCGTTTCTGGTTATTACCGGTATTGAAGTTTCTGTAAGAAGCTGCAAACTTTGAGCAGGTGGGGATCTGGGTCAAATATATGAAACATCCAGTCACAACTTAGTTTCTATATCTATTCGAATTCATCGTCGGTGCCGGCTGCAATGTGCTTGGCGCCTGCAGTTGCCTTTTTAGGCTGTGGGGGTTAGTGAAAGATACAGACAGCATCCTATTTTAGCACTGATATATGGGACTTCGGTTTAATGTCTCATCCGACACAATTTGCAATGTTAAAGAAGTAGAGGAAGTCGAACTCGCGACCCATGGATTACAAATCCAGTGCGCTACCACCGATCCACCATCAGTTGTTATCTGATCACAGGGTCACCCTTAAGTGATTTACAAGTCAACAAGCTTATATAATTGAAGAAAGAGGTAGACCGCTTCCTTAAACCTTGCTTTTCAAATTGTGTAAAAGGTCCAAACTAAGAGATACAAGAATGTTCAATCATTTTTATTTTCATGAGTATCGATATGTCAGCATTTAACAATGTCAAAATGATTAAAACAAGATCGATAGAAAGAGATGAGAGAAGAATGAAGTTTTTGGTTCATTATTGCACATAATTTTTCAATAAAAAATTGTTTACTGACAAACCTGTCAGAAACTTTGAGTATTATTTAGTCTAAAATGTTTCATAACTTGGAACGTGTATATGCAATAATCGCTGAAACATTTCCATGAATGACGAAGTTTTTGTGTCATAAAAGTCTCACAGTTTGGTAATGCTGCATGAGTTTTTTGACAAGACTATAGAACATTGAAGAGGTCTCAATAGATTTTTGTTTCAGTATCAAATGACAAAATTTCGTTAAGCATTAACTCTTCAAAGAGTCCTTAAGCCTCTTCTTCCTCTTCCTCTTCAAACTCGCCTTCCTCCTCGGCCGTGGCGTCCTGGTACTGCTGGTACTCGGAAACCAGATCGTTCATGTTCGACTCCGCTTCAGTGAACTCCATCTCGTCCATACCCTCGCCAGTGTACCAATGCAAGAAAGCCTTACGACGGAACATAGCCGTGAACTGCTCAGAGATACGCTTGAATAGCTCCTGGATGGCCGTGCTGTTGCCGATGAATGTAGCGGACATTTTGAGGCCACGTGGTGGAATGTCGCAGACAGCGGTTTTCACGTTATTTGGAATCCACTCAACAAAGTAGCTACTGTTCTTGTTCTGGACATTCAACATCTGTTCGTCGACCTCTTTCATGGACATACGTCCTCTGAATATGGCAGCGACGGTGAGGTATCTGCCATGACGTGGGTCACAGGCAGCCATCATGTTCTTAGCGTCGAACATCTGCTGGGTGAGTTCAGGTACGGTAAGAGACCTGTACTGCTGGCTTCCACGTGATGTGAGTGGAGCGAAACCTGGCATGAAGAAGTGGAGACGTGGGAAGGGAACCATGTTGACGGCGAGTTTACGGAGATCAGCGTTCAGCTGACCTGGGAAACGCAGACATGTTGTAACGCCCGACATAGTTACGGACACGAGATGGTTCAAGTCCCCGTATGTGGGCGTGGTCAATTTGAGGGTCCTGAAGCAGATATCATAGAGAGCCTCGTTGTCAATGCAGAATGTTTCGTCTGTGTTCTCAACAAGTTGGTGGACTGAGAGGGTGGCATTGTATGGCTCAACAACGGTGTCGGAGACCTACAATATAAATGTAAAACATATAGAATTCCTTTTCTGATACTATTCTGTTTATTAAAAATGTATACATACTTGAATTTAACTTGAGGAAGAATAGATCATGTGAATTTAAATTTACTGGGTCCCTTTTAATGACGCTTTATTATATCAATAAATTCAACTCTATGTAAAATTTCCACCTCCCCTTAAAGAAAATAATAATCTTCATCCCCAACAAGAGCGATCAGTGATCACATGTGTCGCCTGATGATAGCCAGTTAAACAGTAGTATTGAGAGGTGATTGGACGTTTGTAGGCTAAAACGCCTTTTTCATTGAAGGGCCATAACTCAGCCAAAAATCGTTCAACCAAAAAACCCGTTAGATATGCGCAAGTACTTGAGGCACTGATAAATCCTGTAAAATTTCATTCAAATTGCTTCAGCAGTTTAAGAGAAGTAGTCCGGAAAACTTTAAAAATAAAAATCATAAAAGGGCCATAACTCTGATAAAAATCATTGGACTGGAAAATGCCGACAATATGCACAACTTGACTTGGTACTGATCATTCCTGTAAAGTTTGGATGAAATTGCACCAGTAGTTTCTGAGGAGTAGTCCGGACAAGTTTTGTGATGGACAGACAACGGAGAAGTGATCCCTACATGTCGCGGTTACTTTGTAGCAGGCGACACAAAAATGTAAACAAGCTGTTCAAACCTTTGGTGATGGTACTACAGAGAATGTGTTCATGATCCTGTCGGGGTACTCTTCACGTATTTTGCTGATGAGAAGGGTTCCCATTCCAGACCCAGTGCCGCCACCAAGTGAGTGTGTGAGTTGGAATCCCTGAAGGCAGTCACAGCTCTCGGCCTCTTTTCTGACGACGTCTAGGACGGAATCAACGAGTTCAGCGCCCTCTGTGTAGTGACCCTTGGCCCAGTTATTACCAGCTCCGCTCTGTCCGAACACAAAGTTGTCCGGTCTGAAGATCTGGCCGAAAGGTCCGGACCTAACAGAGTCCATGGTTCCCGGTTCAAGATCGACGAGAATTGCACGTGGTACATACTTTCCACCTGAAAGTAAATATTCAACATTGTTAGAACAACTTAATTCATGTTATGTTGTTATGCACTACTTGGACATGGTTTTGACAAAGTGCAGAGAACTATATGATGAAAATTTGGAAGCATGCGGATTTTACGCCCGTTTTATTCTCCATCATAAAATTAAAGTTTCGTTAATATTATTGAAGTATGCAAATGTCTTCTGCGGTGAACAATAAAAGTTTCTATACACAACCGTATCCACAGAAGGTATTTTTTGCGTTGTTAAAATCTCTACTTGTGATTTTTCTTATGATAAACATTTGTCGAAAATATGCGACTAGTACTATTTTACACAGCTCTTATCCGGCACGCGCCGAATTATGTCTTAAAACGTTTGAAAGCTATCAAGAGAAAGATTAAAGGAATTATGTGCACCTCCCCGCCCCCACGTCAAAGAGCAGAAAATAGCTTGTTTTATTAGCCAGAAGACGGTAATGAATTTAGGCATATGTTGTTTGACCTACAACTTATATAAAATGTTAAGTTACCATGTGTGTCTCAGCATTCTACTCTTTTATGAGTGTCTTATTATTCACAGAAACAAACTTCGTAGATGACCTCTAGCTGATGCTCCAATAAAAAAACTAAGTTCTACGCTCTGTGGTTTCAGAGAAGAGTTTTTTTTAAGTTTTGCCTATATATGCCTATATAACATCAACCGACCCCCGGGGCAGGGCCGAATTAGACTCCAGGGGCATAATTTGAACAAATTTGGTAGAGGTCCACTAGACAATGCTACATACGAAATCTTAAGGCTTAGGGTTTTTTGGTTTCAGACAAGAAGATTTTCAAAGTTTTCCTTCTGTAAGCCTATGTAAAATTAATTGACCCTCGTGGCAGGCCCAAATTTGACCCCAAGACCTATAATTTGAAAAAAACTGGAAGAGGTCCACTAGACAATGCTACATACGAAATCTTAAGGCTTAGGGTTTTGTGGTTTCAGAAAAGATTTTCAAAGTTTTCCCAATATAAGCCTATGTAAAACCAATGACCCCGGTGTGGGGTCAAATTTGGCCCCAGGGGTATAATTTGAACAAACTTGGAAGAGGATCATTAGACAGCGCTACATACCAAATCTTTAGGCTCAGGCCCTTGTCATTTCAGACAAGAAGATTTTCAAAGTTTTCCTAATATAAGTCTTTGTAAAATCAATTGACCCCCGGGGAGGAACCAAATTTGACCCCAGGGGCATAATTTGAACAGAGTTGGTAGAGGGCAACTAGACAATGCTACATACCAAATCTCAAGGCTCAATGCCTTGTGGTTTCAGACAAGAAGATTTTAAAAGTTTTCTCTATAAAGCCTATGTAAAATCAATTGACCCACGGGGCAGGCCTAAATTTGACCCCAGGGGTATAATTTGAAGAAACTGGAAGTGGTCCATTAGACAATGCTACATACCAAATCGTAAGGCTCATAGCTTGATGGTTTCAGACAAGAAGATTTTCAAAGTTTTCCTTCAATAAGCCTATGTAAAATCAATGACCCCGGTGTGGAACCAAATTTGACCCCAGGGATATAATTTGAACAAACTTGGTAGAGGTCCATTAGACATTGTTTCATACCAAATCTTAAAGGTCAGGGCCTTGTGTTTTTAGACAAGAAGATTTAAAGTTTTTCCTATATAAGCCTATGTAAAACCAATTACCCCATGGTGGGGCCAAATTTGACAACAGAGGTATAATTTGAACAAACTTGGTAGAGGTAAACTAGACAATGCTACATACTAAATCTTAAAGCTCAGTGCCTTGTGGTTTCAGACAAGAAGATTTTGTAAAGTTTCACTATATAAGCGTATGTAAAATCAATTGACCCCCCGGGGCGGGGCCAAATTTGAGCCCAGGGGTATAATTTGAAAAAACTTGGTAGATGTCATCTAGACAATGCTACATACCAAATCTTAAGGCTCAGGGCCTTGTGGTTTCAGACAAGAAGATTTTCAAAGTTTTTACTTTCAGTTACCAAAGCAACCAGAGTTCTTGATGGAATTGAATTCTTTGAACCACTTTGGTAGAGCTTCATGCAAGGACTATCTCAGGCATGTTTTGTCAATGTTGGCTTAGCGGTTTAGGAGGAGAGGGCGTTCAAGTCAAATTGTTGACGACGCACGACGCACTGACGCACGCCGACGGACAATCAACAATTCCAACAGCTCACCCTGAGCAGTGCTCAGGTGAGCTAAAAATTTTAACGTTACAGTTGTTTCTCTGTTGTTACTCAGCAGTTTCATTACTTAGATAAATAAATGTGACGTGACAGCCTGCAGACAATAGTTGAGTCATAAAACGATCTTACTTTAGTATACATGACAGTATCAGCATCTGCACGCGGATTTTCCAGGCATATTGATTCGTCATAAATTTGTATACAGACATGCTTGTAGAACCGCAAAGGCTCGGTGCAACGAATACTCAAAAGCTGGAAGACATGTCGTATTTGTAAGTGACTTGAAAGGGATATTTTTTCAGGCACACCAAAGCTATGCTTGCATTTTTTCTTCTCATACTTTGCTCGCTATTCTGCAAAAGCGTTTTCTTCTTGGAAAAATACATGTCTGAATTTAAATTAATCTTTCAATAATAAACTTATTATGATTAACTAATCGATCTTTGAACATTTAAACGAGCAGGCTTTTACACGATCTAAAACATGTGCGCTTCGAGAGATACGATTCTTTCATTGGGCAGGCCACAGAACTCTTAAAAAGTCACAGGTTGTGAACTTTTCCCGTTTTTAAACGAGTATGTCACCTCAAGCCGAATTCGACTTTAATGTACCCTAACAAATTTTACATCATTTCACCATTACTGAGAAAACTTACTTAATCTGTTTATTATAAATGTGCCAGCACTCGTAAAATCAGAATGGACGCAACTTAATTATTTACAACTAGCGTGGGGTACTTCAGTCAAAATGCCAGCACCAGGGGGCAGTCTAATCACATGACGAATTATCAATACCCTCGTCTCATAAACAATTCATTGTTTTAATTTAATGGCCTTACGTGACGGCATATATACAATGATTTTACTTAAAATATGTGATTTCGAAATGTGCTACAAATGAGAAGAATTCGCGTTAAATGCATCCGTTTCTCACAAAATGATGTCTTAAATTTCAATGAAAGAAAGGTCTGCTTTTCTCTATCAACTTTGTTTAGTCACCACGACAGTTAAATGATATAAGCTGACGAAAAAATGCTTTGCAGCTCTGCTAATTTCGAAAATTAACACGCAACAGGACTGCATCAATGTAACCATGGTGATTCTGATCAACTTTTCAATACTCGACACTGCTATTTTACAAGTTAATATTATTATCACGAGACATTCCTGAAGTAATGAAACACACTGAAACACAACTGCATTTGTGGTTAAGGAAGGCAATTTATGCATAAGATAGAAACTTATACGGGACATGTGGTACAGCTTTAAGTGATCACGACTTTAAGTAGCCTCAGTACCTAGAGTGTAGGACAATAGCCCACTAGGACAATAGCCCACTGGGACAATAGCCCACTTATATACAATGTACATAATTATGCATCTGATTAAAAATTATGTATATAATGAGTTAAAATATCAGTATTCATAAGTCAACAGTGAAGACTGTTTTTTTTTTTTAATTCAGAAATTTCTGTTTTAACAACAGCAGATCCAGATTCAATGGGTTATTTACCAGCTCTTTACTTTTTACTCATGTTTTATTTGGTAGACACAGGGTATAAATGAGTAAAAGCATACTGTATAATTGAATATGAAAATTAATGTTTTGACTATAAACAAAGGATTGAATTTGTATTTAAAATATATAGATGTAAATAAGACATAAGATAAATGTCAGATTTGATTTTTTAACCATTTTTGATAAGCAGTGGGCTATTGTCCTCCCTGCCAAATATAGCAGTGGGCTATTGTCCTGTGGGATATTGTCCAGTGGGCTACTGTCCTAGTGGGCTATTGTCCCAGTGGGCTACTGTCCGTCCCCCCAGTACCTATACCCCATCAAGTTCAAAATATGGGAGACACTCGAGACACCGAACATTTTATGACACGACGCACTTACAATATACTTGAATTTTCTCTTAAATCCAGCCTTTCTGAATGTTATATGATTACTTAGAAGGAAGTTGCAAACAAATAAATTTCCAAGTACCCAGGATAAACAAAAACTTATTATAACTTTATTATCTTACATCCGATAAGCAAGAAGACGTCTTCTTAACTACCCTAGTAATTCAACTAATAGCGTCTAAAACTGAGCTGTCCGAAAATATGTACATGTTTTGGGAATTTATGTCCATTTTTTCGCAAATGCAAAAGATATTACCAAAATTGTCGAGTTCCACAGTTACCAGAGATTTGTATTTACTGTCTTTTGTGCAAGTCAAAATCAATGCAGGATTCAGTTTCGATAACATGACAATTACCCTGGCTTTAAATTGAAACAAACCACTCGTTTAATACTGATTTTCATCCTTACAGCTTGAACGAAACAACACACACACACACACACACACACACACAAAGCCCAAAACTGGAACAATGGTTACATATTTTTTTGTCTACCAAACAGGTTCATTGCAAGCTAACATTTATGGTGAACCACCAGCTGACATATCATTGCTTTAATTTCAAATAACACTTTTTCTCTAGAAAAAAACCCGACTTGATCTGCCCATAGGGCAATTATGACCCGGCTCAAAAGAAAATTTATTTAAACGTGTAATAAATAATTCGAGCGATAAACCAGTGCCAGAAGAAAGTATGAAGCTTTAGCAGAAAAGAAGGGAGCTAAATCAAACTGACTAACCGCTTGTAAGATGTTAAGACATAGCCTATGACCCAATAGAAAAGGGAGCTTTAGCAGAAAAGAAGGGAGCTAAATCAAACTGACTAACCGCTTGCTTCATTAAAGTAAACGTTGATTCTTTCAAGCTGGAGGTCTGAGTCCCCGTGGTAGGTACCAGTGGGGTCTATGCCATGTTCGTCGGCGATCACTTCCCAAAACTAAGGAAAAACAAAATGAATGATGTAGTATCTATAAATAAACTCTATAAATAACTATGACTCGATTTTACCTGTCGCTTCACAATAATAAACGTTTATTCTCTCCAGCTGGAGGTCGGAATCTCCATGGTATGTACCGGTGGGGTCAATACCGTGCTCGTCCGAGATCACCTCCCAGAACTGAAACATAAAATGCTTCTACTTAGGAAATGTTTCCCCCACCACGGCTCAATATTGGTCGCTGGTCTGTTGCTTCATAGCAATAAATCATGTGACTGTACATATAACATAAACATAAAATGGAACGATCTGATATTACTAATTTGTTTTTCATTTATATCTTTATACCATGTGATGACCCTGACGTTCACCCTAGATAACGACGCATTACTTTTTACCACATACCGTATACCATCTAAAAATCAGATTATGCACAGACAGGCTTGGTTCAATACTTTTCATTGAGAGCAAGAAATCGACAAAATTGTTCATCATGAAATTCATTATGTCTTAGTGATTATTTGTTGTATTTCTAATAGGTTTTATCACACAAACAACTAGCTTGCTATTAAAGTAGCTTGTTGGTTAAACCTACTTTAGTAAACCTACTGCAGGTATGACCTTCCACATTCCTTAGTTCAAGCCATACCTGCACGTAACAACACAATCATCTCAAAAATACTCAACATAACTTGAGCTATTTTATGATCAGTTGGTTGAAGATAGTATACATTGAATATGTCTTGTACAGCACTTTTTAAAGCGACTGACTCACAGATGGGTCGACGATGCATCAAAAAGAAAATGTATATATGTAAAGATTCTGGTTGTAGTTGTGATGAACAAATCTAAACTATGTTACTGCCTCAATTTCTGTTACAGAAACACATCATAATATAATGTTTTCCACACTTTTATCGGTAAGTCACGGGGTAGGTACTTTGTTAATTTTGAACACCAATAACAAAACATTCCACAGTGCCTCAGAGGTCTAGGTTGCTGCTCCATATTTTTATAGTCCTGAAGGGCATGGGTTCGAATCCCGTTAAATTCTTTTTCCTTCAATTTTTATTGTATAGAAGCATAAAAATTATGTTTTTTGTCAGCGTATTTTAACTTCTCTTTTATTTTAAAGAATAGTTTTGCTAAATTCTGTGAGTCAGTCGCTTTAAGCAAGAAAACAATTTTTTTACACATAGAAGTTTACATTATAACTTAAACGAGCTCTTCTTCCAGCTGAAATAAATTTGAAATTAAACAAACAAAGGTAACGTCTGGTCGTTTAAAAGCTTGAATGGTCACGGATCGTGATTACATGTACAAAATAGAACTGGGATTAAGATTTAAACAGTCTTCAATTCTCAAGTCAGCTGTGTGTTAGATACAGTGATGTCAAAAGAGAATAGTCAAAATCAAAATACAAGTCGATAATACACATGTATTGAATTATGACAAGTGACAACGACGAATAGTGACAAGCTTTTTTCAAGTCTACTGCTTTTTTCCCCTTTTCATAATTATTATAACAGTTATATTATATACAGAAGGATGCAAGCTTGGAGTTTCAGCATGTATGCTTCATTACAAATTACATTAGCTTATTCATCGGTATTTCATTAACAGCTGCGGCCATGCAGCTGACTAGTCCAGGCAGTTTCTTCCGGATTTATTTAGTTTTCTGATGAGAAGTACTTGAAACGACGTTGATATTCACTCGAGTATTGTTTTCCGCAATGCCGGGAAATAACTATGCTTGATACAAAGAGGGGCGATTCCCGCCAATCTAAATTCCCAGTAGAAAAATACTGTAGCTTGAACGAAAACTTTTTTGACAATGACAGAACACATCTCATTAGCTATCAAAATGCGTGATTTTTGTGAACTGGTAAAGTAACAACATAGACAATGAGTCAGTGGAACCAGCTGCTTTTACTTTAGACTGATGACATCACAAGCACCTGCTACCAGAATATAGCTGATCTGCGGGTTGGCAAAAAGAATCAATATTTTATAACATTTGATAGTGGCAGACTGTCGTTTCAGCATTTTTCTAGCAGCTTAGTAGTTTAACCATTTACAAACAAAAAAGTATGCAGTTTTGACAAATATTTTTAAATATGTAAAATATGACTTTACAGATCTTTTTAATGACAAAAAATATTATACTGATTGGTGTAAAATGACTTTGCAACTGAAATTTCAAAATTACTGTTTTGCTTTTTTATCAACAGCCATATTTTTTGCCAACCTTCAAATCTTATCAGTTACTGGTTAGTATTAATAGATTTCAAAACAATACCATTAAACTTCCCGCATCAAGGTCAATCACGCCATGCCACCTTCCCACAATTTTCAGACAGTTTACGATGACACTTAAATAAAACTGGCACACATACATAAAGATAAGAAATACAAAATGTAAACTTGCTTACCTTAGCCCCGATTTGATTTCCGCATTGGCCGGCTTGAAGATGTACAATTTCCCTCATTTTGTCAAAGTATAACTATACACACGACTTCGCTAGATTCAAATATCTAATGGAAAGAGCCTAGCCGTTGGATGAGTAATCTGACCTCACTTGAAATATAAATTATGTGAAGCCGCGCGCCTATTGGCTGCATCCTTTTCATAGGCGGCTGGTTTCTTTCCATGTCTTCACAAAAACAGTTCAGCTATCGTAAAAGCCGAGAACCATGGGTTAACTAGCGGAAACGCCGTTACCATAGTTATTCTGCATTGTGTGCGCTAAACGTTTCTGAAAATTTAAGCGAACAAAAACAAAAGAAAACGTGTAACTGTTTCCTCGATAACCAGAAACAGTAGAACTATTTAACCTTAAATCTTCATGTCACCTTATGTGCTGTGCTTATCAGCAGATTTACAATTGATATAACTTAACATTTTCTAATTTGTTGTCACTGAACCGGTATGGTGTCTCTTTCGAGATTCCCAAATTTCCGTAATATGTACGAACAGTATAAAACCAATTGAAATAAATTATCCTTAACTATTTACATAGTGAACCACGTGACAAAAACCGGTACATTGCAAGAGAATATCATGAATTTTAAATCTAGGCTTTTTTTTTCACAACGAAGCCCTTTCAACGGCTGTTATTTTTTTTGTCGTTTTTGCGGAATCATTGTCAAAGCAAAAACGCGTTATTTAGACCGTCTTATATCAATCTTCATCGCAGTGATCTCCCCTTCGTATGCACTATGTTAAAAGAAGTACGGAGGAGTTACCACGGAATATTTTGTATAGAGATTGATAACTTGCATTATTAGTGTTGCAAGATATAACCTGTATATATATTCGTCCCAGGTTATACCAACTATTTCAAACCTATCTGTACTAGTAAAAAAAAAGAAAAAAAGAAAGGAATTTGCCGATTGGTGGATAACAAAACATGTAATAGGTTATACACGAACCTTATCCAACAGATATGTGATTTTGACAAAACATGAATGCATTGGGATTAATAGTTGTATTAACACTGTTTTTTCACCGTTCACCGGAAATAGCCCATCAAAACGCCAAAAACGAAAGTACAGTCGCCAACGTCGAGTTCACCCAAGGTAATGTTTCAACTTATTTGTCCATCATAACTTAATCGATTTCTCCAAACTAAACAATATTGTGAAGCTAGATATGTCTGGTTTTAGAGCAGTATTTGCTTTTTTCTGCAAGCTGGGTATTTTTTGTGTAACTGGCGATAAATTGTAGCCTCGTTGTTGACTTTTGCGACCAGTGTTGATGATATATTCCACCACAGGAGTTTGAAATTCTATCAATAAACAAGAGATATTGTAAAAATTATGTCCTCTACATAATAAAAAACACCAGGAATGCAACGCCTTTTCCCCACCCAATACACGCCGGACCGAATTATACGGACGGAACACAGAGTGGTAACAACCTAGCGAGCCTCCTCGATAAAGAACACTTAAAGCTACCAATAACGACCGATGATATTCTTTAACACGCCATTCTTAAAGAATTATTTAACAAATTACGCTTTTTTTTATTTTTAAACTTGTCGCCGTAGCCATTCGCTGACGTCACACCAATCTCAGCACCGGAGTTAATATTAAATTATTTCATTTTGAGATAAAAATTGTTGTTTTATTTCATTTGTTTTTAAATAAATTTATAATTAAGGCTATATTAAACATTTGGTAAATTTCGGTTCTAATAATTAAATACTAAAATAAACAAACTGTAAAAACCCAACAGGGGAGGTCATTCTCACAAGTTGATTGTTTTATAATCATGCGGTAAAAAAGTACGGCGGTATGGTAATTATTACAATTTTCATTTACTCCGGTGCTGAGATTGGTGTGACGTCAGCGAATGGCTACGGTGACAAGTTTAAAAATCAAGAAATGAGCGTAATTTGTTAAATAATTCTTTAAGAATGGCGTGTTAAAGAATACCACCGGTCGTGATATGTAGCTTTAAGTGTTCTTTATCGAGGAGGCTCGCTAGGTTGTTACCACTCTGTGTTCCGTTCGTATAATTCGGTCCGACGTGTATTGGGTGGGGAAAAGGCGTTGCATTTCTGGTGTCTTTTTTAGTATGTAGAGGACATAATTTTTACAATATCTCTTGTTTATTGATAGAATTTTGTGATTCCACTAAATCACCCCGTTATGACATACTGTCTTTGTTTTGATAAGTCACCGTTAATTCTCATTGCCGGTCTTGCTTGATCAGTCACAGTAAAACATTGTCATAACGAAATTTGCTCTTGAGAAAATGTCTGAAGGCTATAACACATGGGCTTTATTTGTTCCTGTTTGTTATATGAAATTTAAGAATATATATTCTTCCTTAGAAGCGAAAGTTTCAAGACCGTATGAAATTTAGCATCTGTTGCCGTATGTACCTTTATTCTATTCTTTATTTCTTGCATTTGCATGATTTGGGAAATCTGTTTTTGCAAAAACGTGAGTTTGTGTATGCAGAAAGAAAATAATAAGTGCAAGCCACACGTTTGTAAGATATTGATCTTAAAATAATACGTTTGCTTTCCTTCTTCTTATTTTTAACATTATTGTTGTGGATATTTCCTTGTAATACGGAAAACAAAATTATAATGACACCTACTTAACTGTACCTTTTTGGTAAAATTTTTTTTTAAAGAGAGATACATGTACTTTTTACAAACAGTTTTTTGTGAAATTTTGATAAAATAAAAAGAATTAATCTACCGGAAAATATTTTAAGACCTTTATTTCACAGTTCAATAGATTGAGATGTCAGCAAAAGAAACTGTTTACAAATATACTTTTTTTCAGTAAGAAGACCATGGGATAGATCTTTGCTGATAATAAATGCTTCATGTGGTTTATATGAATCTGTTTCTCTAACAGCTATAAAATGGGACTTTTTCTAAGCTCCTCATTATCAAACTGCTTCGATCTGCGCAGCCCCTTAATGGCGGACACAAGGGAGGTAATTAGGAAGATACTAATTTCTGGAACGGTCTATAAGCCAATCAAATTGAACTGCAAGAGGGCCAATATCAATATTACTTGTCCGGCCCGCAGCTGATAAGTGTTAATGATATTGGCCATGGTCTCAATAAGATTTTTATTTCGGTATCAAATGACAAAGTCACTCTTCAAAATTTAAGCCTCTTCCTCCCCAAAACTCGCCCTCCTCCTCGACCGTAGCGTCCTGGTACTCAATATCAAAGTTTCATTTATGGTTATTACCAGTAATGGACCGGTATCCGTTAGAAACTGCTAACTTTGAGCTGGTGGGGCTCTGGGATCAAATATGTAACACCCCCAGTCACAACTTTATATCTATTCGAGTTCATCGTCGGTGCCTGCTGCAATATGCCTGGCGCCTCCTGCAGTTGCCTTTTCAGGTTATGGGGGATAGTGTAAGATACAGACAGCATGCCATTTAACTCAGAATATTTTAGCACTGATATCATATATGGGATCTTAGTTTAGTATTTCATCCGACACAATTTGCAATGTTATAGGAGTAGAAGAGGATCGAACTCGCGACCCATGGATTACAAATCCAATGCGCTACCACTGATCCACCATCAGTTGTTATCTGATCACAGGGTCGCCCTTAAGTGATTTACACGTCAACAACCTTACATAAATGACGAAAGAGGTAGGCCGGTTCCTTAAAGTGTGCTTTTCAAATTGTGTAAAAGGTCCAAACTAAGAGATACAAGAATGTTCCATCATTTTTATTTTCATGAGTATCGATATGCCAGCATTTAACAATGTCAAAATGATTAAAACAAGATCGACAGAAAGAGATGAGAGAAGAATGAAGTTTTTGGTTCATTATTGCAAATAATATTTCAATAAAAAATTGTTTACTGACAAACCTGTCAGAAACTGCGAGTAAGTTTTAGTCTAAAATGTTTCATAACTTGGAAAGTGTATATGCAATTATCGTTGAAGCAATTCAATGAATGACGAGGTTTTTGTGTCATAAAAGACTCATAGTGCTGTCCAATTTATTGCTGCTTGTTTTTAACAAGACTATAGAACATTGAAGAGGTCTCAATAGATTTTTATTTCGGTATCAAATGACAAAGTTTCGTTAACATTCACTCTTCAAAGTTAAGCCTCCTGTACATTTAGGCTTCTTCTTCTCCCTCTTCTTCGTCAAACTCGCCCTCCTCCTCGGCCGTGGCGTCCTGGTACTGCTGGTACTCGGAAACCAGATCGTTCATGTTCGACTCCGCTTCAGTGAACTCCATCTCATCCATACCCTCGCCAGTGTACCAATGCAAGAAAGCCTTACGACGGAACATAGCCGTGAACTGCTCAGAGATACGCTTAAATAGCTCCTGGATGGCCGTGCTGTTTCCAATAAACGTGGCAGACATTTTGAGACCACGTGGTGGAATGTCACAGACAGCGGTCTTCACGTTATTTGGGATCCACTCAACAAAGTAGCTACTGTTCTTGTTCTGGACGTTCAACATCTGTTCATCAACCTCTTTCATGGACATACGTCCTCTGAATATAGCAGCGACGGTGAGGTATCTGCCATGACGTGGGTCACAGGCAGCCATCATGTTCTTAGAGTCAAACATCTGCTGGGTGAGTTCAGGTACGGTAAGGGCCCTGTACTGCTGGCTACCACGTGATGTGAGTGGAGCGAAACCTGGCATGAAGAAGTGGAGACGTGGGAAGGGAACCATGTTGACGGCGAGTTTACGGAGATCGGCGTTCAGCTGACCTGGGAAACGCAGACACGTCGTAACGCCCGACATGGTTGCGGACACGAGATGGTTCAAGTCCCCGTATGTGGGCGTGGTCAGTTTAAGGGTCCTGAAGCAGATATCATAGAGAGCCTCGTTGTCGATGCAGAATGTTTCGTCTGTGTTCTCAACAAGTTGGTGGACTGAGAGGGTAGCATTGTATGGCTCAACAACGGTGTCGGATACCTACAATATAAGAGTCAATCATATAGAATTTCTAATCTGATACTTGTGTTTATTAAAGCTGTATACATATTTGAATATGACTTGAGGAAGAATTAAATCATGAGAATTTAAATTTTCTGGGTCCCTTTTAATAAAGCTTCATAATATCAATAAATTTTTACTCCATGTAAATATTCCACCTCCTATTAATGAATAATAATAATATACATCCCCCAAAATGTAAAAAAGCTGTTCAAACCTTTGGTGATGGTACTACAGAGAATGTGAGCATGATTCTGTCGGGGTACTCTTCGCGGATTTTGCTGATGAGAAGGGTTCCCATTCCAGATCCTGTACCGCCACCAAGTGAGTGTGTGAGTTGGAATCCCTGAAGGCTGTCGCAGCTCTCGGCCTCTTTCCTGACGACGTCTAGGACGGAATCAACGAGTTCAGCGCCCTCTGTGTAGTGACCCTTGGCCCAGTTGTTACCAGCTCCGCTCTGTCCGAACACAAAGTTGTCCGGTCTGAAGATCTGGCCGAAAGGTCCGGACCTAACAGAGTCCATGGTTCCCGGCTCAAGATCGACAAGGACAGCACGTGGCACATACTTTCCACCTGAAAGTAAAATATTCAACATTAACGTTAAAACAAGTTAATTCATGTTATGTTATTATGCACTACGTGGACATGGTTTTGACAAAGTGCAGAGATCAATATGATGAAAATTTGGAAGCATGCGGATTTTACACCCGTTTTATTCTCCATCACAAAATTGAAGTTGCGTTACTATTACTTAAGTATGAAACATATCTTCTGCCGTGAACAATAAAAGTTTCTATACACAACCGTATCCAAAGAAGGATTTTATTTTTTGTGTGCAAATACGTTGATGAAGTCACTACTTTTGATTTCCATATGATAAACATTTGTCGAAAATATGCGACCAGTATTATTTTGCGCAGCTGTTATCCGGCACGCGCCGATTTATGTCTTAAAACGCTTGAAAGCTATCAAGAGAAAGATTAAAGAGAATTCTTCTTCCCCCCCTTCTCCCCCCCCCCGTCAAAAGGCAGAAAAAAGCTTGTTGCATGAGCCAGAAGACGGTAATGAATTTAGGCATATGTTATTTTATTCACATTGATCGTTACGATAATGGCTGGCAGTTGTAGCTCGCTGCATATTTTGCCAAGACTAGTAAGATTAAAACTGTTCTTTCGAACGTGTTTTTTTTTATCAACCTTAATTTTCAAAGCTATGAAGTGACAATGAAAATGCTCTTATCATATTGCAAATTCTAAGTACTAGTAAGGAAAATGACTGTTTCAGTTTCAGCTGTTTACAAGATGAATTGATCACATATCGGGGTTCATACAGACATTCAATGCCAAATTCAAGCACTTTTAAGCACCCTTTAGTACGTTTTCCCTTTGTTCAAGCACACATTTTCCCCGACGTCATTTTCTGGTTTCATTAAGAGAACAACTAAAGGGCGCAACAACGGTGTATTCGTACCCATACTAGTTCGAACCAACTGCAATTCGTCCCATTTACTGTTCCGTTGAGCAAACGTTTTATTCATTTTGGTACTAAATGGGATAGTTTGTTGGACACTTTAATGTGGAATAAAACCATGAACAGTATAAGGGAGTCTTACCATAATTTGTGCACAAAGATTAGCAAAACAACATTTATAATTGGATTTTATGGTACTTTATGATATATCAACTTTTTGCCATGCACTTTATCATTTATTCATTTTCAAGCACATTTTCAGATTACATTAAGCACTTTTATAGCACTTTATAAAAGAAGTAACCAAATTCAAGGACTTTTCATTTTTAAGCACTTTTTCAGAAAGGGTCACAAATTCTAGCACTTTATAAGACTGTGCAAACCTTTAATATTACTATGCGCTACTATATTTAGTCAGTTCGTTTGACCAACAACTTAGAACGGATTCATATAAAACATTAACATGTGTGTCTTAGTATTCTACATAATCAAGAGTGTCTTATTCACAGAAAGAAATCTACAGCTACCCCGATTCATATAGCAGATAATAAGCAGTGACAAGAATGGCTAATATTTTGTACTATGTTCTATCTATGGTACTAGGCCATTAAAAGTTTCGACTATTCCCGTATATGTAAACCTTCTGTTAACCTGCCATTATTCATATGGCCAAAAAGTGCTTTTTCAAGCGTATACAGTAAATTATACGCGTACCAGACAGTGCTTTTTGTATGGCAGATTTCACCTGGGTTACTGTGGATTATACGCGTACCAGACAGTGCTTTTTGTATGGCAGATTTCATCTGGGATACTGTGGATTAAGCATACTCAGAGCAAAATACGGTAATTTCACAAATATCTAACAACAATTCATAAAACCTAATCTCTCGTATAAGAAAACTTTTCACGTAACAGTTGTTGATTCTCTGTGGTTATTCAATTTTTTATTACTAATACAAATAAATGTGACGTGACAGCTTGCAGACAATAGTTGTGAGTCATAACACGACCTTCCTCTAGTATACATAACAATATCAGCATCCGCACAAGGATTTCCCAGGCATATCGATTTGTCATAAATCTATACACAGACATGCTCTTAGCACCACAAAAGCTCGCTGCAACGAATACTCAAAAGCTGGGAGACATGTCGTATTTGTAACAGACTTGGAAGAGATATTTTCATTTTTTTTACAGCCACATCAAAGTTTTTACTTGCATTTCTTCTTGTCATACTTTGCTCGCTATTCTGCAAAAGCGTTTTCTTCTTAAAAAAATACATGTCTGAATTAAACTTAATTTTTCAATAATAAACCTATTATGATAATCTAAGCGATCATTACACAGCTACAAGGACAGGCTTTTACACGATCTAATAAAGGTGTGCTTCGAGAGATACCATTCTTTCATTGGGCAGGCCACAGAACTCTTGACAATGTCACAGGTTGTGAATTTTTCCCGTTTTTTGTTTATACGAGTATAACACCTCAAGCAGAGTTCGACTGTAATGTACCCTTACAAATATTAGATCATTTCATTGAGAAAACTTAATTAATCTGTTTATTACAAATGTGCCAGCATTCGTAAAATCAGCATGGACGCAACTTAATTATTTACAACTAGCGTGGGGTACTTCAGTCAAAAGGCCAGCACCAGGGGGCAGTCTAATCACATGACGAATCATTTATACCCTCGTTCCATAAACAATTCATTGTTTTAATTCAATGGCCTTACGTGACGGCATACCACAAGTAAGTACTAAACTATGATTTTACTTAAATATGTGATTTCGAAATGCGCTACTAATGAGAAGAATTCGCGTTAAATGCATCCGTTTCTCACAAAATGATGTCTTAAATTTCAATGAAAGAAATGTCTACTTTTCCCCCATCAAATCTGTTAAGTCACCACGACAGTTAAATGATATAAGCTGGCGAATAAAATGCTTTGCGGCTCTGCTAACTTCGAAAATTAACACGCAACAAAACTGAATCAATGTAACTATAGTGATTCAGATTAACATTTCAATATTCGATATTTCGAGGAGAAATCTACTGCTATTTGACGAGGTAATATTCATTATTCTCACGAGTCATTCCTAGAGTAACGGAACATGCATTTATGGTTAAGAAAGACTGTACATTAGACAGAAACTTATACGGGCCATGTGGTACAGCTTTAAGTGATCACGACGACTTTAAGTAGTCTCAGTACCGATACCTCATCAAGTTCAAAATATGGGAGACACTCGAGACACCGAACATTTTATGACACGACGCACTTACAATATACTTGAATTTTTTTTTATAAATCCAAGCCTTTTTGAATGTTTTATGAGCACTTAGGTGGTAGTTGCAAACAAATTAATTTCTAAGTACCCAGGATAAACAAAACTTTATTATATCTTTATTATCTTACATCTGATAAGCAAGAAAATGTCTTTTTAACTACCCTAGTTATTCAACTAACAGCGTCTTTAATTAAACTGCCCGAAAATATGTAACTGTTTTGGTTATTTATTTCTATTTTTCGGAAATGCAAAAGATAAACTCAAAAATGTCAAGTTACACAGTGACTCGAAGATTTTTATTTACCCTCTTTTGTGCAATTCAATTTCAATGCAGGATTCGGTTTCGATAACATGACAGTTACCCTGGTTTCATATTGAATCAAACCACTCGTTTAAGTTGTTATACTGTTCTTGAACGAAACAACGCACACACACACACACACACACACACACACACACACAGCCCAAAAGTGGAACAATGATAACATGTTCTTTTCTTCTACCCAACAGAATCTCGTCTTTGAATTGGGTCATATGGCAAATTCGTAAATATTTTCTTAATATTAGATGCACCTGTTTCAAACATGATTTGAAAGGTGTTTTTTTTTCCCAACAAAAAAGTTAGTTTTCCTTTCTTGAAAGTTCTTGTATCGTACGAAAATTATGTACTATAAAATCTAGTCCGTACGACCGATAAAAGCCAGACTGTCGGCGCGACGCGAGCATATTTTTCGAAAGACTACTTGTATGTCTTTTACATGCGATATTATATATTGATATTTTGATTTAAACCCACTCTTCAGGGGCTAAATGGGAAAAACGCTAAACTTTGAATTTTTCAGCAATATCAGCTCGTCATCTTTGCACTTTTCGTGTTAGATTTTGTGATAACAGAAGCTTTGTTCAAATCTCGTGCGCTGTTGTTAGTTGTGTATGTCGATAGTGGTAGGCCCAACAGCGTGGAAAATATTACTTTCAGTGGTTTAAAGCGACTGACTCATAGATGGGCCGACGATGAAAAAAAAAAGAAAATGTTCTTACATCTTGAAGTTTTTGCTGCAATTGTGAAGAACAAACTAAGTTACTGATTCATTTTTTGATACAGAAAACATCAAAATATAAAGTTTTACGCACTTTTATCGGTAAAAAATTTACCCCGTTGACTAACAGGGTAGATACTTTAGTTATAACATTAATTTTGACGCATTCTAACAAGAAAGTCTCGTGGCTTAGTGGTCTAGATCGTCGCTCTATATTTTACTGACCGAAAAGTCGTGTGTTCGAATCCTGGTTAAGTCAAAACTATTTTTATTTTAGTTTTCATGGCGTATAGAAGCATAATATTATGTTTTTTCCGTAGTATAATAAATTCTCTTAAATTTTAAAGAAAAAAAATTTCAGCAAAATTCTGTGAGTCAGTCGCTTTAATGCAAGCTAACATTTATGGTGAATCACCAGGTGACATATCGTTGCTTTCATTACAAATAACACTTTTTTCTTGAAAAAAAAACCCGACTTGATCTACCTGTAGGGCAATTATGATCCGGTTTAATGGATCATTTCAATTCACTATTGTAAAAATGTGTAATAAATAATTCGAGCGATATACCAGAGTTAGAAGGAAGTGTGATGAAAAGATATGTGTTAAATCACACCCGTAAACTGTTAACACGTAGCCTATGACCCAATAGAAAAAGGAGCTTTAGCAGAAAAGAAGGGAGCTAAATCAAACTGACTAACCGCTTGCTTCGTTAAAGTATACGCTTATTCTTTCAAGCTGGAGGTCTGAGTCCCCGTGGTAGGTACCAGTGGGGTCTATGCCATGTTCGTCGGCGATCACTTCCCAAAACTAAGGAAAAACAAAATGAATTATGTAGTATCTATTAATAAACTCTATAAATAACTTTGACTGATTTTACCTGTCGCTTCACAATAATAAACGTTTATTCTCTCCAGCTGGAGGTCGGAATCTCCATGGTATGTACCGGTGGGGTCAATACCGTGCTCGTCCGAGATCACCTCCTAGAACTGAAACATAAAATGCTTCTACGTAGGAAATGTTTCCCCCACCACGGTTCAATATTGGTCGCTCGTAGCAATAAATCATGTGACTGTACATATAACATAGTACATAAAATGGAACGATCTGATATTACTCATTTGTTTTTCATTTATATTTTTAGATGACCCTGACGTTCGCCCTGCTAGACAACTACGCATTACTTTTTACCACATACCGTATACCTTCTAAAAATCAGATTATTCACAGACAGGCTTGGTTCAATACTGTTCATAGAAAGCAAGAAATCGATAAAATGGTCCATCATGAAATTCATCATATCTTAGTGATTATTTGTTGAAACCACTAGCTTGCTTTTAAAGCAGGTTTAACCAACAAGCTAACTGTGTAGTATATGGAAAGTGGAAAATCATACCTGCACGTAAAAACACAATCATCCCAAAAATACTCAACATAACGAGCTATTTTATGATCAGTTGGTTTGAGATAGTATACAACATGTCTTGCACAGTACATATAAATCAGAAAAACAAAACACTTATACGTTTTTTCCTCATACAAGTTTACATTATAACTTCCTGCTGAAATAACATTTGAAATTAAACAAACAATGGTAACGTCTGATCGTTTACAAGCATAAATTTTCACAGTTTACGACAACACATAATTAAAACTGACACACTTCCATAAAGATAAGGAATAAATTTGCTTACCTTAGACCCGATTTGATTTCCGCATTGGCCGGCTTGAAGATGTACAATTTCCCTCATTTTATCCTAGTTTAACTGATCACACGACTTCGCTAGATTCAAATGTCTAATAAACAATGCAGCCGTTTATTAGTAATCTGACCTCACTTGAAACATAAATTATGTAAAGCCGCGCGCCTATTGGCTGCATCCTTTTCATAGGCCGCTGGTTTCTTTCCTTGTCTTCACAAAAACAGTTCAGCTATCGTAAAAGCCGAGAACCATAGGTTAACTAGCGAGAAAAACACCGTTACCATAATTATTCTGCGTTGTGAGCGCTACACTTATTTGAAAATTTTAGCGTATAAAAACAAAAGAAAACGAGTAACTGTTAAGATTTCCCACTTTCCTCGATAACCAAAAACAGTAGAACTATTTAACCTTAAATCTTCATGTCACCTTATGTGCTGTGCTTATCAGCAGATTTACAATTGATATAACTTAACATTTTCCAATTTGTTGTCACTGAACCAGTAGAGATTCCCAAATTTCCGTAATATGTACGAACAGTGTTAAACCAATTGAAATAAATCATCCTGTACTATTTACTCAGTGAACTACGTGACAAAAACCGGCACATTGCACGGGAATGTCATGAATTCTAAATCTAGGCTATTTTTTTACAAAGACTATTTTTTTCAACGAATGCTATTTTTGTCGTTTTTAACGGAATCATTGTCAAAGCAAAACGCGTTATTTAGAACGTCTTGTATCAATTTTCATCGCAGTGATCTCCCCTTCATACTTCAGCTAAGGGGTGCACTACGTTGAAAGGAGTACAAAGGAATTACCACGAAATATCTTGTATAAAGATTGATAACTTGCATTAGTGTTGCAAGCTTTAATCTGTATAAATACTCGTCCCAGGTTTCACCAGCTATTTCAAACGTATCTATACAATTAAAAAAATTGCCGATTTTTTTTAAAAAACTGCAGATCTCGAGTTCTGTTGTATGCCACTGAAGCACCTATCTATAGGCATATCAAGTTGACATTTCTTTTAGGACAAAGCCTCTTGATATTGTTAAAAAATCAAGAAAATGATCAAAGTGTTTCCTTCTAAAAGAAGAAAAAAATAGAAAACGTTGTGTGTTCGATTCTTAGCGTAAAATTGTTCTTACATTTAATCGAATGCAACAGTTTCTGCTGATCTGGTAGACAATGGGTGTCAATCAGAAAACTACCTTCTTTCCTTAAAAATAAAAAAGTGTAACTGAAACAAACTAAAATCTAATTCACAGTTTTGGTTATCCGAGGTTCAGCTGTTTAACAGAGACATCACTTAGGAGTCATTGTCATTTAAAACACGGAGACCTTGAACACATTTCCTATTATTACAAATACCTCTTCAAAAGGATGCAAATCAGCGTTGTGTTAGTACAATAATAACTGTTGCTGTTTTATGTGGTATTAAATAATTGATTTGATATAGGTCCTATTATTTGTTCGAGGGCAGTCGTATTGGACCCGAGGCCGAAGGCCGAAAGCCAATACGACTGTCCCGAGGACAAACGAAAGGGTCAATATCAATTAAATTATTTAATGACAATTTTATTTCATAACAATTCCAGAAATAACTCGCCCTACATCTTCTGTCGTCTAATTGTGTTCCTGAGATTTACCATTTGTGAAAAAACGCAAATCGGCTGTTCACACGAATATCGTACAATGGCATATACATAAACAACCTTTTTGGGTTGTAACTTTGTATACTTGGCTAACCAGGATAAAAGTCGATAGAACAATTTGAAATATTCTTAAAACCCGATGCTATCACTCGGAAAAAATATGGCTATCATTTATAATTGAATTCTATATCAATTGTTCGGCCCTGTTCTATAAGCCAAATCAAATTGAGCTGCAAGAGAGCCAATATCAATATAACTTTTCCGGCCTGGGGCCGATCATTATTATTGATATTGGCCCTGATATTCAAGAAGTTCGTGATTTATTAAGTCAGGCGTTTGGTATATTATCAGGGATAATTAATGGTTATGACATGATACTACTTTAAGCCCATGCTTGCAAGGGCTCCCTTCTGGTTTAATAGAAACACTGGAACATATGATAAATCACGAAGGTGCTAGGGGTCAAGCCTTGGTAATATTAACAGCTCCAGCTGAGGTGCTAACAGGCCGAACCGTTATTTTCTTCAGGATAATTTTTGGAAAAATCTTTTATTAAAGAATAGACTGCGTATTGAGTTAAATGTTGCTGGCTGAAGCTTGTTTTCTTCAACATCAACGCGAAAAACAACAGATCCATAACATCATAAAACCAAAGCAGTTAAAAAACAACAACAAAAAACATCAACAAAACAAGACATTTCGTTGTAAACAGACAAATGCCCCCGAAGCCATACTTAGGACGAGAACATGTTTTCACTGGAAATGATTGCTAGATAGTAAAGGAAAGTGTGAAAGAAGAAGTGTGAAAGGAGAAAGGAATGTTTACAAACACATGTCAGTAGGTTGGTGTAGGCACGCGTTTAATAAAACATAAATTACTAAACATATCTATAGTTTGGAGGTTACCTGTATGTGAAATTGCTTGTGTCAGGCGTTTATTGTTGTCAAATTGAATTGAACAGGAAACCCAGGAATTGTCACTGTAATAACAATGAACTGTTCTACACTAAGCCGCTAGTCTTATGGTGTAGACATGGTCCAAGCAAGATCCTGATATATGTGTAGGTATGGAAACATGTTATAAGTGTGACCTTGACCTTTGAACTGGAGGCCTAATTGTTGCGTGCGACATATCGTCATCAGGTCTAAGACATTTATGTCAAGTCATTTTAAAAAATCAATCCAGGGATGTCAGAATTGTTGACCGGACACTACCCTCAATGCACATTTATGAAATATTCATATCATGACTTTGGACATACAAGTGTGACTTTGGCCTCTGAGCTGGACACCTGATTCTTGCGCGCAACACGTCGTCATCATGTCCAACACATTTATGCCGAGCATTTTGAAATAAATCCAGGAATGACAGAATTGTTGACCGGACATGACCACCAATGCACTTTTATGAAAATTTCATTTCAAGTCCAAGTGTGACCTTGACCTTTGATCTACAAACCTGGGTCTTGCATGTGGCACATCGTCTCAATGTGCCACACATTTATGCAAAATCATTTCAAAATCCATCCATGACTGACAAAGGAATGGTCCGGACAAAAAGCGGACAGACTGACAGAAGGACGGATAATTCAAAAACTATATGCCCCCCTTTCGGGGGCATAAAAAAACAAAATAAAATAAACAGCTATTTTTATACGTGAATTATTGAGTATTATTCCTGTCTATTCAAGACCACAATTTCCGTTGAAACAAACCAAATCATTCATAGGAACGAATCTCGATGTGCATGTGTTTTTGCCATATATAAGAAAAAAAACATGGCCTCCAGGGGCGGGTCTTGTTTATCCATGATGGGGCAACTTTGAAAATCTTTAAATACACCTGCAAAACTTTGTTTGCTAGGGTATAAAGGAGTCATCTTATGAATGGTATAAGTGCAGATGAATGTGACATTCTTTTGTGCAAAACGATGCTCACTCTGTGGTTTCACAGGTCATAGCAAAATCTTGAGATGCGAACTACATTCAGATTTCTAGGAACGTTGATTTGAAAACTTGGTGAGCATGTTCACCAGTAAGTGTTGATGTACTTGCGTTTTTCATAAACGCTAATGCCTGCTGTGGTTTTAATGCTCGTCATAGCAATATTTTGTGATGAAACCTTCCACATTTCTAGAGCTATTGATTTATAACTTAGTGTGCATGTTTACCAATAAGGCATGAAGTTAGCATATTCTTAAGTATGATTTCAGTGTTATACTGGTTCTTCCAGTTCCACTGGCATTTTAGGGTTGCTGAAAGAATGTTAAGTGGATTATTTGCCTTTTAAAGGGGCTTAAGCTATACAATAGCTTAAAATCTGCTTTTTCAACCTTTGTGAACCAAGAACTTCACTTTTCTATTTTGAAATCAACATCAAAGTACAGGACATTCTATGAACTGTGCTGTAGCAGTAATATTGTAGCCAAATGTTTAAAATATACAGAGTGATGGGTTCTAGTCCCAACAGAGACTTATTGGAAGAAGGCTGGTAGTCGAGCCATCAGCTTTTTATGAATGATAACAGATTACTGGCATAGAGTGTGAAGTATATAAAGTGTTACATAAGCCTGGTAGGCTTGGCCTTTCAATGCCACTTTAATAAGCAAGCACTTTCTATCAGTTTAAATTATCTGTTGATAGTTTGTACTTAATTGTCCCATAATTTACCCATTAGTAGTGTGTTCATTATGGTAATATAAAGAACAGAATACAGAAAATATTTTCAACGAATTTATTGACAACACTAAGTACACTGCCAGATTTATGAATACTTGACAACAGAAATGTGTGTAAACAACAAATACAGTCCTGGTGCAATTAATCTGTTAAATAATTCATGGCTTCCAATTCACAAACATCCATTATTGCTTAAGGCTGTGGAAGATATGATAAAAATTTTGAGTGATTCACAGATTTGGCCAGTTTGTTTGGTAAACACCTTGTCAAAATTACCCTATTCTACAGGTATGCATGAACTTATACCAGTCTTACAGTTTGAAATTGATATGAAACAGTTTCATATTTTACTATTTGTGCTGATAAAGTGATTATCCAGCATCACTTCATATGCAAGTAGGAATTACAAGAAAAAAGATCACTGTTATTGATAAAAATATATTACTTACAATACTCTGAATTTCAATGCCAAGGTTGGATAAGTTATACAAAAAGTTTAAGGAATAATGTATGGAGTAAGTCTGGTATAGAACTTTAGTCAAAACCTGCACAAGTTACATGAGATCGATTCCCCGCTCCTCCAATGGCATTACGAAAGTACAAACGAAAGTACAATCGCCAACGTCGAGTTCACCCAAGGTAATGTTTCAACTTATTTCTCCATCATATCTTAATCGATTTCTCCAAACTAAACAATATTGTAAAGCTAGATATGTCTGGTTTTAGAGCAGTATTTGCTTTTTTCTGCAAGCTGGGTATTTTTTGTGTAACTGGCGATAAATTGTAGCCTCGTTGTTGACTTTTGCGACCAGAGTTGATATATATGCCACTAAATCACCCCGTTATGACATACTGTCTTTGTTTTGAAAAGTTACCGTTAATTCTCATTGCCGGTCTTGCTCGATCAGTCACAGTAAAACACTGTCATAACGAAATTTGCTCTTGAGAAAATGCCTGAAGGCTATAAAACATGTGCTTTATTTGTTCCTGTTTGTTATATGAAATTTAAGAATATATATTTTTCCTTAGAAGCCAAATTTTCAAGACCGTATGAAATTTAGAATCTGTATGTACCTTTATTCTATTCTTTATTTCTTGCATTTGCATGATTTGGGAAATCTGTTTTTGCAAAAACGTGAGTTTGTGTATGCAGAAAGAAAATAATAAGTGCAAGCCACACGTTTGTAAGATATTGATCTTATAATAATACGTTTGCTTTCCTTCTTCTTATTTTTAACATTACTGTTGTGGATATTTTCTTGTACAATGTAATACGGAAAACAAAATTATAATGACACCTATTTAACTGTACCTTTTTGGTAAGATTTTTTTAAAGAGAGATACATGTACTTTTTACAAACAGTTTTTTGTGAAATTTTGATAAAATAAAAAGAATTAATCTACCGGAAAATATCTTAAGACCTTTATTTCACAGTTCAATAGATTGAGATGTCAGCAAAAGAAACTGTTTACAAATATACTTTTTTCAGTAAGAAGACCATGGGATAGATCTTTGCTGATAATAAATGCTTCATGTGGTTTATATGAATCTGTTTCTCTAACAGCTGTAAAATGGGACTTTTTCTAAGCTCCTCATTATCAAACTGCTTCGATCTGCGCAGCCCCTTAATGGCGGACACAAGGGAGGTAATTAGGAAGATACTAATTTCTGGAACGGTCTATAAGCCAATCAAATTGAACTGCAAGAGGGCCAATATCAATATAACTTGTCCGGCCCGCAGCTGATAAGTGTTAATGATATTGGCCATGGTCTCAATAAGATTTTTATTTCGGTATCAAATGACAGTCACTCTTCAAAATTTAAGCCTCTTCCTCCCCAAAACTCGCCTCTTCCTCGACCGTAGCGTCCTGGTACTCAATATCAAAGTTTCATTTATGGTTATTACCTGTAATGGACCGGTATCCGTTAGAAACTGCTAACTTTGAGCTGGCGGGGCTCTGGGATCAAATATGTAACATCCCCAGTCACAACTTTATATCTATTCGAGTTCATCGTCGGTGCCTGCTGCAATATGCCTGGCGCCTCCTGCAGTTGCCTTTTCAGGTTGTGGGGGATAGTGTAAGGTATAGACAGCATGCCATTTAACTCAGAATATTTTAGCACTGATATCATATATGGGATCTTAGTTTAGTATTTCATCCGACACAATTTGCAATGTTATAGGAGTAGAAGAGGATCGAACTCGCGACCCATGGATTACAAATCCAATGCGCTACCACTGATCCACCATCAGTTGTTATCTGATCACAGAGTCGCTCTTAAGTGATTTACAAGTCAACAACCTTACATAATTGAAGAAAGAGGTAGGCCGCTTCCTTAAAGTGTGCTTTTCAAATTGTGTAAAAGGTCCAAACTAAGAGATACAAGAATGTTCCATCATTTTTATTTTCGTGAGTATCGATATGCCAGCATTTAACAATGTCAAAATGATTAAAACAAGATCGACAGAAAGAGATGAGAGAGGAATGAAGTTTTTGGTTCATTATTGCAAATAATATTTCAATAAAAAATTGTTTACTGACAAACCTGTCAGAAACTGCGAGTAATTTTTAGTCTAAAATGTTTCATAACTTGGAAAGTGTATATGCAATTAACGTTGAAGCAATTCAATGAATGACGAGGTTTTTGTGTCATAAAAGACTCATAGTGCTGTCCAATTTATTGCTGCTTGTTTTTAACAAGACTATAGAACATTGAAGAGGTCTCAATAGATTTTTATTTCGGTATCAAATGACAAAGTTTCGTTAACATTCACTCTTCAAAGTTAAGCCTCCTGTACATTTAGGCTTCTTCTTCTCCCTCTTCTTCGTCAAATTCGCCCTCCTCCTCGGCCGTGGCGTCCTGGTACTGCTGGTACTCGGAGACCAGATCGTTCATGTTCGACTCCGCTTCAGTGAACTCCATCTCATCCATACCCTCGCCAGTGTACCAATGCAAGAAAGCCTTACGACGGAACATAGCCGTGAACTGCTCAGAGATACGCTTAAATAGCTCCTGGATGGCCGTGCTGTTTCCAATAAACGTGGCAGACATTTTGAGACCACGTGGTGGAATGTCACAGACAGCGGTCTTCACGTTATTCGGGATCCACTCAACAAAGTAGCTACTGTTCTTGTTCTGGACGTTCAACATCTGTTCATCAACCTCTTTCATGGACATACGTCCTCTGAATATAGCAGCAACGGTGAGGTATCTGCCATGACGTGGGTCACAGGCAGCCATCATGTTCTTAGAGTCAAACATCTGCTGGGTGAGTTCAGGTACGGTAAGGGCCCTGTACTGCTGGCTACCACGTGATGTGAGTGGAGCGAAACCTGGCATGAAGAAGTGGAGACGTGGGAAGGGAACCATGTTGACGGCTAGTTTACGGAGATCGGCGTTCAGCTGACCTGGGAAACGCAGACACGTCGTAACGCCCGACATGGTTGCGGACACGAGATGGTTCAAGTCCCCGTATGTGGGCGTGGTCAGTTTAAGGGTCCTGAAGCAGATATCATAGAGAGCCTCGTTGTCGATGCAGAATGTTTCGTCTGTGTTCTCAACAAGTTGGTGGACTGAGAGGGTAGCATTGTATGGCTCAACAACGGTGTCGGATACCTACAATATAAGAGTCAATCATATAGAATTTCTAATCTGATACTTGTGTTTATTAAAGCTGTATACATATTTGAATATGACTTGAGGAAGAATTAAATCATGAGAATTTAAATTTTCTGGGTCCCTTTTAATAAAGCTTTATAATATCAATAAATTTTTACTCCATGTAAAATTTCCACCTCCTCTTAATATTAATAATAATATACATCCCCCAAAATGTAAAAAGCTGTTCAAACCTTTGGTGATGGTACTACAGAGAATGTGACCATGATTCTATCGGGGTACTCTTCGCGGATTTTGCTGATGAGAAGGGTTCCCATTCCAGATCCAGTACCGCCACCAAGTGAGTGTGTGAGTTGGAATCCCTGAAGGCTGTCGCAGCTCTCGGCCTCTTTCCTGACGACGTCTAGGACGGAATCAACGAGTTCAGCGCCCTCTGTGTAGTGACCCTTGGCCCAGTTGTTACCAGCTCCGCTCTGTCCGAACACAAAGTTGTCCGGTCTGAAGATCTGGCCGAAAGGTCCGGACCTAACAGAGTCCATGGTTCCCGGCTCAAGATCGACAAGGACAGCACGTGGCACATACTTTCCACCTGAAAGTAAAATATTCAACATTAACGTTAAAACAAGTTAATTCATGTTATGTTATTATGCACTACGTGGACATGGTTTTGACAAAGTGCAGAGATCAATATGATGAAAATTTGGAAGCATGCGGATTTTACGCCCGTTTTATTCTCCATCACAAAATTGAAGTTGCGTTACTATTACTTAAGTATGAAACATATCTTCTGCGGTGAACAATAAAAGTTTCTATACACAACCGTATCCAAAGAAGGATTTTATTTTTTGTGTGAAAATACGTTGATGAAGTCTCTACTTTTGATTTCCATATGATAAACGTTTGTCGAAAATATGCGACCAGTATTATTTTGCGCAGCTGTTATCCGGCACGCGCCGATTTATGTCTTAAAACGCTTGAAAGCTATCAAGAGAAAGAGTAAAGAGAATTCTTCGGGCTCCCCCCCCCCCTCCCCCCGTCAAAAGGCAGAAAAAAGCTTGTTGCTTGAGCCAGAAGACGGTAATGAATTTAGGCATATGTTATTTTATTCACATTGATCGTTACGATAATGGCTGGCAGTTGTAGCTCGCTGAATATTTTGCCAAGACTACTAAGATTAAAACTGTTCTTTCGAACGTGGTTTTTTTATCAACCTTAATTTTCAAAGCTATGAAGTGACAATGAAAATGCTCTTATCATATTGCAAATTCTAAGTACTAGTAAGGAAAATGACTGTTTCAGTTTCAGCTGTTTACAAGATGAATTGATCACATATCGGGGTTCATACAGACATTCAATGCCAAATTCAAGCACTTTTAAGCACCCTTTAGTACGTTTTCCCATTGTTCAAGCACACATTTTCCCCGACGTCATTTTCTGGTTTCATTAAGAGAACAACTAAAGGGTGCAGCAACGGCGTATTCGTACCCATACTAGTTCGAACCAACTGCAATTCGTCCCATTTACTGTTCCGTTGAGCAATGTTAACGTTTTATTCATTTTGGTACTAAATGGGATAGTTTGTTGGACACTTTAATGTGGAATAAAACCATGAACAGTATAAGGGAGTCTTACCATAATTTGTGCACAAAGATTAGCAAAACAACATTTATACATGTAATTGGATTTTATGGTACTTTATGATATATCAACTTTTTGCCATGCACTTTATCATTTATTCATTTTCAAACACATTTTCAGATTACATTAAGCACTTTTAAAGCACTTTATAAAAGAAGTAACCAAATTCAAGGACTTTTCATTTTTAAGCACTTTTTCAGAAAGGGTCTCAAATTCTAGCACTTTTTAAGACTGTGCAAACCTTTAATATTACTATGCGCTACTATATTTAGTCAGTTCGTTTGACCAACAACTTAGAACGGATTCATATAAAACATTAACATGTGTGTCTTAGTATTCTACATAATCAAGAGTGTCTTATTCACAGAAAGAAATCTACAGCTACCCCGATTCATATAGCAGATAATAAGCGGTGACAAGAATGGCTAATATTTTGTACTATGTTCTATCTATGGTACTAGGCCATTAAAAGTTTCGACTATTCCCGTACATGTAAACCTTCTGTTAACCTGCCATTATTCATATGGCCAAAAAGTGCTTTTTCAAGCGTATACAGTAAATTATACGCGTACCAGACAGTGCTTTTTGTATGGCAGATTTCACCTGGGATACTGTGGATTAAGCATACACAGAGCAAAATACGGTAATTTCACAAATATCTAACAACAATTCATAAAACCTAATCTCTCGAATAAGAAAAACTTTCACGTAACAGTTGTTGATTCTCTGTGGTTATTCAGAATTTTCATTACTAATACAAATAAATGTGACGTGACAGCTTGCAGACAATAGTTGTGAGTCATAACACGACCTTCCTCTAGTATACATAACAATATCAGCATCCGCACAAGGATTTCCCAGGCATATCGATTTGTCATAAATCTATACACAGACATGCTCTTAGCACCACAAAAGCTCGGTGCAACGAATACTCAAAAGCTGGGAGACATGTCGTATTTGTAACAGACTTGGAAGAGATATTTTCATTTTTTTACAGCCACATCAAAGTTTTTACTTGCATTTCTTCTTGTCATACTTTGCTCGCTATTCTGCAAAAGCGTTTTCTTCTTAGAAAAATACATGTCTGAATTAAACTTAATTTTTCAATAATAAACCTATTATGATAATCTAAGCGATCATTACACAGCTACAAGGACAGGCTTTTACACGATCTAATAAAGGTGTGCTTCGAGAGATACCATTCTTTCATTGGGCAGGCCACAGAACTCTTGACAATGTCACAGGTTGTGAATTTTTCCCGTTTTTTGTTTATACGAGTATGTCACCTCAAGCAGAGTTCGACTGTAATGTACCCTAACAAATATTAGATCATTTCATTGAGAAAACTTAATTAATCTGTTTATTACAAATGTGCCAGCATTCGTAAAATCAGCATGGACGCAACTTAATTATTTACAACTAGCGTGGGGTACTTCAGTCAAAAGGCCAGCACCAAGGGACAGTCTAGTCACATGACGAATCATTTATACCCTCGTTCCTTAAACAATTCATTGTTTTAATTCAATGGCCTTACGTGACGGCATACCACAAGTAAGTACTAAACTATGATTTTACTTAAATATGTGATTTCGAAATGCGCTACTAATGAGAAGAATTCGCGTTAAATGCATCCGTTTCTCACAAAATGATGTCTTAAATTTCAATGAAAGAAATGTCTACTTTTCCCCCATCAAATCTGTTAAGTCACCACGACAGTTAAATGATATAAGCTGGCGAATAAAATGCTTTGCGGCTCTGCTAACTTCGAAAATTAACACGCAACAAAACTGAATCAATGTAACTATAGTGATTCAGATTAACATTTCAATTCTCGATATTTCGAGGAGAAATCTACTGCTATTTAACGAGGTAATATTCATTATTCTCACGAGTTATTCCTAGAGTAACGGAACATGCATTTGTGGTTAAGAAAGACTGTACATTAGACAGAAACTTATACGGGCCATTTGGTACAGCTTTAAGTGATCACGACGACTTTAAGTAGCCTCAGTACCGATACCTCATCAAGTTCAAAATATGGGAGACACTCGAGACACCGAACATTTTATGACACGACGCACTTACAATATACTTGATTTTTTTTTATAAATCCAAGCCTTTTTGAATGTTTTATGAGCACTTAGGTGGTAGTTGCAAACAAATTAATTTCTAAGTACCCAGGATAAACAAAACTTTATTATATCTTTATTATCTTACATCTGATAAGCAAGAAAATGTCTTTTTAACTACCCTAGTTATTCAACTAACAGCGTCTTTAATTAAACTGCCCGAAAATATGTAACTGTTTTGGTTATTTATTTCTATTTTTCGGAAATGCAAAAGATAAACTCAAAAATGTCAAGTTACACAGTGACTCGAAGATGAAAAGATATGTGTTAAATCACACCCGTAAACTGTTAACACGTAGCCTATGACCCAATAGAAAAGGGAGCTTTAGCAGAAAACAAGGGAGCTAAATCAAACTGACTAACCGCTTGCTTCGTTAAAGTATACGCTTATTCTTTCAAGCTGGAGGTCTGAGTCCCCGTGGTAGGTACCAGTGGGGTCTATGCCATGTTCGTCGGCGATCACTTCCCAAAACTAAGAGAAAACAAAATGAATAATGTAGTATCTATTAATAAACTCTATAAATAACTTTGACTCGATTTTACCTGTCGCTTCACAATAATAAACGTTTATTCTCTCCAGCTGGAGGTCGGAATCTCCATGGTATGTACCGGTGGGGTCAATACCGTGCTCGTCCGAGATCACCTCCTAGAACTGAAACATAAAATGCTTCTACGTAGGAAATGTTTCGCCCAACACGGTTCAATATTGGTCGCTCGTAGCAATAAATCATGTGACTGTACATATAACATAGAACATAAAATGGAACAATCTGATATTACTCATTTGTTTTTCATTTATATTTTTAGATGACCCTGACGTTCGCCCTGCTAGACAACTACGCATTACTTTTTACCACATACCGTATACCTTCTAAAAATCAGATTATTCACAGACAGGCTTGGTTCAATACTGTTCATAGAAAGCAAGAAATCGATAAAATGGTTCATCATGAAATTCACCATGTCTTAGTGATTATTTGTTTAAACCACTAGCTTGCTTTTAAAGCAGGTTTAACCAACAAGCTAACTGTGTAGTATATGGAAAGTGGAAGATCATACCTGCACGTAAACACACAATCATCCCAAAAATACTCAACATAACTTGAGCTATTTTATGATCAGTTGGTTTGAGATAGTATACAACATGTCTCGCACAGTACATATAAATCAGAAAAACAAAACACTTATACGTTTTTCTTCCGGCTGAAATAACATTTGAAATTAAACAAACAATGGTAACGACTGATCGTTTACAACCATAAATTTTCACAGTTTACGACAACACATAATTAAAACTGACACACTTCCATAAAGATAAGGAATAAATTTGCTTACCTTAGCCCCGATTTGATTTCCGCATTGGCCGGCTTGAAGATGTACAATTTCCCTCATTTTATCCTAGTTTAACTGATCACACCACTTCGCTAGATTCAAATGTCTAATACAGAATGCAGCCGTTTGATGAGTAATCTGACCTCACTTGAAACATAAATTATCTGAAGCCGCGCGCCTATTGGCTGCATCCTTTTCATAGGCCGCTGGTTTCTTTCCTTGTCTTCACAAAAACAGTTCAGCTATCGTAAAAGCCGAGAACCATAGGTTAACTAGCGCGAAACGCCGTTACCATAATTATTCTGCGTTGTGAGCGCTACACTTATTTGAAAATTTAAGCGTATAAAAACAAAAGAAAACGAGTAACTGTTAAGATTTCCCATTTTCCTCGATAACCAAAAACAGAAGAACTATTTAACCTTAAATCTTCATGTCACCTTATGTGCTGTGCTTATCAGCGGATTTACAATTGATATAACTTAACATTTTCCAATTTGTTGTCACTGAACCAGTAGAGATTCCCAAATTTCCGTAATATGTACGAACAGTGTAAAACCAATTGAAATAAATCATCCTGTACTATTTACTCAGTGAACTACGTGACAAAAACCGGTACATTGCACGGGAATATCATGAATTCTAAATCTAGGCTATTTTTTACAAAGACTATTTTTTTCAACGAATGCTATTTTTGTCGTTTTTAACGGAATCATTGTCAAAGCGAAAAGGCGTTATTTAAACGTCTTGTATCAATTTTCATCGCAGTGATCTCCCCTTCATACTTCAGCTAAGGGGTGCACTACGTTGAAAGGAGTACAAAGGAATTACCACGAAATATTTTGTATAGAGATTGATAACTTGCATTAGTGTTGCAAGCTATAATCTGTATAAATACTCGTCCCAGATTTCACCAACTATTTCAAACGTATCTATACAATTAAAAAAATTGCCGATTTTTTTTTTAAAAACTGCAGATCTCGAGTTCTGTTGTATGCCACTGAAGCACCTATCTATAGGCATATCAAGTTGACATTTCTTTTAGGACAAAGCCTCTTGATATTGTTAAAAAATCAAGAAAATGATCGCTTCCTTTCCGAAATGAAGTGTTTCTATATACTATATTATTTGACTTTTTTATCGTTGGTACCGGTTGCCCATATGACCAACGCCCCCTGAAGATTGTTAGTATATTATTTTTCGGGGGATAGTGCATGATACAGAAGACGCCCCGTTCCAGAGGCGACCCTGGTTCTTTTAAGTGCCCGGTGTAAAGCACCAGTACACTGCACCTCGATTTAACGTCTCATGCGAAAGACCAGTTAGAAAGTTAGTGGTGCAGCGGGGGATCGAACCAGCGACCCCTGGATTGGTAAGCCAGCGCGTTACCACTGGACCACGGATCCGCTACTGAAGTGTTTCCTTCTAAAAGACGAAAAAAAAAATAGATAACGTTGTGTGTTCGATTCTTAGCGTAAAATTGTTCTTACATTTAATCGAATGCAACAGTTTCTGCTGATCTGGTAGACAATGGGTGTCAATCAGAAAACTACCTTCTTGCCTTAAAAATAAAAAAGTGTAACAGGAACAAACTAAAATCTAATTCACAGTTTTGTTTATCCGAGGTTCAGCTGTTTAACAGAGACATCACTTAGGAGTCATTTGTCATTTTAAACACGGAGACCTTGAACCGAGAGCCAATACGACTGTCCCGAGGACAAACGAAAGTGTCAATATCAATTAAATTATTTAATGACAATTTTATTTCATAACAATTCCAGAATTTACTCGCCCTTCATCTTCTGTCGTCTTATTGTGTTCATGAGATTTACCATTTGTGAAAAAACGCAAATCGGCTGTTCACACGAATATCGTACTATGGCATATACAACCTTTTTGGGTTGTAACTTTGTATACTTGGCTAACCAGGATAAAAATCGATAGAACAATTTGAAATATTCCTAAAACCCGATGCTATCACTCGGAAAAAAATATGGCTGTCATTTATAATTGAATTCTATATCAATTTTTTGGCCCTGTTCTATAAGCCAAATCAAATTGAGCTGCAAGAGAGCCAATATCAATATAACTATTCCGGCCCGGGGCCGATCAGTATTATTGATATTGGCCCTGATATTCAAAAAGTTCGTGATTTATTAAGTCAGGCGTTTGGTATATTATCAGGGGATAATTAATGGTTATGACATGATATTACTTTAAGCCTGTGCTTGCAAGGGCTCCCTTCTAGTTTAATAGAAACACTGGAACATATGATAAATCTCGAAGGTGCTAGGGGTCAAGCCCTGGTAATATTAACAGCTCAAGCTGAGGTGCTAACAGGCCGACCCGTTATTTTCTACAGGATAATTTTTGGAAAAATCTTTTATTAAAGAATAGACTGCGTATTGAGTTAAATGTTGCCGGCTGAAGCTTGTTTTCTTCGACATCAACGCACAAAACAACAGATCCATAACATCATAAAACCAAAGCAGTTAAAAAACAACAACAAAAAAAACATCAACAAAACAAGACATTTCGTTGTAAACAGACATATGCCCCCGAAGCCATACTTAGGACGAGAACATGTTTTCACTGGAAATGATTGCTAGATAGTAAAGGAAAGTGTGAAAGAAGAAGTGTGAAAGGAGAAAGGAATCTTTACAAACACATGTCAGTAGGTTGGTGTAGGCACGCGTTTAATAAAACATAAATTACTAAACATATTTATAGTTTGGAGGTTACCTGTATGTGAAATTGCTTGTGTCAGACGTTTATTGTTGTCAGATTGAATTGAACAGGAAACCCAGGAATTGTCACTGTAATAACAATGAACTGTTCTACACTAAGCCGCTATTCTTATGGTGTAGACATGGCCCAAGCAAGATCCTGATATATGTGTAGGTATGGAAACATGTTATAAGTGTGACGTTGACCTTTGAACTGGAGGCCTAATTGTTGCGTGCGACATGTCGTCATCAGGTCTAAGACATTTATGTCAAGTCATTTTAAAAAATCAATCCAGGGATGTCAGAATTGTTGACCGGACTCTACCATCAATGCACATTTATGAAATATTCATATCATGACTTTGGACATACAAGTGTGACTTTGGCCTTTGAGCTGGACACCTGATTCTTGCGCGCAACACGTCGTCATCATGTCCAACACATTTATGCCGAGCATTTTGAAATAAATCCAGGAATGACAGAATTGTTGACCGGACACGACCACCAATGAACTTTTATGAAAATTTCATTTCAAGTCCAAGTGTGACCTTGACCTTTGATCTACAAACCTGGGTCTTGCATGTGGCACATCGGCTCAATGTGCCACACATTTATGCAAAATCATTTCAAAATCCATCCATGACTGACAAAGTTATGGTCCGGACAAAAAGCGGACAGACTGACAGAAGGACGGATAATTCAAAAACTATATGCCCCCCTTTCATGGGCATAAAAAACAAAATAAAATAAACAGCTATTTTTATACGTGAATTATTGAGTATTATTCCTGTCTATTCAAGACCACAATTTCCGTTGAAACAAACCATGTAGTCTCATAGGAACGAATCTCGATGTGCATGTGGACATATGTTTGCCAATTATTCAACTTCGCGCTACATGAAAGAAATTTGGAAACAATTGCTCGCTGTATCTAAACAGTTTAGGTTTGAAATTATACACATTTGGGCCTGGTATGCATCACGTTTAGGAGAATATGCATGATAACAGTTTGATAAAGGGAGTTGGAAAGAGATGCTGGTGTGAAACTCGATTGTTTACTTTTTCATATACTCAAAACCGAAAGGTATGTCAGTTTAATAAAATATATTCAATCATACGCATGTTAGCGGTTTCAGACTGTAGCCTCATTGGAGCACTGTGTTATGGGAATTCTGAACTTCCTATTCACTTTGAGTCAAATAAAAGTAAAGAATAACTTCTTTTATACCCGTTTGCTTCTTTAACATTTCAAGTGTCAAATATATGTGTATAAATCTTGCTAGTTTCAATATTTGTGAAATACAAACGTAGCCAGAGGTAGCTAAGCATTCGTGCAGGATAAATTTAAAAAAAATATTCCATGGTGTCAATTACTGACAGTCACCTCTTTGACAATGCTTGGGCACCAGTTGCTAGGAGATGGGAGAAAACCACTTGTAACTCCATGTTCTTGAAACACCTAGACTACGTTTCAGCAAAGTTCCAACGTTCGAACAAATTTAAATGTCAGAGAAGCCCGTGTCTTGTGAGAACCACATCTCAGCATGGTTCGTACAGTTCCGTAACAACACTGACCTTTTTGCAAAATCCAGGCTCTTGCAATGTTATTTTCTGCGAAATGGAATTCTCTCTCTTTTTCTTAAGACATGAGTCTTCACTACCACAGTCTACTAATTTTGTCCTAAAAGTATTATGAGCACCAATTTAATTATTCTTCGTTTCAAATACATAATTATTTAGTTAACTCAAGTGGGTATCAGCTACCACATATATCGCTTGATCGTATTCTTCAGCGACACCCCAAAACAACAGAATCGGAATACTGTACATATGTTCGGACAAAGTGACAGCTGTGAACGAATTTATATTGTACAGTTTCAACTCGCTAGTCTGGTAGGATGCATGTCGAGGATCCGAGTAACCTTAATTATCGCCGTCCCTGGACGGCGATATATACAATTAACAAGATTTGAACAGTTTTGCCTGTACACCGCCTGCCTTTAGCCAATCAAAGCAGAGCATTTCATATCACATGATAACAAAATGGACGTCAAAATTCTTCTGCAAGGGATGCGTAAATGGACTCGCCCAGCCGCCATGTTTGTCGGGTTACTTATTCTTACAACTGAAAAATACCATCATGAATGTACGATCTCAGGACCAGTATTCAGGCTGGTGTAGGATAAATACAGGATAATCGCAATATTTTTTGCTACATGTCATTTTTAACTAGAGAATGTAGTTTAAATAAGAGTATGGTTTGTTTGTTTTTTCCAAAACTTGCACTTAATGAAAAAAATAGATGCTTGCTTCCGGGCGGTTCTACTCAGGATACAAACTCCCCGCAGGGGTTACTTCCCCTGATTAGTACAGTAAAAGTAGCAAAGCGTGACTTAACCGGTGCGAGGAGTTTGATCAGGATTTTTCCGTGTTTTATATATGCTTCATTAGGGTTAGGGCGATATGTTTTTCATTAAGAAGCCAAATCGTCTGCTTTCAAAAATAGTCCAGCTACAATAAAAATTACAATGTATATTTAATCTACTTTATAATTTCTGTGTGAAAATGATCAAATATAACTTCGCTTTTTGAACAGTGCAAAGCATGTTGTAAGATTATCAAATTAATGAATGAAGAACATGAAATACATTCATCTATGGATAAGACGAAATGCATGGCTGAACGGCGATTTCAAGCATTTTTGGAAATGCTAATACTTGTATATAGACAGACTTATTTTTTTAACTTTTGCAAATTCGAAAATGTTTCTTAGATTTCTAAGAATACCGAGACTCTTCTATGAACTGATGTATTTTTTAATTAAAGATAACTTTGTTACTACCAAGTACCTGCGCCTCTTCACTCTTCTTGAACCTCTTTTGATTGTGAAAAGTTAAAGTGACGGACTCACAGATGGGCCGACGATGAAAAAAATGAAATAGAAATTCTAGCTGTAATTGTGAGGAACATATCTAAATTAAGTTATTGACTTATTTTTTTTTGTTACGGAGATACATCACAATAAAAATAACGGTAAAAATTTTACCCCGTTAGTCACAATGTAGATATTTTAGTGATATCATTAATTTTCAAATTTTGCAAGAACTAGACGCTGTAGCTCAGTGGTATAGATCGTCGACCTCCATTATTCTGACCGAAAGGGCATGGGTTCGAATCCGTCTGTGAAATCAAAGCTTTTTCTTCAGTTTTCGTGGTGTATAGAAACATAATACTATGTTTTTGCCCATTGTGTATTAACTTCTCTAAATTTAAAAAGATAATAAATCAGCTAAATTTTATGGTCGGAATACAGCGAAGTAAACTGGCCAAAATTTGAACAAATTGGCTGCTTAAAAAAGCATCCAATTTTACATGTGATCACACTTTGATGCATTATGTCTTGCGATATTGATAGTTGCATTCTTGCCTTAATGTTTCTAAAGAGCAAGTAATTTATTACGATATATAGTAATATACTATAAAAATATTATCTTTGAGAACTCAGCTATATAATCATCTATTTCAGAAATACTTAAAGTATCGTTAATAGAGCCAAAAAGGGAAAATATTTAAAAGAAAACAACATAACAATTCTATATTTCACAAGACTTACACTTCCAGTGTGCATTATATTCACTTACACATTTGAAATGAAACCACTGTATTTTGCATTTGCATTGTCACATTTCAACATGTTCTCTATTTAAGCCGGTATCCTGCAGGGGCAGTGTTCCAGTGGTAACGCGCTGGACTGGTAAACCAGGGGTCCCGAGTTCGACCCCCCTCTCCTCAACTAACATTACTAATAGTCTTTCGGATGAGACGTGAAACCGAGGTCCCATATACACTGAGCATGCAAAAGAACCAGGGGTGTCTCTGGAATAGGATGCTTTCTGTATCTTGCACTTCCCCAAAACATAAAATAACTAACCTCTTCTGGGGGCATCAGTCATATAGGCAACCGGTACCGACGATAAATAAGCTCAAAAAGATAGACAGAACAGTGGTCCAGTGGTAACGCGCTGAACTGGTAATCCAGGGTTCGCGATCTCGCTACCCGCTCCTCAATTAACATTACATATTCTCTTTCAGATGAGACGTTAAACTGAGGTCTCGTATATCAGTGGTATACGCTGAGCATGGAAATGAACCAGAGACGTCATTGCTTTCTCGTCTTGCACTATCCCCAATAACCTAAAATATCTAACCTTTCCATTGTGCGTCGGTCAAATGGTTGAAACATGTACCGACGATAAATAAACTGAAATAGATAGAGCAATACTCAAAGGAGCGGATTAGTGGTCCAGTGGTAACACGCTGGACTGGTAACCCAGGGATCCCGAGATCGATTCCTCGCTCCTCCAATTGCATTACTAATTGTCTGTCGAATAAGACGTTAACCGAGGTCCCATGTATCAGTGCTGTACACTGAGCATGCAAAAGAACCAGGGGTGTCTCTGGAATGGAATTCTTTCTGTATCTTGCACTACCACCACAACATAAAATAACTAATCTCTTCAGAGTCGCCGGCCAAATAGGCAACCGGTACCGACGATAAATAAGCTCAAATACACACAGAGAGAGAAAGAGAGAGAGAGAGAGAGAGAGAGAGAGAGAGAGAGAGAGAGAGAGAGTGAGAGAGACGGAGAGAGACAGAGAAATCAATACACAGTTGATTTAGCAACGCTAACTGGCATTTTACGCATTTTCTGAATTCTGGGCAATTGTTCAAATTAATGACGTTCTAAACATTTATTTAAATGAGGCTTCATTTTTAAAATATTAAATCTAATGTTTGTATCAAATGATTTTAGAAGTGTGAAACACATTTCTACGGAAAAAAAATTAGGTCTGAATTGTAGGTCTGTTTTTTAACGTGCATTTAATAAATTTCAATTTTATTGCTGTCATTCTTAAGATTTATGCAAAATTATATGTAAATTAGAGAATTCAAATGATTGCACATTGTTTAAACTAGGGTCGCAAATGTGGTCGAAGACAGGATCGCAGGGCAGCAGATTAAGGATGTCAGAAAACCTCCGGCTCCAGACGCTCGGCTGCATATTGTTGTAAAATGTACTTTTGGACATATGGGTATCGCTGCCACCAAAATTCTAAAGATTCCTGGGAGAGGAGGTTGGTTGTGATTTTTGCAGTAGCATGGCCATCAATGTTGTGTCACCAATATTTAGTGTCAGTTTATTACAATTCACATATAGAAAGTTCAACTTGCCAAAATGAGCCACAAAGCAATATGTCCATTTTACTAATTTAATTCTATGCTAGGTATATATGTTATTTACAGTAATAAAATCCAAAGATGTATTTCTCTCACACATAGCTCAAAGTTGACTACACTCTAAGTAAAATCCATCTCTATGGTAATATTTCTATGAAATACTAGTAAAAAGACCTGTTGCAAGGAAAAGTCTGATAAAAAGCCCTGAATGCCTGTTTGCTTCAGTATATATACCCTTCCCTCCAAATAAGGGGTGTAGCATCATTAGTCTGTCATCTCCTTCCCAATAAGGAGTGTAGCATAATACATCAAATGTTAGCCTACAGAGAATGCTTCAATGCTACAAGTGTAGCCTACTAGTCATGATTTATGGTGCTACATGCTACTCCTTTGTTCTTCTAGCAGATTCGCTGCAGAGGTTAACCAAAGGTGAAATAAGTTCAACTGACCCCTAAATGTTTTCCACTATAAGAATTTCTACTATGAATACTAAGAATGATTATACAAAGTTATCTTACAGGTACTTACTACCCAAAAAATACAACACTCCCCTCTCCTTAGCCTTAATGGTCCCCATTAAGAACTTACATCCCAAAAACTACAATTCAAAAATAGTGTAGTCACAGAGCTCACATTCTCACAATTATTTAGAAATTGAACATAATGTTATTATGAAACAAACAATACTCATTAACTCAAGAGCATAAAGAAATGCTTTATTCTAATAAAGAAACATGTCAGAATAAACTGATTCTGTAAAGAGTATAATAGTAAATATGAAACAACAACAGATTATACGAAAACTACACATAATATTGTAACAAAAGTTCTATTTTCCTGATTAAGTATATTCACAGAACCTAAGGTGTTCTAAGTAAGTCCTATATGAAGTAAACACACTTTCACACAATGTTCGTAACTTACACACTAAGTCCTGGTGCCTTTAACATAATGTATGATTGATATAGGCACAAACATTCACTTTGATTTTATGGTAGTCGTCTCTACCATTACTTATAAGTCCTGGTGCCTTCAAATTAACTAATTTATTTAAAACAGAAAGAGGCACAAATACAAATGAATAATGATGGTAGCTGTCTCTACCAAAAATGTCCTGTGTGCCAAGAAATAAGTATTTAAACACGTTATGAACACAATAAATTGACTTAAGAAAAAAAATGGCACATTGGCTTCTCTGAAATGAAACACTACTTTAAAAATCCATCTGAATGAACACATAAGGCTAAATGGGTTTATTATTACCATTTGACCCTCACTATGATTTTAAATCCAAATGAATGAACAGAGTTAAATCCAACATGTATGACACTATAAAATTTAAAGTTTAAATCCAACTGAAACAACATAATTTTAAATCCAAATGAATGAACTGAAATATATCCAGCAAAGTATGACACTTTAAATCCAACTGAAACAACATAATTTTAAATCCAAATGAATGAACTGAAATATATCCAGCAAAGTATGACACTTTAAATCCAACTGAAAAGACACATCTAAATACATTTTTTAAATCCCAATACGAATTTTCCAAAATCCTGTCCTGACCACAGCCAACTGAAAAATAATGTGAAAGTGCATAATGCACTAATATTTGAACAAAATTTCCTTTGTCCTACCAAAGTTTACTGACAGATATTTGACAGAACTTTCAGATTTCTTCAGATCTAATACTGGAAAGGTTTAAACCTTGTTCTCTTCCTTTGACTTTTTCTTGGAGGCTGACACTTGTTTTCAGAACTTTCTGAAATATGGTTACTGGTATGTCCCCAAGTTGATTTGGGAGGTGACTTGCTGACAGGTATCTTGCTGTAACACCACTGAGGTACCTGCTTTCCTGTGTATGGCTTAAGTCTGTCATGATGTACAATCTTAGTCTTTAAAGTAGGTCCCAGTCTGATCATGAACAAAAGATCACTTATCTTCTTTGAAATGACAAATGGTCCTTTCCATATACATGGATCAATTTTCTTTCCAATATTTGACTTCAAGTCCCTTCCAAAATCCTGTAAACGAGCCTCAGTAACATAAGTATCCTTCCTATTGTCAACACTTCTTACTCTTGGACATCTTACATCATCTCTGATACTGGTGTAATTATCAAGAAATTCCCGTGCTTGATCTATTGTTTGTGGGTTCTGCATCCCGATGAATAAAGCTGCCTGTGAATCTGGAAGTCCTTTCAAGAAATGACGAAGGCCGATGGTTTCCCGAGTAGCATTATCTGCAGTTGGATAACCTTTAATTACTAGTCGTTTGATACTAGCAACATATTCAGCTAACTTTTCTTTACCACTTGTGTACTTGCGGTTTTCCAGTTCAGCCAGATATGAAGCAGTTGATCTTTTCTCTTGAAAACGAGTTGCCAATGCTGACCTGACCTTGTTGAAATTTTCTAAGATATCTGTGCTCAGCTGATTAAACACAAACTCTGAAGCTTCGCCCCTAAGACTATTTTTGAGACGGAATAACTTTTCACTGTCATCCCACTGGCATGCTGCAACCATAGCTTCAAATTGATGAATGAAGCTTTCCCGCGAACTTCTGCCATCAAAAATAAGTTGTTTTGGTAAAGGAACCACAAATTTGTTTTGAGTCCCATTGTTGGAGTGACGTCTGCTTGTTTGATGACTGCCCTGCCTGTTTGACGAAGCATTATGTAAGGTATCTCTTTCACTTTCTAATTGCCTGATCTGACTGTCTTTTTCTAGGTTAATATTGTTAATTCTTTGTTGATAGTTTCGCACAAGTTCATCTCTTTCAAGCACATTTTCTTCTTGATTTTTGCGAAATCTAGTTTCTAATGTCAGTTTTTCTTGTTCTGCAGTTTTAAGTTTTTGTTTTAAAATCTCAATTTCTGACAATAAATGTTCACCACTATCTTCCTGCTCAGTTATAACCGAATCCTTATCTGTTTGTTTCTTTGGTCCCATTTTTGATTTTCAAAGGCAAAGTCCAATAAATTTTAATCTCCAGAAACGCGTTAAAGATCATAATCCCGACGCTGCCACCAGTGTTGTAAAATGTACTTTTGGACATATGGGTATCGCTGCCACCAAAATTCTAAAGATTCCTGGGAGAGGAGGTTGGTTGTGATTTTTGCAGTAGCATGGCCATCAATGTTGTGTCACCAATATTTAGTGTCAGTTTATTACAATTCACATATAGAAAGTTCAACTTGCCAAAATGAGCCACAAAGCAATATGTCCATTTTACTAATTTAATTCTATGCTAGGTATATATGTTATTTACAGTAATAAAATCCAAAGATGTATTTCTCTCACACATAGCTCAAAGTTGACTACACTCTAAGTAAAATCCATCTCTATGGTAATATTTCTATGAAATACTAGTAAAAAGACCTGTTGCAAGGAAAAGTCTGATAAAAAGCCCTGAATGCCTGTTTGCTTCAGTATATATACCCTTCCCTCCAAATAAGGGGTCTAGCATCATTAGTCTGTCATCTCCTTCCCAATAAGGAGTGTAGCATAATACATCAAATGTTAGCCTACAGAGAATGCTACAATGTTACAAGTGTAGCCTACTAGTCATGATTTATGGTGCTACATGCTACTCCTTTGTTCTTCTAGCAGATTCGCTGCAGAGGTTAACCAAAGGTGAAATAAGTTCAACTGACCCCTTAATGTTTCCACTATAAGAATTTCTACTATGAATACTAAGAATGATTATACAAAGTTATCTTACAGGTACTTACTACCCTAAAAATACAACAATATTCATTTGCAATAGACGGTCTGTTTCATTTTGAAAACTCGCCACTATACCCCGAATGATGACCCCAAATTCTCTGGTTGCTGATTCGGTCAAGAATACATATAGAAGCGGTCTGAAAGCTGATAAATGTGTATTCCTCACATTGTATAGTTGTAATTTAAAGAAAAGCAATTGTTCTATTCAGTGCTGCTCGCAAAGCTGTGAAGTTTAACACTTGCAGTTCAAGTTTCCGTTAAGTAACAAAGATCTGGTATTTTACGGTCTTTGGAAATAAGCAATGCAAAGAATAACCGATCTTTACTAAATGTCATAAAATAGAACATTGAAAAGAAATATCATATCTATAACAAAATATACAGAAAGATAGGATAAACATTACGAAAAATGACCCCAAAAAAACCAATCAAATAGACTAACGTTATTCTAGCACAATTATTCCCTTCTCTACTTACAGTGCTTTGATTCTTTATTTATTCGACCATGACCTTGTGTTTCTATTTTTAGATATCTAGCATATCGTAGATAAATCTAGAACATTCGAGACGCTATACATACTGTCACAAAGTGTAGTCCGGTTTTCCCGAACGTTCTATAAATATCCATCAGATTCTATTTGTATATATAAGCGCGAACAAAACTGCAAAATGGATAATACGAGACAAGGAAAAAAGGACCGACGATACAAATATTTTGAAAAAAATAGTTAATAAACATGTCTTGGGATATCGTACCGCTTTTGAAAAGGGAGTTCGGCTTCTTTGACCAGCAGCGTTCTGTGTTCCCGGACTGGCGGAAATATTTTGACGAGGAATGGGGTTTGGATTTTGATTCTGCACGGCAGAGATTCAACAATGAGCTGGATCGTATCCGTGGAGAACTGGTTAGGATGGATGTCCAGCCTATCAAACTGGACATAGAGCCACCATTTGTTACAGGTATGTAAAATTTGTTTTTATTTCTTCTTAGTTTTTCTTTTAACTGCTCCTAATTTATTATGCTTAAAGTTTTGAACCACTTTTGTAGATCTGATAATTTTTAGCTGTTCAGTTTTTAAAGTTCAACTTATTACTGCCAACAGTCAATAGTGACTATACTAGGCAGCAAGTTCTTGCAACTGTTTCCTGGGTTCATACCAGAACCAGTACTCGCGCCGAAAGTGCATGAGGACTGTGGAATGTTACTGGAGACTCTCACCTCTGGTGGGATTCGAACCAGCAACCTCCGGATCAGCAGTCCGACGCTCTTACTCCTCCACCACCGCTTTTCCTCTTCAAGAAGGTGAACAACTATAAAATGTCAATCTATGATTTTGGTTCACCTTCGGAGGCGAAATAGTGAGACGAGCCGGTAGTACTAACCATAGATAATGTTGCTTATAACGAGCAAATGTTCCAGACGCTAAAGAGCTAGCGAGTCTGTTACAAAAGCCTTTTCTACCCGGTGTCTACTACAGCCTTTAGCCAGTCACTTCACTCAGACTGAGTTGCATAATCATGTTAGTGTCATCATTTTCCTAGAATGTTTCCTGTAAGCAAGCTATTTAGACCTACACATTAATTAACAAAGGTTGTTAGACTCAGACAGCGTAACATGAACTGGATCATTTGATCTTTCTTTTTTTAAAGATGTTAACAAGACAGACTGGGTTTCAATTTTCATATGGGGAAAGAGAGGTACAATTCTCCCTATAAAAAATCTGACCTCTAAACGTTTCAGTCAAATCAGCATCTGATATGGCCTTAGTGTCAACAGCATACAACCTGGCTGTTTTGCTTTAGACTTAAAAGTTGAAGCACATGCCAGTTTCAGGATCACTTTTCATGTAACTTAATGTTGCTACCTCTTAAAGAACTAAATACAATACTCATCCAACTGTCTAATGATTTCAGACCCTGAGGGAAATTGTAAGCTGTCCCTTCGCTTTGACTGCAGCCAGTTCAAACCTGAGGAGATCTCAGTCAGAACCAAGGATAATACAGTTAATGTCCACGCCAAGCACGAGGAAGAAAAGGATGGTCGTAAGGTGTACAAGGAATTTACCCGCGAATATACACTTCCTCAGGGTGTGGATCCAAACATGCTGAAATGCAATCTGTCAACAGACGGCGTTCTTCAGATTGAAGCCCCAGCACCACCTAGCGTGAAATCTGAAAAGGAGCACTTGATCCCTATTGAGCACCTTCAAAAGAAGTAGGGTGGCAGTTGAAATACGATTGGTAAAGAACAATTCTGCCATGTGACTTTTTAAAATCCCTTTATGTTAAACTTCAAGGGAGCATAACTGACTCTACTGTTGACAGACAAACTTTGCTTTGATTAAATGGTGTTATAGAAAATGTAAATCTCACAAGTAAATGGAAATTGGACAAAAGGATTTTACATATTACAGAACCTTGAACAATTTATCTTACTTTTTTCAGTGCGTAAATAGAACATCAATAACAGAGAACATTAAAACATTGCGACCTCATTTGTATAAACTACCTCAGTCCTGCTCCTTATTTTTCATTTACATTTATTTCTTTTTTAATTGTTCATGTTATGATGTATAGTTGTTGAAATATAGCTACAGTTTTAAAACTGTAACAAAATCAGGGATATGCTTTATGTTTAACCCATTCTGCATATCTGATAGCACAAACTTATTTCTATGAAATATTTCTAGACTTTAATTTTTTTCTTTCAAAAGTGCTATTGTTTTGTGTATTCACTAGCTGTAAACAACAAATACAAACTTGTGCAGGTTTGGACTAAAGTTCTATACCAGACTTACTCCATACATTATTCCTTAAACTTTTTGTATAACTTATCCAACCTTGGCACTGAAATTCAGAGTATTGTTAGTAATATATTTTTATCAATAACAGTGATCTTTTTTCTTGTAATTCCTACTTGCGTATGAAGTGATGCTGGATAATCACTTTATCAGCACAAATAGTAAAATATGAAAATGAAACCGTTTCATAACATCTTCAAACTGTACGACTGGTATAAGTTCATGCATACCTGTAGAATAGGGTAATTTTGACAAGGTGTTTACTAAAAAAGCTGGCCAAATCTGTGAATCACTCAAAATTTTTATCACATCTTCCACAGCCTTAAGCAATAATGGATGTTTGCGAATTGGAAGCCATGAATTATTTAACAGATTAATTGCACCAGGACTGTATTTGTTGTTTACACACATTTCTGTTGTCAAGTATTCATAAATCTGGCAGTGTACTTAGTGTTGTCAATAAATTCGTTGAAAATATTTTCTGTATTCTGTCCTTTATATTACCATAATGAACACACTACTAATGGGTAAATTTTGGGACAATTAAGTACAAACTATCAACAGATAATTTAAACTGATAGAAAGTGCTTGCTTATTAAAGTGGCATTGAAAGGCCAAGCCTACCAGGCTTATGTGACACTTTAAATTCTTCACACTCTATGCCAGTAATCTGTTATCATTCATAAAAAGCTGATGGCTCGACTATTAGCCTTCTTCAAATAAGTCTCTGTTGGGACTAGAACCCATCACTCTGTATATTTTAAACATTTGGCTGCAATATTACTGCTACAGCACAGTTCATAGAATGTCCTGTACTTTGATGTTGATTTCAAAATAGAAAAGTGAAGTTCTTGGTTCACAAAGGTTGAAAAAGCAGATTTTAAGCTATTGTATAGCTTAAGCCCCTTTAAAAGGCAAATAATCCACTTAACATTCTTTCAGCAACCCTAAAATGCCAGTGGAACTGGAAGAACCAGTATAACACTAAAATCATACTTAAGAATATGCTAACTTCATGCCTTATTGGTAAACATGCACACTAAGTTATAAATCAATAGCTCTAGAAATGTGGAAGGTTTCATCACAAAATATTGCTATGACGAGCATTAAAACCACAGCAGGCATTAGCGTTTATGAAAAACGCAAGTACATCAACACTTACTGGTGAACATGCTCACCAAATTTTCAAATCAATGTTCCTAGAAATCTGAATTTAGTTCGCATCTCAAGATTTTGCTATGACCTGTGAAACCACAGAGTGAGCATCGTTTTGCACAAAAGTATGTCATATTCATCTACACTTATACCATTCATAAGATGACTCCTTTATACCCTAGCAAACAAAGTTTTGCAGGTGTATTTAAAGATTTTCAAAGTTGCCCCATCATGGATAAACAAGACCCGCCCCTGGAGGCCATGTCTTTTTCTTATATATGGCATAAACTAAAAAAATTATATAGAGAACATTTGTGTCAAATTATTTTAATATTGGACCAGCAGTTTCTAAGATGATTTTTAAAGTTTCAGATAGAGACAAATAAGGAAAATAAACCCTGACCCTGGTGGTGATGTTTTTTCATGGACTGCAATAAATTTCGCATTTTTATAGAGGGTCATCAAAGGACAGTTGTGCAAAATCATAATTAAATCCTGCAAGGGGTTGATAAGGAGAAGAGCCATGAAGGTTTTCTTTATATTGACATAGCAACCAGAGTTCTGACTGGAAAGCAATAGATTTCATAAACCTGAAAGGGGGCCAACATAGGAACTTTCTAGTGTAGTGTGGTTGAAATAGGCTCAGTGGTTTCAAATAAGATGTTGTCTGGTGGATAACAAAACATGTAATAGGTTATACACGAACCTTATCCAACAGATATGTGATTTTGACAAAACATGAATGCGTTGTGATCAATAGTTGTATTAACACTGTTTTTTCACCGTTCACCGGAAATAGCCCATCAAAACGCCAAAACGAAAGTACAATCGCCAACGTCGAGTTCACCCAAGGTAATGTTTCAACTTATTTCTTCATCATAACTTAATTGATTTCTCCAAACTAAACAATATTGTGAAGCTAGATATGTCTGGTTTTAGAGCAGTATTTGCTTTTTTCTGCAAGCTGGGTATTTTTTGTGTAACTGGCGATAAATTGTAGCCTCGTTGTTGACTTTTGCGACCAGTGTTGATAAATATTCCACTAAATCACCCCGTTATGACATACTGTCTTTGTTTTGAAAAGTCACCGTTAATTCTCATTGCCGGTCTTGCTTGATCAGTCACAGTAAAACACTGTCATAACGAAATTTGCTCTTGAGAAAATGCCTGAAGGCTGTAAAACATGTGCTTTATTTGTTCCTGTTTGTTATATGAAATTTAAGAATATATATTTTCCTTAGAAGCGAAATTTTCAAGACCTATGTTTGTTCTGTAAAGTCGGCATAGAAAATGAAAAACATGTTCTTTTGGAATGCCCCTTGTATGAATCAGATAGAGCTGCATTAACAAATAAGGCTTATAGTTTAAATGAAGATTACAATACCATGAATGAAACAGATAAACTTGTTTTTCTTTTTACAAACCCAGATATGATAAGATTACTTGCAAAAACCTGTTGTAACATTCTTACTAAAAGAAATAATATGTTATATTCAAATAACTCAAGAAAAATAAAATCTTAGCAGATGATTACTATGTTTTAACTCAGAATTTTTTGACCATTTTAAGTGATATTTTATCCCTTTTAATTACTATTTTACGGTGTTTTAACTTGTAAATGTATGATAGCAAGAATTTTACAGTTTATGTAAATAAGGGAGACAACTCCGTAATGTATATAGACAGTATATGTCTGTGTAGGTTATGAAGTTGTCCCCCTTATAAGCTATTATAGTCTCATATAATTCTATAATAAGAATGGCTATACTTGAAATGTATGTATTATATCTGTTTTATGTCTGTTTTTATGTATGTAAATCATGTATAGATGAGACTTAAATAAATAAATAAATAAAATATGAAATTTAGCATCTGTTGCCGTATGTACCTTTATTCTATTCTTTATTTCTTGCATTTGCATGATTTGGGAAATCTGTTTTTGCAAAAACGTGAGTTTGTGTATGCAGAAAGAAAATAATAAGTGCAAGCCACACGTTTGTAAGATATTGATCTTATAATAATACGTTTGCTTTCCTTTTTCTTATTTTTAACATTATTGTTGTGGATATTTTCTTGTACAATGTAATACGGAAAACAAAATTATAATGACACCTATTTAACTGTACCTTTTTGGTAAGATTTTTTTAAAGAGAGATACGTGTACTTTTTACAAACAGTTTTTTGTGAAATTTTGATAAAATAAAAAGAATTAATCTACCGGAAAATATCTAAAGACCTTTATTTAACAGTTCAATAGATTGAGATGTCAGCAAAAGAAACTGTTTACAAATATACTTTTTTCAGTAAGAAGACCATGGGATAGATCTTTGCTGATAATAAATGCTTCATGTGGTTTATATGAATCTGTTTCTATAACAGCTATAAAATGGGACTTTTTATAAGCTTCTCATTATCAAACTGCTTCAATCTACGCAGCCCCTTAATGGCGGACACAAGGGAGGTAATTAGGAAGATACTAATTTCTGGAACGGTCTATAAACCAATCAAATTGAACTGCAAGAGGGCCAATATCAATATTACTTGTCCGGCCCGCGGCTGATCAGTGTTGATGATATTGGCCATGGTCTCAATAAGATTTTTATTTCGGTATCAAATGACAAAGTCACTCTTCAAAATTTAAGCCTCTTCCTCCCCAAAACTCGCCCTCCTCCTCGACCGTGGCGTCCTGGTACTCAATATTAAAGTTTCATTTATGATTATTACCAGTAATGGACCGGTATCCGTTAGAAACTGCTAACTTTGAGCTGGCGGGGCTCTGGGATCATATATGTAACACCCCCAGTCACAACTTTATATCTATTCAAGTTCATCCTCGGTGCCTGCTGCAATATGCCTGGCGCCTCCTGCAGTTGCCTTTTCAGGTTGTGGGGGATAGTGTAAGATACAGACAGCATGCCATTTAACTCAGAATATTTTAGCACTGATATATGGGATCTTAGTTTAATATTTTATCCGACACAATTTGCAATGTTATAGGAGTAGAAGAGGATCGAACTCGCGACCCATGGATTACAAATCCAATGCGCTACCACTGATCCACCATCAGTTGTTATCTGATCACAGGGTCGCCCTTAAGTGATTTACAAGTCAACAACCTTACATAATTGGCGAAAGAGGTAGGCCGCTTCCTTAAAGTGTGCTTTTTAAATTGTGTAAAAGGTCCAAACTAAAAGATACAAGAATGTTCCATCATTTTTATTTTCATGAGTATCGATATGCCAGCATTTAACAATGTCAAAATGATTAAAACAAGATCGACAGAAAGAGGTGAGAGAAGAATGAAGTTTTTGGTTCATTATTGCACATAATATTTCAATAAAAAATTGTTTACTGACAAACCTGTCAGAAACTGCGAGTAATTTTTAGTCTAAAATGTTTCATAACTTGGAAAGTGTATATGCAATTATCGTTGAAGCAATTCAATGAATGACGAGGTTTTTGTGTCATAAAAGACTCATAGTGCTGTCCAATTTATTGCTGCTTGTTTTTAACAAGACTATAGAAAATTGAAGAGGTCTCAATAGATTTTTATTTCGGTATCAAATGACAAAGTTTCGTTAACATTCACTCTTCAAAGTTTAAGCCTCCTGTACATTTAGGCTTCTTCTTCTCCCTCTTCTTCGTCAAACTCGCCCTCCTCCTCGGCCGTGGCGTCCTGGTACTGCTGGTACTCGGAGACCAGATCGTTCATGTTCGACTCCGCTTCAGTGAACTCCATCTCATCCATACCCTCGCCAGTGTACCAATGCAAGAAAGCCTTACGACGGAACATAGCCGTGAACTGCTCAGAGATACGCTTAAATAGCTCCTGGATGGCCGTGCTGTTTCCAATAAACGTGGCAGACATTTTGAGACCACGTGGTGGAATGTCACAGACAGCGGTCTTCACGTTATTTGGGATCCACTCAACAAAGTAGCTACTGTTCTTGTTCTGGACGTTCAACATCTGTTCATCAACCTCTTTCATGGACATACGTCCTCTGAATATAGCAGCGACGGTGAGGTATCTGCCATGACGTGGGTCACAGGCAGCCATCATGTTCTTAGAGTCAAACATCTGCTGGGTGAGTTCAGGTACGGTAAGGGCCCTGTACTGCTGGCTACCACGTGATGTGAGTGGAGCAAAACCTGGCATGAAGAAGTGGAGACGTGGAAAGGGAACCATGTTGACGGCGAGTTTACGGAGATCGGCGTTCAGCTGACCTGGGAAACGCAGACACGTCGTAACGCCCGACATGGTTGCGGACACGAGATGGTTCAAGTCCCCGTATGTGGGCGTGGTCAGTTTAAGGGTCCTGAAGCAGATATCATAGAGAGCCTCGTTGTCGATGCAGAATGTTTCGTCTGTGTTCTCAACAAGTTGGTGGACTGAGAGGGTAGCATTGTATGGCTCAACAACGGTGTCGGATACCTACAATATAAGAGTCAATCATATAGAATTTCTAATCTGATACTTGTGTTTATTAAAGCTGTATACATATTTGAATATGACTTGAGGAAGAAATAAATCATGAGAATTTAAATTTTCTGGGTCCCTTTTAATAAAGCTTCATAATATCAATAAATTTTTACTCCATGTAAAATTTCCATCTCCTCTTAATATTAATAATAATATACATCCCCCAAAATGTAAAAAAGCTGTTCAAACCTTTGGTGATGGTACTACAGAGAATGTGTTCATGATTCTGTCGGGGTACTCTTCGCGGATTTTGCTGATGAGAAGGGTTCCCATTCCTGATCCAGTACCGCCACCAAGTGAGTGTGTGAGTTGGAATCCCTGAAGGCAGTCGCAGCTCTCGGCCTCTTTCCTGACGACGTCTAGGACGGAATCAACGAGTTCAGCGCCCTCTGTGTAGTGACCCTTGGCCCAGTTGTTACCAGCTCCGCTCTGTCCGAACACAAAGTTGTCCGGTCTGAAGATCTGGCCGAAAGGTCCGGACCTAACAGAGTCCATGGTTCCCGGCTCAAGATCGACAAGGACAGCACGTGGCACATACTTTCCACCTGAAAGTAAAATATTCAACATTAACGTTAAAACAAATTAATTCATGTTATGTTATTATGCACTACGTGGACATGGTTTTGACAAAGTGCAGAGATCAATATGATGAAAATTTGGAAGCATGCGGATTTTACGCCCGTTTTATTCTCCATCACAAAATTGAAGTTGCGTTACTATTACTTAAGTATGAAAAATATCTTCTGCCGTGAACAATAAAAGTTTCTATACACAACCGTATCCAAAGAAGGATTTTATTTTTTGTGTGCAAATACGTTGATGAAGTCTCTACTTTTGATTTCCATATGATAAACGTTTGTCGAAAATATGCGACCAGTATTATTTTGCGCAGCTGTTATCCGGCACATGCCGATTTATGTTTTAAAACGCTTGAAAGCTATGAAGAGAAAGATTAAAGAGAATTAATCGCCCCCCTCCCGTCAAAAGGCAGAAAAAAGCTTGTTGCATGAGCCAGAAGACGGTAATGAATTTAGGCATATGTTATTTTATTCACATTGATCGTACGATAATGGCTGGCAGTTGTAGCTCGCTGCATATTTTGCGAAGACTACTACGATTAAAACTGTTCTTTCGAACGTGTTTTTTTTAATCAACCTTAATTTTCAAAGCTATGAAGTGACAATGAAAATGCTCTTATCATATTGCAAATTCTAAGTACTAGTAATGAAAATGGCTATTTCAGTTTCAGCTGTTTACAAGATGAATTGATCACATATCAGGGTTCATACAGACATTCAATGCCAAATTCAAGCACTTTTAAGCACCCTTTAGTACGTTTTCCCATTGTTCAAGCACACATTTTCCCCGACGTCATTTTCTGGTTTCATTAAGAGAACAACTAAAGGGCGCAACAACGGCGTATTCGTACCCATACTAGTTCGAACCAACTGCAATACGTCCCATTTACTGTTCCGTTGAGCAAACGTTTTATTCATTTTGGTACTAAATTGGATAGTTTGTTGGACACTTTAATGTAGAATAAAACCATGAACAGTATAAGGGAGTCTTACCATAATTTGTGCACAAAGATTAGCAAAACATCATTTATAATTGGATTTTATGGTACTTTATGATATATCAACATTTTGCCATGCACTTTGTCATTTATTCATTTTCAAGCACATTTTCAGATTAAATTAAGCACTTTTAAAGCACTTTATAAAAGAAGTAACCAAATTCAAGGACTTTTAAGGACTTTTTATTTTTAAGCACTTTTTCAGAAAGGGTCACAAATTCTAGCACTTTTTAAGACTGTGCAAACCCTTAATATTACTAGGCGCTACTATATTTAGTCGGTTCGTTTGACCGACAACTTAGAACGGATTCATATAAAACATGCACATGTCTTTCTTAGTATTCTACGTAATCAAGTGTCTTATTATTCACAGAAAAAAAAATCTACAGCTACCCCGATTCATATAGCAGCCAATTCAATAAATATTATGCGGTGACAAGAATGGCTAATATTTTATACTATATTATATCTATGGTACTAGGCCGTTTAAAGTATCGACAATTCTCGTACATGTTAACCTGCTGTTAACCTGCCATTATTCATATGGCCAAAAAGTGCTTTTTCAAGCGTATACAGTATATTATACGCGTACCAGACAGTGCTTTTTATATGGCAGATTTCACCTGGGTTACTGTGGATTATACGCGTACCAGACAGTGCTTTTTGTATGGCAGATTTCATCTGGGTTACTGTGGATTAAGCATACACTGAGCAAAATACGGTAATTTCACAAATATCTAACAACAATTCATAAAACCTAATCTCTCGAATAAGAAAACCTTTCACGTAACAGTTGTTGATTCTCTGTGGTTATTCAGCATTTTCATTACTAACACAAATAAATGTGACGTGACAGCTTGCAGACAATAGTTGTGAGTCATAACACGACCTTCCTCTAGTATACATAACAATATCAGCATCCGCACAAGGATTTCCCAGGCATATCGATTTGTCATAAATCTATACACAGACATGCTCTTAGCACCACAAAAGCTCGGTGCAACGAATACTCAAAAGCTGGCAGACATGTCGAATTTGTAACAGACTTGGAAGAGATATTTTCATTGTTTTTACAGCCACATCAAAGTTTTTACTTGCATTTCTTCTTGACATACTTTGCTTGCTATTCTGCAAAAGCGTTTTCTTCTTAGAAAAATACACGTCTGAATTTAAACTAATCTTTCAATAATAAACCTATTATGATAATTTAAGCGATCACTAAACAGCTACAAGGGCAGGCTTTTTACACAATCTAATAAAGGTGTGCTTCGAGAGATACGATTCTTTCATTGCGCAGGCAACAAAACTCTTGACAATCTCACAGGTTGTGAACTTTTCCGGGTTTTTTTACGAGTATGTCACCTCAAGCAGAGTTCGACTGTAATGTACCCTAACAAATTTAAGATAACTTAATTAATCTGTTTATTATATATGTGCCAGCACTCGTAAAATCAGAATGGACGCAACTTAATTATTTACAACTAGCGTGGGGTTCTTCAGTCAAAAGGCCAGCACCAGGGGACAATCCGATCACATGACGAATTATCAATACCCTCGTCCCATAAACAATTCATTCTTTAAATTTAATGGCCTTACGTGACGGCATACCACAAGTAAGTACTAAATAATGATTTTACTTAAATATGTGATTTCGAAATGCGCTACTAATGAGAAGAACTCGCGTTAAATGCATCCGTTTCTCACAAAATGATGTCTTAAATTTCAATGAAAGAAATGTCTACTTTTCCCCCAATCAAATCTGTTTAGTCACCACGACAGTTAAATGATATAAGCTGGCGAATAAAATGCATTGCAGCTCTGCTAACTTCGAAAATTAACACGCAACAAAACTGAATCAATGTAACCATAGTGATTTAGATTAACATTTCAATACTCGATATTTCGAGGAGAAATCTGCTATTTGACGAGGTAATATTCATTATTCTCACGAGTCATTCCTAGAGTAACGGAACATGCATTTGTGGTTAAGAAAGACAATTTATACATTAGACAGAAACTTATACGGGCCATGTGGTACCACTTTAAGTGATCACGACGACTTTAAGTAGCCTCAAGACTGATACCTCATCAAGTTCAAAATATGGGAGACACTCGAGACACCGAACATTTTATGACACGACGCACTTACAATATACTTGATTTTTTTTTTATAAATCCAAGCCTTTTTGAATGTTTTATGAGCACTTAGGTGGTAGTTGCAAACAAATTAATTTCTAAGTACCCAGGATAAACAAAACTTTATTATATCTTTATTATCTTACATCTACGGTGGCACAGAGATGACATGCACAACTTTTTTTTTTAAATTGCACTTCTCTTTTTTTTATCTCGTTCCCACGAGATACTAACTCGAGGGAACGACTTAGTATCTCGTTCCCACGAGTTACTAAGTCGTGGGAACGAGATCAAAAAAAAGAAAAGTGCAAATCTGAATAAAGAATCGCATTTAAATAAAGAGTTGCGCAGTACAAAAAAGAATCGTGTTGTAAAAAAAAGAACAGCGAATGTACGCTATGTCGAGGGAACGACTTACTTACTCGTGGGAACGAGTTAGCTATGTCGTGGGAACGAGATAAAAAAAAGAAGTGCAATTAAAAAAATGTATTGCTTTGAAAAAAAGTGCAGCACAATATATTGCTTTCCGTTCCCACGACATAGCTAACTCGTTCCCACGAGTTAGTATGTCGTTCCCTCGACATAGCTTACATTCGCTGTTCTTTTTTTTACAGCACGATTCTTTTTTTTACTGCGCAACTCTTTTTTTCAAAAGCGATTCTTCATTCAGATTTGCACTTCTCTTTTTTTTATCTCGTTCCCACTATTCAACTAACAGCGTCTTTAATTTAACTGCCCGAAAATATGTAACTGTTTTGGTTATTTTTTTCTATTTTTCGGAAATACAAAAGATAAAATCAAAATTGTCAAGTTACACAGTGACTCGAAGATTTTTATTTACCCTCTTTTGTGCAAGTCAATGTCAATGCAGGATTCAGTTTCGATAACATGACAGTTACCCTGGTTTTATATTGAAACAAACCACTCGTTTAATTTGTAATACTGTTCTTGAACGAAACAACGCACACACATAAAACCAAAAACTGGAACAATGGTATTATATTCTTTTCTTCTACCAAACAGAATCTCGTCTTTGAATTGGGTCATATGGCAAATTCGTAAATATTTTCTTAATATTAGATGCACCTGTTTCAAACATGATTTGAAAGGTGTTTTTTTTTCCAACAAAAAAGTTAGTTTTCCTTTCTTGAAAGTTCTTGTATCGTAGGAAAATAGTCCAATATCACGAGTCGGCCATATTGGATCGAAAACGAGGCTCTTAACGCAAACGGGAAATATGGCTTCATATCACTGCTGCGTACCAAAGTGCACAAATGACTCTAGATATAACAAATCTCTATCATTTCACAGCTTTCCAAATGATGTTAGTAGAAAGAAATTGTGGTTGGTAAAAATTCGGCGCGATGAGGGACCATTCTTCCAGGTAATTATAGAAAATATCGCAAATTTTCACTTTTGTGATGTACGATTTCGGATATGCTTATTTTCGGATAGTTAATTATCAAAACAGGAATTGTTAAACTGTTACCATTGTGTTTGATTCTCTAGGTTTTAAATATGAAAAGATTTTCGTTTATTTGTAATATATTCAGACTTTTTTTTCTTTCGCAGGTGAAACCACACACAAAGGTTTGCTCAGCTCATTTTATTGACACTGATTTTGTAAGGACGTTGACCGGAATGAGATGCCTAACCAAGACGGCTTTTCCATCTGTATTTGACTGGAGTATTGAGACACCTTCTAGAAAACTTCCTACACCACGCCTTAATCCATCAAAAAGAAAGAGACTGACATTAGAGTGAGTTTTTGCGCACTGCTTGTTGAAAGTTGTTTTTATTTATCCTGGTATCTATCTTCCAATGACATCATACCCCTTACAGGGATGTAGATGTTTCGCGCGTCAAGATCAAATAAATTTAAAAGAAATACAAAATTATAGTTTACTCTAAAATAACAAATATTCACATATTCATGCATTACCAGGTGATTAAAATTGCTGCTTAATTTTAAAATTTATAAAATGGTTGCTTTTGCATGTGATTTTGATTTACATTGCGCATTGTGCTAAAAATTACCTAAATATGTTACTTGTAGATGTCCGCATTTCCCAATCTTTTCAATTTCAATGAAGCAAGCCATTACTATTAATCATCATTCTCTTACTGTGTCATAGTCATAATGAATATGTACATGTACATGTTTTTTTATTCTGATTACTCTTTCCTTTTAGAGATGGTGAAGAGAATGATGAAATGAAGGAAAATGAAAGCCCAGTCATGACACCACAGCCAGTCTTTCATGACTATTTAGGTCCTGACAAGGAACTTTCATGTGATGAAAAGTTAGAAGCTGCCACACAGCACATTGAATATCTTGAGCAGATGGTTGAAAAGCTTACGATTGGCAGGTTTGGACTTCAACGCTTTGAGACTGATCCAAAGTCCCTACAGTTCTACACCGGATTTAGCTCATACACTCTTTTACTAAATGTGTACCACTTATTGAGACCAACAGCAGACAAAATGACAAGATGGTCTCAGATTCAAAGGAAAAGAATGGGATATTCACAAGACATTAACACTGACATCTCTTTCAGATCAGAGAGCATTCCTTTAATTGACCAGTTTTTTATGTTTCTTGTGAAAATAAGACTAGGGCTTTTTCAGCAGGATATAGCTTGTCGTTTCAATGTTTCACAGTCAACTGTCAGCCGTATAATCATAACTTGGGCAAATTTCTTGTATTTTCAACTCGGTTCAGTTCCCATATGGCCAACACGGGACAAAGTGAATAAATTCATGCCGGACTGTTTTAAGGAACTTTACCCTTCAACTCGTGTCATTCTTGATTGCACAGAAGTGAAAATTCAAACACCTTCAGCATTGAGCTTGAACTCGGAATTTTATTCGAACTACAAGGGGACAACAACATTAAAGGGACTTATAGGTATTTCACCATCAGGTTGTGTTACGTTTGTGTCATCCTTATTTGCAGGTTCAATATCAGACCAAAATATCACTAGACAATCTGGAATTCTCCCCCTTATTGAGCCAGGTGACAGTGTAATGGCCGACAAAGGATTTCTTATTGAACAAATGTTGGCAGAAAGACAAGCTAGACTCAATATTCCTCCATTTTTAACTAAACGCGACCAGTTTACCAAGGAAGAAGTGGAAGAAACACAGGAAATTGCCAGACTTAGAATCCATGTTGAACGCGCCATTCGACGCATAAAAGAATACCACATTTTCGATTCGGTTCTGCCTGTTGCAATAGCTGGCTCAGCGTTGCAACTCTGGACTGTATGTTGCTTGTTAACTTTATTCAAAGGACCACTATTCTAAAGGAGCAAATACAAGTGAAAAGTTTTACAATTTTATTGACTTGTTCAACAAGCTACTGCTGAAGTTGCAGTGTGTATTTACATTATCATGTTTATACAGCAGCATTTGTGTACATTTACCATGCATTTTCGTGTGAATTGAGAACAGATATAGTTGCTATCATGAAAGGTTAAGTTCTAAACAAATTTAAAAAGCTTTAAAAATCGAACTATTGCGATAAATAAAATACTTTTAAGTTTCATTTCCATTTAAAGATAAACATACATGTATGTATGATTTTTCTTGTAAATAAATAGAACAAAACATGAAAATATATAGAGTTATCTTTATACATGTAACTAAAGAAAAATATTGACAGTCATCTTATGTGAAATATGCCAATATATAGGCAACTGATAACATTTGTGCTATTATACAATAAAGTCTGTCCATGTAACATGTGTAAACAGAAGTTGAACTCGTTAAATTATTTATTTGACATTTGACCCTTAATTATGCCCTTGACCTTTATCACATTACCAGGTTGCATATGAATCTATGTAACTCTCTGCTGACCTTGGTTTTATGTGTGACTAACTTATCATGGTGGACCTTTTGTGTAAGAATTTAAATGAGATGATTTAAATATCAAGCATACTTTTTTAATTTTCAATTATAATGAAAATGAGTGATAAATACATTCAGTTATTTGGCTGTAGCTTGGATCATACCAGTCCCAACATATCTGGTGTAATGAACAGAAATTACAAGCATGTTTTATTTTACGCTAACAGTTAAGTGTGGTCACTGAACATTGTCGTTTATACAAACTTTTTCATGAAATGGTCAAAATAATAAACACACAGTTTCTCATACGTTTGAAACCATACATCTTTGTCAAAGTAAATCCTTTCGATATGCATGTCATTTTGTGTCCACACACAAAAATCACCCCATGTTAGGCCTGTGAGTGCCATTTGACCCATGACTTGTAAATAATAAGCATGTGAATGTTTCAGTTTATAAGAACCATCGGTGTTTTCACTCAAAAACTGGGCTTCAGTGTACGACTCTTTGACTGGACATTTAACTTCTAACACACCGAATGGACATATTTCGTTTGGATCGTAAACAATCCTATCTGGTGAAGATCCAAGAAAGGGAGCATCAGGATTTATTACAAAGCCACATGGTTTTATATTCACATTTTTATGCGTAGCATATTCAAGCACTGCTGTAGCTTCGTTTTCAATGCCATGTTTCATTGCGGCAGTCTGCACTTTACGGGATGATGTCAACCTATTGGTCAATGTATCGAAATCTTTTTTACGGATAACAATGTCTTTGAAGGTTGATGATGTTAGACGTTTTTTCCTGAGGTTGTGCCATTCTGGGCAATCACTTTGTTTACGTGTTAGCTCCTCTAACTCCTCTGCTTGCTCCTGACTCACAGCTATGCCGTCAAGAAACAACTGTTCATTTTCAGTTAACACAATCTCATATGTACGGGTCAAGTCATGAGTTGAAATTGGCAGTTTTGGGAATTCAGGTCCTTCTGGAACACGCGTTATACTGCCATCAGAACTGGGTTCTGGCAACTGATGTGCCAAACAACTTCCTTGTAACACACTACCAAATGCACTGATTTTTCTTTCAACACTGTCAAAATTGTCTGGCAACACTTGGTTAAACTGGATACTATCTGAACTTGATACAATTTCCTGTAATCCCTTCATAAAGTCAATATCTGGAAATGATGTGTTTATCGGGTTATACAGTGTGCTACATACACATTGCTCTGACTTTTCATTTTTCTTTGACTTTGGTTTAACAAACTTGACATCCGAGAGTGGTCGTGGTACTATCCCATGAGTTCTTGGCGGCACTTGCCATTGTTGTGGAGAGGAAGTTTTGGAAACAATATCTGGAACAGATTTCATTTTAAGAGTCTTGAAGTGTGCAAGTTGGTAAACAAGGGCAGCCACATGTGCACATGAGCCTTTTCCTGCAGAGCATGCACAATACTGGCTTTCAATTTCTTTTGTGTTCAACAAAGATATCTGGAAAACAATGAAAAATTTGTTTTCATGAGCTAAAATCATTTTATTTCAACAACATACAAAATTTAATATTTGCAAAATAAAGTTAATAAATAATATTCTTAAAACAGTCATTGGCATCCAAGCCATTACCAATTTATCATGTCATCAAATTATAAGTGTAAACAGCCTTGCTGTTGGGTTAATACTTCAGCAATGTGGTTGATTCAATAGGTCATGGGTTCAATTCCCGGCAGGACAGACTCTTGTACACGTTTACATATGCATGCGGATGTTCGACAAATATTCATGCAATGGGCTGAGTGCCCACAGACCTTGTCAGCTCTTAGGCCAGTCTGGTTAATACTTTAGCAATGCGGTTGATTCAATAGGTCCTGGGTTCAATTCCCGGCAGGACGAACTCTTCTATATATTAACATATGCATGCTGATGTTCGACAAATATTCATGCCATGGGCTGAGTGCCAACAGACCTTGTCAGCTAGGAGGCCACTCTCAACAATCTTTAAATCAAATTTTATTGATTGATCTAGATACTACTGTTTACAAATACAGAATAGCAACAGTCAACTTACATGCAATGACCATGGAGATTCGTTTTTTTTCATAGACCGGAAACATTTTCCTCTGACAAAGCAACCTCCTTTGTTCACTTTCACTGAAAGTAGATCAGTAATTTTCCATGTATTTATCAGTGTCAATCATATCTAAAGTTATTATCTCACGACTTCTAAGTGTCGCTGTAAATATTCATTGTGATAAAACACTTTTTGTGTGCCTAAAGCTATAAAAATTTAATCCAGGGTAAATTTACATCCTGTGTAGAGTTTAAATATTATGCGTAACACAAAGAATGTACATGACAGGTTGACAATACAGCATAGTTTTATTTTAAGCGGATGACTAAATGCAATCTATTTTTAACAACAAAATCATCACAGGTCATTGACCTCCTGATTTACCTTCAATATTGTGCACATACGATCCATGGAAAAATCTGTAGCCTTTGTCAAGGTGTTTTGTTGGAACTTTAGAGTGTTTCTGAATTATTGTCACAACATCACTCATTGAAATTTCTGGAATAATCGATAAATTATTTGTCCATCCGGGATCGCCTAAAGGTTTCCGTGACGCCATTTTTCTATAGGGAATCCTCTTGCGTTAAGAGCCTCGTTTTGGATTTTTTCAAAACGAGGCGTGAATAGCGTCTATTAGGTACTATAAATAGTCTGTATGACCGATAATAGCCAGACTGTCGGCGCGACGCGAGCATATTTTTCGAAAGACTACTTCTATGTCTGTGGATGCGATCCTACATCTTCATATTTTGATTTAAAATCACTCTTCAGAGGCTCAATGGGAAAAATGCTAAACTTTAAATTTTTCAGCAATATCAGCTCGTCATCTTTGGACTTTTCGTGTTAGATTTTGTGATTACAGAAGCTTTGTTCAAATCTTGTGCGCTTTTGTTAGTTGTGTATGTAGGTAGAGGTAGGCCCAAAAGCGATCAACAGCGTGGAAAATATTACTTTCAATGGTTTAATGCAAGCTAACATTTATAGTGAATCACCAGGTGACATACCGTTGCTTTCATTACAAATAACACTTTCTTTCTAGAAACAAAACCGACTTGATCTACCTGTAGGGCAATTATGATCCGGTTTAATGGATTATTTCAATTCACTATTGTAAAAATGTGTAATAAATAATTCGAGCGATATACCAGAGCCAAAAGGAAGTGTGATGAAAAGATTACACCCGTTGTTAAATTACACCCGTAAACTGTTAACACGTAGGCTATGACCCAACAGAAAAGGGAGCTTAAGCAGAAAAGAAGGGAGCTAAATCAAACTGACTAACCGCTTGCTTCATTAAAGTATACGCTGATTCTTTCAAGCTGGAGGTCTGAGTCCCCGTGGTAGGTACCAGTGGGGTCTATGCCATGTTCGTCGGCGATCACTTCCCAAAACTAAGGAAAAACAAAATGAATGATGTAGTATCTATTAATAAACTCTATAAATAACTTTGACTCGATTTTACCTGTCGCTTCACAATAATAAACGTTTATTCTCTCCAGCTGGAGGTCGGAATCTCCATGGTATGTACCGGTGGGGTCAATACCGTGCTCGTCCGAGATCACCTCCCAGAACTGAAACATAAAATGCTTCTACTTAGGAAATGTTTCGCCCACCACGGTCGCTGGTCTGTTGCTTCATAGCAATAAATCATGTGACTGTACATATAACTTAGAACATAAAATGGAACGATCTGATATTACTTATTTGTTTTTCATTTATATTTTTAGATGACCCTGACGTTCGCCCTACTAGACGGCTACGCATTACTTTTTACCACATACCGTATACCTTCTAAAAATCAGATTATTCACAGACAGGCTTGGTTCAATACTGTTCATAGAAAGCAAGAATGGTTCATCATGAAATTCATCATGTCTTAGTGATTATTTGTTGAAACCACTAGCTTGCTTTTAAAGCAGGTTTAACCAACAAGCTAACTGTGTAGTATATGGAAAGTGGAAGATCATACCTGCACGTAACAACACAATCATCCCAATAATACTCAACATAACTTGAGCTATTTTATGATCAGTTGGTTCGAGACACAGGGAATCGGTACGTAGGGGTTAACTGACCCTACAAATACTTATAAACCACATTTCTCCCAAATCCTTTGAATACATGTTTATATAAAAATACAAGTTGTATTTATATATTATTTAGAAGAAGTGTGGTTTATCAGTTACTTTAGGGTCATTTAACCCCTACGCAGCGATTCCCTGTGGTTCGAGATAGTATACAACATGTCTCGCACAGTACATATAAATCAGAAAAAAACAAAACAACTATACGTTGTTTTTTCCTCATACAAGTTTACATTATAACTTCCTGCTGAAATAACATTTGAAATTAAACAAACAATGGTAACGTCTGATCGTTTACAAGCATATGAATGGTCACGCATCGTGAGTACATGTACAAAATAGAACAGGGAGTAAGATTTTAACAAGTCTTCAATTATCAAGTCTGGTGTGTGTTAATAGTCCAAATCAAAATACAAGTCGATAAAACACATGTATCAAATTATTAAGCGTGTATAGTGAAGGGCTAGCCTACATTAAAAACAACAACAACAACAAACAGTAACAAGCTTTTTCCAAGTCTACTTTTTGTGTTCCTTTTCATACTAATTATAACAGTTATATATATTATATTATACAGAAGGATGCAAGCTTGGAATTTCTGTACGTATAATTCATTACAAATTACATTAGCTTATTCATCGGTATTTCATTAACGGCTGCGGCCCTTGCAGCTGACTATTTTATAAAATGCTTGACAGGCATTTTCACCGCCGCATCATGGTCGAGAACCATCTTTGATCACGCCATGCCGCCTTCCCACAATTTTCACAGTTTACGACAACACATAATTAAAACTGGCACACTTTCATAAAGATAAGGAATAAATTTGCTTACCTTAGCCCCGATTTGATTTCCGCATTGGCCGGCTTGAAGATGTACAATTTCCCTCATTTTGTCCAAGTTTAACTGATCACACGACTGCTCTAGTTTCAAATGTCTAATAAAGAATGCAGCCGTTTGATGAGTAATCTGACCTCACTTGAAACATAAATTATCTGAAGCCGCGCGCCTATTGGCTGCATCCTTTTCATAGGCCGCTGGTTTCTTTCCTTGTCTTCACAAAAACAGTTCAGCTATCGTAAAAGCCGAGAACCATAGGTTAACTAGCGCGAAACGCCGTTACCATAATTATTCTGCGTTGTGAGCGCTACACTTATTTGAAAATTTAAGCGTATAAAAACAAAAGAAAACGAGTAACTGTTTAGATATAAATTATCCTGTACTATTTACTCAGTGAACTACGTGACAAAAACCGGTACATTGCACGGGAATATCATGAATTTTAAATATAGGCTATTTTTTACAAGGACTATTTTTTCAACGAATGCTATTTTTGTCATTTTTAAAGAGGCTGTACTCCAGATTTGACATAAAAAAAATTATTTTTCATAAATTATATATTTAGATGCCGTGAGATTATAACAACATAATATTTTACTTCAAATCTGATTATCAAAGTCAAAATAGAATAAAAAAAAATATTTTCGCTCCAGCCTGATTTGAACTGTGGATCCTCATGTTAACAAAATGTTTCCAATGCTTTTACTGTCACCACCGTCGCCGCATGTGATATTACAGATATTTACTTTAAATCTTGTACGATATAGTTATACCGTCGCGTTATGGTATAGCACTTTGAAAGGGTAAAAAATCAATTTATAATGTAATTTTTTGACTTATTTTTTGTCAGTAAGTTATTTTTTAAGCATTAGTCATAAATATTACAAGAAATTTATAATACAAAAAAACTTTCTTTTTTTGTCATCTGGAGCACAGCCCATTTAACGGCGAAAACGCATTATTTAGAACGTCTTGTGCCAATTTTCATCGCAGTGATCTCCCCTTCATACTTCAGCTAAGGGATGCACTACGTTGAAAGGAGTACAAAGGAATTACCACTAAATATTTTGTATAGAGATTGATAAGTTGCATTAGTGTTGCAAGCTATAATCTGTATAAATACTCGTCCAAGGTTTCACCAATCTGACTGAAGTTCACGATCTCCCTACTGTTAGTAGCATAGCGATGTTTAGGATATGATTTTAATCAGATTGAGGTTTCACCAGCTATTTCAAACGTATCTGTACAATTAAAAAAAAAATGCCGATTTTTTTGAAAAAAAAAATGCAGATCTCGAGTTCTGTTGTATGTTACTGAAGCACCTATCTATAGGCATATCAAGTTGACATTTCTTTTAGGAAAAAGCCTCTTGATATTGTTAAAAAATCAAGAAAATGATCAAAGTGTTTCCTTCTAAAAGAAGAAAAAAATAGAAAACGTTGTGTGTTCGATTCTTAGCGTAAAATTGTTCTTACATTTTAATCGAATGCAACAGTTTCTGCTGATCTGGTAGACAATGGGTGTCAATCAGAAAACTACCTTCTTGCCTTAAAAATAAAAAAAAAAGTGTAACTGAAACAAACTAAAATCTAATTCACAGTTTTGGTTATCCGAGGTTCAGCTGTTTAACAGAGACATCACTTAGGAGTCATTTGTCATTTAAAACACGGAGACCTTGAACACATTTCCTATTATTACAAATACCTCTTCAAAAGGATGCAAATCAGCGTTGTCGGTGTTAGTACAATAATATCTGTTGTTTTAACAGTGTGTCTTTTTTACCTGGAAAGGGGCACACCATGTTGTATCAGTAGGACGGAGTATTCAAGTTTATATCTTTCCTAAGCAAAAATGCAGTACTTAGATTACATCTTTCAAATTCTTCTGATTTTCAAGATCTGTAGCAATAAAGTTTTATTATTTACTTAAGGAGTCATTCAGCATATTGAATAACAAAACATGTAATAGATTATACACGTACCTTATTTTACAGATTTGGGATCTGACACAACATGCATGCCTTTAAAGGCAAACTTGGGATCAAAAGTTGTATCAACATAATTGATCACACACTTGGGATCAAAAGTTGTATTAACATAATTGATCACACACAATGTTAATAATGCCAATAAAGACATTTAAAGCATGCATGTCTGGAGTAACAATATCGAGAACTTTTATGTGGTATTAAATAATTGATTTGATATAGGTCCTGTTATTTGTTCGAGGGCAGTCGTATTGGAGCCGAGGCCGAAGGCCGAGAGCCAATACGACTGTCCCGAGGACAAACGAAAGGGTCAATATCAATTAAATTATTTAATGACAATTTTATTTCATAACAATTCCAGAATTTACTCGCCCTTCATCTTCTGTCGTCTAATTGTGTCCATGAGATTTACATTTGTGAAATAAAGCAAATCGGCTGTTCACACGAATACCGTACTATGGCATATACAACCTTTTTGGGTCGTAACTTTGTATACTTGGATCACCAGGATAAAAGTCGATAGAACAATTTGAAATATTCCTAAAACCCGATGCTATCACTCGGAAAAAATATGGCTGTCATTTATAATTGAATTCTTTTTCAATTGTTCGGCCCTGTTCTATAAGCCCAATCAAATTGAGCTGCAAGAGAGCCAATATCAATATCACTTTTCCGGCCCGGGGCCGATCATTATTATTGATATTGGCCCTGATATTCAAGAAGTTCGTGATTTATTAAGTCAGGCGTCTGGTATATTATCAGGGGATAATTAATGGTTATGACATGATATTACTTTAAGCCCATGCTTGCAAGGGCTCCCTTCTAGTTTAATAGAAACATTGGAACATATGACAAATCACGAAGGTGCTAGGGGTCAAGCCCTGGTAATATTAACAGCTCAAGCTGAGATGCTTACAGACCGAAGCGTTATTTTCTTCAGGATATTTTTTTTGAAAAATCTTTTATTTAAGAACAGACTGCGTATTGAGTTAAATGTTGCTGGCTGAAGCTTGTTTTCTTCGACATCAACGCGAAAAACAACAGATCCATAACATCATAAAACCAAAGCAGTTAAAAACAACAACAAAAAACATCAACAAAACAAGACCTTTCGTTGTAAACAGACATATGCCCCCGAAGCCATACTTCACTGGAAATGATGGCTAAAAAGTAAAGGAAAGTGTGTAAGAAGAAGTGTGAAAGGAGAAAGGAATGTTTACAAAACATGTCAGTAGGTTGGTGTAGGCACATGTTTAATAAAACATAAATTACTAAACATATTTATAGTTTGGAGGTTACCTGTCTGTGAAATTGCTGGTGTCAGACATTAATTGATGTCAGATTGAACAGGAAATTGTCACTGTAATAACAACGAACTGTTCTACACTAAGCCGCTAGTCTTATGGTGTAGACATGGTCCAAGCAAGATCCTGATATATGTGTAGGTATGGAAACATGTTATAAATGTGACCTTAACCTTTGAGCTGGAGGCCTGATTCTTGCGTGCGACATGTCGTCATCAGTTCTAAGACATTTATGTCAAGTCATTTTAAAATCCATCCAAGGATGTCAGAGTTGTTGACCGGACACGACCATCAATGCACATTTATCATATTCATATCATGACTTTTGACGTATAAGTGTGGTCTTGACCTCTGAACTGGACACCTGATTCTTGCGCGCGACAAGTCGTCATTATGTCCAACACATTTATGCCGAGCCATTTTAAAATAAATCCAGGAATGACAGAATTGTTGACAGGACACGACCATCAATTCACTTTTATGAAAATTTCATTTCAAGTCCAAGTGTGACCTTGACCTTTGACCTACAAACCTGGGTCTTGCATTTGACACATCGTCTCAATGTGCCACACATTTATGCAAAATCAATTCAAAATCCATCCATGACTGACAAAGTTATGGTCCGGACAAAAAGCGAATAGACGGACAGACTGACAGACAATTAAAAAACTATATGCCTCCATTCGGAGGCATAAAAATATAAACAGCTATTTTTATACGTGAATTATTTAGTACTATTCCAGTCTATTAAAGACCACAATTTCCGTTGAAAATGGTTCAGAGAGACAGTAATTAGAGCTTTGTTGACAAACCATGTAGTCTCATAGGAACGAATCTAGATGTACATGTGGACATATGTCTGACAATTATTCAACTTCGCGCTACATGAAAGAAATTTTGAAACAATTGCTCGCTGTATATAAACAGTTTAGGTATGAAATTATAAACATTTGGGCCTGGTATGCATCAAACTTTGGTAAATATCATATGATTGATAACAGTTTGATAAAGGGGGTTAGAAAGGGAGGCTGGCGTGAAACTCGATTGTTTACTTTTTCATATACGAAAGGTATGTCAGTTTAATTAAATAAACTCATTCACATGCATGTTAGCGGTTTCAGACTATAGCCTCATTGGAGCACTGCGTTAGGGGAATTCTGAACTTCCTATTCACTTTGAATGAGTCAAATAAAAGTAAAGAATAACTTCTTTCATACATTTGTCAAATATATGTGTTTCAAACAGGTCATAAAACCTGCACATTTCAATATTTGTGAAATATAAACGTAGCCAGAAGTAGCTTAGCATTCGTGCAGGATAAATTTCAAACCAATACTCCATAGTGTCAATGACCGACATTCACCTCTTTGACAATGCTTGGGCACCAGTTGCTAGGAGATGGGAGATCAGCATTTGTAACTCCATGTTCTTGAAACGCGTAGACTACATTTCAGCGAAGTTCCAACGTTCGAACAAATTTAAATGTCAGAGAAGCCTGTGTCTTGTGAGAACCACTTCTCAGCATGGTTCGTACAGTTCCTTAACAACACTGACCTTTTTGCAAAATCCAGGCTCTTGCAATGTTATTTTCTGCGAAATGGAATTCTCTCTTTTTTTCTTAAGACATGAACCACAGTCTAAACCTAACTAACCTAAAATATTATGAGCACCAATTTAATTATTCTCCGTTTCAAATACATAATTATTTAGTTAACTCAACTGGGCATCAGCTACCACATATATCGCTTTCTCGTATTCTTAAACAACACCCCAAAACAACGGAATCGGAATACTTTACATATGTTCGAACAAACTGACATTTTTGTCCGAATTTACTCTATATTGTACAGTTTCAACTCGCTAGTCTGGTAAGATGCATATCGATGACCCGAGTAACCTTAATATATAGACAAACTTTTTTTTCAAAACTTTTGCAAATTCGAAAATGTTTCTTAGATTTCTAAAAATATCGAGACACTTTTTATGAACTGAAGTATTTTTTAATTAAAGATAACTTTGTTATACTACCACGTACCTGCGCATCTTCTTTCTTCTTAAAACCGTTTTTGATTGTGAAAAGTGAAAGCGACTGACTCACAGATGGGCCGACGATGAAAAAATGAAATAGCAATTCTATCTGTAATTCTTAAGAGCATAATTATCTAAATTAAGTTATTGACTCATTTTTTTGTTACAGAAACACATCACAATATAAATAACGGTAACTGGTAATCCAGGGGTCGCGCCGTGACTTCGCTCCCCCTCCTCAGTTAACATTACTTTAATATTCTCTTTCGGATGAGATCTGAGGTCTCATATATCAGTGCTATACACTGAGCATGGAAAAGAACCAGAGAGGTCATTGAAATGGGATGCTTTCTTGTCTTGCACTATCCCCAACAACCTAAAATATCTAACCTTTCCATTGTGCGTCGGTCAAATGGTCAACGGGTACCGACGATAAATAAACTCAAATAGATAGAGTAATTCATGTACACAGTTAATTTTAGCAACGCTAGCCTACTGGCATTAAAAATACGCATTTTCTGAATTCTGGGCAATTGTTCAAATCAGTGTTGACGTTCTAAGCATTTATTTAAATGAGGCTTCATTTTTAAAATATTAAATCTAATGTTTTTATCAAATGATTTTAGAAGTGTGAAACATGTTTCTACGGCAAAAAAACAGTTGCAAAAACGTTTAAGTCTGAATTGTAAGCCTGTTTTTTTTAACGTCACGTCTCTGGAAATAAGCAATGCAAAGAATTACAGATCTTTTTTGAATGTCATAAAATAGAACATTGAAAAAAAATCATATCTATAACAAAATATACAGAAAGAAAGGACAAACATTACGAAAAATGAATTAAAAAAACAATCAAATAGACTAACGTTATTCTAATCTAAACAGAAAAGCACAATTATTCCTTTCTCGACTTACAGTGCTTTGATTCTTTATTAATTCGACCATGACCTTGTGTTTCTATTTTTAGATATCTAGCATATCGTAGATAAATCTAGAACATTCGAGACGCTATCACATTTCCCGAACGTTCTATAAATATCCATCAGATTCGATTTGAAAATATAAGCGCGAACAAATCTGCAAAATAGATAATTTGAGACAAGAAAAAAAGGACCAACGATACAAATATACTGAAAAATTAGTGAATAAACATGTCTTGGGATATCGTACCGCTTTTGAAAAGGGAGTTCGGCTTCTTTGACCAGCAGCGATCTATGTTCCCGGACTGGCGGAAATATTTTGACGAGGAATGGGGTTTGGATTTTGATTCTGCACGGCAGAGATTCAACAATGAGCTGGATCGTATCCGTGGAGAACTGGTTAGGATGGATGTCCAGCCTATCAAACTGGACATAGAGTCACCATTTGTTACAGGTATTTAAAATGTTTTTATTTCTTCTTAGTTTTTTCTTTTAAATGCTCCTATTTTATTATGCTTAAAGTGTTGAACCACTTTTATATAGAGATCTGATAATTTTTAGCTGTTCAGTTTTTAAATTTCAACTTATTACTGTCAACAGTCAATAGTGACTATATTAGGCAGGCAAGTTCTTGCAACTGTTTCCTGGGTTCTTACCAGTACTCGCGCACTGTGGAATGTCACTGAAGACTCTCACCTCTGGTGGGATTCGAACCAGCAACCTCCGGATCAGGAGTCCGACGCTGTTACTCCTTGACCACAGCTCCTACTTCTTAAAGAAGGTGAACAACTATAAAATGTCAACCCATAATTTTGGTTCACCTTCGGAGGCAAACAAGTGAGACGAGCCTGTAGTACTAACCATAGATAACATTGCTTATAACAAGCAAATGTTCCAGACACTAAAGAGCTAGCGAGTCTGTTGCAAAAGCCTTTTCTGCCCGGTGTCTACTAAAGCCTTTAGCTAGTCACTTCACTGTGACTTTGAGTTACATAATCATGTTAGTGTCATCATTTTCCTAGAGTTATTCCTGTAAGCAAGCTATTTAGACCTACACATTAATTAACAAAGACAAATCAAAGACCACTTGGTTGTTAGACTAAGACAGCATAACTGGATCATTTGATCTTTGTTGTTTTAAAGATGTTAACAAGACGGACAGGGTTTCAATTTCATATGGGGAAAGAGAGGTCTGATTCTCCCTGTAAAAAATCAGACATATAAACGTTTCAGTTAAATCAGCATCTGATATGACCTTAGTGTCAATAGCATACCACCTGGCCGTTTTGCTCTAGACTTAATAGTTGAAGCATATGCCAGTTTCATGATCACTTTTCATGTAACTTAATGTTGCTACCTCATAAAGAACTAAATACAATCCTCATCCAACTGTCTAATGATTTCAGACCCTGAGGGAAACTGTAAGCTGTCCCTTCGCTTTGACTGCAGCCAGTTCAAACCTGAGGAGGTCTCAGTCAAAACCAAGGATAATACAGTTAATGTTCATGCCATGCACGAGGAAGAAAAGGATGGTCGTAAGGTGTACAAGGAATTTACTCGCGAATATACACTTCCTCAGGGTGTGGATCCAAACATGCTGAAATGCAATCTGTCAACAGACGGCGTTCTTCAGATTGAAGCCCCAGCACCACCTAGCGTGAAATCTGAAAAGGAGCACTTGATCCCTATTGAGCACCTTCAAAAGAAGTAGGGTGGCAGTTGAAATACGATTGGCAAAGAACAATTCTGCCATGTGACTTTTTAAAATCTCTGTATGTTAAACTTCAAGGGAGCATTACTGACTATACTGTTGACAGAAACTTTGCTTTGATTAAATGGTGTTATAGAAAATGTGAATCTCACAAGTAAATGGAAATTTGACATAAGGATTTTACATATTACAGAACCTTGAACAAATTATCTTACTTTTTTTCAGTGCGTAAATAGAACATCAATAACAAAGAACATTAAAACATTGCGACCTCATTTGATATAAACTACCTCAGTCCTGCTCCTTTATTTTTCATTTACATTTATTTCATTTTTAATTGCGTTTACATTTATTTCTTTTTTAATTGTACATGTTATGATGTATAGTTGTTGAAATATAGCTACAGTTTTAAAACTGTAACAAAATCAGGGATATGCTTTATGTTTAACCCATTCTGCATATCTGATAGCACAAACTTATTTCTATGAAATATTTCTAGACTTTTATTTTTTTCTTTCAAAAGTGCTATTGTTTTGTGTATTCACTAGCTGTAAACAACAAATACAAACTTGTGCAGGTTTGGACTAAAGTTCTATACCAGACTTACTCCATACATTATTCCTTAAACTTTTTGTATAACTTATCCAACCTTGGCACTGAACTTCAGAGTATTGTTAGTAATGTATTTTTATCAATAAAAGTGATCTTTTTTCTTGTAATTCCTACTTGCATATGAAGTGATGCTGGATAATCACTTTATCAGCACAAATAGTAAAATATGAAAATGAAACTGTTTCATAACATCTTCAAACTGTAAGACTGGTATAAGTTCATGCAAACCTGTACAATAGGGTAATTTTGACAAAGTGTTTACTAAAAAAAAAAAAAAAAAAAAACTGGCCAAATTTGTGAACCACTCAAAACATTTATCACATCTTCCACAGCCTTTAGCAATAACGGAAGTTTTGTGAATTGGAAGCCATGAATTGTTTAACAGATTAATTGCACCAGGACTGTATTTGTTGTTTACACAATTTACTGTTGTCTTACAAATATAACAAGTATTCATAAATCTGGCAGTGTACTTACTGTTGTCAATAAATTCGTCGAAAATATTTTCTTTATTCTGTTGTTGATATTATCATAATGTACACACACTACTAATGGGTAAATTACAGAACAATAAAGTACAAACTATCAATAGATGATCTAAACTGACCGAAAGTGCTTGCTTATTATAGTGGCATTGAAAGGCCAAGTCTACCAGGCTTATGTGACACTTTAAATTCTTCACACTTTGTGCCAGTCAGCTGTTATCATTCCTGAAAAGCTGATGGCTCAACTACCAGCCCTCTTCAAATAAGTCTCTGTTGGGACTAGAACCTATCACTCTGTATATTTTAAACACTGATAGCAATATTACTGCTACAGCGCAGTTCATAGAATGTCTTGAACTTTAATCTTGATTTTTTTTTGGTTCACAAAGGTTGAAAAAGCAGATTTTAAGCTATAACATAGCTTAAGCCCCTTTAAAAGGCAATTATCCACTTAACACTCCCTCAGCAACCATAAAATGCCAGTGGAACTGAAAGAACCAGTATAATACTGAAATCATACTTAATATGATAACTTCATGCCTTATTGGTAAACATGCACACAAAGTTACAAATTAATAGCTCTAGAAATGTGGAAGAAGGTTTTATCACAAGATACTGCTTTGATGAGCATTAAAATCACACAGCAGGCATTGGCATGTTTGAAAAATGCAAGTACATCAACGCTTACTGGTGAACATGCCCATTAAGTTTTAAATCAATGTTCCTAGAAATGTGAATGTAGTTCGCATCACAGGATTTTGCTATGACCTGCAGTGAAACCATAGAGCATTGTTTTGCACAGAAGTATATCACATACATCTACACTTATACCAATTGTAAGATGACTCTTATATACCCTAGCAAACAAAGTTTGTCAGACGTATCTTTAGGTTTTCAAAGTTGCTCAATAATGGATAAATAAGAACCACCGCTTGAGGCCATGTTTTTTCTTATGGATGGCAATAAATTTCAAAATTTATATAGAGTTACCCCAGGAACATTTGTGTGAAATAATTTTCATATTGGACCAGCAGTTTCTAAGAAGATTTTTTAAGTTTCAGATAGAGACAAATAAGGAAAACTTTATTTTTTTTTGGTGAAAAACGCATGTCTCCCCCCTGCACCCGATGGAAGGAAGGCCAAAGAAGAGATATGGCCTTTCTGAAACAGAAGCCTCTGTCATTTGTTATGGTATAAAGAACATTATATATAAATATATATTAACATATGTATTGTTATGATAGTTTCACATCTTACTCTAGGCACGGCTGACGTCACCTGACATCACAGTGGAACTGTTTGTATAAAAGGCATATGTTTAGGAGCGGATGTGGTCCAGTGGTAACGCGTTGGACTGGTATACCAGGGGTCCCAAGTTCGATCCCCCGCTCCTCCACTAACATTACTAATAGTCTTTCGGATGAGACGTTAAACCAAGGTCCCATGTATCAGTGAGCATGTAAAAGAACCAGGAGTGTCTCTGGAATGGGATGCTTTCTGTATCTTGCACTACCCCCACCACATAAAATAACTAATCTCTTCAGGGGGCGTCGATCATATGGGCAACCGGTACTGATGGTAAATAAGCTTAAATAGATAGATAACATATGTTACATTGTGGTAGCTGTAATGTATTGGAGTAACAGCAGCTTTAATGCAGTCCATGTTTTTAACATATACATGGTCGAGAAGTGTCATTCCAGCAGTGACCTTGACCTACTGACCCCAGAATCAATAGGGTTCTTTTACTCAATAAGGGCAATCACCGTATGAAATTTGAAGGCTCTGGGTGAAATAGAACTCCAGTTATTGAGTGAAAACGGTTTACACTCTTCGGGCCCCTGTGACCTTGACCTTTGACCCACTGACCACAAAATCAATAGGGTTTTCTACTCAATAAGGGCAATCACCCTATGAAGTTTGAAGGCTCTGGGTCAAACGGTAGTCCAGTTATTGAGTGGAAACGAAGTGTGACAGATGGACAGGGCAAAAACAATACGTCTCCCCGAGAGGGGGTGGGAGACATAATAAGTCCTGACCCTGGCGGTGATGTTTTTTCATGGACTGCACTAAATTTTGCATTTTTATAGAGGGTCATCAAAGGAACAGTGGTGCAAAATCATAATGAAATCCTGCAAGTGGTTGCTAAGAAGAAGGTTTTCTTTATATTGCCATAGCAACCAGAGTTCTGACTGGAAAGCAATAGATTTCATAATCCTGAAAGGGGGCCAACAAAGGAACATGCTGGTGTAGTTTGGTTGAAGTAGGCTCAGTGGTTTCAGGTAAGATGTTGTTTGAAGCAAATTGTTGATGTGTACAATAGATGCCAGACAGTGGGTAACCCTATAAGCTCACTTGAGCTATTGCTTTGGTGATAAAAATTAATTTTTATAAAGTCCCTGCAAAAATAAGTCAAGTGGACAATCGTGACAATATGCACAACTACACTTGGTACTGAACATTTTTGTACGGTTCCATCGAAGTCAAATCATGCATGTGGGAGGTCGGCCGACAAACTTTGACAGAAAGACAGACATGGACAAAGTCTGACAGTATCTCCAAAGGCAAAATGTTTACAATTGTGACGGGCCACTTCGTGGTAGGAGACGCAATTACAGTATAAGCTGTTCAATGTTTTGGAAAACTGTCTAACTGCATTAATACGCAGAGCGGCACAAAATCAAACTGACAAATGCTTCAAGCAAATTTAACTTTATTCTAGCTATCAGGATTGATAAACCTTGAATCTGAAGCTAATTCTCTTCAAGTTGATAAACAGACACCCTGATCTTTGACAAAATATGTTTTCAGGCACATTGATCGGTGGTAGAGATGTGAAATGACTTTTGAGAACCATGTCTGATAAACTGATAAGTATTACTTTGTCATCTGTATTTCTATGTCTTGCAATAAAGGTGCATTTTCTAAGTCTCTCATCTGTTAAGGGCTTTTCTGTTATGCAGTATTTCATTTTTTTTTCAGCATTAGAACTATTTCACAACCTACTCATTTCTTCTGTACCTGTGTCTATCTTGAACAAACATTTTCAAAATCCTTTTCACCACATTTTTGTATGTCACTTGAAAACTTTTCCAATACACTGTTTCTTAAATCAGTCATAACCAGTTGCCCACTCAAAAAACTTGCACTGTTTATTCTTGGGCATCTTGCAGGCAAAGAATTTCTTTCCATTGTTTGGCCCTATCTTCATCACATTTCGTATTGTGCAGGGTTTTCCATGGTCTGGACATAAGGGAAATTTTTCATCAGCCCACTGGAAAAGATTGATTCAAAAACAGTTAAAATTGAAGTACTCCAAAAAGATTTATAATAATGTAGGTCTTAAAAACCATAAAGACTCTGTTTACTCCAATGTAAATGGAGTGTCCATGCAATAATTAAATCCATATAACTCTTCATCTATAGCATATACGCAAATAAAACCATTCTGAATGTTCATTGGGATTACTTTAAACACCCTTAATGAACACAAAAATATGAAAGCTACTTAATTTTTTTAAAACAATTACCTCAAATAAATTGCAAGACCGTACTGGACAAGAGAAGAACCATCTTCCAAGGTTATCTCCCTTCTTTCTCACTTCTTTCATGCTACACTTCTTTTTGTGTGTTTTACAAGTTGGAATCTTATCACTGTTTTCAGTTTGTACTGCTGCTTGAGACGGGCTGTTTGTTACGGGTTTCATATGTCTTGAAGGATTTGACTGGTTGTTATTAGCACCATTACCATTCTGACTGGCTGACTTTAAATGAACTTGTTTTGACTGAGCATTTGCACCTCTGATAGAAGAGTTTGACATCTGTCCTTCAACCTGGTCAATTTTTCTATTTTTTGGAGGTTTTTCAGACTCGGTGTGAGCAGATGACAATCTTTTTCTTCCTTTTCCAAGCTGACTGTTTCTCTCCTCAGCTACAACTACACAATCATCTGATATCAGAAGCTCACCACCAGGTGGCGCTACAGTTTTGTATCTAGGGTTTAAACACATATTACAGTTTGAGGAGGTAGGTTTGTTGATGTAGGTACAAGTGTCACATGACCACTCCACTTGTTTGGCTGCTGTTTCAATACTCCCAGACTTCACCCATCCAATCAAACTGCCTTTCATGGGTAGCTTCCTACAAAATGAAAGTAATCAATTATTTCAGACCACTTCTCTACAATAAGTATCAAACTGAAGTCAAGCATAAAAATGCTCGTATTTTTCTTTTTTGGATCAAGGACTTTAATAAAATTCTCAAAGTATTATTCACTGATTACATGAAATTCAAATTTTACTGTGTAAAGGGACACAACTGTATGATATACAGATGATCATTCCTCTGGAATTACACTGCAGTGTTTGGAAATATAAAAAGTAACAAATAATGCTTTATATCACTTTTGATATTAAGATAATATGAGAGGGAATAATTACACCTGGTTTAAGACTACAGAAGAACTAAAGTGTCCTTAGCAAGTTACTAGTGAGTTGTAATAGTTTTATATTACTCTGCTTGTAACGAGTTTCTGCAACTTTGTGCTCTCTAAGCTATCGGAAGTCATCACCAGTAGAAAGTATAGATGTGAAGATCATCCGTATATTCAACCTTAAAGCCTTGTATACAGAGACTAACACTCTATTGCTACACCATAGTGACAGCTTGTCCCATCATAAACACATGGTAAAGACAATAATTAAAACTGTATCTTCACAGCTCTTGACACTTTCTGTCCCCATTTCAGCAGTTAGGCACTCACCTTTGTTTATTTTTGAGGTCATTAGTTTGACAGGTCTCACAGAAGTAAGTCACTCTCTCACTGTCCTCTCCAAGACGACAGATAGTAACTTTGCCTCCACACTGTTTACACTTTCTCTGGTTGTAAATCTTGTAGTGAACATACAGCGGCTTACCATCTCTACGACACTGAAACCATCCATGTATAATTTGCTAACATCATTCTATGGTAATGCTTACTTTAAGAAAATTAAGCTGTCGATAAAATGTGAAACATAAAGACTGCATTCTGTTTGTTTTTTTCTCATAATGACAGACAAATGTCTTAAGAAAAACTGAACAATTTTTTAAATGCTATTATGTTTCTTTCTATCATAAACGTGAACAGTATATCATGTTAAAATGTTTCAGAGGGCAAAGGATAAGAATAAAGGTGATTTTAAACAAACAGAAAGACGGATGTTAAATGAAAATAATATGTTTTGTAAATCCACTTATGTATGTGTAAGTGTTCTTTACACAGAAAGTTCTTTATAAAAGATGAAGTGAACTCAAGTGAATGACTATATATCATCACTAGGCAGTCTTACCCACCTCTGTTACCTAGTCTAGTCTGACTTGCCAGTCCAGTCCTATCTTACCCACCTCAGTTACCTAGTCTAGTCTGACTTGCCAGTCCAGTCCTATCTTACCCACCTCAGTTACCTAGTCTAGTCTGACTTGCCAGTCCAGTCCTATCTTACCCACCTCAGTTACCTAGTCTAGTCTGACTTGCCAGTCCAGTCCTATCTTACCCACCTCAGTTACCTAGCCTAGTCTGACTTGCCAGTCCAGTCCTATTTTATCCATAATCTATCAAATTCAATTGTCAATACCAGTTATCCAAATGACCAAGATCTCCTGAAGATTTCCCAAATGACCTAGTTCCCCTGTAGATTTCACTTTCTGATTAAAGCATCTTACAATGTATTCCAGAGATGCTCTATGCTCTTTAAGGTTGCGGCATCTAAAGCACAGACATATAAGATCTCTTATGACTGAATTATTAGTTTAGGTGTTACTGTAGGAAAAGAAATCAAACGTGCCATCTCTTAATTACTAGTCCTCTGTGTTACTACTGGAACACCATATTAACATACCTGGTAAAAAATGTCTGTGAAATCTCTGGTCATCTTGACTAAATGGGAAATATGTTCATCTTTCAACTCTGAAATCTAAATATGAACAACTCTGAAATCTAAATATGAACAGCAATTTTAAACATGTGTTCACATAAGAAACATTAAACAATAGATTTTGAAGTTTCACAGCAGAGGTGTGGAAGAGACAAGTCTATGTATTGAAAATCTATGGAATGTGTCCTTATTCTCCTCACATATGTGTACAAATTCTAAAGATCAACATTGAACAGATGATAATTACTAGCAAGGAAATAATTACACAAATAATTGAAGAACTGCCTCAAAAATGAATTGAAAGAACGTACCTTTGAGCTTGGCTTTATTCCACTGTCAAAGAGTGCCTGTTGAAAATTCAATTAACATGTTATACTAAAGTTGCTGTATAGTAATTGGAAGTTCACTACAAACATTCTTTTGAATAAAAATTTCATTTTCTCTTTAATAGTAGTTTACAACTCACTTAAACTTTACAGTGATCAGGATAAATCTAGATATTGTATTACAAAATGTATCCTCCAACACAGTTCTGCACTGTCTGTGTAACATTTACAAATCCCCATCAAAATCATGAGCTTAATATGGTTTAGTTCAGTTGCATCTAACACCCTGTATATCAGAGTCAACACAGGAAAGCAGTTCACCTAACCAAATTAGTTCCTGGGAACCCTTATCACCTGTAAGAAACTTATCACATGATCAGTCTTGGTCTGGCACAGGGTGTGAACCAATGCTCTTCAGGTAGTGAGAGGTTTAGGAAGTATGAGTCAGAACATTAAACCACTACATGATATTAATATGATATTTGTATTTACTGGTGACATGCACACTGCCCTTAAGTAATTACTTTGAATGTACAACAACTTGAACCTTTAGAGAAATGTTTAAAGTTCCAAGAGAACTAAAAATGTGCCTCATATAACACCTTTTGGGCTTAAAGGGATATACAGGCAAAAGTTTTATGCTTTCTTTCTCATTTCTTCTATCAATATACTATAAATGTGATCGAAATAACTACAGTGATCAGTCCCAGTAACAAAGATTTCCTCTTTTTAAATGAAAAACCGGGTGGTTTCCTAACTTGACCCACGTGGGTCTAGATAGAAAATTTAGATTTCGCGCTAAATTTCGCAGTGAATGATTGGACAGCTGAAATACCTGTCACCTGAAATACCATGATCTGCAGCAAAATGCAACCCAAGAGAAACGACAATTGGTTGTTTTTGTCAAGTGACCTATAACTCGGCGACTTTGTTCAAGTTTTACTTTCTGTTACAGAACGTTCAAATATTTACGTTCAAGCCAGCATTTCACTACAGACATACAGGGAATTTAAAATTCTTCATATTGAACACGATTTTTGTTACAGAACGTTCAAATATTTACGTTCAAGCCAGCATTTCACTACAGACATACAGGGAATTTAAAATTCTTCATATTGAACACGATTTGAGCAAATAATATCAGTTTTTAATTTTTTTGGGCATTCATTTGCCTGTGTATCCCTTTAAGTTATGATTATTATGTAAAGTTCATATATGTGCCAATGACATGATTTGAAATTAATTAACCATTACCTCATTCTTGATAATGTTGCCCACCCCAGGCAGAATGGACTGATCCAGCAACACATCACACACCAATCTGTCCTGCTGTTCCTTCACTAATGCCACAGCCCGAGAGAAGTTGAACACTGGGGAACAAATGTCAAGGTCATTTAGTGCTGAATACTTCTGTTTACAGGGTTCTGCAGGCCTACAGATTACAAAATACAGAAATGACTATATCTGTTAAATCTGAGAAAGCCATGTTTGAGTTAAAACGATATTTAAAATCATCTTAATGTAACCTAGGGTGATTTAGTATATTTTTCATAGTACTTAAATATGCATCTATACATCAGTGGCACTCTGTCACAGCCTTCAATTGCACTCTTTCTTTTCAAAAGGATATAACTTATTATTAATTTCTTGGTATGACTACTCTGAATCTCGATAATACAAAATCATAATGTGATCAAGCAGGTTACACTGGAATTCAAGAATATTCTTTGGTTCCTTCTGTTTAACTGCTAGGAAAATGTTTCAATACTAAAGAAAATTCTAAGGAAAGAAAAAAAACCATACAGTTCCTTGGCTGATTTAGAGTAACTGTATATAATTTTAATTTAGTCTTGCCTAATTCTAGAGAGGCTGCACTCGAAACATGGTTGACCTGAAAGTAGTCTCAAATAGCACTTATGTAAACTTAGTTAGTTTAGTCTCATTTATTTTACATCAATTGCGATACAAGTTCTTACAACTTAGATTCATCACGATCGATGACTGCTTCCTGGGTTCCATACCAGTATATACCCGCAGCGTGGAGGAATGTGAAGATCGTGAGAGAAACTTGCCTCTGACAGGATTCGAACCCACGACCTCCGGATCCTGAGATGTCAAGGTCATTTAGCGCTGAATACTTCTGTTTACAGGGTTCTGCAATCTTAATCTTAATGTAAACTTGTCAGCAATAACAATAAAAGATAAATGTTTTTCAAATGGAATAAGGGAAGAGTTTTAGATAATGCTAGAACATTTGAAAATATCTTAAGATTCTGCCAAAGATCAAGGGCCATTTATTTTACCAGTTCTATTGAGGCCTAGGCTGGGGGTAATACCCCTTATATTTGTGATTCAATAAGGTACATGTATATCTAGCTAAACCCCTTTAACTGCCAAGTATTTTCTTACCTGACATCTACCGAGCTCTTCTTAAAGGTCAAGAGATCTTTCGACATTTGTAGTTCCAGAGACGCTGTTTCAGCATTGCCACCTAAATCATTATCTACCTTCTCATTGTTGATAAAAGACTGTCCCGCCATCAAGAAATGAACTCTAAAGGGTGTAAAAATGTACATATAAATATGTCGATAGACCTTCTTTCAAAATAAAAATAATTCTGCTAGTACTTTCTAACTAAGCTCCAACTTTGCAACTTCAGATTCAAAGACACTCAATATCCACACAGTAAAAAAACAAAGCCAACAAAATGAATCTCTTAGTGTAAATGATGACTCAATTGTGCAGTGCAAAATAAAATGTTGAGTAAAAATTAATAAACATGTACCGGTAAATGTTACACTTGAAGATCAAGTACATAATGTCTATTTGTCATCCAGAGAAAATTTGTGAATTTTGGAAAGAAACAGAACCATAAACAAGCATGTCTCATATCACATACAGACCTTAAAAATGCAAAAGCTTTTGCTTTGATGATATATACATTTGTTTAATTCTCTCATCTTTATATACAGTAAATCTCACCTGAGGCATAAGTCACCAAAGTACATGAAAAGTTCCTTCCCAAGTGTCTGGACATCATCTAGTTTTCTACCAATAAGTTGATGGAACTGGGATAAACCATCTGGGTCTTTCTTCTTGTTCTGTACAAGACATAACTATTCATTATATAAAAATTTGAACATGTTTTTACTCTTAAAGAAAAACTATGCTACTCATTGGCAATGCATGAAAGAGAAATGTATCTACAACTCTTTGGTCAATATCTGAATGAGGAATATATCTATTACTTACTGGCCAACATCTGAATAAGGAATATATCTACTACCCATTGCCAATGTCTGAAAGTGGAACTTATCTGCTTACTCATTGGCCAATGTCTGAATGCCGAATTCATTATACATGTATCTACTACTCCTTAGCCAATGTCTGAACGAGTAATGTATCTTCTTCTCACTGGACAATGCCTGAATGTGGAACATATCTTCTACTCATTGGCCATCTGAATGTGGAAAATATCTACTACTCATTTGCTAATGTCTGAATGAGTACTGTATCTACTACTCATTGGCCAATGTCTAAATGTGGAACTTATCTACTACTCACTGACCATCTGAATGTGGAACATAATTATCTACTACTAATTGGCCAATGTCTGAAGGCGGAACTTATCTAATACTTATTGGCCATCTGAGTGTGGAACATACCTACTGGTACTACTCATAATCCAATGATGGAATAAGGAACATATCTACTACTTACTAGCCAATGTCTGAATGAGTAATGCATCTACTTCTCATTAGCCAGTTTTGAATGTGGAATATATTTTCTACTCATTGGCCAATGTCTGAATAAGGAATATATATTCTACTCATTGGCCAATGTCTGAATGTGGAATATATCTTCTACTCAATGGCCAATGTCTGAATAAGGAATATATATCCTACTCATTAAGATTATGGACTGCTTTTATTGATACTGGGTTCCTATAATTATGTTACAGAACAGAGTATCTTTTAGTGTTGATTTTTTTACCTAAAGTATGGAAATTGAATTGGCTACAGCAATAACAGTGAATTTGAAAAAAAAAAAAAAAAAAAACAAACTAAAACAAACTTAGTTTTTCTTAACAGGTCCTGAAGGACAAAGATTCAACTTATTTTTTTTTTTGCCACCAAACCAGATCTGTAAGTTAGAATATTTTGGAAAGAAATACATGTAATGTTTCATTGAGTGATTCAGGCATCCGACTGTAGGGGATTTCAGGACTTTTCATCTCCTGGACGTTTTGGCCCTGGACGTTTCGGCCTCAAAACCCTGGTCTTTTCGGCATCTTTTGTAAATTTGATAAAGATGTAAAATAAATACAATTATGAGTTATAATATTATATAAAATATAACTCATACTTGCAAGATGATTTTTTTTGTCATAAATATATTGAAATTCCCCTGGGAAAACAATTATTTATAGGATAGTTTATATGAATTGTGATAGAATTATCAGCTATAAATCTACATGTATATTTATATATGTATATTTTTGTTATAAAATTATATTATTAAAATTTTAAATAGCTTAAAAGGACATTGATTATGATATGTTGTTATATAACAGATAAGAACAGATTAGGGATTATTAGTTAAATAAGTGTTAAAGTTGTATAATGCATTATATTTGTTGATTAGCACCTTTATAAAGGTGTTACTTATATTTCACAAAGTATCTATCTATCTATCTTTCGATACTGCCTAGACTCCCCTCACGGGTATTACTGGCAGGTGCGCGTCTGTGCAAGATAAAAGTTTTTTAAAAGCATTGAAAGGAAGACTTCAAAGCGAGAAAGTAAGATGTGAAGTAAAAAGTGCGAAAGTGTTAAAATATAAGGTGAAATGTATTTATAAGTTAAAAGTTGGTTAAAAAACACTGTTCCGCGCGATCAGAGACGGCTGGTGAGCAGAGAGGGGCTTAGGCAACGCTTAAACCCCTCTAGATCTGCCTGCAATACAACAGAAGCGGGTAGGCTGTTCCACAAAACTATGTACAGTGTACGGAAAGAATGAAAATTTGAAATAGTTGGATGAGGTGTGGACTTGTCTGAGGGATAGGGGGTGCATGTGACGCGACACCCTCGTAGGCCTCTCAAGATACAGAGGCAATGAAATCGCCACCAAGCCATACATAATCTTATAAAACATTATCAGTCTTGAAAGGTCACGTCTGTCTTGTAAGGTCTGCCAGCCAAGTTGGGACTGCATGCTGGAGACACTGCTGTAGTACGAATAGTCTTGTTTTACCCAACGGACAGCTCTACGTTGAACTTTTTCTATTTTATCAATATTAGATTTAGTATGTGGGCTCCACACAGATGATGCATATTCCAGTTGGGGTCTTACTAACGTCTTGTAGGCAACTTCTTTGATGTTTTCTTTTTTGGTAAAGTATATTTCTACGAATGAAACCAAGAGTTTTATTTGCAGTTGTAGTGATGTTATCAATATGTTTGTTCCAGGAAAGATCTTCTGAAATAGAAACGCCTAAATATTTAGCACTATCTACAACTTCCAGGGTTTGTCCGTGTAACCTGTAATTGAAACAAATTTTTTGTTTTTTCTTAGATATATTTAAGACAACACATTTATTTGGGTTGAATTCCATATCCCACATTTTTTCCCAGTGTACTAACTTGTCTAGATCATCTTGTAGGGTATAACAGTCTTGCAAGTTGTTTAATGCCAAGTATACAGCAGTGTCATCTGCAAACAAACGAACCTGTGAAGAAATGGAAGTAGGGAGATCATTAATGTATAAAAGAAAGAGTAGAGGACCAAGCACTGAACCTTGTGGCACCCCGGATGTGACAGGGACTTCCGATGAACATTCCCCTTCCAGAACAACTTTTTGGGATCTACCTATGAGAAAAGATTTAATCCAAGATATTGTGGATTCATTTACACCATGTTCCTGTAATTTGAAGAGTAATTTTAAATGACTAACTTTGTCAAAAGCTTTACTAAAATCTAAAAGAATAAGGTCTGTCTGTCTGCCTGTAATTAGGTTTTTCGCCAGTTCATCAATAAGTTGTAGAAGTTGAGTTTCACATGATCTGCCACCCCGAAAGCCATGCTGTAAATCATATAAGATGTTTTGGTTAAAATGAGCAGTTAGATTTGAAGCGACGATGTGTTCTAAAACTTTTAGGGATGTCAACGAATACCTAAATCGGTATCCGGATATCCGTATAGACTATCCGGATACTCGTATAAAATCGACGACTGTACGATCTCAATGTTCCAATTCCTATGCCAAACATATTGTTCCGGTAATCCTATTACAGGTGTTAAGACAGTTTTACAAAAATAATAACTGTCATTACGTGTTAATAAAGTTAATAAAACAAAGACATGTTGTTTACTGTTTTTATTTTTCTTGTGTCTCTTGAAGTATATTTTCCCGCCATTACGCACGTGCGTTAAGTCTAAGTGTCTAACGAAAACGATTACCGTCTCTTTTCTTGGCATGGTCTGTCTTTGTTTAAAAAAGAAATAAACTATGTAATTTAAAAATGTCATTTAAAATCACCGTAGATCAAAACGTTGTTTTATTTGTATCCTCAAGTCTATGTCACATTATCGTTTTTTGTAAACCGGAACATGTATTTATGCAGCTTACGTGACTATGTGAGCGCCAACAAAATAACAAAAAAAACAAAAAAAAAACAATGATTTCAAATGTGTTAGAAGTTTTAAATGGGTTTAATATTTTTGATTGGTTCAAAGTTTTTAATGCGAATACTTTAGGAAAGAATGATTGTTTGAAATATTAAAATCATAATGCTTGTTTTAGCAAATCGTTGATTGGATACATCATTTGAGTAATCACATTTTTTATTAATCTTGCGTTAAAACTATTATAGAATCATTTGCAGAAGTTACCGTGAAACCCTTAATTGGCATGTTTGACACTGCTAATTGATTAACAAAGGGGCAAGTTACTCTAGTATATGTTAAATAAACACCATGGATTAAACTAATTGCTACACAATGGGATGTCGCGTTAGGTCCCAACAGTTTGCAAGACGAATAAATACATTGAATGGCGTGCGACAGATAGACGCTTTATCAATAAACAAATCAGGGATATGCCGCCGGCGGTAAATAGACGCGATTATGTTTAGCGTTATGAAATTGCAAAATTAATTTTGCCAGTGTTTGAATTTTTTAAACTAAATTTTACCGCCGTTTTTTTTTTCATTATGTATACGAATATTCGGATACTAAATTTGTATCCGGATACCAACACAGTATCCGGATATCCGAGTACTCGGATACTCGTTGACATCCCTAAAAACTTTACATAATATACAAGTTAATGAGATAGGCCTGTAGTTGGCTGGATCTTCTTTATTTCCCTTTTTGAAAAGAGGTACAACATTTGCAGTGGTCCAAATATTTGGTAAAATACCCGTATCCAGAGATTTCTGAAAAAGAAGAGATAATAATTAATATAGGTGAAATTTGATGACGAAGAGTTTGAAGGACTAATGGCTTGATGTTATCCGGGCCTGCGGCTTTGTGAGGTTTCAAATTTGACAACAGCTTCAGTACACCATTGGTAGATATCAGAATTTCTGGCATAACTGGATATTTGCTGGAAGAAGAATGTACATTTGAATTTTTTAGAGCTGAAATACAAGATTGAGATAGAGTTAAGGGGGACATGGGAGTGAAAACTGATTGAAACTGTTGGTTCAAGATGTTGGCTTTGTCTTTGTCATCTGATTTGGTTGTACCTGAAATTTTGTCAAATAATGTTGAGATACCTGTTGCGTCTTGTTTGGCACTTTTTATAAGGCTGAAAAGTTTTTTGTTGTCAAAATTAGAGCCAGTGTTTTCTGCTTGACGATCCTGATCTGTTATACCTAAAATATATTCAATATAATTGTTATAAGAGAGTTTTATGTTTTTCTTTATTTCGTTTTTCAGGTTTAAAAAGGTTGACTTTAATCTGCTGGTTTTATCTTTCTTCATCTTGATGTTAAGCTTGTCTCTTTTTCTGATCTGACGTTTAATAGACTGAGTAATCCAAGGTAGAGAGACTTTAGGACCTATTCTTTTTGTAGGGATGTAATCTGAAATTCCAGAAGATATAGCATTTCTAAATTTTTCCCATATAACTTCCACAGATGCTGTTGAAAAATTACATAAAATATCATTTGATACACCTTCCATGTACTCCTTAAAACCATCCCAGTCAGCTTTCTTATATAGATGAATATTTCTCGGTCTTTGTCGCATTTGTTTTGGTTTAATGTTTGCTGAAAAAGAAACAATGTTGTAGTCTGCAATACCTGGAAGACAAGTTACATTATTTATTAAAGTGTGATTTGAAGTAAGAAAGAGATCCAGGATATTTTCTCCTCTTGTGCAATCAGTTACCATTTGTGTCAATCCGAAATCTGCAAGTAAGTCGATAAAATCTTCATATAAGTTTAAAAAATTACAATTTGGTTTGATAGATGGCACATGATCTTTACTCCAGGAAAGCTTTGGATAGTTGAAGTCACCTAGGATCCACATATTTCTTTTTAGTTTTCTTGCTAGTTCTAAGGATTTTTTAAATTCAAGAGCGCTGTTGATGTCTGCTTCTTTTGGTCTGTAATAAGCTGCAATATATAAAGGTTTGCATGATTCAAAAATTAATTTTACCCAAATAATTTCACAATTGGTTTTCAGTTGTTTCTGTTCAGTGGCGATGATGGAATTTTTAACAAGAATGAATACTCCCCCTCCCTTACTTGATCTGTCTTGTCTGAAAGAAGAATAACCTAGATTTAATGGAAAAATTTCACTATCTTTGTGGTCTTTATGAAGCCATGATTCGGTACCTATTACAATATCTGGTTTATGATGATCTAGAAGAGCTGAAAATTCAGGTTTTTTTATTAACAATTGATTGACAATTTAACGAGATGACTTTTAACTTAGGGTACTTTTTGCTGGGGTAGTTTGCTTTGGCTGGCCGTCCGGTTTGTTGTTTTGTTGAGTCTGTCTGGTCTGTCCAGAGGTCACCCAGAATTGAGAAGCTATTTTGCGATACCAGGGAGTCCACGGAAGATGAGTTGGTGGAGAAATTCACCGCATCGCAAATCGAGCAAACCCACGAGAACAACGCATCACATGCAACCAGATCATTGTATGAAGTTTGACTAATGTCCTGACAGCCAATATGAAACCAGTTTGTACAGGAGTCACATTCAAGGGCTGGGTCACTATCTCTTACCTCATAGCTGCAGGATCCACATGGATATTTCGGACCAGGGTTCTTCTCAACATCAGGAGACATGGACATGAGAAGAATGCATAAATAAGCCAGTGACGTATTACATGATGGTTTGACAGGTGGGCAAAAAATGAAATAACGCCGCATGCTTTTCAAAAGACATGCACAGGCATACGTTCTGGTTGGACGTATACTGTTTACGTGCTTGCTTACAAAAGAATAACGAGCAGCACCAGTGTCTGCCTGTGTAAACATTCCTAGACAGAACACTGTAATAAATAATTGGAAAAATATACCTGTTAACATGTTGTGCACAAAAATGTAAACAAACAAAAATGGCGGGTGATACGGTGTCAAGGTCAAAATGTACATGTGTGAAACCACCAAAAAGTGGGTAAACACACACAAAAATGGCCAGATACTGCTGCAGGTTGTGGAACAACCTTCAATAATGCTTACAACCCTTTACAAACACCAAGGAAGACCTGACCGCTGAAAAAAACAATGTTTTTAGAGGTTTCGAAGAAGCGGAGAAAAATCAGCTGTTAGTCGCACGACGCATGCGCACCCATGTGTAGTGAAAATTTGACTGATTTCTCAGATCAAAGTACCTTTTATATTAAACAGATTAAAGAAAATCAAAGGCCAAATCCGTACAGTATACCATACTAAAACAAAACATAGTAGCCGAAAAGACCAGGGATGAAATGTCTATGAGGTGAAAAGACCAAGGCCAAAACGTCCAGACACCTTGTACGGCTGGAAGTCAACAGTTTGAGTCCATTTATGAAACTGATCCGATGGGGAATATCTTTCAAATACAAAAATTTCCAAAAGTCAGAATAGAGCCAGAACATCTCGTATTTGAAACATGTAACACAGGTCACAGGTGTTTGGCACATACCTATGATAGTATTTAGCAGTGCCTACTCATTCCTGGACATACATTCTCCTCATTTGCAATAATATAGATTTAAAATATAAAAGGTAAGTAAGTCCTAGACGGGGCATTTACGAAGCCTTCACTTTTAAGTTTTCTCCCTTAATGTAATCTAAATATTTTGCGATAAATCAAACGGGGATCAGTAGCAGGGTCATTTATCTTCACGAACATCCCATACACTATGTACTGCAATTAAGCATCGAGGCACAGAAACGGGAAGTTTCAAGATTTAATTGCCGAAACGCTTACTCGGAACAGTAGACGTTAATCGAATGTCTGATATTTCGCCTTTTATTGCAAAAGTCTATGATAAACAGCTTAGTTTTCACGGAAAATGCAGTGTCATTCGATAAGTCTACTTAAAACAAAGTCATATGTATCCATTTACATTTACAACACTTTTTCACAAGTATATAATCAGTTTAATTCTTCACTCAACTACCTTATCTTTTTTCGCATCGGCCATTACATTTTACAACTGCAAAATTTGAAACGGATCATTTCATTGGACGATGGATACACACCTCCGGTTAAATTAACATCTACTGTTCCGAGTAAGCGTTTTGGCTGAAAAACTTTGAAACTTTCGGCTGCTGTCGCTTTATACTTGATGCCAGTGTATAATGTATGGCATATTTGTGAACGTAAATGATCCTGCTACCGATCGCCGCCAAGTTTTTTTACAAATACTGAGTATGAAGTAGGGGAGAGAACATAGAAGTGAGGGCTTTGTAAATGCCCGGTTTCAAGACTTATTTACCTTTTCTATTTTCAGTGTATATATACAATATTAAGGGTGGAAACTTGTATAGGAATGACAAGATACTCCTTATATAATCCTAGGTATGTGCCAAACACCTGTGACACAGGTCAGTTAAAACATATTTTAAAATTTTTTAACAGTGTCACCTTAAATTTAAAATTTAAAGGGGTCTAGGTGACAAGGGGTCTAAACGTCTGCGATAATTCACCTTGTCTGCAGCATTTCCACTAACATTTTTCACTGTCTGTCCTTTCAATCTCCCTTTGATTTTCAGGCCTTTCAGTTTGCAGCCTGGACCTTCTACCATTTTCAAGTTTTGTATTTACATAACAAATTCCCCGCACTTTTTGCAGAACGTAAGAACAGTTACCCTGTTGTTTTAGGTGTTGGTATAGGTGATAATGTACTAAATATGTTTCACGACCCAACCTAACACTAATTTGTATAAACTTGATTGCGATTAGTCCTAAATCAAGTTTTTGCGTCTTTAGCAGTGGCAAAAGGGTTAAAGATATCTTCAAGTTCCTAGTGTGCTATAGTAAGGTAACACACATTGGCAATGTAAAGATCATGTTGATATGTAAAAAGTAACAACAACAACAAGAAAACGAAACACTGACGAGACCTGCCCCCACCCCTGAAAGAAAGGGTGGCCTGCTGAGTTTTTAATTTCATGATGGTGCATAAACTTTTTCTGCAATATTTGAAAGAAGTTGTATCCATTGATACACCAAGATCATAAATGGTAGAGCGATTTGGACTTTGACTTCAGCGAGGTGCAAGCAAGTAACATTTTTATCTTTATTTTAAACTGCAATTTTCTAGATAGAGATGATTTCAAGAATAAAGGGATGATTGAAAAAAAAAGCTAAAAATAAAGAGGCAGATATAGCACTCTTCGCACCCCACCCCATCGAAATATTCTTCATAAACAGAAATCAAAGCAAAGATATAGAACATATCTCTTCAAGGTTTCTGATCAAATACAAGAAATCCGAAATTTCGAAAAAAAAATCTAAATAATTTTCCTAATAATTTTTATTTAAAGGCACTTGGGTTCCAATTCAAGAAGTTTTGCGTGCACTTATTGATAAAAGTTATGCCCCTTGTTCCTGTGTTCGATACACACAGCCTTCGTGGAAAATATTGGAAAACGAAAGAGAAAAGAACTCTTGATGACATTTTTCGCTTGGAAATTCCGAATTGGCAGTGAGTCAGAACAAAAATCCCAAACGAAGAATTACTCGACAGAAGTTGATCAATTCATTACTTTACTCCTAGACAAGCAGGTGATTAAGCGTTTAGCAGCATATATTTTATCGTATCAAATTTTATCTTCATACTATAGACTGTAATATTTGATTGTGTTATTTTTTAAAAGCATTTTCGTATGTGGGAATTGGATTAAAAACCATAAAAGGTAAATAAATGAGATATAATTTCTTCAATAAATTCTCGGCCAAAAGACCGAACCCAAGCAAAGTTATTTTGGTTAACACGTGTTTTAATGTATTTTATTCTAGGACACATCATCTACCTTATTGTACTTGAAACTTTTTTTCCGTCTTAAGAAGGAGGCGTTCATACATACGTGTATAAGTTTTCATGCGTGTCAGTGTATTGACCACACTAGCGTGAATTTAATACATATTTGTAACACATGAATTGTATGCACATAAATCTATGCATAAACAAAGCTCGCATACGTTATGCTTTTCTGTGTTCAAGTTTTTTAAAGATTGGATTAAAATTGTGACCGCTTGTTAATTAACACTTCTTTCTATAACATTGAGTAGTTGAATTTACTTTTATTCAGATTTCACTCAGCAAAGAGCTAAACAGCTGGTTGAGGTACGAACCACACTATGTCCGGTGTTTTCAACATTTCTTCGTGCTTAAAAGGATATAAACGTGGCGAAACTGTAAGAATATTTGCTTGTATGTTGTATACCTTGCTGAGGGGATAGTTTTTCGTACAGTTTACCCAAATCATGTTCATTGCATTGCTTAGCACATTTTGACTTGTCGAGCTTTGTGACTAAAATGAATGAAAAAGAAAAAGCAGTGTTACAAAAAGTTCATTTATCCTTACTAAGCGATCTTAGTGCTAAGGACATATCACCCTACCTCTTCCAATATGGAATGATCACAGAGGAAGAATATGAAGATATTGAAGAACTTAATGAAACTCGGAAGAAAAAATGTCAGAAACTTCTACGTTTTATAACACGACAGAACAGCAAGTGTACATTTGAAGGGTTTGTTCAAGCTCTGAGGTACAATGATGCTTATTCCTTTCTTGCTGAGCGTCTGGAACAAAAACTTGAAGAAGTTTTGCAGGCAGAAACTGACCCCAATGGCAAAAGAAATGAAGAGAACGTTACAGAATTCGCTTGTCAAGAAAACCATGAAAATTCAAATATTTTGTACGAACCAGTAAGAAAGATTAATGTGTTCACAAAGGGAAGAAAAACAATGTCAGTACTGGCTCATAAATTGAAAAGACTTTCCCATGATGGGGATATGGACGGTTTTCAGAGAGTTGTAAAAGCAATTGACACAAAGTTTCGAAAGAACAAACTGTACGGAAAGAAAAACATCCGTGATAGGATGGAACTAGCAGATATGAGATTTACTTCACTGGAAGCTGAAATAAGTGCAAAAAGAGTGCGATATGATAAAAGCGTTGGAGAGGGAGATGCATTTAGATACATGGAGTCTGTCATACCCTTTACAAGTAATCCAAGAGTAAGCAGTATGACCTATCTTGCAAGGTGAGTAACTCCTTTTGGCAGAGAGTCTTAAGTCAGAAAGCATTAAAGTGACTTTTATTTCATCCCTTTATTAGAAAGGATGATCAATATATAATTGTCATATTCATTTGTAAGAATGTCCGGTAGAATACAGAAATTCTAAATACTGTACAATGTAATAAGGCATTATGTACTTTCAAAAGTAAATTGTTTAGAGTCAGCATCATGTTTTCTGATATGCTGGGCTAGGTCAAACATAAATAGTTTATGTAAAACGTTTCCATTTTAGGTATGGGTCAGCAGTTGCTATGAAGAATTCCATTGATGATGGTTTAGCATACGTGCAATTTGCCAAAGAACATGCTGAGTATGTTACGCCTTGCAAAGACACAGGGATGGTGTATTACATAGAAGTCAACTTGCTTTCTCAAAAATATGAAAAAGATCCAACTCAGTGCCTTAAAACAACTATTCTAAGAACTTCAGAACAAGGTATTGCTCAGTTTAACAGTGAAAATGATGAGATAAGGAAGGACTACCAAAGAATGTTGTTGTTGAAGATGGTTTTCTGTTACCTTGGTGTTGGTCTTTTCTGTAAAAAGATAGAGAAGGCACAGACTACAAGTTCAGAAAGAGACGAGGCAAAGAAAGTGATTGATTTCATTGAAACTCCAGATGTGTGGCAAGGTATGGAGAAACGGCGAAAAATGTTGTTTTACGTTGCAAAATCAGAATATTACAAGCAACAAGGTAACATGGACTTAGCAAAGGTTCATGCAAAAGAGGCTGAAAAACTCGGAAAAGAAAACAGCTGGATGGCTGAGTTACCAAATATTTGTGATATGTTAATGGAGCTTGAAAAATCTTCATCTTCAAACTCAGAAAACGCAGACTCAAAAACAGCAGACGACATTTTATCTGAGTTGTTTGAAGAGTTATCAGATAACGAAGAGAATTCAGAAGACGGTAACACGGACAATTCGGGTGCTTTTGCACTTGACAATGAAGGTGTACAAGGGCATTTATGTCAGTGTGATTTACATTTGCAGACTTTGCCAGAGAATGGCAAAGAAAACCCACATATGATGGTTTTGAAAGAGGTTTCCTATGGCGCTAATATTGACGAGTTCGTCGGTTTTTCGAATTGTCAAAGAATAGCACATTTGAAAGAGCAAAGTGCGAGGAATGAAAAAGGAACTGTAGATTATGACACAGTGACATGTTGGAAAAAAGAGGCAACTGGAAATAAATGTAATCAAAATAAAAACAGTGAAAAATCTAATTCAGTTGCTATGGAAAATTTAAAATGTACGCCAATTCAAGAAACGGGTGACTCTGATAGTAATTTTACCGTCGAAGGAACTGAAATGGCGTGTCTAAAATGTTCTCATGAAATACGGGACACTAAAGAAGAAACCCTTCTAGATGTTGACACCACAACATTTACTAATAATTAACAATTACGAGTATTGAAGGAACAGCCTTTTGATAATGATCAGGCATCTTATAGTAATTTTGATCTTATGTTGCTTAAAGAAGATGGCAGTTTGTCATCGCAGTTGCAAAAGTGTGACACCTTGTTATCCTCGTATGAAGAAAGTATTCCATCACCAATGTTATGACATTTAAAATATGTTGTCAGAATTTCAAGATTTCAGTTTGGACATTATAATTGTGGCATGGACTCATGGGCTGTTAATGTAGCAAAGCTACATGTTTGTTTTACCAGACTTACAGAAAATCTAACTTGCATGAGAACAAAATGTGTAATATTTCGGGTAAAATCAGTGACTTCAAACAAATAGAAAAGTGCAGTATTGTTTTCGCTGCAGCGTACATTGAGAGTACTTATGTTTATTATGGTCCGCGTATTGTGCATGAAGCAGGGAGCACACCCTCTATGCTTCTTCTTCGCCACAAATTTAGAAAAGGAATAGAAAGAAATATCTAATAATTTTAACTAATACATGAATATTGTTCAAGTCTTTGAGGACAAGGTTGTAAGAAGAGTTGTTCAAAATTAACAGATTTTTCAAGCCACGTCTGGCTTTTATTGTGTTCTTAATTGACTGTCTCATGAGATCAACCATTTTGCGCATTGTTAACATGATATCTGACAGTAAGCAACCCCCATGGTTTCTGAAAATTAGACCATAACAGACAGAACACTATAGTTCAAATTGTAACAACGTGTTTATTTAGTTCAAATTGTACGCTAAAATTACCTCAAAATTTCAGGCATTAATTCTTAATAATTATAAAAAATATCTGTAGAACTGAAGTGTGATGTTATAAGAGAGTACCCTTTTCGCAGCTCATATTGGCCGATCGAGGGCCTGCATGGTGATAGAATTACCTTATATCTGTTCTATTTTGCACACAATTACTGAAATCAATTTGTTTGTAGGAAATCGGATCACTCTTCACAACAGTTTGTTTTTTTCCGTTAAATCTCAAATGGAGTTAAAACATACATACATAGAGACAGTCTACGTAATTTTTTAACAACACTCGTAGATGTGTCGTGTGATTGCTCATTTCTAAAATAACCTTTATAATAAATTTCTTCCTTTCCAAGAAAGACCTTGAATGTGTCTTGTGATAAATACTGATATCGTTTGATATAGACGTAAATATGTTATAACGTTTATTATAAAACTTGAACTTTGGTGTACATTACATTGCATGCATAGAGCAGTTGATATAGTCTCTTTTTTACATCATGTTAAACAGACACCTAAAGCTTTACAAAATAATATCTTTTGACATATTGTTTTGTTCTTCTAAGTAATTGATAAATAGATCTTATTTTCTGATATACTCCTATATATTGCACGATTGAATTGTATGATCAGTTGTTTATATTTCTGTGTCATATTTTGATAACATAGGGTACCTGTGTCAATTTTAGACACTGCAAGGTCGTGTTGCTGCAAAAATAAAGCTACCGAATTTTCTGAAAATATACGTCTTCCTTTCCGAGAAAGACTTTCGAATCTAGATGAAATGAATTAAATAAACTTGCTTTTAGATATTTGACCTTGCAATCCGGAAATTAATGCAGTTTTTATGTAACTGATTGACGGATTTTAAAATTAACTCATTTTCACTCAGACCGCAGTTTACTGAACAGTAGCTGAATGTATTCGTCATAACCTTACCTCCTCACTCCCACCCCATCGCCCCCGGAAATAAGGCATGTCGAAACCTGAATTTAATGCTAAGAACAAAGTATGCTTGAAAGAATTATTTTCCTACACCTTACAGCATAAAAGTAAACTAAGACGAAATTTGGAACAAAGGCCCGTTGTCTTTTTGTCTAAGTTTGATCAGGCGTAATATTTTAAAGCATGTTTTTGAAAACTAATTATATATTATATTCGTCAAAATGCAAATGCATTAATGAATTACTGAACCCTAGATTAAGATCTGAGACATATTGAATGTAGAATTAATCCAAATACATATACACACAAAAACTCGAAACATAAAGAAGCTTACCTTCCTGGTTGCGTAACTTAACGACGACGACGATGATAAAAACAACAACAACAAAGTTTGTAAATGTACCGAACATGTTTAAAATAACATTCAAATGCGTGAACTAGTTTATGGCTACTCTGTTATATACATTTTCCCTGTATATATATCAAAATGTCTCTCAATATCGCTTCTTAAATGAACATAAATTTTGTAAAATAACAAGTAATTAAATGGCGTTGGATAAGTGAAAAAATACATCTTTTTAACACTATACTTTTCCTTAGTAGCAAGATTAACACCGCTCTCGAAATATTTGAAAATTGGCTTATATTTATGATCACATTTTTTAATCATTACATTTACCTATTGTCAGGATACATTTGTACCACAGGAAATACGGGATTTCATGCAATATTACATTATAGGGTATATTCACTTAGCATTGAATCGGCACTCGTTTACAAAGATCAATTTAAAACAAAATAAAACAGAAAGGTAAATTACAATTAATGAGAAGTAAAAAAATAAACGCTCATGAGATTGAAAAAAAATGTTGAAAAGCCAAAGAAAAAATGATGCAGAACATATGGTTGAAAAGGATATATTTAACGACAAGAAAACATCAGGAGGAAATGACGTTAAAGATGAAGGGTTTTTATCGATTCCAGTGGAGGGACAGTCCAAAATAATTTCAAGTGCTGATATAATTTACGAGCCAATCCGAAAGATTGATACCCTCTCCAGGAATAGGAGAAAACTAACTAAACTAGCACACACGTTAAAGCGATTGTCTCATGAAGGTCAAATGGATAAGTTTAATGAAATTGTAGCCGCTATCAACAACAAATGCGTCATAGAGAGACTTAAAAAAGGGAAATGTGTGAAAAGTGCGATGGAGGTCGCTGATATAAAATTTACAGCATTAGACGCCCAGATAGAAGCCAAAAGACTCAGATACGACACAAGTCTTACAGAATGTAATGAGTTTGTCAAGATGGAGAAAATTATCAAGTTTACCTCCGATCCAACGGTTAGCAGTATGACGTATTTAGCGAGGTTTGTAATTTGTAAACTGTATTATGTATGTATTATGTATATGTATTATGTTTATAAACAATTTTGAGGTTTCATACTTCAGCTGTAAGATTGCCAATTCAGGTTTATGAAAAGAATCAGATTAGTCAGAATACTGTAGAAGGAGTCACCCACAGTTAATCTATGAATGACAATCTTAATTGTAATATTTGCAGGATTACATAATTACTTGTTATCAAAGACATGCACCTTTGAAGTCATACTGTATTGTCGCAGAGGAGTGGGTTTTAAGCAATGTCTTTCATTTAGTGCTAGTATGTCGCTGCAGTTAGTACTATTTGAATGATTAAATTTGCAAGAAATCTTCATCAGTTTCTAAAATTGTACCGATATATATATGTTGTGTTGTGTGCCCAAGCATTGAAAATGCGTTTTACATTTCCGTAAATTAGCCGCATAGTAAATGTGTAAAACTCAAACTCATGCAGTATTGGTTTTCTAAGCCTACACATTGTTTACTTTCCGATCAAACAAGTCTGAGTTAAATGATCAAAAACACGGGATTTGCCACATTCAGATGAGGTTATAGTAACCTTGATCAATCGAGGTGATTGTTGAAGTAAATATAAACACGCAATGTGTTATTAAAATTTAGTGTTTGCCCTACTTCTCTAGCCAATCAGAAAGCAAAGATATTTAAATTTCTTATAGATATATCCGCGAAGAACTCCACAGAAAACAACCACCTGGCAAGTATTGAGATACTGGCTTTATAGGACCTTGGCCAAGGTACGGGTGCCTTTATATTTTCTACTTTAAGAAACAAGTAAGTGTAACGTAATTTCATTGTTTATTTCAGATTTGGATCAGCAATCTCGATGAAATCTACACTTGACAACGGACTAGTTTACCTCCAGTATGCAAGAGAACATAGCGAACACATCATGCCGTGTAAAGATACGGGAATGGTTTATTACATAGAGACCAATCTTATGTCTCAGAAATATGAACGCAGTCCTTCAAAATGTATGAAACGGGAAGTACTCCAAACGATTGAACGCGCCATTGCTCACTTTAGTCACGAGCCAGATGACGTCAGAGAAGACTATGAAAGAATGCTAATGCTTAAGATGGCATACTGCTACCTCGGTGTGGGTATTTTTGGAAACAGAATAAACGACGTAATTGTAACAGAAAAAGACAGAAGATTAGCAAAGAATTGTATAGATTTTATTGAAAAGCCTGGCATTTGGGAAAGAATGGAAAACAGAAGGAAAATGTTGTATTATATAGCCAAGTCTGAATATTACAGACAAGAGGGTGTCCATGATCTGTCTTTAGTGAACGCGAATGAGGCGAAACGGATTGCCGAAGAAAACAACTGGACGGCTGAATTACCAAACATTCTCGATCTTATCGATGGCACAGAACAAATATTTTCTAAAGCAGAAGATAAGGAAAAAACTGATGACTTTGTGCATTCCTTATTAGAAAATGCCGACACCGACAGCGATTAATTTGGAAAAATGATATGAATGAGTGCAATTGTAAACGAACGAAACAGTAATAAATCATCAACAGCTTCAGAATAACAATAATTATAATAATATTCAGACGTGCATACTGGCTTCTTACACAACGGAAGACAACATGAAATATCTTACAATTGATATGAATAGATACCATCTATTCCGTATGTAGAAGGTAGATGAACGTCGGTTTCGACTTTTATCTGCCCCTTTCAGCCTTTCATTCTGTATTTCTGCATGTGTGTAAGATTGAAAAATTGGATCCTGCAGTTACTCAGATAGCAATATAAAGATTCTGTAAACGATTTTAAAATTTGCTTTTTTCCGTGTATTGATAAGTCTGAATACTGCAATATCTAGAAACGTTTTCAAGATACATTCATAAAACTTTGTCAAGTCGCTGATAGTATTGCAAAGATTTTGCTAAAAGTTTTTAGAACAACAACAAGAAAACTTTTACTGCATCAGAGCAATTTAAGATGATGAAGTAATGTTTGTTGCATTAGACGATCTGAAATATGCCTAGTCAGAGGAATTGCCAAGTACGTACGTTAGATACGTAAATTTCTAACAAATAAACAAATGATATTTTAACAAGAAAATGGTATAATTAGATATCTAAGGACAAGAAAATTTATAGCGTACAATGTATTCCAATATCACTTAATAATTTGAAACAAAACCGATAAGATCTTTTTTTTCTACAGAAATCAAATACACGATTTTATCATTAATACAGAAAAGAAAATTTTAGTTAATGTTGCATGCAACCTATATGATACGTTTAATCATTCATTCAAAGTTCATTTAAGCAGCAGTTGTTAGTCGGAGAGCACCGACTATATTTGATACTGTCAAAGTTACAGCAAAAGTTATGGACAAGTTGTTATTGACAATTATTCTTTTATATTATTATTATTATGATTTTGTCGTTTCACTGAATAAAAATTATTGAAATTTAATCAAGGTATTAATCTAAAACAGTGATGAAATATTTCATCGGTGTAAAAGTGAAAATGTCATGTTTGATAATGATTAATATTTTCTTAATTTTTGATCCCTTAATTAACCTTACCCTACGCAGTAATCTCCCCTTCATTCAGGGAAGTAACTGCTGCGTGGTGTGGCTTTACATTTGACGAAATTAGGGCTCAGTATTATTTTGTCCTATATGATTTTTTTCCGTTTTTTTTATAATTGCTTATTGAATAATGACCTGAAGAGCAAGTGCATTACAATTTAGTGTTTTATAGACCCAGCCTCTGACAAACGCGTCAGGGAATCGATCCTTTTGCTCAGTGGTTCGAGTGCCGGTGTAGCAAACTACTTATGATCGAGGCTGTATGAGTTCGAATTGCACTCACAGATGGTCTGTTTAATTAATGCAGTAACAGTTCTACAGTTATATGAACGTTCTGTATGTATGAAGCTACATTTATCCGAGACTTTCACGTCTTCAAAATCTTATGCGCCGACTTGATGCTGTGTATTGTATACACACACATCACGTGGCTCACAAGAAATTTAATGACCAGCTGCTTATGACTCTGTTTAATCATAGATCAATATCTGAAATACTGTACGCATAAAATGTAACCTATACTTACTTCCATTTAACTGGTGGAAATCACAATAATTCAAGATATTTGAAACAAGAGTAAATATTTCAAAACTAGTTAAGATAAACTCGGCAATAATAGTCCCGTAAAATAGAGTACAAAAAATTACTAAATTCTGTACACCGCACATAATTCATTATGTCTTATGATGATTTTCTGGATAAGCAATTGTTCATATATAATATTCATTTTATCCGTTTCAAATACATATGAGCAAAGCAGGCAATAACTGATTTTTATCAAAGCTCTTAAAATATCATCCATAGAAAAAGCGATATCTTTCCTAGAAAAAGCGATGGACTTATTGATAATACCCAGAAGTTGTTCCTAATGCATGATTCCTGGAAGACCAATACTAAAATGTTTCTCAATTAGACCGTTCAACTGTTTAAAACTTTCATAAAAGATATAAATAGATACAGATAATGTAACACGGAAGTTATTTTCTTTCTTTAATATTCACATGATCTTATTAAATCGATATTAGAGAACTTATTTTACTCTTGCAGTAAAAGGTAAGAGATAGCAACTCGGTCATTGAATGTCTTGCTGCTCTATCTATCTTGTATTTCCTTTTATAAAAATTTAGAACGAAATGCATGACTTGTCATACCATCTTGATAAATCAAGCATTTAACTTGTTTTGCAAATAAGGAAGTTTAATTTTGATGTTTTAAGACGGACTTTTCGTAAGATCTTTAGGTTTTTATATTATATTTACGTTTTAATGAGCGATCAAGGCTTTGCTGAGGTATGTTTTTGCCTGAACCAGAAGATTGCTTTTACCAAGAATTACAATTTTGTATAGTTTATTGTTTTGTTTTGGTGTACAGTGCAATATACAAAATTAAAATTAATGTCTGAGGATACTTATATTTAAAATGATCTTTTATGTAAAATGAAAGTGAAGTTTCTGCTTAAAAAGAACTAAAATCGAAGTAAAATAAACTGATAAACGTGTTGTAACTTTTCGTGGCCTTTGATATATTATCATATTAGTGCTCAGTATCATCGACTTGCAGAGAATTAGAAGAAAATCTCATCATCAGAATGATTCATGAAAACGTATGCGAAATATTTTGATATTAGCCATTCCAGTTCTAAGTTATAATGGAATGAAAGCTACACCATATTATGCATCTCTGATGCAGTCAAAAATACAAACTACATTATATACTGCACTTTTAGTAAGAACTTTGACTTTTTAGGTAGTAGCTTTGACATGGTTTTTGCTACACACGTCATTACAAATATTCTTTCTTAAAACATTGTCACCTTAAGGAAACTCTGATTTAAAAAGGTGATACACGTTGCTGTACATAATTCTTGAACTTACAAAGTAAGAACTTCAATGTTATTATTCCTGTCCAGGTTTTAAAACTTTCTAACTACTTTTATGAGATGTTTTATAGGTAGCATACTATGAAGCAGTTAAACGCCAAAACCAAATTATTATCAGATATTAACGTAAAATGTTGTGTTACGTTCCAGACAAATAAAACAGTTTAGTCATGGGAGATGCACTATCGAAAACGGATAAAGGCGTAAGCAAGCAGGAAATTAAAGATGTTTTGAAGTTTCTTGACGAAGAAGTAAAGAAATGGGATGGCAATATTAAAAACCTAGAAGTTAGTTTGGAGAAACGAGATAATGATTGGATATCATCATACCTTACCAAAAGCATGGAAGAAACAGAACACAGATGGATCAACATAAAAAGTTCCGTTTTACAGGTCTGTTAATATTTTCGTATAAATTAGAATAAAGGCCAGTTGAAATTCATCAATATAAAACAAGACGTTAATCAAATTTAGCAGAACACATTAAATTACTACAAGAAAGTTTTAAGTTTGAAAAATGGAGAATGTAAGAAATAGGCAAACACATTCCCTTTAAAACTGAAAGAAACATTATCATTATACGTTCATAATATGGTTGAGGAGATATACATTTATGACTTGACCATTTCTGTAACATAACTTGACTCTTTTGTAAAGAATTAATGCGTTACAGGAAACAACATTGATGGAAATTTTTTCATCAGATGATTCAAAAACAAAAGTCACAAACGATGAATTAAGAAAGCTAAAAAAGACAATGAAATTCTTCTTGAAGAAATTAAAATGCCCAAGTCGAAATATCAAAACAGAAAGAAAAGAATTGAAATTTTTGAAAAAAAAAACTGCTGAAAACTGCCGATGAGAATATCTTCGATCAATGAAATAAATACACCTTTGGTATGTGTGAGAATAAAGATATTATTAGCTTAGCAATATAACTGAAATGAAAAACTGTAGAGGAAAACAAATACATAAATATATTCATTTTATTAATTCCGCATTGCATTGTATCATTTTCATCTTTTTCTTCTTTTAAGATCTAATTGCATACGTAAGTGTTTCAACTGTGAGAAACACCTAAAATCTGCAAACCCCAAGAACGCAACAGGATATGATAATATAATATGTAAACCCCAAGAAAGCAATAGGATATGATAATGTAATATGTAAATCCCAAGAAAGCAATAGGATATGATAATATAATATGTAAACCCCAAGAAAGCAACAGGATATGATAATGTAATATGTAAACCCCAAGAAAGCAATAGGATATGATATTATAATATGTAAATCCCAAGAAAGCAACAGGATATGATAATATGATATGTAAACCCCAAGAAAGCAACAGGATATGATAATGTAATATGTATATCCCAAGAAAGCAACAGGATATGATAATGTAATATGTAAACCCCAAGAAAGCAACAGGATATGATAATGTAATATGTAAACCCCAAGAAAGCAATAGGATATGATAATATAATATGTAAATCCCAAGAAAGCAATAGGATATGATATTATAATATGTAAATCCCAAGAAAGCAATAGGATATGATAATGTAATATGTAAATCCCAAGAAAGCAATAGGATATGATAATATAATATGTAAATCCCAAGAAAGCAATAGGATATGATAATATAATATGTAAATCCCAAGAAAGCAACAGGATATGATAATGTAATATGTAAACCCCAAGAAAGCAACAGGATATGATAATGTAATATGTAAACCCCAAGAAAGCAATAGGATATGATAATATAATATGTAAACCCCAAGAAAGCAACAGGATATGATAATGTAATATGTAAATCCCAAGAAAGCAATAGGATATGATAATGTAATATGTAAATCCCAAGAAAGCAACAGGATATGATAATGTAATATGTAAATCCCAAGAAAGCAATAGGATATGATAATGTAATATGTATATCCCAAGAAAGCAACAGGATATGATAATATAATATGTAAACCCCAAGAAAGCAATAGGATATGATAATGTAATATGTAAATCCCAAGAAAGCAATAGGATATGATAATATAATATGTAAATCCCAAGAAAGCAATAGGATATGATAATATGATATGTAAACCCCAAGAAAGCAATAGGATATGATAATGTAATATGTAAATCCCAAGAAAGCAAAAATGATATGATAATATAATATGTAAACCCCAAGAAAGCAATAGGATATGATAATATAATATGTAAATCCCAAGAAAGCAACAGGATATGATAATGTAATATGTATATCCCAAGAAAGCAATAGGATATGATAATATAATATGTAAACCCCAAGAAAGCAACAGGATATGATAATGTAATATGTATATCCCAAGAAAGCAATAGGATATGATAATATAATATGTAAATCCCAAGAAAGCAATAGGATATGATAATATGATATGTAAACCCCAAGAAAGCAATAGGATATGATAATGTAATATGTAAATCCCAAGAAAGCAAAAATGATATGATAATATAATATGTAAACCCCAAGAAAGCAATAGGATATGATAATATAATATGTAAATCCCAAGAAAGCAACAGGATATGATAATGTAATATGTATATCCCAAGAAAGCAATAGGATATGATAATATAATATGTAAACCCCAAGAAAGCAACAGGATATGATAATGTAATATGTATATCCCAAGAAAGCAATAGGATATGATAATATAATATGTAAATCCCAAGAAAGCAATAGGATATGATAATATAATATGTAAATCCCAAGAAAGCAACAGGATATGATAATGTAATATGTATATCCCAAGAAAGCAATAGGATATGATAATATAATATGTAAATCCCAAGAAAGCAATAAGATATGATAATATAATATGTAAACCCCAAGAAAGCAACAGGATATGATAATGTAATATGTTAATCCCAAGAAAGCAACAGGATATGATAATGTAATATGTAAATCCCAAGAAAGCAATAGGATATGATAATGTAATATGTAAACCCCAAGAAAGCAATAGGATATGATAATATAATATGTTAATCCCAAGAAAGCAATAGGATATGATAATGTAATATGTAAACCCCAAGAAAGCAATAGGATATGATAATGTAATATGTTAATCCCAAGAAAGCAATAGGATATGATAATGTAATATGTAAACCCCAAGAAAGCAATAGGATATGATAATATAATATGTAAACCCCAAGAAAGCAACAGGATATGATAATATAATATGTAAACCCCAAGAAAGCAACAGGATATGATAATATAATATGTAAACCCCAAGAAAGCAATAGGATATGATAATATAATATGTAAACCCCAAGAAAGCAATAGGATATAATAATATAATATGTAAACCCCAAGAAAGCAATAGGATATGATAATATAATATGTAAACCCCAAGAAAGCAATAGGATATGATAATATAATATGTAAACCCCAAGAAAGCAACAGGATATGATAATATAATATGTAAAGCCCAAGAAAGCAATAGGATATGATAATATAATATGTAAACCCCAAGAAAGCAAAAATGATATGATAATATAATATGTAAACCCCAAGAAAGCAATAGGATATGATAATATAATATGTAAATCCCAAGAAAGCAATAGGATATGATAATATAATATGTAAATCCCAAGAAAGCAACAGGATATGATAATATAATATGTAAATCCCAAGAAAGCAAAAATGATATGATAATATAAAATGTAAACCCCAAGAAAGCAAAAATGATATGATAATATAATATGTAAATCCCAAGAAAGCAATAGGATATGATAATATAATATGTAAATCCCAAGAAAGCAAAAATGATATGATAATATAATATGTAAATCCCAAGAAAGCAAAAATGATATGATAATATAATATGTAAACCCCAAGAAAGCAAAAATGATATGATAATATAATATGTAAACCCCAAGAAAGCAAAAATGATATGATAATATAATATGTAAATCCCAAGAAAGCAATAGGATATGATAATATAATATGTAAAACCCAAGAAAGCAATAGGATATGATAATATAATATGTAAACCCCAAGAAAGCAATAGGATATGATAATATAATATGTAAACCCCAAGAAAGCAATAGGATATGATAATATAATATGTAAACCCCAAGAAAGCAAAAATGATATGATAATATAATATGTAAATCCCAAGAAAGCAACAGGATATGATAATATTATATGTAAATCCCAAGAAAGCAAAAATGATATGATAATATAATATGTAAATCCCAAGAAAGCAAAATGATATGATAATATAATATGTAAACCCCAAGAAAGCAATAGGATATGATAATATAATATGTAAATCCCAAGAAAGCAAAAATGATATGATAATATAATATGTAAATCCCAAGAAAGCAAAAATGATATGATAATATAATATGTAAATCCCAAGAAAGCAAAAATGATATGATAATATAATATGTAAATCCCAAGAAAGCAAAAATGATATGATAATATAATATGTAAATCCCAAGAAAGCAAAAATGATATGATAATATAATATGTAAATCCCAAGAAAGCAAAAATGATATGATAATATAATATGTAAATCCCAAGAAAGCAATAGGATATGATAATATAATATGTAAATCCCAAGAAAGCAAAAATGATATGATAATATAATATGTAAATCCCAAGAAAGCAATAGGATATGATAATATAATATGTAAATCCCAAGAAAGCAAAAATGATATGATAATATAATATGTAAACCCCAAGAAAGCAAAAATGATATGATAATATAATATGTAAATCCCAAGAAAGCAAAAATGATATGATAATATAATATGTAAATCCCAAGAAAGCAAAAATGATATGATAATATAATATGTAAATCCCAAGAAAGCAAAAATGATATGATAATATAATATGTAAACCCCAAGAAAGCAAAAATGATATGATAATATAATATGTAAATCCCAAGAAAGCAATAGGATATGATAATATAATATGTAAATCCCAAGAAAGCAATAGGATATGATAATATAATATGTAAACCCCAAGAAAGCAATAGGATATGATAATATAATATGTAAACCCCAAGAAAGCAACAGGATATGATAATATAATATGTAAACCCCAAGAAAGCAAAAATGATATGATAATATAATATGTAAATCCCAAGAAAGCAAAAATGATATGATAATATAATATGTAAATCCCAAGAAAGCAATAGGATATGATAATATAATATGTAAATCCCAAGAAAGCAAAAATGATATGATAATATAATATGTAAATCCCAAGAAAGCAAAAATGATATGATAATATAATATGTAAATCCCAAGAAAGCAAAAATGATATGATAATATAATATGTAAATCCCAAGAAAGCAAAAATGATATGATAATATAATATGTAAATCCCAAGAAAGCAAAAATGATTTGATAATATAATATGTAAATCCCAAGAAAGCAAAAATGATATGATAATATAATATGTAAATCCTAAGAAAGCAATAGGATATGATAATATAATATGTAAATCCCAAGAAAGCAATAGGATATGATAATATAATATGTAAACCCCAAGAAAGCAAAAATGATATGATAATATAATATGTAAACCCCAAGAAAGCAAAAATGATATGATAATATAATATGTAAATCCCAAGAAAGCAATAGGATATGATAATATAATATGTAAATCCCAAGAAAGCAATAGGATATGATAATATAATATGTAAACCCCAAGAAAGCAATAGGATATGATAATATAATATGTAAACCCCAAGAAAGCAATAGGATATGATAATATAATATGTAAACCCCAAGAAAGCAAAAATGATATGATAATATAATATGTAAATCCCAAGAAAGCAACAGGATATGATAATATAATATGTATATCCCAAGAAAGCAAAAATGATATGATAATATAATATGTAAATCCCAAGAAAGCAAAAATGATATGATAATATAATATGTAAATCCCAAGAAAGCAATAGGATATGATAATATAATATGTAAATCCCAAGAAAGCAATAGGATATGATAATATAATATGTAAACCCCAAGAAAGCAAAAATGATATGATAATATAATATGTATATCCCAAGAAAGCAAAAATGATATGATAATATAATATGTAAATCCCAAGAAAGCAAAAATGATATGATAATATAATATGTAAATCCCAAGAAAGCAAAAATGATATGATAATATAATATGTAAATCCCAAGAAAGCAATAGGATATGATAATATAATATGTAAATCCCAAGAAAGCAATAGGATATGATAATATAATATGTAAACCCCAAGAAAGCAAAAATGATATGATAATATAATATGTAAACCCCAAGAAAGCAAAAATGATATGATAATATAATATGTAAATCCCAAGAAAGCAATAGGATATGATAATATAATATGTAAATCCCAAGAAAGCAATAGGATATGATAATATAATATGTTAACCCCAAGAAAGCAATAGGATATGATAATATAATATGTAAACCCCAAGAAAGCAATAGGATATGATAATATAATATGTAAACCCCAAGAAAGCAAAAATGATATGATAATAAAATATGTAAATCCCAAGAAAGCAACAGGATATGATAATATAATATGTATATCCCAAGAAAGCAAAAATGATATGATAATATAATATGTAAACCCCAAGAAAGCAAAATGATATGATAATATAATATGTAAACCCCAAGAAAGCAATAGGATATGATAATATAATATGTAAATCCCAAGAAAGCAAAAGGATATGATAATATAATATGTAAACCCCAAGAAAGCAATAGGATATGATAATATAATATGTAAACCCCAAGAAAGCAACAGGATATGATAATATAATATGTAAATCCCAAGAAAGCAATAGGATATGATAATATAATATGTAAACCCCAAGAAAGCAATAGGATATAATAATATAATCTGTAATCGCCAAGAAAGCAGCAGAATTTGATAATATTATCTGTAAACCCCAAGAAAGCAATAGGATATGATAATATAATCTGTAATCGCCTAGAAAGCAGCAGAATTTGATAATATTATCTGTAAACCCCAAGAAAGTAACAGGATATGATAATATAATCTGTAAACCCCAATAAAGCAACAGAATATGATAATAAAATCTGCAAACCCCAAGAAAGCAACAGAATATGATAATAAAATCTGTAAACCCCAAGAAAGCGACAGGATATGATAATATACCACCAAAATTTATAGACTTTACAGCAAGGATAATTTGTAGACTAATTTCTAAAATAGTAAATAATGTGATGAAATCCATAATATGTTAAAAAGGAGGCCAAAAAGTACTTTTTAAGCATGCATGTATAATTACTTAGTACATGTATATATTCTGGTGAAAATTTTCTTTTCTAACTATCAAGACCTCATTTCAGTTCATAGAAATTTTGACACCTTTTTACTTGAATAATCTTTTTTAGTCTGTTTTTATTATATCAAAATGCCTTGTAAGGTAGTCATCAAATATGGACCCCAGTACAAATAAATATTTTGGATTTTTTCTGGGCTTTCCAAGAATTTTCATGTTCATAATACCACACATTGTCATTTAAGAGTCATAATTTTATTATGTAAAAACAGCAAAGAAATATCATATTAATCTGTGATGTTTATTATCAATGCAAACTGAGATAATCTAAATAAGAAATTGGTGATCTAAGGTGATAATGTTAAATCACTGTGACATCCGATTGTCAATTATTTAGCGCTATAGTGTAATAAGGCTGTGACATAATGTATGCGTAATTATGTATTTATTATATAATGTATATTTTATTTGTATAGATGTATATACGACATGATAAAATACTACTACTACATAATTGACATAAACTCATTTCCAGATCGGGAAACTCAGTTACTCCCGTCTTTAAGAAAGATGATCATTTACAATGAAAAATTACAGGCCTGTTAGTATTTTATCATCAATGTCACAATTTTTTGAAAACTTTCTGTTCTAAAACAAATAGTGAAAAACGTGTAAAACTCTAGCACAGAGCTCTTAATATTGTTTTCAATGATTTTAACTTTACTTATGACTCACTATTAAAGCATGTAAATAAGCCAACATTACATATATCCAGAATCAAAACAATAGCCAAAGAAACTTTTAAATGCATTTATAATAAACACCACCATATATCAATGATCTAGTTCAATTTAAAAGTTCCAATTATTCTTTTAGGTACAACGATCCAAGGGTCAGGACAGTAGCATATGGTAAGACACTTTTAGGCTTTAGGGCGCACAGATCGGGAACAGCCTCCCAGGTGATATCCACAAGGTGGAAAATTACAATGAATTAGTGAGACTGATCCAGACCCGGAGCGCCCCAAGCTGTTAATGTGCTATGTGTATTTAATCTAGCTTTTGTTTTATGCTTTTTATTTTAGTTGCCTATGGGCTACACAATTTTGTGTGTTTTTCTGTTGTTCTTTTCCTTTTTTGCTTCTATCATGGGTTCTTATTCCCTACTGTAGTCATAATTGTTTATGCTTTTTAACCCAAAATCTTTTCCCTCCACGTTATTATGTATGTATGTTCTTCAGTTTTAGTAAAATTACTTGTGTAGTTTTAAGTTGCCAATTTGCACTGTATCATGTCAATGTTTCATTATTTTTCTTCTGTATTTAATTTTGATCCTATTATTGCATGCTATCTTTGCTTCTATATGCTAGCTGTTTTTGCAATTTGACATGGTATACTATATCTTATTGCACTAGTTTCAAATGGTTGTATGCTTTCTTTTTCTCTTTTTCGCCAGTATTATATCTTGATATCTTCCAGTATGTGCTGTATAATGTCACTATTTTTGTTTTTCATTTGTGATCTTTTTTGCATGATCTTCTTAAATTTAATTTAATTTTACTTTAGTTGATGCTTCGATCATACGTATTTTATTTTATGTTATATGTTACCTAATATGTTAAGAAAATGTATCCACCTATATTAAATGAATCAAGTCTACGAACTCACAGTATTTAGTTGTATCTTAATACTTAATACACAATAGTTTGTAGTGCATTTAGATCTGCCGAGTGTCTCGTGACTGCCCACGTATTTATAGCTAATTTGCATATAGCTGATATACCATTAAGTACCGTTTGTGTTTCCTATAATTTTTTTCATAGATGAATGTTTGAATAATTGAAAATGATTATTTGAGGCAGTTTTGTGTCACATATGTAAATCCCTTTTCTTCAGTATATTTCATCTTTTAATTGAAACTAGGTCTTTTGTTCATAATTCAAATAATACCTGTCAGTGAAATGTACATTTTTTTAAGCACAAGGAGTAATTTGCCTTGGTTTTAGGGTTATGATAAAAGTCTTTCAGATATTGATTTAAAATTATTGCAATCTTTTATTAAGTCATGTCAGATACTCGATTACCTCTTGTGGAATTATTTACATTGCAATATATATATTTACATATATATATAAACCGAATTCGTCACCACTCAGTATAATTCAGAGGCTAGCAGATTTTAAATTTTTTTTTACGGAACACACAAAAGAAACAGCACATCGACCGACTAGGTGTTTTATACATTTTCTTTTTTATTGTGTGTCGGAAATTTACTTTTTATTTGCGTGCGCTCCTGTGCCAAGTTATGTCGATTACTGTTGCTTTATGACGTCATATCGATACAGAGCGTTCTAAACGATGTTCAAAGTGTCACAAAAGAACACAAAAGAACACAAAGCTTGTCTGTTTGTGGGAAACAGAAATAAATGTGGAATTTTAAATTCATTTTGAAAAAATAAACAACAAACAAACAACAACCATGGAACAGTGTTTTCATTCAAGTCTAAAACATTTGGTGTATTTGTGTTTAAGGCGTGAAAACCATGGCACCGACTCAAAACAACCCGAGGATTCTGAATCTTCGAACCATCCAGTTGCTAAGGATTCTTCAGTATGATAGATCTTTACTTTTTTTCAATCAATCAACCGATCGATCAATTAATCAATCAATCAATAAAAAAAATAATAAAGAAACTAAGAAAGACTTATAATACGTCTGATATATTAAGTGATAACAACTGCATGAGAATCTATTTTAACATTTAATCATGTATTGTAAATGAATGCAACTATAAACTGTTTCTTTTTTCAAAGTTATATCATTTAATTTTATACTTTTTGGTTTTTCAATATAAGGTCTTGCAGTTTATTAAGTGTCCTTAGCCTCGAAAAATCTCTTTGTCAAACTGCTTATAAATATGACTTTTTTCACCAGCAGAAGAAAATAACTGCAGACGTAAGTGATCATACCAAAAATGAAAAAGAAATAAAAGAATTACAAAAGAAGTTATCCATGGCAGAAGACGCAATGAAGAAACAGAAGATGGATTTGGAACAAAGTTTAAGGCAAAAATCCGAGGAAAACGAAGAGCTCAAGAAGCATGTGGAAAATATAAAGGTTGCTGCAGATGTGTATTATCTATTATATTGACAGTATTAGTCATTTTTATACAAACATCAAAATAACATACATATAGGCTTTAAAGTGTGTTTTGCAAAAGCGTGTTACACTGTCATTGATGTCTTTAAAGCTTCTTTAATAAATATTTCAGTGCAGTAGTTATTTGATTCTTTTCATTGAAGATTATGAATGCCTTCGGCATGATGGTATCAATGTGTTGCTAAGTGGTCTTCGAAAAAAAAAAAAAACAAAAAAAAAAAAAACAAACAAACAAAAAAAAAACAACAAAACAGACACAAAATTTAACAGAATTGACGCGGACTTAGCAGAAAGTTGATTCCAGTCAAAAGGTATCATCTGAAAATAAATACATGACCCTGATCCTTGCAGCCACAAGATGTACACAAGATGCACAGTAATATGGATTACCTCATCGTAATGATAGATATTATTTCATATGAGCAAAAAGTCTGAAAGTAGATCTTTTGCGTTGTTATAAGATAAAAATATTAAGATTTAAGGCCGACTATTCATGAGTGACAGGTTTTAATACTTGTACCTCTTGATTAAAAAAATGTTCTACATGTACTTGTTATGGAATTACAACCTACATACATTAGTTTTAGCAGATAATTACTTTATGTTTAAGAAGGATAAAAAGCGAACCAATTCATACAAATATTACAGACGCAGCGAAAAAAGAGCGAGACAAACTTCGAGAAAGAGAAAATAAGAATGCGTGAGGAAAAACAGATGCTAATGGCTGAGAAAGAAAGTCTGCAGACGCAAGCTGATTACCTTCAAAATGAAAACGATGCTTTATTATTACGGTATTTCAAAATAATTGATTTTTAACACTTACATTACAAATACAATATATATTCTCATCTGTTAAGTTTTATGTTTTGTGATTACACCTTTGTCTTAGTTTACAGCAGGATGGAGTAACCGCATTCAAAAATCGCATTCAGCTGTGATCGATTACAATTTTTTCGAGTAATCTAGAGTAATCAGTAATAATCAATTTTCTGATTACAATTAATCGCAATTTAATCGATTATAAATCAGAAGGTTGCTGTAATCAGATTACTTTCCGATTACTTTCCAGCTATGCTAGGTTACTATTTTATTTTTATGTTTCCTTAAAAAAGCTCCAGATAGTTTTCACATATAGGCAGACTAGTTTTCATGAAGAATGAGTAAGCGTGCGAAAAGGAACTGTATCAAAGACGCATATTTTCGACACTGGAATAATGCAATTTGGTAAATTTTGATTTTAATTCGCTTCCTTTTTGAACAAGCTTGAGTAAAATTGCTGCAGAGAGGTTTCTAGACAACAACCCTGCAGTGGCAGATCTGAGCGACCCAAACAGACCAACGAAACTTGGAGAATTCTACACTGAGCTGTATGACAATGAATGGACAGATGCTTGTGAAGCTTTGAAGGCCGTAGGATATCAAGAAGAAACAGCGATTGAAACCTTACGTCTGACGTTAGAGGTGATAATGCCTATAGAATGTGTCATACTTTCGAATGAAGATAGGAAATTGCGATAATAGTGATATACATTTTGGATACTTCATTTTATGTGTATTTCTTGGTGTCAAAAAGAAAAGAAACCTTTCTTAGATTTTAATAAACCACAATAGAGAGTATTTATATCTAACTGCCTTTCAATTTTATCATATTTGACAAATAAAAAAATAATATTTCAAATACTTCTATTTCATTTGACTAACGAAGAACGTGGTTCAGTTTTGTATGAACAAGGCCGAACTTGTGATAAAGAAGTCGTCGGATGCTGTGAACCTTCTGTTTGAAGAATACAAGAAAACAGACATGGAAGAGGTGGATGCCTTTTCTATGACGAAGAAATAATTTACAACAAAGCTTATATGCAATACATTTATGTTTTTTTCACTGTTTTTCTAAATTTATGTATAGATTTAGAAAATGATTATCATTCATGGTACACTAAATTAACATAGGGTCTTGTGATAAGTGAGTATAAGTGTGTCACTTTCAAACAAAGGTAAGATAGATAAGATAGAGTAAACCTTCGACAGAGTATTACAAATTAATTTGTAATAATTTCAACATCTATAAAAAATATTATATTGTATATCTTGAAGGCAATTACGAATTTTCCAAAATGATGGACTTGATGGGTAATGTTTTAGGGTTCCCAATACAATGTATTTAATATTTTATGTATATATTTCGTTTTAGAAAATGCCTCCCCATCTTACGATGCCAAGAAAACAGGTACTTGAATATGGATCAGTATATTAAATAAGATATGTTAGTGTAATACTGATTAACAAACCTTTACTCGCTTCATTTCCTGATATTGAGGATGAATTAATAATTCTAACGTTTGAAACTCTGCCTGAGACACCTCTGAAATAACTGATTGGCAAACTATTGTACTCAGAGATAACGTTCGTTTGGCTGTTTATTTTTCTTTTTTTTGTTTTCTTCTGTTGTTTTTTTTGTTTTGTTTTGTAGGCAATCTTTCCCAGTTAGCTGATGTAAAAGCACTAATAAATAATATGTAAAAATATGAAATAATTCTCATGCAATTCAAAAGAGTAGTTGAAGAAATATTTTTCACCTACAAGGTAGATTGTCGTTTCTGTTGTCATTCGGTTGTATCTGACTATGACTGGCTCTTAATTGATCATTTAAATTTTTTAACAGGGTCGTGAATGTCAAAAGCTGATGCATGAACAGTCATCTATTGAGGACATTAGACTTCAACAAAGATGGAAACCTCGAGAACACACAGGGGGAAATAAAAACAGATTTGAAAAGGTATATTTAAATGTGTGTGTGTGTGTGTTTTTTTTCCAGATATTTTTCCAGTTTTGAAACAATGTATGGATTACGCTTAGTTTAACAGTAACAATTTACCTTGTTTGTAAAGTAACACCTCACATTTTTTCCCTAGGGAACAGCAGTGGCAAATCCAAAACTTGATGCAGAAAATAAACTGAAACTATTAAGAAAAGAATTGGCAACATCGGTGGTCCCGATTGTTCAACAGGTATATAGTCTTCTTTTCAACAGCCAATGTACATAAAATATACTTTAGGAAAAAATTCATGCAGAATAAAAATGACGAACGTTTATATTATATGCATTATAAATACCCTGAGCAAAATAGTCGCATTTGGATGCCAGTTCAAATTGATTTACAGTAAATATCTAAGGTTACATTAATGGGCGGTAGAAGAAATTTGAAAACGTATTAACTATCAGCCTTTTAAGATCACTTAAGAAGTATTTGAAGCTGTGATACCAAAACAGAACGGAACAATATATATATAAAACGTACATCAAAAATAGTAAATATTTTTTTCAAATTATGTTACAGCAAGCTTTAGAAAAAAAGTTTTAAAAAGCTCGTTAATGGAATTCAACAGTTACGTTAAGTGGTGATATGTCAGGACCGTTATCTTTTCAGGCATATATGGATGCAAACTGGACAAACGACTGCGTTCCAGAACTTAAGCATTACATAATGAAGTGCGTTTTCCTTGGCTGGATGATGGTCGTTCAGTCACCTCCATTGGTGCTGCATAAATTCCCCAATGACCAAGTGATCGCTTTTGATAAAAATCTTTATAGAGAATACACTGCTACAGGTCCTGTGGTCAGCTTCATAGTCTGGCCAGCACTTCTGCTTGAAGAAGACGGTGCTGTCTTAATGAAAGGAGTGGCAGAAGGAAAAAAGCCCGACAAAGAGAAGACGTCAGATAAATCATAACTCTTTCATTAGATTTTTTTAGCATGAAAACTGCAGAGACGGAAATTAATGTTTCAAAGAGTATGCAGTGATTACTACATTTCTGAATTTTAAAAAACAATGTCTACTACATGTTTTGTGACAATATTTTCTGTAGATGTTGATTCTAACCGTAACTTTTATGCGATATTGTCCTCAGCTCTATTGATAGAATGCACGAAGCACTGTCTTGGAAAAAAATGTTTATCTCTCTGGTTTATACACTTTCTTGCTTGTTAAGAAAAGACAAAAACATCTAATTGACTTTAACACATTACTTGATAAAGTTTCACACTTTATTTCATTTTTTTTCTTTTACAAAACAGGTTGTTTTGTGCCATATATATGTTAAATCATGTTTATACAGTCAGAAAAAACACCATGTGCTTAATATTTCATATGAAATAGTACGAAGGCCATCACTCCATGGATTTGCAAGATACTTATGTACTTTGGTGTAAAACCTGTATATTAAATAAAAGTATTATTCATATGCTGAAAGAAACTCTTGTTACTCTAATTTATCATTTGAAGTTTGTCAATAATTAAAAAATTGACATCAGATACTCGATATTCTCATGGTCAAGTGAAAGTGAACGTCTACAATTACCAAGAAGTATTACTTCGATACAAGTTGCTTTTTCCGAAAATAGTACAAAGCCCATCGTCAAGCGAGTAGGCCCATCTTAATTTAAACAAAAGCTGTATTATGTATGGTAGTTAGACTGAAATTCACTTTACTTCAGTCATCAATTTTTTAAGAGAAACGTTTCATATTTGTGTTTGATATTTCACCAGATGTCAACTTTAAAAAAATTCATTTAAACTTTTCCCGATTCCTTTAACAGAACTCGGGTAACTGCTCTCAAAAGCCCTGGTCTACTCCGTTTCCTGAATTCAGGATTTTGTCAGAAAGGTCCTTAGTAAAAATTTTGATTTTTTAATTAAATTCATACAGAGTTCCGATCTCAGAAACACTAATTGAAATTGTTATTACCTCATTGCTGTCTTTCAATTCATATCTAATTACGTTATTCTTATTTGATCCTTATAAAATTCTGTTTGCAAGCTTTTTCTCCATTTCCTAGATCCATACATCCCAGGGTAAAATTTGTTCATATTTTTAGTTTCGTTTTTTCATGATTGCTCTTTTGTTCGCCTTGAATTGCCTGTATATCACTTTCAAATTGGTCCATGTGTGCAGTGTTTTAATACCTTTACTACATGTTCTTACGGCGAGTCGAAGCATTCTCGACTGTTCTTACGGCGAGTCGAAGCATTCTCGACTGTTCTTACGGCGAGTCGAAGCATTCTCGACTGTTCTTGAGTTTTTCAGCTTTAGTACTTCCTCATAAAAGTTCATGCTTTCTGTAATGTTGGAATAAGCAGTTATAAGCCGTGTTTCGTAACATTCAACAATGCCAGTAAGACTTAGCACGGAATGCTATGTAAAAGTCAAGTTTCGACTCCACGTGTCTTCTCGTACTGGTTGGATAACTAACATAATTAATGCCCTAGAAGCATGCTTGATATACACATAGAAGTACATTTCATTTATCTGGTAGTAACATTTAACATTTTTCTCTTTCGTAAACCATACATTTTTATGCCCCTCAACCAGTTTGTGGGAGTGGGGGGGTATAGATTTACCCTTTTCCGGCTGTCACGCTGTTGTACGTAGACCAGTTTGTGTCGCTTGAAACTCCAAACATATAACTGCTAGAGCCATGAAACTTTCTAAGAATAGTTGTCAGCATGTGTTTTTACGCACCCGGGTATTTTGACGCATATTTATTGGAGGTCAGCAGAGTTATGCTCCCGATTAAGCAAAAAATAGCAATTTCATACTTGTGTCGCGTGAAACTTCAAACGTGTATTTGATAGAGCCTTGACACTTTCGAAGAAACCTGGGTAATTTGACGCAGTTACTGGAGATTGGCATAGTTATGCCCCCTGATAAAGTTAAATAATAGCATTTTTAGACTTTATACACACCTGTAATTGTAGAGGATTTTTGTGACAATACAGTGGAATGTGGGTCATCCGTGTCCTTTGGACACATCTCTAGTTTTCTAATAAATCAACTGAAATCAATATCGTTGGCGTTTCATCCGAGATTGACAATTTATGACCACACTAGCTTAGAAATGCAGAGACTGTTGTAACACAAATCTTTTACAAGGTTCATATTACTGATTTCTTCCTAAATGTTAGGTCGTTATGTTTATAAAGTTGTGTTCAAAGTACTTACTCTCTCGTAATATTTCAATTTTTTTCCCATTAACACCTCACGGATATACGGTGGCACAGAGGTGACATGCACAACTTTTTTTTAATTGCACTTCTCTTTTTTTTATCTCGTTCACACGAGATACTAACTCGAGGGAACGACTTAGTATCTCGTTCCCACGAGTTACTAAGTCGTGGGAACGAGATAAAAAAACGAGAAGTGCAAATCTGATGAAAGAATCGCATTTGAAAAAAAAGAGTTGCGCAGTAATAAAAAGAATCGTGTTGTAAAAAAAAGAACAGCGAATGTAAGCTATGTCGAGGGAACGACTTACTAACTCGTGGGAACGAGTTAGCTATGTCGTGGGAACGACTTACTAACTCGTGGGAACGAGTTAGCTATGTCGTGGGAACGACATAATATCTCGTTCCCACGAGATACTAAGTCGTTCCCTCGAGTTAGTATCTCGTGGGCACGAGATAAAAAAAAGAAAAGTGCAATTTAAAAAAAATGTATTGCTTTGGAAAAAAAGTGTTGCACAATATATTGCTTTCTCGTTCCCACGACATAGCTAACTCGTTCCCACGAGTTAGTAAGTCGTTCCCACGACATAGCTAACTCGTTCCCACGAGTTGGTAAGTCGTTCCCTCGACATAGCTTACATTCGCTGTTCTTTTTTTTTACAACACGATTCTTTTTTTTACTGCGCAACTCTTTTTTTTCAAATGCGATTCTTTTTTCAGATTTACACTTTTCTTTTTTTATCTCGTTCCCACGACTTAGTAACTCGTGGGAACGAGATACTAAGTCGTTCCCTCGAGTTAGTATCTCGTGGGAACGAGATAAAAAAAAAAAAAGAGAAGTGCAATTAAAAAAAAGTTGTGCATGTCACCTCTGTGCCACCGTAAGGATATGAATTCAATTGATAATTCCCTGTAGTAAAGTCAAGAGAGATCAAGGATAATATATCTGTTTGCTTCACACTAATTTTGAAAGAGAAAACATTTAAACACATTCAATATATTGAAATACAAGTATATTGAATATGTAAATAGATTTTAAATATGTTTCATTTCTGATTATATGATATACATGTACTCGTTTATTTTCAAAATGGCCATGTATTGTTATTAACTACAGCAAAGAGTATGGATTCGTATCAATCGTCCTTACCCAAATAGTAATAGAAGATCATTTAACTCCAGATCTTAACAATATAAGAATTTGAGTTTTATCTACATTTTAATTAACATGTGTTTGCATTGACAGAGGTTAAGAAAAAAACCGAAACGTCAGCTGCTTTACTTCTGCACTTTTTCTACATAAAGTGTAAAGAACAGCATGTCATACAAGATAAATTTTCAAGCAATTATTTAGTTTGAAGCTTCCGTGTGATTATTTCACTTTCCAACCTTAGGCTTTGAATAACTGTCTTATCTTGTAAAAAATTGTAAAAGAACAGTAATTATAAATAAGGTAACACCAAGGCCTAGTATATTTTAACACTTGTGAAATACAGCAAACAACTTGTGCTAGGTGTTGGCTTAGTGTGTAATTAACAGTGATTCAAAATGCTTCATCTATAATAGAAATGTTTGCCTGTGAAAAACTCGGTTTTTTTATTTATGTACAGAAACTGAGTAAGTTTTCGTTTTCATAAGTTTGTTTCGTGTACATAAAAATACCATTTCACTGTTTCCTTTTATGGAGTATAGAAGTGCAGCTGACCTGCAGGATAGTTGATTAACAATTTCTTCTGCAAATGAATGTCGAAGTTACCTTTTACATAAGACAGTGTACAACGAGTCCCTTAAGACGTCAGAATGGTTATATGTTTGAATATTACAAAATACTCCGAGGACATACTCTTCTCTACTGTTTTTCGTAATATCTAAATCATACACGTACCCGTTTAAAGGCTGTTTCACGGAGGTGGCTTTATTATATAGAAATATGTATGGACCTTAGCAAAAGTGGCCATATTATACAGTTAGAAACTGCAAATGTCTTTGCAAAGGTGATTATATTTTATGTTTGTAAATTTCATACACCTTCGCTATATACCATATCAAAAGAAATATCATTGGTCGATTATTATCAATGTCAGTATATAAGTATATAAACACTGTGCCTTGCTCGTTTAATCAAGGAAGAAAATTACCAGTACTTAATTTAAAGCTAGCGTAACATATCCGCGCCATTTTTCAACGCTTTACATTAGTTCTTTAAAGTAAAATTAATTCAAACAATATTTAAGATTTACTCCAGAGTGAAATAATGGAATAAAAGGTGTCCATCAACTACAGGATATATAAGACATACAAGTGGTGAAGCTTAATTCTATATATCAATTCAAAGAACTACTTTCGTTTTCGATACTGTTTTTGATTGATTCTAGGATTTTCACTTTTTACAGGTATATAAGTATGGGGAATGCAAACAGGAACCCATACTTTCAAGAACTGGAATTTGCCGGCTATGAGACAAAGAGATGGAAAGAAGTACATAAAATCCTGAAAGGAAATCTGAAGCGTGACTTTAACGTCGAAGCATATATTAACAGTCGATTATCGGAGGCAGAAGAAAAATGGAGCCAGATAAGAAGAAAAAGGGTAATAAAATTTAGAGTAAATCAGTTTAACTAGTAAATCACATTTGGTATTATCTCACCATTAAATACAGTATTTCTTTATCAATACGCGGTTGATGTACCTGATGTTCAACATTTCAATAATTTCAATGTCAGGCAAACATTACAGCCAGCAACCAATATTGCATTTCCTTATAATTTTGTCTGTCACTTGCTAAAATTTTTATGAAGATACACTTGCATACAAAATTATGACATCATAAGTTGACATCATGCATTATCATTATCATCTGTATTGGCTGAATTTCTTCTCGTAAAGGGAGTCCAGCATTTCACAAGAAGAGAAGTAGCTCAACTTACGAACGAATTGGAAAGACAAAAGCTAGAAATAAATCGTCTGACGACACAAAATCGCTGTCTTGAAAGGGAGCACATGGACATGAAAAAGAAAATATCAAAATTAGAAAAAGATAATCAAGAACTTAATAGCCGGTATGTTTATTTGCATGTTTTCTTTTTGTGCCCTCCTAGTGGGGTTTGATTAGTATAAAATCGATACTAAAAAGATTTTCATATGTGCTAAGCCAACTATGTTTGTCTTGCTCTCAGCCAACACTATTAAGGTTACTAGACTTTACAGGAATATGTGCCGGCAAATAAGGTGGCGTCCCTGTGTTTTTAGTCCACCTGAGTACAAAAAGCTCAAGATGGGCTTTTCTGGTCGGTCTTTGTCCGTCGTCCGTCCCTCCGTCGTCAACTTTTCATTAAAACGACATCTCCTCTGAAACCTCAGAGCCAGATTAAATGAAATTAGCCTGGGATATAAAGCTCTACCAAGGTTGTTCAAATGCTTCTGGTTCGTTGCATTTCTGGGCCACTGGAGCTAAAAATAGATTTTATAAGTTGGATCTTTAAAAATCTTCTTCTCCGAAACCTCAAGGCCTATAGGAACGTTGAATGTTATTGTTTTGAAATCTATTAATAGTAACAAGTAACTGATAAGAGATACAGGTAAGTTTTTGAAGGTTGGCAAAAATATGGCGTTTGATAAAATTGCAAAACATAGTGATTTTGTAATTACAGTTTCAAAGTCATTTTTCATCAAATAATTCAATATTTTATATCATTTAAAACGTATGTAAACTCATATTTTACATATCAAAAAAATAATTGTCAAAACTGTTTACTTTTTCGTTTGTAAATGGTTAAACATAGTGCATCTGAGCTGCTAGAAAAATGCTGAAATGACAGGTATAAATTAGTTCGGAAAAAAGATAAAACAGTGATAATAGGAACATCTTATCCACCCGTGGTCTAGAATTAAGACATTTGGTGTGCAGCATTGTCTAGTGGACCTCTACCAAGTTTGTTTAAATTCTGGTCCCTGGGTCAAAAAAGACCCCGCCCCAGGGGTCAAATATTTTACATAGAGTTATTTAGGAAAAACTTCAAAATTCTTCTAGTTAGAAACTGTAAAGCCTAGAGTATAGATATTTGGTGTGTAGCATTGTCTAGTGGACCTCTACTACGTTTGTTCAAATCATAGCCACTGGGTTAAAATAGGCCCTGTCCCGATGGTCACTTGTTTACATATAGTTATATAGGAAAAAGTTTAAAAATCCTCTTGTCAGAAACCGCAAGATCTAGACTTTAGATATTTGGTCTGCAGCATTGCCTAGTAGACCTTTACCAAGTTTGTTCAAATCATGACCCTTGGCTCAAAAATGGCCCTGTCCCAGGGGTCACTTTTTTACATACAAATATATAGGAACAAGTTTTAAAAATCTCCTTGTCAGAAACCAAAAGGCTTAGAGCTTAGATATTTGGTATGTAGCATTATATAGAGGACATTTACCCAATGTTTTCAAATCATGACTCTGGGGATCATTTGATTTTACACAATGCCTGTTATAGGGAAAACTTATAAAATCTGCTGCTCTAAAACATCAAGGGCTAACCTTCAATTGTTTGTTGTTATGTCTTCCCCAAAACCCCGCCAATTGAGACATATTGTTTTTGCCCTGTCCATGGGTGTCTGTCTGTCACACTTCATTTCCGTTCAATAACTTGAGTACCAGTTGACACAGAGCCTTCAGAATTCACAGGGTTATTGCCTTTATTGTTAAACAACTTGTTTTTTGGGTCAGTAGGTCAAAGGTCAAGGTCAGAAGAACCTCTAGAGAGAAAACCGTTTCCACTCAATAACAGGAGTACCATTTCACCCAGAGCCTTCAAACTTCATAGGATGATTGCTTTTACTAAATAGAAGAACCATATTGTTTTTGGAGTTAGTAGGTCACAGGTCAAGGTCAGTAGGTCGAAGGTCAAGTAAACAGGGATCTGTAGGGTAAAACTATTTCTACTTAAAAATTAGAGTATCATTACACCCGGGATCTTCAAAGTTATTGCAAGCTTATTCAAACTTACGAACAAGGAACTCCCATAACAACCGATAACGATACTTGTAACTTGAGCAATGAGACTCAGATGACCGATTTAGGGCTATCATGGCCCTCTTGCTCAATTAATTTACAGATACCTTGAAAACCCACTCCCCACACCTTGCCTTGGGAACTTACCCCCACATGGGGACACATTTTTCTAGTTTATTTGCAAATATCGAGCACAATTTAGCTTTGGTCATTTTTGGCGATTCTATAATTGACTGAACAAACTATATCAGTGAGACACAAACCCTTAGGCATTCTTGGATTGAAAAGAAACCTGTAAATTGAAGGTTTCTTGAATTGATTAAAAAAAAAGTGAAATAAATGAAGTAATAGTAAAGCCGACATATTGTTATTTTAAATGCTTATTATGTAAAATAGTGAAATTGTGATGTTTTCAATGACAAGAATATTACATACATATCAATAATTTTATTAAAGGGATCTTGTTGAATGTGTTGTGTTGTTGCAGGCAAAAACAATGCCTGTATTTTTAAATTTTCTTTATTAAAAAGAAACAGGAGAGGGATGGAGAAAAATCGCACAGAAAACCAAGGTCACACTTCCCAAGACACGAAACGAAATGTAAGCAAAATGGAAGTACATATATGCTCTTTTCTTTGTTCATCTACATCTTTCTTGTTTTACACACATTTACATTTTCGAATTGAAGCTATAAATGTTGTAAGTGACCGAGTTCTTTAAGGGTTTTCCCTATTTTCAGATCTGTTAAAATGTTCTTAAAAATATTCGGCATATCGTTTTATTATCTTTGTTTATCCAACAAGTCACAAGGCCAACATATTACAATTGCTTTTATCATGAAATGTAAGCTTTACCTTTTTCTCTCTGCTCAGTGTTGTGGTATTGACATATTTAGAATATATGTTCCAAGTTCAGTTATCATATTAATCTGCTCAGTCACTGCACCACTGAATTATTCTTTATTGCCATTATTTTGAGTGTAGCAGCGTTCGGACGATACAGACCAGAAAGTAGCTCGGTTACAGATGCAGATAGCAAGACTGGAAGAAGAGAAACAAGAACTCAAAGCCAAAAACCAAAGCTTGCATATGCATGTAAAACAACTGGAGGACGAAAAGTCTAATCTTTTACTTAGGTGATTTTTTCGTCCAAAATCTACTTCTCATACCTATGACGAACCTGTTATTTTTATCACATATGTATATGTTTAAGCTTTGAGAAAGAAACATCATGAATTTGCTGGGGTATTTTTGTTTAATGTTATTTAGGAACAAAATGCTGGAAAACACTTTCTTCAATGTTCTTTGAAAAGCACTTGTACGTAGTCGTTTGCTTATTTTGGCAACATTTTGAGATCATCATGCTTATAATGTAATCAAATATTTTTTGCAAACGTCATGTCAACCTAATCCACAACGTAAAGTAATGGATGTGCCAGATAATGTTTCAAAAATTAAAAAAGTAACCTTGTAAAAAAACCCAGTGTAATCAAGATATTTTGCGTGCAACATTGCCATAATCGATAATACACCTACCAATTTATTCAGGTCTTCTTTTTTATTCATAGGACGTCGAATTAAATAAAGTCATTAATAATATTTATCATGACTTGAGCCTCGAATTCACTCGATATTTCAAAGTGTGTCTCACTAGAGAAGTATGTTGAACAATTTTATGAAATTCGTAAGAATGCTTTTAAAAATCGTCGATAGTACTATAAAGCGGTAACAAATAACACTTTTTTGATAGACTCAGCAAAGTTGCCGGGGAAAGGTTGATGAATAACAATCCTGCAATAACAGACCTAAGTGACCAAAACAGACCAACTAAACTGGCAGAACTGTACAGTGAAATATATGATAATGAATGGACAAGTGCGTTTGAGATATTGCAAGCGTCTGGTTATGACGAAGAAACTGCAGTAGAAACCTTGCGTCTCACATTACTGGTGATACTACAGATAGCTGTATTTTTATGATCACGATTTAGTCTGATAATTTGAAAGAGGTTCTTTTAGCCTTCTTTCTTTGAAAACAGATTTTTCATTGAAATGAAAGACAATTTGTATACGTGGTGTATTAAGTTTGATATTTTAATGTCTGTTTTTTTTTACATGTCAATTTATAAGGTTGATAGTTTTTTTTTCATGTGATAAGTGAATTTTATCACACATCACGCATTTCCCAAATATTCCTAGGGGGAAAGAAGGAGGAAAAAGAAGAAAAAATATATTTAGAAATCTTGCATTTTTGTAGCTGTATGTTTAGTTTTGTTCTATTTATCATTGAGTTTCTTTCTTCTTGTTTTCTGTTTAGAATGTCATCAAATTTTGTGAGATGAAGGCTCAGAGGGTCCTAAAGCAGGCTGCAGATGCAGTCAACTTGCTGTTTCAGGAGTACAAAGAGTCTGTAACAATAAAGGTACAGGCAATTGCAGTTGTCTGCCATACTTCATAAAAGCTTGAGCGATTTGTCTTTTAAAACTCTATTTTATTGCAAGACGTAATTATAAACAATAATACTGTTTTAGAAGTATTGTGGAAATGTCTGTTCTATCAAGGTTATTTCGAAAATGAAAAATTTGAATTTTTACGCTAGATCCCAACATCTTTTTATATAAAATCAGCTATCATTTTCCGGAAAGATTACAACTGTCATGTTATAAAATTTCTTTCTATTAACTTACTTTCTTTTCAAGGACGTGCCTGCCCATCTAACAATGCAACGGCAACCGGTAAGATACTTTGCTCATTTAAATAAAGGCAATTATAAAAACGGAGATATTCCCAGATTTTGTACTTCTACTACTGCTTCTTCATTATCTCCGATTGACGCTGCTAATGCTGCTGTTGCGACAACACTCAACTAATCTTAGTATCACTACTCCTATAACTATTACTTGTCGAAAGATGTGACGTGATTGATATCGTAAGTACCAAACACTGTTTGAAAAGAAGACCTTTCGCACAACATCAGAAAAAAAATAAGTACACCAGATGGATTAGATGATTGTTTAAAAACCCATGAGTTAACTTTGCAAAATGCATATATAATTAGGTTTCTAACATATATAAATATTTGTTAAGATAAAACGTCGCGGAAACCTTGCAGCAGTTTTCGAACAAGAAGTCAAATTACCGCTAAGATGGAAACCAAAGAGTCATCAAGATTCCGTAGTCCATGACTTGAAGAAGAAAATGCAAAAGTCTGAAATGGTAAACATTTTTAACAAAGCTGGACATATTTAATCATTTTATCAGTGCGATAGATTTGAAGGTGTTTTTGTTACCTGATCTTAGAAAATTATGAAGTGTTAAAAGGGTTTACTTGAAAAAAATATATTTAATATTTATGATTTGGTAATTTGATGTTACGAAAATTTGCTCTGAATAATAATTTCTAGTTTATTCAATAACGATATCGTTTCAAGGGCCATTATAACTTTTGGGTACTACACTCTTGCGAAGTTTTAAGTGTTAGAGAGAGTACATAGAGTTTTAAAAAGTGTTTCTAAGGGATAATCTTCATGTCATCTTATGTATAACTTTAGTTATACGCGTTATATATATTTATATTTTTAAGCATAAGTACTTTGAAAATTGTAATAGATGCTTTTCAGTCTCTCCTTCAGGCGTTATAACAATATCCTGCTTGTTCCAAAAGCTTGTTGCACCAGAAGCACTGTCAGTCCTTACAGAAATGAATATTGCATGATTTTTTCGACAACTTTCTCAGTTGTTTTTCCCCTTTGACTAACCTTTAAAAAATACAGAATTTTTTTCTGATTTCAGGATAAGATTAAAAAAGATTTGAAGTTGACAGCAGAGCCTAAATTGATACAACTGAGAAAAGAAGTGGCCATGTCTATGGTCCCAATCGTACAACAGGTAATTCAATCACTTATTCAGTATTCAATATTCATGTGAGTGATCCGTCTAGTCATTGTTTGCAGCCAAACGTTTAGATCCTTAATTGAAATGGTCAGTTCCCAGATTCATACTGTGAATTAAAGTCTGGTAAATCAGATTCATCAAAGACTTAAAACAAAATATAACAAGACTTTAAAATATTCGTCATTCAACTGAAATAAAATAAGATATAGAATTTTTTTTAAATTTCATGTATGTACATATTTATCCTATTTAAAAAAGAACTTTTAGTTAAACATAGTTATTTGTGGAGGCTTTTACGCATCTATATTTTCTGGAGTAAATAACAACACTTATTTTTATTCTTACAGGCCTACATAGATGCTAGCTGGAGTCCTGATTGCCTCGAGGAGATAAAAGACTTCCTTATGAGATGCCTGTTCCTGGGCTGGATGATGGTGGTACAGGATCCCCCACTGGTTCTCGGCCCATCAGAAGCAGATATAAAGTTTGATAAAAACCTGTACAAGGAGTACACAAGGAGTGGGGACGCTGTCGACTTCGTGGTTTGGCCAGCTTTACTGCTTCATGAGAATGGAACAGTTATTTGCAAAGGTGTTGCTCAGGCGAAGAAGTCGTGATCAGAAGATATCTAACAGGGGAAGATAATGACAGTAACTTATACATATTTGTTGCTCAAAACATTATTAATCGATTAAAGATTTTCGGCACAGGGTTTACGAGCTTCCCACCATTGACTGTGATTTGACTGTATAGTTTGTCAACATGTGCGTCAATTTGTATCAGGTAGAATATATAAGGATGTATCATATCTATGTTAAGTGTCATATGTATCTGTATTTTTTCAGGAATATTTATACTTCCTATATATTCTGATATTTAAGCTTACTTGATTCATTATCTGCAGTGTTTAGTTACTATGTAGTTTAGCTGGGATAAATTATGAATAATAACAATACTATAGTTTTGAAAGAGTCAATGTCGATAAAATTTAAAATTTCTTTTTTAAATTTTTTATTGCTACATAGTTTTACTGAGATGTAACTGATATAATTTTAAAGTAGCAAAATTACTTACAGCTATATATTGATAAGTGCTAATTGTTTAAATGTAAATATATTTTTCAGTAACAACATTATTTTTCTTGTTACTTTATCATCTTTTAAAATACCTTGAAGGTAAAAAGTATAGAGCTAAATACTTTGGCGATATCAAGTAAAGAAAAGTTTTGTAAGGCTGCTTTAGGTGTTGAAGTTTTAAAAGGCATTGCAAAAACATAAACTGTCACAGATTCGAAACCTCTTGAACTAGATAGTTTTGTTAGCTCACAAGACCGAAGGTCGGGTGCAGCTTTAAGCATGCTCTTTTCTCCGTCTTCCCTCGGACCGCTGTCCACAGTTAACTTATTTTCTATACCACTGGGCCAATTCAAAAGAAAAAAAAACTTCACCAAGGAATGATTTTTGGACAGTCCCCTTTCAAAATGGTATAAAATGGAATTCCATGCAGAACTCTGGATGCCTTGTTAACTGAAAGGAAATACTTTTGAAGTCTTCTTATCAGAAACTGCGAGACTTAGATCTTAGATATTTGGCTCATAACATCATCTAGTAGACCTGTAACAGGATTATACAATCATCGCCCCAGCGTTTAAATTGACCTTGCCCGAGAGGTCATCATATTTTACAAAGACTTTTATAAGACACAATTTCATACTTACATAGAAAACCCTTTAAAATATTCTTGGTTTACTTTGAGTTGTGTAGGAAAAGCTTTGAAATCTTTTTTTTTTTTTTGTCTTAAACCGCTTAGAGCTTAGCTTAGATATTTTGTCTGTAGCATTGTATAAAGGATATCTCTTATGTTTGTTCAAATTATGTTTATGATGTCAGAATCGGTCCCGCCCTGTAGGTCCTATTTGTGCAGAATATTGAAAAATATTCTTGGGAAAAACCGTTGGCTCTAGACTGCAGATATTTTGCATGGAGCATCACCTAGAAGTTCTCTGTCAAGCTTGCTAAAACGATGCCCCTGGAATCGTTAATGGTCCTGCTTTGGGGATCACTTGTCTTTATATAGCTATTATAGGGAAGACTAAAAAAGATCTTCTTGACTGAAACTGTATGCGTAAGAACTCATATATATTGCATGTTGAATTGTCTTTTGGACCTCTATCAAGTTTGTTCAAATCATGTCTCTGGTGCCAAAATTGGTCATGTCCAGCGGGTCATTAGTATAAAATATCAGATCTTTGAAAATCTTCATCCAGAAACTGTGATTTTGCTTCTGATTTTGCTCAATAGTAGACACATAGCCAAAGTTCTCAGGTGAACAAGGACCATCATGGCCCTTTTGTTAAATGTAAATGTCTTATGCAAAGAGATATAGTTGTGTACTCTAAACCCAAATATGTGCATGCTAATTGTACCCTGATTCGTGAGACTGGTTTGATGCGGTGAATTGGATGATAAGGCAATAGTTTTTACTTATTCGTCAATCTTCACATTTCGAATAATGTTTTTAGAGTAAAGAAAAGACTGTTTTGAAGTATGTTGACTTTTTAAGATTAAAAGACTATTTCGTATAAACTTCGTCGGTATGATTTTGGTACAAAACATCAACATTTTGCATCATATTCGTTATATATTTGTTTCCTTATAGTAATCCTATTGCATCACATTCTTTATATATCAAAAAGCCCATGTTTTAGATTTTATTTTTTATTTATTTTCCATTAAAAAGAAGTCCTCTAAATCTAATAATCGAAAATGGTCATGGCACGACTTTGTATTTAACTTGACATCATTACATTTTATGCATTCGAAAATTATTGCTGTTTTATTCCACTACCATTAAGCTCTGACATTGCATTTACATCCTTTCTTTATGGAATGAACGACAGTTACAGACGTAAATTGACTTTAAAATGAGGGAATCATTTCCAAATTTGTTTATTTTCTTTCAGCAGATTTTACGGTTGCTTTAACGGGCATGTTACGTCTATTCATAAAATTTTGAAACTTTTCATATTTTGTAATAATTTTGGGTTAATTACTCATGGATAATTATTCTGTTGCATAATGATTTTTTTTGCAGACTTTGTTTTTCAAATTTTGTAGACTTTGAGACAAAAATATGAGACATTTCACTTAAAATCGAGCACCTTTTCTCGTTAGGATAATCGAATTATCTTCAAAATACTCTTGAAAGTTCTTTAAAAATGCCCTTTTTCTAGTAGTCATTATATGCATCTCGTTTGTTCACAAATAAATGTTTTAGTACTAATTGAAAAACGGCTATTAACAGTTTGTCATCGCCTGCCTTGATAATGAAACAGGCCACAAGAAAAACCTTAGTCAAAAAACAAAAAAGAAACAACAAACATACACACAAACATACAAACATAATAAATAAAGTTTCCATTTAAAAGGGAAAGGCTTGGCTGGATGTAGCAATATAATACGTATATAATAATATATAATCCGTAACGAACTAGATTTTTAGATACGTTTATACAAATTTTCAGCCCTTTTTTACCGGATTTGTAACAGATTACATGACCAAATTATAACAGTAACATTTAGCAAAGTTGTTTAATGCCATATATGCAATTTACGTGAATGCGAACACGTTTTATATACACTTGATACGTTGAACACATTATGCTTACTAGTATTGTTTTTGAAAGTGTAACGAATGTTCACCGTATGCTTGAATGTTCCAAAGCATTATTTGGTATCAAGTATGTATTCAGCTGTCCAGTGTTTTTTCTCTAAAGATACTATCATGTATTGTTATATACTGGTACTCGGGTTGAATAAGCGAAATATTTCGTTTTGAACTGTCAGTCTGGAAATGTATGTGATATTAACTGGCAGTATCCAATGTGTGTACATGTACTTAGTTTGAGGGTCACATAACTGTGAATTTTGCTTTTTTTTAGAGAAAATCATTTTGAAAATGATATTGCTACATTTTTCATTGTTTCGGTTATATATTTGGTTGTGGCTAACATGCTTATATGTTTGAGGTTTATAGACCAACGTATTAAAGTTGCTCAGACAGTCAGACATACAGTGTTATCACTCAAGTTGCATTTTGACGTATGAACATATAGTAAAACTGATTCTGCAATTTTTTATTATCATCTTTATTGTTTATAATAACAGTTTTAAAGCATGCAACAATATTTATACTAAACCGTGTTATTAAAGGTGACGTTATGAAGTAATCCGCAAATTCATTTATAATTGTTTCGGTCATAAAGTTACATGTAGTACAGCAGTTGTAATTGACTAACATTATTATTCTAAACCAAGAAATACTAGCTTATAAGAAATAATCGTGTTGGACTTCCTTATCTGTCACAAGTGGCACTGTAGATTTGCAACTATTGAACTACGTGTACTGTTCACTAGCAAAACAATTATGCTACTGTTCTAAACCATAGCAAATAAAATGTCTTAATGCCTGCGATTTTACTTCATAGTAAATAGCAATGATGTACTGTGTACTAGATGAATGTAGTGTGCTTGAACAAACATTGACATAATAAAGTGAGAATTCTGTAAAAGCTTCCGAATGTTTGGAACAGACCTGTCGTTTGTATATTCCCATATTTTTGTACAGTTTGCTCTACTCTCCTAGTAGAATGAAATTGACGCATTCTGAGACAACACTGAGATATACAAAGATAAAACATATGTAGAACATGCCTTACCTGAAACATTTTAGTAGTATGAATACAGATATAACACTGACCTTAAATAGAAAACAGCGTAAAATTAGAAATTAATATTGTTTTTAACTACTCTGCACAGTTATTCTTTTGCCGTCTTTTTAACAATGCCCTTTAGAAATAATGGCAACGGCAACAACATTTGCACAGAAATAGACGACAAAGTTTCTTCCGAGACACCCATTCCGAAGGTTAAATTTTGTTAGGGGTGTATATTAAACAACTTGCTCAATTCTCTGCTTATTATTTTTTGACAGAACAAAAAAAAAAACCCGATTTATTTAGGCATATTATGAATAGAAATACATTTCACTCTTGAAAACTACTACTATGTCTGACTGGTTTACCTTTTGTTGTCATAATATTATTGATCAAACCCCCGATTCAATAATAGAGTAGCAAAATCAAGCTGTTAACCAAACACTGGACTCGTAACATAAAGTGCACTCGCGCTGTTACCCGCACTCAACGACACCAGATAAGAAAAATAAATCTGTTTAAATATATGGTCTTTTGCAAAAGGCTACCTATGCGCCAAATGGTCCATAAATAATAAATACCCTTCCGAAGAATATATACTGAACAAAAAAAGAAACTTCTGTGTTTAAGGGCAAAATATACGTAAATACGGAAAGAAGTGTTAAATTATTTTGACTTGTGTTCCAAGAGTATTTCAATGTAAATTTGTGTGTAAAATTGTATTGCTCTACGTTCACGGAAAACTGACGAAATGGTTGATTAAATGTGGTAGAGATCGTAGACCAAAATCACACATTAATACCGGGTATGGCCACCTTGAGCATGGAGTACTGCCTGGCATCGTTTGCGCGTAGAACCGACAAGTATGTTGATTGCTGCATGTGGAAAGGTATTCCACTTCTGGATAAAGGCTTGTGTTAGTTCATTGATGTTCGACGGTGGAATAGGGCGACGTCTAACACGCTGGTCCAAATTATCTCACATGTGTTCGATGGGATTCAGATTTGGACTTTTGGCGGGCCAATCATTAATGAATGTAATATTATTCGTCCTGAGGAAATTCACAGTATCTCTTGCTGTATAGCTTGTGGCATTATCCTGTTGAAACAGAGTGATATTGACATTATTTTGAAACTGTGGGATGACAGGCCTCGCAAAATCTCATCTTGGTAGCGTTTGGCATTCAAACTCCCATCGATCACGACGAGAGTTGTGCGATAACCAAGCGCAATGCCTGCCCAGACCAAGACGTAACTTCCGCCCCGAAAACGACCTCGTTCAAGTACACAACAGTAGGCATAACTTTCTTCTATGGTAAACAGAAACCCTGTCATCACTTCGATAAATGGAAAATCTCGAATCGTCGGAGAAAAGAACGCTATTCTATTGTTGCCTTATCCAGCGATGGTGTGTACTTGCCCATTTAACACCATTTACACACTGCCAAAGTAAGGATGACGTCCATGTAGACCACCCCCGCGCAGAAGATTGCGTACAATTTGGGCTGATATTTTGTTGTTATGTGTACCAGGGGTGTTAGCAGCAGTGGCAGTGGCAGTTTGAAAACGACTGCTTAGGTGTGTGTTCATGATATAGCGGTCTTGACCAGGCGTCGTGACGCGCGGACGTCCACTACGTGGTAAATCTTCCATATACCCTGTTGCTTGTAAACGTTGCCTAAGGTTTCGAATAGAACGGAGGCGAGAACTGCCAACAACCCTAGCAACCTCATCCGTCACCAAACCAGCATTAAGCATTTTTATGGCACGTTCACGTAAATTTGTGGAATTCTAGGCATATCAAAAAGAAAGAGAACTTAACAAAATTCTTTTTCTTCAACCTCTTTTTTTATTGACAACAAAGTCTATAAAATCAGACAGAAAGGTTTTATAAACACGGATTGTACTGGTCCTTGAATACACAAGAAAATCGAGTTTAACGGTTTTTTTGTTGTGTAATGCGTATAATAACTGGTTTTATTTGACACATAATCGTTCGCCCGAACATATTTAGGACATTGTACATGTTGATTTCATTTCATTACATTGCAAATATGTATAGAAATCGGAAGTTTCTTTTTTTCTTCAGTTATATGCACAGTATAGTTTCACACTGACAACAAAATGCATATATTTGGCAAAAAGTGTCAGAAGTTCCACTTTGTCTTCACCTCTTCACTTAAGAAGAGATAAGACCAAGCAAAAATCACAAATTGTAGAATGTTTTTTCCACATTAAGGGGGTCCACTGGTGAAATTCAAAGTAACACCATTTTTTTCTGCCTCTGATTTTTATGAAGATTAACTTATTGGAAGTTGATTTCTGCAAAAAAATCATAGGTTGCCGAATGAACTTTTTCACAAATTTAACTGGCAGCTATGCAGTCTAAATTAGGCTTTTTGACTCTGAAACTTGCTGAAATCTTGCATTAACTGACAAAAATTCAAATATTTTAATAACATAGAGTATTCAATTTATAAAATTTAAAGAGAAATTATCAGTATAAACCCTTTTAACAAAAAATAGTTTTAAAAATAATAAAAAATAAACATTGGCACTTAATGTCAAATTTAAATTTACTATCCAATTAAGTCCAGAATTAAGAAAAAAATCACTTTTTCAACAAATTTCACCAGAAAAAATAGTAGTGGCATAATAACAACAAAATCATAATAAACTGATATTTTGTAGATATTTGTATGGTCATTCTAAAAATTTAATAAAAAGTATATGTCAACCTTCATCTTTACGAGCTATCAAATAAAAATTCTTATGACCCATCAGGCTGTAACAGACAAAAAATCGTATGTATAACTTTGGATTTATTTATTATATTTGATGCATCAGATTATGTAAAATAGGTACAATTGATACAAATACAACAAATTTATGTAAAAAAATTACTTTAGATGAATATCATATATCTCAGTTAACCAGACATGTTGAAAATGGGGAGCAATTTACCCCACCCACTATGTTTTGCACAGAAAAAATAAATATAAGATTTTTTTTCAAATATTATATCTGCATTGCTTAAACATGTCTTGTTGAAGGAAAATGAAAGAATCAGATATACAATTACCCAGTCCTTTGGAAGTACTGAAACATGGTTATTTAACAAATAAAGATTGTTGCGTTTAATTGTCATTTCTAATACCTTATGAACTGAACAGCCTAACACATTCAATAATTCATACATATTTCAACAAATAATCTTTCACAACAGAGGTGAGAAATAGCCTAAGCAGTCTAAAAAAAATTTGACACCAAATTGTCATGAAGGCTACCAAAACATTTCAAATCTTGGAGCCATATAAAGTTAAAGTCTATAGTCTATAGTTTCTGTTTTACCGAATCAGTATTCATTGTCCTGGATAACAGGTAACCATATAGCAGGAAGACTGCTAATTCTGCTAATAATTTCTCTTGCTAAGAATTTTTATCTTGTGTCATCTGTGCACTACACATGATTACACATTATTGTGTACAAGTTAAATACTTATAAAAGTATTCTATTTATCCTTATCAGACCTTAATGCTCATCAAGAAGTGACTTCACTACAGAAGCTTCAGTAAAAAGTATTCAGATCAACTTGTCTAAGCCATTTTCATCTCCATTTTATTCATTGCCATTGTAAAAGTACAAGAAAGTACTTTTAGTAATGACAGTCAAAAGTTCTTATATTGTCACCTATATAAATAAGCTTTTACTTTTGAAAGGTTTCACACTTTTAAGTTTAATTTTCATTTATCCCTTAGATTTCCAGTCCAAAGTATGCCGGAATTCCTGTCTGGAAAGACAGGAAATGCAAATTGTTGATCAAACTGAGCACTAACAGCAGCCATCTGGACACTTGAAAAACCACTTCCTGTAAACAAAAGACAAACTAAATTACATATATCTAGATAGGGTTGTCAAAACTCTACCATGTTCCTCTGTTTTATGGCACAACAACACTTTTCTTATAGATAATGTAACACTTTGACTATTTATCAAGGGTTTGATTAAAAACAAAACATGAAAATTGCTGAAGTAATATCTACTACATATTTATGCACATAAAAATAACCTCTAGGACAAGATGACTGTGAAAAAAATGCAGTTTATCAACAAGTCAAGAGTCTTATATTCAACGTTTTTTTCTGTATTCCTTTGCTCAATTTTTCCTCAACAAATTTTGTGTTAAAAGTACTGTTTTGATATTTTGAATCATTAACATAAAAAATCAGAATTTTAAAAGATGGCCTACACTGAGTTCCTGGTTTTAACCCCAGCTGGATGTATTCAAATCAAGTAGAAAGTAATATACATTTATACATCCCATGGAATTTTCTAAGGAAAAGACTCAAGAAGGATACAACTAACAGTCCCTTACAAAATTTACTTGGGTCGACAGAGAAGTGTTTTACTGAATTATTGACAGATACGCTCCTACAGATATATAAGACAAACGAACAGTTATAAACAGTGTCATAACAAGGATTAACAATACAATATCATTTCCAAAAGCAATACATTACATAAAATACACATTTATGTAACAAATAAACCTAATTACCTGTAGATATTCTAAAATATAATAATCAAAAGATGATTTTATGTTTTAGCACAAAATGGCTTGTTTACGTTTTTCAAACTATGGCGGATATCGATTTTGATCGATTGTGATTGGTTAGTGATTTCGTGCGAAAATATTGGAATATGCTTTATAAGTTTAACGGTCTAAGGAAATAAATCGAGGTAAATTAAATGTTACAGCTTACGTCGACAACTAAACTACTACTACCTACGTCTGGGTATAGTGCTCAGGTGGATTATATGATATGCGTTTATTTCTATAATGTTTTATATTATTTATGTTATTGTGTAAAATATACATATCCTATAAAGTGTGGACAATATCCTATGACATACTCTTTCCCAATGAGATCTATCAACCTATAAAGTTTCAAGTTGATACCTCAAACACGTTTTGAGTTATTGTCCGAACAAAAATTAAGCATGAAAAATAGCAAAGGGCAATAACTAAAAATATGAAAGGTGGAATTATCATTCTAGTGCTTGCGCTCCTCCTAAATGAGATATACCCACTATGAGGTTTCAAGTTGATATCTGAAATACTTTTCGAGTTATGCCACATACAAAAATTATGCATGAAAAATAACAAAGGCCAATTACTCAAATTTTTTTAAAGATAGAGTTATCATTCTTATGCTCTGCATTCCTTCTCAATAAGATCTATCCACCAATGAAGTTGCCAAGTTGATGTGTCATATACTTTTCGAGTTATGCTCCGGTCAAAAATGTTGGACGGAAGGACAGAAGGACGGACGGAGACAATAACCATATTCCCCGTCACCTTTTCGGTGGGGGTAAAACAGTTTTAATTTCGAGGCGTTATCAATAACAAATGAATCTTACATATTCTATATCTAACCCACCAGACATTATCCCATCTCTGTTTGACTTTTAGCTTTCAACAAGTGAGTAACATGTTTATTTAAATCGTCGTATTTCCTTATATGTTTAAAACGTAACCTGTGATTAAGGAAAGAAAACAGCAAAAAAGCAAGCAAAGAAAACAAGATATTATCAACAATAGTGACTACATTACAGCTATCATGCGTAAAATGTATTTACAAACCTCGTTTATAGGTTTATCTATAACGTGTTCAGACAAATTTAGCCTGTTTTAAGAAGAAGTTTTACTTCCTTTTCCGAGAATTTCGGGTATTTGATATCCTCCAGGTAAGTTACTGATAGAAGTAAAAAGTTTTTTTTCTCTCTCTTATCGCTAGGTTTTGGTCATTTTAAGAAGTCAGACAGGTGTTGCTTTTTTCACACTTGGTAGAAAAGTAAACATTTCAAAATAAAACAGGTAAAATTTATCACTTCTACTTTCTATTTCAAATACTTATATATTATCATGTTTTACTCGTGCTGGTTGGTTTACATGAAATATAGAAATAACATTTGTATTAACATGATTTTTTTAGGAGCATGTACTTAATATGAAGAACAAATGTACAGATTTCTAGATTATGAATGTAAAACGTAAGGTGATCAGACGTCCCTTCTTGAAATATGACACTATTTTAGGGAATCAAAAATTCTTATTTGGAGCAATTTACTCAAACATAAAAGCATATTTTTCGCACCAATTTTTTCTTACACTTGTAGAAAAAACATGGATATAAAATGTTTAGCTTTGAAATTTAAAGTTATGTTCCTTTATGAAAGAAAAAAGCAAGATGTTCAATTGCTGGTGTAAGAAGAAAAAGAATCCAAATGACCATTGTGAAAGAACTAAAGTTACCCCTATAAACGCTGATGAATCAACAGTTGATAGTGCTAGCCAACGGCCCATTTCTGCATCCCAAGTCTCTCCTGATGTCAACACCTATAGTTATGACCACAGAAGTAAAGAAAGGTTATCACACTTAACTGACTTTAAACTTAGATGCAAATAAACTTTCGAGTAGATGTAATTTCAAAATAAATAGAGCTTGTTTACATATACACATATGTATATATACAGTTAAAAAAAATCAATAACTATTTTTAAATATGGTTATAAGTTAAATATTTTTTATTATGGACTTACTTCGTCATAACCTTGATTCTAAATTGCTAAAATAAAATGAAATGAACACTGTCAATCTAAATACTTTTGCGCAAAGTTACAAGTAGAGTCAACCACTAATACTAGAAATATGTCAATAGTATGGAAAGAATGATCTGAATTTCGTACAAATTAACCACAAATGGTAGTAGATATAACTGTCCATATATTTTTGCAGAAAAGAAAAGCAAAAAGCAAAGAAATCAAACTTGAAAATTCTGAAGGCTGAAGTTGAAGATTTGAAAAGAGAAAAACAAGAGAAAGAGCAAGAGGAGAAAATGAGAGAGGAACATGTAAAATCTCTGAAAGATACAAATGAACGGTAAAATCTAATGAGATTTTTTTTTCTGCAAGCAACAAGAATTATTTATCAGAGTAATCATTTAAAAAATGATAAAGAAATACATAAATACCATTAAAAGTTACTATTAGGAAATGATAAAGATTGAAAATTTTGCTATCACTTATTTGCTTTTTTATTTTTCAGCCATTACAACATCATTAAAGACAAAGATGATCTATTGTCAAAACAAGCTTTGGATATTGAAAAGCTGACGGCGGAAAACGAGGCCCTACGTACAAGGTATATTTTGTAAATATTCTTGTCCAGTGCTGTTGTAATAAATTACCTATTAACACATGTGTACCATTTGTAGATATTCTGTAACTAACTGAGAGTCTCCTTATTCGAAGTTTGGATTACTGGTTAATTTCGAAAGCTGTTGTGATTTTATCGCCAATTACAAATTTGAATAGATAAATAAGACACACGTATTTACATACTTTTCTAAGGAAAAACCAACAACCACACGTTCTTATTGTAACGAAATCCAAATCAGTGATAAGAATAAAATGTTTTCAATTCTAGATTAAGTGCAATCGCGAGTGCAAAACTCACAGACGGCAATGCCAATATCGCAGACTTAAGTGATGAAAACAGAGCATCAAAACTGGCTGAAAGGTATTCAGAACTTTACGACAACGAATGGACGGATGCACTCGAACTTCTGACTAACCATGGGACATCAGAAAAGAATGCTTGCTTGATTCTGCTTAAGGCATTATGTGTAAGTATATTCACAAGTTCATACTCTTCAAAATAGTTAATACGTGTTCAATGATAACTTTGTTTCTAAGCATACGCTTTGTAATCATGTTTAGCAGGCTGTAAAATATGCAACATTATAAGAAAATTACAATGTACTACTGTTAATGTGATTACGTTTTATCGTAAAAAATTGAATAAGAGTTTACGGAAACAGCATCAAAAATTGAAATACATTACCGGTTATTACTTTTTTAAAACGTTTCCAGACGCTTTACTTATAATTGTATCAATTACTACAGGTTACCTATATCAAGTGTAAAGAAAAAGCAAAGCAGGATTTGAAGACTTTGACAGATGCAGCCAAGAATTTTCTTGGGGTATATTTTTTGTGATTAGCTCAAAATTTTTGATGGATACTGACATGATCCGGTTTCTAATTACTATTATCAATAATGTTTTAATTTATTATTTCATGTAAACATTTTTTATTTTTCTGGTCCAAAATCTTGGTGGATTCGGTTTTAACAATATATTAATTTCATTAATAACTTAAGATTTAACATCAAAAATTATAAATGTATTTTTATCTAAACAACGAGACGTTTTAACACTGAAAAGTCTGACTTAGTCGACAGGTCTGGTGAACCTGTATACACATTTAAACATAAATCATACAAGATAACTTATTTTATTATGTTATAGGATCAGAAACCCGCGGTTGAGCTTATCAAGCTATTTAAAGATATGAGAAAGAAGATCTTTCACAAACACGGAGCGATCTTTAAAAAGGTAGATTACAAACCCACAGTTGACTAAATCCTTTTATTCTTCATTCCTTTCCAGAAACATAATTATAATGGAATTCTAACGATTTATGATAGTCTATCAACATGTTGTATTATCAGAATGTCAAATGTAATACAATTATATTTCCGTATAAGTTTAAACTTGAACATTTATTTAATATCTATATTTGCTTCTTGTCAGAAAGTGAAGTGAAGCTGAACTACGTTTAACGTTACACATTTTGATAACATTATAAGACCTGACTTTTATGTGTAGTACACAATACAACTTTAAGTTCGGCTTTTTCAGTCAAGAGAAATATTAGCATATTTAGAATTCATGACTGTAATTATTCGATAAAATTATTCATGCGTTACAAAACTTACTAAAAAACTTAAATAGAAATTTTATGTCGTAGAATAGCGTAAGCAAGTTTTGTTACAACGAGTTCTATTGAAGTTATTAAATTTTAAAAACTGGTTAAGAACTGGCACTTTTTTCGACTGAACATAATGAAATACTACATTTTGTAGGAAATAAAAGGAGAACTGAAAAAACTAATACCTGATAAGGGTGTACGCACTAGTCCAAGAATGAAAAAGTTTTTGAACAATTGTCTTGAACTTTGTTGGCTGATGGTAATTCAGGATCCACCAGTCTTCATGGATGTTGTAATAGAATGTAGTGGCAAAGAATGCGATACCAACTTCTACAAGTGTTATACAAAGTCTGGAAAATACATAGATTACATCGTTTGGCCTACAATATATTTGCAAGAGGGTGGAAGCATTTTGTGTAAAGGTGTTGCTCAAGGCACATCCATTAAAGCACATAAGGAAACAACAGTTACAATGGAACAGTCACAATCATCAGAAGTAAAAGAAAAACAGAATGAGGCAACTATGATGGATGAAAAGCAAAACGGTTTAGACAGTGTAAAGTCAGATAAACAACTTCAAGAAAATAGCACAAATAAAAATCAACAGAAAGAAAACCTTGCTAACAGTGTAGAGGAGGTCGATATTTTTAACTCGGATGTTCCAACAATGTTTGAGAGTAAGCTTGAATCTCTTCCCATGTCCGATTTAAAACCAGACAAGAACCAAACAAAAGAAATAAAGACTAGTTTCACTGGAGGAGAACGGAACAGAGTAAACGAAGGTCTTATGACGCATGATAAAAAAGAGGCGCCTTTTTCTTTGCCAAGACCACTGTTGACAGGAACCTTGACAGAAGGAAGTAAAAACACTAAAGAAATGATGAACAGCGAACAAAACTTTTCAAAGCACACGAACGGCCAACAAACTTTCAACATGACAGTTGCAGGACAGTGTGACTCCCTTACTAAACCTGTCTCCACCAGATCACTCGCTGATTGGGAAGATCAAACCGACGTTGAAGAAAATGAACTCTGCAAAGGAGGACATAAAAGTGTTATCATTGTAAAGTTGTAAAGCTGATGTTCTTGTCCTTATTGAAACACCTCATCTGCAATCAGTTGACGAACAACTAAAAGCTTTTGAAGTTCGCATGACGATAAGCATTAAGGACGACGAACTTATTGACCGAAAAGAGAACAACGTCAATATGCCTGAACACAACACTCAGTTTGACATTAATAATGATGTTTCAAAAGCTCATAGCGTTTGAGAAACTTATTTAAGTTATTCATAACATAGATGTTTTGTAGATCGAATATATGTTTTTTTCACATTATAAAAGTGTTGTTTTTTTTATCAATAATACTCTTTTCATTTGATATAACCTTTTGTGATATTCTTTACTTTGAGCATAAAACAATAAATGAAATTGCATTATTATTATTTATTTTTTATTATTTTTTTTTTTGGGGGGGGGGTGGTGGAATGGAGGGGTCACTTTTTAATGTCTAGAGCTTAAGTTTACTCGGAATTGGAAAGAAATATGCTCCTAAAATGTTCAGTTCAATTGGCTGATAGGTCTGCTATCATATGCAAATTAAAGAACACGGACTAACTCTTTTAAATGTATTGATTGAAACACGATGAAGAGTGTAAAATGCAATGTACTAGGCTTTGTCTGCGTTTTAACGCGCTAAACACAGTTTTGAATCATTATAAATTCTTCCTCACAAAGTTTTATCTAACTAGAAGGTTGTTTTAAGACAAAAACATATGAGTTCCTGGCAACACGCCCCATCTCCTTGCGTTATTATTGCATGTTTTTGGAACTTAGACAGAGTAGAATTAAAAGAAACAAAAACATATAATGTTATGTAGCAGCTTTATCATTCCTGTAAACTTTGATGAGTCTACCTCAAATACATTTTTCAGATCAGCGCAGCACAAACTTTGTGACAGACAGACGGACATACAGACGTACGGTCAACTCTGCCAAAAACAATATGTCCCTAGATATGGGGAGAGACACAATGCCTCCACAGCCTGCTCTAAATTACTTACAATACTAAAAAACTTTGTTACTAGCATAAACGAGGTTTGTCCGAAAAAGTACGCGTTAAACATTGTAAGTTCAAGTAACATGTTTTTCTTTATACATTAAAATAAGAATCAATGAAAGAATAATTACATTCCAATTAAACTGTGGCAAGTAAACAATAAATAAACATAGCTGCAGGTATATCATGGTCGGGGCAAGTCATGTCAAAATTTAACGTTATGATGACGTCAACTAATATCAGTCATTCTTAACGATTTGCACTGTCTGTTTAAGACTTTATCTAAAGAAACATAGTATGTACAGTTCGCATATCAACGTCATTTAAAAACGTCATTTTCGAACAACAGTTCTGCAAGCAAGTGCCACTTTTAGCGTCGCTGTGAACAAACCCACCGACCCATGACGTCAAAGATGTACTCAAACGACGTCATAAAAGTATACGACGTTCTCCCGGTTTTACATGCAAAATAAACATGATTAATGATCTTTATGAAGAGGGAGACCTAAGACGCGCTTCAGGTTTTTTTTTCAACTGCCCTGCGCATCTTTACTAAAGTTATATTACAACCTTCAAATATTAGAGCGCAAATCTTTTAAAACGCAGTAACATATTGTTTAGTAAAATGCATACCAAAAGTGACAAACTAGCGTCATATATTTTGTGTTGAATAACTTTTATGAGTATTTTCGGACAAACCTCGCACTATTCCCAAAACGAATATGTGTATTATCAAAATTCAAAGCAAAAATAAATCAAGTTTGGAAGCAAGATAACTTAAAGATAAGAGATAGTAATTTACTTCTGCGATTACAAATGTTTGAACTTTTTTAACATAAGTTATTAGTTTAATTGACAAAACCTGAAACAGAGAGTAAGAAAAAGTAGGAATTTTTTATTTGGAATTATATGTAATTATTGGAATTAAAAGTGAGCCTGTTTCTCTGTGCGTGATGTACATTTGTGTACAAGTCAAATTTTTAATGCACATATGAGTACTTCAGATCTATCAAACGTTTCTAATTTATTGCAGACAAAACAAAAATTGATTAAACATCATTTTCGTAAGACATGCCTAAAGTGATGATTAGATATATTCTACTCACTTCTTTATCTGAATATGTTATAGGAATCGATATATCATCGACGAAGCAGGTCAGGAAGCTAAGTTTTGAACCAGACATCGAATATGAGGTACCTGTCAGCAGCAAAGTCAGTTTAATCAGACTCTTGTTTAAACCTACGAGTTCATTCATTAACAACTGAAACATTTTTGAAATTTATATTGTAGGGGAATCAACTAAAATGACTGGCTTTCATTAGAAAAATGATATAGAGAATAATAGGTTAATGTCTTAATATGAGAAAGTTTATCTGGCAAGGCGTAGGAATTTATCGGGTGAGCCGCAGATATTGAAAATTTATCTTTAAGTGTTTCAATATAGGCTAATGTCAAGGTTATCCGGCAGTGGTACATTTGCACACAAAAAAATAGTTCCAAAGTTTCAGTAACTTTATTTCCTTAAATGATCACTATATCGTAAGATTTACATATTAAAATATTTCATTTTTTATTTAAGTAGTCTCTGTTTGTAATAACATCAATTTTATCACTTCCTTCTGATTATAAACACAAAAGTAGTCCATGACATATCATGTGCCGTATATCAACATCACGTGACCAACTGCCGTAGATAAAGAAAAATATACGGCACCTTGTTACTAGTTCGAAAGTGTTATTAGTGACAGGATAAATTCAAATACTTGTGCACCACAATACCTTATTTCTAGCTCAACGAGCGTAAGCTTGTGGAAACAATGATAAAGCATTCTATTTAAATTCCCTTACGTTAATTATGTTACTATACATCTTGTAACATCGATTACACACCTTTCAAAATATTCCAACCGCAAGGGAATTATTTTACAGTACAAAACCATAGAGCTGAACATTACTTATCTTTTTATAGATTTTAGAGGAAATTTATGATTCCATGTATGTGTTTGAAAAAAAAACTTGAATTTATAATGCTGAAGCAAATACGATTAAAAAACTGTCACTGCAAATGCAATATCCTGTATTTTAATAGTAAGTGAACTTGACATACTGATTCAGTTTATCAAATAATACTATTTCAACACCTCAGAAGAGATGTATAATACGAAATTTTGTCAAAAACACGTGCAGGTACGCACACACTCAAGCATAAATCTATTTGTGCAATCGAAATTGTACTTGAAATCTGTTATCTTTAAGTCACCTTGTATATATTCTCAGGTAAGACTTACGAAACCTATTTCAGTCTACCTGTAACACGAGGTGTGTAGTAAATAGTGTATACACACGTTTATTAAGATGCGATCTGTATATTTAAACATTTATGAAAAGAACAATCTACATATTGTGAATCTTTACTTCCGGGTCCGAGATAATCATTGCTTGAAAACATTTCCGAAAACGGTTATCACAGTATGTTCTATAAACCTTGCTCTTAAAAGGGATTTTTCGGTTTGTTTTTCTTTTTTACCTTGGTAAATATTTTATCCAACTATCACACGCTTCACGTTAACTGTTAGTCTATGATGCTGTACTTTATTTCTTATTGTACAAAACAATGTCAAACAGGCTGTTGACTTGTTATCGACCTCAGGAAGAAGACAAAGCGTTACATAGTGTCAAATCAGCACAAAACAAAGGAAGATCGTCATAAGAACTACGAAAATTGAAACAAAGAAGTTGATATCTTAAGTTGAAGTATGGAATAGTAAATTAAGCATATAGCTGTTAGATTCTTTCTGTATAATCCAAGTAAAAATTCACTTTTCCTAAGTAATATGAATATAAGAGTATGTGTTTCTTTACATTTTTGAATACACGTGTACAATAAAATAATTCGTTGTACGAGGTTGTAAAACGAAATTAAGCCAAATTTAATAGATTGGTAATTTAAACAAATGAAATAAGAAGTAAAACAGTAGGTATATCCCGTATACATGAACTTTAAACAGCACTACTTTCATTTTGGAAAAGTTTTGTCGTGAAAGTACTTTTCAACAGGTTTTTACTTAAAAAATGTAAACGAGAAAATAAAGTCTTTTTAACTTCACATATATATATATATTCTCATGAATTTTTTCCTTAATAAAGAGATCCTTTCCAATAATGCTTAATTGTACCTGTTTAGCGGAACGATTGTGATCCTACGTGAACAAAAATGGGTAGCTGTTGCAGTTTCCGGCAGACTGTTAGGTCAGATCCCTGTGAAAATATGGATGAACAGCATCTTCTCCGTCAAGGCTCAGTCACCAAACAGCCGACTGGAATGTCTTTAAAAGGATTTGACAAAGAGTAAACTTTGTTACATGCGTTTTTGTCTTATGATAACATCTTTTTTTGTTTAGACGGCGTTTATTTTTAACAGATCTTTTTCTTAGGAAAATATTAAGCACAACCATGATTTTTATTGATATTCGGTAGGTCCGCAAATAATTGCTAAACTTAAATTATCATTCAAACATTTTATTTTCCTACTTAATGACGACTTAATGTTTATCAATGATTAAACTAGAGCTTCAAATAGAAATATTCAAAACTTGATAAGCAGATTTAAATCCATTGTTAGTATAAGTATTTTAACTATATCCTGTATGTTTATGTGTTTTGTCTTGTTTATTTCTCTTTTATGTTTCAGCCAAAAACTTGAAAAACTTGAAGATGAAAATGAAGAGCTTAGACAGAAAATCGCAAGCTATGATTCCTTTATAAAAGAGAACGAAGGAAGGTGCGATTAACAATATCTACATTTTTTTTGGTTTTATTTTTTTTTTTGTAAGTATACATATCGTAGATTGGTTGTACCATCTCTATAAATGTTAAGATTTAAAAAAATCTTGATTACATTGAATCAACTCTTAAAACTTAACGGCGAAGCCGGTTAACCGAATAAGAGACTGTAAAGTTGTAAAAGTGTGCTAGACTGTTATATAGGGTTAACGCACGTTTTTTTCGTGTTATAACATCTGCAAAATCCCGAGGGATTCTGCAGATGTTATGACACGAAAAAACGTGCTTTAACGCTATTCTAGCATAAAATGATCTAGAAAAGACATGTTAACGAAAAAAAAAATAAATAGTACATTTGCCTTTAGGTTGTTATGGATACTTATTTTAAATATGCGTTCCAGGGCGACACGTCAACATGTTTCAACCTGTCGAGCGACCATCTTGAAACTTAAAAAGTGTCGATTAAAAAAAAAAACATTTGGAAGGATTTCATGTGGATTTGCGATTGATAGTTTACACTATTTCGTCTACGTTCCGACCTGCAAAGTTACATAAACTGCCGATTTGGGGCAAAAAAGACGGACCAGCGTCCATTATTATAAAGGACCTGTAACGCGCATAACTGAAAACGGGTCATAACAGCGTGTGAGCACGAGAACTTCCTTTTTAACACATCTTCTTGCTCTCGTTATAACATGGGCAAAACGGGCAAAAACAAGCGATTTTATGCTAGAATAATTTTTATCCGTGAGATATCAACATTTTCTGCGCATTTTCAAACATTTTGTTTCTTTCATTCCAGTTTACAAAAACTTATTTTAATAGAACCAGTACACTCTTTTAAAGTTCTTTTATTTTTAGATGGAAGTGCGTCTTCTAGCCGCAATGAATAGGCCACACTGTGTTATAGTCTGGTCAAATGTCGGATTATGTTTCCAATATTTTTTTTTATCCTTTTTACAACAAAACAAAAATAACTGTTATAAGATATATCATTTAGTCTGTCGATTAACTGTGGACTCGGACTGACATCTAAAATTTCAATAATAAGTGAATTCAATAAAAGCTGTCTTCCTGATTAAACTTACTATTTTGTTTAAAATTGTACAGAAAACGTCTTGTTTTATTACTGAACAATTAACAGACAATAAAGAAAATAGTCCCAAACAAGACTTATTTTCAATTATAAATAATTTTAATATATGGAAAGCACGCCCGATAAATTTTAAATCATTTGACTTATACTGGTATTGAGATAGTTTTCTAAATTATATTTCAGATATGATAGTCAAACATTAGAAATAAACAAACTGAAAGAGGAAAACGAAACACTTCTCACTAGGTAAATATATTGGTGTTCGAAGAGTTCGAACACATCGCTTCAGTTATTTCTTAGCAATTTTGCATCTCTATTTCAAACGGTGAACTTCTTATCAGGAAAAATATAAATGTTTAATTATAAAAGTGTCAATCTTTGAAAATATCTATAGCGTAGACAGATAATTAGATACAACATTATATAAATCTATAAATTCAATATTATATAAATAACACACATCAGCGACGGTGATAGAGGATATTGACAACCCGAAAAAACTATAACACCCGAGGCGACAGCCGAGGGTGTTATTGTTTTTTGAGGGTTGTCAATATCCTCTATCACTCTCGCTGATGTGTGTTATTTATTTTATTATACCGAACCATACATGTGATCATGTTATATATACCTTAGGACTGTTTTCGTTTGGTAACGAGTCGAATCAAACTCAGCTAAACGCTTACAGTCAATATATTCAATAAGCGCCTTCGACGTCATCAGACGCTTGAATTTTCTGCAGGATGTGCAAAAAAAAAACAATAACACCCGGAGGGTTTTTGAAAAAAAATGTTACCCTCTGAGCTGATGCAAAATGTAACATTGTTTTAAAAGCCCGATCGCCTATGGGAATTTAATATTGGCAGTTTACGTGAGGTATAATAAAAATTAATATACACACTGTTAACTCGCATTTGATATCTCATATTTTCCTTAAATACGTTACAGTTGTTTGTCAACCTATTTCGTGCAAGCAATAAATAGTAAACTTAATCTGAAGAAGTGTGGTAGCTTGAATAACTTTCAAATGACGAACAGTAACATATTTTGTAATTGCTTTGCTCAAAATAGACTTAGTGCTTCAGTCAGTGCTAAGCTTACAGATGGGAACCCAAACATAGCAGATCTGAGTGACGCGAATCGACCAACCAAACTTGCCGAGCAGTTCTCAGAGCTGTATGACAATGAGTGGACAAATGCTTTTGATGCACTTAAAACTGAAAATGATGACAAAAGAACTGATCAGGAAATATGTAAAATTCTGCTTGACATTATGATGGTAAGTGTAAAATTAACAATGTTATTTGTGTGTGTTTTATTTACTCTAGGAAAAATGACATATATCGCTCAAACATCTCTGTGCGTTTTATATCGATCAGGAATACGTTCATGGCAACGTTTTGATAAGAAGAATGTAGCTATATTTTAATATAAGTTCGTTCATTATCAGAAAACATATTTAGCATTCTTTTCAAAAGTTAATACGTGGTAGTGTTTCGAATATACACATTTCATTTTTTTGCTGAATCTGCAAAAATTGTTACAATCTTTTCTTGCAGAAAATATATTCAAGATGCCATGCAAGGGCAAATGAGGATCTGCAAACTTTGACCAAAGCAATGACAGCCTTTATTGGGGTTAGAATATATCAATTATTTTGTCAAATTTATGTAAAATAAATTTAAGAATTGTTAACGTCAAAATTATATACTTAAAACACACATATACACGCAAACATCATACTCATGCCATTTCCCACTACAACTTAAAGAATAAAATCAAAATTACATATCATCATTCGATTACATAAATAAATATATAATAATTGATTTTGTGTTGTTTTAACCTAAGTATTCTTAATCTCATCTTAATTTCTTTGAAGGTTGAAGATCAGTCAAAAGAGGTTCTGAAAGCACTCAAAGATGGCAGGAAAAAGAACCATTCAATCTTTTTTCAGACATTATCGGAGGTAACGATTTTGTAGATAGTTAAAAGCACTTGTCTGCAGTTACGCTCTCACATTATGATGTCATGTTGTGGTATATTTGCTTTTTAATCGATAAACACTAAGACAAGAATGTTGATCCATGTTGCTTTTAAGATTCATAAATAACTGAGAAACTGAATAAATCTGAGAAAAATATACAATAAATGCGTATTACGTTTCAGGATGTAAATGCTCCATTGAAAGATGTCATTACAGAGCAAGAGGCAACATTGATAAATGCGTATATTGAAAAGTGCACACGTATTTGCTGGCTGATGGCAATACAAGATCCCCCAGTGTATATCGATCCTGTCACAGACTTGCATAAGCAACATTTTGTAAAAGACAAATACAAACCTTACACACAGTCTGGAGAAATCATTGACTTCTTAATCTGGCCTGTCTTGTATCTGCACAAGGATGGAAATATCTTGAACAAAGGCATTGCTCAAGGGCAGGCGATAGAACAGGCTGATACAGACGTAAAAGAAAATGCGTCTCAGTGATATCATATCGTTCCACCATCTGCACATTTGTGAATTGTAATGTATTGTTTCCTTTGCAGGTAACCAACTATAGTATTACAGTTATGCGCAAAAATAATGCCCAGAAACATGTCAACCACATTTGAAACTGGAACCTATAACCAAACTTTGAAGTGCGTAAGCTTTGAACAAAACTTCTGAATATTTATTCCGTATAATCTGTTTAGGTGACATATCTAAAACTGTGTTAATTTTTCAAAGGTATTTTTCTTAGCTATATAGGTATGAGGAACTGTCATATAACTACAGTGTCTATGAGGTCTCGTCGCCTGTGATTACGAGTTACCCTGGTCTACAGTCAAAGCTATCCATTATTTCTTTTATCATATTTAAGTCAGCTTATTGTGTAGTCAGTTAATTGTATAAGATAGCTCATAGTTTGGATACTATATTTCTTCCACTTGGTTGGCTCTCTTTAAGTGTAAAGAGAGTGGACAATAGCAGTGTCCGCTTGTGTCTGCATGTTGCTTGCCTTTAACTTGCCATATCGGATCATTTTTTTCTTCAGAATACTTCCTTCACTTAATCAACAATAATAATTCCCCAACACTCTGTGATTCATATACACCAAAACCATTACATTAATAAATGGAATGGACTTTTGATTGACACGGTTAAGAATTTTTCATAATTTTTTCTCCATACGTACAGAAGTTTCATCAGGAGATATTATTCTTGACCACCCTCTTTCAATTATCCATTGTAAGAGAGAACGACATAATGACCTGATCGTTTTAGATACAGTGATGCTATTTACAAATCTTCTTTGATAACCATGTTAATTCATTCTTCCCTGAATTGTACGTTTACTAAGTTTTGTCAATGTTCATCATTTAATGTACGTGATGTAACGTCTGAAAAAGGCTTTCCATATATACTCTTTTATTTAGACATTTTATGTTCCTACTAATATACCCCTCCGATAGCATGGGTCCAAATCAGGTCGGTTTTAATAAAAAGCGTTATATTGCATGCTTCCAAACATTTGTAAGATTGGTTCGTTTTGATTTAAATTTAGTTATTTTCTACAAATATAAATAATCTGTATAAAAATGTTAAAAGAACACATTCATTTCAATAATATGAACCATACACGATAATTATACCACAAACTGTTAAAATAACAGTAGTGATTACAGTGTTAGAATTTACTCGCGTTTTAACTTTTGAATTATATCAAAAAAAAGTTTTAAATTTTAGAAAAAAGACGTAAATTCTCTCAACAATTTGAGAGGACTGAGGTCAGATTTTAAATTTTTCTTTTGCAATCAATCTCTTATTTCAGCAAAGTTCAATTGCGTCACTTGAGTTGTAAGTTCTATTCACTTATTAACAACAGTAAACACTTATAACTGCGGTTGAAAGTTATATTACACTTTAAAACAGGGCACCAAGCATTAAGGATTTGGCTCATTACTTAGTGATATTCATTGGTGTAAATTCAGTTGCTACTGTAACTTTCCAGCATCTTCTGCTACTCTTCGTATTTCAAATGACATTTTGGTATTAACTAAAGTTGAAAAAATAAATATTATAATCAGTATACCATTTTATTATTTGTAAATCTTTCAGATACAATATGCAATTTGTTGTGCAAATATCTTAGTCATATCCAGGTTTAAGTTCTAACATAACAGTAATGCTATGGTTGTTTTATCTAAGTAGTTCTTACATAATAGTAATGTTTTATGGTTGTTTTATCTAAGTAGCTCTAACATAATAGTAATTTTATGGTTGTTTTATCTAAGTAGCTCTAACATAATAGTAATGATATGTTAGATAGATTTGTTCAGCTATAAACATTGGTTACATAATAGTTAAACTATTACCTTTTGGTCAAAGGCACTATAACCTACAGTTGTGATGTTCACTCTGGAACTTAGGCATAACTGTTCTATCTGAAGTGATACTTTAAATGAGAGAATACTCAGGATTAATAGGGGAAGCTCGTATTCGTTTAAGCTCGTTAGTCCCAGACCGGTGCTTACACCGGAGGGGTGTATAGATTTGCCCTCCGTTTGTCTGTCCATCCGCTGTCCAGAAATCTGGATCCCGCGATAAAATAACTGTTTGAGTTGTGTTGATGAAGCTTGGAGGATGAATAGATGGCAACATGGAGAAAATGAATGTCTCTTTTTTTCTTGCATCAAAATTTTGGTTGCTATGGCTACGGAAATAATCCAGATATGATATTAATAGATAGATGTTTTGATAACTCGAAACGTATACCTGCAAGGGGAACTAAAATCAACTTAAGTTACAAAAGCCACGTAAATAAACCTGGGTAGCAAAACGATATCACAAAAAGTAGTTGGAAATATGACAAATGAAATTTGATCGCTTTGAAACTTGTAAACTAATAATTTACATTTTAATATACGTTTAAAAATATCAAGTTCCATGTGAAAACAAGGAAAAAAGCATGTTAGAACAGATGCAATATACGCCCGTCAGCCTAGGCTTCGGACATTTCAAATGGCACTGCACAAATATTTGGAAGTCATCAAAATCAGAAAGAATATTTTTACAGCTCTGTGTTGAAACACTTATCAATATACCATAAAATATCTATATACAAAAAAAAATTTTTGAGGGGACATCAATCAAAAATGAGACCTGACAGAGATATATTTCTTGCACACTGCACTTCTACTTCTTAGCAAATATCTTTATTTTAAGTTTCAAGTCAATCCCTTTTATAACGATACTGTGGATAAAAATCATTATTAAAACCGTAGAAAAGTAGATAAATTTATGCTCAGGTCAAAAAAATAGAAGGGGAGGTAATTCAAGATCTGGACCAGTTACAGTTATGGAACTTATGCAATGAATTTCTACCTCTTATCATCTATTTTTGTTTAAAGTTTGTTTATAGTCTTCAAGTCATGATCTTAACAAAAATTCATTGTAATATTATAAAAGAGGATATAACTAAAACACAGAAAAACGTAGACTTATACTTCATGGGTATGCATTTCTCCTTGTCATCATCTATCTATATTTTAATTTTAATACCAATTCACGTCATACTTTATAAAGCCATGCCCTGGACAAAAAAATAAGAAGGGAGATAATTAAGAAATGTGACCAGATAGAGTCATAGTTCTTAAACGTTGCACTTCTGCTTCTTACTTTCTATCTTTGTCTGAAGTTTCTCTTTTACAGTGTTCAAGTTATGCTTCAGACAGAAAAAATAATCATAGAAATTAAAGAAGGGGAGATGACTAAAACACTAAAGCAGGTAGAGTTATGCTTTTTAGCACTACTCTTTCGCTTGTTGCAAACTGTCTCTGTTTTAAGTTTCACATCAATTCACTTCATAATTTTAAAATATTAAGAAAGGAGATAATTGGTAAAATGGGACCAGAAAGAGTTATGGTTCTTGTTCACTGCACTTTTTCTTGTTATAATCTATCTTTATCTTAAGTTTCAAGACAATCCCTTTGATTGTGTTCAGGTTATGTTCCGGACAAAAATTAATCATAGAAATTAAAAAAGGGAGACCTTAATAAGGAAGAGTTATGCTTTTCAGGCAGTGCACTTCTCCTTGTCACCAGCTTTCTTTAAGTTTTACATCAATTCACTTTGTGGTTTTTAATTTAAGCTTCGGCAAAAAATTAAGAGAAGAGATAATTTAAAAATGGTACCAGGTCGAGTTATTGTTCTGAGGCACAGCACTTCTACTCATTGCAAGAAAGCAGCACAACAGGTTTGAAGTCAGTCAGACTATCAACAACAAAGATATGGCCCGTACAAAGTCTGAACGCCACCCGCCCTCCCGCCACGAGGTTTCCCATTATATGCCCGTCTTTCGACGGGCGTCATAGAACGAAAAATAAAAATGAAAATAAAAATGCACTTTCCTCAAGCAGGCAGCTGAAAGCGAAACGTAGGTAACAATTTCAGAAGTAAAGATATTTATTACATTATTTTATTATCCTTAGTCAAAATGATTGTCCTGGACTTTGCAGAAACATGGTTTTTTCGATTGCGGTACGTTTTTTTATTTATAACTCTTTACTGTTTTTGAATAATTTAGAAACAAATCGAATAATCTCACAAGATATATGGAGAATTATTGTTACGTTTAAACAATGTCTGTTCAAAAGTTTGTCAACGTTGAGTCAGTTCTATAGTTTACGCTATCTGTGATGAATATTCATAGCTTTTTCCATTTCTAAAGTTTCTAAGGGAAACTTGTACTCCTTCTTAAATAATCATGGTTTATTGACTTAAATATATGGTGCATTTAATGTTTACATTTGATCTACGGCCTATTTTTAATGCAACCGTTGCAGTGTCTAGTAAACGTTTAACATGTGGTGCATTTTTTTTACATTTGTCACCGTAATAAACAAAATTAACGTCACTTACGTGTGCATGTTTGTTTGCAATTCGTACAAAACTTGTGCTGATACAAAAGCAAATTCGTAAGACTGTGCTGCAGAAAATTGTGTTCAGAGATTATTACTTCCCCCTTGCCGATCTTTCACATATTTCTGAACTGCAGTTTATCGTTGAAGAATGTAAAACAAATAAGACAGTACACACATTACACAACTGAATGTATTGCTTTCACTCAGTGGTAACGCGCTGGACTGGTAAACCAGGAGTCCCGAGTTTGATACCCCGCTCCTCCACTAACATTACTAATAGTCTTTCGGATGAGACGTAAAACCGAGGTCCTAAGTATGAGTGCTTTACACTGAGCATGCAAAAGAACCAGGGGTGTCACTGAAATGGGATGATTTCTGTAGCTTGCACTACCATCACAAAATAAAATAACTAAACTCTTAAGGGGGCGTCGGTTATATGGGCAACCGGTACCGACGATAAATAAGCTCAAATAGAGAGACGTATTCAAATTGTTACGGTCTAGTGCACACCTGACAACTGCGTCAGGCTCAGTGGTTAGATTGTTTGCGTGTCACGCGGGAGATAGGAGTTCGAATCCAGCTCTGTGTTGTTATTCTAAGATGCATTAAATCTTTCTGTTGCGGACTTTCATGTTCGTAAGATGGGAGCTCGTTTCCTGATCTTAGTTGTAAAAATCATATAAAATAAAAAGTCATTCAAGGTTTCTGTCTGATCCACTGATCTGAAAATACACAACACCATTCGTCATCATACATGATGACTTTCTCAAGAGGGGATGTGTAACGATCTAGTGCACACCTATCTGCAATTGTATAAATACAACTTCTGACAACTGTGTCAAGGAATCAATTCTTTGGCTTAGTCGTTTGAGTGTTGGCATGTCACGCGGGAGATCGGAGTTCGAATCCCGCTCTGGGTTGTGTATTCTAAAATACATTGCATCTTTCTGTTGCGGACTTTCATGTTTTTAAGAAAATACTTTCAGAGCTGTATGCGTTAATGCTAATACAGAGCGAGAAAAGGTCGAGACAAATTGCTTATTATTTTTGTCTTCTTACTTTTAATCCTTCACGTTCAATGTTTGATTATACATTATTCAAAATCTTCCAGATCAGTCACTGTCAATGTAATAACCTGTATTTTACTCTTTTTCTTCCTTCTTCGGGTTTTGTGAAATTTACAAACTTAATTTGTTCCGAAAAATAGTTGATGTATATTACATGACTTTTCCAATATAAAGAAAATTTGTATTTGCATTGATACAAAATGAAATTAGTTACAAACATAAATCTACACGCTCTTACAGATTTGTACTTAAGTTTTTAAGTCACCTTGTTTATTTCATCAGCCCATGTTGCAGTCAATAATGTATTTCATACAAGCGATAATTTATGAAAAGAACACAATATATCGTGAGAATTTACTTCCGGGTTTGATCATTATTGGAAAACACCTTTGGAAACAGTTAATCTCAGTGAAATTAATTAAATTGTAGGATTTTTGTTTCGCCTTTCTTAAAGTGAAGGAGACTGAATCGGTATGCTTTTGTTTTTTGTTTTATTTGGTTTTTCCACCTTATCACTAATATTATTAGCTTGACTGCACTTTTACACAGAAAAGCCACGTTATTCAATTTAGTTTTCTGATTAATGTAGGTAAATTTCAGTGACGACAGAATATATTACTGAGACAATAACAGACTCGAATTAAACAAAACTACTGTACTAAAACATTTGTAGATTGAATCATGTATAATTGTTGTGTTTCTTTTTTGTTTTGTTACAAGAAGTATCTAAACCGAAAATAGGTTAACAAGATTAAAATAGGAGAACAATATTGAATTAACTTTCTTTTGTCACTATGTAAGATTTAAATACATTTTAAGCGTTTGGCGTCATTTGCTGACCAATAGCCAGTGTTCTTTCTCGCAAATTCTGGATTTTTGCCTCACTAAATTACTAACAGATAATTGGTTTTAAGAATCATTGCACATGCGCAAACATATGGTATGTCATGAGGAATTAACATGTCATCTTAAACGTTGACTGAAACTATTTTATATTTTTGAAGTTACTGATATCGATATACATGCACGTAAACATACATTATAAAGGAAATTTAATATAATGTAGGCCATATCAATTACATATGTACCCTTTGTTCAAGAAAGATGAAAGAAAATTACGTGCAAAATATAATTTCAATAGTTTAAACAGGCTAGAAGAGGAGACAGGTGAGAAAGTAAAACAGCAAACAGTATGGTACTTAATCATCCCTTCCATTATTCACAGTCACACAATTCTGTACCAACTGAAATATTCCATTACATAGAACTCACTCTATAAATCTAAAGATCACGTAAAATGTTTAACTGAAATCCATGAACTGAAGTAGATTAATTTCTAATCTAGGTCTTCATTAAAGAAACTAATACGGTGCTAATCGTGTATTATTCGTTTTACTCTTTCCATCATTTTATCTATTCTATCTAAATATTTCAAAACTCAAACAATAATACAAACTGTGTAACAAGTGACTTTTGAAAGATGATACGGGGTAAAGGGGACTCGGACGTAATGTTTCGTATTTTATCTTTTAACATAATTAAAAGAAATTACATTTCAAGATTATAGTCTGTACAATTTAGCCTCCTGCAAAAAAATATGATAAATATCGTCCAATGTCCTTTTTATTCGGGTTACATACATCACTTTTAAATAAGAAAGAACAGTCTCCAAATACTTTTGTCATGGTGATATTTGTGAAGATATATGATACGAAATCGGCATTTTTACGAAGAACAATTTAAAACATTTTTAAAGTAATTTTACATTTTGAGTAGATGTGAAATTTGCCATTTTATGCTAATAGTTAATTATATATTATTTATATTTAAATGATAAAGCAAATTTCCGAGTGCCCCTTTCCCCTTGTTGTCGGTCATGTAGAACGCGGCATTAGCAATCTGTTAGTAACACCAGTCGCTCGCTGTTGTTTTTTATCTAGTTGCAAGTGCTTTTGATAGATATAATTATAGGAACTGACACGAGTTTTCATTTAATGAAAACTTTTATTCAGCGAGTTCAGGAAGAATGTTATTAAGCGAGCCTCTGGCGAGCTTAATGACATTATTCCTGGACGAGTTGAATAAACGTTTTTATGAAATAAAACTTATGTCAGATTCTGTTTCTCACATGACCTTATCATGACCTTATCACATGATCTTACATGGGTCTTACCGTAGCTATATCTATTTGAACTATATCCTGGAGTATTCAGTTCTCGATAGTTTAAGAAGTAATGTGCATGAAAAAAAATACTTATCTTACTGTAAAATCAGACATTTAGGCCAGAGTTTAATTTTCGCTTTATTCTTCAGTACAATAATTCGCGAAAATTCATTCTCGCGTGTACATTACCTTTATAGAAGCTGAAAAAATGCTGAAATTCAACGATCGTGATCCGCTATTACGTCTGCCATTACAAGATATTCGGGACTGTTTTGCTTCTATCCTCATACTACATGATAGATATTTACGAAGTAATTGATGTATTGTTGTAGTAACTTTTGTTTTGAACATGTAATTGTTTAATTTTGAATTAATCTGTATACAGTGGGTCATTCATATACTACTACTACTAGTGTCTATAGCAATTACAGAACTAGATATACTATCGTCCGTTTTATTTCTCATATATACCGCAATTATTGAATGCTTGGATTATCATTTTCTGTCACATTTAACTTTCTCAAAAGCTTTCATTATCCATCTAGCGGGATTGGCTTTATTGTTGAAGTTTTTAAGTCAATACTCTCAACTGGTCGATCTTCCGGCAGGAATGTTGTGACCTGCTCATTGTAATAGTTGGAGACGCATACTTTGGTTTCTTCCTTGAAACTTTTGTTTTGGATCTGATCGTCAGTACAAGATGCTTGGACATGTACGACCTTGATATTTTCCTTTTTCAATGTGTCCAGTAACTTCAGCGAGCCTTAAAAACGTCAAATATGACCATACATGTAAAAAAAGGCGTGAAATACGGTCAATTACAGTTAAGGTCAAAGCATGAGTTATAACGGCTTTGGACTGTTTGTTTGTCACCGCTAAAATACAAAAGAAAACATCACAGTGTTGGAAAATTTATTGAATAGATAAAAAGTTCAATTATATGACAAACTCTCATTCATCCTAAAACTGGACCGTCACAATGTTTATTCAACTGGGGTTAATCTGTCATACTAAGTTATTTTATTATACCTCTAGTAAACTGCCAATACTAAATTCCCATAGGCGATCGGGCTTTTAAAACTAATGGTGCATCAGCTCAGAGGGTAACATTTTTTTCTTTCAAAAACCCTCCGGGTGTTATTGTTTTATTTGCGCACCCTGCAGAAAATTCAAGCGTCTGATGACGTCGAAGGCGCTTACTGAATATATTGAGTGTAAGCGTTTAGCTGAGTTTGATTCAACAGTCCTAAGGTATATATAACATGATCACATGTATGGTTCGGTATGGGAGCGGATGTGGTACAGTGGTAACGCGCTGGACTGGTAAAACAGGGGTCCCGAGTTCGATCCCCCGCTCCTCCACTAACATTACCAATAGTCTTTCGGACGAGACTTTAAACCGAGGTCCCATGTATCAGTGCTATACACTGAGCATGAAAAAGAACCAGAGGTGTCTCTGGAATGGGATGCTTTCTGTATCTTGCACTACCCCTACAACATAAAATAACTAATCTCTTCAGGGGGCGTCGGTTATATGGGCTACCGGTACCGACGTTAAATAAGCTTACATAGATAGATGGTTCGGTATAATAAAATAAATAACACACATCAGCGAGGGTGAAAGAGGATAAGACAACCCTGTCGCCTCGGGTGTTATTGTTTTTTCGGGTTGTCAGTATCCTCTATCACCCTCGCTGATGTGTGTTATTTATATAATGTTACATGAGTTTTTCATTTTAAAATACCGTTAGCAGCGGTACCTGTCAATAGGAAGACTATTGCGCATGTTTTCTCTGTATGGTACGATGACATATTTTGCATAATCGTTCATCGATGTTTCGTTGCTCCAGCATTTTGCTTCTTAATATGGATGAAACATGTTGATCTGATATTTTGATTTTCGCTAACCACTTCAGACTTAAAGATTCGCAAAATTTAAGCCTCGCGTAAATATCTGATTTTACAGTAGTTTAAATAATATTCATGGATCCATAACATGACTCTTAAATCTTATAACAATAGGGTTTACCCACAAAAATTACCGTGTGCTCTTTTGTTTTATAGTTGTTAGTGGTGAAAATATAACTGTACTTCTTTGTTAAATCATGCAAATGTGAGGGGTCAGGGATTCATCAATTCTTGATTGCATTTATGTATATTCTCCAAAATGGATAAACTGTCAGTGGTATTTGTTATCTAGATTAAAACAATATCTGTCCAAAACAAACAAAAGTAAAAAAAAAATCAATATGGCGTCTTGAGTATAGTGAACTCAAAACGAGGCTGTCACAAGTATGGTGGACAATAGGAGACAATAGTTATAAACAACAGTTGCAATGAAATTCAGTGTTCTTCCTAACATCATTGACTAGTGTGCAGTAGTTAAGATGAACATAATGAGAGCAAGAAGCATTATCACACTATGCCCATTGGGTTATTTCAATTAAACCATGCTCATTTCTGTCCAAATAATATTTATGACAATGGCAGCACTTCTCTTCTTCAGGTATTTGAGACTCATTGTCACAATCAGACAAGTCTGATACGTCAGAAAGAGTAATGTTTTCTTTGGAAGGACCAAGCTTTTGTGAATCATTTGGACTGATGACTGGTTTGGTATGCTTTGCAACTTTGCTTTGTTTTTGGACAGTATCATTTGAATTGCGTTTATTGTGACTACTTTCAACAAGATATTTTTTCATTTTTTCTTCAGTTCCCCTTCTAATGCTTTTCCACCAACAATACTGTGAATACTTTTGTGTTTCCGTTTAATGAGTTTTTTGTTAACATCTCCACCTACTTGGTCAAAGAAATTATTTTCTGCCCCTTTAGATTGTTTGCTGTCTCCTGATGCAGATGCTTCATCATCAAAAATGTACATTTCAGATGGTTTTATTTTACTTCTTAAAAGTTCAACCATTGCAGAAGACTGTTTGAAAGGATAAATGTCTGCCTTATCAAAGGCTGCCTGTAAATTTGAATGACTCAGTGCACATGAGTATGACTTTCAAACAAGAGAGCAGCCATCATATCGTGTCACAACCCTATGATGTAACCTAGCAAATTTAGATCATTCCTGAGCATACTTCAGCTGCAGGAGACCAAAACACCAATTATCCATAGGTTGAAGGTTATGAGAAGTATGGGGAGGCAATACAAAATAAAACAATATTTTGCTCTTTTGCCCATTCAACAAGATCAACTGATATGTGACTACGGTGCCCATCATAAAGTTTGAGAATAGTGTCATCAGTCCTTCCTTGATAAAATTTGATGAAATGGTGTTGCAAATATTCTTTAAAAACGATTACTATTGTACCATCCACTGGGTGTCATAACACCATTAGCACCAAGGCATTTTTCTTCCAAGAGACTATCCATCACTCTCACACCTGGAAAGGCAAAATATGGTGGGATCTGCATTCAGGCTGCATTACCAGCTCCAATAACAGTAACAGTTTTACCCCTTTCAGACAACTTGTGTTTTACAGTCTTTACCACTGACCATACTTGGAGGTGTATACCTTTTTTATCAATGTTATAAAATTGTTGGGGTTTGTCAAATAAGTCATATTTCCGAATAATTCTTTCAAGTTCAATGAAGTATTTTGTCACAGATTCTTCTCTGACACATCTAGCTTGCTGTTCAGATATACTATAAGGACGGACAACATTAAGTTCTGGTCACTTTTAAATGAAATTATAAAAGCAGTTAAGAGCGAAAGGCTTATCTACTGTCCGTTTGCCTAAAGAAACAGCATAATCAGAGGCTAAGTTAACCACTTAAGCACGGGTGTAACCATACAGGAAGCTAAATTTTTTAAGTGTATGTACAATTGAGCTTCTTAATCCAGAGACAGCGCAGGCTCTGCTTCTGATTTTACACAATCAATGAGAGACATTGCTGATAACAAATTATCTCCCTTACTCAGATAACATCAGAGGTTATCCAAATTGCACTTTGGTCCTTTCAGTTGGAATCCTCTGACTTTATCCTTGTTTCTCTTTGTGATAGTCTTGACTTTCAGTTGTGAAAATTGTCACTTACATATTAAATAAAAAGTTAGGAATATAAAAAAACAAACTTTATGTGCTAATAAAACAAATTTTTAAACTAAATGTTTAATCTGACTACTATTGTTGCAAATAATAAGGTGTAATTATCACCATACCATAAAGGAAAACAGCGATGAAAGCAGAGGAATCCAAATGGAAGGACCAAGTTAATATTAGAGAGTATTCAGGGTAGATAATCCACTGATGTCCCCCATTTATATTATATGATCAACCCTGTCTCTTAGAGTAGAAAGAGGAACTACATATTGCTTTGCAGATCTATACACAGGGATGCTTTTATCTTTAACCATCTTGTATGCTGAAGTCACTGCTGTTGGGGACCACGCCCGTAGCCTGGACCTAACTGCATGATTAGTTAACTGAAACAACAAAAATATATGATGTAAGGGTTGATTTAATTTTAATTCAACATATTAAGTGAACTGAGTAAATAAATGGCCAAAGTTCATATTAAGGTAACCTAGAGTTAAACCATCCCAAAAATTAATGTCAGTAGATGTTTCTTATTACTAAGTTTGCATTTTGATGTCACTTTGAATAACAACTATGGTCCTAATTGGCTTCCGTATTTAAGATTATTGAGAAGTGTACGTGTGCTATTTTTAGAACAGATATCTCTTTATAAATGAGTCAGCATCTGCTAGCATAGTGTTGCCGGTAGATTTAACTGACAGTTTCATAAAAAGTGAAAAAGAACATTAGTAAAATGGTATGAAGCAGCTCGTTCACAGTTGGGTCATTGGCGTAGAATTTAACTATCTCTGTATATTACGTCTATCAATACCCATCTACAGATGCATTGTCACCCAGTGCAACCTTTCGTGATAGTGAAAGAATTGGGTAGCTTCTCCATCATAGGCTATAGCGTTACGAACCGTATAAAACCTATATTTAGAATTTCTATTTTTGTTTGCTGTCACATGACTGATCACATTCGCTCTTCGTGCATGCGCTCATATTATATCCGTATTTGAATATGGACCAAAATAAAATAGGTATTCGTTTCGTGGATAAATGCCCGAAGCACTATATAACGGAAACAACAAGAAAGAATCTTAATGTCACTTTACTCTAAACATGATTTAAATTGATGCTCCAAACATCGCTAGTATAATATTGAAAATGAAAGTGTATCTTTATCTACAACGAATCCCGTTATAAAACATATAAATTACACTAAAGACTTCGGTTTAACAATAAATCTGACACTTGACTGATTAGATTGAAGTTGTTCATCTGATTTCTATATATTGCGTCATGGTGTCAAGAAAAGTTTTGTAAACAAGCAATGAAATTTATCTGACATAAATCAGAGGTGTGGTGGATTTTTTTTACTCTGAATAGACTTTTGATTGCTATATTTAGAAAAAAAAAGATTCAACTGTCAGAGACAATAAGAGTAACATTGCATCTGTCAACTTAAGTTAAGTCTGTTTGAAGTAAAGTGACCCTCAGACTCATTCTTTTGAACTTTCATCCTTTATGTTGGTTATATAGCGGTTTGGAACATTTATCCATGAAACGAATGCCTGTGCTGAGATTGGAGAAAACGCGATTTTGCGGAATGTTTTACGTGGTACACCAAGCACCTGCTTCGGGGATACCGTATTCTATTTTTAATTTAAAATTCTACTGTTCAACTTTGAAGGAGCTGCTATAAAATCGATTATTCTTTATAAAATGACTGTATTTACCTTTATCCGGAAAATATTTACTGAAAAAAATGTTTATAAACAAGAAGCGATCGATTTCTGGGATAGTTGGTGGTTTTCCTGTCAAATGACATCACGCTCATAGTAAAATCTCGCGATAATATTCATAGCTTGAGAACTGAATACGCCAGGATACGGAAAAAGAAGCTGTTACAAAACATCCGCCAAGAAAATAGTTCCAAATGAAATGTCAACATCTGTCGGAAATACTGTCGGAAATACTGATTATGGAAGACGTCTCTTTGAAATAGGACGCCTATTTGAGCAATTAAGGAAATGACAATAATTAAAAAATTAATTCGAAGCAAGAAGTAAATGCTTAATATTTTGTAAACTGTTATATTACACGTGTTTAATATAAAAAAAATTATAATGGTAATATTGTATAACAAACAACATTTGTCAAGTGATAAATGAAATTATTCCTTTCATTTTTCGTTTATATCACGAAGAAGAAACAAGCCTCTTTACATATTTTCATAGTGTATAACCATTTTCATTTTTTGAAGACTTGGGTGATACCTAGACTATAATGTCTGACTGCTGCCGTTGTTATCCGTGCTTCGATGAGGAAGAACGTCAGCAACTGAACCCAAGCAATCCTGTTAGCAGACAGCCATCTGGAATCGACAAAGAGTAAGAAGCTGATATATATATATCTCTCTCTTTTTTGCATAATATATTTGTTTCTTAAATAATTCTCAATATAACAAAATAAGGTGGAACAGTTTTCAAAATAACTAATTCAGATTTCACTTTTTGACAAGGCACATTGATATTTCAGAAAATCGCTGATAAATTCTGACTGACTATACATTGTCATCACAAGATTCGTGTGTCTTATCTTATACTGGGATGTGAATTTTAAGATCAGGACATGTTACGGGGATATATATTTGTTAAGGAAGAAAACCAGATATTACACCCCGATGCAAGTTAAGTAATGCACACCTTATGACGACACATACTTAACAATCATGTGTATTGAGTTTTGTTCTTTGTACATAGCAGAAATAAAAAAGGACAGACGACTTCACACCTAACTTTACTTTTGTGAAATTGAATTTAGCCTCTTTTACCTTGATGTATCATTAACAGATGGGCTTGCTCTAGTTATTTAGTAGCTATACAATTCTGTTTTATTTAGTGGCATTGTAGTGGTAAATTGTTTTATGCATTTGAAAATAGATACTGATTTCGTTCCAGTTATGAGCTGCAATCTCTTCGAACGAAAAATGAAGATCTGACTCAGCAGGTTCGAAGTCTTGAAAACAGTATAAAGGAAAAAGAGAAAGGGTACATTGCGATGATATTTTTCTCTCACTAAGAAATCTATTCTATCTCCTGCCAGAATAACCTCGTGGGTAACAAGTCCAAAAAATGCAAAAACAAAGTCGAAATGCTCGTGAAATAGAAGAAATAGATATGCAGACATCGGTATCCTACTGGCTTATTCTTTGTAAAACGTAAAACAATTAATAATGCCAAGAAGTTCATAATTATTCTCACACATTTCTAGAACTAATACTTTCCGTAGATTGACGCATATTAATGCATTAAGTTTACCAATTGCAATAAGACATTTTTTGACTGACTTCTTAAAATCGGTAAATGATTCATTTAATATCATTCAAAATTTTTTGAAGAAAATGAAATGTAGATTTTAAGGTATGCCTCTGTAATAGTGTGTGTCATTATCTACCGATCATAATAATATTTCGCTTTCTTTGAAAGCTACAATAAAAAAGAATTACACAAACTATTTACCCCAAGCAAGCTGAACTATCATATTTTTTTTTTTAAATTCTGTTTCAGATACCAAAACGAATTATCTGTTTACAAATTGGAAATAAAGAAACTGAAGGTAGAAATCGAGAAACTTGAGGAAAAAAATAACGAACTCCTTTTAAGGTAATAGATGTTAGATAAACGTGTATTTCCATCCTCGGTGACCCCCGGTACATATTCCGTACAACTACATTATGTACCGTGGGATAATTGACTGCTGATTATTCGTTTTCATGAATATTTATTAGCAAAGGGATGCAACTCTTCGTCGAATGAGATGCCGCATTACAAATAGACACTCTTCAGTGTGGAGAGTAATCATAATGACAAGTTACTTAAAATAGACGTATTTCCCAGGATTTAAACATAGGAGCTGAAGGCAAATTGTAACAAGTAATTTCATTGGCTGAGATTCTGCAAGGGAAATCTTACGGAAACCAATGAAAGTAGGTAATGAATTATTCATGAGTACGGAATTTTGCCAGCCAATTGTCCCACGGTAGATAAATAGAGTGAAACGGAATGGATCTAACGTGGGTTTTCGACGATGGTGTATTTCATGATTTGAATATGATCAGAGATGACGATGATGATAATAATAATAATAATAATTATAATAAACCATTCACGAGAAAGATATTTCAAAATATATTTATTTCAATACCATATTTTAAAAGGAAACTTTTCTTTGAGCTGCATTTGAAACAAAAGGAACTTTTTTCTTCAAAGAACTTAAAAATGGTGACATTTTAAATATTAAATATTGATGTCTACACCTCGATCGACACAAACTTGAATAATGTTTCAGCAACTTTTAAAAGAGAATCTTGCTAGCCCGAGTTTAACGTAAAACTACTTTAGTATAAGTATCCTATCCATTATTTCTCTCGAAATGTGAACATGTACTTACCAGTACTCAGTTTATTTAATTAAAATTCAAAGTAATCTATGATGTATAAATTAACGAAATTAAAGACGTTTTCATGAACAGATTGAGTGCATCAGCCAGTGCTAAACTAGCTGATGATAACCCAAACATAGCAGATCTGAGCGACATTAATCGACCGAACAAACTTGCCGAGCAGTTCTCAGAGTTGTATGACAATGAATGGACTAATGCATTTGAAGTTCTCAGTGCAGCAAATGAGGATAAGAAGACTGAAAAACAAACATGTAAACTGTTGCTTGATGTCCTGACCGTAAGTGTTATATTTCGTTGAGTTATTCAGTCACGTCAAGAAAATGACGTTAGTTACTCAACGCGATATCGCAATCATCGGCTTACGTTTTTAAAAGACGTCAGTTGTGAGGTCGTTAAAAGAAGGATGTTAAACTTGTTGCACTACTTTTGATATGAAATCGTTGACAGTATTACTCACATTAACGAAATGCCATACATTTAATGTTAGTATGATATATTTGGAATTCATCTGTACGAATTGGCTTGCTAAAACAGTGTCGCATATGTTTTCTTACAGAATATATATTCAACATGCCATAAAAAGGCAACCGGTGAACTGCAGACATTAACGGAAGCGGTGACCGCCTTTAATGGAGTAAGAATATCACACTTTTCCTTCTTTTGTTTATATAAAAGTAAAATTTATATAAAAAATATAGATGATGTAACAAAATTTAAAGATGATTATTTTAGTGAGATCTAGATATATAAATACATGTTGCACCTTATAAAAATCAGTTCAATATTTTCATATTAAACATATCAAGTACTTAAACTGATTTGGTATTTCTGAAGTAACACATATTTTATCTCTTAGCATCAATATTTTCGTTTGAATCTGAAGACTTTTCTTTCAGCGTGAATATTGGGGTTGTTTTTATGAGAGCATTTTCGTTTAAAATGATAATTGAGAAACTTTCAAAAGAACGAGCATTATAAACTGCATACATTTGTGAGTTCTTATCGACGCAACAAGTAGTTAAATCTACAAATCAGTTTGACTGAAATGAAGTTAAGAATAAATAATTCCCAACTAAAGTATTATAATCGTAATTGTTTGTTTTTGTAGGTGCAGACAAAAGAGGCTTTAAAGGCACTCAAGGATGAGAGAAAGAAAAATTACTCCAGCACTGTTCAGAAATTAATGAAGGTAAAATGTTTTAATTATCTTCGCAAAAATACAAAAAACATCTATTCATAACATCACCTCGGATATTCTCATTTCGTGATTTTATCAAGTGATCGATTATCACAATTACAATAACGTGTTTATAAACATACCATATCTACGTCTGAATACATTTCAGGAGGTAAAATTTTTACTTAAGGCCAACATAGCAGAGCATGAGGTAGACTTGATGAATGATTATATTGAAAAGTGCACACGTATTTGCTGGCTGATGGCCGTACAAGATCCCCCAGTCTTTATCGATGCCGAGACAGACCTGCAAGAACAACGTTTTGATACGGACAAATACAAGCCTTACACACAATCTGGGGAAATCATTGACTTCTTAATCTGGCCTGTTTTATATCTGTACAAGGACGGAACTATCCTAAAAAAGGGAATTGCACAAGGGAAGACGCTTGAACAGACAGAAATAGATACACCAGAAAGCACTCATCTCTAGTGCCATATCGTGCCATTACTTGCACGTCAGTTTAGAATTACAAATAGATGTTCATAATTTGTAATGTATTCTTTTTCCTGTTATTCAGCTGTAGAAGTATATGAAAGTGCAATAAAAATGTCCACAATGGAATATCAATTTAAGCTTTGAACGTATGTGACATTAGAATACTCGGCAATTGCTTGAATTTTCATGCCTTGATATATCCTTTAGCTGCGGAAAACTACGCTTCCCAGCAAACATGTTCATATGGGTCCCATAAGGGCAACATGCTGGCAAGCCCATATGGGTTTGCCCGTACAGTACCCATATGGTTGTGCTCATAATGGGCCCATGAGGGTATAATATACTAATTTGTAACACAAACAGATTAAAAATGTATTTAGCAGTTAAATATAACATCCAAATGTATTTGGGTATGCCAATGTTGTACCAATTAGGGACCCATATAAAAAATTAATGTGTATGTTCCCATAGTGGGCCCATGAGGGTCTCATGTACACCTTTATTCTGCAATTTGCAAAGGGAGCAAAATGCATTTAAACATTAATTATAATACGCCTGATTTAATTCACAAAAAGCTCAAGTTAAAATAGTCATCGTTATATCAGATAAATGTGGCAGCTTTATCAATGTATTACTGTAATAAATAAATAATCATAAATAAACAGAAATAAATCAAGATTAAAAAAAATTCGTTAGTTTTGAAAACTTGCGTTTGAATTGCGGGTGCAACCGATGCAAAGAAACTTGGTGGGTGAGAACAAACAGTGTGTTTTATTAAGGTATGTTTTTTTGTTCATGCAGATAACTTAGATCTGGCATCATTGTCGTTTTTTCCCATAATATAGTATTGAAATTAGTAGTCCATCGTATTAACGTCCATCTGAAACATACATTTGTCATATATTTTCGTGATATAAAGATTCAGCTAAATTTGATTCAAATTCGGAGTAGGGGACTCTAGTGATAAGATTCGATAAGATTTTATTCGTGCCATTTTGTCCATAATTATATACAGTATAAAATACAACATGTCACAATCTAGGCAAGTACTAGTGATTTATATAAGCTCTCAAGCTTTCTTCAGAATCAATCGTCGGTAAATAAATGACAGAGCTTGGTAAGTAGCACCATTAATGGAACAGATCTTTGTTGTAAACATTTAGATGTATCATTTTTGAGCAGACTTGGTTGTTTGCATATTTTCTTATGTAAACGTATTTAAAGAAAATTTACAGTGCGGAGCCCAAGGATTTTCATCCTGCTGGAATAATGCAAGAAACACTCAAACGACAGACTTCTGTATGGTTGTTTTTGACACAGAACCAGGATGGGGCAGCGGTGATTTTTCTGACTCTGAGCGAGCTGCCAGGATAATAGTGTTTCCCTAGACGACCGTTCAGGAGATAGATAAGTTCAACTCTAAACTGGAGGATCAGACAACTCTCCCACTGTTGTGAGTATGTTTTTAATTATTAAAGTTAATGTCATTACACTAAATGAATTACGTCTTTCATACAATATGCTTGTCTCAATATTTCATCTAAGGGTTTGATGGCTGAAATTAGATAGACCATTAATACAAAACAGCATGATATTCAACAGTTACTTGGACTTATTATTTGCGGTGTTGAATGTGTATTTATAAAATAGACAGTCAAACCGTCTTTGTTTGACATTAATTTTGTCGGATAGCAACAGTTGAGTTGCACTGAATAAACTTTGAGTGCATTAGCCGAAGTTGTTGAAAATGGTAATCTAAGCCTTTGCTCAAAAGCTACAGAATGCTGTGGCAAAGGTCAAGGTTACAGCGACTTTGAACCATCAGTGTTTTGGACTAGGCTGCAAATGTATATAATTGAGTGCCTGGTCCAACAAAAAAGGCGCTAAGGAGGGCATATATGTTTTACTAAATTATCTAGTTCATTTAAATTCTGACATGTGAATATTGATTTTAATTCTGTTATAGGAGATACCTAGCTGTCAGACAGGTGGCCATTATGCCCAAGACACAGTCAACAGAACAATGAAAACTTTCTTAGACACTGATTCGTAGACTCTGTAATTACAAAGAAGGTAAAGGTAAAGGTTTCTTATTTAACGTGGGTAGTCAACGAAAGTCCCCACCTGGTGTGGATGGAACAACTTATTTCCAGAAGAGCCCACGGTGCGTGCAAGGGTCTGATAGGGGAAAGAATCTAGAGGGCACTAATCTAAAAGACATTATTTCTGTAAGTAATTTTATCGTTGAAAGAAGTAAAATAATTTCATTTGAAGAAATATGTGTAACTAATTTGTCCAGTTTGATATCTGCCACCTTTTTCGCAGTGGAATAAGAACAGTGTTTAGGATCGCCCTGTGTCCGTCGTGCGTCAGTGCGTCGTCAACTTTTGCTTTAAACAACATCTCCTCCTAAACCGCTGGGCCAAAGTTGATGAACTTGCAATGGATGTTCCTTGCATGAAGCTCTTCCAAAGTTGTTCAAAGAAATCAATTCCATGCAGAACTCTGGTTGCCATTGAACCTAAAGCAAAAACTTTAAAAATCTTCTTATCTGAAACCACAAGGCCTAGAGCTTAGATATTTGGCATTAAGCACCATCTAATGGAACTCTTCAAAAATTGTTCAAATTATTTCCCTGTGGTTAAAATTGGCCCCGCCCCAGGGGTCACTTCATTTTACATAGACTTATATAGGAAATCTTTAAAAACCTTCTTCTCAGAAACCACAATGCCTACAGCTTAGATATTTGGTATGTAGCATTGTCTAGTAGATGTCTATAAGGTTTGTTCAAATTATGTCCCCTTTGTCAAAATTGGCCACGCCCAAGGATTCTCTTGGTTTACATATATTTATATAGGAAAAACATGAAAAATCATTTTTCTCCGAAATCAATAGGACTAGACCTTAGATATTTGGTGTGGAGTATTGTGTAGAGAACCTTTACCAGTATTCTTTATATGTTGGCTCCGGGGTCAAAATTTGCCCCGCCCCGGGAGCCCTTAATATGTAAAAAAGGCAATCTTTAAAAATCTTCTTACTGGAAACCTCAATGCCTACAGCTTAGGTATTTGGTATGTAGCATTGTCTAGTGAATATCTACCATGTTTATTCAAATTATGTTCCCTGGGACAAAATTGGCCACGCCCCAGGGTTCTCTTGGTTAACATAGATTTATAAAGGAAAAACATGAAAAATAATTTTTCTCCAAAATAAATAGGTCTAGACCTTAGATATTTGGTGTTGAGTATTCTGTTAAGAACCTTTACCAATATTGTTTAAATGTTGGCCCTGGGGTCAAAATTTGCCCCGCCCCGGGGGCCTTTAATATATAAAAAAGGAAATCTTTAAAACTTTAAAAATCTTCTTGTCTGAAACCACAAGTCCTAGAATTTTAAAATTTAGCATGAAGCAAGCTTTATCAAGCTTTTTCAAATTATTAGATTAGGTTAAAGGTCACGGAGGCTAAAAATAGATTTATCTACTGTACCTTATAGAGCCTTCATTTATAGACCAATATCTTTGATATTCAATATATAGGTTCCTTGCATGGACCTCTACCCATGGGTAGGGTTTTAGGTCACTGGGTCAAGGTCAAGGTCACCATAGCTTATAATAGATATTTCTACTTTCTGTCATAGAACCTTTATTTATTGACTGATATTTTACATATTTGGTTTGTAGACACTTATATATTTTCAATTCAAAAATGAAATACTCAGGTGAGCGATCCAGGGCCATCATGGCCCTCTTGCTTTTTTTGCATTTTCTTTTCACTGTTCACCTTATGGTTAAAAGCCTGTATCCAGCTATGATTGTAGCAACACTCAATATTGTCTAAGAAACTTCACTTGATAATGATAATTTACCAAAACAACAAATTATATTTATGTTCGTAATGAAAAATACTGAGTTTTTCTATAATTCACAATACTAATTGAGAACATAATCTTTATTTTTTATTAGGTTGTCTCCACATGATTCCCATAACGTGAGCAGCAAACATTAAGGACACATTACCAAGTGGCTTGGTGGCACATGTGTCTGAGATGGTTGGAGAAAAGCTTGGATTAAAAAACACTGTTGCGACTGCTCTTGGAACACACCTGCTCCTAGCAATCCTGTCACACCTGGCACTATAAACTAATTGCTGAAAAACCTCGATTAATATTTGAGTGACATTAATATTCGTGGGAACTTTCAATAATAGTTTAAAATGTTCGCTGACATACATACAAATTCTTACCCTGTAGTCAATAGCCATTAGTCAAGAATCTTCAAAATCAAATGTCAGCTAAATAGTCTGACTTGATATGCACAAAATTTTCATGAATACTGATTTAAAGTTTAGTTCACATTATTTTTTTAAAGTTAAAATTTGTGTGTATGTCTTGATGTTGTTAAGCCTTTTTATCTACCTAAATTTCACAGTTAAGTCATTTGTGAATATACATGTATATTTTCATTGTTCTTTTAAGATGTATTATTTTGCATTATCTACATTGTATATAATCAGTTTTATTTTTGCCAATTAAATTACGTAGTGTAGAAATTTTGTTTATATTCTTGTTCGTCTACTATGTGTGTTAATGCCTAGTCATTGTATTTTTGCATATTTTTTAGCGTTTAAATCATTCTAGTTTTTGTCACGCACCAAGTCAGTATTGTTTTACTATTAGCTCTTAAATTCTACAGTCTAGTCATGGTTATTGCTCATTTTCATTGTTATTTTAGAATGGTCTAGTCAATGTTATTGTTATAATACATTGACCTCATATAGGTATGTCATGTTTGTCAATGTGGTTTTACATTGCATGGTCAGTTACATAGATTACTGCATAATGTTATGTCAAAACTGTTATATTTGACATGAAACCTGACAAACCAGAAAAAGGTAGCATTCTTGAAATGTATTAATAGACAACACAATGTTTGGGTCATTCGTGAAATCTGTTACAATATCTAGTTTGTAATACATTGAATTCTTAATAGACAATTAGAGTTACTGAGAGAAAATTAATTATCAGCACCTATATTTGTTTAAAGTGGTGCTCTTGTTTAACTTTGGCATAGTTTATGTTTATTCGACATAACATATGTCTATTATGTGATGAATACTTCTGTTACAGCAACATTTTACAAACAGTATAACAGTATTAAGTGCATAATTTTGATATTTGTGATTTTATTTCTTATCCCTCATCATAAGCAGAGATATATAGAATCTCTGAAAAATCAACAGTTTGTAATAACTTCAGTATTTTTGGGTGGATTTTAAAATAAGTAGGCACAAATGTTTTCATTACTAGACAAATTCACAGAAACAATATGGGGCGTCAAGGTCACAGCTTGAAGTCAAAGATAATGAATTTGAACAGTTTGCCATATTTCATTAATATCTTGGGTATTTTTTAGTTGATTTTATAATTATTTTGATTAATGTTTTATATAATATTTCACACAAATGTTTCACATCACAAGAACAAGGCAAATTAAGGTAATCAAAACTAGGTGTCACTGGTCATGGTCACAACTCTATGTCAAATGTCAAAAATAACTTTTTTCTATATTTATTCACCTGTAAGTCGTTGGTTATTTTGAGGGAATTTTTGTATATAAGTTGTATAGTTCTTTGTTCATTATTTGACTGTATGGTTTATAAGAAGAAACCCTTTTATGAACAAATGGTTGCAGTGACTGATCAACACTGTTTGGCGGGGAATATGAATTCAACGGATTTGCTTATTCCAATGACTTCTTAACTAGGTTCTCTGTTTTCTTCTCAAGTTATTAATTGTTATCGATACTTACCTTTGTTGTTTTTGTGGAATTTGAATTATTTTAACTTGTACAGTATTAAGATGTGGCGACAGCCAGAAAATGAAAAACAAATGCTTGGACAGAATCATAGATTAAAGAGTTTTAAGAGTTGATTTCAAATAAATCCAATAGGTCATAGACCCATGTGGTATAACATTTATACAGCGGATGTACAGTATAAAAATACTATGCATATAAATGATACAAAATAAACATGAATAATTTTGTTTTAATCGTCTTTCACATATTATTTTGTACATACACACCATGATTCTATTGCTATTGATGCTATTAATTGCTTATAAATTTGTGTTGTATTATTATAAAGCACTCAGTATACTTAAGATTAAATGTATCATGATTTAAATAAATTTCATTATACTTTAATAAACTAAGGTGAAGACAATCTTTTGCATTATGTAGTTTAAACACAGTTTATAATTGGTTCCAGGATTACCATGGACAATTGTAGCATATATAGGGGCCGGACAAACTGCCCATAAACAGAAACTGTCAAAACAAGGGACCCATCTAAGACAAATGTGTTAAAGCAGGACCCATGTAGGGGCCATATATTGCCCAGATTTGAGAACAAGGGGCCCATATACTGTCCAGATGACTGAACAAGGGGCCAATATACTGCCCAGATACCTGAAAAATGGACCCATATACTGCCCATATAGCAAGTCCATATGATCCCTTATGGTGCCTGGTTGTACATCACATGTGGGCCCCATCTGGGTCCCATATATTTTGTTTGCTTGGTTATTTGTCTAGATAAAGTGTTGTAAACGGATTTTATGTTTTACTGACTACCAGATTTCTTGCTAAGTCTCTACAAGTTTTATTTCGAGTGTGAATTCAGATTTCCTTATTATTTATTATTTATTTAAGTAAGATGATTGCAAATGCCCATTCACTCTGGGGGTGTTGTTTTCTTTCTTCTATTGGGTTGTCTCTCTTGAAGAATGCGCAGTAGCGTTGTACTCGTATTTTTTTCAATTGCAATACTTTTTTTAATATTATTTGTTACTCTTTTTGAGTAATATAGAAAAAAAATCTAATTTTCTCACAAGTCGCGTTACGTTTTAAAAATGCCACCAACTGAATGACAGCATTTAAACTCAGTCATCCGAAAGTGCTGGCAAGGTGGCATCAGTTTTTTTCTGTACTTTTACGCTCTCGTAAAATCTCTGATGAATATTCATAGCTTTATTAATTTCTAAAGTTTGTAATTAAAAATTGCATTGCGTGCGGCACCTTTTTACATATGGTTTATTGCACATTTTTTAAATATAGTGCATGTGTCTCTTTTTTAAACAACTTTTTACATTTTATCTAGTGCCGATTTTTAAATGATTTAATATCCGTTGCAGTTTGTCTAACAAGTTGTGCAACGTTTTATATATGGTGCATTTTTTACATCTGTTACCGTATATTTCGAAAATTAACGTTACTAACGTGTGAATGTTTTGTTTGCAAGTCGTACAAAACTTGTGCTGAAACCTAAGCAAATTCTGTGCTGCAGATAATTGTGTTCAGAGATTATACCTACCCCCTTTCCGATATTCACCTATTACCGAAATGCAGTAAAGCATCGACTACTGTAAACCAGATAAGATAGTAAACAATTTTAGACCGCATAAATGTAATGCCTGTCAAGAGCAGCGTAAATTAACTGATTCATATTTAGGACTACGCATTTAACTATTATCAGTTAAAGCATCACTTCAATACACTCAACCATTACAATGTATTGCTTTCAATAGAAAAGACATACTCAATTACTTTCAGAGTTGTATGCGTTAAAACTAATAAACATGACTGTGTAGATCTAGACGAATTGCTTATTACTTTAGTCTTTTTATTTTTAATTTTTCACGTTCAGTGTTTATTATGCATTATTCAAAATCTTCCAGAACAGTCAATTCCTTTAATTAACCTTTGCTACTTACTCTTTTGGGTTTTGTTAACTTAACATCGAAAAAATAGTGCATGCAATTTAAATTACTTTTTCTATATGAAGAAAATATGTATTTGCATTTATACTAAATAAAATTTGGCACAAACACACGTTTACACACGCATAAATTTACACTCAAGATTCGTACGGTATTTTTGTGTAATCAATCGAATTGAAATAGGATTTTTGCTTCGCTTATCTTGTAGTGAAGAGAGCTGAATCGGTTTGTATATTCTTTGTTTCATCTAGTTTTGCCATCTTATTTTGAATATAAGCTTGACTTCGCTTTTCTCAAAAAAGCGACGTTATTTCAACTTTCATTTTAGTATAATGAATAATGTAGGTCAACTTTAGTGTCGACAGAATATATTATTGAGACAATATGAGACTCGAAACAAACAAAGCTACTGTAGTCAAACATTTTTTGAAGAATTTATGTATCAGTGTTAAAGTGACAACATGAACATTATTCAGTTTTTTTTTCTTTTAAACTGTAATCCTACTTTCAGTTCAGATTTTAAAAATATTTTTAGCGTTTGACGTCATTTCCTAACCGATATTTGCTTATTCAGGATGTTTACCTCATTTAATTTGTTAAAGTTTACTGTAGAAGACGCCCACTGGCAGTGCTGTGTCCAACAAAGAGCCCTGTTAGAAGAATAAGGAAGACAGTTCGAAATACAACAGTGGAGTATTTTTGTCATCTTAAACCTTGATTGTCGCTATTTTAATACTATATGTATATACCTGCACGTAAACATACATAAACTGCACACAGTATGTTGAATTTCCATTGAAGAAATTTGATATTATGTAGGCCAAGTCAATTACATATGTAATCTTGTAAAATATGATATCGTAAACGAACTATTGGAGAAAATTCAGATGCAAAAACAAATAAACAGAAACTGAAAAAAACACAGCAAATAAGAAAACAGACAAACAAACACACACACAATCTTAACTTTAACAGGATAAGACTGGATAAAGAAAAAGGGGTTAAAGAAAACAAAAAATTGTGTTATTCTATTTTTCCTGCCATCACACAAATTTATACGAACGGAGTTATTGCCCTTACTCAGAACTCATTCTATAAATCCAAAGATTTTAATGCAGGTCTTCTTTGAAGAAACTTACACAATGTTGACCTTTACACTGTTCCTTTTTTTAAATATTTCAAACGTCAAAAGTTAAGTTATCAGCTGGATATCCTTGGTCATATGCAAGAAACGGTTATAAGGCAGCAATGATACAAATTATTGAATATGAAATGTCAGAACACTTGTAGCATGTGTAAAAAAAGGTGTAAAAAGTGACACTTGACCGAAAACATCAAGGATGAAGGGCTCCCCAACATAATTTGAAGATATGATATCTCAAGATTACTGGTTGAACATTTCAGTCTCACGCATAGAGCAGATATAAAATACAAGCATGTTGAAGATGAACATAACTAACATAACTTACGTCTTTTATAATGACGTTATATTTTGTTTAAGTTCCTGTTAACAGTAAAACAATAAATTTTATAGATGAAAAGTGATTTCGTTAATTTTCGTTAATTTTCAATGTATCCAATTAAAAACAAGCAAGATCAATATCATTCAACTTTGCCTTTTATTTAAGTAACATCACTTATACATAAGAAAGAACAGTCTCCAAATACCATCGCAATGGCAGTATTTGTCAAGAAATTTTAATATTTACGAAAAACAATATTCAAGCTTTTAAATATTTTTAGAGTAATTTTACATTTGATGAGACAGGAAGTTTGCCTTTTTTGCTGATTTTTAATTCAGTATATTTAAGTAGTAAAACTGATGTCCGAGTCCCCCTTTCCCCTTGTTGTCGGTCATGTAGAACGTGACACCAGCAATCTGTACTCTGCTGAACATCTTTCAGTTTACCTTTCAGTTGTTTCATGGGTCAATTGATATCAAACACTAAATCAGTTTTTATTAAGTCAAGAAACACCAGGTGATCAGAACTGTCTGCTGCTTTTGGGATTCCAATTCGATAAAAACTAACTAAAATTAAGTGTTTTTGACAGATATTATGATAGCCCTTTCTTTTTCTCACTATTTATCTCACAAAGAATATTTTTATAGTTGTTATACATATCATTTTAAACTGTTTACCTGTCATGTAGCAAGTCTTCGGTGATACCTAGCTATAATGCCTCACTGCTGCCGTAGCTGCAAGTCCTGTTGCTCCCGTAATTGCTGCTGGTGTTGCTGCCGTAGCTGCAAGTCCTGTTGCCGCTATTGCTGCGGTTCCCCGTGTTTCGATGATGAATGTCAACAGCTACTGAACCAGGGCGACCCTGTTACCAGACAACCATCTCGAATCAATATGGATAGAAAGCAAAAAGAGTAAGCAACTGTGAAGAAAGTTATATTCTTGCATACCTGTTCGGGTTATTCTGTTTTGGAGCGGGTTATGAGGGCCGAGGCTCTGTCAGAGGGTTTGATCACTTTGATTATATAAACACTTTTGCTACTTGCTTTTTGTATATTTGTAACTAGTATAATAATCAAGATCACTAAATAAGACGGCATAATTTTCAATAAATTAAACAGGTGGTGAAAAATCTTGGCTCGACCGGGACTCAAACGCAGGGCCTTCTGTTACAGGGCGGACACTCTACCGGCTTAGCTACCAAGTCGCACAGTTTTGTCTCATCGATTTATCACCAGTTTACATGTACCAGGCTATCCTTACTCCCTCTTAATTTAGAATTCGTCCAGAATTATTAGAGTCAAAGAGAATATTGTGAAACATTCTCGAGGTGCCTAAGCAGTAGCCATATTATAACGTACATTACTCAGATTGAACGCCATATATAACAGGTGGTGAAAAATGGTCACTCCACCGGGACTAGAACCCAGGGCCTTCCGCTTACAGGACAGACACTCTACCAACTGAGCTACAAAGCCACATTTTTGCCTTATCAATTTATCACAAAGATACACATTTACTCCTCGATTCCTTATCCTACGTGCCAGGCGAGAGGTGGACAGGCAATCGGTAAACTTTGTTTAACTGGCCGGCGGCTCACCAACCAGTCGCATCAGAACAAGTCCCTGACAGGACTCGAACCTTCGACCTCCCGCTCCATAAGAGGATGCCTTAACCACTAGGCCATGGAGACAGTTATGTAACTAACCTGTATGCTTGCTTATCAGTACAATGTAGTCATTTAACAGCGTCTACATTTCTGTGTTTTATTTAATGACATTCCAGTGGTGAAATATCTTTATGCATTTGAAATAAGATACTTATTGCATTCCAGTATTGAGTTGCAAAAGCTTCAAGCAGACAACGAACATCTGAATCAGCAGGTTCGAAGTCTTAAAGACAGAATAACGGAAAAAGATGAAAGGTATATTGTGAAGATAATATTTTTTTAAAACTGATGAGTATTTTGTCTGATGTCTTGAAAAACATTTAGATTATCTGATATTTGATATATCAGTTGCATACTATAATGAGAATAAACAATTTTGTTCCCAGCCTCGGACATTGTTTTGCATTTGATTTTGTTATTAAGCAACAACAACATTTAGAAAATAGCTATCATTGATGTCAGTTAGATATACTTCCTGAGTATTTTCCTGGCTCATTATCTGTAAAATAATAATGTTAAGAAGAACATAATTATGTCCAAAATTGTTCCTTAGAACATATATACACTGCGATTTTATTTTTGTCATTAATCGCTATCCAGTTAGGAAATGTTCAAACACAACTTCAGATAGAAAGACGTATAATGATGCATTCCGTATTATAGGTGTAGTTAAGGCATTTTGTTGACACCTTGACATAGGTTAATGATTCGTTTACTATCATTCGAAATTAAATGATTTTGAAGAAAAAATGGAATGTTTCAGATTTTAGGGTATGCCACTTTAATAGTTTATGTCATTATCTATTTATCAGAATACTTTGACAGCGACAATTAAAAAGAACTATACAAAATATTTACAGCGAGCAAGCTAAACTTTTCGGTAGTCTCATTTTATTGCCCATTAGTAATTTAGGAATTTAAGAAGAAAAAAAAGAACGTTAAAATAATTTTGATACTTATGTCAACCACATTTCCCTATAGTAAATATTTTTTGTTTTCTAAATTTTGTTTCAGGCACCAAAAAAACTTATCTGTTTGCGAACTGAAAATAAAGCAACTGAATGAAGAAATCGAGAAACTTGAAATAAAAAATAACGACATTCTAACAAGGTAACTATAGTTGGATGAACGTGTATATCATGCTTTGAACCTGATCAGTGATAAGAAAACGTTGATGTGAAAGAAGACGTTTACATAAAAATACTTATTATGATACTATATTTTAATAGAAATATATTTTTTAACTGCATTTGAAACAAAAGAAATATTTTACAAGTGCTTGAAAACGATGACTTTGAAAACATAAAATGTTGACGCCTACATCTCGACCGATACAGACTTAGTGTTTTGATATCTTTTGAAATAGAATCTTGATAGCCCGAGTTAACCTTAAAACTACTATATTATAAGTATCATATCCATAACTTGATTTTTTTATCCTTAATACATATGAACATGTACTTACCAAAACACTCTGTCTATTTAAGTATGATCATTTAACATTTTGAAGGTAATTTATGATGTATTAAATTAATTATTGATGTTTTCTTGCACAGATTGAGTGCATCAGCCAGTGCTAAACTAACTGATGATAACCCAAACATAGCAGATCTGAGCGACATTAATCGACCGAACAAACTTGCCGAGCAGTTCTCTGAGTTATATGACAATGAGTGGACTAACGCATTTGAAGTTCTCAGTGCAGCAGTTGAGGATAAGAAGACTGAAAAACAAACATGTAAACTGTTGCTTGATGTCCTGACCGTAAGTTTTATCAAAAACCTCCTTCAGTTTTTCAGTCACGTCAAGAAAATGACGTTAGTTACTCAACGCCATGTCTCAACCATCGGCTTACGTTTTAAAACGGTCGAAAGACGTCAGTTGTGAGATTGTTAAAAGAAGGATTAAAAACTTGTTGCAATATTTCTAATATGAAATCGTTGACAATAATACATAAGTAAACGTAACGCACATTAATCTATGGAAATGTTTTTCATACATCTGTACGAGTTGTCTTGCTAAAACAGTGTCGCATATGTTTTCTTACAGAATATATATTCAATATGCCATAAAAAGGCAACCGGGGAACTGCAGACATTAACGGAAGCGGTGACCGCCTTTAGTGGAGTAAGAATGTCTCACTTGTTCTTCTTTTTTATACGAAAATGAAATTTAAAATAAATAATAGCTGATGTCATTAAATGTATAGAGGAGTATGGGGTGAAATCTAGATATAAAATACATGTTACACTTCATATATAAATCAATTCGATATTTTCATATCAAAGTTACGACCACGTACCTAAAATGATTTCGTATTTCTGACGTAACACATATTTTATCTCTCTTAACACCACTATTTTTTCTTAGAACACTTTACTTCCAGCGTAAGTGTTGGGGTTGTGTTTATAAGAGCATTTTTCATGGCACTTTTATTAAAAATGACAATTGAGTAAATTTCAAAAGAACGGGCATGCATTTGCGAGTTCTTATCGATGCAACAAGTAGTTAGTTGTACATGTAACACATGTATTACACAGTATAACCGTAACCGTTTGTTCTTGTAGGTGCAGACAAAAGAGGCTTTAAAGGCACTCAAGGACGAGAGAAAGAAGAATTACTCCAGCACTGTTCAGAAATTAACGGAGGTAACTCTTTTAATAATATTCACGTAAGGCAAAAATATCTGTCCACTGTAACATTCACATTGGATATTATCATCTTGTGATTTACTCTCCTGCACATTGGTCGAATATTTCACTTTCTAACCTTTGCTAAACTTTAATTTTCAGAACGATATTTCTATTTTTAGAAAGGGATATCCACAGTTACTTTTCAGTCAATCAGTGACTAGCCTACAACGAATCGTTCATACTTACATTTGACAATCTATAATGTAAACAGACAATGCATGTTCGCATGTTACTTTTGTATTTTGCTGATCAATGTTTTTTGATATGTATTCGTATATAAACCATCAAAATAACAAAAAGGTTAAAATCCCGACGGTATGATTGCGGACGTTTTATTGCTGTCTTTAAATGTTAACGTGAACGCGTAGTGCAATAGTGTTGACAAAATTGTGAGAAAACACCTGTCCATTTTTTTGCAGTCAAATGATGATTTCAACCAATTAAAATTGGTGTTAAGATTTTTCAGTCGTGGAGATATTGGTATTCTTCGGTCGTTTAAAGTTCATCGTAACTGTCAATATAATACATCTACAATTTACAAAGCAGCGGTGTTAAGTAACGGTAGTGTATTCACATAGCTGCTGGGAGAGCTAACTTGTGATTATATCAACTAATAGATTATAACAATCAAAATAACATGTTTATAAACATACCATATCTGCTAACCTGTTTATAAACATACCATATCTGCATCTGAATATGTTTCAGGAGGTAAAAGATTCACTTAAGGGCAACATAGCAGAGCAAGAGGTAGACTTCATGAATGATTATATTGAAAAGTGCACACGTATTTGCTGGCTGATGTCCATACAAGATCCCCCAGTCTTTATCGATGCTGAGACAGACCTGCAAGAACAACGTTTTGATACGGACAAATACAAGCCTTACACACAATCTGGAGAAATCATTGACTTCTTAATCTGGCCTGTTTTATATCTGTACAAGGACGGAACTATCCTAAGGAAAGGAATTGCACAAGGGAAGACGCTTGAACAGACAGAAATAGACACACCAGAAAACACACATCTCTAGTGGTATATCGTGCCATTACTTGCACTTCAGTTTAGAATTACAAATAGATGTTCATAATTTGTAATGTATTCTTTTTCCTGTTATTCAGCTGTAGAAGTTCTTGAAAAAGCAAAAAAAATGTCCACAATGAAATCTCAATTTAAGCTTTGAACGTATGTGACATTTGAAGAATACTCGGCAATTGTTTGAATTTTCATGTCTTGATATATCCTTTAGTTGCTGAATCTATGCTTATTTATCTAGGTAAAGTGTTGTAAACGGACTTTATGTTTCTACCAGATTTCTTGCTCAGATTTTTTTTATTTTCCTTATATTTTTATTATTTAAGTTAGATGATTGCAGATGCCCATTTACACTGAGGGTGTTGCTTTTTTTTCTTCCATTGGGTTGTCTCTCTCGAAGTATGCGCTGTAGCGTTGTACTCATATAGTATCTAGGACCTCTTTGCTTGGAGCTTGTCTATAATTGGCCGAACACCATAACATTCATGCACATCCAAATAATATGTTGTAAGTGAAATTGACTTACTATGTTTTCTTTGTCCTTTACACGTATTTTGTTAAAAAGTCTAAGCATCATCAGAAGACATCATTCTTGACAGATCTTTCTCACATGTCTAGTTTAAGTAAGAGCGACATCACGACCTACTTAAAATTTATATTGATTAGCTGGTGGTTTATGATAAACCTGTCTATACAGTTTTTCTCCGAACTGTACCTTTAGAAAGCTTTTTGGACATATTTTCTTTAGAGTAGATGTTAAATCTGGTATTGAAGATCATTTTCTTTCTTTGTCTACATTCTTTCAATATCGGTTCTTTTGTCTTAGAGTTTCTGTCAAATGTCCTTTCCTTCTGTTTTCAGTTATGATTTCTCTATTGTTTTGATATGTAAGTCTTTCTTAAAATATTTATTTCTCGTATACATTTTGTTTCATGCCACAATCTCTTTCTATGATATTTGTTTTTACTTTTTGACATCCATCGTTGCTACCCGACGAAATTGAATTGTAAACAAGAGCCATGTTACACATGGTTAATCCCCCCGCCGGGAAGAAGCTACCTGAAGGTTGTACTTTCAAACACTCAATGTAATAATGTTTGAAGAAAATCCCACAAAAAATAGGCAAGGTAGAGTTATTGTTCTTGCAAATTGCACTTCCTACCAATGTGCTATATCAGTTTATTAAGTTTGAAGAAAATCGCTCAAGCACTTTTGGAGTTATGCTTCCGACAAAGTTTTTCAATTAAATCTGATAAAGGGGAATAATTCTAAAAGTAGGCAAGGTAGAGTTACATACTGCACCTCCTCCAAATGTGCTCTTTCAGTACATGAAGTTTTAAGAAAATCACTCAAGTACTTTTGGAGTTATACTCCGGACAAAACTGGAACATACGCACGCACAGACGGACAGAGACCATTTCTAATATCCCCTCCGTCTTTGGCGGGGGGATAATAAGTTAAAGAATTCAAGAATTAGATATACATGTATATGCTGGGATTTTTAAAATGTAAACAAGTAAATCTGATAAAGGGGAATAACTCTAAAAAATAGGCAAGGTAGAATTATTGGACTTGCACACTGCACTATCTACCAATGTGCTCTGTCAGTGTATGAAATTTGAATAAAATCCCTCAAGTAGTTTTGGAGTTATACTCCGGACAAAATTTATCAAGTAATTCTGATAAAGGGGAATAACTCTAAAAATAGGCAAGGTAAAGTTATTGTTCTTGCACACTGCACTACCTACTAATGTGCTCTGTCAGTGTATGAAGTTTGAATAAAATCCCTCAAGTAGTTTTGGAGTTATGCTCCGGACAAAATTTATGAAGTAATTCTGATAAAGGGGAATAACTCTAAAAAAGCAAGGTAGAGTTATTGGACTTGCACATTGCACTACCTACTAATGTGCTCTGTCAGTGTATGAAGTTTGAATAAAATCCCTCTAGCAGTTTTGGAGTTATGCTCCGGACAATATTTATCAAGTAAATCTGATAAAGCGGAATAACTCTAAAAAAGGCAAGGTAGAGTCTTTGCACTTGCACACTGCACTACCTACTTATGTGCTCTGTCTGTGTATGAAGTTTGAATAAAATCCCTCAAGTAGTTTTGGAGTTAAGCTCCGGACAAAATTGTTTCGGACGGACGGAAGGATGCACGGACAGACGAAGGGCATTTCTAATATCCCCTCTGCCTTTGGCGGGGGGATAAACAAACAATTAACTTTACTTTTCCTATTCTTCTGGTGCCGACATAGACCTCTATGCAGAAAAACATTGTGCTACATTCACCTTACATTTGAATATACATAGGGATTTTTACTATACAAAGATTCAATGTGGCGTAAGCCACGTGTGTAGACGTGTGTTAGTGACATGAATTTACAACATTTGTTATTTTTGAATTACAAATTTCTTAGAAATTACTATGACAGAAACAGAAATTGTATGAACTTTACTCGTATTATTGTCACAATTCTGTCTTACTTTAAACACATTCTTTCCTGACGTTAATATATTTTTCGGTCATTGTTCATTTTTCACTTAGTGAGTATCCAATAGTTGCTTTTCTTACTCATAGTCAGTTATTTGGTGCAATATATTCTCGATACATGCTGTGATTTTCTTGTCATAATCATGAAATGGCTAGTATATGTAACAAAAATTCAAACTGCTTTGTTGATTTTATTGAGGCTTCTTTTAAGCAGATCCCTTTTATAGCGGATCACGAATAAATAAATACAACACAATAAACCTCTTCTTAAATTTAAAGAAAGTGTAAAACATTGTGAACAAAGTTTAACAAATACTCTAAAAACTGCGTGAAAAATGACGTATTCTGGATAAATTGTATGTTCTTACAAATCCTGATGATAAAAGAGTACACGAGTCCCTCAACAAAGTCATGCAGGAAACATCACCTGATTTATTCTAACAAATTATTTTATGAAGACAGAGGTGTTTACAGTAAATTTCAATGATATTTTTGAAATTTATACTAAGTCGTGAAATATAAAACTAAAACAGGATGGCCCTGATGGTCTAATATCGATCACCTGAGTACCATTGTGCTGAAAAGATAACAATAGAATACAGTCGAATGAAGTCTGTGACAAAAAGCATTCAAGGAATAAAAATGTTTTCACAATGTTTTACTTTCTGATGAGCTGGTATAGCAGATTATCACATTGAGTGATTCAATTTCAAACTTCTCTTTGCGATCGTCAAAACTAACATTCTGAATCATAGTATATTTGGACGAAGTTGTGAAGCGTACACAGTGTTTACATTTTTCAAGTATAATTTTAGTAGATCAAATTTCTAATTGCCGGAATTTTTAGAAATATTTTAGCCGCTGTTTTAATTTATTTACATGTTTTAACAACTGGTTTGTTTAAGTACCAACGTGTATTTAAATTTTATCTGGGAACAAGCATACATGCATTTTTTATTATCCTTCGATGAACTGCTCTCATTAAATCAGAAAAAAATTATGGAATTTATTGTAAACAGTTGTTACCTTATATGTAATTGTTTAAAGCAATATTCAAATACTTGAATGATTTAAACTTGAATCAGGTACACAATGTACACCGCGCAAACAAGATTTGAAATACTGTGTAGTCTAATCAGTGACAGAGGAGTTAACCGTTGATTTACAGGTAGGTATTTGTATTATATTGATTTGATATTTTCATTTTGGAGGAATTCCCATAAAGGCTTTAAACTTTAGAAAAGGAAGTAAATCATACAAACGATTAAACGGACATACTGAGGTCAGAATGTAACCATTTCTTTTGTAATCAATATCTTGTTTCTGTAAACTGATATTTCAATGATTTCTCTAACCGTTAACAACTCATTTCTTTTTCTATTTTCCATTTTAGTTCTTAAAAATGTTAACCAGTTTAGATGTAATCGATATTTATTTTTTTATATAATGTTAGGCCTGAAATAATGTCGTGCTTAATCTTGTTTTAAATGTGATTTCGCTACGACCTTTTCATTTCTAATGTAGATTATGTAAACAAAGTATCTTATATTATACTTTTTTCAGTGTTATATTGATGTAAAAGAGATGAAATAAAAGATGAGCTCCCATCAAAGGTAAATAAATCATAAAATTATACTAGATTGTCAATATCGTAGGTTCACTAGCTGAATTTTTATTATATATACAGAAATGAAACACCATAATTTATCTAGGAAAACATACAGAAATAAGACAATTTTTGCATAGTGTGGAAATAATAGTCTTTATGAATATCATGTCGTTATGAATATAATAGTTAACAAATAAATAACATAAAATTCCATTGGAAAAGGGGAACAACTGCCATAAATGGCATCTAATCTTTTTAAAGTTTTACATGAGTTGTCCAGATTTTGTAAACGTGTAAAAGGTTAGGCATATATATGCACCTTTCAATGATACTTCTTTGATTCTGACGCTCACCAGACAATACGTCGTGGTTAATATTCTTAAAAGAAACAAAATAATGAACTTTACAATATTTCGGAGTTGTTTGTCTTTAAATGGTTCTTTTTTTCTTATTGATTGTTATTACGTAAACTTTTGTTCGCTATTTGAATGTCTTTGATTGTTTTACAAAGAATATTGTTATTCCTGGTAATTTAAGGTTATTATCTCTGACAAAAGTTTACTTACTGTTTTTTTTCTTCACAATCAACATAGATCAAAATACGAGAAAAGCAAGGAAGATGATGACTTTGAAATTCTGCAAAGTATGTCACAACCTCACATCAGAGAATTATTGGATCTGCTGTCATCAAAACTTCCGACTTTGGTTCAAAGCGCCAAGCATGAACTTGAAGAAGAACTCATTCTGAACGTTAGTGTATTTTTGTTACTTTAACCATTTATTTCATATTCATGTTTTATGAACGCGCTTTGATGAAACGTACGACAAAAGTGCAATCAAAAATAGATTGTGCTTGATGAATTATAGGTCCGAAGTTCTCTTTTATTAAATTTAAACTTGATAAAAAAAGCTTATAAATTTTCGCAGTTACACATTATGATATTAAATTATTCATAATTTTTCAGCTCTGTTAGTGCACTAGTTATATACTTTCAAAGTAGATGAATATATATCATTTTCTCTACAATATTAATTCACTTCAAAACTACTGAAACATAACAAGTGTATGTTTGTTTTGTTTTTGTCTGATGATGAAAATTAAGACGTTTGCATGAAAATCAAAACTTTTACACTTGTTAGAGTATGTTCTTGGAGTAATGAATGTTGATCATTTTAGACTGAAGCAGAAACTACAAAGCATTTGAAAAAGTATTTGAAAGAAGCACAAAAACGAATTGATGAACTCGAGTTGAAACTTGGTGAAAAAGACAAGGGGATAAAGTCCTACCAGTCTACTATCTCGAGTCTGGAGGATAAACTGGACCATGAACAGAAGTCAAAGATGGAACTTGAGAGGAGATTACAAGAATCATCAAAGCATATTGAAAAGTTGACAAAAGAAGTACAAACTGCAAATGCCGAAGAAAAGATTACCAAAAGAGAACTCCAAGATAAAGCAGAAGAATTGAGAAAAACTAAATGTGAACTAGAAGACACTAAAACAAGGTGTCCTTTTTTAATTGTTTTACACATTTACGTAAATTGAATACAAACATATCTATTGACTTAAAAGTGCGTGATTTCAAATTGATGAATCTTTTTCTTGATATATTTTAACGACAATCATATATATGCATAAACGTCTCTTTTAGGCTCAGTAGATCAATGGGTGACAAACTGACCGACTCCAATCCAGATATAGCTGATCTAAGTGACAAAAACCGTCCTACGAAACTTGCCGAACGCTACCAGGAGATTTACGACAATGAATGGACAGATGCTTTTGAAATAATTCAGAAGATATCTGGAGACGATGAGAAGAATGTAACATCGTTATTGATAAGCATATTAATGGTATGTTTTCTACTGGTTTAGAAATTGTTCCAAATAGTTTTTCTAAACTTTTTTTGTGAGTAAATGTCATTTTCCTAACCGTAAAGTGTATAATTTCCGCCATTATCCGACGCATCATAAGCCTTTAAGTTGTAGAAACAAAAGTTGACTAGAAAGCTGATATTTTACTCTTATTTCTTCACTTAACTTTCTTAAATCTACTTGATTGAAATTATCTAAACAACAATACTTTCAGGATACAATGTCATTTTGCCAGAGAGAGGCTGAATTTCATATGAAAGAAATAGAGAAAGCAATGATTCAGAACGACTCGTCGGCCGTAAGTTGTCATGCTCCTAAAATGATTAAATTAAGTTTAAATTAATATTAGATATATAGCATATTAAGGACAGATCTTAAAAATACTTTCATTGTTAAGGAGGAATCACGTACATGTAATTGCAAATTGTGTTCGTATTAGTTTAAAGCGTATCCTTTGCGAATGAAAATAAAAAATGAGATCACAACAAACAAGATCCGTGTTAGATATGATAATCTCCCATTTCAAATTATTACCTTGGTGAGTTTCCACTTAGGATGAGTGGGACTTCACTGAAACAGATGTGAGTTTGGGCTACGTAACGTGCTATGTCTATGTAACGCATGTCTACATAAAACGACGGACCATATCCACAACTAATTGCGGGGAGGTACTGTGAAATATCAACAGAATCTTTGCAGTTGTTTTTGAGTCATAATTCCGTTATGTTCATTAAAACCTCCATAAAGAAATAAAGAAATGTAATTGTGAAGGGAGGTTATAAAATACGTGGTAAGACAGATTCATGGTTCTTGCTGACTGCACTTCCTAATCATGTTCTCTATCAGTGTGTGAACTATAAAAAAATGCACATTTTTTCATTTGTCTTCTTGACAAGGATGTATTAAAACCCAATGTTTCTTTTTTGTGTATACTCAGGACAAGGGGAATAACAAATGTAGAATAATTTCGTAAACAGATAGAAAGAGTTACGGTTCGTACAGAATGAGTTTCTACTAGTAGTAACAACCACCGTTTTGTGAAATCACAGTTACATGCCGTGAAAACTTCGTGATTTGATATAGACATGCATTATAAAATATGCATAGTTTTTTGAGACAGTTAAAAAATGAGGCAAATAAAAGTAATGGATCAAACCAGTTGCACTCGCTGTAAACAACAGCCATGATTGTGTAATCTGAATCACTTAAATAGTTCTGTTAGTTCTGCTCTGGACAAAATAATAAAATATAATAAAGGGCAACAATTAAAAAATATAGCGAGAAAGAGTTCAATAGGTTTCTAGTTTGGACAAGCATTCAAGAACATAATAAAGGCAGATAATTTAAAACTGGACAGGTTAATGTTACAGTTCTTAAACAAAATCCCTTTTATAGAATTTTAGTTACCTTCCGGGTTAGATTTAATAAAAAAGCAAATGGAGATTATAAAAAAATGGATAAGACAGAGAAATGGTTTCTGCAAACTGCACACCGACTCCATGTACTCTATCACTGTGTTTGATTTCAACTAAATTCTTTTAACTATGTTTGAGTTGCGATTGTGGGACGTTTTTTTGCTATATTATAAGGGGACATAATTCGAGAGAGAGTGAAAAAGTAGAATTATGGTTCTTAAGAACTGCACTCCCACTTAAGTTCCTCTATCATTGTATGCAATATGAACTGGTTTTCTTCATAACTTTTAGAGTTACGCTCTGGACAGAAAAAAAGTCTAAAGGGAGATATTTAAGAATGGGACTAGGATTAGCAATTGCCCTTGTACTGTGCAATACCTTTCAATGCCCTTAAACATTGTGTGAAGTTTATACAAATTCCTTTCAATACTGTCGGACGGAATGAAAGGAGGAAGGACATTACTATATTCCTCCCGCCTATCGGCGGTGGGATAACAATGTACAAGTTTGATTTACGCTCATTTTATTTGTGTGGAAAACTTCACACATAACAACTCTTAATATTTAACACACATGGATTCTATTAATAAATATAAATGTAGGTCACGCAGACATTGTAAATGTTGCCATATATATTTAAAAGCATTGTTGGAGATTCTTGTGTACCAGAAGTAAACTGAGACTGCAAAAAGGCGAGTTCCGGCTTTTTTGTCAAGACATATGTCTGAATCCCAAAATTTAAAAAGCAGTTATTATATTCATCATTGATAGAAATAATGCAGAAGTTTTTGTTTCCCTCTTAGCCCGACAACGGAATTTCTCAAAACGTCAAGAAGCAATTAAAAGACTGTAGGAGAGCTGTTGCCCAGATTTCAGCAATGCATTTCTACAAGGTTTGTTGTTTGTTTGCAGTGTTAACGTTTTCTACGTACATGCTGTATCTACATCAATCAAAACTTCTACAAAACTTCTACATTTTTGTACAGGGAATTACCTGACTACAGAAGCATTTAGAGATTTAGAGAATAATCATGTTTATTTCATTTCATGTAGTCAAAAGCATGAAGTATACAGGAAAAACCAAATGTAACAAATCAGTTTATTACCAACTGTTGTAACCATGTTCATAAGCGTATTAGGCTTTTGCAATATTAAAATTGGAGTGCTAAGCAGTTTTGTTTAGTTGTCAGGTTTTTATAAATTGCTCATAGCAAAATCAATTAAAGTGCAAATTCTGGCCTTTTCATTTGTATGATATTTTTTTTTTCAAGTCAGTATTGAAACAATTTTTGTAACATATTTTCAACAATCATTTCAGAAATATGAGGAAGAGCTGCAAATATCATTTTCGTCTACTGCAAGAAAGGCTAGGATGGTTCCTAAGTTCGTTAAAGCTTGTTTTAACTTCTGCTGGTTGTCATCGGCAAGTGTATCGATTTTTATAGTTAATAAGCTAGTTATAAGATATAGATGTCTTTTTTATTTGAACTGATCAAGTTTTCAAAAGGAATTGTGTACGATGCATATTTGACTTGAACAATTTAAAGTTCATAGACTTGAACTTTGAATAAAAGTTTTGTACTCATGATAAGCTTCAAGTTCAGAATTAGCTACAAAGAGGATGTAATTTCCATACCATGGTACGATTGGGAAATTTATTTGTTTTCCAGAAGTTTAAGTTTATGGGATATGATTTAATAAGTATATGTTCGAAGACAAGTAGATTTTGTTTTGGTGTAATTTGGCGTTACAAAAATATCTATTTTTTCCTGAAAGATTTTAAAAATAAATTTTAAATCAACAAATAATGTGTATTTTGCAATATATTTTAAACTACATTACACTGCATTTAAAACTATCCTTGAAGTCAGTTCACCACATTCTATAAACTCTTATTATTTCTAATCATACCCCCATATCATGAATTGGCAGAAGCTAAATCTTCTTACTGCTATAAGATTATAAGTTCGATTATCAATAATTTAAAGATTTTTGTTAAAGGTTCAAGATCCACCCATTGTGTTTGCTCCGAATGTAAACACAGGAGATCGGTTTGATAACAATGTCTACAAAGCGTACACTAGAAGCGGAGATAGAGTCGAATTCGTTGTTTGGCCAGCACTTCTTCTTCACCAAAATGGCCCGGTTTTGTGTAAAGGAATCGCCCAGTGCATTGCTGATACATCTCGAAGACAAAAATCTCCAAGCCTAGATGATCATCAACAAGATTATGCTCATAAGAGACATTTCGGACGCTTCTCTGGTGAAGTAAAACCCTTAACAGTAAGAACTGAAGATTCTTTCTATGCGAGAGACCTTACCAGAAGTTTATCGTACAAAAGCAGAACAGATACCCGGGGATATGAAAACTATTTGAGTAGATATAATGTCGACTTCATACCGTCATACCAGCAAACTGTACCAAGAAAATCGCACCTAGCATATAAGTCAAACATGTATCAATACGACAATGCAACAGCAGTAGATACAGCTCCATCAGAGAGTGACATCGATAAGTATTTCAGGCATATAGAAATGTTTGGTAGGGCAGAAGCAAAAATTATATTAGGATCGAAGTATGACATCTGTTACCGGTACATTAATAATTTGAATTGAAGAAGTCATCTGAACTTCTTTGATTTAGTTTGATACGATTTTTTAGTTTTAAAGACTTAAGGTTTTGTACTTGTAGTTGATCTTTTTAAATTATTATTTTCTGTTTAACTTGTTTTCATTAGATAAATTCATTAAAATATTAATCATTACAGTATCTTTAGTTTGATCATGTTTACATTTGACAAACGAAACATTTATACAAGTTATATGACATTTTTTAAATGTCTTGCCTTTTTAAGATATGAAATATGATAACTAAAGAAGACTTGCAAAATTTTGCTGTTTACTACATCTAGTTGTTGAAAATAGGGGGTTTATAAAGTTGTTATTAATTACGTTTGAAAGAAATGGAAAGTTTATTTTATACTTATAAATGAAATTTTGATGAAATAAATTGCGTATTTTCATTTTCCATATTTTCACTGTAAAAATTTATTTTTCACTGCAGTGAAACATATTTTCCGTATTTTCACTGGTGTCTTGCAGGACTACTTTTTTCTAAATTCAGCCAGTACACTAAATTAAAGGGGAATTCTTTCCAATCTTAAGGTCAAAAAAAGAGTAAAGTATATAATAAACAGAAAATTAAAGTTTTTTCATTAAATACGGGATTTATTTTCATCTCGTGGTATGAAAATTATCATATTTCACTCGTGGCTATCGCCACTCATGAGATATTTATTTTCATACCACTCGTTGAAAATAAATCCCGTATTTATAGAAAAAACTTGAATATCCTCTATGTATTAAAGTTTGTACAATGTTTGACACCTATATTTAAACGTAGCAACTGCTTTTCATCTTTTCAGTACTTCATTTGACTTGAGATGTAGGCAAAATTGTCAGGCTGAAATTAGATCATCTATTACTTTAAAGTAGAATTTGCATCTTATTTTCTCTAGCAAAATATTGTAGAAATATTATGTAGTAGTTTGCGCTTTAGAACATGACCTAGGCTGACTGAGAGAGCCAAATACTAAAGATCACTGTCTTGCTTCGTCTTTATTTTACTATGTGGGTATATTATACAAGACATTAATTAATATTTTATGAATTGTTTTTACTGTATGCATACATTGTAAGAAACTGAATGTATCAAATGTTAAATATATTTAGCTGTACACTGTGTTAGGTCTTGTGTCTATGAAATACAAAAATAAAAACAAAGCACAAACAAACGAACATACTCTTAAATCACAGACGTCCTGCAGAAAAAGGTGCGTCGGACGTTTGATATTTTATTGAAAAATATAGCTTGTTATAAAAAGGACAGTTTAAACGCTTATTTCTACCTTCTTTGGGTACGATTTTGTTTTTAATAAATGTTTCATGTATTAAATTCTAAGCGACAATATGCACTGCAACTCCTAAAACAAGATGTCTCAACTTTTTGGGATGATACCTTAAATAAAGTATATCATCTGATGAAAACCTTGACTAAGGAAGAGCTATTTATATATGTGTGTGTATTTAGACAGACAGACAGACAGACAGACAGACGTACGATCGAGAGGATAGAAAATGATTAGGTAATCAATTAACGAGCTATATTAGTTGAACTTATTGTAGTTATGGTGACAAATGACAGATTCGGTAATCATGGTACTTATTTTTTACTTCTTTTAGGCTATCTATTGTTTGTCTACTTTGTTTAACTAACAGAATTAAGCACATAAATCAACGACTCTCTTACTGCGAGTATGTTGGTCATTTATTGATAAAATTAAAACGCAGCAGATTAGTTTTTTTGTAAACTCCGATAACTATCTGCTTTGAAAGAGAAAAATTATGTGTAATATTATCTTGATTTTTTCAGTCAGTTCCTTTCAAAAACTGACAACTAACAAAATTTGATTATTTTTAGATGTATTTTGATGTGCCTTCTCAAACTCCTCATATACGCCTCTTAGCCTACAACAACCCTTGCCCCTGAATAACCACGACGGACTATGTATAAAAAATAGATTAACATTTCTTCTCGTGTTTGCTCTCTTTCATGTCTAGGCATTTTTTTAAAACTGAACTTTCTACAACGTATCTGGTCGTAACTGTTGTCTGCATATAAGAATGCTTTGTTTCTTCCGCACCTGTTGCTCTATGATGTCTGTCTTCACCTATCCTTTTTTCCCTTTTATTATGTAACTTTGATATTTCATGTTTTTTGATAAGATCGAATATATACTTGATGTTTGGTTGATTCAGCACAACTTCTCCTGTCAAAGGTATGGCACTCATTACAATCAAATTGTACCAAACTACTTCCAGACAATTTCCGTTGTTTTGGGTACACACCATTCGGATGATATCGAATCTTCCAGAAGCAAAATGTTTAAAAGGGGAACCAACAACTAAAGCAGTATTTCTTCTTGTATTTCCTTAACCTTTATCGAACATGTAAACAAATATCAAATAATTACTCATTAGTGATAGAAGCAGTACTGTTCATTTCGGTACGAGCACTGGTTAGGACATTAGACTTAAGTCATTGAGAAAAAACTAATAAGCTACAAAATCAGATACATTGTATAATTATCTTTTTGGCTGTATGGTATTCCTGCACTTGAAATTGATTTACGTTATATTAATTTACCAATAAACCTAAAATGGACAATATGTAGTTAATAAACGGCACAAGTTTTCCTTACTGTAAGTTACATTATTTATGTGACAGCTTTTTAATTTGTGAACTTGAAGATTAAAGTGTCTAGCAAAAAATATCAAAAACTAATACTCTCAAAGATCTGGTACTACAAATAAATATGGAGACAAAAAGTTACCATGAAAATTCAAATTGTCCGATACTTTCTCTTTTAGAATGCAATGAACATGTATATTCTATCATATCTGGACTTTCATGAGTGGTACACAGCAATGAACATTTATTTTGAACATTGTTTTTATGCCAGTAAAAGTCTCTGCAGTAGCCACTTTGTCAGTGTGTTTATATTTTGTGCAGAGAAGTAAACTGTTCTTCCGTTAAGTATTTTTTTACTATTTGATTGAGTCTCTTTGTCTTCTTTTATGCAGACAGAACATTACTGGCTGTTACTTTGCTCCATTTGCTAGATCCTTGTTTGACTTTTTATAGTGATTGAAATGGATTTGATAGCTCTTAACAGTTTTAGAATTAACAGAAGTTTAAAATGTATTGAATTATTAGAATTATAATATCTGCGCAAGGAGCATATTTGATAAATAGTTGATGTTTTGTGTAACGAAAAAGGTAAGAGAGAATAAAGAGATAAGAAAATGAGTGACCATACCAGATGGTGGTATAAGATATCGCTAAAATTACTATTTTAGCCTCTTGCATGTTTGTTGGGTATGCTACAAATACATCTTATTACAATACATATATATTCTTAGTGTACTTCTTGTTTTAATGTTATTACATCATCTTCGTAGAATTTGAAAATAAAATACATATATATACATGCATTTTTTTATTTGTACTACATGATTGTAATCTTGATCATATATTTTCAACCCCTTTTACTGCTTTTTAACAGCAACAGAAGCATAATCATATAGATTTGTAGCTAGTGATCCACGGGAAGGAGACATTTTTAAATTTCTTATCTGTAACATCATTAAAAAGACAGTCACAGTCAGTCATAGTCAAATTTGAAGTTTACATGCAAAACTATACATGTTGTCCAAATTTCACTTCACTGATGTAGTGTCAAATACATCAAGTAGGTCAAGGTCATGGGCGTCCAAATTAAACGTTGAAATGTGCAACCAAATGATACCTGTTGCAGATTTTATTGCTCAAGCATACAAAACAAAGACAAAATAAGTTTAATCTAGTACCGAAATTGATATCTACATGCAAAACTGAAAATATTGTCCAAATATCATAGGCATTTCTTCAAAAGACAATGAAGTAGATCAGTAAGTCAAGGTAAAGGTCATATGAAAATAAATATTTTTTTCTTATGTAAGTCTATGCAAAAACAATCGATCCTTTGAACGGAGCCAGTTTTAATCCGACTGTCATCCTTTGAACAATCATGGTATAGTTCTACTAAACAATGCTTCACAACAAATATCTAGATTCCATTCCCAGCAATTATAAAGAAAAGTTTAATGAAAGTTTTTCCTAAATATGTCCTTAGATAAAACGTAACCCAAAGAACAATCCTACTAGAGGTCCACTACTCCAGGCCCTGCACAGAAGAAAAAACGTAAATCAAAGACGAATAATTTAAGAGATAGATGTTCAAATCACATCCTGGCATCATTGTTACTGATCAAAAACATTTCCAAACTGAAACGAAATACTTAGGTTCATTCAGTATTTGGGACTGACTGTGAACGCCACTTTATTACTAAAAAGTCCGAAGGTATACATTTTATTTCTTGTAAAATTCTGCACATTATTTCTTGATTTTATCTGTACCTTAGAAAAAAAAACTTAACAACATGTCTCACATATGATCAATTAATGTGCCTGATAGAAAAAATTCAGAAATATATTGCATTTTTATTATAACTTTATTAAATCAAACAAATGAACTCTACAGTTCCTCAACAAAGTAAATTTTTGATGAAACGTTTTGTTTTCATTACCATTTGTTTTGATCAAAGTAAAACAGGCCAATATTTAAGCAATAAAGATGTCTTTTATGTTCCCTTAATCGGCATTTCCGGTAGATGTCATAACCGAGACAATTTATCGCCCCTATATTATCACGACGGTCAATATACCGAAAATACAGTTTCATTTCTTCTCGGGTTGGACTCTTTTCCACTGTTTAAGATAGTTTACTCTTACTTGCTTCTTTGGCAACAGAGGTTGTCGTCACAGTAGTCTGCTGGTATGATGGTCTTGTATGCCCAGCACTGTAAGACCTGTAATGTCGGTCTTCATTGGGCGTTTCATATATTTTATTCACATGTTTGTTGCCAGAATCGTAATCATATTCAAAACGAGGATGGTATCGAATACTGCCTTTTTCGTAGTCATCCTTTTCTTCGTAGTTTTCGTGTAGAACAAGATAATGCTTCACACTAAATCTCTAAGCTCTGGGCCTTGCTGTTTTACAGGAAAAGATCCTTTCAAAGTTTACCATCTTATTTGCTAAAGCAGGCGGAGTTCTGTACGGAATGACATTCTTTGAACAATTTTGGTAGAGCTTAATGCAAGTTACATTCCTGCCAATTTAAAGAAACCCTGACCTGGTAGTTTCAGAGAAGATGTTGTTTAAAGGATTAACTTGACGACGCACTGACACAGAACGAACACAGCGATAACGAAATTTCACACTGAGCATATTTTGCTCAGGTTAACGAAAAGTGATAACTTCATTTGTCCAGATGTCCGGTAGACACAAGAATTTCTTTATTCAATACAGTGCATATTTCAAATATACTTCGCCAAGCAGTGTAAATACTCTTTAAGACTTTTTATTTCCAGTTCTTGCATTTTCGTTTGTTTCTGCATCTCTTCGATCTTCTGTTTCTGCTCTCTAATTATATCGTCACTTATCTCTTCCAAATCTTTCAGTTTTTTGCCCAATCCTTCTCTTTTTGTTCGTGTGTGTTTTCAAGGCTCGCAATTTCTCGTTTAAATACCAGTTCTTTGTCATTTAAAATCTTCTGCTGCCTTTCTTTGTTCAGTATTTTCTTCAGATCATTTCTTTCATTTCGATAGCGGTCTCTGAGAGTTTCGGATTCCTTCAAACGTCTCTCAAGTTCCATTATTATCTTTTCTAACTCAGCCTGGGTTTTTACAGCAATCTAATACATGTAGAAATTGTTTCTGTTTAATTTTACTTCTTAAAGTAATAATATCTAGCAAAAAAAACTTTCTGATACTTTTTTCATAAAAGAGACATTTCAAAGAGAAGCAGGTTTTCATATTTATTTCGTATTTCTTATCATCCTATTTTCACAGTAGGAGGGAAGGGATTTATTTATGCCTAGTCTTTATCTGTATCAACTTAAAGTTATTTCAAAAGTCAGCATTATAACTCTATACTGAAGAGAGGATGTCCCCATACTAACTTTATAATGAATCAAGGATTTTAATCCTTTATAAATAGATGACTGTCAATGGAATAAAAACTGCTTCTGACATTTATTGCTATAAGTTAACAAATTTAAGATAATAAGTGACACAGAACATTTAATTTTACTTTCTGAAATTTCTGAACAGATATCATGTAATAATTGTTTGATTACCTTTAAAGGTACACAGAGTCAGAAAAACGCAACAAGACCAAATGAATAATACCTGTTCGATGTCTTCTGACGCTTCCTGGATACGCCTTTTAACTTCTTTGTGATATTCCTTCATAGGATCACTTATGTACGCTGTCAGATTTTGTAAAACTGTCCCGCCTGCCTATCAACATTTCTATCGTAATTGTCTTGTGTTATGTGTTCCATTCTCCTACTACATGATTAGTTTTGCAATTTACACATGTTGAGCACCAAATTTGTATTGTTAAACGGTTATTAAGAATTTTACGACAAAGATAAATCTGACTGACTATGATCCAAAAAGACTGACTGATTAGGATTGTTAATCCTCGATACCGGCCTAAGCCATATGACCGAGCGTGACTTCTGATACTTAAATTAACTTAAATTTTTAAAGTCACGTGTAAGAGTGTTAATTATTTCTATTCGAGGAAGTGTTACCTTACTTATTGGTAGCACCCTCAAACAGACTTAAAAGTTAATACAATGTTATGATTATATTCCCTTAAGAAATTACTATGTAGTCTTTAGTCTTAGACTTGAATGTATATAATTGACATATCGCTATTAACTGTTTTAAATTGAGTTATATTGAGCAAAATATTTATGAGATTAACTTAAATTGAAATAAAGATCGTTCATGTAACTTTGTTGTAATCAAATTTTGAAAACTAATAGTTTTTATACAAACAAATATATATTATGCCGGCTAGATCCTATATTTTATTTATCAAAAAGAGAGTATTTCCTTAAATTTCAGAGAGTAGCAGAACTAAAAATTTGTTTTATTCATAAAATATGTAATCTTTATTTTTTACCATACAAAATAATTTAAAGACGTAAAAGTTTCTAATTTAACCTAGTGCTAAAAATTACCCCTAAAGACTGATACCTTGGTTAAACAAGGTATTTAATGAATTTTGCCCTTAAAACCATCAGAAATTCCGAGGTACCTACTATGAGTTGAGACGAACTTGGGGAAATATATAAAAGTAAGTATCAACTAAGTGTGGACCCAGGATAGCGTATACTCCACTAGGGTACAAGGGTCCACACTAATGCAGCCAGCTGCCTTACAAGTAGGGGGAATATTTACAATATTTACATGTGGAGATTTTCATAGTAGGTACCTTTAGCTGTCCCTCCCCTGAGATGGCCATTGTTTGGTTCTCTTGATTTAAGACGGATATAATTATTTAATAAAATATAATGTACCATTACCAACAATGAATTAAATTTTTTCCATTAATTATCAATTAAAACTAAAGAAGATTAATATAATGATGGACTTCCGTCAACGGGCTCATTTTAGGGCCACTGTAAAAAATATGATAAAAATCTAAAACTTACATACAAACTATTTATTTACAGAAAAATCTATATCTGGGATTATAAAATTTGCATCAAAGTTTTGAAAGAATTTTCACAAAAATTGAGTATATAACTCCTTGGCGCAAAGAATTAGCGACGACGGAGGCCTTGAAATATATTAAAATTATCATTAATGTAAAATAAATATTAAAATGGAAATTAAATGATTTACATAAACCAAGAATGACCCCTAAGTCTGTTCGCCCGCAGCTCAAATCGCGAGTGGAAGAAGGTAAGACAATATCGACTGCTAGAAAATGTTGTCAGACCGAACCCGCCTAAGAGAGAAGTGATTTGATTGGCTTGTCCGCTTTGCTACACGCGTTGCGATTTGTAGCTTTACTATACGTGTTTTGGTCTTAGCTCGCTAACATTCATGACTAATCACGTGATCGGGGGAAATGTACTTTTACACCACATAAACAAACAAGATGTTAGCTGTGTTTAAGACCATGTAAATGAGTATGTAAATTGAAATACTAATTCATAGTTGGAATTCTACTATGAAAAATTAGTTGTTTGTAGATAAAATGTCTGGTAAGTATCCAGTATCAAGCTGTATTTAATATTTAAATGGATTGTATATTATTTCTTTGGTTTGAATATTTATTATAAAATTTTTAGTTAAATTGGATAGTAAACCTTCACAGCACTGCAGCAAGAGGCTAAGCCAGGCTCTGCACCCAACAGATAATTTCATGTTTCAGCCAGGCCCAACGCCAAGGTTTGAAAAAAATACAAACCCGGTTAGGTCTGAATTGGAAGCTTTTTGACTATTTGGTGTAATATTAATAATAGCCAAGTTTGGCATGAGTTTTGCCTTTTATTTAAGGGTGGAGTACTCAGTTGGTACTCAATTGGTAGTTACCAAAGTATAAAACAACTAATTAACCAAAAATATATGTTGTTTTAGTTTTCTAAAGGAAAATTTCAGAGAACTCTTTTTCCCTGACATGCATTTATTTATATATGGTGGCGCAAGGCACTGCAAGCAAATCAGACAGGGAAATGTCACTCCTGTTTGAAAAATAATTCATAATTTATTTAAATGAAATGTGACTTAAATCTAAATTTTTGCAGAGTACCCTGTATTGATTATATAATCTTCCAAAAGTAAATCTATGTGTTTTTAACCTTATATGATGACGTCTATTTGACAAGATGCGTATTAATTGTATCAATATTAAAATTTGTTAGAGCGTAAACAATTCACAAGATATCTTATAGTGATTATAAGTGCAATTTTATTGGCATGGGATAAGGTTTCTAAAGCATGTCTTTAATATCATCAGGAAATTGTATATACTATTAAAGGTCATAACAGTCAGTAATTCTATAAAGAATCTCGTAGCCTCAGACAATGTTCCACACAATGGTTCACGAGAGGGTGATTAAAAGACAAAGACAAAAGTGTTGAGAACCAAAGCATCCATCAATCCTAATAATGATATGGTCACTATAATAGACAATGTGAAAAAGTGAACTTTAGTAGATAAGCTGATAACGTGCATTTTAGAAGCCAATATAACAAAATATTCTTTTGTAGATTATGCTACACAGTGCACTTTAGTAGAAAGTAATCTAAATGTACTTTAGAATATAATGTAATAACATCCAAAAAATGCACGTTAGAAGTTAATATATAAAAACCACTTTAGTAGATAATGTAGCAAAGTGAACTTAAAAACATGGTTCACCCCCTCACTCCCATTCCCACCCCCATTGGCAAATGTTTGCCACTAACCGTTCCACAGCGGTATCCCCTCTGTTTCTCAGTTGTGTTAATTTTTGTGAAGTCTTTTTCTCCATCTTTTTTCCATTTGATCAATATTTAAATTTAAGCTCTGTCTTTTCCTTTCAATTATTATTGACTGTGTAGGGAGACTGTGTTTTCAGACAGTGTTTTTTCCCTATATACATATATGTTTTATATTTTTTAGCAGATAAAGTGATAAAGTGCACTTTAGTAGATAATGTGATAATTCCCTATGATTTTTCTGTGATAATTCCTGTGATTTTTTTCCCTATATATATTTTTAACCTTTCAGTAGATAACGTGATAGTGTTCACTTAAGCAGATAATGTGATAATGTGCACTACGGCAGATAATTTGATAAAGAACACACAAGTAGATGAATGAAAAAGAAGGTTACAGACTAGTTAAGAACATAAATTACGCAGATATTGAAAATGGTTGAAACTATTGAACAAAATATTTTTCCATCAGCAGTAGTAAAAAGAATAATAGGAAATTTAACGCTAGTGATGAAAACACAAAACATACGTGCCAGACATATTTACACAGGTTCCGTTGTTACATTTTCAAACTGAAATATTTTAATACAGGCTATCTAATCATAAACAAACTCGCTACTTTCGATTTAGGAATAGTTTAGTACTTGTTTCTACCGGACTCCACTTCTTGTTTCACAGGACATTGAAAAAGCGGTAAATATCAGAAGTGTCAAGAGTTTAGGTCAATAAACGATTTTTACATTTAGCACGGTATCAACAGAATATTGTTCTATCTAAAGCCAGTATTAAACCAGCAAATAAATTAAGCGTTTTGACGAACAGGAAAAATTAACCGCAAAAATAAGAGCAAATTTTGACATACCTGAACCGATTGTAACAGTGTTGTCAATTAGTAACTTTACAAAACTTATGTTAATTTCCTAGAATACAAATAACTTCCTTATTCCTTTAACTGTTCCAATTTAGTTTTTGACAATAATTATTGTTCTGAAGTTAAATATTTGCATTACCTCTTAAACAAACAATCACAGGTAGATCGCGCCATCTTACCTTTTAAAGAAAATACACTAATATGAATAACATATTTTAATCATTGTCAATAATGTTCTCTTTGATTGAATGCATTTAAACACAACGGTTATCTTTAGGAAACTAAATGTATTTCAGTTTCTCTGAAACTCATTGTAAAAGTGTCTAAAATAGACTGTTGGTTGTATTCTATAATGTATTCTGTATACAATACTATACAATTTACTTTCTCAATGTTTCAAAAGTAATAACAGACATGTAGCTTAAGCATTTTATATACTCAACAAAAAAGAAACCTGACAGTGTATGTTTTATTCATTTTTTTCAGAAAGTAGACAATACAGCATGACAACAACTTTTGGGCATGTTAAAATGATCCATTCCCAACCCAGATATGCATTTTGGTTTTATTGGTCATGATTTAAGTTTGTTAAATGGCGTAATTTCAATGATAGGGGTCAAAACTGAATTTATCAGTTTGGATGTAATGGTATTGACATTTTACTGGTGAATTTTAACCCTTTGTTCAAGTGCTCTGGTATTGAAATCAATATCGGACGTGAGCACATCTAGCTCTAATGAGTGTTTCCACGCGTCGTCACATCGAATTGACGTAACGTTGTACAAGTGTTCCATTCATGAATCAATGCATTTGTCAGCTCTTGGATATGTTGTGGAGCATGTCTTTGGCGAACGTTTCTGCCAAGCTCGTGCCATATATGCTCTATTGGATTCATATCCTGAGTCATTGCTGGCCATTGCATGACGTTAACGTTTGCTGCTGCTAAGTGAGCGCGTGTAATTCTTGCTGTGTGGGGACGGGCATTATCCTGCTGGAAAACAGCTCAAAAACGGAATAGCTTCTGCATTTAAAATATTGTTAATGTACACTTGGGCATTTAAGTTGCCTCGCAGAACGATGAATCGGGTTTTCTGCCCCCACCCCCCCATTATCCCACCCAATACCATTACGCCACCACCCCCAAAACGATCATGCTCTCTAACACAGACGGGCACGAACCGTTCACCTTGCCAACGATAGACTCGTGTGCGGCCGTCGGCATTACTAGGATTGAATCGCAATTCGTTCGAAAATAGGATAGTGTTCCAGTCACGTCGACGCCAGTGACGGTGGGCACTTACCCATGCCATACCGGTCTGACGATGGCGTAATGTAAGTATACCACTGGTATATGGGCATCGGGCTCTTATTGGGCGTCTTTGTGTGCGTAACCTATTGCGAATAGTTTGCCCACTTACGTTAAACAAAGGTGACGTCAACGTCGCGGGTCTGAAGCGGTTACGTAAGTGCATAAAGATAATGGCACGATCATCCCTTCGGGTACTTGCCCTTGGTCTACCTGACCTAGGATGATCGGACATACCACCTGTTTGCATAAAAAGTCTAACAAGCTCATGAATTGTGTTGCGACTGCAGTTAAATGTTCTGCTAACGTTGACAACGGAAGCAGAGCCCTGGAGCATTCCAATAGTCGTATTTCTCTCGGCTTTTGATAACCGTTGCATTGGAAAACTTGTCAACTTTAGATGTGAATTTCACTGTGTTATCACCGATGACATGTATAGTGCTTTGTAACACTGTCTACCAGTTACCGTTCCGCGTGCACGAGCTCCACGTGCAAAAACAAAAATTTAACGACTACTTGCATTTGACTGAAAACATGACGACGAAACGATGATCGTGTAAAGTGTGTCAATAGTACATGTTTGTGCAATATACACAGTTTGGATAAATTCGCAGATGTGCAAAATATTTAAAAACTAAAATTGTCAGGTTTCTTTTTTTATTGAGTGTATATACGTTTATGGGTAAACCAAGTCAATAGAGATAACGAAATTACTATGAAAACATCGTCAGTGGGGTCAGTTAAAATAATTATATGTAGTTCATTGACCCAAGGCAGGTACATTTTCACGTAGTTTTTATACATGGTATCAGGAATTATTATTGTTCATAATAACAGAGACAAATGCATGTTTAAAGTTTCATAGTCACCCCTACTAAACGGTGGCTCTTTCACATTTTGGCGATCTGTTTAATGAGAGCCCTCGACACTTCCGAATGAATGATGGTGTTGGCTCCATCACATTTTAGAGGGCTCTTTCACATTGCCGATGGCGCCATCACATTGTCGATGGCTCGATCACATTTGAAAAAATGTAAGTATTTTGTTTTTAACCGAGCTCTGTGAAATACTTTTAGTGCTGAGCCAAAGAGGAGGTTGGAACAATGTTACATGACGATTATGTGGGCCAGCATCTATTTCACGGTAAAGAAATCACTCAAGATGTGTCTCCTCGTAAAAGAAAACACACGAGTTGATATTTGGTACAAGTTCTAGCAACGTCATTATGGGGTATTTCTTATCGAAACTGCATCTAAAATGATGAGAAAAATGTTCTACGTGGCATGACATTCTTCGATTTTTGAAAAACAACCATGCTCTTTAAAAACGTATATTTTTATAAAACGTGCTTACCTTTTTCAGTCTTGTTTTGGTCGAGGGCTCTACAACGGAAGTGTCGAGGGCTCTCATTTAAACAGATCACCAAAATGTGAAAGAGCCACTGTTTAGTAGGGGTGATAGTGTGGACTATATTTTATAACGTTTGGATTTTGAAAATAATAGGAATGAACGAGTTGGGTTTTTTTCCATTGAATTGTTTTCCAAACTAGTAGGTAGTGAAATTCGTCGCTCGCTGGATATTACTTATGCAGGACAAAGTCTTTCGTCAAAACGACTTTAATCCATCTTCCGGTTTCAACAGGTAATTTGTGGTTCGCTGTTCGAAACATTAAAATGGGTTCCTCAGTTGAAACTTTCACTCACACTCCACTCAGACAAGTAGAAGTGACATTCAAGTGAGACTCCAGAAAGTCTTGAGTGAGCAAAGGTCAAGTCATAGTGTGCACTCAACCTTCAATCAGTCGAGTATAATCCAGTTTTTAGAGAAAGGTTTTTAATTAGGCACTTATTCAACCCCCTTCACGCAATGGTCATTGGCTTACAGGGGCGCCGCATCTTTTCAGTATACAACTGCAACGAAAACTTTTAAAATCTTCTTCTGAGAAACCACTTGCGAAATTTTTAAAGTAATTTCAAAAAGAATGCTCCTTAGATGGACGTTAAGCAAATTATCAAATACTGGTTAATAAAATAATTTGGCAGACAGGGATCTTGGCAATTTTCAGGAAAACATATAAACTATATAAAAATGACAAAAACTTCTGCTCAGAACCCCTTGGACAAATTAAAAAATAATTTAACAGTGGTGGCCTTTTATGAAATTCCTTGAAGCCATGTTGGTTCATTAAAAATGATTGTAGTTGGACAAGTTTTCACTATATATTTTTTGGAAATATAAAAAATCTGGCCAGGTTTCAAAGTTATTTGAAAAAAAAAAATTTCTCTGTTAGACCTTTATTATATTTGTGTAAGGTTGGTTTAAAAACACATGAACAAATTTTGAAAACAGATTTTAATCTTGACATATGATCTCTGTTTTATTTTTTGAAGTTACAACCCTTTAACACGAAGCCTAAAATAAATGAACAACAGTTTGTGGTGATTTTTTTTTATATAATCAAATTTTACCTGTCAACAACAGCAAACGAAATATATTATTTGAATCAATAATATAATGTCTACGCAGATTTGAAATTTCACAAGACATCTGCTTCATAATTCTTTTGATTGTAGGTTGGGAATTACGCAATAAGTGTGGGAATTACGCAATAAGTGTGAAAGGTCCCTGTCGCAGAATAGTGAGTAGTTGCAAAATTTAAGGAAATGGGATTCCTCTGAAAGTAGTTGCATTTAACCTGTTTTCCTAGCTTCTTCATAATGTAATGTACAGAGTGTTTTGTGAACCGAAACTTTTCATAAAATTTTACATCATCCATGTATTCAGTAGGTTAATTCGGTCGAGTTTTCGATTCCTGGCAGTTTGTACATTTTGTAAGTCCTAGAGTTGGTACAAATACTCCATTTTTTCTTCACCAAAATTCATTTGGTATTCAAAAACTATACGGGAGTGTAACTGAAGTGTCCAAAATGTCCACTAAGCATATATCATTGGAGAACAGTCGAGCAAAAGTTACCACTATTAATATGAAACAAGAATTATTTGCTTAAACGTTGTACCGTAAAGCCCTTTAACCGGATTAACTCAGTGTGTGTAAGTTTGAGTTTCGACACAAATACGGCGCTATATTTTGTCATGAGATATTTGTTTCCTCGAAAGGAAAAGGCCTGTTTTGAATAGGAAACATAACTATTCAAATAGAAGGAAGTACTTTTTGACGGACAGATTTCAAACATATTGAAATAATTGCAATATTATATTCATTGTTGATACCGCTGCAAAGTTCATACACATATAACAGAAGTATCACTGTGCATATCGGCGGTCGCTGCGAAATCTGCTTTAACGGCGGTCTCTCTGTGTCGTCACCGAATCTTCTCAACCGTAAACACAGATTGTAGTGGATGACAGTCAGATAAATGGGACAGACATCAATTGAAGCACATGAGTTGAAATGTGCAACTAAAATTATATCTGTAGAAGACATTATTGCTCAAGCATAGAAAACAATGAAGTAAAATACAATAAAGTAAACCCAGTAAAGAATTAGAACTTTTAAATCTACATGAAAAACTATACATATTTTCCAAATTTCGTACACAGCTTCAAAAACATGGGCAGTAGAACAGTAAGGGAAGGTAACGGTCTTATGTAGTTAAAGGGCAAAGTTAAATTGTTCTGACAGAAATATTTTTCCTATGTAAGTCTATGTTAAAACAAGTAACTCCTAGGGACGTGGCTTTATCTAGCGCTCAAAATTGAAACAAAACCGAACTAAACCTAAATGAAATGGTCCCACGACTGACTCAATAGACTTTGCCTGGTGGCACTTCTGTCACATTGAATGCCAAATGACAAGTGTAAAAAATAATAGTGGTGCATTAATACTGTTACAATCAGTTACATGTAGTTTCTTGGGTTTTTAAAAAAGTTACAACTTGGTTCTCGAGTTCATGAAGTATTTTTTTCTGTCTGCATATGCTGGTTACACGATTAAAATTTTTACACTGGTTACAACAGCCATAATGGAAAACTGAAGCGGTGCTTTTAAACTCTTACGTGATTAAAATAGATACAATTATTTACACGCCGTTTCTTTGTTTTATCAAACAGTTTCTTTATTTTGATCAAACCTGTCTGCATTCGTCGATTACGTGTTAACAATGGCAAACATGGTTATAACTGCTCATAATTGAAAATGAAATCCCTGCATTCATTCTGATAATTGATTCATTAGATAATTTATATAATTGTTACATAAAGTAACATCTATAAAATAGTATTTTCCCTGACTAAATATTTTGGCTAGGTGATTACAATGGTTACACTGGTTACAACTGCCATAGTTGAAAAGGTAAGCTATGCATTCATACTATTACATAGTTACAATAGATAGAATCAGTTTCAACTAGGTTCTTGAGTTCATTAAAACAGTATATTTTCTGTCTGCATATGCGGTTACGTGGTTACAGTGGTTTCACTAATTACAACTTCCCATATTTGAAAATGAAAGCTTTGCATTCAAACTGTGTCGAAGTAATAATAAGACCTGGCATCATTGTGACTGACCATTCAGCCTAAAAATATTGCCAAACTGAATTGAAAGGCTTAGGTTTATTTAGCATTTGGGACTGACTGATGTCAGTTTACTGTCTGCAAGTCCAATGTCAGGGGAAATTCTATTTCTTGTATATTACTGCGCATTATTTCTACGTTTACTTGTAAAACCTAAAACAAACACTTAACAGCATGTTTACAGATTGATCAATTGATGTGTCTTAAAAAATTCGTTACACTAATCTGAAAGGTTAAACTCACGTAAGTTTATCAGGTCGTTATACTATACTAACGAGCAGTATAAGGGCCCGCAATGCCAATGACATTTATAAAAACTAAATTGAATTGAACAAAAAACGACTGTTTCTCTACAAAAAAAATAATGAAACGCTTAAATTGCTATTCTTCTTAAAGTAAAAAACGTAAATATTTATGCTCCCTCATTTCCATTTGAGGTAGATGCCATAAAAGAAACGATTTATCACCCGTAAAGTATCATGACGGTCAAGACACCGAAATACAGTTTCATTTCTCTTCTAACTGGACTTCTTTCCACTTTATTACATAGTTTACGCGTATTTGTTTCTATGTCAACGAAAATAATCGTCAAAGTAGACTGCTTGTATGATGTTCAGTTAAGACATCTGAAATGTTTAGTTATATGCTGTGGTGCCTTTATTCAGTCCGACAACTTCTTATATGCCCTAAGGGGCATGTTATGTTATGGTCCTGGGTGTTCGTCCGTCCGTCCGTTTGCAATTTGGATTCCGGAGGATATCTTGAGTACTCCTTGGTCTGCAGTCTTTTACCGTCATACAATTATTGCTCACATTGAGTGGATGACCCGTATTGATTTTGGAGTCGGTAACTCAAAGATCAAGGTCACTTAGCCTTCACATTGAAAACAATTACCGCCATGTAACTTGACAATCATTTGTTATAGAGACTTCAAATTTTATATCATGGTTGCACACACTGATTGGATGACCCTATTTATTTTGGAGTCAGTATGTCACAGTGACCTAAATGTTTAGAATAATCTACACTCTGTAACTCGACAACAATTTCTTAAAGAGACTTCAAAATTCATATAATAATTGCACACATTTAGTGAATGACCCCTATTGATTTTTGGGGTCAGTAGGCCAGAGGTCTGGGTCACAGTGACCTAAGCACTGAAAACTATTTCCGCTGTAAAACTTTATAACCATTTGTCACACGACTTCAAACTTCCTAGGATGATTACATTACCCCTATACTGTTCGCCGTAAGTACATAAAAATCAAGGTGACAATCAACTAAACAATCAGTATTTCTGCACTATAACTTGATAACTATGCATCACAGCATGGACATTAGAACTTCTGAAAGACTGACATTTATACACATTATAAAACCTTAAACTCAGATATGATAAAGATCTATAAAACTCTAAAATTAAAATCATAAAATGTTAAAAATCAAAACATTATAAATAAAAAAAATCCAAAATTTAAAGCAAATCATTTAATTTCAAAGCCTAAGGTTTCCTCTTTTATATCACAAATGCATCATATTTAGAAAAAACACCCTTCGGGCATATAATGCTCCGCCCATCGGTGCTCTTGTTATCTGTAGTTGCAAGGGATAGACAATGTGTTTCATGCTGGATAGTTATCGTTTGCAAGCAGAAATAAATGGCAGTATGTCACATAATCCATATGCATGTAATTCATGCAAACAGGATCCTCGTTTGCCTCACTGCAGGTAAAGGAACAAGAGTGCCAAGATGGCTCTAAAGCGTTCACCTGAGTATAACTGCTCAGATACAGGTGTTACGTAATCAAAGTAATAAATAAATAACTAAACAAGCCGTATAATTTGAAAAATATTGATAGAGACCCACTAGGTTATGTTTCAAACAAGATTTAAAGTGTCAGCCTAATTGATATATTTTGTATGTCTTTATAAGTCTATGTCAAACATCATATCCAAAGAAAAAGGCTAAATTGACCTCTGGGGCAAAGTATCTGCAAACAATCTGGGTAGAGGGTTACTAGGTATTATTTGATGCAAAAATGCAGAGTTCTGAGTCTTTTTGTTTCATAAAAGAAGAGTTATTTAAAGATGTCTTTATACTTTAAGGGACTCTTTTATCCTAAACATCTATGCAAAACATGTTATCCCTCGGGCGGGGTCAAAATTGAATTCATGGACATAATTTTAACATTCTTGATAGAGGTCTTCTAGGTAATGTGACACGCAAAAATTCAAAAGTCGTAACTTTGCGGGTTTTGACAAGAAGATTTTTGAAGGGTTTGTCTATACAAGTTGTTGTTATCTGACACCCTGAGCGGAGCCGATAAATAACCAAAATTGGAAATTTTCACCAGGTTATGGATTCATATAAAATAATTTTGAATTTAAAACAGTTGACTCACGCGCAGATGACATAATTTGAATACATTTGCCAGAGGTCCCCTCGGCAATGCTACACACTAAATCTCTGAGATCTTGGGCCGGTGGTTTTAAAGGAGAAGCTTTTTGTACGTTTTTCATTATTGTTGCCATAGCAAGCAGAGTTCTTCATGCCATGAAATTCTTTGAACAACTTTGATTGGGCTTTCTTAAAGAAACAATCCTGACAAGTTTCATCAGCTTTGCGGGTTGGTTTAAGTGATATTGTTTAAAGCAAAAATTTGACGACGGATGACGCACTGACTTACGACGGACATATGGCGATAAAAAATGTTCACATCAAGCACATTTCGCTCAGATGAGCAAGAAATGATATCCTTGTTTGTCTAGATGTCCAGAAGAATTGCCTCTGGGTTATTTTCATTATCTGTTGAATATGTATTAGCTATATCTGATTTGCAACTGACAACATGTCATATTGAACCTAGAGAAAGTAGTTCTCAAAGAATTTACTAAAGCAACTTTGTGTCAAATTAAAATCAGTTTAAGTAACAAAGTCAAACTGAGAAAGTTTTAGTACCTTTTGCAATGCATTTTACATTAAGCACTATCACTACATTGACTTCCTTTGTTCACAACCTCAGCTAACGCTCCTCTGTTCTGACAATGTAAGGGTTTTGTGCAATGGACTATTAGATAATTGATAATTAGATCGCAGACATTTTGAATATCACGTGATCTATCCGCCAAAAGTAAGGTCTGCTTTTATCTTGATACGGTGCTTAAGGTCCGTATATTCTTAAGTTCCGAAGCCCACTTGGACGTTACAGACTGCTTTATTCATTGGCGATATGGCGTGAATTTTCTTCAGAAATAAGAGCATTTAGCTGTATTACTAGTAATATTTTGGATGTCTTATTCCTGACTTTAAACAAATGATTAACCATGTGTTAATTTAGTTTCCTACATCTGGTAGTTATGCAAAAAATCGAAAGCAAGGGACTCGGGGAAAATCAGAAAAAAAACATTGAAAAAAGATGTACAGTTACACACTTAACACTGCTGTTCTTACATTGTTCTGTAATTCATTGTTCTGTAAATCTTGTCTGAGACATAAGAAGCTCATTCTCTCATTTCTTTTTATACAAGTGTGTTACACATTCATAAATATGGCTCCAGACTGTACAAGTTGGAAGCTTTAGTTGTGCCAAATACACTTTGCAAACACCCTTTTCCTTTTCAAAAGTTGAAACTATCATTTCAATCATTTGAACAACTGTGAAAAATGACAAAAGTTATTTTAAACATCACGCTCAACAACTGCATGCTAACTCTGTTTCAATCAAAACCACCTGTGTGATTTTTTTAATGCTGTTTCAAAGAATACTTGACAATCAATGTTTATTTACTTTTCTTATGGCAATGCATTACATATGACAAACATATATTTTCAAACAGTACAGTAAATATATCAACAAATAAACATAGTTTCAAACATTACTTTAAATACATCAAAATACGAACATATTAATCAAAGTTTATCAAAAGTGATGCAGATATTGAAGAATTAATATTAAATGCATTTTCAGACTGTAAAAATTTTGATCATTTGCAGAAAGAGTTATTCAAATATTTATGTATTCAACGTATATAACATTTTCCGAAGTTGACATAATGCCAGAACTTGTGAATGAGCAATGGAGGGTGCATTATTAAGCCCTCCTTCTGTCTTCTGTGGTGCACTTTGCTGTATGGAATGTCGAGAGGTACATGCATTTTTTAATCAGTGTTTCTTGCAAAAGTATGTACTTTTTATGTACTTTTTTACGGTAAGAATGGATCTTTGAAAATAGAATATGCTTAATTATGGACTCAGGGTGTCATCTCGAAATGATCTTGTAATACCAAAATTCAAGACAAACTATTACAAAGACCCGTTTTCGTACTATAGTGCCCAAATTTGGAATGCTGTTCCTACATCTATTCGTTTGACTCCAACTCTTAGCTCATTTAAATACAGATACAAGCATCATTTATTGCAATCAACAATATTGGATGACAAATAAGATATTTGATATTACCATGTTTATGTATATTTGCGTGAATGAAATGTTTAACTGATATATTATGAATTTGCACTACTAAATCATTGCATTTTGCTGACACCACTTTGCCGTATATATTGGTTTAGGTTTAAGCGGGAAAGGTCTATTGTTAATTGATATTACGTAATGAATATAATTTTGAGTATCTGTCGATGTGTACTGTTTATGTGTGGATCTTAAATGCATATATTACATGTTTATATGTTTTATGTTATATGTTTAGTCTATTGTTTAAGAAGGCCATATTGTAAATAAGGTCTATGTAAGTTTCATGTATAACCTTAATATGTCACCTTCTTTAAATAAAGATATTATTATCATTATTATTAATGTTATTGATATGTGTCTGATTTTCTAACATACAATACCAGCACAACATTTATCAAAAATGGGACCTTTTCTACGCTCCGCATAATAACACTATTTCTATCAGTAGACCCTAAATTGCGTACGTAGGGGAGGTAATCAGGGAGGTATTTTTTTCTGGAATAGTCTATTTCTCAGTCTGAAGTTTTGCTTGATTTTTGGGACCAATTTTGTTTTGTGTATGTAAGGGAATTGACCTTTAAACGGATACGATGATGCGTTTCGTTTACCTACTTATCTCCATCTGTAAACCAGAATCATAAAAATTCTTATAAAAGTGACTTTGTTGACGCTAAACATGTCAAAGTAAAATCTGAGATTGGCGACTACACCAGTCAGTAACAAGGAAGTGTAAACAAAGAAGACGAATATGGAACGGCTGCAACCTTTGACCCGATGGTGAGGCAACTCGTTTCATATGAAATGCTTCTCTTTGATTTTGAAACTATATTGGCGCCATCTTTTTAAAAGAGAAATGTGATCATCATGAAGCTGTAACAGCCTGGAAGATGCGTTGCATGTGTTGAGAGAACACATACTAAAAACAACGTGCGCTACACTGTTAGTACCTCAACTAAAGGATTTGGATACATAAATGACTCCATAGTATCCTTTGAAAATTTTCGACACAAACATTTGCTTAACAAATTCGCCGAATGTTTCCTTCAACCCCGATCTTCGAACAACTCTCCCCAAAAAAGAAGTGTATCATTATCATCAAATTTCATCGAGCAATTTTTTATCTAGTTCCATCAGTTTTAGTTAGAACATTCACATATGACAACTAAATATGTACCCAACTTTTTCCTTAGAAGAAAATAAATTTTATAAATAAAAATAGTAATTGATTTTGATAATCTACTTTATGTTCAAAGGCATTCATTTCTTTAAAATAATGTCCAAACTGCTGTATAGAAAACGCTTGTTGTCTACTTTTTCGATCCATCATATAACAAAGACACTACCCTTTCTGACATCAGTTCTTTTTAATGGAAACTTAAAAGAAAAATAATTCAAATTATTACAGAATTATTTTGTCAGAATTTGGGTCACCAGCTAGTGTATTTATCTAAAACAAATAGAAGCATTGTCCAAATTTTTGAGAAAGGAAATTGGTATGTGGTTTTAACTTGATAAAGTTCTTTGTAAGCAAAATATAGAGAATAACAGGTTAGTGTCTTAATTGAGAAAGTTTATCTGGCAAGGCGTAGGAATTTATCCGGTGAGACTGTCGCATCTAAACATTTAGAAATAATTTACTAAAAAAATTGAAAACCTATCTGTAAAGTGTTTCAAATAAGGTTAAAGTCAAGGTCATCCGCCAGGGGTACATATACACAAAAATAGTTCCAAAGTTTCAATATTTGTTTTCCTAAAATGATGACTACATTGTAAGATCTACATATTGAAATATTTAATTTTTATTCAAGTTGTCTGTGTTTCAAACTACAACAATGCGCGGATAGCGACCGCCATATCTGGTGTTTCGTTGAAAAAATAGTCCGCCACGTATCATGTGCTGTATAAGCAAAATTTATACGCCACCCCTTTATCGCGTTGAATATGAAATTATTGACAAGATAATAAAGATATATAACCTACTGATGGTCACTTTTCTTTTATCTGACCTTGAAACCTCACGTTTTTAATTCAGCTGCTCTGTATTTATTGACCTTAAGTTTCTAGTCTGCAATTGGGTAATATTTGGCACAATTGATCAACTAGGCGTATATGTGTAACATAAATATCAAGAAACAACGACGGTCACAGCAAACATTGCGTCCAGATGACAAGTTCCATATCTATATCTATATATCATACTGTCAGTTAGTTTATTCATTTATCAAATGAATAAGATAAGTTTAAAAAAAGATAACGTTTGTTTCATTTTCCGGATGATTAATTTATATTTTGAAGACGTTTTGCTCCCAGAGGCTTTGATAGGATTCTCAAAAATGTACTGGACAGGGCCTCTACATAGAAGTACTGCGATTTTGTTTTGAATAAGTCAAGGAACAAGGCAACATTAGAAAATATCAATAGAAGTGAGATATATTGGAGAAAAAAATATTTATAAAGCAGTATGCAATTAATTGCCCTTTGCCTTTCCTAAACTTTTCAAATGATGCAGCTATCAGAAAGCAGACACTATTAATTCATGCAGATTTAATCAAAGAGAAAAATACAAAACAAAAACTTAATCTTTAAATGATCTATAGTAGCCATGTATTTTATGATTTATACTAAAAACAAATTCTCACATATAAACAGAACATTCCTCTATTAACTCAAACTGTATTACTGTTAAGCATCAATAATGTTTACCAAAGTTGTGAAAGAGCATAATTAATAAAATATTCATAGAAATTGTTAAAAAAAGAAAAGTTAAAACCACATTATAAAAGAAAAAAAAACAGAAAAAAAAACATAATTATACGATAAGCTATTACCCTTTTCATTACAAATGAAATTATTTTGATCCAGGCTTAATCATCAAAGGCAAACTGATCATAGTAAAGACTTCGCGGAATGAAAAAACGATGACGATGATGTCTGTCCTAGAATATCAGAATGTATTTTCTTACTTACTAGTCAGAAAAATCCGAAAATGTTACTAAAAATATCTCACAATGGCTTTAGAATGCGAACTACTTTTTGTATCATATCAGTCACTTTCGAGCGTTGACATTTTAAATTTATCTGTGTTTACAAATCACATGTTCTCTAATTAATTTGCATTTAAATAACTTTAATCCATCAACTTTACCCATTCCTGATGTTTAAACCTACGTAATATGTTTATTTTTAATCCATCTTTACTTGAATCGGTGAAACGTGTCTCCGCCATGTTAAATATTGTGTATTGGAAATTTGGTTGTTATGCGATTCACAGGCGTGAATACCCATAAAAATAGTTCGAAATATTTTTGCGTTTGCTCCATGAGTGAGTTAGTGAGAAAAATAATCAATCATTGGGCGTGGTTGAAGATCAGGATATCCAAACCCTCGGGTGAAACCGCTACCCTCGGGGTTGGATATCACGATCTTCGATCACCCCAAATGATAGATTCTATTAGTATTGCAGGAAAAAAACACTGGAATGAGGACTTGGTCATTTAATAAGGATTGAAAGGAAAGACAAGGTATTTTTCGATACCAAATTATCGCGCTAATCCTACTAGGGCCATTACATTAAAAAACACACAGCAAACGACACAACACAATATATGAACTTTTATATATAAAGAATGGTATATTACATTCGCTACATGTACATCATTTCCTATTACACTACACAGGTGATCACTGTAAGTGTGAAACGCAGATAAGGTAACATATCATAATTCAAAATGAAACAAAGCAGAAAACTCTTTTGTTGTTTCCTTAGTAAATGATTTCATGGGCAAAGATTGAAATCTGATATCCTTTGAGGTGATTCAAATAATATATGAAATAGAAGAAAACAACGTTTTGCTTTACAATAATATTATTGCTGCAATTTGAGCAAAATTACAAAAATTACATGTTTTACAAAGTTAAAATGGAAGACATTCCAATTCAACCAATTTTGTCTAAACCTATTCTGAAACAATAACAGGTTTCTGTATGATAGACTTATTGTAACAAAAAACAAACCAATTTCTCAACAAAAATGGACAAATGAGATAAATCCTGTTAACTTTGATTGGCAAAAGATTTATAGCTTACATTTTAAAGTTACCACAGACTTAAAACTGCTCTGGCTACAGTACAGAATCAATCTCAGATTTTTAAGGACAAATCATTTTTGTTTCAAAATAGCTAATATTGATGATAATCAGTGTCCCTTCTCAATTAATACAGGGACAAACTTGGAAATCAGTTATTGCCAAATGTACTTAATATTATACTTATCACGTGTAAATTGTATATGTATGCATGTAAAATGAAACAACAAAAAACATTGTGCCAAATATGTGAAGAGGACTGTAATCTCCTTATTTAAAGGAAACAAGTATATCGCAGTTAAGACAATGAATTTGCATGATTTTGGAAAATCAATGGAGAGATTTTCTTTCCTTGGTAATTTGTTCTTTTTTATTAAATGCTCTTTTTATATTAACTTTTATGCTTTAAACGTCATATACTGAAAACTGAATTCATCATTTGAACCATATGAAGAGCTAGAAGGAAGAATGGTTAAAATTATCCACTCTCTCCGATAACACCCCCTCCCAAATGTTGAAAATTGACGCACTGAACTTAGTTGCATTTTTTATCCTTTTTCTATTATTTGTTTACCTAGAAACAGCAAATACTGCAATTATTTTCTTTTTTTTTCCTAAGGTTCTTCTATGGATTATTAAAAGCTAGACTTTATATTGTTAGTATTTTTTATTTTATTTTTATTTATCTATAAGTTTGTTTTAATAAAATGTGAACATATATTATCTATCTGTATGACACTTAATCAATTAAATCATGCAGTGTAATGTTACTATATACTGCTTTAGGGATGATGCATGTGAATTTATACGATGAAGTCTCTGGAAATACAATAGAAATTACAAAAAAATGGAACTATGTTGCTTGTCCTCTTGACATACGTTTTACGGTAAGACCAATAGTAGGGTCAGTGAGATGAATCTAGTTACCTACATATGAAGTATTTTCGTATACATTAAGCTTTAAAGCTCATAAACTATAAGAGAATGGTTAAGGAAGATTTAAAACCGTCTAAAATCTTAGCATTTCTAGCCATGATTTTCTACCTTCCAAAAGAAAATCGAAAGTAGTTTTGTCGCAATCCTTTAACTAACTAAATGACTTAAAAGTAACTAGACTACACCATTTTTCCACAAAAGTAGTCATTTAGATGTAATTCTTTCAAAGCGCTTCCCAAAAGTGAATGGGTTTAGCAATATAAACTTCTTTTATGTTCTCTCTGTCGGCATTTCATGTAGACTTCATAACCAAGACGATCTATTGCTTTCGAATATTCACGACGATCAACATAATGAAAATAAATTTTCATTTCCTCTCGTGTTGGACTCATTTCAACTTTTGAAGCTAGCTCACGAGCATAGGGTCGTGTGCCAGCTGAACTGGTTGTCACAATAGTTTCCGTATCAAATGCTTCTGTAGACCTGTCCAGGCAATCGCTCTTTCCTTGTGCCACGCCCTTTACCAGAATAGGACCAGACTCGTGTAGCAGCAACGCTGGCCAAACGACAAACTGAATAAGACGCCCAGTGCGAGTGTAAGGCCTGTACATTTCTGTTTCCAGTACAACCCCTTTCAGAGGTATTTGGCTGAGAACAATTGGAGGATCTTGAATCTGTATTTGAAATAACGACCTTATCAAAAATGCCATTTTATTCGAGAAAAATAATGATAAATAAAATCATGAGAATCGCACAGAAAAGAAACATTTAACAATAGGCAGTTATCACAAATACACTATTGATCATAGCCTTCTACATTAGGGGGAAAACATACTCTTTCCGCCAGTCACAGCTTTTTGATAATACCTCAACACTTTCTAGATAAGAATAGCAATTAGAATTCTCATTAAAATTGAGTGAGAGATATTTAAAAATTCAAAGGTAAAGTCGTAAGAATAGATCCGTAATGTCCGTAATTTCTAATTTCAAATGTGTCAACAAAAATAAAGATTGGCATATTCATTGGATGAACGACACACCTGTTAAATAACAAATAAATAATGCACTTTGTAGTGATCATTTATTCTGATGCGTACAGAAAACACATGTGGCCATATCTATTTTAAATGACACAAGAATACCTACAGCCATAATCCAACAGATCTCAAAGCACTCTTTTACAAATGGTTTGATTTCCATCGCATGTTTGAGAGTTTTATCTCTGGACTTTCGTAGATGATCAATATATTCCTGAAAAAGTGACAAGCCGGATTCGTTTTTTTGGATAAACACTTCATCTAGTATGAAGAAAATGTTTGTTCAACGTCAAGAATGCATAAAATGCGGCCTCCGAAATTACGACTCAAAACCGTTTACTGTGTATGAAGATATACTTAAAATTATATCTCGAACCATCAAACATCCAGGTTGAAAAGCAAGTCTGTCTCGACAGTCAGTTTCTGTGTTCAAAATGTGTACTTTAAAAACGTTTTACCTGATATAAGTTTTGCGTTGCAGTAGTGGACAATGCTCTCCTAACATCTTTCAACTGTTTTGTTACGTTGTCATGAATGTTATCACCCTGTAGCATTTGAATATTATATTAAATTCATTTCTGATATTCGTTTCTTCGTTTTCGATTCTTGTCAAAAAGTAAAGGAAATTACAAAAGACATCATAATTACAACACTTCCTTGCATTTGAAAACTTGTGATAAATATACATTTCTTTCGTTGAGATAAATCCTATACTTAACAATTTTCTTTACATCAATACAATATAATACAATACAAAATTTTATTTAAAGTCGGTGTACAAGAACAGTTAAACATTAGCGGTGTATCGCTACTGGCCGATTGATCGCATAAGGATAACATGTGGTTTTCAGTATTATTTCGTACTGCAACTCATAGATGGACTTTTTTAGTTCTCAAAATAAAATTTCAAGAATTTAACAACAAAACGATTCAAAACATCTTAGCGGGGGCAGTTCAAGGGAATTGTGGAATCTAAACATTCAAGATAAAGAAGAGATAGTATTGAGTATAATATAGAAATAATTTTATGTGAATATCTGTTGAAATTATTGACAGCTGACCAATTATGCAGTGATATGATGAGTTCGACTCTATGGACATACGTCCCTGACTGAGAGTGCTGAACGGGTACTTTTTCAAACTTAGTAGATTCTGTTATCTTTATAAAAATGCATTTCCCCAACCATACCTCATACTCACGATAATAGTGTACAAGATGATTTCATACTTGCAATGACGTTGCATTGTGTGTTCATGTTTTGTACATTAAACTGGAGGATATGAACATGATGCGGGTTTTTATGTTATAAATAATCAGAAGTTTGCAGTGCAGGTATCTAAGCTTAGAATTATGACTTTTTTTTTCAAGGAGCAGCTGAGGCGTCGGACAAAATATTCAATTAATATCAATATTAAATAAGTTATTTTATTTTATGCCTACCAATGAAATATAGGGAAATATCAGTGAGATAAAAGTGATAATACACTGTTTTGAATAAGTTAATTACCATTTTGATAATACACTGTTTGTGCCGGAACTACTGCTTGATGAAACTTCAGGAATTTCCCCACCACAAGAGAATCCGCTGTATTTCAGACTGTGACAGCGAGTGAAATTTATTTACCTTGTTAAATCCAATTATAATATTGAATTCCTGAGCCTAACTAGTTGTGAACAATGATGAAATTCGCCATAAATTATTTAAAATGTCTGATTTGTTTACATAACTCACATGGACAATATCCAATATGGCCGACTTTCAATTCAATTGATTGAATATTACTCGGTATTAATCCGCTTTTATAATTAAAGTATGTATGGCAAAAATTCAATAAATATTGATAAACTGTGTAGAGAAAAATAAATGTTATTTGATGAAAGTGTATTCAGTTTATTTCAGCAGAAGTAAAGTTATCATATGTATTGGAGATTGTCTGCACTTTTTTTTGTGCGGAGTAACCAAAGTACGCATTAACTGATTTGGGGCTAACCATGGGGAATTTATTGAAGGCCCTGATTAAAAATATCATAAAAAAACCCATTTTTGACGTGTTGGCATAAAATAAAAAGAAAATTTGTTTGTTTTTAGTGGAAGATGGGAATTTATTTCATCTCGTGAACACCATATCTTGATATTTTCACTCGTGTCTGCGCCACTCGTGAAAATATCACATATGGTGTTCACTCGATGAAATAAATTCTCATCTTCCACAAAAACAAACAAATATCCTCTATATTATCCGACGCCTACGCATTCATTCTAGGCAAATAATAATGATTGAATAAGGAATGTAGGCATGAAAATGTTAAACTATAGGACTGTAGAAGAATTACCTCTGTTTTTGTATCTTTACAAGAAGGCTTTTTTGTAGAATATGTATCAGTTAATCTGTTTTGTACAACGAATTCATCCTAAAAAAGCTATTCCCAGACGATTTGCTATAGCAACATTGTGTCAAATACAAATCAGTGTCGAACAGCCATTTCGTATTCAGAACTATCCTTACTTTGGTTTTCTTTGTTTACAACTAAACACTTACCTCCTGTTTTGAAAATGTAAAGGTTCTGTGCAATTTCTCCAGCTGAAGTTTTGCTTGACTCGTGCAAAACTTCATAACATCCTGAATGAAGGAAATATGAAGATAATTTTAAGTGTTTTAGCTGTTCATAAATTATATATAAACATCATCTACAGTAAACATATCAGCATAATTAGAAATAAATATTCAAAGTCCTTGCTAATGAATCATGTTTGAAGATGTTTACATGACCTAGACCAAACCTCTCTACCTTGGCCACTTGATATTTTATGCACATTCAAAACGTTATATTACCATGAGTGTCTCTTAAAGCGTCCGTATGACTTCTTCTTCGTTTCCTAAATAGCACTTAATATTGTCATAGGCATCCGTCCATTGGTTATCGTAAAGTTCGGCATATCTTTCAGCTAGTTTTGAAGGGCGATCTTTGTCACTAAGGTCGTCAATATTCGGATTAGTGTCTGTTAATTTGTCACCCATTGCTTTGCCTTGCCTACATAAATTATAAATTCCAATTAATATAGCAGCAGAACTCACAGTGTGAAGTGTCCTGTAATTTAACTTTTTTAGCATTACAACCGGTATAAAAAAAATTAAAAATAGAAAAAAGTAATTTATTGTGTCACAAAAATAAATTATAAACTCTGTAAGGCTTTTTACAACATATAGTATATACAAAACGGTTTTAAAACCGCTTTGTTCTGTTTTTAGTTCGATTGCAATGTAGTCTCTAGACACAAGACTTTCTTTATTCAAGGCAGTGCATATTTAAAATATACTTTGTAAGACAGTGTAAATACTCTTGAAGTCTTTGTATTTCCATATCTTTCATTTCGGTTGGTTTCTTCATCTCTTCAATTTTCTGTTTCTGCTCTCTAATCATATCGTCACTTGTCTCTACCAAATCTTTCAGCTCTTTTGCCCAGTCCTTTTCTTTTTGTTCGTGTGTATTTTCAAAGTTCGCAATTTCTCGTTTAAATTCTACTTCTTTGTCATTTGAAATCTTCTGCTGCCTTTCTTTGGAAAAATTGATAAGTATTTTCCTCAAATCATTTCTTTCATTTCGATAACGGTCTCTGTGAGTTTCGGATTCCTTCAAACGTTTTTCAAGTTCCATTATTCTCATTTCTAACTCAGCCTTGGATTTTACAGCAATCTAATAGATGTATAAACTGTTTCTGATTACATTTTACTTCTTACATTAATAATATCTAGAAAAAAAAACTTTCTGACACTTTTTATAAAAGATATATCTTATAGAGAAACAGGTTTTCATATTTATTTCGTATTTCTTATTATCTTATTTTCACAGTAAGAGGGAAGGGATTTAGTTATGCTTAGACTTTATCTATATCAACTTAAAATTGAAGCAAGACTTGTTATTTCAAAAGTCAGCATTATTACAGCATACTGAAGAGAGCTTTTTCCCATACTACATTTATAATGAATCAAAGATTTTAATCCTTGATTAAACAGATGGCTGTCAAGGGAAGAAAGACTCTTCTGACATTTGTTGCTACAAGTAAACAAATTAAAAATAACACAGGGCACATAATATTTTATTTTACTTTCTGAAATTTCTGAACAGATATCACGTAATAATTGATTACCATTAAAGGTACACAGAGTCAGAAAAACGCAACAAGACCGATGGAATGATACCTGTTCGATGTCTTCTGACGCTTCCTGGATACGTCTTTTAACTTTATTGTGACATTCCCTCATATGATCATTAATGTACCCTGTGAGATTTTGTAAAACTGTCCTGCCTCGCCCATCACCATTTCTATCATAATTGTCATGTGTTATGTGTTCCATTCTCTCACTCAGAACATGATCAGTTCTGCAATTAACACATATTGAGCGCCAAATTTGTATTGTTAAACGGTTATTAAGAATGTTACGACAAAGATAATGTGTTTTTAACCTTACATGACGACGTCCATTTGACAAGGTGCGCATTAATTGTATCAATATTAAAATTTGTTAGAGTGTAACGGGACACAACAAAATATATAATATTACACATAAATAGCAAACAATTTACAAGATATCTTATAGTGATTATAAATGCAATTTTATTGACATGGGATAAGGTTTCTAAAACTTGTCTTAATTACTATCAGGAAATTGTATATACTATTAAAGTTCATAACGGTCAGTAATTCTATAAAGAAAGAATGTAAACCTAGGACAATGTTCAACACAATGGTTCACGAGAGAGTGATTAAAAGACAAAGACAACAGTAATGAGAACTAAAGCATCCATCACTCCTAATAATGATATAGTCACTATAGTAGACAATGTGAAAAAGTGAACTTTAGTAGATAAGGTGATAAAGTGTGTTTTAGTCGCCAATATATCAATATGTTCTTAAGTAGATAATGCTACACAGTGCACTTTAGTAGATAATGTGATAAGTGTACTTTAGAATATAATGTAATAAAATTTGATAAAGTGCACTTTAGATGTTCAATGTTCAATAGTTTATTAGGCATAAACATATATACATGTTCATCGCCATTATCAAATTTTGTATGGCGGTATTAGATACATAGATATGAGCAGATCATGAGAAAAGTATACAAAATTTTAACAAACATTGATATGAGCAAATCATGAGAAAAAATATGATGAGGTATTAGTACACCGATTGAACAAACAAAATAGACAAAATCTTGTTATGATTTAAAATAGTAACATATGAAAAAAGAAACTTAAATATCATGTAGGTTTTTATTAGTATAAACAAGTAATCATATTGGCTTTCATATTTCTATAGAGGTCGCATTTCAGTTTTCCTTGTTATCACGCTTAACGCTAGCTAAAATACAAATTTTACAAATTTTCTATTTTATTCAGTTTAACTTTTTGAGTATTTTTCATTAAATTTTTGTTAGTTTGGCCACGAACAGTAATATCTTGGTAGGCATTTTTATCTCAATTCTCTATATAATGGACATACAAGCAAAAAATGAAATTAGTTTTCCACTACGTCCATGGTACAATGTGTACATTTTCTATTTTCTCTATCTATATAACGATATCTACCTTCTTCGATAAATAATTTATGTGCGGAACATCTAAACCTGCATAAAGCTTTGAGGTTGTTCACTTTACTTATACAACTTAAATACTTCTCAGTTGAAAAGTCCACCTTAAATGTACGTATCTAATTTAGACATGCTATTTATATCATTGAACCACTGTTGAATATATTGATCTTTTGCTCTTTGTGTAAGTTGCTGCAATTGAACATTACTTATATTCTCAGAATACCACAAATTTGAAAAACCAAAATCATCTAATAATTTTTTGACATCTAAAGACCAATTATTTAAAGAGTTACCATTTTCATCGAGCATATTAAAAACTTTATACATCATTAATTGTGGATTCTTTTTCAATTTTTGCCAGTATTCTAAAATTCGAATTTTTCTGTAAACATTTAGGGGAAATCGCCCAAGCTCTCCATAGATTGTTGCGTTAACAGCTTGTTGTCCTACAACTAATATTTGTTTTAAAAACTTCATATGTACCCGCTTTGTGTAATCCCCATATTTCCGAACCATAGTTTAGTATTGGTAAAATCATAGCATCAAACAAGTTTATCTTTTCTGAAATATCCATAGAAACATGATTAAACAGTGAATTTAAAGAATATAATGCTTTGATTGCTTGTTTCGCCAATGCTTTCTGAGTTTGATAAAATTTACCATTTGACGTTGAAGTTACACCAAGATATGTGAATGTCTTGACAATCTTCAATTTTTCGTTATTATAATAAATATCAAAATTTTCATTCTTATAATTCTTCTTGCATAACATGACCACAGTTTTATCTGTATTAACTTATACACCCCAGTTACAACAATAATCATACATCTTATTTAACAACAATTGAAGCCCTTGTGCTGTGTAGGAAAATACAACAGTGTCATCTGCAAATAGTAATAAAATATTTACAGCTCATCGATTGTAAATGTCTCTACAGTATCGTCCATTAAATTAGTAATGCATATCGTTTATAGCAAATAGAAATAATAAGGGTGATAATGGTTCGCCTTGTTTCACACCACATCAATGTTATTTGATGAAAGTGTATTCAGTTTATTTCAGCAGAAGTAAAGTTATCATATGTATTGGAGATTGTCTGCACTTTTTTGTGCGGAGTAACCAAAGTACGCATTAACTGATTTGGGGCTCACCATGGGGAATTTATTGAAGGCCTGATTAAAAATGTCATAAAATACCCATTTTTGACGTGTTGGCATAAAATAAAAAGAAAATTTGTTTGTTTTTTAGTGGAAGATGGGAATTTATTTCATCTCGTGAACACCATATGTTGATATTTTCACTCGTGGCTGCGCCACTCGTGAAAATATCACATATGGTGTTCACTCGATAAAATAAATTTTCATCTTCTACAAAAACAAACAAATATCCTCTATATCATATAAACACAAGGCTATACTATTTACACCCGAATCAAAATCAACATCGGACGAAATAATGTTATTTACAATGTTATCAATATTTTCATATTCACAATAAATAACTTCTTTCAGTGTTTGCGCTTTTTGTTTATCAAATTTCAATTTCCGTTCAGAATCATATTTTTCTGTATAAATTTGATCTGGAATACATTTAGTTTCAAAACTAATTTGCAAAGGTACATGTGTTGAGAATGTAAATAAATCATGAACTAGAAATGTTTTAATCAAGAGAAACAACTTCTGTGAACATAAAACGTAATCAATGACACTGTTGCCATTTTAGTTAATATTAGTAAAAGATCCAATTCCCGCGTCGTCTCCACAACGACAATTTACAATTTTTAACGAATTACTTGTACACAATTTTAACAGTTTTATACCAGAAGTATTAACCCGGTTGTCCATAGAAAATCTAGGGGTATATCATCAAATGAGTTATTGTTATTTTTATTCAATACGTGTATATATTCTGTAAAATCTGTGTCGTCATGCATGATATCACTTCTATTCCAACATCTTGCATTTAGATCCCCTATAACTTAAACTGAACCAAGTTCAGAGTATTTACGAACATTCATTTCTAACATTTCGAAGAAACCTATTTCATGCGTATTACAATATATAGAATTGCTTGGAGGGATATATTAAAAACATTTATAAATATCATCAGGTAACTGAAAAACAGTTTTACACTATTTCCCCCATAAGATACCAGAGTTATCAATTTCAGTCAAGCTTGAACCGTTTTTAAAATATTCTCTTTAAAATAAACAAATACCACCGTGACCACGTTTAGATTCAAAACTCTCATAACGAGGTACTGTTATCGACTCATACCCTTTTATTTCAAAATTATCATTTTACGCTGCCAAGTTTCAGAGAAAAAAGAATATCATATTTACAAACGAAATTTAAAAAATCTTCATCATTTAAACAATTTTAAACCCTTCAACATTCCAGGATAGTATGTTTATATCACACTTTTCTCCTGACTCCTATTCAGAGCCAACAGATTTGTCGGACTTACTTCGCTTATACAGTTTGTTATTGATAAACAGTTTATCCCGTGCCAACACGGCTTTTTCCCCTCCTTTCGGGCATTCAACATCTCTGGAATAAGTGTCCGCCTTCGATCCATTACTTCGGTTGGAAATTGTTCGGGCATATTATAGGGGAACCTTTTAAGTTCACGGTTTTAGAAGATAATATATTAAAAAAACACTTAAATTAGTAGATAATGCATCTTCGGATGTCTTGGAAGGAAACGTCTTGGGAAGAAAAGTCTTGGACTGAGACGTCTGTCAACCACAAGTAACTGGGTCAGACAGTTTATCATTTTACTAGTTGTAAATTGCAAACAATATTTACCAGTACAGGATAGTTACTCCCTCATCTACAACTGTAACACTAATCGAGCAGTTTTTGCAGCATATCAATTTCTGGTAATTTCTGGTGAGACTTGCTGAGGAAGAAAATACTAATCCCTGCTTCCATCAAACATTCACGAGCCCGAGTTTCAAGACCTAAGCCAGACTCTCCATCCAATCCACAAGAACCGATTAGTATACTGAATTCAACCATCGACCCTTACAGACAAGAATTATTTCATCAATTTAGATTCCTATAAAATCCACGTAATCGTTCATAACAGGACTGTTAATGTGATGATAGATAACATCCGACAAGGAGGCCGCCATGTTTCTTAGTAAAACGATTGGCGGAAACAACACGGGTAGCGATTGGTGCAATCATGAAGCAGCCGATCGAATAACCGCATTGTATATAAGTGGAAACGACAACATCTTGACAAATTAACCCACGGCCGATGAATGGAGAGAGACGTTATGGGTTGGGCGTGGGTATCCGACGATGGAGATTATTTAGTAAAGTGTACTTTAGAACATGGTTTATCCTCCCCCCAGTGGCAAATGTTTTACCACTGACCGTTTCTAAGTGATAACACCTAGGGTTCTCATTTACGTGTAACTCTCATAACTGTTTGTGATGCCCTTTTTCTTTCTTTTCTTTAAATTGATCAATATTTAAATGTATGCTCTCTTTTCCTCTCAAAACTTTTTGACTGTGTAGGGAGGATGTGTTTTCTTACTGTGGTTTTCCCAATTTACATGTTTAATTGTTTTAGCAGATCATGTGATAATGTGCACTTTAGCAGAGAGTGTTATAAAGTTGACTTAATTGGTAGAAAATGTGATAATGTGCACAAAAGCAGAAAATGTGATAATGTGCACTAAAGCAGATAATGTGATAATGTGCATCTTAGCAGGTAAGATGATAATGTGCACTTTAGCAGATAATATGATAATGTTCAACTTAGCAGGTAAGATGATAATGTGCACTTTAGAAGATAATGTAATAAAGTGTATTTTAGTAGATAATGTTATAACGTGCACTTTAGCAGATAATGTGATAATGTGAACTTTGGTAGATAATGTGGTAATGTGAACTTTAGCAGAAAATATGATAAAGTTTTACTTAGTACATGAATGAAAAAGAACAAAACAGAATAGTTAAGAACATGAATTACGCTAACTATTGAAAACTATTAAAAGTTCTGAAGAAAAAGTTTACATCAGCAGTAGTAAAAAGTATGATAGAATATTGAACGTTGGTGACGAAAAAGCAAAACAAAAACAAGAAAAGAAAACTTATGTGTCAGACATGTTTACACAGGTTTCGTCGCTACATTTTCAAATTAAAATATATTTTATACAGGCTATCCAATCATGAACAAACTCGTTCCTTTCGATTTCAGAATAGTTTATTACCTGTTTCTGATGGACTTCACTTTTTGTTTCACATGACATTGAAAAAGCGGTAAATATCAGAAATGTCAAGAGTTCAGGTCAATAAACGGTTTTTACATTTTGCACGGTATCAGCTGAATCTTGTTCTATGTACATTTAAACCAGCAAATAAATTAAGCGTTTTGACGAACAGGAAAAATAAACCACAAAAATATGAGCAAATTTTGACATACCTGAACCCATTGTAACTGCGTTGTCAAATAGTAACTCTACAAAACTTGTTAATTTCCAAGAATACAAATTACTTCCTTGTCCCCCTTACTGTCCAAATCGTAATATTTACAAATCAATATTGATTTTTAGTTTAATATTTGAATTACCTCTTAAACAAACAATCTCAGGTAGATCGCGCTCTTTTACTATTTAAAGAAAGTATACTTATACGTTATCAATAAACGTTCTCTTCGATTGAATACATTTAAACACAACGGTTATTTTAAGGAAAGTGTCAGTTCCTTTGAAACCCAATCTAAAAGTGTCTTAAATAGGTTGTATACAATACAATGCAATGCAATGCACAATATACAATACAATACACAAAACTATACAATACAAAAAACTATACAATACAATATAATACAATACAATAAACAATAAAATGCCGTGCATGCAATGCAATACCATACCATACCACACCACACCACACCACACCACACCATACCATACCATACCATACCATACCATACCATACCATACTATACCATATACAATACAATACAATACACAATATTATGCCATGCATGCAATGCAATACAAAACCATACCATACCACACCACACCATACCATATACAATACAATACAATACATAATATAATACAATACATAATACAATACGCAATACAATACATTGTAATGCAATCCAATGCGAAACATTACCATGCAATGCAATGCAAAGCAATGCATTACAACAAAAACAATACAATACAATTTGCTTTGTTAAAGTTTCAACAGTAACAACAGACATGTTGTAAAAGCATTTTATATATACGTTTATGGTTAAACAAAGTCAATAGAGATAACAAAATTTATATGAAAACATCGTCAGTGGGGTCAGTGAAAATAATTGTTTCATTGTTTAATTGGAACATTTTCACGTAGGATCTATACATGGTATCGGGAAGTGTTTATCTTAATGATAGAGACAAATGCGTTTGAGTTTCAAAGTGTGGACTATTTAAAAGCTGGCTATATTTTATTGCGTTTGGATTTTGGAAATAATAGGATTGAATGAGGTGTTTTCCTTTTTCACTGAAACTAGTAGGTAGTGAATTTCGTTGCCGAATGTTACACATACGGGGCAAATTCTTTCGTTATAAGGAGTTTTAATTAATCTCCCGTTTTCAACAGGTAATTTGTGGTTAGCTGTTCGAAACTTTACACTAGGTGCCTAAGTCGAAGCTTACACTCACACTGCACAAGTAGAAGTGTTACTGTTTTACAAAGTCCGGTATTTACTATTACGTGATGGCAAAAAGACACATTTTTAACGGAATTCGAAACATATTTATTGAAAAAACTGTATCAGAATAATTCAAATATGACTGCAAACAAAACACAAAATAAACAAAAAACAAAACAAAAAAAAAACGTACCTCAAACCAATGACAAAAAAGTAGCTTGTGTCAAAATGAGTCGCGAGTTTAATGCTCATCAAAACTTAACTAAGGTTTCTCAGGTGGTCTTCCTCAAATTCCTTCAAGCCATTTGGGTCCAAAACCAGTGGCCTATTCTCACTTAATGACTAATATGTTAAGTTTTGAAAATCTTTTCCTCAGAAACCGCTGGCATGATTTCAAAATAATTTACCAGAATGCCTTTAATGTATACCTTAATCAAACTGCTTCCCGCCTTATTTATTGCTTGACAGGGGCCCCGCAACTTTTCAGTATACAACTACAATCTTCTTCTGAGAAACATACTGAAAAAATTTCAAAGTAATTTCAAGAAAATGCTCCTAAGATGGATGTTTACCAGATAATCAAGTTATCAAATACTGGTTTGTAAAAAATTTAGCTGACATGTTCAGCATACAACTATATTATAAAAAATCTTCTGCTCAAAAACCCTTGGCCCAATTTTAAAATAATTTCACAGTGTTGGCTTTTTATAGATTTCCTTGAAGCCTAGTTGGTTCATTAAAAATAACATTATAATAGTTGGGCAAGTTTTCACCATATAGTTTTCTGGAAAACTTCTCCTTAAAAGTTATTTTACAGGAATATTCCTTAAATCGACTATTTTCATATTTGTGTTAATTTGTTAAAAAAAAAAACATGAACAATTGCGGAAACATATTTTGTTCTTGACATATTTATTTATGTTCTATGTCTAAGGTGAGCAATACAGGGTCATCATGTCCCTATTGTGTAATATAGTTTCTGAAATTGCTGGTAAAAATACCTTTTCTCGTAACAACATTTAAACTCGACTTTAAATTAGATAACATAAGTGACAGTTCTCACAGAACAGAACATGATATAACGTGGGAGAAGCCTTAAATTGCAGTAATTGTATAACATTACCTATTAAGACGCAGCCTAACCACAAAGCAACAGTTTTTGGTTATTTTTTTCAATATATCCAAAATTTATCTCATATTTCAAACAAACAAAATACACGGTTTGAAAAAAATAATATTGTTTATGCAGACTTGCAATTTCACATGATACAACCGGATTAACTCAGTGAGTGTAAGTTTGAGTTTCGACACAAAAACGGCCCTATATTTAGTCATGAGAAATTTGTTTTCTTGAAAGAAAACAGCTCAATACACCGGAAGTTGAAAAAAAGAATAGTAAATAGCTTCACTGAGACATAAATACTCAAATCAAAGGTAGTACTTTTTCACGGACAGAACCTGTTACAAAGAATCTCATATTAAATCAATTTTCATTTTTCTTATTATTTTTGTATTAAAGAATTTACAAGGGAAGTTTAACGGAAAATAACCCAATACCTTCAGTATGATATAAAACACAATAACATAACTGCAATATTATATTCATAGTTGATACCGCTGCATACTTCATACACATTTAACAGTAGTATATCTGTGCATTACCATATCGGCGGTCTCTCTGCGAAATCTGCTTTATCGGTGGTCTCTCTTTCTGTCGGCACCGGATCCTTAGCTGTAAACACAGTTTGTAGTGGACAGTCAGATAAATCGGACAGACATCAACTGAAGCACATGAGTTGCTTAAAAATTAAGAAGTGCACGGAACATTGGAATAGCACTGCAATGTCTACGTTTCAATTATCAGTCACTGTTCTACGAAACTCGGACAAATTGTTTAGTGATGTACTAACATTGAACACAACCTCGGCACTTTCTAACAAGCTGAAACGAGTTTTTGCTCCAAAACGTACATAACAATCACATAAAACATATTCATTTTTTTTATTAATAATCAAAAAAATATTGATAAAATAGCCAGTATTTACATAAAATATTTGTACACGTTCTACTTTCGGTTTTGAGTGTGCATTGAAGGTCTCCCTACACAGCAGTTTTTAAAGGGATATACAGGCAAACGTTTTATGCTTTCTTTCTATTTCTTCAATCAATATACTATAAATGTGATCAAAATAAATACAATGATCAGTCCAAGTACCAAAGTTTTCCTCTTTTTTTAATGAAAAAAACGGGTGGTTTCCTAACTTGATAGAAAATTTATATTTCGCGCTAAATTTCGCACTGAATGATTGGACGGTGGAAGTACCTGTCACGTGATATACGGCAAAAAGCAACCCAATAGCAACGACGATTGGTTGTTTTATCATGTGACGTGTTTTAAAATAATTCGGTGATTCCGTTCACGTTTTACTTTCTGTTATAGAACGTTCAAATATTTATGTTCAAGCCCGCATTTCACTTTATTTATATGGACAAACATACTGGGAATTTAAAGATTTTCATATTGAACGTGATTTGAGCAAATAATATCAGTTTAATTTTTGGGGGGATTTATTTGCCTTTGTATCCATTGAAAGTACAGGTAGACTCTCTGTATACACCATACGATTTTTGCCAGCTATTCATTTTAGCATTCGCTGTACTTGAGACGGAAGTAATACTTTCTGTTAATTGTTAAATTTACGAACTTATTTCTTCGTGTTTTAACTCTATATATTTGGAAATGACCACTATGAGGGGTAATATAACCTGGTCTTTATTTTGTTCCAGTACAAGAAATCTCGTTTTCTTAGGGTTTTTTTGGTACTTTAGGTCGAGTATGAGATGCTTAAAGAGAAGAAAGTATCAAAACAAAATAATTATATGGAAGTACTTAATATTTTATCTTGTTTTTCATTTTGTTTAATGTTAGGCATGTCTCTCGTTGTCATGTGTTTGTTAAATTATCGACATTGCTTCACTGATGCATAATTTCAGAAACTTTAAACTCGGACGTAAATTATATCTGCTTATTTCCTTTCTTATTTTCGTTTGAGTTTATTATGAACTTAATCGAGAAAAAATGATTCATTATGCAAACATGAGTTTAGTTTGAGAATAATAATAAAAATTATCTACGTATATATAAATACAGTCCCAAATGAACAGACATTCAGTGAGTCACGTGTTAATTTTTTATACGACGATATATTGTTTTCTTTTTATTCCCCCGAAGGAGGGTATATTGCTTTCGAACTCACCGTCTGTCCATCCGTCATTCCGTCCGTCCGTCATTTCGTCCGAAAACATTAACACTGCGCATAAATTCCTTATTAGTTTGTAGATTAACTTCATACTTGAAAGCAACACCCCTTTGGACAAGACCGTCCCATAGACATATATTTGTATGACCTGACCCCAGAATGACCATGACCGAAAAGGTCCAATTGTCAAAAAACTTTAACATTGCCCATAACTTCTTTATTAGTAAACTGCTTTGCTTCACTCTTGAATACACCAACCCTTTAAACAAGACCATACTGGCCATAACTCCCTTTTACAAAGCAGTTTTTGATCATGTTTGCACACCTCAGTCCTTTGGGAGGAATCTTCCAAATGCATATATTTTTTATCTTGACCATTAAATGAGCTTGACCATGAAATGAAATTAAAAAAAAACATTTTGAAATCAACGGATTGAATTCATGTTTGCACACTAGAAGTCCTTGGCAGAAATGTTGTAAAAGACTATTTTATCTTGCACCCTGAAAGACCTTGAATTTAAAGTCACATTGTTAAAAACAACAATTTCTGTTGAAGGGTCTACAGTTTATCTTCATCTGGTCATTTCGGAGGCACTGTCATCTTTCATTGACATTTCTAGTTCCAAATTTCTTGCCAACGGATTTAACTAATGTCTGATATTTATCATGGTATTTATACAGTGACATTTTATCATGGTATTCGTATAGTTTGAAAATTATTTTATTTTCAATTACATTTCTTCGTAAGACCAACTGTTATATTCACTTTCATCTTTACAGCTGACAATTAACACAAGCTTTTAGAATCAAAAAATAATCATTAATTTTGAAGTCATGAAAGTGAACTCATAATAAAATGTTTTTATCACCGCAATGGAAAATATGAGCACATTTCGAAGAAGAAAACACATATTGTTTGAGAAAGAATATGAATTTGTATACGCCATTAACCATATTTTAATAACTTCTGTTATAATTCTTTATTCTTTTATATAAATTTTCAGTTGTACTTTAACTTGCTCAAGAAGTCAATTCCTATGTCAAGGAATGTCTTGAAATTTGTTAGCTGATGTTTTGTTTTCTATGAGTAAAAACCTGCTAGGTTTGCCAACTTGACTTGATTCATAGGTCAATGGTATGCATTCTTAAACCCACAACTGGTTTTATGTATGAAATAAACAATCCTATAGCAGAAAATATAGGTGCCATGGACATAAATAGGATCTTAAATATGCGTTTGAATGAACATGGTAACTTTCTGCCAATTGCCACACGTTTCGACCGTATGTACAAATGTCTATAAGAAGCAAAAAACTAAGTTTTCCCGTTTCTAAGTCTGAATATCGAATTGTTGTCATACATTTCATAAAAACCTGAAGCATACAAGACCTAAGTGTTTATTTTTTCCTAGAAAATACAAAATGTCAAAGCGTGTGTCAAAACCAATAAGCTATTGTTTCAAAACATTCTCTCATCTAGCGCTAGGTGTGGATTAGTTGTCAAATTTTTCCTCTTGTATATTGTGACCGATTGCTCTGAAACTGACACTAAAAGGCTTGTCAGAAAAATGCATAGCAATCAATCGTGAAAGCACATTTATTGATTATTTGCACAAACCTTTCAAGTTCAGTTCACTAATGCATAAATTCTGATAAACTTTTTCATAGCCTACGACGCACTACTGTGTAATCCGTGTAGCATACGGAGTACTTCAGTTTTCTTTATTGATTTTGACCAACTACACCCGGACATATTTTTTGGAAATCGAACTCTTTGATTACTTTGAAGAAATGATTAATTCTTTAAGTTTTAACTTCCTGCATAGAACATATATAATCACAGGGGGCCAGCGCGGTGTGGCAATGGTGTTTTATGAGTGATTGTGAACTAAAATGAAGAAACAAGCATGAACCATATATATCAGGTAGTATCACTGACAAGGGGAAGAACTCGAGAAATGTCATTTTCACCACCTCTGTAATCAACATGTTGTATTTTTCTACGTATTAATCAAATGCTTAAATCATATTGTCATCTGTTAGATGTTAAATCCCTATACTAAAAATATTACGTCCTTTTTCTTTGGTGAATCACTCTTTCAGAACATTACTCAAAACTTTAACAGAGCGTTCTACTTTCGATTAGTCGGTTGAGAAGTCGCAACAGTGTTTTCCACCTGTAAATTAGATTTGTTTATCAAAAAGAAAAGCAAAGAATTGCATGCATTCATCTTATAACCTTATTATTTGTCAATCACCGATGTAACTATATCGATTGCTCTTAGAAAACTAGGAAACACGAATAATTTCATTTTAATCTTATACTTTCTGTTTTGATGATGCCTAACGGTCACGTGACACTGTATATTACACGTTTCGTTGGATGAAGCTACGACTATGAACAGCATGGCAATAGAACACATGAGTAATGCCCCTTTATTTGCTTAAATTTCACAAAAGAAAGAACTGTCCGTCCGGAACCACATATTGCAAACTTATGAATTTTAAAATTTCTTGCAGACGTTAACTACAATAGGGGAATGCACCACTGCATGTACCGCTTACATAGTTCATAGAACACAAGTCTCAAATTCACAAAAGCTGTCGGTCTGGAGCCATATTTTGGAAACGGTTTTGAATGTTTAAATAACAATTTCTTGCTGACGTTTACTACGATAGGGGATTTGGTTTTTCTGACTATCACTCGCATAATTCTGGGAATATTAGATTTATGGTCCTTTGTTTGGAAAAGTTACAGATAATCTTAATATATATCTTTGTTTCTATAGCTGTATCTTGGAAAAAAATCATAGATTTGTATCAGCATAGCGTGCTTATATATTTGCTGTCAGACTCTTCATGTCGAGCTCAGAAATAAATTAAGAAAAGAAAGCTTGCTCTTAGCCATTATTTAGTTATGTTTATCAATGTTAAGATCATCACTTCTTACTACTATATCATATTAAGCTCAATCGTGTGAAGTTCTTCTGACATTTAATGTATAAGAACAAGCCATAGCTCTTGGATTTATTAGAATAGATATATTTCAGCTTCATAAGACTATGGTTCAGTATATGAACTTTCACAAATTACTATTCTCAACCGAATGGCAAAAGATATTGTTTTGACGCTGTCTGCCCATCTATCCGTTCGTCCGTCTGTACATGCGTCCGTCCGCCCGTCACATTTTTCCGTCCTGAGTAATAACTTTGAAGTGTTTGAATGAATTTAGAAGTTTCTTGGTTGGATTACATAAAACTTTATGAAAAATCTTAAAAGACACGTTCTTTGCATGAACCTGTTCCAAAGTTGTTTCAAACAAGTCCATTCATGGTTAATATTTTTAAAGAATAATCAAATTATGCCCTGATATTAAAAAGGACGACACTTCGGTGCTTCAAAGTTTTATGTGCCGTTATAAGAAAAACAGAATATTTATATTTTCAAACCACAAGGCCTAAAGCTGTGTATTAAAATTGTGACATAATCTAGTATTACGTTTTTCTTTTTTAATATCTAAACTGTTTGAATTTCACAGTCATGTCATTTTCACGTCATGAATTGATAGAACCTAGTGGTCTTACTGTTATGAAAGCGTTTATCGTGTTTAAATATAAACGATTAAAATATGTGAGTAAAAGGTTCCAGATCCACCCATTGTGTTTGCTCTATATATAAACAGGTAACTATGTTTACTAGACGTACACAAGAACCGGCGATAGAGTAGAATTCGTTGTTTGACCAGCACTTCTACTTTGTAAGAACGGACCGATTTTGTGTAATGGTACCGCTTAGTACAAATGCAATACGTCTCGAAGACACAAAATCTCCAAGCATAGATGATCATTAACAAGAACATTCTCATAAGAAAAATCTCGGACACTACTTTGCTGAAGTAAAACCTGTAACATTAAAATTTGAAGATTCTTATTATGTAAGACACATCACAGGAAGTTTAACATACAAAGAAATAACAGATACCAGGGAGTTTAGATACTATACGAGCAAATAAAATGACGATTACATGCCGTCATACTCACAAACTGTACATACATCGCACTTAGTATGTGAACCAAACCTGGCTGAACAACATTGAAAGAGAAAAAAAACATTGATGTCTGATATTGGAATGACAGCAAAAACAATTTCTACATTATGAAGTCTTATTGCAACATTGTTTCCTCTGCTTTTGAACTATGTATACAGGTATATTTTTTATAAAGGCTAGTTTGCGTTTTGATGAACTGACAGAACTATATATTAAAGTGTTGACTTGCTTACTTAGAGTGTAATGGTCATTGATTAATAAGATTAAAACATTACATAATAATGAAGTTTTTGTAAGCTCTGGAAATGCTATGCTCTGAAAGAAAGAAATGATGTTTAAAAATTACTTTTAAATTTTTAATTTAATTTTATCTTGATCTATTTAATCCGTTCAATTTAAAAACTGAAAAATAACAACCTTTGATCAAGTTTACCTTTACATAAGTTGTTTTCGCCTTCTCAGACTTCTCATAAACCCTTCCTAGCCAAGAAAAGCCCAAGCCACTGAATAGCAACGACGGTTTAAGTACTAAATATAGGTTCTCATTTCTTCTCCTGTTTGCTCTTTTCCATTTCAAGGTGATATCTTTGAAACTAAAATCCCCAACTTTTCTAGCTGTGACTGTTGACGTCATACAAAAAGGCTTTGTTTCTTCCAATCCGTTTCCATCTTTTATTATGTGATATGTCATGTTCTTGCTCAGATCGAATGTGTACTTGATGCAGCGTTGATTCAGCACAACTTATGTCAAAGATATTGCAGTTATTACAATCAATTTTCCACAGTCTACTTCAAGACATACATGCATTTCTAACTCATGCGTGTTTAGGATTATCATGTTTTTGTTCAATCATTATTTTACGTCTTTTCCCAAATAAGACTAGGCTTTCTCAACCTCAAATGAATTGTTTCTGATTCTTCAACCTTTTCTCTGATTCATTAATTATGTTCTACACTCAGTCTATATTTTACAGTTGACTAATAGAAAAGAAAACATAAACATATTATTATGATCACAGAGCAATTGACTTTATAAATAATAGACATCATAATTGCCTTTCCTCTTACAATACCAATTTATAAATAAATGTGAAATGGACAATGTTTAGTCAATGTACAGCAAAAGCTGTCGTTCTTTAAAGACACGTTTTTTTAAATATGACAACTTCATAACTTTTGAACTTGAAGTTTTAAGTTCCTAGCAAAAATTAAAAAATTTAAATACACAGACACTCTCAACTACATGGTACCGCAAATCAATATGGAGATAAAAAGTTGCCATGAAATTTTTTAGATACTCTTCACTTTTAGAATACAAGGAAAATGTATATTTTCTAATATCTGGAGTTTGAGGTACAGGGTGGTACACAGCAATGAACATTTGAACCTTGTTTTTGTGCCATTAACAATCTCTGCAAAAGCCAACTGATCAGTGTGTTTATATATGTGCAAGTTTAATCTAGTGTGTTTGGACACACAAGTCTATCCTTCAGTTACATGTTATTACAATATACATGCATTTTCAAACTACTTCTTCTTTAAGATTATACATTGCATCAGTTTTATAGAATCGGCAAAAATACATTTAGTGAATTTCTTGCATTATTTTGTTTGTGTTCCATGACTAATCGTGATTGAGTGTTTCAAACACCTGTTACTTATTTTCAACAGCAACAGATGCATGAACACTAGTCAAATCAGACAGATGAATATCATTATAGGGTTAAACAATCAAAAAGGCAGTGGAAAATTAAGCTTACAATGGTCGACGTTTATCGTTTACCTGAGCACCATTACTTTTAACAGTTCGTCGGCAAATGAAAAACATTCAAATATAGTAGAGCATTTTCAGTCATCCAAAAATATGGCAATCTATGGCAATTTCCTTACCTTGACCCTATTCTTTGTCACCTGACCAGATGTTTTACTGTGTGAACTTTTTTGCATTAGTAGCTAGATACCCCCAAAGAAGGTTCAGTTCACAGTAGTAGTAGTAGTTCAGTTCATGTAGTGCAAAAATATCAAGTAGGTCAAGGTCGTGCGCACCTAAAGTGAACGTTGAAAAAATGCAACCAAAATTATATCTGTAGAAGACTTTATTGCTCAAGAATAGAAAACACTGAAGTAAAATACAATAAAGTAAACCCAGGATCTGCTAGTCTGCAGAAGTTAGTCTGCTAGTCTGCTAACTTCACAGAGACGGAAAGAATTAGAAGTTAAAATCTACAGGAAAAGCTATACACATTATCCAAATTTCATACAAAGTTTCAAAAGACATTGGAAGTAGAACAGTAAGGGAAGGTAAAGGGAAGGTAACGGTCTTATTTAGTTAAAGGGCTAAGTTAAATTGTTCTGACAGGAATATTTGTCCTATGTAAGTCTATGTAAAAACAAGTGACTCCTAGGGCGTGGCAAATTTATCTAGCGCTCAAAATTGAAACAAAAACGAACTCACCTAATTGAAATGGTTACAGGGCTGACTCAATAAACTTTGCCTGGTGGCACTTCTGTAACATTGAATGCCAAATGACTAGTGTTAAAAATAAAAGCGGTGCATTAATGCTGTTGCGACGTTACAACGATTACTTGTAGTTTCTTGAGTTTTAAAAAAAAAGTTACAGCCTGGTTCTCGAGTTCATGGTGTAAATTTTTTTCTGCCTGCATATGCTGGTTACGCGACTTAAATGGTTACACTGGTTACAGCAGCCATAATGGAAAACTGAAGCGGTGCTTTTAAACTCTTACGTGGTTAAAATAGATACAATCAGTTACACACCGTTTCTTTGTTTTATCAAACAGTTTCTTTATTTTTATTAAACCTGTCTGCATTCGTCGGTTACGCGGTAACAATGGCAAACATGGTTATAACTGCTCATAATTGAAAATAAAAGCTCTGCATTCATACTGTAACGTAGATTTAATTGTCACACAAAGTAACAGCTTGGCTCTTGAGTTTATGAAATAATATTTTTCCTGACTAAATATTCCGGCTAGGTGGTTACAATGGTTACACTGGTTACAACTGCCATAATTGAAAATGTATGATATGCATTCATACTGTTACATAGTTACAATAGATTGAATCAGTTTCGACTAGGTTCTTCAGTTTATAAAAAGTTTATTTTCTGTCTGCATATGCTGGTTACGTGGTTACAGTGGTTTCACTAATTACAATTTCCCATATTTGAAAATAAAAGCAGTGCAATTAAACTGTATCGTAATCACAATAGTTACAATTAGGTTTTCAGATTTTTAAAGTTTTATACTGACTTTTTTTACCTATAAGGCCGGCCAAATAATGAAGATAAGGACATAGTTTAAATCTAGTGGTCCACTACCTTTCCTCGATATGTCTATGTCTATGTTAAAAAACAGTAACCTCATGGCGGAATTAATAGTGATCCCAGGGATATCTTGTCTTATTATTGTTAGAGGTCTACTAGACAATGCTATGTCTTGTTGTTGAACATGTCCTGATCTTAATTTTTTTCTGTACCACAAAAACACGTAAATCAAAGACTAATAATTTAAGAGATAGTGCAAAATACTGAAGACCTGGCATCATTGTGACTGACCATTCAGCCTACAAATATTGCCAAACTGAATTGAAAGGCTTAGGTTTATTTAGCATTTGAGACTGACTGTGATGTCAGTTTACTGTAAGCATGTCCGATGGCAGGGATAAATTCTATTTCTTGTATATTACTGCACATTAATTCTACGTTTTCTTGTAAAACCTAAAACAAAAACTTAACAGCATGTCTACAAATTGATCAATTGATGTGTCTTAAAAATTCGTTACACTCACATAGATGTTAAACCCACGTAAGTTAATAAGGTCGTTATACTATACTAACGACCAGTATAAAGGCCCCGGAATACCAATGACATTTATAGAAGCTAAATCAAATTGAACAAAAACACCCTACTGTTTTTCCACACACAAAAAAATGATGAAACGTTTAAATTGCTATTCTTCTTAACAAAGAAAAAAATACGTAAATATTTATGTTCCCTTCATTCCCATTTGAGGTAGATGCCATAAACGAGACGATTTATGATTGCCTGACTAATATAGTCAGTATTGACTTTTGGCAGTAATAAGTTGAATTTGAAGTTTATCGCCCGAAAAGTATCATGACAGTCAAGACACAAAAAATACAGTGTCATTTCTCTTCCTGTTGGACTTCTTTTCGCTTTATTAGATAGTTTACGCGAATTTGTTACTTTGTTGACTGCTGGTATGATGTTCAGCTGAGACATCTGAATTGTTTAATAATATGTTGCCTGCCTTTATTCAGTCCAACAGCTTTTTATATGCCCGAAGGGCATCTACTTCGTTTATGGCATCTACCTCGTTGGCGTCCATTAGCAATTTGGATTCCGGAGGATAACTTGAGTACTCTTTGGCCTGCCGTCTTTAACCTTTGAAGACGGCCCACATTGAGTGGATAACCCCTATTGATTTTGGAGTCAGTAGCTTAAAGGTCAAGGTGATATAGACCTTAACATTGAAAACAATCACCGCCATGTAACTTGACAAACATTTGTTAAAGAGACTTCAAACCTTATGTCGTGATTGCACACATTCAGTTGATGACCCCTATTTATTTTGAGGTCAGTATGTGAAAGGTCAAGGTCACAGTGAACTAAATGTTTATAAACATTTACACTCTGTAACTCGACAACCATTTCAACCATAGAGACTTTTATGTACTTACCTCGAACAGTAAAGGGGTCATGTAATCATCCTAAGAAGTTTGAAGTCTGTATTGGAAGTAGTTCTCATAGAGACTTCAAAATCCATACAATGGTTGCACTTATTGAGTGAATGACCTCTATTGATTTTGAGGTCAGTAGGTCAGAGGTCTGGGTCACAGTGACCTAGGAACTGAAAACTATTTCCGCTGTAAACTTTATAACCATTTGTCACACGACTTTAAACTTCATATGATGATTGATTACATTGAGAAAATGATCCTCGTACATCTTAGGATGAGTGGGTCAGATGTCAAGGTTACATTGACCTAAATACTGAAAAGCATTTGTGCTGTTTAACTTGGCAACTACTTCCCATACAGACTTCAAACTTCTTAGGATGATTACATGACCCCTATACTGTTCGAGGTAAGTACATAAAAGATCAAGGTGACGAGCAACTAAACAATCAGTATTTCTGCACTACAACTTGATGACCATGCATTACAGCATGAACATCATAACTATGAAATACTGACATTAATACAAATTATAAAACCTGAAACTCAGATATGATAAAGATCTATAAAACTCTAAAATGAAAATTATAAAATGTTAAAAATCAAAATATTATAAATCAAAGACAAAAAATTCAAAATTTACAGCAAATCATTTAATTTCAAAGCCTAAGGTTTCCTCCTTTATATCATAAATGCATGATACTTAGTAAAGCGGTGCTCTTGTTATCTGTAGTTGCACGGGATAGACAATGTGTTTCATGCTGTTTAGTTATCGTTTGCAAGCAGAAATAAATGGCAGCATGTCACATAATCCATATGCATGTAATTCATGCAAACAGGATCCTCGTTTGCCTCACTGCAAGTAAGGGAACCAGAGTGCCAAGATGGCTCTAAAGCGCTCACCTGAGTATAACTGCTAAGATACAATTGTTACGTAATCAAAGTAATAAATAAATAATTAAACAAGCCGCATAATTTGAAAAATATTGGTAGAGACCCACTAGGTAATGTTTCAAACAAGATTTAATGTGTCAGCCTAATTGCTCCTGATATTTTTTGTATGTCTTTACAAGTCTATGTCAAACATCATATCCAAAGAAAAAGGCTAAATTGACCTCTGGGGCAAAGTATCTGCAAACAATCTTGGTAGAGGGTTACTAGGTATTATTTGATGCAAAAATGCAGAGTTCTGAGTCTTTTTGTTTCATAAAAGAAGAGTTATTTAAAGATGTCTTTATACTTTAAGGGACTCTTTTATCCTAAACATCTATGCAAAACATGTTACCCCTCGGGCGGGGCCAAAATTGAATTCATGGACATAATTTTAACATTCTTGATAGAGGTCTTCTAGGTAATGTGACATGCAAAAATTCAAAAGTCGTAACTTTGCGGGTTTTGACAAGAAGATTTTTGAAGAGTTTGTCTATACAAGTTGTTGGTATCTGACACCCTGAGCGGAGCCGATAAATAACCCCAATTGGAAATTTTCACCAGGTTATGGATTCATATAAAAATAATTTTGAATTTAAAACAGTTAACTCACGCGCAGATGACATAATTTGAATACATTTGCTAGAGGTCCCCTAGGCAATGCAACACACCAAATCTCTGAGATCTTGGGCCGGTGGTTTTAAAGGAGAAGCTTTCTGTACGTTTTTCATTATTGTTGCCATAGCAAGCAGAGTTCTTCATGCCATGAAATTCTTTGAACAACTTTGATTGGGCTTTCTTAAAGAAACAATCCTGACAAGTTTCATCAGCTTTGCGGGTTGGTTTAAGTGATATTGTTTAAAGCAAAAATTTGACGACGGATGACGCACTGACTTACGACGGACATATGGCGATAAAAAATGTTCACATCGAGCACATTTTGCTCAGATGAGCAAGAAATGATATCCTTGTTTGTCTAGATGTCCAGAAGAATTGCCTCTGGGTTATTTTCATTATCTGTTGAATATGTATTAGCTATATCTGATTTGCAACTGACAACATGTCATATTGAACCTAGAGAAAGTAGTTCTCAAAGAATTTACTAAAGCAACTTTGTGTCAAATTAAAATCAGTTTAAGTAACAAAGTCAAACTGAGAAAGTTTTAGTACCTTTTGCAATGCATTTTACATTAAGCACTATCACTACTTTGACTTCCTTTGTTCACAACCTCAGCTAACGCTCCTCTGTTCTGACAATGTAAGGGTTTTGTGCAATGGACTATTAGATAATTGATAATTAGATCGCAGACATTTTGAATATCACGTGATCTATCCGCCAAAAGTAAGGTCTGCTTTTATCTTGATACGGTGCTTAAGGTCCGTATATTCTTAAGTTCCGAAGCCCACTTGGACGTTACAGACTGCTTTATTCATTTGCGATATGGCGTGGATTTTGTTACAGAAATAAGAGCATTTCATTGTATTACTAGTAATATTTTTAATGTTTTATTCCTGACTTTAAATGAATGATTAACCTTGTGTTAATTAAGTTTCCTGCATCTGGTAGTTATACAAAAAATTCGAAAGTATGGGACTCGGTAAAATCAGTAAAATAACATTGAAAAAAGATGTACATTTTTACACTTCAGACTGCTGTTCTTTCATTGTTCTGTAATTCTTTGTTCTGTAAATCTTGACCGAGACATTAGAAGCTCATTTTCTCATTACTTTTCATACAATTTTGTTACACATTCATCTTAAAAATGGCTCCGGACTGTACAAGTTGGAAGCTTTAGTTGTGCAAAATACACTTTGCAAACACCATTTTCCTTTTCAAAAGTTGAAACTACGATTTCAATCATTTGAACAACTTTGAAAAATGACAAAAGTTATTTTAAACATCACGTTCAACAACTGCATGCTAACTCTGATATAATCAAAACCACCTGCTTAATTTGTTTAATGCTGTTTCAAAGAATATTTGACATTCAATGTTTATTTACTCTTCTTATGGCAATGCATTACATATGACAAACATATATTTTCAAACAGTACAGTAAATATATCAACAAATAAACATAGTTTCAAACATTACTTTAAATACATCAAAATACGAACATATTAATCAAAGTTTTTCAAAAGTGGTGCAGATATTGAAGAATTAATATTAAATGCATTTTCAGGCTGTAACAATTTTAATCATTTGCAGAAACAGTTATTCAAATATTTATGTATTCAAAGTATATATCATTTTCCGAAGTTGACATAATGCCAGAACTTGTGAATGAGCATTAACAATGAAGGTTGCATTATTTAGCTTTCTTCTGTCTTCTGTAGTGCACTTTGCTGTATGGAATGTCGAGAGGTACATGCATGTTTTAATCAGTGTTTCTTGCAAAAAGTATGTACTTTTTATGTACTTTTTTACGGTAAGAATGAATCTTTGGTGATAGAATATGCTTAATTATGGACTCAGGGTGTCATCTCGAAGTTATGTTGTAATACCCAAATTCAAGACAAACTATTACGAAGACTCGTTTCGTACTATAGTGCCCAAATTTGGAATGCTGTACGTACATCTATTCGTTTGACCCCAACTCTTAGCTCATTAAAATACAGATACAAGCATCATTTATTGCAATCAACAATGGTAGATGACAAATAAGATATTTGATATTACCATGTTTATGTATATTTGCGTGAATGAAATGTTTAACTGATAAATTATGAATTTGCACTTCTAAATCATTGCATTTTGCGGATACCACTTTGTCCTACATATTGGTTTAGGTTTAAGCGGGAAGGGTCTATTGTTAATTGATATTTCGTAATGAATATAATTTTGAGTGTCTGTCGATGTGTACTGTTTATGTGAGTATCTTAAATGCATATATTATATGTTTATTTGTTATATGTTTATATGTTATATGTTTATATGTTATATGTTTAGTCTATTGTTTAAGAAGGCCATATTCTAAATAAGGTCTATGTATGTTTCATGTATAACCTTAATATGTCACCTTCTTTAAATAAAGATATTATTATCATTATTATTAATGTTGTTTATATGAGTCCAATTTTCTAGCATACAATACCAGCACATAACATTTATCAAAAATGGGACCTTTTCTATGCTCCGCATAATAAAACTATTTCTATCAGTAGACCCTAAATTGCGTACGTAGGGGAGGTAATCAGGGAGGTACTTTTTTCTGGAATAGTCTATTTCTCAGTCTGACGTTCTGCTTGATTTTTGCAAAACTCCGTAACGTTCTGAAAGGAATAGACATAATGATGAACGTTTAACAAGTTCATAAACTACGGCATAGTAATGAGAACACACACAAACACACATACAAACGCACGCGCGCGCGCGTAAACATGGAATGTATTAATATTGTCAACAAAGCGTACACAAGAATCGCGTACACGGTGAAATTAATTTATTATTAAGCCAGCTTTTCTACTTCACAAAGACGGACAAATTTTATTTTGTGTGTGTAAGGGAATTGACCTTTAAACGGATATGATGGTGCGTTTCGTTTACCTTCTTATCTCCATCTGTAAACCAGAATCATATAAATTCTTATAAAAGTGACTTTGTTGACGCAAAACATGTCAAAGTAAAATCTGAGATTGGCGACTACACCAGTCAGTAACAAGGAAGTGTACACAAAGAAGACGAATATAGAACGGCAGCAACCTTTGACCCGATGGTGAGTCAACTCGTTTCATATGAAATTGCTTCCCTTTGATTTTGAAACTATATTGGCGCCATCTTTTTAAAAGAGAAATGTGATCATCATGAAGCTGTAACAGCCTGGAAGATGCGTTGCATGTGTTGAGAGAACACATACTAAAAACAACGTGCGCTACACTGTTAGTACCTCAACTAAAGGATTTGGATGCATAAATGACTGCATAGTATCCTTTGAAAATTTTCGACACAAACAATTCGCTTAACAGACTCGCCGAATGTTTCCTTCAACCCCGATCTTCGAACAACTCTCCCCAAAAAAGAAGTGTATCATTATCATCAAATTTCATCGAGCTATTTTTATCTAGTTCCATCAGTTTTAGTTAGAACATTCACATATGACAACTAAATATGTACCCAACTTTCTCCTTAGAAGAAAATAAATTTTATAAATAAAAATAGTAATTGATTTTGATAATCTTCTTTATGTTCAAAGGCATTCATTTCTTTAAAATAATGTCTAAACTGCTGTATAGAAAACGCTTGTTGTCTACTTTTTCAATCCATCATATAACAAAGACACTACCCTTTCTGACATCAGTTCTTTTTAATGGAAACTTAAAAAAAAAAATAATTCAAATTATTACAGAATTATTTTGTCAGAATTTGGGTCACCAGCTAGTGTATTTATCTAAAACAAATGGAAACATTGTCCATATTTTTGAAGGAAATTGGTATGTGGTTTTAACTTGATAAAGTTGTTTGTAAGCAAAATATATAGAATAACAGGTTAATGTCTTAATTGAGAAAGTTTATCTGGCAAGGCGTATGAATTTATCCGGTGAGACTGTCACATCTAAACATTTAGAAATAATTTACAAAAAATATTGAAAACCTATCTGTAAAGTGTTTCAAATAAGGTTAGAGTCAAGGTCATCCGCCAGGGGTACATATACACAAAATAGTTCCAAAGTTTCAATATTTTTTTTCCTAAAATGATGACTACATTGTACATATTGAAATATTTAATTTTTATTCAAGTTGTCTGTGTTTCAAAGTACAACAATGCGCGGATAGCGACCGCCATATCTGGTGTTTCGTTGAAAAAAATAGTCCGTCACGTATCATGTGTTGTATAAAGCAAAATTTATACGCCACCCCTTTATCGCGTTGAATATGAAATTATTGACAAGATAATAAAGATATATAACCTACTGATGGTCACTTTTCTTTTATCTGACCTTGAAACCTCACGTTTTTAATTCAGCTGCTCTGTATTTATTGACCTCAAGTTTCTAGTCTGCAATTGGGTAATATTTGGCACAGTTATCAACTAGGCGTATATGTGTAACATAAATATCAAGGAAACAACGACGGTCACAGCAAACGTTGCGTCCATATGACAATGTCCATATCTATATCTATATATCATACTGTCAGTTAGTTTATTCATTTATCAAATGAGTAAGATAAGTTTAAAAAAGATGACGTTTGTTTCATTTTCAGGATGGTTAATTTATAGCTTGAAGACGTTTTGCTCCCAGAGGCTTTGATAGGAATCTCAAAAATGTTCAGGAATGGACAGGGCCTCTACATAGAAGTACTGCGATTTTGTTTTGAATAAGTCAAGGAATGACGATGATGTCTGTCTTAGAATATCAGAATGTATTTTCTCACTAACTAGTCAGAAAAATCCGAAAATGTTACTAAAAATAGCCATGATGAAAAATCTTATCTCACAATGGCTTTAGAATGCGAACTACTTTTTGTATCATATCAGTCACTTTCAAGCGTTGACATTTCAAATTTATTTGTGTTTACAAATCACATGTTCTCTAATTAATTTGCATCTAAATAACTTTAATCCATCAACTTTGCCCATTCCTGATGTTTAAACCTACGTAATATGTTTATTTTTAATCCATTTTTACTTGAATCGGTGAAACGTGTCTCCGCCATGTTAAATATTGTATATTGGAAATTTGGTTGTTATGCGATTCACAGGCGTGAATACCCATAAAAAAATAGTTCAAAATATTTTTTATTTTCTCCATGAGTGAGTTAGTGAGAAAAATAATCAATCATTGGGCGTGGTTGAAGATCAGGATATCCAAACCGTCAGGTGACCGGTTCCCGACCGGAAACTCTCCAGAGGATCGTTTCCGGCGGGAACCGCTCCCCCTCGGGGTTGGATATCAAGATATTCGATAACCCCCAATGATAGATTCTATTAGTATTGCATCCAAAAACAGGAAAAAAAACACACTCGAATGAGGACTTGGTCAATAAATAAGGATTGAAAGGAAAGACAAGGTATTTTCCGATACCAAATTATCGCGCTAATGCTACTATGGCCATTACATTAAAAAACACACAGCAAACGACACAACAAAATATATGAGCTTTTACATATAAAGAATGGTATATTACATTCGCTACATGTATATCATTTCCTATTACTCTACACAGGTGATCACCTTAAGTGTGAAACGCAGATAAGGTAACATATCATAATACAAAATGAAACAAAACGGAAAACCGTTTTGTTTTAGAAAGTTTATTTGTAAGGTTGTTTCCTTAGGGCAAAGATGGAAATCTGATATCCTTTGAGGTGTTTCAAATAATCTATTAAATAGAAGGAAACAACTTCTTGCTTTACAATAATATTATTGCTGCAATTTGAGCATAATTACAAAAATTATATGTTTCACACAAAGTTAAAATGGAAGACATTCCAATTCAACCACTTATGTCTAAAACTGTTCTGAAACAAGAACAGGAGTGTAGGTTTCTGTATGATAGACTTATTGTAACAAAAAACAAACCAATATCTCAAGAATAATGGATAAATGAGATAAATCCTGTTAACTTTGACTGGCAAAAGATTTATAGCTTATATTTTAAAGTTACCACAGACTTAAAACTGCTCTGGCTACAGCACAGAATCAATCTCAGAATTTTAAGAACAAATCATTTTTGTTTCAAAATGGCTAATATTGATGATAATCAGTGTCCCTTCGGTTACAGAGCTTCAGAGACTATTTTACATCTTTTCTGTAATTGACCCATTTTAACCACTTTTCGGTTAAATGTGAAAAATTGGATTCAACGTAAGTGTTCCTCAATTAATATAGGGACAAACTTGGAAATCAGTTATTTCCAAGTGTACTAAATATTATATTTATCGCGTGTAAATCGTATATTTATGGATGTAAAATGAAACAACAAAAACATTGCCAAATAAAGAAGACGTGAAGAGGACTGTAATCTCCTTATTTAAAGGAAACAAGTATAACGCAGTTAAGACTATGAATTTGCAGGATTTTGAAAATCAATGGAGAGACTTTCTTTCCTTGGAAATTTGTTCTTTTTGATCAAATGCTCTTTTGATATTAACATTTATGCTTTAAACATCATATACTGAAAACTGAATTTATCATTTGAACAAAAAAAGTGAAACATTTGACATACGTTTTACCGTAAGACCAATAATAGGGTCAGTGAGATGAATCTAGTTACCTATATATTAAGTATTTTCGTATACATTAAGCTTTAAAGCTCATAAACTATAAGAGAATGGTTAAAGAAGATTTGTCACCGTCTAAAATCTTAGCATTTCCAGCCATGATTTTCTACCTTCCAAAAGAAAATCGAAAGCAGTTCCGTCGCAATCCTTTAGCTAACTAAATGACTTAACAAATAACTAGACTACACCATTTTTCCACAAAAGTAGTCACTTAGATGTAATTCTTTTAAAGCGATGCCTAAAAGTGAATGGGTTTAGCAATATAAACTTCTTTTATGTTCTCTCTCTTGGCATTTCATGTAGACTTTATAACCAAGACGATCTATTGCTTTCGAATATTCACGACGATCAAGATAATGAAAATAAATTTTCATTTCCTCTCGTGTTGGACTCATTTCAACTTTTGAAGATAGCTCACGAGCATAGGCTCGTGTGCCAACTGAACCGGTTGGCACAGTAGACTGCTTGAAAGATGGTCTTGTTTGGCCAGCACTATGAGATCTGTAATGTCGGTCTTCCCTGGGTGCTTCATATCTTTTACCAATATGATTTGATATGCCTAAATCGTTATCGGGTTCATTAGCTGCATTGTACCGAGTACTGGGAATTCTACTTTGTTCAAAAATATCCTTTTTACGATGACCATAAGTTTCCTTATCAAATCCCGACATATCGGCTTTACCAGACCATGCTTCTTTAGACCTGTCCAGGCTCTCGCTCTTTCCTTGTGCCACGCCCTTTGCCAAAATAGGACCAGACTCGTGTATCAGCAACGCTGGCCAAACGACAAACTGAAACGCCCAGTGCGAGTGTAAGGCCTGTACATTTCTGTATCCAGTACATCCCCTTCCAGAGGTGTTTGGCTGAGAACAATTGGAGGATCTTGAATCTGTATATGAAATAACGACCTTATCAAGGATGCCATTTTATTCGAGAAAAATGATAATAAATAAAATCACGAGAATCCCACAGAAAAAAAAAAAACATTTAACGATAGTCGGTTATCACAAATACACTATTGATCATAGCCTTTTACATTAGGGGGAAAAGATACTCTTTCCGGCAACCACAGCTGTATCTGTATGATAATACCTTAAACGCAAGTAACACTTTCCACTGAAATGACTTACTAACCCTTTTCTAGATAAGAATAACAATTAGAATTCTCATTAAATTTGAGTGAAACATGTTTAAACATTCAAAGGTAAAGTCGTTAGACTAGATCCGTAATGTCTAATTTCAAATATACCAACAAAAATAAAAATGACATATACATTGGATGAAAGACACAACTATTAAATAACAAATAACTAATGCATTTTTAGCGATCATTTATTCTGATGCGTACAGAAAACATATGTGGCCATATCTATTATAAGTGAATACCTACAGCCATTAGCCAGCAGATCTCAAAGCACTCTTTTACAAATGGTTTGATTTCCATCGCATGTTTAAGAGTTTTGTCTCGGGACTTTCGTAGATGATCAATATATTCCTGAAAAAGTGACAAGCCTGATTTATTTATTTGGACTAACGCTTCATCCAACATGAAGAAAATGTTTGTTCAACGTCAAGAATGCATAGAAAGCGGCCTCCGAAATTACGGAATTATTTGCAAAACAATTTACTGTGTATGAAGATATACTTACAATTATCTCTCGAACCATCAAACATCCAGGTTGAAAATCAAGTCTGTCTCTACTGTCATTTTCTGTGTTCAAAATTTGAACTTTAAAAACGTTTTACCTGATACAAGTTTTGCGTTGCAGTATTGGACAATGCTTTCCTAACGTCTTTCAACTGTTTTGTTACGTTGTCATGAATGTATTCACCCTGTAGCATATGAATATTATATTATTATAAATTCATTTCTAATATTCGTTTTTTCGATTTCGATTCTTGTCAAAAAGTAAAGGAAATTTAAAAAGGCATCATAATTACAACACTTCCTTGCATTTGAAAACTTCTGATAAATTCGTTGAGATAAATCCTATACATAACAATTTTCTTTACATCAATACAATACAATACAATACAAGACTAAATTTTATTTAAAGTCGGTGTACAAGAACAGTAAAACATTAGCGGTGTATCGCTATTGGCCGATTGATCGCATAAGGATAACATGTGGTTTTCTGTATTATTTCGTACAGCAACTCATGAGTGGACTTTTTTTAGTTCTCAAAATAAAACTTCAAGAATTTAACAACAAAACGATTCAAAACATCTTAGCGTGGGCAGTTCAAGGGAATTGCGGAATCTAAACATTCAAGATAAAGAAGAGATAATATTGCATATAATATAGACATACTTTCATGTAAATATCTGTTGAAATAATTGACCAATTCTACAGTGATATGGTGAGTTAGACTCTATGGACATACATCCCTAACTGAGAGTGTTAAAAGGGTACTTTTTCAAACTTTGTAGGTTCTGTTATCTTTATATAGATGCATTTACTCACTGTAATAGTGTACAAGATGATTTCATACTTGCAACGAGGTTGCGTGTTCATGTTTTGTACTTTAAACTGGAGGATATGAACATGATGCCCGTTTTTATGTTATTAATAATCAGACGTTTTCAGTGCAGGTATCTAAGCTTAGAATTATGACATTTTGTTTCAGGAAAACGGCTGAAGCGTCGGACAAAATTTTGAATTTCATATAAATATCAAATTATTTATTATTATCCGACGTCTACGCATTCATTCTAGGCAAATAATAATGACGGAATGTAAGCATGTAGAACTGTAGAAGAATTACCTCTGTTTTTTTTGTACCTTTTCAAGAAGGTATTTTTGTAGAATATGTATCAGTTAATCTCTTTTATACAACGAACATCTTTTACATATTCATCCTAAAAAGCTATTCTCAAAGGATTTGCTATAGCAACATTGTGCCCAAAACAAATCTGTGTCGAACTGCCGCTTCGCATTCAGAACTATCCTTACTTTGGTTTTCTTGTTTACAACTAAAAACTTACCTCCTGTTTTGAAAATGTAAGGGTTCTTTGCAATTTCTCCAGCTGAAGTTTTGCTTGACTCTTGCAAAACTCCATAACGTCCTAAATGAAGGAAATATGATGATAATATTAAGCGTTTTACCTGTTCATAAACTATATATAACATCATGTACAATAAACATGTCAGCATAATTAGAAATAAAATATACAAAGTCCTTGCTAATGAATCATGTTTGAAGATGTTTACATGTGAACGACCTAGACCAAACCTCGCTACCTTGGCCACTTAATATTTTATGCACATTCAAAACGTTATATTACCATGAGTGTCTCTAAAAGCGTCTGTATGACTTCTTCTTCGTTTCCTAAATTGCAATAAATATTTTCATAGGCATCCGTCCATTGGTTTTCGTAAAGTTCAGCATATCTTTCAGCTAGTTTTGTTGGACGATCTTTGTCACTAAGGCTAAAAAAAATTAATGTTTAGTTTCTCAGGCCATTTTTATCAAAATTATATGAGGGAGGGCGGAATTTTTTTTATACCCTCATTTTTTTATTCATGATTTTGCACTTAATATGAGGTTTCATATCTCCAAAGAATCATATAAATGCAGTTTTAATGATCAATGCACTGAATACGTGAAATTACCATCTGTATTAAGATGGTGTTTAATGTGTTGCAGAGTATTAACTTAAAAGATCTACTGAGAGCATTCAATAAAATCAAATCATATTTTACATTATAATGTGCAACATCACTTTTTATCCTTAACAAGACTTACTAGAACTTTTTTCTAAACAGAAATAACATGTCATGTGAAAAAAAAACACACAATTAACTTTTTAGTAAGAATGTAATTCTACATGTACTTATTTGATACATGAATAATAAAATCCTAATTTAAAACAGTCTAAACACACGAAAATTAGTCTTAATCTTTTAAAATTACGTCAAGAGAAAGGCATTGACAAAAGCATGGAATATTGTTCTGAAAACAAAATTAGTTTAACAAGCTTTATTTTTACCTATTTGTCGAAAATTTGTAGAAAACCAAAAACGTGGCCGTATTTGAATCAATGTGTCATAAACACTCGCTCGATCGAAGTTAATGAGACGCATATAGGTTACGCTCGACTATTAAATAGGTTGCGCAACACTATTAACACATTCGGAACACCGCGGGCGAAATCAGTAAGTCTTTATACGAAGCTGTCGGAAAAGGCCGAGTTGTTACGATTGCTTTTAACATAAACAAACCGTTTACCGCGGTACTTCTTGCCACCCCGGGAATAGTAAAAAGACGTTTTAATAAGTATTTTTTTTTTTGCCAGCGATTGAAAATCGAAGCGGGCGTTCTAAACAAAGGCGGGGCCTGAGAAACAAAACATTATTTTTTTTAGCCTAAGGTCGACAATATTCGGATTATTGTCTGTTAATCTGACACCCATTGCTTTGCCTAGCCTAAATAAATTATAAATTCCAATTAATATAACAGCAGAACTCACAGTGTGAAGTGTCCTGTAATTTGACTTTTTCTTAGCATTACAACCGGTATAAAAAATATTTTAAAAAAGAAATATTAAGTAATTTATTGTATCATAAACAAAGTTTGAGGTCTATAAGGCTTTTTACAACATATGCTTTATACAAAACGGTCTTTTAAAACAGCTTTATTCTGTTTTTAGTTCTTTAGTTCGATTGCAATGTAGTCTCTTGACACAAGAATTTCTTTATTCAAATATACTTAGCAAAACAGTGTAAATACTCTTTAAGACTTTTATCAGGAGTGTGCTTTGTTTTTTTCTCATTTCCGAACGATGCAAAGCTAGTTTTAATATTTACAACTTAACAATAAAAACTAAAAACCTTGTTTTTGTCTCGTCCAGTTCTCTTTCTGCATGTTTTAACCTTGTTAAAGCCCGATGAAGTTTGTCATTGGTAACGTTTAACTGTTTCTGACTCTCCTCAAGTTTCTTTTCCAGCTCATGTCTACCACTGAAACCAAAGCTATTCTGTTCTAACGTCTCTTGAAGACTTTTTATTTCCATCTCTTGCATTGTGGTTTGTTTCTGCATCTCTTCAATCTTCTGTTTTTGATCTTTGATTATATCATCACTTATCTCTTCTAAATCTTTCATTTTCTTTGCCCAGTCCTTCTCCTTTTGTTCGTGTGTGTTTTCAAGGTTTGCAATTTTTCGTTTAAATGCTAGTTCTTGGTCATTTGAAATCTTCTGCTGCCTTTCTTTAGAAAAATTGTTAAGTATTTTCCTCAAATCATTTCTTTCATTCCGATACCGGTCTCTGAGAGTTTCGGATTCCTTCAAACGTCCCTCAAGCTCCATTATTCTCTTTTCTAACTCAGCTCCGGTTTTTACAGCAATCTAATACATGTAGAAACTGTTTCTGATTACATTTTATTCCTTACAGTAATAATATCTAGCAAAAAAACTTTCTGATACTTTTTTCATAAAAGAGACATCTCAAAGAGAAGCAGGTTTTCATATTTATTTTGTATTTCTTATTATCCTATTGTCACAGTAGGAGGGAAGGGATTTATTTATGCCTAGTCTTTATCTGTATTAACTTAAGGTTATTTCAAAAGTCAGCATTATAACTACAATACTGAAGAGAGCATTTTCCCATACTAACTTTATCGTGAAACAAGGATTTTAATCCTTTATTAAACAGATGACTGTCAGGGAATAAAAACTGCTTCTGACATTTATTGCTATAAGTTAACAACTTTAAAATAATACGTGACACAGAATATTTAATTTTACTTTCTGAAATTTCTGGCCAGATATCACGTAATAATTGTTTGATTACCTTTTACGGTACACAGAGTCAGAAAAAAACGCAACAAGACCAATGGAATGATACCTGTTCGATGTCTTCTGACGCTTCCTTGATACGTCTTTTAACTTCATTGTGATATTCCCTCATAGGATCATTAATATACCCTGTGAGATTATGTAAAACTGTCCTGCCTCGCCCATCACCATTTCTATCATAATTGTCATGTGTTATATGTTCCATTTTCCCACTCAGAACATGATTAGTTCTGTAATTAACACATACTGAGCGCCTAATTCGTATTGTTAAACAGTTATATAGAATATTACGACATAGATAAATACATGTGTTTTTAACCTTATGTAATGTCGTCTATTTGACAAGGTTCGCATTAATTGCATCAGTATTTTCATTGGTTAGAGCGTAACTTGATACAACAAAATATAAAATATTAAACAAAAATAACAAACATTTTACAAGGAATATAATACTGATAATAAGTGCGATTTTTACTGGCAAGGGATAAAGTTTCTAAAAGACGTCTATATTATTATCATGAAATTGTAAAAACTTATCAAAGTCATAACAGTCAGTAATTCTATTAAAAATCTCGTAAACCTAAGACAATAATTAACACAGTGGTTAATGAGTTGGTGTTTAAAAGACAAAGACAAAAGTAATGAGAACCAAAGCATCCAGCAATCTTAAAAATGATAAAGTCACTTTAGTAGACAATGTGATAAAGTGAAATTTAGTAGACAATGTGACGAAATGAACTTTGGTAGATAATGTTATAAAGTGAACTTTAGTAGAAAATGGGATAAAGAGAACTTTAGTAGATAATGTGATAAAGTGAACTTTAGTAGATAATGTTATAAAAGGAACTTTAGTAGATAATATTATAAATTGAACTTTAGTAGATAATGTGATAAAGTGAACTTTAGTAGATAATGTGATAAAGTGAACTTTAGCAGATAATGTGATAAAGGGAACTTTAGTAGATAATATTATAATGTGAACTTTAGTAGATAATGTGATAAAGTGAATTTTAGTAGATAATGTGATAAAGTGAACTTTAGTAGATAATATTATAATGTGAACTTTAGTAGATAATGTGATAAAGTGAACTTTAGTAGATAATGTGATAATGTGAACTTTAGTAGATAATGTGATAAAGTGAACTTTAGTAGATAATATTATAATGGGAACTTTAGTAGATAATATTATAATGGGAACTTTAGTAGATAATATTATAATGGGAACTTTAGTAGATAATATTATAATGGGAACTTTAGTAGATAATATTATAATGGGAACTTTAGTAGATAATGTGATAATGGGAACTTTAGTAGATAATGTGATAAAGTGAACTTTAGTAGATAGTGTGATAAAGTGAACTTTAGTAGATAATGTGATAAAGTAAACTTTAGTAGATAGTGTGATAAAGTGAACTTTAGTAGATAATGTGATAAAGTGAACTTTAGTAGATAATGTTATAAAGGGAACTTTAGTAGATAATGTTATAATGTGAACTTTAGTAGATAATGTGATAAAGTAAACTTTAGTAGATAGTGTGATAAAGTAAACTTTAGTAGATAATGTGATAAAGTAAACTTTAGCAGATAATGTTATAAAGTGAATTTTAGTAGATAATGTTATAAAGGGAACTTTAGTAGATAATGTGATAAAGTGTTCCTTGGTAGATAATGTTATAAAGTGAACTTTAGTAGATAATGTTATAAAGTGAACTTTAGTAGATAATGTTATAAAGTGAACTTTAGTAGATAATGTTATAAAGTGAACTTTAGTAGATAATGTGATAAAGTGAACTTTAGTAGATAATGTTATAAAGTGAACTTTAGTAGATAATGTTATAAAGTGAACTTAAGTAGATAATGTGATAAAGTGTTCCTTGGTAGATAATGTTATAAAGGGAACTTTAGTAGATAATGTGATAAAGTGAACTTTAGTAGATAATGTTATAAAGTGATCTTTAGTAGATAATGTTATAAAGGGAACTTTAGTAGATAATGTGATAAAGTGTTCCTTGGTAGATAATGTTATAAAGTGAACTTTAGTAGATTATGTCAGAAAGTGCATTTTTGTAGCCAATATAACAAATTGTTCTTTAATAGATAATGCTACACAGTCTACTTTAGTAGATAATGTGATTGAATGTGTTAAAGTGCACTTTAGAAGATAATTAAATGCACTTTAGTAGTTAATGTCGTAAACTGAACTTTAGAACCTGGTTTAAACCTCCGGTGGAAAATGTTTTACCACTGAACGTTCCATGGCGGTAACCCCTCGGTTCTCATTTTCGTTTATTGTTTGCGGTGCCTTTTTTTCTTCTTCTTTAAATTGATCAATATATAAATTTATGCTCTCTTTTCCTCTCAATTATAATTTTACTGTGTAGGGAGAATGTGTTTTCTGACCGTGATTTTTCCCTATATGTGTGTTTAACATTTTTAGCAGATAATGTGATAAATTACACTTTAGCAGATAATGTGATAAATTACACTTTAGCAGATAATGTGATAAAGTACACTTTAGCAGATAATGTGATAAAGTACACTTTAGCAGATAATGTGATAATATGCATTTTAGCAGATAATGTGATAATGTGCACTTTAGCAGATAATGTGATAAAGAACACATTAGCAGATGAATGTAAAAGGAGGATACAGAATAGTAAAGAACATGAATTAAGTAAACTATTGAAATCTATTAAAACTATTGAACAAAAAAGTTTCCTTAGCAGTAGTAGGAAGTATTGTAGGATATTTAACGCTGGTGATGAAAACACACAAAAAAACTTACGTGCCAGACATGCTTATACAGGTTCCGTTGTTACATTTTCAAACTGAAATATTTTTGATACAGGCTATCCAATCATAAACAAACTGGCTACTTTCGATTTAGGAATTGTTTAGTGTTTGTTTCAGATGGACTCTACTTTTTGTTTCATGTGACATTGAAAAAGCGGTAAATATCAGAAATGTCAAGAGTAAATTTCAATAAACAGTTTTTACATTTAGCCCGGTATCAGTAGAATCTTGTTCTATCTACAACCAGTATTAAACCAGCAAATAAAATAAGCACTTTGACGAACAGGAAAAATTAACCGCAAAAATTATCAGCAAATTTTGACATACCTTAACCGATTGTAACAGTGTTGTCAATTAGTAACTTTACGAAATTTCTTTTAATTTCCAAGAATAGAAATAACTTCCTTATTCCCCTAACTGTTCCAATTGTGATATTGACAAAAATTATCGATCTTGAGTTTAATATTTGCATTACCTCTGAAATATACGATCACAGGTACACCCCTACTAAACGGTGGCTCTTTCACATTTTGGTGATCTGTTTAGATGAGAGCCATCGACACTTCCGTTGCAGAGCCCTCGACCAAAACAAGTCGGAAAAAGGTAGGCACATGTTATAATAATATCCGTTTTTAAAGAACATGCTTGTTTTTCAAAAATCGAAGAATGTCATGCCACGTAGAACATTTTTGTCATCATTTTGGATGCAGTTTCGATAAGAATTACCCAAAAATGACGTTGCTAGAACTTTTACCAAATATCAACCCGTGTGTTTTCTTTTACGAGGAGTCACATCTTGAGTGATTTCTCTGTCGTGAAGTAGTTGTTGGCCCGGTTAATCGTGCATGTAACATTGTTCAAACCTCCCCTTCGGCTCAACACAAAAACATGATCAGAAAGCTCGCTTAAAAACAAAATACTCACATTTTTTCAAATGTGATCGAGCCATCGACAAGGTGCTGGCGCCATCGGCAGTGTGAAAGGGCCCTCGCAAATGTGATGGAGCCAACACCATTATTCAATTAATGTTAATATATTGTGGAACTATACCGATTAATATTCATGTTTAGACTTAATTGCAGGAGTTGATAAAGACTTATTTTCATGAAATGTTTCGAATAATTGTTCAATTAGATTCCTTAATGTTTCACGTAATGTGAACCAGTTTATCAGTACCCATAATTGTATATTCAAAATAAATTTTATTACAGATGACGATATTTAGAGGAAAACGAAGAAAAAAGTGGCATTTAGCACGACGAAGAAAATATCGGCAAAGCAATGGAACACAAATAAGAAGTTATCGTCAAAGCAATGAACATGAATCACAGAAACATGGGAGAAAGAATCTTCGACGCACCACACCGGCGAAAACAAATAAAAGAAAACGTATACAAGGTTCAAGTTCCAAAAAGCAATTCAAACATTCTAGATGTAATACACAATTTTCGGCAATTAAACATTCTACACCAAGGAAAACATCAAAAAGAACATTGAATTTTTCACTTGAAAACCATTCAATCAGTGGTGAAGAAGTAACTGAAAACGAAACATTTTTATACTCGTTAGACGAAATTCTTACAGACAGTGATGTTGCAGATATCGAGGAACCTTTATCAATTAGTCCAGAAAATGAACCAAAGGACATTATAAACGATTTACCCAATGATGCTGGAAATGAAGAAAAAACTGTATCCGATCTGTTCAATGAAGTTTTACCAATTTTAAAAAGGCATGGAAAAAGCGACGATCTGATTTCTTTTTTTAAACTAGTTGCTGAAGGAAGGTTTCCACTTGATAATGTGGCATTCATGCTATTCCTAGATGTGATAAAATGGTTTAATTCTGATGATGTGTGACAAGTAAGGTACAGCGATACTACACTTAAGTTCTTTTGGCTTGGAAAGAAGTTATTTGATGGTAGATTTTTGCGCTTTATGTCTGGGCCTAAAAATGAATCTGATGGTGTTCTTCGAAAAACAAATCTCAGTCCGATGGATTCAAAGATCAACTTTGCCTGTCCTAGTGACTCAAGATTAACAAATTATAATCCATTGGGGTATGATGTTGATGTTGAAGCTGGACCAGGTATAGTGAAACCAATGATTGATCTCGCCGCCAAAAACAACAAAAATGAAATGTCTTATGTCATTATGTTTGATGGCAAGAAGATAAAAAGAGGAGCTGACATGGACCTCCTTGGATTTGAAAAAGAACCAGTAGCTGAAAAGAGAGAACAATTAAAGAAAGACCTTGACATACTTGACAATACATTCGACCAACTCCAGCTGATAGAAAATACCAAGGAAGGTGATGGTAAAATAAATCAGAAAATTAAGTTGAATTTAAAGGATAAAATTTATGCCTGTTTCCAAATAATCTCTAAATATATTATGCAAATGCGAAAGCTAAAGCAATCCAAAATTCTAGCATTAAAAAAATACAAAGAGAGAATACAGAAAGACGCCTCATTAGCTAAAACACTACAGTACGCAATGGATGCATGTCGAACCTCGTCATACCAAATCGATAACTGTATTGAGGTATTTATGAATGTACAATGGGAACTATGTAAAGCCGGAGCGTACTTGAATGGTGTGCTCCATCTGTTTGCCAAGTCGAAGAATGTATCGGTAGAAAAGCAGCCTAACGTCAAACTGCTGAAGGATGTTGCTGATATGAAGCTGTTGCTGAACACAGACGTTGTTCCAACACATTTGATAAAGCAACGAAGTGAAGAATGGCATGCTGCTAGGGAAACTGTTAAAGTTACAGGAAGCTCCATATACACTGCGATTGGCTGTGATGGACTCAAGAGTCAGAACGAACATTTCGATTCTGTGTTCAGTAATGTCGCTAAGCCTAAGCCTGACGAAAATCAGAGAAAAGCTATGGAACATGGTGTACAATCCGAGGCACACCAGATTGCAACATTATCAAGTGTTGTCATACCATTCTTGTTTCCAGACATGAGTTACGTCGAAGAGGGGTATTATGTAGTAGATGGAGTAGTTGTTTCACCAGATGGAAGTCTCAGAGACTCATCAGGATCATTAGTATCACACGCCTTCGAAGGTAAAGCACCCATACCAAAAGAATTTACAACTAGACAACATTATAATGTTCCATTAAGATACGTTACACAAACCATATACGAACAAAAGGCTGTACATTCTGACAAAGGGACTTTGTATATGTGCTGGACCCCGGAAAGTACAACATTATTTACAGTACCGAAAAATGATGAAGTGTATGCAATGATAAGAAGTGTTATAGAATATCTTTATGGCGAAGATATTCCAAGAAGGAGAACGAGATTGTCCAATAAGACAAAGAAGTTGAAAGAAAAACTCCAAGAATGTGTAGGACAATGTGAATTTCTGGGAGAATTTCCATCAGTGAAAGCAGATGGTAATTCCACTACAAGCGAAGGACCAGAAGATACAGATGGCAGATTTGAATACAGTTGTCTGTCAAGATTGCTCCTCAAAACTAAAACCTCTGTCAGGGAAGCATATGATCTTAAGAGAAATTACGCATCACAAGTAGTTGTGTACCTGCTTGCCGATTTAGACAGACTATGGAAGTCAGAAATACCACATGCCATACCAGTTATGTATTACTATAGAGGATATAGTTTGTCGATGAATCAAGCTAGACAGTTACTTGACTTTTGTCGAAATGCATGCAAAGAAAAGGGATTGGATGTGATAGCTACCGCTTCAGACGGTGAATTCAAGCAGCTGATGGTTGTAGGAAAGAATGAAGCCCCCCTCACATTATACCAGCTCAGCAAGATGGTATGGCATGAAGTATCCAAGATGAAGAAGTCTAGATTAGTAAATCTACTGAGCTCAGTGAATCGCAAATATACAGTCAAAATTGAAGCTAATAACAAGATTTCGCTCACAAGTACAGATGGCGGGAATAATATCAGAACATCGCCTGATGGATGGAAGAAGAAGAAGAACAAGTCAAAGAAAGAGTCAGTATCACAAACAACAATAGAACCTGATGCATCAGATGAAGTTATTGAAGCTCTTGAGGATGTTAATCATGCACCAGTAGAGCTTAACACAAGTATGAATGTGACAATAGATAAAGATCTTCAAAGCGACGCTGATGAAACAGTATTGTATGACTTCGAAGAATTGCTACAGGAACAAGAGTTCAATGAGGGCAGTGAAGCGTTTCCACGTAAGCTTAACAATGATGAGAAAAAAGATATTTTGCATCTTATACACCAGAGAAGGCCACAGAAATGGAAAGATACTTCAATTGAAGAATTGACAGATATCTTAGAAAACAAACTCAAAGTACTGATCGTGGATGAATTGTTAGAGATATCAAAATATCTAAACTTAAAACTAAGAGGTACTAAACTACAAATGAAAGTAAGGAATATGAAGAAAAATGAACTGGTAGAACAACTGAGTCAAACAATACAAAGTCCAGTGAATGTACAACCCACAGTTCAAGCAAAGCCACCGACAAAGAAAACAAAGGTACGTCAACCAGGAACACTACATGATTTGGCAACTGCAGCTTTAAAAAACCAGTCATATCCCAAACAAGCTGTAAACATTGCTTATGCTAGCTACATATGGCCTCAAAGAGTAGAAGAATGGCGACGGAACAGTAAAGTCTCTAAAACCGTAATTGTACAAGGCACTTCAGAAGAATTATCCTTCGAACCATACTATGTTCCTGAATTCGATGAGGAAGAGGATGATTTTAAAGTATTCATTTACGACAGAACACATCTGGGAACGAATTTACGCAAGTGTTTGTGTTTAGACAAAGTTGACGGTATTTCAATTCATGCCTGGAAAATTGTTGCTGAAAGAAAACCTAATATTTTACACCCGACCATTGTGGAAGTATCTGAGGACGGTAAAATTTTGGATCAAATGAAAGAAAAATTGGCCAGAGCAATGGTTACTGAAGCAGTTGAACAAGAAATGGAAACACTAGGTTATATCAAAGAGGCCAAATTTTGTAACGTAATTCGAGAAGGTCTCTATATAGCCGATGATATACCAGGAATCGATGCAATGGAGAGGTGTAAGAAAAGATTAAAACTGATCGAATGGTTAGACAAGGATGTCGACTTTGGTAGATTCCCTCCATATGGTGGAAGGATAAAAGGATTATCCCACATTCTTTATGAAGGACTTCGAACTAGTCAGGAAGGAAAGCTCTACTTGTATGCTTTAGCAAAAGCAGGGAAGTACTGTGTCCGAGCTGCAAATACGTTGTGCAGTGAATCTTTTTTTGGATCGATGCAGGAGATGGATCCATGGGGTCAAGGAATATTAAGTAGCAGTGGTGTTCAGAAGCACATCTCCGACTTCACTACGATCACTGCTTTAAAAATGGAAAATACTAGGTATTTGAATCTATTTTATATAGAAATATGACCTCTAACAAGATATTCAAATATATTCCAATTAATAGCTTCAATGTTCTGCAATACAACAATGATAAAAATTCACATTTGTAAAGTGTTATGAATAGAACATGTGACGTACTTCTCGAACGTGAGATCGTTATTGCATTTTTTGACAAACCGATAAACATAATTGTGTAGTTTATCGGTATATTACATACACACTTTTTAGCTCACCTGTGCACTTTGTGCTCAAGGTGAGCTTTTGTGATCGCCCCTGTGTCCGTCGTGCCTGGTGCGTCTTGCGTCGTCAACCTTTTACTTTGAACATCAGCTCCTTCTAAACCACTTGGTGAAAGATAATAAACGTTGCAGGAATGTTCCTTGCATGAAGCTTTACAAAGTTGTTCAAAAAATCCCATTCCATGAAGAACTCTGGTTGCTATGGCAACAAGAATGAAAAATTTTGAAAGTATTCTTGTCTAAAATGGCTAACCCCATTGGTCAGAAATTTGGTGTGTAGCATTGTCCAGTGAACCTCTACCAAGTTTGTTCAAATAATGTCCCGGTGTCACTATTGGCCCTGCCCTAGGCGTCAGAAGTGTTACACAGCAATATAAAAGAACATTATAAAAAAAACTTTTTGTCTCAATCCCCAAGGCGTATAATTTTAAAATTTGGCATGAAGCATTGCCTAGTGGACCTTTACCAAGCTTGTTCAAATTGTTTGATTGGGGTAAAGTTAATCGAAGCTAAAAATAGATTTATCTGCTTACCTCATAGAGTCTTCGTTTATAGACCAATAACTTTGATATTTTGTATGTAGGTTCCTTTCATGGACTTCTACCCGTAGGTGGGATTTGAGGTCAATAGGTCATGGTCAAGGTCACCGTAGCTACAAATAGATATTTGTACTTTCTGTCATAGAGCCTTTATTTATTTACTTATATTTTAGAAATTTGGTTTGTAGGTACCTACAAATTTTCAATTTGAAAATGAAATACTGCTTCTTATGTTAACTTTACAGCAAACCCAAAGCCAAAGTACTCAGGTGAGCGATTCAAGGCCATTATGGTCCTCTTATCTTCAATCCATTAGTTAATTCGGAACGGAATAAAAACTTAATTATTCTTCCAAGAAATTGACATTTTTACAAAATGGTTATACTATCTTAAACTTAATTTTCTTAATTTCACAAATCTTAGAAATCAATCTCACAGATATCGAAACAGTCTAGATATAAAGTTTATAGCTCAACAATACAAGCTTAAATCACAGTCGCAGATATCAATACAGTCGAAACAACAATACAAGATTTTGTAGTGAAGATAAATTATATAAAATAAGTTGTGAAACGTAATTCAATTTCGTTTTACAGGAATGTGTATATCAAGACTAAAAAAGACACAGTTTATCCTTCAGCTCAGGTTTACTACGCAGATGACAAAGGAACGAACTGCGAGGATGATCAACCAACAAGAGAATGCAGATGCAGAAAAGACAAATACATCAGTTGTATTGTTCCCCGGTAATGCTATTAGTACTCAAGTATATAGATATTATAACCATCATGAGATTACAGTATACAATTCAATGTAGGTACCAATGATTTAAGTATCATTTGCCATAGAATTTACTATTTCGACTCGATACTAAGTATTAACTTAAATCGTATTTTAAATGAATAATCCAAATCATGCTATTCTTAATTTATAATTGCTTTATGACTTTAAGGTCCAATGGTGGACTGTTATATGTTCTGTTTTAACTGTACTCATAAATATGTATATATATGCACTTGTCACTAAAATAAAGTACTCACTCACTCACTCACTTAAACTAATTTGTTCTGTGTATCATAATAACGGAAGCATGGAGAGGACATGGTCAGTTTATTTTATTAATCCGTGGGAACGACTTATTATCAGAAATATTTTTTTCTAATCTGTGGGAACGGATTATTTTGCGCGAAAAATCTTTTTTTTTAACTTGTGGGAACGAGTTATTTGTTGCGAAAAATCTTTTTTTTAACTTGTGGGAACGAAATATTTTGTGCGAAAAATCTTTTTCTAACTTGTGGGAACGAGTTATTTTGTGCAAAAATCTTTTTTTAACTTGTGGGAACGAAATATTTTGTGCGAAAAAATCTTTTTTCGCACAAAATATTTCGTTCCCACAAGTTAAAAAAAGATTTTTCGCATAAAAAATAACTCGTTCCTACAAGTTAAAAAGGATTTTTCGCACAAAATAACTCGTTCCCACAAGTTAACAAAAAGATTTTTCGCAACAAATAACTCGTTCCCACAAGTTAAAAAAAGATTTTTCGCGCAAAAGAACTCGTTCTGACAAGTTAAAAAAAGATTTTTTTGCACAAAATAACTCGTTCCCGTATTACGATGATAATGCCTTCTCCAGGTTAATCTCTTTTCTTTTAGAAAACATAGAGATTCATAAGAGTTTTAACATCTTTTTATTTACAGAAATCATTTCTTTGACACTAAAGAGAGAGCTAGAGTATACAAAGGCGAGAAGTTGTACAAACCAGGCACGGAAGAATTAAAAGGCGAACAGCCAATCAGAGCCCAGTATGGATACAAAATAAACGAGGCGAAAATGTTGCCCTCCCAAAGACTTGGCATTTCGAAGTCAGTGTACCAAAATAAACATTAAAGTTGTTAAAGTCTACTAAAAGACATATGAACACATATGAATATTTCGACACTTGTGTAAAATAATGTTAACATTTTTGAACGTTCATGTAGCATTACACTAGTACGCCTAATAGTTATCATACTATCCAATCTTATGTAGCTTTACTTTAGTAAGCTTTCGCCTCCAGTTTAACAGACATGATACTATGTAATTCTAGCGTAAATCTGCATTGATATGCATTAGGGCTGGTTACCATGTATACATGTAGCAACCATGAACGTTTTCTTAATTGTAAACACGTACATGTTGATTTTGTTTGCAAATAACAGTAAATACGTCAATTGTAGAATAATTTTTGTTTTTCTTACATCATAATAGAGGTCAGCTGTGTTGGTCGAATGTTTAAGGCGTTTGCTTCTAATCCAAAGGTCTTTGCTTGCTAAAGAAGGGTTTGGTACCGAATCCCGCTAGGAATCTACTGAATAAAATTTGGTAATATGGTATCACGAATGATGTTGAATGCAAGCAGGTACCCGCCTGCAAACTAGCCAACTCTTAGTTTGTGGAATTGTTGAAGGCATCTTACGTTTCAATAATGCAATAACAAAACAACGATACGTGTATTTCAACAGATATATTTCTCTGTATTTAATGAGATCAACATGTATTTGCATGTATTGACCTGCTAACCAAAACATAATAAATTAAACTGTAACAGAACCAAAAATAACAAATACAATTTTAAGAGAAATCAGGCACGTTCTCAGTTCTTAAAACTTCAAACGTATATGATACGTGTATCACAAAAATGCAAAATGGTTCTTCCAACCGCATCCAAAGACTTGAAATAAAATTGTTCAAATAATATTTCACAGAAACATTAAATTTGCTACACTTGCAAATACAATTTTGTACCTATAAATACAACAGTCATCGTTCCATTGCAACCTCGATTCATTCTGGATGCATTACTTTAGTTTTCTTTAGCAGTTTTATCATTTAATTGACAAATGTTTATAACTTCAGGTGTTTTTTGCCAAAATATGACCATGTATTAATGCAGTTAAACTTTCTTTCAACAATGATAACTGTATGCATCACCAGCAAAGCAACCATGTTATCCGTGAGTGAAAAAAATTATAATGTACTAGTACCTCTATAAAATAATTCTTTATGAAAATACTATCCCATTATGTGGGGATATAATTGCATATCTGCATGATAACTTGAAAAAAACGGTCGTATCTGAAGGAAACATATAAAAAAATAAACATAGAAACATTTCATAATCTATAAAAGGATCAAGCCAGTAATGTCGTTGGAGGTAAAGCAACCATTATTATTGACGTTGTTATGTAACGAAGGCTTCTGTATTTGTAGGCGTGTACACATCACAATTATTCTTACATGTAGAGATCAATGCATATATTTTGATAATTGGTAAAACAATATTTCTACATTTTGAAAGCAATATAATGAAATAGAGAACAAACGTAACAAAACTAGGCACTATTTAGCATGTCAAACAATAATACTGCAAACACAACTTAATTAGCAACAAGTTCGTCATTAAGTTCAATACAATTTATAGACATCAAATACGTTACGCTGTGATGTAACACGTTTACATATGTCAGGCATGTCGGAACTAAGACCATGTGAGTATGAAATGTTCGCAGTCAATCTAATCCAACTTGTGCACAGTTCTGACATGCCTGGCATATGTAAATTTACGGTCGAAGACTTTGCCACAGACTTCACAAACAAACTGCTTCACTTGTGTGTGCTTAACCTTCTCGTGCATTGCTAATGCCTCAGGACCGCCGAACTGTTTGGTACAAAATTTGCATGAATGGTTTTTCTTAACACTTTTGCCGCATCTTTGGATATGCCGCTTCAAGTTGCGTTCATAAGCGAACTCCTTTCTACAGTTCTCGCATTGCAACAGATTGACACGGTGTTTATTCCTTAAGTGATCAGTCCTGTCCTTCTTTGTGTAGAATGAAATGTTGCATTCGTCTACGGTACATAAAAATTCCCTTTTCCGTGCATGCACACGTTCCGTGTGCTTTTTCAGAGATGATGGTGTAGCATATCGGCCATCACATATACCACATACAGTGCTGTTCGTAGCCCGCTGATGATAGTTTTTTATATGGAACTTTACTCTTGCCTTATTGGCATACATTTTACCACAAACATCACATGAGAATCGTTTTTGTGTCCCCTTATTCATGTCAAGCTTTCTCCTAAAATATAATTAAATTTCATAAATTAATTACTTTAAGAAATAAAAAACTGTAACTTTACAAAGTAAAAAAACTGTAACTTAACCAAGTACAAACATCTTTTATAGTACCGAATCTGTTGCTGTTTTTTACAATGAGGTTGGAACCTTTGATGTGTGACAATTATCGTAATGATTTCAAATTATTTTATTTCGATATGTCAACCGGTGCTATAATGCTTATAATATCTATTTTGTTGATCAATTACGTATCATACCAGGATAATTGCTCAATATTATCACTAAATATTGAATGACGGTGTTGGCTCCATCACATTTGCGAGGACTCTTTCACACTGCCGATGGCGCCAGCACCTTGTCGATGGCTCGATCACATTTGAAAAAAATGTGAGTTTTTTGTTTTTAAGCGAGCTCTCTGATCATGTTTTTGTGTTAAGCCGAAGGGGAGGTTGGAACAATGTTACATGCACGAATAACTGGGCCAACAACTACTTCACGGCAGAGAAATCACTCAAGATGTGTCTCCTCGTAAAAGAAAACACACGGGTTGATATTTGGTAAAAGTTCTAGCAACGTCATTTTTGGGTAATTCTTATCGAAACTGCATCCAAAATGATGACAAAAATGTTCTACGTGGCATGACATTCTTCGATTTTTGAAAAACAAGCATGTTCTTTAAAAACGGATATTTTTATAACAAGTGCTTACCTTTTTCCGACTTGTTTTGGTCGAGGGCTCTGCAACGGAAGTGTCGATGGCTCTCATCTAAACAGATCACCAAAATGTGAAAGAGCCACCGTTTAGTAGGGGTGAGGTAGATCGCGCCATCCTACCGTTTAAAGAAAATATACCAATGTTAATAACATATTTTAACTATTGTCAATGTTCTCTTCGATTGAATGCATTTAAACACAATGGTTATCTTCAGGAAACTTAATGTGTATTACAACACCACATAATACAATACAATACAATACAATACAATTTGTCAAGGTTTCAACAGTAACAACAGACATGTAGCTAAGCATTTTATGTATACGTTTATGGGTAAACCAAGTCAATAGAGATAACAAAATTACTATGCAAACATAATCAGTGGGGTCAGAGAAAATAATTGTTTCATTGACCTAAAACAGGTACATTTTTACATAGGATGTATACATGGTATCAGGAATTATTTTTCATAATAATAGAGACATATGCTTTTTTTAATGTTTCATAGTGTGGACTATTTAAAAGCTGACTATATTTTATTACGATTGGATTTCAAAAATAATAGAACTGAATGAGTTGTTTTCTTTTTACACTGAAACGTGTACATACTAGTAGTGAAATTCGTCGCCGAATGTTACAGACGCGGGACAAAGTCTTTCGTTATACGTTATAAGGAGTTTAAATCCATCTTCCGGTTTCAATAGGTAATTTGTGGTTCGCTGCTCGAAATTCTAAAATGGGTGCCAAAGTCGAAACTTACACTCACAGTCCACTCAGACAAGTAAAAGTGACGCTCAAGTGAGTCTCGCGAAAGGCTTGAGTGAGCGATGGTCAAGTCAAGAAATGATATTCATAGTGTGCTATCAACCTTTACTCAGTCGAGTATAATCAAGTTTTACAAAAGTATCCTTAAATCAGTTTTTACTATTACTAGATAGCGAAAAGACTCTTACGGAATTTGAAACAGATTTATTGAAAGAACTGTTGCAAAAGAATTCAAATGTGATTGAAAACAAACAAACAAACACACAAAACGGACTTCAAATCAATGACAGAAAAAAGTAGCTCGGGTCAAAATACGTCACCAAGTTAATGCTCATCAAAACAACTTTCTAAGGTAAGTCCGTGAAGTTAGCTCTGAGATCAGCAATCGACATTCAGCTCGACATTCCTTTTTTGTATTTTGATTTTTGAATGTCGGGCCGAATGTCGAGCTGGCTCAACATTCAGCTCGACATTCGTTTTTGAACGATTTAAAGTGTTTCGAATGTCGAGCCGAATGTCGAGCTGGCTCAACATTCAGCTCGACATTCGTTTTTTAGTATTTTTCAGTGTTTTGAATGTCAAAAACGAATGTCGAGCTGAATGTTGAGCCAGCTCGACATTCGGCTCGACATTTGAAATATGTTGAAACGTTCAAAAACGAATGTCGATCTGAATTTTAAGCCAGCTCGACATTCGGCTCGACATTCAAAAATCAAAATATAAAAAAAATGTCGAGCTGAATGTCGATTGCTGATCTCAGAGCTAACTTCACGGACTTTTTTAAGGTGGTCTTTCTCAAATTCCTTCAAGCCATTTGTGTCCCTTTAAAACCAGTGGCCTATTTTCACCTCAAAACTATATGGTAAACTTTTAAAATCTTTTCCTCAGAAACTGCTGACACGATTTCAAAATAGTTTTACAGAAATGCTTTAAATGGGCACTTAATCAAACTCCTCCACGCCATTTTTTTTGACTGACAGGGGACACCGCAACTTCTCAGAATTAAAAAAAAATGAAAGTCTTGTTCTGAGAAACCACTTGCAAAAGTTCAAATTAGTTTACCAAAAATTCTCCTTAGACGGACGTTTATTAAATAATCAAATACTGGATTGTAAACTAATTTGGCTGAAAGGGAACTTGGCAATTTTTCAGCATACAACTATATAAAAAATGAAAAAAAATCTTCTACTCAGAAACCCTTGGCCAAATTAAAAATAATATCAGAGTAGTGGGCTTTTATGAAATTCCTTGAAGCCATGTTGGTTCTTTCAAAACTTGATAGCAGTTGGGCAAGTTTTCACTATATAGTTCATGGAAAACTTCTCCTCAAAAACCCCTAGCCAGGTTTCGAAGATATTTCACAAAAATATTCCTTTGTTCGACTTTTACATCTTTGTTTTAGGTTGGTTTAAAAACACATGAACGATTTTGAAAACATATTTCAATCTTGACATAATGATCTATGTTCTATTGATGTCAACTTGTTTGAAGTTACAGCAAGGAAAATGGAAGAATATCTACAGTGGTTCGCAGGCGAGCGATTAAGGGCCATCATGTCCATCTTGTGTAATATTGTTTCTAAAATTGTTGGTAAAAATACACATTTCTCGTTAAAACATTTTAACATAAGTGACAATTCTCACAGAACAGAACGTGATATAACGTAAAGAAACCTAAAAATGAAGTGATTGTATAACATTGCCCATTAAGACGCAGCCTGACAAAAAAAACAGTTTTAAGTGATTTTTTTTTCAATATAACCAAAATGTACCTGTCAACAACTACAAACGAAATATACGATTTAAAACAATAATATATTGTCTATGCAGACTTGAAATTTCACAAGACACCCGCCTTATAATTTCAGTTACTCAGCAATTGTGTTATTACCACCTGAAAGGATCCTGTAATAAGATCTGCATAAAATCGCAGAATAGTGAGTAGTTGAAATATAAAAGGAAATGGGATTCCACTGTAAGTAGTTGCAATTAACCTGTTTATCTAGCTGCTTCATAATGTAATGTACAGAATATTTTGTGAACCGAAAGTTTTCATAAAAATTCTTATCATCTATTTATACAACAGGATTAATCCGGTCGATGTTTCGATTCCTAACAATTTGTACTTTTTATTAGTCCTACAGTTGTGATAAATACTCCATTCTTCTTCATCAAAATGTATTTGCTATTCTAAAACAATACTGGGGTACTAGTGAAACTGGTGTCCAAAATGCCCACTCAGCAAATCTCACATCAAGAAGTACACTCGAGCGGAAGTTACCACTATTAATATAAAACAAGACTAATTTATTAGTAAGATTAACTTAGTGAGTGCAGGTTTGAGTTTTGACACAAATACGGCTCTATATATATTTTGCCATGAACTATTTGTTTTCTTGAAATGAAACAGCCGAAATACACAGAAAGTTGTAAAGGTCTGTTTTGAATAGTATATAGCTTCACTGAGACATAAATATTGAAATCCAATGTAGTACTTTTTAACGGACAGAACCTATTCCAAAGAATCTCGTATTGAATCAATTTTCATTTTTTCATTTTTTCTTGTTTTTGCATTAAAGCATTTACAAGTGAAGTTTAACACGAAATCACCCAAACTTTCAGTATGGTATAAAACACAATGACATAATTGCAATATAACATTCATAGTTGACACCGCTGCATACTTCATTCACATTTAACAGTAGTATTACTGTGCAAACCATTTTAGCGATCTCTCTGCAAACTCTGCGGTCTCTCTGTGTCGAAACCGGTAATTCTCTGCTGTAAACACAGTTTGTGGTGGACGACAGTCAGACAAATCGGACAGACATCAATTGATTTATGTGAGTTAGTTAAAATTACGAAGTGTACGGAACATTAGAATATCTTTGCAATGCATATACGTGCCTAAGTTTCAATTATCAGCCACTGCGATCAAAACCTCGGACAAATTGTTTAGTGGTGTACTGACATGGAACACAACCTCGGCACTGCACAGCAGCACAGGCCTACTCTCTGTATACAACAAGGACAGGCTTTCTGTCAGCGATTGATTGAGTAGCCACTCGTGAAAATATCTTTTTTTTGGTATTCGCTCGTGAAATAAAATATTTCATTCATTTATTCATACATTCGTTCGTTCGTTCGTTCGTTCGTTCGTTCATTCATTCATTCATTCATTCATTCATTTCTCTTTCTTTTTTTCTTTCTTTCTTTCGTTCGTTCGTTGTGTTTCTTTCATCAGTCTATAAATCAATGCAAACATTTATTGATCAAATCATACCCCGCAAGTTAATCTGAAGTTGCCGATCATGTGTGTTATAAATGTTTTGTATGTAGACTAAATTGCATTAATTCAGGCAAATTTTCTTTTTTTCCATGTTAAGAAAGGGAAAACGGAAAACTGTGTTTTGGCTACATGGTCCTCAGAGCAGCAACTGGATGCAGCTGCTTCATTTATTTTTCGGGTCCATTCAACTCTCCCAATAACAGCGTATCTTCTGGAACTGAAAATACTCTTTTGCACTAAACAGCCAAAACTGTGCTCCCGTAAACCATAAAGCTTACCAAGGCTCGATTAAAGAAACGATTCGTGAGACAGACGCATTCAATGTGGTCATTCCGTTTTGTTTTGTTTGTTTGTATGTATGTTTGTTTGTTTGTTTTTTGTGTTTTTTTTTCTCAAAAAATAACTAGAGTCAATTAAGATATATGAAGTAATAGATTTGGTTCAAAATATTTTAGAAAACCTTGAAAATGTCGAAATTCTGCATTTTTCTCAGATGACTAATTGCATTTAGTAAGTTATGACATTTGCTTCTTGCTCTTGCTAGATGTTGCAGGATGGCCTTCACTTTAAAATACGTCACATACCAGTTATCCAAACCATACAATGCTATTTTGGAGAACCAAGTATCTTTGTTTCAGTTCAGGGCAAAAATAGAAAAGTAATACATACATAGATGATAAAAGGTAATAGAGTTGTGGACTGTGTCGCGTTTCTGACTGCAATTTATTTATACTAACTACATTTCGTAGTGCCTCTTGCATAACAGAGAATGGAATAGCATATTTTTAAAAGCCAATATAGAGTAACGGACATGATGAATTAAGGTCACACATTCGACAGTTAACACAGTGAACGGTAGGACACTACCTTCCTGCTCAAATCAATCGCTGGCATAGCACCTTCCTGTGCTGTGCTGTATGCGGAGTATACCTCTGCTTTAAAACTGCCGTGCAAAGAGACCTTCGGCCCACCATCAAAAACCGAAAGGAGAGGATGTACAAGAATTAGATACAAATATAGGCCAGTTTATCAATGATTGCTTGTATACTACTGAAAATGGAAGTTTTTTATTATTATGTTCGATATGAAAGATATAGCTCGTTTCAGCCTGTATAAGTGCCGGGGTTGTGTGTCATTATCCATTTGTCCGAGTTTCGGAGCGCATTGACTGATAATTACAAAGTAGACAAGCGTAACAAAGATGCAGTAATGATTCGTGAACTTCTATATTTACAGCAAATCGTCTATTTGAACTGATGTTTGTCCGATTTGTCTGCCTGTCGTCCATTGCAAACTGTGTTTACAGCAGAGAATTACCCGTGATGACGCAGAGAGCCCACCGACAAAGACAATTTTGCAAAGAGACTGCAATATGGTTATGTACCGTAAGCATTTGCATAACTAGTCGGGAAGAAAGGAGCAAAGTTTCAGTGAATTTAAACGCGGAAGTAAATTATATCAGCTCATTTTCCTTTCTTATTTTCGTTTGAATTTATTATAAACTTAATCGAGAAAAAAAGGATTAAATGTGCGAACAGCAGTTTGGTTAGTGAATAATAAAAGAAATTATTAGAATTTTTGATAATCTTGCAGAAATAGATTTTAATTGACAGGCTACACTTCTGTTCATACATGTTTTGCGCTAGAGAGATTACAGTTAACTGTACAAGATAGATTGAGGAATAAGTTTCTGTTCGGGAATTTTTGGGAAACTAAGAGTATAAGATATGAGTATAAGATATGGGCTTATGATATTGTTTATGGGAACATAAGGTCTTGGATACACTTTTCATATTTTGAACAAACGTTTATTACATAAATCACGGCGCAGGAGTTTGATAAAGCCGTTTAAATTTAATAAACTCGATAATAAACTAGATTAAGTTTAATAACTATGCAAATGAGGCAATTGACCATTTTATTTACGTATTCAAATGCGCTGTCAAAAAACAAACAAACAAACAAACAAAAACAAAAAACAAACAAACATTGCGAACCGTGCGTTTATCGTCAGCGATACTGTTCAAATTGACAGCAAAGGTAGTGGCACTATAAGAGAAGGCTGTCGTGTCACAGTGCACGCCAGCACCTTGTTCAGAAATTAAAGGGAAACGAAAGCCACAAATTCAACCGACACCATGATAAAGTTTGTGCATTAAGATACCAGATTCCTAATACCCTACCTCCACTCTGAAGAGTATTCAGTTCCATTAATTTGTGCAGGATTGAGACATTTTCACTGAAGGGCATGGGTTTAACCCCCATTCAAGCCATTTTTTTTTCTTTAGTTTTTGGCAGGTTTACATTGTTTTTGTTTTACAACAATAAATTTAAATTAAATATCTTTCGTTTTAAATATATTTCAATTGTAACAAAGCTTTTTGACATGGTAAATGGATGAAAACTGGGTATCTGAGATTTCAGTTGTAAATTTCTCCCAAACTAGACAGTACAAGTATTTGATATTTTGCCAGTTTGTTAAGAATAGTACATGAATAAAAATAATTATAGCTAATTTGAAGCCCCGAAGATTTATGTTGAAGTTTACGTTGATAACATTCCTTCATAATTAAGTGGGTGGGGTAAATTCGAGCTATGTTTATAATCATATTTCGTTTCTTTTCACTTTTGGCTTTTCATTTTATTTGTTTTTTTTGTCAGCAGTCAGTAGGTCTTCATAATATGAATGATTACATACCAAGTAACAGTTATTTTTCATTCATTCATAGAAGAAAACATTGTGTTTCTCTATACCTTATAATCCCAGTAAGTCGGTGAGGTTTGAAGTGAATATTAGTCATTTCTTGAAACCCCCACGGTAAAAGTGTCTTATAGTATGTATATTTTGTCATACGATAGTAAATTTCTTTAAAAAGGTCAATTCAATGAGGGCTGAGCGTGTCAATCTAACGACACAAAAACTTTTATAAACTATACTAGACCATGGTTCGAGCCAAAATGCCATAGGGCCAGGAAAAACTATCATGAAGCTAAAACATGTTATCGTAATAAGCGTTCTTACACAAATAAATTAAGGTTAAAAAATGCTAGTAACGAATATAAAAGAACCATGAATTTTTGTATCAATAAATACAAATTTGAAAAGGCTAATAAATTACGAAACTGGCACTCTAAAAGCCCTAAGCAGTACTGGCTATTTCTGAAAACCTTACAGCCCAAAGTAACTTCTACGGAAAGTCCGTCTATTAAACATATATAATCTTTATTAATTCTAGCCCGACTGACATGGATATATTGAAAGTTCAAAAACTGCTGCTCCCTGTATATAATCGTCTGTTTAACAATATCATTGGGTATCATTCCTAAACCTTGGCTAGAAGGTATGATCATCCCGATATACAAAAATAAAGGTGATTCCATGGAGTGTAGTTCTTACAGACCAATAACAATTCTCTCGTGTCTTGGTAAATTATTTACAGCAGTATTAAACTATAGACTTACGAATTATGTTGGAGATTTTAACTTATTTGAAGAAAATCAGACAGGGTTCCTGTTCCGATCATTTTTTTTAAATTTTATGCGCTTATTGAAATACTAAAGAAACAAAAGAATTTTTTGTGCATTTGTAGATTTTTCTCAATGTTTTGACAAAATTTAGTTTAAACATAGTTTATTCCCAAATATATACGATTACACATACCAAAATAGCAAATATATAACTGTACAATGAGGAAAAGGATAAGAATGAAAGACAATATAGTCTTATTTGATTTTTCTCCCTGACAAGACTTCTTAGTCATTTTGCGCTCTATAATCAATTACACGTAAAATTGGGTGTCAGAATTGTGTTTTATATACTTGAAAATGAAAACAATAAATAATAGATAAAATGGTCAAGAGAAATGATTTTGAAAAGAAAACTTAAGAAAAATAATACTTTACCAAAAAATTAGTAAGATAAACAGAAAGGAGGGCTACAGCTGAGGTAGAGGGAAAGAAACGTCTCGAGAACGCAAAATAGTTTGTGTGAATCTCTTGCTATTACGTATATAACACTGACCTGTTTAAAAATAAAGATATTGTCTTGATCCGAGAGGGTTGGAACGCCATAGAGGAGAGGGTTTAAGTTAACTTCGAAATTATTAAGCCAGGCAAGTAATATATTACGGATATCCTGAAAGAGTCGACACTCGAAGATGAAATGATAATTTGACTCTATTTGTCCACAATTACAAAGAGCTGTCGGAGAATTATTGCAAAGATACAAATGGTAGTTAAGTGAGTTACATTTAGTGCGTTCACAAAATTTGACCTTACAGGCTATGGCAGAAGTTATAACAGTCGTTTGTAAATGGTAAATTTTTCCAAGTTATATTTAACATGTACCAAAATATTAAATCGTGTGTGTTATGCACAATGGTTCACAATCCGAATTTTTTTTCTATCCGAAATCAGTGGCATGTCAAGGAGAAAATTTAAGTCCGATTCTCTTCTCTCTCTCTCTCTCTCTCTCGCTTTCTCAGTCGGATTTTCAAAACAGTTTAAATGTATTCCATAGTTATTGCGATAGATGGAAACTAGTCGTTAAAAAAACTAAAACTAAAATAATCGTTTTCGGTTCCCGCAATACCGCCAATTTTAATTTTAAATGAGGAGATGAACATATTGAGATCATAGACAATTATCACTATCTAGGTGTTACTTTCTCCAGTAACAGGTCATTTTTAAGAGCCAGAATACATGCAGCTTAACAGGCCAGTAAGGCCATGTATCTTCTTTTTACTAAGTCCCAAAACGTGGATCTCCCAGTTGACTTAACTATCAAACTTTATCAGCATTCTGTACTATCGAAATTTATGGCTATAAGAATATTGAATTATTAGAGAAAATAAACAATGACTTTTGACAAAAAATACTAGTGCAAGGAAAAGTACTCCATTATAAATGTTATACGGAGAAACTGGAATGTTTCCAGTATCAGTAACTGTTAAAACAAAAATGATATCTTTTTGGACAAGGTTATTACTTCGAAAAGAAAGTAAAATTTCATTTTTATTATATAAGTATAATTACGCTAAATCAAAGCAATTTAAATTTTAAATGGATTACTAAAATTAAAGATATCTTAAATTCAAATTTATGGTTAAATCAAAATGTGGTGCTAAACAAACGTACTCACAAAATAATAAATAAAATATTAGAAGATCAGTATAAACGATACTGGCATAGCCAACTGCAATTTTTAAATAAAGTTGTTGTTTTTTTATTGTTTCTTTAATTATACCTTTAAGCATACCATAGAACACAAACCATACTTTAATTTACTCCTGAAGAAAGTTTTTTTAACTCTTTTAAAATCCGTACCAGTAATGACAGGCTGCCAGTTGAAACTGGTCGGTACGACGGCACCCCTTAATTGGAACGTACATGCCCGCTTTGCAATAGTCATTCAGTCGGAAATGAACGGCACTTCTTACTAAGTTGCGAATTCTTTAGACAGCAAAAAAGTCAGTGTATCCAGGATCCTTATCTTCAAAACAACGATCATTCAATTCGGAAGATTGTACAAATAAAAAAAACGGAAAAAAGCTTGCCCAAGTTTGTAAATTTATACGAATATTTTTTTTCTAAATTTTGAATATCCAATATATCCTGTTTGCCGTAAACTTTTATGGTACCTCTTAGTAATATAGAATTATGAATTAATATTTGTTTTAACTTTCAATATAATTCAATGCACGTGTACAGATGTATCTAAACATAGTGACCCATATCCTACTCTAAAATTAGAAGACAGTCGCACTACTTTGCCCATTTTAAACTGGCCTTTTTTTAATTGACAGGTCAATTCGACCTCCCTCTCTTTATTTACGACAAGATATTAAGTCTAGTACATTTCGCTTTACTTCACTTTGTAAAATTTGTATTTATTAAATCTGTTGAGTACTTGATTTAACCAATTGACTGAATTCCCACTTTACACTTGATACTTTATAAATACTTGAAAATTCTGTTTGCAGATTTCTACTGGATCTTGATATGGCTTTTGTTTTTTTAATTTGCGTATCCTCATGTTGTATTTTAAAATACCTTGAGTAATATAAAGTTATCTGTCTGTCTGTCTGTGTGTCTGGTAAACCAGGGGTTCTGAGATCGATCCCCCGCACCTCCACTAACATTACTAACAGTCTTTCGGATGAAACGTTAAACTGAGGTCTCATGTATAAGTGTTGTACAATAAGCATGCAAAACAACCAGGGATGTTTCTGGGATGGGATACTTTCTGTATCTTGCACTACCCCAACCACATACAATAACTGATATCTTTAGGCGGCGTCGATCATATGGGCAACCGGTTCTGACGATAAATGAGCTCAAATAGATAGAGATACAGAAGACTTGGACATTTTATTAGGAATTAAATGTCATTTTTCCAAAGATTCAGAACTGAATCTTTTTTAATTTTATTTGAAATATATTATATTTTGCCCTTCTTCAAATGTATGTCGCACGCGGTATGCTATACACATTTGTGACGTCATGTGTTGAAACGCAGACAGTCAGTCAAATTTGAGTTTACACGCAAACCTATACATGTGCTGCAAATTTCACTTCACAGATAGTGCCAAAAGCATCAAATAGGTCATGGGCTTCCATATTGAACGTCGAAAAGAACAACAAAAATAATATCTGTAGAAAATTTTATTGCTCAAGAATACAAAACAAGGAAGTAAGTCTCAATAAAGTTAATATAACAGAGAAGTTTAAATCTACATGGAACAGTGTACATATTATCCAAATTTCATAGGCGTAGCTTTAGAAGACATTGAATTATATCAGTTAGTCGGGCCAAAAGTCATATGCAATTAAATAATTCTGATAAGAAATGTTTTCTTATGTAAGTGTATGTAAAAACAAATGACCGCTAGTGCGAGACCAATTTCAATCCTAGAGTCATTCGAACAATCGATGTTTAGTTTTACTAAACAATTCTACTCACCAAATATTATTATGGAGATACTATTGCAAGCAGTTATAGAGAAAGAGTTTAAACCATTTTTTCTCAATATGTTCTTATATAAAACATGACCCTAAGAACAATCCTACCAGCGGTCCACTTCTCCAGGTCCTGCGGTTTAAGAGAAGTAGAAAATACACGTAAAGCAAAGACTGATAATTCAAGAGATAGTACAAATCACTGAAGACACCCTGGCATCATTGTTTACGACTACAAATATAGTCTTACTTAATTTGAAGCTTAGGTTTATTTTGTATTTGGAACTGATTGTAAATGTAACTTTATTGCCAGTAATTCCGAATGTATTAATTCCTTTTCTTTTATAAAAGTCTACTGCACAGTATTTCTTCATTTTCTCTGAAAAAAAAACTAAATGAAAACTTAACATGATTAACAATTGATCAATTAATGTGTCATGAAAATTCCTTACACTCATTTAATAAATTTAACACATATACACCTAAGTTACGATAGTCGTTGTACTTAAAAAGTGAGCGGTATAGGGGTCAAACAATATCAATGTTATTTAAAGACAGTGATTTAAGCATTGATTATGTTCTTTATGATCTTGAAAAAAACTCATGCCATATATTGCATTTCTTACTTTAACTATGTTAAATTAAACAAATGGTCTCTACAGTTCATTATGTTAGACCAAAAGTCAATATTCTAGTTATAAAGATGTCTTCTATATTCCCTTTGTGAGCGTTTCTGGCAGATACCATGACGATTTATCGCCCCGACATAATCAAAACGGTCGGGATACCGAAGAAACGGTGTCATTTCCTCTTGTGTTGGACTCCTTTCCGTTTTATTAGATAGTTTACGCGTATTTGTTTCTTTGTCAACAGTAGTGGTCATCACAGTAGACTGCTGGTATGATGGTCTTGTATGTCCAGCACTGTGAGTCCTGTAATGTCGGTGTTCATAGGTTCCATATCTTTTATTCTCATATGTGATGCCAGAACAGTAATTGGTTTCAAGAGGAGTATCGTATCGAGTACTTAAATATCTGCCTTTTTCGTAGACACCCTTTTCTTGAAGACCATAGTTTTCTTGTAGAACTCCCGACTTATTTGTTTTATCAATCCATGTCTCTATAGGTCTTTCATGTCTCTCATTCACTCCTTGAGCCACCCCCTTTGCCAGAACAGGTCCGGAATCATGAAGCAACAACGCTGGCCAAACGACAAACTGAATGAGACGCCCGCTGCGCATGTACGGCTTATACATTTCGGTATTGAGAACGTCTCCATTCCGAGGTATTGGACATATAACAATTGGAGGATCTTGAATCTTTATATGTAAAAATGTAAACAATGCATATCAGGAAAACCAACAGTAAACAAAAAACAGTTTCCTTATACAGTAAAAAGTAGAGGAAAAGATAGCATAAACTTATTCATAGATCAATACAAAAAAGACACCACAATCAATTAACGAAAAAGAGAACCAGAGGAGTTACCGCCTTGGAAAAGTCAATGGCAAATCACTGACAGTTTTAACCAGGTATTTTGTAAGTGCACCAACCTCACACTTGCCCCAACAGGTATTTATTAGAACAAACAAGAACATATGTCTTGGTGAATTAACTCCAACGGTCCCATCAACTCGTAAATGTTGCAAAAGCACACAAACATATGAACATAAAAAAGCTAAAATGGCATTGTAGAGTGAAAAGGATACGTACTCAATGACCTGACATCAGAGTTCTTTGAGTTAAATCATCAAGAATATTATGAATACAATTTTATTAAAAGATGACAGCTTATTCTAGACACCTGTTATTTTGCCATTTAAGCATGAGAAAAAAAGAAAGAAATGCCAAGTTTTTTCATCGAACGGTAGTCAGCCATTATAGTAACTGACAATTTGATGAAATAAAAGCCTTTAATATTTAGTTAAAAAACAACTTTTTTCACCTCAAGTACTTTAAAAGAATGGCAAATGCACCTTACTAGTGGATCCTGAATTTTACTGTGTGTAAAAACCACGTACCCCTTTATTATAATGTCTTCTGGATACTTACTGCCATTAGCCAGCATGTCTCAACGCACTCTTTTACAAATGATTTAATCTCCATTGCCTGTCTAAGAGTTTGATCTCTTGACACTCGCAGACGGTCAATATATTCCTGTAAAGAAATGCAAGACTGATAGAGTACTTCATTTCATTTCACTAGCGATTCATAACTGCTTACTGAGGATGAAAAATATCCGTGACTGTATGTCGCAGTCATAAAGGATCAAGGTTGTAAGACAAGACTGTCTCGACTGTATGTCGCAGTCATAAAGGATCAAGGTTGAAAGACAAGTCTGTCTCGACTATATGTCGCAGTCATAAAGGATCAAGGTTGAAAGACAAGTCTGTCTCGACTGTATGTCGCAGTCATAAATGATCAAGGTTGTAAGACAAGACTGTCTCGACTGTATGTCGCAGTCATAAATGATCAAGGTTGTAAGATAAGACTGTCTCGACTGTATGTCGCAGTCATAAAGGATCAAGATTGAAAGACAAGTCTGTCTCGACTGTATGTCGCAGTCATAAAGGATCAAGGTTGAAAGACAAGTCTGTCTCGACTGTATGTCGCAGTCATAAAGGATCAAGGTTGAAAGACAAGTCTGTCTCGACTGTATGTCGCAGTCATAAAGGATAAAGGTTGTAAGACAAGACTGTCTCGACTGCCATTTTCTATGTGCAAATTTCCTTTCAAATTCAAGTTAAACAGTTGCCACTTTTAAAAAAAGTTTTACCTGATATAGGTTCAGCTTTGCCGTTGATGACAGTGCTTTCCTCATGTCTTTCAACTGTTTTGTAATGTTATCAGGAACTGGTTCATCTCCCTGTAGCATATAAATGTTAGATTTTACTAACTTCTGACACTCGTATTTGATTCCGATAACCCAGGGACATTATTTGAACAATCGTGATAGAGATTTACTTAATAATGCTATAACCATATCTCAGAGCTCTGGGTGGTTTTAAAGGAGAAGATTCTTTGTAGTTTTTCATCATATTTTTATAGAAGGGAGAATTCTGCAAGGACTGACATTCTTTGAACAATTTTGATAGAGCTTCATGCAAGTAACATTCCTGCCAAGTTAAATAAACTATGACCCGGTAGTTTAAGTGAAGATGTTGTCGGACGAATAACTTGACTACGCACTGACGTAGAACACATAGGGATAATGAAATCTCACACCAAGCATATTTTGCTCAGGTTTACGAAAAGTGATAACTTTATTTATCCAGATGTCCAGTAAAATCATCTCTGTTCTTTCATTACAAGATGTATCTACAGTGCGTCTAATCGAAATCAATTAATTTAATATGTCAAACAGAGAAATCCAATGTGTTTTCTTTCTTCTTATTCGACTTCTGCATTCAGCACTATTACTACTTTGATTTTCTTTGTTGACAACTGTAGCTAACTAACAACTCAAACACTTACCTCGTTTGTTGAAAATGTAAGGGTTTTGTGCAATTTCTCCATTTGAAGTTTTGCTTGACTTTTGCAAAACTCCATAACGTTCTGGAAGAAGGAAATATGAAGATAAAGTTTAACGTTATACATATGAAGAGAGATGAAAATAACATCAAATATTAAAAAGATTTCAGCAAAAACAGAATAATATTTTCCACATTTCATGACAATGAATAATTTGTGACGTTGTTTCTGTGTTATCGATCTAGACCAGTCGTCGCTACTTTGACCACTAAAAAGTATATGCCAATTCAAAACGTTATAATACCATGAGTATCCCTAACAGCGTCTGGATGACTTCTTCCTCGCTACCGAAATGACATTCAATAATTTCATAGGCATCCGTCCATTGGTTGTCGTAAAGTTCAGCATATCTTTCAGCTAGTTTTGTTGGGCGATCTTTGTCACTAAGGTCGGCAATATTCGGATTATTGTTTGTTAATTTGTCACCCATTGCTTTGCTGGGCCTAAATAGATCACAAATTCCAATAATAACAGCAGAACTCACAGTGTGAAGTATCCTATAATTTCATTTTCTCTTAGCATTACAACCGGTATAAAAAAAGGAAAAAGTAATTATATCATATCATAAACATTAAGTAAGAGCTTTTTCAGGGTTTTTACAATATAAAGTATTTACAAAATGATCTTTTAAAACAGCTTTAAGACCTTTTTAGCTCGAATGCAATGTAGTCTCTAGATACAAGACTGTTTTTACTCAAGGCAGTACATATTTCAAGTACACTGCGTAGAACAGTGTAAATGCATGATTTAGTAGATACACCATGTTAAGTAAATACAATTTACATATGGTTAGACTTAGACAGGTATATCATAAAGTGGTTTTATCGGGAGTGTGCTTTGTTTTTTCTCATTTCCGAACGATGCAAAGCTAGTTCTAATATTTACAACTTCATAATAAAAAATTAAAACCTTGTTTTTGTCTCGTCAAGTTCTCTCTCTGCATGTTTTAACTTTGTTAAAGCCCGATGAAGCTTGTCATTGGTATCATTTAACTGTTTCTGGCTCTCCTCAAGCTTCTTCTCCAGCTCACGTCTACCACTGAAACCAAACCTATTCTGTTCTAACTTCTCTTGAAGACTTTTAATTTCCATCTCTTGCATTTTGGTTTGATTCTGCATCTCTTCAATCTTCTTTTTTTTATCTTTAATGATATCGTCACTTGTCTCTTCTAAATCTTTCAGTTTCTTTGCCCAGTCTTTCTCCTTTTGTTCGAGTGTATTTTCAATGTTCGCGATTTCTCGTTTAAATGCCAGTTCTTGGTCATTTGAAATCTTCTGCTGCCTTTCTTTGGAGAAAGTGCTAAGTATTTTCCTCAAATCATTTCTTTCATTCCGATAGCGGTCTCTGTGAGTTTCGGATTCCTTCAAACGTCTTTCAAAGTCGATTATTGTCTTTTCTATCTCAGCTTTTGTTTTTACAACAACCTAATACATGTAGAAACTGTATCTGATGACATGTTTCCCTCTAACATTATAACTGTTTAGCGAGCAACTAACTGATACTTCGTCATTAAAGAGACATCTCATAGAGAAACAGATTTTCGTAATTATTTTTTTTAAATAGGAAGGGAGGGATTTATTCATGCTTAGTCTTTGTCTATAACAACCTCATATCGAAGCAAGAAAAGTCAGCATCATAATTGCTTACTGAGTAGAGCATTTTCCCGTACTAACGATAATATAAATCAAGGATTTTAATCTTATATTAAAAAAGATAACTGTCAAAGGAATAAAACTGCTTTTGAGGTGTATTGCTTTAATTCCAAACATTTGAAAATAATACATGACACTAAATATTAAAAGAAATTGTCTGAAATGTTTTACTAGATATCACTTAATGAATTCATGATTATTTCATAATGAACACAGAGTCAGCCCACAAAGTCAGCAAAAAAAGGCATGCTATTTTTTGAGGCAGACAAAGAGACGCTACTTTTTAAGGCACACAAAGGAAATTGCAAAAAGACCTATGAAGCTATACCTGTTCTATTTCTTCTGACACTGCCTGGAGAAGCTTATTAACTTCTTTCTCATATTCTCTCAGGTGGTTAGGCCCATTTATGTACTCTTGGAGATTTTGTAAAGCTGTCCTGTCACACCCATCACCATTTCGATCGTATGTGTCGTGTGTCATGTTTTCCATTCTTCCTCTCATAACGTGATGAGTTCTACAATTAGCACGTCGTATTGAACGCCACATTTGTATTGTGAAGCGGTTATTTAGAATATCACGACATAGATCAGATGAAGTGATTTTTCAACCTTATATAGTGAAGACTATTTGAAACAGTTTGCATTCATTGTATCAGTATTTTAACTAGTATAAGCTTAACAAAACTTGCTAAAGATTTGACTTTTTATTTTATGAATTTTAAAGATAAGGGTTTGACTTTTTATTTTATTAGTTTGGTTGGAAACTGTCTACCAGTGTGTGGATCTCATTCTAAAATGTTTATTATTCAACACACAAAAAAGAAAAATATAATATATAAATAACAAAAAAAAAGTCAAAGATAACTTAAACTAAGTGTAATTTTTATTGGAACGACATAGGAGTTGCTAAAACACGTCTAAATAATCATCAGAAAATTGTAGAAAAAACAACATTCTGTATTTCTATTTATAATTTCGTAGAGCTCAGACAGCGATCAACAAAAAAAATCACGCAAGAATTATTTAAAGAAATAATGTAATAAGGAACCAAGTACCCTGCAATCTTTATACTGAAAAAAATCTTAAGTCGTAAATGTAATAAAGTGCACTTTAGTAAAACACTTAAGTATATGTGTGATAAACTGCACTTTAGTAGAAGATATTATAACAAACACATTAGCATATAATATGAAAAATGTGCACTTAGTAGATAACCTTTCAAATCACACTTAAGCTGATCATGTTATAAAGCGCACTTTAGTTGATGTTGTGATAAAGTGCGCTTTAGTAGATAATGTAATGAGACTCACTTTAGAAAGCAATGTGATAAAGAACACTTTAATAGATAATGTGATAGACTGTTGTACAGCTGACAATGTAGAAAGTGCACTTTTGTAGATAATATGACAAAATGCACTATTATAGTAATGTCATTATGTCACATTTAATGATAAAATACACTTTTGTTGATTATGTGAAAAAGTGCACTTTTGAAAATAATTTTATTAATCGAACTTTAGTAGATCGTGTGATAAAGTGCCGCTTAGTTGATCATGAGCGAAAGTACACTTCAGTTGATCATTTAATAGTGTTCACTTTAGTATATAATGTGATAGAGAACACTTAAAACGATAATGTGATAAATGTTCTTGTGATAAAGCGAACTTCCATTGTAAATGTGATTAAGAGCACTTTAGTAGATACTCCGATTAATAGCACTTTATTAGATCATGTCATAAAGTGCACTTGATTTGATTATGTGAAAAATTGTCCTTCAAAAGATCATGTGACAACGTGTACTTAAATAGATCATGTGACAAAGTGCACTTAAGTAGATCATATGATTATGTACACTTTTGTACATAATAAATAAGCAGGATACAGAATACTTAAGGACATAAATTACGTTGACAACAAAATACTGACATAATCACAAAGAAAATAAACTTCTAAATATTCTTAAATGAAACCGAGTTTGAAAATGTTACGCAAGTAGGTCAGAAATCTGTTTTTATTTGTCATTCATATTGTTGACAACATAAAAATGATCTTTTAATTCTGAAACAGTTTAGTTTGAAACTCCTTTAAGAAATGCGTCTAGAAAAATGTTAAACAAGTAAACTCATAGCGTAGTTTTAGAAATACATAAAGTACAATGATAAAAAACATATGGAATACAAACTATCTAAAATCACATGTATTTTTTATGTTAAATATTCAGCGTGATATATATCAAGTATAAAGTGTACAAAAGAAACAAAAAAAACCAAGCCTATTAGTTCTAGTAAAAATATTATCATAGGGCATTAAATGCTGGTGAATAAGAAAGAAAACTTACGTGCCAGACATGTTTACACTGGCCCGTTGCTACATTTTCAAACTGAAATACATTTAAAACAGGCTATCCAATCAGAAACAAGCTCGCTACTTTCGATTTCGGAATAGAGTAGTACTTTTTTTACCGGACACCGTTTATTGTAATCACGTGACATAAAAAAAGCGAGAAGTATCCGAAATGTCAAGACTTAAGGTCAATATTAACACGGCATCAGTAAAATCTTGTTCTATCAACTAAAAAACAATAACAGCCAATATTGAACAAAACAAATAGATGAAGCACTTTGACGAAGAAGAAAAATTTACCGCGATAATGTGAACAAGTTTTGACATACCTTTACCGATTGTAACAGCGTTGTCACAAATTAAATAGTAACTTCACAAAACAGCTGTTATTCGTGGAATATAATTTACTTCCTTGTCCCACTAACTGTTCCAAGCCATGATATTGGCAAAAATATTGATTTAAATCTTCTTTGCTTAGTTTGATATTTACCTTACCTCTTTAAACAAACGATTACGGGTAAATCGCGCTATCTTACCTTTTAAAGAAGTGTTCAAATATAAATAACGTAATTGACACCGCCACGAACCCCTCTGCGCTTGAATGCATTTAAACACGAATGGTATCTTCAGTGTCTTTTTTTCTGAAGCGCATGAAGCGTATCTTATATAGACTATATTTTGTCATGATATAGGTTTTTTTCTTGAAACGATACAACTCAATTCATCCGAAGGTTGAAAAAGTCTGATATAGATAGTATAGATTAATTGAGACAGACTTAATTACAATGTAGACTAAACCTGTTTCAAAGAATTTCATAAATAAAATTTTCGTGGTTTTATTTATTCATTTTTATTTTTAGGCCCCCGGAGGGAGCATATTGAATTGTTTACTGTATGTTTGCCCCAAATTTTTAACCTTTTTGAGGCACCGACGGGGGCATGGCGTTTATTCGAACGTATTGCTTGTTTATTTTTTTATCCATTATTTATAATCATCTACAAGTGAGGTTTAACAGAAAATAACCCGAGACCTTATTTTCAGCATGATTTAAAAGACCATAAACAAAGTTTTAACAGAAAATAAGACGACACCATGAAATAGCCAAAATATTATACACTTTAAACCGTTCATATACATTTAACACTAGTTTCGGCCTAACCAGTCGGAAAGAAAGAAGCACTGCACGCGTTTCATTGAATTTAAACGCGGAAGTAAATTATATCTGTGTTAGATAAATTGTTAATTTCCTCTCTTATTTATTATTTAGTTTATTATGAGCTTAACCGAAAAAAACAAAAATGATTTAATGAGCATACAGTAGTTTGGTTGTTGAATATTAAAAGCAATAATGATGATCTTGCAGAAAGAGTTTTTGATGGATACTCTCCTGTCCATGCATGTTTTCGCGGCAAGGACAGATAACCCAACTGTAAAGGTATAAGTTGTTGAAACAGGTGGATCTAGATCGAGACTTGGAAACTTAAAGTAGGTACATAAAGGTATTTTTCTTTGCAACCGTTTTGTGTACTTGAAATGATTAATACGTATGTCTATACAATCCGATTCGATAAACATGTAAATATATACAATAGGTTATAGTCAAAATACATGAACACGTACATGCTGAAACCTATTTTATAATATTAGATGCTAGAGTCATTTTAATGTCGTCTGATTGCTTTGTTATTTGTTACGGTCTAGTGCATACCTATAAGTGTATAAATACAACCCCTGACAACTGCGTCAGGGAATCGATTCTTTGGCTCAGTGGTTAGAAAGTTGGTCTTCGAGTTCGAATCCCACTCTGGGTTGTGCATTCTAAGATACATTGAATCGGACTTTCTTTTTCGTAAGATGTTTCTCCTATTATTTTCTGTCTGTGCAGAGCCCGCCCGTCCGACTTTTGTCTGAAGAGTATATCTAACGACTTTCTTTACTACCTATAAAAAGTTTAACTATTTTGTTAAACAAACTGCAAGACAAGCTATATTGTGCTATATCGCAGATTTACTAATATATGAGTATCTCTAGCTTAACTGGATAGGTTGGAAAGCAGGTAAAAGTGTCCAAACAACATTTGAAAACACCTAGGTCTAAAAATAGATCTTTTAAGTTTATTTTTACGTAAATATTCTCCTTGAAGGACAATGCACCTGGTCAACATTGAGACCCCCCGTCGCTACCCACGTACCTGCCACAACTCCCACACAAACTCCTGTGCTTAAAATACAGTTAAAGTAATGAAAACAGATTGGCTTAAATATTGTGAAAAAAGAGCACAAAAAGTAATTCACTTTTTCTTGTTCTTTGCACTAATAGAAAATTAAAAGATAGAGATGACCATAAACTCCATACAATAATACAGTGCAACAAAAACAAACCGTTGCGGCGATTAGATTATAATTATCCATCTGGAAAGTACCCAAGTGATAAACTGAAATACTTTATTACTAAACTAACAACTTACTTTGAGGACACCTAAACATTTAATTTGTCTAATCTCTCTCTCTCTTTCTTTCTCTCTCTCTCTTTCTTTCTCTCTCTCTCTCTCTCTCTCACACAGTACATTTAAGCCTTTTCAACAAACTTTTAAATGACACAATCCATCTATGTGGATGTATGGGCTTGTGATATCTGCTGACATATTTATGATATTAAACATAATGCATTGGATCCATTTTTTATTTTTAACACATGTTCATATTTTTAACCCTCTTAAAAATGAAACTTAGATATAGTTATTTCAGAATGTTGTATCAGTAATATTTTGTTTTCATGTAAACCATATGTTAAATGCATTGCCGTCATATCTTTTAAATATATCATATATACCACTTGGGGTGATGACCTTGTGGTTGTTATTGAAATTGATAAATATGAAAAAGACTACTTTGAGCCAACCGTATCTTACTTTTGTTAGAAAAAAAATCCTCTTTTTGAGGAGTTTTACCTAACTTACGATAGAATAAACTCTAAGTTATTCGACTGAAAGTCACTTATTTATTCAATTAATTCGTCAGTCTTTGGTTACACCTCTTCTTTCCTAATTCGTTAACAGTCTATGATGTGGTTCTAAATCGCTTAAATATTTACAACAATTTATCGAAATCTTTAATCATGATTTGTATACTGTACTTTTTCAGGATAAATCCGAAGTGGAGCTAAATGCCAAACAAAAAATAATAATTGCCGATCGTCAAAATGACAACTCATCTGGCACAAAGAAATATTCCTCAGCGACTTGGTTGCTCGGTCTGTGGTAAATATTTCAATAAAGTGCCATTGAGTGGTACACATAAGAGTAATGCAGTTAGACCAAAATCGAAAGCGTTCAAACATGAGAAGTTTGGTTCCATGCACGATTTCTCTGACAAAGCGTTGCATAAATACAGCTTCAATGAACCGACATGCGGTGAGTTACATGTTTTGTCAGTGTCTTTGTTCAAACGGTGATTAATTGATATGGTAATATGTTTTTCCTTTTGAAAATGTCATCGTTGCCAAGTTATTTAATTAATAACGAATAATTCAATTGACCATGGTATGTATACAGTCTGAAAACTTTTTTTTTTACAACTCCGTTGCTGAGTAGGACCTGTTGTTATATACACTCCCATTATCATAGCAAGCAACTGGTAAATGACAACAGGAGCTTGCAAAACCAAAAGCTAGTTATTGTTTAAATTCATGAAAGGGAATTTATGAAAGATATTTTATAAAGCACTCAAGACTAATGACAATCAAGACAAAGAACAGCGTTCTGCATTTTGTGGCCAAAGGTCTTTGAGACTTTCTCTCGCATCATATTCTTGTTTCCTTTAGAATCAAGACAGAATCATTAGTTAAATTTGTGTTAGGCTAAGAGATGCTAATCAAAAGAGATACTAATCAAAAGGAAATATTGGAAAAAAGACTTCTATCTGTTGATGTATCGGTTATTAAAAATATCATTTTCAGACAAGCAGTTGGACATTGATGAAATCGAAGAAGATGACTTTGACCCATTGTACTTATATAAAGCTGTAGATAATCTCCAGGCTTACGCTGAAATACACAATACCCGTCCTTTCAATAAACCTGTATCAAATATAGTCAGTGGGACGGCTAAGGTCAGATTCTGTGTAAGTACATTTCAAAACGTATTGAAAGATATATTACTTCAGTCTAAAGCTTTACCTTTTATCATAAGCAGGGAAACTACACTAAAGACAACAAACCGTAATTGAAAGAGCATTACAACGAGAAAAAGCAGCAATTTCTGAAAAAGAAGCAAACAAAACGTGATGTTATGAAACAATGATCAGTGGTTATTATACGTTAGCAGTAGTGTAGCAATATCGAGCTTCAAAAGTTTTAATGACAATATTAGTTTCTCAACTGTTTAGAATGAATATTTTATAACAATATGAAATATACTAGAACAGTCAAAAAGCGACAGTTTCTTTGTCAGTCTGAAATCGTAAGTGAAGATTTTGACTAGCATATCTGAATATGACTTTTAAAAAATTCATATCGGACATTTTATTTGCTTACATGTTTTTGCTAATTACATTAAAACGTTTTTTTCCTTAAAAGTTTAAAATATCTATGAATAAATAAAAGTTAGAAAAATCTTTTGTTTTAAAATAGTGACATTTTTTGCAAATTTATTTTAGCCAACCATGTAATAGAATGATACTTTAAAAGTACTATTGGCGTTTACAGACGGATGAACTTAGAACGTTTAAAATGGAAAACAAAACACTGCAAGACAAAAATGAAGAACTGGCAACATTATTTTTTTATTCAAAAGACGAAAACAGAAAATTGAAGGAACGGGAGGGCAATCAACATGCCTTCAAAGATGAACAGCAAGAACGTATTTTCTGTCTTAAACGACAAGTAGACAAGAAAGATACAACAATAAGAAATATGGAAAAAATGCTAGAAACAGCCAAATCTGAAAAGGAAATGACTGCCAAAATCAGCCGTTTAGTAAAGGAAAATAAAAAGTACAAACAGCAGCTCAAAGAAAATGACACTAAAATAAAGGAAAGAGATGCACAGTTAAGAGTTTATGAAAAAAATCTTCAAAAATTGAGAAATGATTTAAATGAGAGAAATAAAACAGTAAAAGAATTAAAGGGGAAAATAGAGGTACAAAAGATGAAAAGACAAGACGACATACGCTCATTGAAAGAATCAGATAAAAAGACAAGAGAGAATGAACACTGCATCAGGAATTCCAAAAAATCAAATGATACAGAAGTGAATTTTCTTCAGCATAGAATAACCAAACTTGAGAATGAGCTACATGATAAAGACCGCGAAAGAAAAGCCCTAAAAAGCCAAATTATTAGTATTAGTGCTGAAGTCAGTGAAGGAAAGACACTAAAGAAAAAACTAAAAGAAACGGAGGTATTGTTATCAGAGTCAAAAAAGAGGCTGCGTGAAGAATCTCTTCCATTGAAGAAAAGAGAAAAAGAATTAATAGATGAAAACTCAGAATTGGAGAGACAAATAAATGAAAACCAGGCTCGTATGCGTTATTTAGAAGACAAACACAAAACAGAGAAAAAAACTAAAGATAGCCAAATAAAAAGATTAGAAATGTCGCTTGAGAAGTACAGACAAAGGATAGACAAAACAGATCAAATCGAGGCGAATTTAAAAGAGACCATGATCACGATGGCACAACAGGAAAATGAATTACAAAATGCGCTAGAAAAACTTAGAGAGGTTGAATCCAAACTGACTGAGAAGACGTCTGAAACAGAGTATTGCCAACTTTTAAAAGAAAGATTGATGAAAGAAGAAGCTGAGTATGAGGAACGTATCAAAACTTTAAAAGATGAAAATACAGAAATAAGGACATCTTCGCAACACAGGATAACGCAACTTGAGAATGAGGTTGACGAGAAAAAACGGAAGATAAAAGGAGGTTTAGACCAGAGGGAGTGTATCTATTGTGAACTCAGTGCAGACAATATGCTTAGAAAGAAACTGAAAGAAACGGAGGAGTTATTATCCGAAACAAGGGATCAGCTGCAAGAAAAATGTCTAGTAATTAAAAAAATCGAAAGAGAATTGCAGGAGATGAAGCTGGAAAATGAGCAAGAACTGGGTAGACAGACCGTTGAGCACAAGCGTCATATCAGTCAGCTAGAACACAAAAACAAACAAGTTGTAGCATCCCTCGAACAAACAATAAGTCGACTAGAGAACGAAACGAAACATAAAGAAAGCAAAATTAAAGCATTGCTTGAGCAGCACAAACAAAACGTAGACGAAAAAGACCAAACTACAGCAAATCTAAAAGTGAACGTGAACAAAATGTTACAAATGGAAAATGAACTCAAAAATACACGAGAAAAACTCAAAGAAGCTGAGGCAAAACTCATTCAGATGCAATCTGAAACAGAGTCTCGTCAACTTTTAAAACATAAATTAGTGGAGGAAGAAGCAAAGTATGAGAAAAGTGTCAAAGCATTGAGAGATGAACAAGATGAAATAAGGAAGACTCTACAACTGCGAATAAATGAACTTGAAAATCACATAGTGGAAAAAGATCAGGAAAAGGAGGCTATCAGAAAGGAAATCAGAGACAAAAATATGCTCACAGCAAAATTAGAAAAATCCGAAAAACAGCTTTTGAAAACCAGTCAGCAGCTACAAGAAGCATTCCAATTATTTGAGGAGAAAGAGCAAGAAATGCAGGCTTGCAAGAAGGAAAGTATCAATGAAACAACTGAATACAAAAACTACATCAAACAATTAGAAGAAACGAATAAATCAGATTGGACATCTTTGCAAGCAACAATTCAACGACTAGAAAAAGAAGCTGAAGGTAAAGGGCAGATAATAGAACATTTAAAACAACAGATTGGCGATCTTAACAGCCGTGAAAAATATCTGAAATTAACAGAGGAAAAATGTCGTAAAACTGAAGGTGAATATCAACAAACATTAGCAAAACTTCGGGAAATGGAAGTCAAACACAAGGAGACGATGTCTGAGATAGTTTTAGAAAAACATAAAAGGAAAGAACTTGAAGTAAAAGTGAGTGAGTACGAAAGTAACATTAAACAGTCGAACGAGGAAAATGAAAAATTACTGACCTCTCATAAACAGAACATCAGATTCCTTAAGGAAGAGATTAAAGACAAAGACAAAAAAGTCAAAGCATTAGAAGATTTAGTAGACAGTCAGAAAACGGATGCATATGACCAAGATAAAATCAGACAGGAGCTAGAACAAACAAAAATTCAGTTAGTAGAGTTAGACAATCAGCATAGACAGACGTTAGCAAAACTTCAGGAAATGGAAGTCAAACATAGGGAGACAATGTCTGAGATAGTTTTCGAAAAACATAAAAGGAAAGAGCTTGAAGTAAAAGTGAGTGAGTACGAAAGTAACAAACAGTCGAACGAGGAAAATGAAAAAGTACTGACCTCTTATAAACAGAACATCAGATTCCTTAAGGAAGAGATTAAAGACAAAGACAAAAAAGTCAAAGCATTAGAAGATTTAGTAGACAGTCTGAAAGCGGATGCCTATGACCGAGATAAAATCAGACAGGAGCTAAAACAAACAAAAATTCAGTTAGCAGAGTTAGACAATCAGCATAGACAGACGTTAGCAAAACTTCAGGAAATGGAAGTCAAACAAGGGGAGACAGAGTCTGAGATAGTTTTAGAAAAACATAAAAGGAAAGAGCTTGAAGTAAAAGTGAGTGAGTCTAAAAGTAACATTAAACAGTCGAACGAGGAAAATGAAAAAGTACTGACCTCTCTTAATCAGACAATAAGATTTCTTAAGAAAGAGATTAAAGAAAAAGATCAAAAAGTCAAAACATTAGAAGATTTAGTAGACAGTCTGAAAGCGGATGCCTATGACCGAGATAAAATCAGACAGGAGCTAAAAGAAACAAAAATGCAGTTAGCAGAGTTAGACAATCAGCATAGAATGACTTTAGCAACACTGAGGAGGAAAGAAACTGAACTAAATGAAACAAAACATACTGGTAAATCTCAGAGTTTTGGGAGCACCACAACGGATTTAGGAGATAAACTAAGACAGGCTTTGACAAAATTGCAACAAACGGAGACAGAACTGGAGGAAACAAAAACAAGGTAAATACATTATAATTTATCACGCTATAACGAATTTGGCCTAATATATTAGGCTAAAAGTGTTAAACCCGTATATTGATTTATTATTTTTAGTTGTTCAACCTTTAAGCCTAATTTAAACTGCATATAACCGAGCGGATATCGTTTGACACGGTTTTTACCCTGTCCTGGTTATCTATAAACCTAGAACACCGAGTATTCTGATTGCCAAATTTTGAATAAAATGGTGGACTAAATCAGGTACGAAATAAGTGTTTCAGTTCTATACTTATGTATTTGTGTGTTTTCTTGGATTACATGATCAGGTATGAATTTAGTTTTCATATTTTATCATTTTTGAACTCTGTGAACTGTTGGACAAACGAGTGATAAAAAGTGCCCAATGGCCTACGATTGGGCGAGTCCGCTTAACCAGATGCAGATCAAAGTGAGACGTAGAAGGTGAACAACTATAAAATATCAGCCTATAAAATGGGTTCACCTTCGGAGGCGAAATAGTGAGACTACAACGAATTATGTAATGTAGAAAACGTAACGAATGTCTTAAGTTGTGTTTTCGTGTTAAATAATGTTTTAAGTTATATGGTGTGTTGTTGAAAAAAGTTATTCACTTAAATCGTCTTTCGATTACATTTAGACAAAGTAAAGCAATGGGAGATAAACTGACTGACAACAATCCTAAAATAGCAGACCTTAGCGACAAGAACCGTCCAGTTAAATTAGCAGAAAGATTTAATGAATTATATGACAATCAGTGGACAGATGCCTTTGACATCCTTGAGAAACAGTTTGATAGTGAGCAAATGACAATCGAGGCTCTCTTAGAAATACTGCAGGTAAATCTTTATCGAGATTTCAGGTAATATCAAATTACAGCATGATCTTTTCTACGAGTTTATACCATTTTATGTATTTCTGCAGAATATTTGCTCAGAACATAAGTAATATTGCTACAACTTTAAATTAAACCTTTTCTAATTTACCCATTTAATAACCTTGCCTCGTATATTTTTTAAGTGCTATGTATACTTTATTTACATATCGATGTGAACACATTTGTTTTTCTTCACGCCTGAACTGTAAAACGTTTTAGAACAAAGTTAATGGAATAAGATAAGTTTTCTTCTACCAATGATTAGGATCTTGCAAAATGTCGAACAATTTAATTTGGTTTAACAGTAAATTATGTCCAACGCCTTGACCTAGTGAATACATGAGAACTGTAGACAGTTTTTGTTGATGTTACATTCAAAATATGCATTTTATTTCATTGCTAGGATGTCATGATTTTCTGCAGAGACACTGCTGACCAACAGTTACAGGATTTACAGAATTCTCTTCAGTTGTCAAGTTCTAGAGTAAGCCTTTCTCCATCAAAAAATAAAATTCGGAAAAATGTTCAAAAGTCCGTTGTAGGCTTTTGCGTAGACATAAATTAAGATTTGCTTTAAAAAATTAAATTTTACTGATTGTGTACCTGTAAAACAAAATATCTATGGCTAGTCTAATTTCAATCGTAGATAGGTTTCGAGATCTACGTTTTTTTCCAAGTCCCGTCCTCGTGTATGAATGTTGGACAGCCCTCGTGTATGACTATGGAATAGCTTTCGTATATTGAAATAAACAAAATTACTCGTAAAAACAATTGTGTAGATGTTATGTCAATAAATTCTGTATTAAGTTATACTAATCAAAAGAAAATAATGATAAAAATCCTTTTTAAATATGTTTAGGAAGGTGGGGAATTCCCAGCTGATGTACGAAAATACTTAAAGGACTGCAGGAAGAAAATGGCATCGGCAGTGGCAAAGAACCTGCATGGGGTAAATATCAGTAGGACCAATAACAATGAGAATGATTCGCACCCAAGCATTAACTAATACTGTTTACCATTTTGAATTCCTCCTGTCAAAATACAATAAGCAAAAATCATTAGTTATACATAAAATCACATTGATTACCGAATACAATAACGACGTGCGCATTACACGAGGAGTAGATCAGATATATGCGATTTCGTCGAATACAGAATAAGCATTCTGAAGTGTCGTATTTCACGACAAATTTTCTTTTGAAATATTAAGGGAAAAAATAATTTAGTAATTTTCTAATACTTTTTAACAAATAGATTATTTTTGCAATTTTCAAAAACAGGTTTGAAATAATATAAATCAGGTTTTATTACCCCGCTGGAAAAGATGACAACAATTCGAAGAATAAATCACATTTAATTAGATAAAAAATATGAAGTAGTACGTATACACTATTAATCATATTCTGCTAAATTTCCAGTTGTACTTGGCGCATCTGAGGAGGGCTGATCAACAAAAATTGAATACTGTCCAAACCGCCAATTCTTATGTGAAGGAATGTCTTGAAATATGTTGGCTGATGGTGGTAAGTGTTCTGTTTTTTATGAGTTACACGGCTATGTTGGCCAGTTTGGTATGTTTCATCGGTCAATGATATGCATTCTTTAAATTGCAAGCTGCATTAGATACTAACAATCATGTAGTATAACCACAGTTCACTTTACTGAGATCCTAAATGTACTTGTAAATGAAATTCACAACTTCTAACTTATTGTCATACATAACGACTATGTGTATGTAACAGAGTAAAGACAAACAAACAAAAAAACTATGTTTTCTCACCGATCCCGTTTTCAAGTTTGTACATTGTTAACACACATTTTCATTAAACCCTGTTATTTACAAGTATTAAATCCTTATTTTTACACAAAGAATAAACTTAAAGGCCGGAGGAAAGACAGGGAAAAATCGTTGCAAAATTTTTGTCATCTAGTGGAATAATCATCACATACTTCCCTCAAATATATCGTCACCCCCCTTCTCTGAAACTGACGCTACAAAGCTTGTCAGCTGAAAAGTACACAATAGACAATCGTGGAAATACATTTATGAATTATAACCAATATCTTTTCTATTAAAAGCAAATACACTAAGGCTTAAATCTTGATTATCTTTATGTAGTTTTTATATGTTACTCACGAAGCCATACTTTGTAGTCCGTGTTTCGTACGTATAACTTCAGTATCAGTACTATTTGTTGTATGAAGATTCTTTCATGACAACACAAAATACCCTTCTTGGGAGTTTGGTGACATAACTGTTTGGAAACACTATCTGAGGGACGCTCGCGATTTTTTACTCAGTAAAAAATATTTAAATACAGAGGTTGGTACTAATATTCTACTGTTCATCTACGACTGTCTGTTGTGTAATTTTCAGCTGACAACGTTGAAGGCACTATGGCCTTAAGTAAAAATTTCTCAAAGTTATTCCACTTTGTGCAATATACTGAAATTTGGATAACAATCGCACGCTGTTTCTAAACCGTTTTGGTCCGGGCTTTGAAGTAACTTTTATTTTTGAAAGTTTTTTTGAAAAACAGGCCTTGTATGCATAAGCTTTTATTGCATATGCATGGTAATAATTTGATTTATAAAACCCAGACACGGGGGCGGTGTGAACCCCCTATTATATATAATAAGGTATGACAGTCGGTTAAAGATTGTGAGTTTACTTTCACATGCATGCTTTTGGTCCTATTTATGTCCCTAGTACCCGTTACGGTAAACGGTATATACAGTTACAATGATGACAAGTAGATTAATATAAACTTGAAGAATTTTGGAAGAAAAACATGTTGATATCTTCAATTTTTTTAAATATATCTTTGCTATACACATATAGCTATATTCACATGATGTTGAAAACAATGATTTTTCAAGGCTTTTGTAGACACAGATCTGAAAAAGTAATGATACATTACCCAAAGCTTTTTTTTAATATACTTTTACCGGTGGAATATTACTCAGCTGTCAAAATAGTATTAAACTGATTATCTTCTGTAGACAACTAACAACTTCTTCTTTCATCTAGATACAGGATCCACCAGTCGTCTTTGCTCCAGTGGCCAAGCATGATTCTGTCCTCAATACGGATATGTTCAAGCCTTACACAAGTAGTGGAACACACGTTAAGTTCACAGTTTGGCCTGCATTGCTTCTACACAAAGGCGGCCCTATTCTTGCAAAAGGTGTTGCTCAGGGATATGGAAAGAAGTCAGGATCTAAAAGATCCAGCTAATCAGGAAAGAGACAGATATACATTTGAACTATTTATATTTCGCATTTTCATAAAGTTATGCTACAATTCTCGGGAAATAACTTCATAACACAGTCAAGTTCAGGAGATCACAAACATTCCTTTTTCAATTTTCAGGTACCTTATCTTATCAAACGGACATTGGCTTCCTTAAATTCTTTGTGATTGTAAATTGTAAGGCTAAAACATGTTCTTCTTAAGTGAGTCATTCATAGACATTAATCGTTCGTTATAGCTCTTTAACCGCTGAACATTGCCTTTGCTCAATTACTTACCTAAATTTGACATTCATTCAAGTTTTTAACACTGAATAGTGTAAGCCATTATTCTGAGAAGTTTGATTACAAAATGATGACTGAAAAATTTATAGTAAAGATCATGATCGAACCGTAAAGCGGTTAAAAGATACATGAAATCTAAAGCTTGTAAAGGCTGCAATACTGGAGATTTGTGACATATATAGTTTGTAAATGCTGAAGTATCTGACATAAACATCTTGTAAAGACAGAAATACCAGCGATAAGTCATATGTATAGTTTGTAAAGGCTACAATACTTGTTATTATATAGCTTGTAAAGGCTTCAGTACATGTGATTGTTAATTGTATAGCTCGTAAAGGCAGCAATACATGTGATTGTTAATATGTATAGCTTGTAAAGGCTGCAATACATGTGATTGTTAGTATGTATAGCTTGTAAAGGCTGTGCGTGTTGATATGTAAAGCTTTTAAAAGCTGCAACATCTGTGATAGTTGAGTAGTATAGCTCGTTAAGGCTGCAACATCTGTGATTGTTGACATGTATAACTCGTTAAGGCTGCAACATCTCTGTGATTGTTGACATGTATACCTCGTTAAGGCTGCAACATCTGTGATTGTTGACATGTATAGCTCGTTAAGGCTGCAACATCTGTAATTGTTGACATGTATAGCTCGTGAAGGCTGCAACATCTGTGATTGTCGACATGTACAGTTTGTAAAAGCAGAAATAGAATACCAGTGATTAGTGCCGAAAGGAATGAAGTATTAACTCCTTGGAAAGAACAGGACTTTAGTCACTTAAGCTTAGACTTAGGTGTCAAATGGATTGTCCTTTAATATTCATTCAACAAATTCCATTTAGATAAAGACACACATCAGGACGACAGAGGTTAGGCAGGCATACACTACATATCTACACGGTATATTGTATGTTGTTCTGTCATACAATACAATTCTTGCATCATTTTCTCGCTTAACTCTTCCCATGTAGTCCTCTCTTTTGAAATAGTGTTAAAAATCTGAAATTACACCTTATAAAAATGAACAAAGAAAAAGTGTAAAAAAATCACGAACGGCAGCAGTTGTCATAAGTGCCGGCAGTAAATATGGTTTCAAGCCTTTTCAATAAAAGCTTTTGCAAAGATTACAGATCATTGTTTTAAACAGGATATTTTAAAGCATTTATCTTTTTACTGGATTTATTTTACATTGATCATTATATTTATAATACGTTTAAACGATATGTTACCATCGCAGCCTAATGATTTTACAAATAAAGTAAAATAAGATCAACCTGTCTGTACAAGAAAAAATTAAAAACAAAATGAAAAAACAAAATTTTCTCTTGCTCATGTGTGTGTTTCTTAAATCTTTATTTGTTTCAGTTATGACCCAACTGACTTGCAATATACATAGTAAATTTGGCCAAATTTACACGCGGCACACTTCATTTTCCATGTAGAATAACAATGTATTTGAAAGATTGAGTCTGAGTATGTAATGAACGTCAACATTCATAGTTGTCTTTATATCTACACTGTTTAAATTTCACAGGACCATTTAACTATATAAATTCTATATAACATTCCTACAGGAAAAAAAAACATGATTTCTGATATCCCGGTATCAATTTTCTTATTCGCCAGTAAATTGTTAGAGAGAACACTAGGCATATTTATTCACAGTAAGGTAACAGATATAGCAATTCCGTAGTTATTTTACATGCATTTCTGTCTAAAAAGGAAATATTTTCTTTTTGCTTAAGATTAAAAATTGATTGTTATAAGCCTTTGGTGAATATCAAGAGACGAAAATTGACCTTAGAACCAGAGACATAGATAACATATGTCATCGTCGGCTACCCCAGTACATATTCCGCACAACTGCATCATGTACTGTGGGACAATTGACTGCAGATTATTCGTTTTTATGAATATTAATTAGCAAAGGGAAGTAACTGTTAGTTCAATGAGATTCTGCGTTACAAATAGATACTCTTTAATGTGGAGAGTAGGCATAACGACATGTTACTTAAAATAGACGTATTTACTAGGATTTTAAGAGGGGGACATAAAAGTGAGCAATTTTTAATGTCCGAGTGGCCGTGAACACCATTCTTATTATTTCGAAACATTCTACACAACCAACAAACCTGTCACTTTGCATTATTCAAGCATATATAACATACATTTAAGAAAATAACAGTTTCCATTCATTGTTCCTGATAATAAAATCTGATAGCAATTTATATTTCCCCCCACCCACCCAAAATCACAGTGGAAAAAGCTGAATATGGCCAAACTTCATGAAGATGTACAACATTCAAAATAGCCCCAATTTTTTTAATGTTAATATTTATCTGCAGTACAGTTATTGAAAACTTCAAAAATGCCCAATAAAGTAGCGGTCATACGTTTAGATTTTTCACAAAATAAAATCAAAGTCCCTCACCGGTTTTGCAACAGCAGTCAATGTTTCATTTTCAGTTTCCATACCTCCTTTTGAAGAGTCAAAAATGCATACAAAGCAACCAAATGTTTTGTTTCGTGCACAAATCCAGAAATATTGCTCATTTCTTACACACAAATGACAAAGAATTACACTGACAAAACATTCTCAATAATTTTCAGTACCTTCAAAACACCAAGTCTGTTTATTAGAAATTTCACCTGGGCCAAAGTTCGAATATGTCCCCTGCCCCCTAATTATAGCCACGAAACGCAAAATATAACGAGTAATTTCACTGGCTGAGATTGCGCAATGCAAATCTTTCGGAAACTAATGAAAGTAGGTAATAAATTATTCACGAGAACGAAATTTTACCAACCAATTGTCCCAACTAATTGTCCCACGGTAGATGAATATAGTGAAACGGAATGGATCGAACGTGGGTTTCCGACGATGAACATATCTATGTCTCTGTTAGAACGTTACGTTTAAACTTAATTGGTACACGAATAAGAGGTGCATTCTGTTAATGATGATAAACATAGCAGGCTTATTTGCGTGTTATTGTAAAATCGCTTTATGTTAAATTGACTTTCTTTTCAACGACGTTTCGACAGTGTACCTGCTTTACTTAATGTAGTGCGCGTGTAATGAACAAAAATATTTAAACCAGATAACTGCTTAGAATAAAACACGAAAAGTACTATGAAAAGCAAGTACTACTGAAATATGATTGCAAACATGGTACAAGTTTAATTCCCCTCCCCTCACACCCTCCTTTTAGTGATGTGGGAAAGGTATCAAAATATTTCGAACTATACCAATGGAGCTTATATAAATGTATTCCTATACTGAACATTTGAACAAAATATATATCAAAAATATTGACCTGTTTGAAAAATAATAAATGAAATCATTGGTACTCAATGTTTATGCATTTTGCATGTTTTAAGGCTGTGTTATATTCTAAATGTATATTAAAAATGAAAGAAATTCTCTCTAATCCTAATTTACATGACATTTTTATACCAAACCTTAAAATAAAACAAGAGCACCGCTGGGCGGAGCATTATATGCCCGAAGGGTGTTTTTTCTTATGATGCATTTGTGGCATAAGGGAGAAAACCTTAGGCTTTAAAATAAAATGATTTGCTTTGAATTTTGAATTTTTTACCTTTGACCTACTGATCCCAAAATCAGTAGAGGTCATTCCCTCAATGTGTGCAACCATTATATATATTTTTAAGTCTATAAAAATGGTTTTCGAGTTACAGAGTGTAAATGATTCTAAACATTTTGGTCACTGTGACCTTGACCTTTTACATACTGATCCCAAATGTGTGCAATCATGATATAAAGTTTGAAGTCTCTATAACAAATGATTGTCAAGTTACATGGCGGAAATGGTTTTCAATGTTAAGGTCTATATGACCTTGAACTTTGACCGACCTACTGACTCCAAAATCAATAGGGAGAATCCACTCAATGTAGGCAATAATCACACAAAGGTAAACGACTGTAGGCCAAAGAGTACTTAAGTTATCCTCCAGAAACCAAATTGCTAACGGACAGACGGGCGGACGGATGGACGCCCTGGACCATAACATAATATGACCCTTTCGGGCATATTAAAAGCTAAAAATAAAGTGAAATAAATTAGCTCGAGTGGGGATCTAACTCACGGCTTTCAGTGTAACGGTCTCATATTAACACAAATTAATTGAGTTAAGTAATCTTCAATTAAAAGGTACTGCATTAAACTCCCACTACCTTAAAAGCCTTTGAGGATAGAAAACTAGGAGCGGAGTGGATCAGTGGTTTTTATTTGTTATATTTTTTTTTTATTTTTCTTTATAAATTATTATCATTATTATTATAAAACGTTTATATCTTTAACAGCTCAAGATCTCGGTAACGGTTTGTTTTTTATTTGTTTTGTTTTGTTTGTTTTTTTTTGTTTTATTGTTGTTGTTGTTTTACTTTATAAACTATTATTATTATTATAATTATTATTATTATTATTATTATTATTATAATTATTATTATTATTATAAATCCTTTATTTCTTTAACAGCTCAATATTATGTCTGTGACACTTTGAATTCTAAACGCTTTCTACGTTAATATATTATTTTGTACCGCATTAAAGCGCTTCATACATTACAATAAACAATTGTGACTTTTGTAATTGCTGCATTTGTGACTTAATGGTATATTCAAAAATTACAGTCGTGTCTACATTTTGGCAGGCGAACGTACGTTGCAATGATAATTTCTGGAAAGAGGACACCCCTTTTAAAATAAGAAATAACTTTTTAGACGTTTATTCTTTCTTTAATAACAATCGGATAGTATTACCGTTAAGCAATATCTACACGGTTTTCGTTTTCGGAAAAAGGAAGTTAATTGATTTCGTGGAAGAAAACCACCGCAATTGATTTGAATGTGTTACAACACGTTAAACGCGATAACATTCTGCCATATTAGTTGAAATAAACCTGTTTGTGTCAAAATTACATTGGTGGCTACTGAAACGTAAGTAAGATTTATACTTTTTGAGAAATGTTATTTAAGTACATTTATAGTGTGTTCAGATGTGCTGGTAAACTAGCTAGAATTGGTCGCAAACAAACACAAGTTTGAACTGGTTTGTTGACGAATTCGTTTTTATTTGCAGGCAACATTCCTATATAAAATCGAATGTAAAAGTTTGTCCGAATGAAGAAAATAATATAAAAAGATTAAACATGATTCCTTTCTTATTTAGTTGTTTAGCTATTTATTTAGCTAAAGCTTTTTTGAGTGTTCATAAATATATTACTTCCTGATTAATGACCTAAATGACATCGGTAGACTTGCACATCACACTTGCCATAGCAACATGTAGATGGCAATTTTAAGTACATTTGTAGAAAATAAGGAAAAGAAAAACAGGTCTGTCATTCGTAGAACTGCGTTTCGACTGTAGAAAGCTGAGTGCGAGACTGTAAATGATAATTAAAAAAATATATGAGAAATGAGTCGTCGTTTTTGTTGCGAGTTTGATCGCACTTTGTTTGAATAAATCCAGTTTGTTCTCTCAAATGTACAATAGACAACAGTAGCTTAAAATAATAAAGTTATTGAACCAATGGGAAAGTGAAGGGAAAAAACTTTAAGAGTTAAGCCCCCTTTTACTTTATTGACTAAAGGTTGTGAACGTGGAAAGATATATACTGAATAGAAGCATGACCCGTTCTTAAATGATTAGGGACCAGAATACATGTATGTAAATGTGCGTGCGTGCGTGCGTGCGTGTGTGAACATATGAAATTTGCTAAATAGGTCAATAAATCTTCTTAAATGTCCGTCAACTTATATGGGATAGATATAATTGGTTTTCACACAAGGTAAACACTTACATTTGTTGCACGCCTATATTCAGAAAAATATTCATCCTATTAAACGTAGATTATACAACTGACTTTAAATGCCAGAAATACAGGATAAAATACGAAAGAGAGCTACTAGGATATAGGACGCAGGTATTCCTCCAGCAGTGTTGGTTCGTATGTGAATGCAGTTGGGAGTCTGAGATTACGCTTTGCGCATTGAATCAGATAGTGTACACTTATACAAAGTTTAGCTTCATGACGATTTATGTATACAGTTTAAACTGAAATGTTTTGATATAGCGTACAAAAACTACCTGATTTAGATATTTTATCTTTATTGTCACTTAAAAACAAAAACGAACTCGGATGTTTTCTCTCAACAGGATGAAGCATTTGATCTGAGCAAGCACTTTACACAACAAACGTGCTGGTGATGGATCATGGCACAGTCACGATTTACAATGTACCGGGAGAGCTAATTGTTCCGTGTAAATAGCATAAGAAGCATGTTAGAGAAAGACTTAGTCATTGTCAAGAATTAACCGTTCAAACATAAAAAGTATACGAAATATACGAAAGAAAAATACACAACTCATTACTTGGCTGTGTTTTCGCCCAAAAAAAAACAATGTCATTTTTAGAAGAATCTACATTTTTTTTATTTACCTGTCTACAGCTGGTGAGGCTAACAGGTTTGAAATAACATATTACCTTTTTGTTAGCTTCATCCTTTATCAGAAAATAAAGATTTTTGGAACAACAACAGTGTGGCCATACCACGTGGTAGTTGGTGTCATTTAGGCTGTCGCAAGCAGATTTGTTTTTGCCTCGATTCAGAGGAGAAAACTGCTGTAAGTATTTTATTTCTTCTTCAATTTCAATAGTATATAGCGCATGCGAAGCGGAAAATTATGCCTTACACATTGGCCCTGATGATTTTTTTTTTCAGATGTACAAGATTTCCTAACATTCGGGAAACCTGATGCGCGTTTCGCGGTAGCAAACCTTATTTTACGAACTCTTTATTTCTCGACTGCAATCTGATAAAAGTCAGCTCTTAAATAACGCTTCGCTATAAGATTCTGAACGTCACTAAAAGAAGGTCACCTTCTCATGACCAGAAAAATTTATATCTAAAGCGACTGACTCATTGATAGGTCGACGATGGGTCTCGTTCCCACGAGATACTAAGTCGTTCCCTCAAGTCAGTGGGAACGAGATAAAAAAAGAAGTGAAATTTAAAAAAAAATGTATTGCTTTGAAAAAAGTAGCTCAATATCTTGCTGTCTCGTTCCCGCGACGTAGCTTACTCGTTCCCACGACATAGATTACTCGTAACATGCTCGTTTTTCAATAGCACGATTTCTTTTTATTGCGCTACTCTTTTTTCAAAGGCAATACTTTTTTTCAGATTTGCAGTTCTCTTTTTTTATCTCGTTCCCAAGTCTTAGTAACTCGTTATCACGACAAACGAAGTCGTTCCCTCGAGTAAGTGTTCCATAGGAACAAGAAAAAAAGAGAAGTGCAATTTAAAACACCTCTGACAGACACTGTGCCACCATATATAGAAGAATAACATCAATTTATTTAGCATACATTCATGCAATAACAGGCATTTTTCCGATAATCTTACCTATTGTAGTCGTTGTCAATTTAGATAAAAAGAAGCACGTCACAACCTAAATGGTCACGTGACAAGATGGCGCGCACTACTGGTCGACCTATGACTGAAAAATCGCTACTTTTGATTAAGCGTTTCTAAATAGAAATTTCTCAATATTTGTAAAATTTTCAAAACTTAATAAATGCACAAACTTTATTATGGTGTCTGTTTTAGTAAAAAGCATTCAGCAAGTTTTATGCACAGTAGTTTAAAAACATTTGCTACACGTAATATCTGTATTGTGTTTGTTTGATTATGTTTAATTTTTATTGTTTTCTCGTTGATTAATTTGATTTAAAAGGATATCATGAACTAACTTAACCAATCAGTGATTTTTTTATTTAAAGGGACATACCCTACAATTAACAGACATTATACTGCGTATCTATTTTATTGGATCATTATCTAAAAATCTGAATATAAATGTACATGTATAACTTAAAAGAAGAATGTCTGTTCATAGAAGTTGAGAGAAAACGGAATACTCTTAATTTAAGGGTAAGCCTCTTTAAAGTTGATGGCTGAACTCAGCTAATCTTCATAATTGTGATAGTTGATTAATAAAATACCATATAGACAATCTGAAGCATGTAGCCGTGAAGCTTTTATGCCCGACCTTAAAGAGTTTCAACTAAATATGAAAATAATAAATAATAAATGATATAACTACTAGACTAAATAAAGAGGTAACAACGGATTTTTATCTGAACCGTAAGATAAGGCCAACATTTAAAATAATGGAATGAAAAAAAACTTTCAGCCGAAATGTCGACGATCGAAGAAGACGAACAGAAAGCACCTGTTGATCTTGATCTTTCTATTAGTGTAGCACACCTACAAGCATATGCAAGACACAAAAATGATTGTATGCTAAACGGATTGCTTTCAAAACTTTGTGAAGGATTGATAACTGAAAAATCACGAGTAAGTAATGTTTTGTTTTCCCTTAATTTTTGAACTTTTGCTACTTTATGTTTACTCCTCAGAGTCTTGATAATTTAGCGTTATCAGTAATTGAAGAAACTCAGAGCGCAGAAACATACGTTTTCGATAAATGTGCAGTTTTATTTCGCAGTTTCCTCAAATCAGTTAAAGATAAGTCTTATTATATCTTTCAGAGACAGATGAAAAAATATATAGCACACTTTTAATAATTTTATACGTTTCACACACAAATGAATACTTAGGTTTATTTACTAAAGCTGTGGGTACATGATTTACTCTTTCTTGTTTTAATTCAGAGTGATGAACAAATTTTCAAGATATTGTGAAATGTATTAAGCATATCGCAAATTGAATTTCAAATGAACTCAGCGAATTTGTAAGTTTTATTTAAGCGGCTTGAGATAAAATATTTTCATTTTTGCTGATAATGAAGTATAAATTCTCCTTTTCTAAAGAAAGAAGACATGGGCCATTCTTTACAGATGTTGAAAACTGAAAACCAGTCACTTCAAAGAACCCTTAAAATCCTTGCTCTTGAACAAGCTTGTCAACAAGAGGAAACAGTTCAGATTAAAAAAGAAAGAGAAAGAGAATTAATTAAGACTGGAATTAAGGTAAAGTATTTGATAGATGAAAAAGAAAATTTAGAGCTGACACTTCGGTCGAAAACATCGGAGAGAATAAGTGTCGAACTGCAGAAGGTAAAATCAGAGAGAGATAAAGAAGCACTCATAAGAAATGAACTTGAAAATCAAGCCAGTGGTTATGCGACACGCATAAAACAGTTAGAAGAAACAATAGAAAAATACAAAACAGAGTATAGCCATAAAGAGCGCAAAAAGTTGAACGATGAATTGGAACAGTTTAGACATCAAGCCTATGATAGAGAAGAAAGTGAAAAGAAATTGCAGGTTACTGAAGAGCAGATAGTAAAAAAGGAGAATGAGCAAGAACAGACTTTAGCAGAACTTAGAAAAGTGAAAGCTGAACTCAACCTGCTGAAGTCCAAAACGGAATCTGACGTACTTCATACGCAAAACTTAGAAAGAGATAATGAAAAATATGAGAACATCATAAGACATTTAGAAGATCATCACAATTTAGAAAAGACGTCCCTTCAGCAGGGAATTTCTGAACTGAAGGAAGAATTACTTAAAACAAAAGAGGAGCTGAAAGAAAGTTCTCTTGCATTAAAGAAAACAAAGAGAGATTTGCAGGATGTAACGTCGAGAAAAAGGCTAGAAACTGATAAACAAACTGTTGAATACAACCGTCGAATCACCAACTTAGAAGAAACACACATTACAGTAGTATCATCTCTCAAAGACGAAATATATCGACTAGAGCACGAAATGAAACTAAAAAGTAGCAAAATAAAAGATTTAGAAGAATTTTTGGATCAGCACAGACAAACAGTAGATGAAAGAGATCAAATTAAGGCAGAGTTAAAAGTAGTTTGGAATAAAATGTCAGAAAGGGATAATGAGCGGCAACAGATGGAATCAAGTCTAAGAGATGCTGAAGTCAAACTGAAGGCGAAGGAGTCCGATGTAGTATCTTACAAACGCTCAATTCAAAGATTGGAAAAAGAAGCCAGTGAATATGAAAATCGTATCAAAATGTTACTATGTGAAAATGAAGAAAATAATACCTCTCTGCGGCTAAGAATAAACACGCTTGAGAATGAGATTGACGAGAAAAACTTGGAGATAGAATCCTTAAAAAACAAGACAGATATCCAGACTGAAGACAGTAATAGTTACATACTTGGAAAGAAGCTGAAAGAAACTGAGGAATTGCTACTCAAAACAAATGAAGCAATGAAGAAAATGCAAAACGAATTACACGAGATTAGAATGGAAAAAGAGCAAGAACTTGGAATACAGGCAAGTGAGCAGAAGCATCGAATCAATCAGTTGGAACACAGAAACAAACAAGTTGTTACATCTCTTGAAGAGAGAATAATTCAGAAAGAACTCGAAATGAAAGAGAAGGATAGCAGAATAGAAACGTTAGAAGCATTGCATGAGCAGTACAAACAAAACATAACTGAAAAAGATCGAACTGAAGCGAATTTTAAATTGGCTGCGAGCAAAATATCTCAAATGGAAAATGAAACGAAAACAATGCGTCAAAAACTTAGAGAAAGTGAAGCCAAACTCACAGAGATGAAGTCTGAAACAGAGTCTTGCCAACTTTTAAAACAAAAATTAATGAAAGAAGAAGCAAAGCATGAGAACCGTATCAAAACACTGATATATGAAAAAGATGATATAAGTAGGACTCTTCAATTGCGTATAAGTGAACTTGAAAATCAAATAGTGGTTAAAGATCAGGAAAAGGAGGCTATCAGAATGAAAATGAGAGACAGTAATATGCTAAACGGAAAATTAGAAGAAATCGAGAAACAGTTTTTGAAAACCAGACAGCAGCTACAAGAGGCATCCCAATTATTGGAGGAGAAAGAGCAAGAAATGCAGGCTTACAAGAAGGAACGTATCCGTGAAATAACTGAATACAAGAACTATATCAAACAGGTAGAAGAAACGAATAAATCAGATTGGACATCTTTGCAAGCAACAATTCAACGACAAGAAAAAGAAGCTGAAGGTAAAGGGCAGATAATAGAACATTTAAAACAACAGATTGGCGACCTTAACAGCCGTGAAAAATATCTGAAATTTACAGAGGAAAAATGTCGTAAAACTGAAGGTAAATATCAACAAACATTAGCAAAACTTCAGGAAATGGAAGTCAAACATAGGGAGACAATGTCTGAGATAGTTTTCGAAAAACATAAAAGGAAAGAGCTTGAAGTAAAAGTGAGTGAGTACGAAAGTAACATTAAACAGTCGAACGAGGAAAATGAAAAATTACTGACCTCTCATAAACAGAACATCAGATTCCTTAAGGAAGAGATTAAAGACAAAGATCAAAAAGTCAAAGCATTAGAAGATTTAGTAGACAGTCAGAAAACGGATGCATATGACCAAGATAAAATCAGAAAGGAGCTAAAACAAACAAAAATTCAGTTAGCAGAGTTAGACAATCAGCATAGACAGACATTAGCAAAACTTCAGGAAATGGAAGTCAAACATAGGGAGACAATGTCTGAGATAGTTTTCGAAAAACATAAAAGGAAAGAGCTTGAAGTAAAAGTGAGTGGATACGAAAGTAACATTAAACAGTCGAACGAGGAAAATGAAAAATTACTGACCTCTCATAAACAGAACATCAGATTCCTTAAGGAAGAGATTAAAGACAAAGATCAACAAGTCAAAGCATTAGAAGATTTAGTAGACAGTCTGAAAGCGGATGCCTTTGACCGAAATAAAATCAGACAGGAGCTAAAACAAACAAAAATTCAGTTAGCTGAGTTAGACAATCAGCATAGACAAACATTAGCAAAACTTCGGGAAATGGAAGTCAAACATAGGGAGAAAAAGTCTGAGATAGTTTCCGAAAAACATAAAAGAAAAGAGCTTGAAGTAAAAGTGAGTGGATACGAAAGTAACATTAAACAGTCGAACGAGGAAAATGAAAAAGTACTGACCTCTCTTAATCAGACAATAAAATTTCTTAAGAAAGAGATTAAAGAAAAAGATCAAAATGTCAAAGCATTAGAAGATTTAGTAGACAGTCTGAAAGCGGATGCCTATGACAGAGATAAAATCAGACAGGAGCTAAAAGAAACAAAAATGCAGTTAGCAGAGTTAGACAATCAGCATAGAATGACTTTAGCAACACTGAGGAGGAAAGAAACTGAACTAAATGAAACAAAACAAAATGGTAAATCTCAGAGTTTTGGGAGCATCACAACGGGTTTAGGAGATAAACAAAGGCAGGCTTTTACAGCTTTGCAACAAACGGAGGCAGAACTGGAGGAAACAAAAACAAGGTAAATAAATTATAATTTTATCACGTTACAACGGATAATGTAATGTAGAAAACGTAACAAATGTCTTAAGTTGTGTTTTCGTCTTAAATAATGTTTAAAGTTATATGGTGAGTTGTTGGAAAAAGTAATTCATTTAAATCATCTTATGGTTACCTTTAGAGTCAGTAAAGCTATGGGAGACAGGCTGACAGACAATTATCCTAATAGAGCAGACCACAGCGACAAGAACCGTCCAGTTAACTTGGCAGAAAGATTAAACGAATTATATGACAATCAGTGGACAGTTGCCTTTGACATCCTTGAGAAACAGTTTGATGGTGAGCAATATACAATCGAGGCTCTTTTGGGAATTTTGCAGGTAAATGTTTATAGAGATTTCAGGTAATATTAAGTTAAGGCAGAATTTGAGCTACGAGTGTGTGCCTTTTTATGTATTTATACAGAATATTTTTTAAGACTATTAGAAATGTTGCTTCAACTTTGACTAAGACTTTCTCAGACTTATCCATTTAATAACCTTGTTTGGTATCTCCGTGTTCAGTGTTATATAACTGGGACAAATGACCCATAGACGCATTGTCTGAGATCAATTATCACAGAAAAATTTCGTCGGCCCTGATGGAGTTTAAACCGGGATCGTCAAGATTCGATGTTCTACCGATTGAGCTAGTCGGGCCGACTATGACGTTTTAGAAGCAAGTTACTTGAATAAATTTACTTTACTTCTACCGATGGTTAGGATCTTGCAAAATGTCGAATAACTCAACTTGCTTTCGCAGTAAGTTACGTTTAATGCCTCGATCTAATGAATACATGAGAAATGTAGACAGTTTTTGTTGATATTTTGTTAAAGATCTGTCTTATATTTCGTTGATAGGATGTCTTGATTTTTTGTGAAGACGCTGCCGACCAAAAGTTACAGGATTTACAGATTTCTCTTCAACTATCAAGTTCTATAGTAAGTTTTTTTTTCGTAAAAAATTATCGGAAAATTTTACAGAAGTCCGCTGCCGGCTTTTGCGTACACAATTATAGGTTACTTTTTAAAAAAATAAAACCAAAATATACTGTTTGTGTAAAAGATCTATAGCTAGTCTACTTTCAATTGAAGATACATTTCGAGAACTACTTTTTTAAGTCTCGACCTCGTGTACGACTGTAGGACAGATTTCATATATGGAAATAAACAAAAACGAAATTCAATGTTCAGATGTAATGTAAATGAATTCTGTATTAAGTTATACTAATGAAAAAATAATGATGACAAGTGAAGTTTTCTTGAATATGTTTAGGAAGATGGAGATTTCCCAACTGATGTACGAAAATGCTTAAAGGACTGCAGGGAGAAAATGTCATCAGCAATTGCAAAAAACCTGTATGAGGTAAATATCAGCAGGACCACAAATGCAAAAGAATACACAATCAATGAGAATGATTCGAAGCCAAACATTCCAAACTATTATTGTTTAACATTTACTACACACATTTTGTATTCTTTCTGTCAAACTAATTAAAATCATTTTGTAGGCCTTATAAAGATTCGACGTGGCGCATTACACGACTTGCAGATAAGATATGTGCGATTTTGTCGTATACAAAATAAGCATTCTAAAGTGTGGTAAATAACGGCAGATTTTCTTTAAAAGATATTTAGGGTAAAACAAAAATTCTTTATTTGAGTTATTATCTAATACTTATAACGAATGTTATAACTTTGAAATGATTAAAAACAAGTTTGAAATAATAAAAATCAGGTTTTATTACCCCACTGGAGAAGATGACGACAATTCGAAAGCTTGTTTTATTTGATAAAATTATGAAGAAGTATTCTTTCTTTTTCTGTATATTCCAGTTGTACTTGGTATATCTGAAGAGGGCTGCTCCACATAAAATGAATACTGCACAAAAGGTCAAATCTTATGTGAAGGAATGTCTAGGAATATGTTGGCTGATGGTGGTAGGTGTTGAGTTTTTATTAGTAAAACGCTGCTACGTTTGCCAGTTTGGTATGTTTCATTGGTAAATGGTATACATTCTTAAATTTGCGAGTTGCATTACATACTAACGATCCTGTAGCATAAACACAAACACCATAACTGGGAGCCTCAATGTACTTGTGAATGAAATGCACAGCTTTTAACTTATTGTCATACCTTATGACTATGAGGATGTAAGAAAGTAAGCAACTATGTTTTCTCGCCGACCCCGTTTCTAAGTCCGTACCTAATACATGTTCGTTAAATCCTGATATTTATAACACCAGGATATACAGGCAAAAGTTTTATGCTTTCTTTCTCATTTCTTCAGTCAACATAGACCGTTCCATAATTGATAAATGTGACGGCCGGCATTATGAAGATCACGTGACCGTCCGCCATTAAAGGACTGCTAAATTCGCTATAATGCCTAAGTTCCGTATAAATCTGTATAACTTTAGCAAATTTCAAGGTGACATACTGCCTTATATCGCGTGAATTTTGTTGCAGAATAAACATCATTTCATAGTATTATTATTATTGTTTTGTATCTTTTATTCCTGACTTGAGCATATTATTAACTTGAATTATTTAACACATGAAAGACTATAAAAAAGACTATGGACTGTTCAAAGTGGAAGCTTGAGTTGTGTAAACCATATAATCTGTGTAAAACACAAACAATATTGAAAACACTGTTTTCCTTTTCGAAAGTTGGAACTATGATTTCAATTATTTGAACAACTCTGAAAGCTTACAAAATGGACAAAATGACAAAATTAAACATCTTGCTCATCAACCAGTCTATTTTAACTAAAACTTGCTTTATTCTTTGATACAGTTTCAAAGAATACTTGACAATAAATATGCATTATTTAGCGCTTGTTTAATTATCAAACCGTCTTTGGTCTTTCGCGTTGTCCTGTGGTGAAGGAATGTGGTTACGTAATATGGGGTGACATACTGTCTTTGTTTTGATAAGTCACCGTTAATTGTCATTGTCGGTCTTGTCGGTCTTGATCAGTCACAGTAAAACATTGTAATAACGAAATTTGCTCTTGAGAAAATGCCTGAAGGCTATAAAACATGGGCTTTATTTGTTCCTGATTGTTATATGAAATTTAAGAATGTAAATATATACAAGCAAGATTTTCAAGACCGTATAAAATTTACCCTCTGTTGCCATATGGACCTTTTTTCTATTCTTTATTTCTTGTATTTGGGAAAACTGTTTTTGCAAAGTATTGATATGTACAACATGTGAGTTGTAACACGTTTTTAAGATACTGATCTTACAATAATAAGTTTGCTTTCCTTTTTATTTTCAGAGACGTATATATAACACAATTTACGTCTTTGATATTTTTAACATTATTGTTGATGATATTTCTTGTAATACGGAGAACATAATTATTATGATACCTATATAACTGTATCCTTTTGGTCTGATTTTGTAAAGATAGAAACATGTACTTTTTTAAAGCAGTTTTTCGTGAAATTTTGAAAAGATAAAAAGAATATCACAAGACCTTTATTCAACAGTTCAATAGGTTGAGATGTCAGCAAAAAAACGTTTGCAAATATACTTTTTTCAGTTAAAAGACCTTGGGATATATCTTTGCTGATAATAAATGCTTCATGTGGTCTATATGTATCTGTTTCTCTAACATACAACGTCACAACTACATTACAGCTATAAAAATGGGACTTTTTATAACCTCCGCATTATAAAACTGCTTCAATCTGTGCAGTCCCATAATGGCGGACGCAAGGGAGGTAATCAGGTAGGTACTAATTTCTGGAACGGTCTATATACTAAACATGTGATCGAAATAAATATAATGATCGGACCCAGTAACAAAGATTTCCTCTTTTTAAACGAAAAACCAGGTGGTTTCCTAACTTCTTAGTTTTTAAAGGGATATACAGGCAAAAGTGTTATGCTTTCTTTCTATTTCTTCAATCAATACACTATAAATGTGATTGAAATTAATACAATGATTAGTCCAAGTAACAAAGATTTCCCCTTTTTTAATGAAAAACCAGGTGGTTTCCTAACTTGACCCACGTGGGTCTAGATAGAAAATTTAGATTTCGCGCAAAATTTTGCAGTGGATGATTGGACGGTTGAAGTACCTGCCACGTAATTTATGGCAAAAAAACAACCCAAGAGAAATGACGATTGGCTGTTTTGTCACGTGACCAATATAAAAATAACTCGGCGATTCCGTTCACGTTTTATTTAAGAAAAAATAGATATGTTCCTATTTTTTTATGAGTGAATAAAGTATACGCAGGAGTTCGGATGCGTAGGAATTTAATTCCGCTGCATCCGAAAGACTGCCTATATTTTTTTCACTCATAAAAAAAGGAACAAATTTATTATTTCGATTCTAACCACGAAAATATCCAGAACTGCAAGCATTTATTTAAAGTGTGCAATTCGTCAGTAAGCGGGGTAAGCTGTTACAATTTACACCCAAGTGTAGAGAGGAGTACATACCGGAATTTATCGATACTGATATTTATTCACGAAGTCTGCAATTCATTCAAATAAAAGACAAATGTAGATAATCTTTTTAAAACAACACAAAATATTTCCAAGAATAACAATAACAGTAAACATTATTGTCAGTTTCTGCGGTGTTAGTAGGTTTGCAGACGAACCGGAAGTTTGTCTACTTCTACAACATTTACTACGATCGTTTCGTTTTGTTTATTTCACGTGATATGATTTTATTCATAAACCGGAAATTGGAACTACTTCCATAGTGTTTGCATCGCAAGATTTTCCCAGTTTGTACTTATTAAGTACGAGTGCCTAATATTTGTCTACCTGAAAACGGATTTATTTTTTGTACTGTCACATTTAAGAAATGAAATTATACTAAGTTTACGGCAAAAGGAGAAAATACAATCAAAGTATGTGTAGTGTGGAATAGGTGGGCGCACAATAAAACAGCCATATTTTATCGTAGAATAGAAAACAACTGGTTTTCCTATATGTTTATATAGGAAATATTTCAGATTGTGTTAGAATTTCTGTTAAAGAACGTTCAAATATTTACATTCAAGCCAACACTTCACTTTATTTATAATGGACAAACATACTGGGAATTTAAAGTTCTTTATATTGAACGTGATTTTAGCAAATTATCAGTTTTAATTTTTTGTGCATTCATTTGCCTGTGTATCACTTTAATAATGTTTCTTCTTTAAAAAAAATTCAAAACCCGGACCAAAAACAACGAGTAATTGTTTTTTTTTTAAATTACGGTCATATAGTGGAGTAATAATAATCATATATTTTTACTTAAGTATATTGTATTTCTTTCTTTAGAAACTGACGTTACAAGTTTTGTCAGCTCTTACGAACACGAATGTCCGTAACAGAAAGATGCAATGCATCTTAGAATACACAACCCAGTGCGGGATTTGAACCTCGATCTCCCGCCAGACACGCCAATGCTCTAACCACTGAGCCAAAAAAATTCCCTGACGCAGTTGTGAGAGCTTGTATTTATACAGTTATCAAAGTGTGAACTAGACCGTAACACAGCTGAAAAGTGCACAACAAACAATCGTAAAAAATACATTTATGAGTTATTTGTAGTAACCCTTTTAAGGCCAATACTCTAATGCATAAATTTTGATTATCTTTTTTGTAGTTTTTATATGTTACTCACGAAGCCATACTTTGTGTTTCGTACGTATAACTTCAGTATCAGTACTATACTTTGTATGTAGATATTTTCATGACAACACAAAATACCCTTCTTGAGAGTATGGCGACTTAGCTGTAGCTCGTTGTTTCTAATCAGTTTGGGTCTGGTCTTCAAAGAAACTTTTATTTAAAAAAAAACTTTTGAAAACAAGGAATGGTATGCATCAGCATTTATTGAATATTTTATGCATGATGACAATTTAAATAACAGACTAAGACACGGGGGCGGTGTGAAAACTCGGTTGTTTATCTTCTTATATCATATAATCGTAAGGTACTTTCTTATTTCATATAATCGTAAGGTATGGCAGTCGGTTAAAGATAGTGATTTAACTTTCACACACATGCTTTTGTCCTATTTATGTTCCTAGTACCCGTTACAGTAAACGGTATATACAGTTACAATGATGAGAAAAAAAGTGAAAAACGCATATCATGAAAAACCACAGTAAAAATGAGCCTCTCTATACAGTCAAAAGTAGAGGAAAATATAGCATGAATTTTTTTAAAGATCAATAAAAAAGGACACCACAAACAATTAACGAAAATTAGAACCCGAGGGGTAACTACCTTGGAACGGTCAATGGCAAAACATTTGTCACTGAGAGGGATTGAAACAGGTCATAGGGTGCACCAACTTCACACCAGCCTCAACAGGGTTTCATAAGAGCAAACAAGAACAAGTTATTATGCTGAATTAAAGTAGATAAACATAAATATGAAGGATAAGAAGGAGAATATGTTGATACTTTCATTTGTTGAAATGTTTCTTAGCATGTAAATTGAATATACTTATAGCTATATTCACAACATGTTGAAACCAATAGCTTTTCAAGGCTTTTGTAGACACAGATCTGAAAAAGTAATGAAACATTATATAAAGCTTTTAATATACTTCTAACAGTGGATTATTACTCAGCAGTCAAAATAATATCAAACTGATTACCTTCTGAAAACAACTAACAATTTCTTTCATTTAGATCCAGGACCCACCAGTTGTGTTTGCTCCAGTGGCCAGGCAAGATTCTATCCTCAATACGGATATCTACAGGTTTTACACAAGTAGCGGAACGCACGTTAAGTTCACAGTTTGACCTGCATTGCTTCTACATAAAAGCGGCCCAGTTCTTGCCAAAGGTGTAGCTCAGGGATATAGAAAGAATTCAGGATCTAAAAAAGATAGCTAATAAGGAATGAGACAAATATTAATTTGAACTATGTACACGAACAGAAAGTGGTAAAAGAAAATTGAACACACAATAGATAGTACTTTACTTTAAGCTATGCTATAATACTTAGGAAATCGCTTGATCGAAGGGACAAGTACAACGGATCACAAACATATGGTTTTCTTTTTTCTGGTACCATAGTATTTCAAGATTGACAGTGATTTCTCAAAATTCTTTGCTATTGTAAATTGTAAAGTTTATAAACAGAGTCACTCATAGACATTAATCGTTCATAATATCTCTTCTGCTGCTAAACATTGCCCTCGCTGAATTACCAACCTGAATTTGCCATTCCTTCAAGTTGTTTTTACATTGAATGGTGAAAGTAATTATAAATAGCAATTTTATCATGAAAATATTGGCCGAAAAGCCAACAGTGCAGATGGTGATCAGACAGATGTCAAGAGGTTAAGTGTATACAACTCATGAGGGCTACAATACAGGGAATTGCTGTGGAAAGAATAAAGTGGTAACTACTTTGTAAAACAATGACTTCATTTAGTTAAACTCAGACTTAGATGTCCAGTGGATTGTCCCTTTAATATTCATTCAATACATTTCATTCAAATTAAGACACGCCGCAAGACGGCAGAAGTATGGAAGTGTTTGATAGATTTAGTGTGGATATTACAAAGCATACATTACATATATAGGGACACAAAATTTGTTGCACGTAGTTCTGTCGTATAATTCCAATCATGCGTCATATTATCTATAAACACTTCACTCATGCTTCTCTTTTTTTTAAAACAAATCTGAAATGACAGCTTGTTTGAATGAGAAAAGAAAAGGCGAACAAATGTATTCCGACCAATTCGCGAACGATGAAGATTGACAACCAGTTGTTGTCATCAGTTCAAGCTACATATTTGTTTTAAAGACAAATCAAGATAAAACATTCTGTCAAAAATTCGGATCATTGTTAAAAATATTGCAGCTTTTAAATTCAGCAGATGTATGTATTCTGCTGTATTTGTTGTTCTCAGATAAACATTGCTGTTATACCACGATGTATTTCACTGTATTTTATAATGTATAAATCTTGATATTGTTTAACAAATTACACGTTTGACTTTATGGATGATTATCTTTGTTTAAATACTTAATGTAAATAAACTATCAGTTCTGTTCTGTTCTTTAAACTTAAATGTAAAAGTTTTCTTTAAAATATTTATCTTCTTTCGGATTGCTTTGATATTGCTCATCATATTGATAACACACTTAACCGAAAAAGAACTTTGGCAAATATTGTCTACCTATTATCTAGATACAATAAAGATATAAACAATGGTTGAAATTAAAAAAAAAAATATGATGTGGGTTCTTTTCGATGTTATATGACGTTATTATAAAGATAGGGTGGTATATTAAATTCTCTGGTACCCGTGACAGTTTTTGGTGTGTTTTCTTGTGTGTTCTGGCATTTATTTCTAATCATTTGTTCAGGTATTTAAAATTAAAATAGGTCATGATCACCTCTGGTGTCAGAATCTACGTTTCTTCTCAGTGAATTAACGTTGTATCGGGTTGCTTGGAATGATGAGCTCTAGTGGATGCATGTCCAACGACGATACGACGAAGCTGGCTATTGCATAACATTGATGCTGGCGGCAGCTAAATCATAACTAGCGACCCACGTACTTAGAAAATTATTTGAATACGTGATTAACATCAAATTTTACATTCTGTTCTAGAAATTGAACTGTCCTAATTTCATAAGCTATTTAATGATACAAAACCACACACCAGTGAAAAGCTTTATAAAATATTTGTTAAAGATCCAGTTTAAAATGCAAAGATAAAATTTTCTTAAATAACAAGATTTGCTGTAACTATTCATCCTGCTATTTATAACAGACATTTGACGTTCGTTATGTATGTGGCAAGTTTATATATACTTAAACCACATGCCTTGCATTTAGTTAATGTATCATCAAGTTAGTGAAAACGTTGGTGTTTCCTGCAGAGGTGTAGCTATAGGACTGTATTTAGCTGTTTGACTGTTACAAGCGTAGTTGTAACATGTGTGTGTGTGTGTGTGTTGCTATTCTAGCGCATTTTATCTTTGTGAGTCAAACTGAGACTGATATGCCGGTATCCATTTTCTGATACGTCTATATATACTGTTCACAAGAAGAAGGGGATATTATGTTATTTTGTTATGATATGGGAAACCTACTCTTCATAGGCAATCAAAATGTATATTTTACAATGATCGTTTATGTGTAGAAAGCATGGTCACTAAGGTATAGAAATCTCGTTCAAATTTGTACTGCACGTACAACTTTAAGACATGAGGGGTAGCACGTGGATTTTAACATTGATCGAAATCATGGTAATTATGACCTAAGTTGGGCAAAACTACAGAATATTGTGTTGTGTAGATGTCGAACACAAATTCACAATCAAATTTGCAATTGGAAATATGAGACGTCTAACGGAACGCCAACGTTGACGGGCCATTTGTATGCTCTAGACCCGAAGTATACAGGCCCAGGCTGCAGCTGACTTAAATGTTTCACAGTTGTTGACTGTTGACTGTGGTGACGCTATCAAAAAACTGGTGACGTGATTTGTATTCAAAGAAGTCGGCCTTCAAGATGCACTGACGTCCGAGACGACCGCTATATTGTTAATCAAGCTCTCCGTAATAGATCACTGACGGCCACAGACCTTCAACAACGCCTTTGACATGTCAGAGAGGTCAATGTTTCGAGATAGGCAATCATAAATTGCCTTCACTCAGATGGTCTTAACGCTATTCGCCCTCAAGTAGTCTTGCCGTTGTCAGCAAGGCATCGTCATGGTGTAGACAATGCCGTCGGTGGAATATTGACCAGTGGTCACATGTGATGTTCAGTAACGAATTCAGATTCAACCTAGATCTCCGTGATGGTCAAAGAAGAGTTTGGCGTCGCCCATGTGAACGTTTTACAGACGTTGCTAGGGTTGCCCACGACCGATATGGGGGTGGGTCCGTTATGGTATAGGGTGACATCACTAGGACTGCCAGAACACAGCTACATGTATGTCATGGCAGTGTGACTAGCCAGTAGTACCGTGACAACATGTTGGTTCCGTATGTTGGAACATATCACATTCTTGAAAAATGTGTCCGAAGATGTGATCCTTCACCCAGAATGTTACGTGAGCTTGGTGCCGCGCTGCAGGAAGAGTTGGATCCCTCAGAACATCATAAGTCGTCTTATTGGGAGTATGAAACGTCGTTGCATAGCTTGTTGCAACAACAGAGGTGTCGTCAACGTAATGACTGAGGACACTGTTTAATGTACCTAAAGAAGTCATGAATAAGTTAAATTTGGTATCAAAATGTGTGAATTAATTTGTTAAATTGATTAAATAAACATCAAAAGGTGAGAGTTTTCTTAATTACTCGCAATCACAATTTTACCTACAATATACTAGTACTCTACTTTTTATGAACAGTATATATGAAAGTATCTGAATGATATAACAGTTAAATATTGTTTTCGTATCTATTTCACATGCTGCATTAAAAACAATTCTTGCTGTTGTTGATGTGTTTACTGTAAGTTTGGAAATTAGATTGCTATAAATCCTGCACAATCTTACAATCTTAAAGTGTTTAAAAAGTGCATTTTTTTGAATAGGTACAATGAAATACAAATAGTAGACTTAATGTTAATTAGCAGACTAAAAAGACCAAGCAGACTCTGTCTCTAAATTCTAAATCGAGCTATGAAGATAGCTAACAGCATGTTAAAGATGACAGTAATGAAAAGCCACCAGAAAAGCGTATTTTTATTTTGGTGTTTTAGTGGCATCTCTGTTATTCCTTCTTTTGTGAACATAATTTTTGGAAAGCGTAAAATAAGTATTGCACGGTATACCCTGTGAGACATTCACCAGGGAAAATTCTTCAGACATCTGCTACTTGCATGTATAATTTATAAATAACTGACGTCTTAGTCTTGTAATTCTTTGTAAGCCTTTATATAAGATGTGTATTTGGAACTGTGCCTTGATATATATACTACTCGTTTTCTAAGCATAAGCATTAATAATTTAAAATATCACGGAATACAGTTTTTTTACTTTTCCATGGATCCCGAGGGCATAGTGAATTATCTGTTTTGATAAAGATGTATTCACACAAAAAAATGTTTAAATATGCAGATTGAATTAACAAATCTAATATTGTTGCTCACATATAACTGATTTTAGATAGCTATTTGTACCCTAAGACATAAGTGAAATCTATCTGTCAGAAGTTTATATACAAAACATCGAAAGATTACTTTTACGTGCTTACATTTGTAAAAATGAAAGCATCGGATGCAAAAATGTCAGTTATGTTCCTTGTTCCATGCACTTCATTCTTCCCAGTTAAGACAAACATTTCCGTTTTATTAACTGTTATAATCCAAATCATTGTTTGGAATTATTTATTGTCAAGTCGCATTGTACTATTTTTCTTTAAATTTTGTTGACAATTGATTTGGGTTAGTCATCATTCCCCACTTGTCCAGCTTATCAACTGATTTAGACAAAAATATATCAACCACTTAGCCGGTCAGTGTTTAATGATATTTCAATAACAAGACAAGAGGGTACACGTTTTAATGACACTGTTCGATTTTCATAGTTATAAATACTTACTTAGACCAAAACGAAAATCTCTGCCTCATCATTTAAAAACAATCTGTAAATATTTTCAATAAATCGACTTGAAAAAAATTATTCGATAAATCAAGTCAAGGATATTTTCTCATGATTTTTCGACTAATTGATTCATCAGCAAACCACTTATGTTTACTATAATCTCAGGTAGCTTTTTCAGTGATAAATACCGCGAGGCCGTCTGTTTTTATAAAAGGAAGTAAACTGGTTTCGTGGAAGAAAAATACTGTGCTGTACGTTTTCGTTTTGACATGTTTACCGCCTTAATGTCCGTCTAAATTGAAATATTCAGGCTGTGTTTGTTCAGAAACTAACAATTACTTGGCGGCTGAGATTAAGTAAATATTTTCATTTAACAGTTGGTATTTTAAGCCAATCTGATTACTGAATCCTGTTCAACAGATTGCTTCGCTTGTTTCGACAAAATTATCAGTCTGAAATATACAATAAACGTTTAAATGTAATTTGTTAATTGCTAAATTTACTACTTCTGAAAACGACCTTAAATCTATATCTATTATATGAAATGACACAATATTGATAATCGTATGTTTATTTAATGCTATGACAATAAACAGTTTAAAGGTGTGTTGTATCATTTGACTTATTCAGATGTACAATATATGGACTACAGCAGTTTGATGTCCAATAAAATAAGATATGACCGTATTGTTTCCTTTGAATAGATCAGCCCTGCCTTTGGAAAGACAGTTTTCAGCCAGATCTTGACTGGCGGAAGTGTGAACGAGTCGACCATGAGCAAAATCTCAAGAAATATAATGAAGGAAAACTCAAGAAATGTGAAGATGAAAAAAACTACTTCAAACAACAAGTAAATGCTTGCATAATGGATAGAACCATTTTAGAACAAGACTCCGAAACAACTGCAGTTGAAATATACCTTTTAGAAAATGAACTTGAGGAATGCAAAGACGAAAAAGAACACCTAGAAGAGACACTCATCAAATGTATAGATGCAAAAACTTTTTTAAGCATGAGTTCAGCTTAAGCGAAGACGAACTGCAACGAACGAAACGTTTACTTAGTGAGAAATACGAAGAAAACCGATACAATAAAGAAAAGGTAAGGCATCTGGAAACAAGAGAATTACAGAAGGAGTCGTTGGAAAGAATCAAACAGGATCGTAGAGAAATTTAAAAAAAGAACATCAACTAGAGAATGATTAAATGGCGAAGCTACAAAAAGAAAAGATTGAAAAACTTAAGATGGATCTCAGACAGTGTAATTCGATCAAAGATGATATTACAGGAAGAATTGCTAAAGGACCAGCAGAAGCCGAAAAAGAAAAAGAACTTAAGGTGAAATGATTAAAATCAAAACAATATAACCTCACTTGTCCAGCACCCGGCCTAAGGTAGGTTAGGGGTAAGAGAGACCTGCAAATATGAGTATACACTGCAAGTATGAGGCACTCTCTTAACCAAGGTTTATCTTGGCCCAACTTAATTACTGTTCAATCTCCCCAACCCATCTCGAACTATGTTTCAAACATCTTACGTTTCGAACTCTTATTTAAACCAATTATGAATGCCACGACCCGGACTTATATTAATACAGCTATCAGGAGGACCCTGCAAGTATGGGTATACACCGCAAGTATGAGGGAACCTCGCCTAAATTAATAATGCCAAAGTCCTGCTAACACTAATGGTTTAAATTAAATAATAATTACCTTCTCTTCTCGATGTAGTCTCTTTTGCCGACCAACGCAACTCTACCATTAACGCGCTCCGACTCCGCCTTTTATAGTCAAATAATGAGATATGTTCTGCTTTTTACCTTATTTTAGCGATACTTACCTACTTCAATAAGCGTCTGCTGAACTTTTTGATTATAAGTTAATATACATAATAAACTTCTACTCACACCTTGTCATGGTTAACGAGGGAAATTTAGACCTTTAGAAATACATAGAATGCATAATTTACTTACATATCGACTTAGTTTTCTTATATTGATTGTAAAAACATATACTAAACTATTCGTCTTTTGGACACTTTACTCATGTTTTTAAAACCTAAGAAAATTAAAGTACCGGAAAGCATTATTTCTCGACAAGAGCAAACATACATAACCCGAACTTTCTTTAGGAAATCTGCCTAATTTTTTTGACTGTACTCAAGGAATGAGAAGCAGACGAATTTCTCAATTCAAACTTACAATTGAAAAGGTGTTTGAAGTGACTCTTAGTTTTTAAAAGAATCATTTGTATTGATTAGTTCATAAAATTTAAAAGTAAATTATGCTTATATTTTGATCATTAATGTTTTCAAGGTCACATTGTAAAACAAAAATAATTTTATCACTATCATCATTTGTTACCATTTGTTGTACAACGGTGCGTTTTGTAAGCAGAATATTCAAGAAAATAGTTCTTAAGTAACACACAGTCTGATGAAATCATGAAACTTTGTAACGCTGTTTGTTTGTTCTTTTTCCTAATATAGCCTAACTTGCCAGAATCATACTAACATGTATAACATGTTTGTTTTGACAGATTGCACACGATGACCTTAGTTCTGTAACAAAATTTTAGTATTTAATGAGAAATGGCAGACAACCGAATGTTTTATTTATTTTCATTTATGATAAAAGCATGAACATTTACAACGATTCTGTTGATCCTCTGTACATTTTGTTAATTCGAACTGGTTCATTTTATGTTTCTTTTAGTTTAAACTTATTTATTTTACAACGATATGTAAGCAAGTTCTTGCAATAATATAAATCCCTCTTAGTGAATGCTTCCTAGGTTCAAACCAGTACTCGCATCGAATGTGATGATGTAAAATCTCAATGTAGACTCTCGACCTGGTAGGATTCGAACCAGCAACTTCTGAAACGGAATTCCGGCGCTCCAACCTCTCGACCACGGCTCCTAAGTTTCCTTTCACTAACATACATTTCTTTAAAAGAAAGTCTTACCGCACTGTCAATTGATATTTATCATTGTCTCTTATGTTTAACAAGAGAGTCGTCTCGAGAGCAGTTAAATTAAGATTTGATAGATTTCACTGCAACTTAATAAAACACTTATAATTTTGTTAAAATAAATATAGTTTAAATAATGTTACATTCCCTGATGGAATGGCTAAAACGTTTCAAAGTAATCTATCAACTGTTCTTACGACTGAGTGTATTTGATTGTCATCAATATTGAAAGATAACATTTCAAAGTAGTTGTTTACTTTTATAACATAATGTTTAAGTTTATAACATTACAATTTATGATATTTTTATCTGCTTTTTTTCTTTGTTTACAAAATTATCTTTAAAATGACAGAATTGACAGAAAATGACTGATAAGTAAAAGCCTGTTAAAACCCTGAGGCAACAGATCTTGTCAAAACAGAACAAACAATATATATATAAGTTATTCGACTTTTTTATCTTATACAACCGTAATGACGAAAAAGACTGACAGTTCACAACATTTTGTGTCACACTGTTTTTATCGCTTAATACATGAGAACAATTGCGACCCTTCTCACTTAAAATAACTAAACTTAGTCTGTCATTAGGTATATGTTAATACGTGTAAAGTATACTACTAAAAGTCTGCTACGCATCAGGGGGGCGCATAGTATTGTGTGGTTTTACAGTTTTCGGTGCATTTCTGTTCCGTTTAGAGTTATTAGAAATTGTCGGATAAAGTGAAATAGAACTGCGGACATCGGATGACGGACTAAGTCGGTTGTTTGACAGGGGAGATCTCAAACTATTTTTACGTTACATTATTGCATGGGCACCACAGCGGTTACAGTTAAGCAAGGGTGCATAAAAAAGCAGGGTATCATCAACATATGTAGTTATAATATTGACCGATTGTTGCCCATTACTACAATATAAGGTTTAACTCTTTTTTGCTGCAAACTAGTTCTACACAAATAACAACAACCGACGGCAATAAATGTCGTTGGTGGCGCCAAATTGCACTTATAGCCCTGTATGTTTTCAGTTCTGCTATGGTGTGCTCTACGATAATACGGCATTTGTTTAAGTACGTATTAAATTTTACGCATCTTCTCCTGATTCGCCCTCTACGCCTGACTACTTGGGCTGTTGTATAGGGGGTTATTACCGGGTACCGGTTGGGATATATTTTATCACCAAGCAGGCAACAGTCAGGAGGAAATACAAGATCTGTACCTATTTTCTGCATCATAGCGAATTGTTGTGCGTCGTTGAGGTGAACTGGAAAACCACTTTCTATATACCTTATTATTCCACTACTGTCTACAAAAATTTGTGTATGAATCGCATGGTACTGTCTGTGACCAGAGTGGAAGTGCTCTTGCGGTTCAATGCACGGTCGATATACTTCATGGGAGGTACCGTCGATAGCCCCAACAATGTGTGGCAGTTTAGGCCAACGGCCTGACATGTCTCTCCATTCCTGTTCAGAGGGCCAATGTATAAACGCTCTTAACTGTCTATGAACTAAAGAAATCATGGTACATATTTCTTCTCGTACAGTTGTTGTAGATATGCAAAATATATTAGAGATCATATGGTGTGTTGGGTAACAACGAAGCCAAAACATGAACAACAAAAGTATGTTCCTTGCTGACAGAATATGCTCTAGAGTTGTGTTAAAGTCAATCAGACCGCAAATCTGTATGAAAGTCTCGGGTTTTTCACCAGTCACCTCAAAGAAGTGGTAACGACTCTTTGCAAAGAGTTGAAAAACATCACGGCCGCAAAAATGATTGACATCGTTTGCAAACAGTCGAAATCTTATGTCCAGTAGGGGATCTGGTGGCAGACGCGTCATTATAGAAAGTGCATTGACCACCTGTTGCAAATGATCAGTAACATCCATAGGTGGTTGCGTTAAGGCAGGCAGTAGAGCTTGAATCAATGTGCGTGCAGCAGCATCCAATCTACCTGTACAATAGTCATATATAGTCAGACCAGTACAAACTAAAATGTACAAGCTAGTGATCACGAGTAAATATAATTTAATCGTACATGCAAAAGAAACAATTTTTCTATTTATTTCACGTTTTAAGTCAATTTTATTAATTTTTCCCGTAAACCGCGAAGCGTTCTTCTTCATGACGTCATTAAGCAGGACGTAACAGTATTCATTTTGGAAAATCATTTTGTAGGTTTTCTCAAACAACATGATGTGTTTAAAATTTGTGCTGCTCGTGATTATGTACATTTTATTTATGAATAGCTATATTTCAGTAATTGGTTTAAAATGCGTTTGTAAAGGGCTTGAAATTTATTCATGTATACTTCCATATGAAACAATCAGCACCCCTGTTACTCTTATATAATCGTTAGCAGTTACGGTAAACTCTCGCCCGGCCACACTCGTGAGGCACGAGATTCAAGTGTCCTACGTTATTGGCGGCGCCGAGAACGGCGACGCCTATATTGGAATAGTGTTTCATTTTGTACCATGCGCTGACGTAATCAAATTGGGAGAATCTTGGATCATTATCAATGTAAAAAAAATCCAATTATTCTGTACATCACTTAAAATATGTCACTTCATAAATCGTATTTATTAATTTTAAAAATAAATTGATCCAAATCAGGTAAGTTTGTATTTTTAATTTAAAGTTTTTGATGCAAAAATTACAGATTTAATGACTTTTCCCAAAACAAATTAAAGCGCTGCAAGTACTTGTGTTTTCACTGCATTTATCTAGCAGTGTGTTGCTACTTAATCTGAAATGCAAATCTTTGTTAATTCTTTCAACTATAGCTATATAAAGAAAGGTGAAGCCGAGTGGTTAAAAGGACGGACTTGTAATAATCTAAGGATAGCTAGTCAAGACACGAGTTCGAACCCCGTCAGCGGCCGTGTCGGCATCGGTTATTTCCTTCAGCAAGAAACTTTATTCTCATTACTTAGTATTGGTTGGTTCAAGGGACGGATTTGAGAATGATTTTATTAGCTAAAAGCTTTCGTCACAATCAAAATAAAATTGATTTGTATAAACTAACTTGAAAATAGAAATTGTACAAAATCTGTCGTTTTAATGCAATAATAAAAAATGAGTCTGTCTTTGTGAATACAGACACAAAGATGAATTTGAAGAACACTCTTGCTTTGCTGGAGTCAATTCAGTCGTTATAGTTACCAAAAAAAACATATCTGTTCACTACGCCACTAAACCGTTAAACCATGAATATGATAGAGTACCAGTTGTACTTCCGGTGTTATCTTTATTTTTTGGATGTCGATAACATAGGAATTGTTATTTCAAAATCGAGGACACACCTTCAGAGACAAGTATCTTGGTATATTTTTCACCAAATCTGGGAATATTATGCGTACAAGAAAATATTTAGTAGTAAAGCCCTTCATCTATTATAGGAGAATGTGTACTCCATAGTTGATTACCTATCGGAAGCACTGTCAGATCGGCAGCTCTCTTTGTTCCAGTTGCAGAAATACACTCACACTGCTACTGCTACACAAAAATTCGTTTCCCGTTTCCTACCAGAGACGGTAATTCCTTAGATATAATTTTCTCTTAAACACAGAACAGGGAAAAAGAAAGATTACGAGGTGATTTTAAATAATTTTTAATGCCCATTATCTTCTACAGTTCTCTTTTACAGAAACAACCGTCCATGGATCTGAAATTCTCATTCTCTGTGGGAAGAAAAACATATTCTTGGAATTGTCATTCAAGGTTTAAATTTGAAATTTTGACATGTCTTGGGCTGCCTAGAAACTTTGGACAGTAAACTAAGCAACCCTTTTCAAACTTACCGATCACTGAAACCATCCTTGTTTCAATTTACTTAATGTGCTATCGATGGTATGAACGTGAAGTTAGCACATAGATCGAAGCTCTACATCCAGCTCTGCAATCTTATATCAATGCAGAGCTGGGTTGCAGCTCTACATCCAGCTCTGCAATCTTATATCACTGCAGAGCTGGGTCGCAGCTCTACATCCAGCTCTGCGATCTTATATCATTGCAGAGCTGGTACGCAGCTCTACATCAGCTCTGCGATCTTATATCATTGCAGAGCTGGGTCGCAGCTCTACATCCAGCTCTGCAATCTTATAATTGCAGAGCTGGGTCGCAGCTTTCATCTAGCTCTGCAATCTTATATCATTGCAGAGCTGGGTCGCAGCTCTACATCCAGCTCTGCAATCTTATATCATTGCAGAGCTGGGTCGCAGCTCTACATCCAGCTCTGCAATCTTATATCATTGCAGAGCTGGGTCGCAGCTCTACATCTAGCTCTGCAATCTTATAATTGCAGAGCTGGGTCGCAGCTCTACATCTAGCTCTGCAATCTTATATCATTGCAGAGCTGGGTCGCAGTTCTACATCCAGCTCTGCAATCTTATATCATTGCAGAGCTGGGTCGCAGCTCTACATCCAGCTCTGCAATCTTATATCATTGCAGAGCTGGGTTGCAGCTCTACATCCAGCTCTGCAATCTTATATCATTGCAGAGCTGGGTCGCAGCTCTACATCCAGCTCTGCAATCTTATAATTGCAGAGCTGGGTCGCAGCTCTACATCCAGCTCTGCAATCTTATATAATTGCAGAGCTGGGTCGCAGCTCTACATCCAGCTTAGCAATCTTATATCATTGCAGAGCTGGGTCGCAGCTCTACATCCAGCTCTGCAATCTTATATGAGCTGGCTCAACATTCAGTTTGACATTCGTTTTTAAACGTATTTTCGCTTTTCGAATGTCGAGCCGAATGTCGAGCTGGCTCAACATTCAGCTCGACATTCGTTTTTTTAAGTTTTTTTTCGTGTTTTAAATGTCGAGCCGAATGTTGAGCTGGCTAAACATTCAGCTCAACATTCGTTTTTTAGTATTTTTTCATGTTTTAAATGTCGAGCCAAATGTCGAGCTGGCTCAACTTTCAGCTCGACATTCGTTTTTTAGTATTTTTTCATGTTTTGAATGTCGAGCCGAATGTCGAGCTGGCTCAACATTCAGCTCGACATTTGTTTTTTAGTATTTTTTCATGTTTTGAATGTCGGGCCGAATGTCGAGCTGGCTCAACATTCAGCTCGACATTCGTTTTTAAACGTATTTTCGCGATTCAAATATCGAGCCGAATGTCGAGCTGGCTCAACATTCAGCTCGAGATTCGTTTTTGAACGTATTTTCGTGTTAAGAATGTCGAGCCGAATGTCGAGCTGGCTCAACATTCAGCTCGACATTCGTTTTTGAACGTATTTTCGCCTTTCGAATGTTGAGCCGAATGTCGAGCTGGCTCAACATTCAGTTCGACATTCGATTTTTAGTATTTTTTAATGTTTTGAATGTCGAGCCGAATGTCGAGCTGGCTCAACATTCAGCTCGACATCCGTTTTTGAACGTATTTTCGTGTTAAGAATGTCGAGCTGGCTAAACATTCAGTATGACATTCGATTTTTAGTATTTTTTAATGTTTTGAATGTCGAGCCGAATGTCGAGCTGGCTCAACTTTCAGCTCGACATTCGTCTTTTAGTATTTTTTCGACATTCGTCTTTTAGTACTTTTTTGTGTTTCGAATGTCGAGCCGAATGTTATGAGAATAAGAAAAAATTGCCGTTTTGGGACAGTTGTATCTGTCCTTTTTTACACTCAAATTTTGCATTTGTCTAAAGGAAATACTTTTAAGCTATAATTTAATATACCGATTGTTTTTTTCAGTTCAGGATAAGAGGGTGTTCTATCAAAAAGCACACGCAAGTAAGAGGGTATTCTTTCTTTCTACAACGAATTTTTAAAAGAAAAAATCATTGTGATGCCCAAGCTATTAGCAATTATTCCGGAGAATCTAATAACACCTTTTCATCTCAGTATATTAAACATCATTATAAAATCATCTTCAGAAATAAAAACTGGCTATTGTTGTGAACCCAAATTTGCTTCAGTGCTGATACTCAATTATCAATTATACTGTTTTGATCATTTTCATTTCTTCATTAATGTTAATTTACGGAATGCTTACATGTTATATATTATTATTATATTTTATTATAATATAAAATTACATATCAAGAAGACTAAATTTCTTTTCTGCAAGTAGACACTATCTGAATGTGCTTAATGTTTCCCTTTTCTTGAAACGTGTTTGCTAGTTATTTAACGGAACATGAACCTAGACTAAGGCACTTGTTGCTTTATTTATATCTAGCCTATTGTGAATGAAAAACCTAACACAAATTATTAACTGGGAAATAAAAACAGAAAATTAGAATACTAGTAGCATGGACATATGCCTCCGAATGTTTTCAATTTCGAACAACAACATTCAATGAACACACATCAGAAAGTGGTTTTAACAATATCTTATCTTCTGACATATTTGTCTTTACAATTTACTTATCTTTTAGATACTTCAGATATTTCAGCTGTTTATTGGATTGTTTAGGGTTTTGAGAACACTTTAAAGTTTTTAAGATAAGCCGCAATAATGACCTACGCACACAGCATGACAACTTGATCTCTTTTTGGACACTGGCAGAGAAAAAAGTACTAAGCAGAGTTTGTCTGCAGTGATTCTCTTTATTTGCTTTTGATCACAATAAAATAATGATTAGAAAAAAACTCACGAAATTCAATGGAATATCAATTAAATTTCTTTAACACAAGGTTGAAAACATTTTCAAAATACGCATTAGGTTAAAAAATTAACCTTATATTAAGTTGAAATTTTCAGACAATAATCCTGGGATATCGTTTGTTCAAAATTAGTAAAAAGGTCATTTTCAAAACATTATGCCCGAGTGCCCTTTTTCTCGTGTCGTCGGTCATTTAATTTATTATTTATTATGTTTCCTGTTCTGTTATTTGTTTCCTTCGAAAAAAAATGAAGATACATTTATTTTAGAAAAAAATATATAATTCAATACATGCGTCTTCAATACTTGTACTTGTAGACACACTGAAAATAGTTTTGATTAAAATAACTACGCAAAAAGAATTAATCAAATTCCGTGTATACTCTTCTCATACGAAGGATGTTCCTTCATAAATTCGATTCCAACTCTGTAAAAATTGTGCAATATTTTCCTCATATTTCGATGAATAAGGAAACGTGTCACACGAAAAATATCTAACACATATAATCTCAAGCTTCAACACGGAAGAACTTAAAAAACGAATGTCGAGCTGAAAGTTGAGCCAGCTCGACATTCGGCTCGACATTCAAAACATGAAAAAATACTAAAAAACGAATGTCGAGCTGAAAGTTGAGCCAGCTCGACATTCGGCTCGACATTCAAAACATGAAAAAATACTAAAAAACGAATGTTGAGCTGAAAGTTGAGCCAGCTCGACATTCGGCTCGACATTCAAAACACGAAAAATACTTAAAAAACGAATGTAGAGCTGAATGTTGAGCCAGCTCGACATTCGAAACACGTTAAAACGTTCAAAAACATATGTCGAGCTGAATGTTGAACCAGCTCGACATTCGGCTCGACATTGAAAAGACGAAAAATACTTAAAAAACGAATGTTGAGCTGAATGTTGAGCCAGCACGACATTCGGCTCGACATTGAAAACACGAAAAATACTTAAAAAACGAATGTCGAGCTAGATGTTGAGCCAGCTAGACATACGGCTTGACATTCGAAACACGTTAAAACGTTCAAAAACGAATGTCGAGCTGAATGTTGAGCCAACTCGACATTTGGCTCGACATTTAAAACACAGAAAAATACTTAAAAACGAATGTCGAGCTGAATGTTGAGCCAACTCGACATTCGGCTCGACATTCAAAAATCAAAATATAAAAAACGAATGTCGAGCTGAATGTCGATTGCTGATCTCCGAGCTAACTTCACGGACTTCTGGGAATCAGCTTTGCAATGATAATAATAATGCAGAGCTAGTTGTCGATCTATGATCCAGCTCTGCAATGATATAAGAATGCAGAGCTGGATGAAGAGCTGCAACCCAGCTCTGCAATGATATAAGATTGCAGAGCTGGATGTAGAGCTGCGAACCAGCTCTGCAATGATATAAGATTGCAGAGCTGGATGTTGAGCTGCGACCCAGCTCTGCAATGATATAAGATTGCAGAGCTGGATGTAGAGCTGCTAACCAGCTCTGCAATGATATAAGATTGCAGAGCTGGAAGTAGAGCTGCGACCCAGCTCTGCAATGATATAAGATTGCAGAGCTAGTTGTAGATCTACGACCCAGCTCTGCAATGATATAAGATTGCAGAGCTGGGTGTAGAGCTGCGACCAAGCTCTGCAAAGATATAAGATTGCAGAGCTGGATGTAGAGCATCGACCCAGCTCTGCAATGATATAAGATCGCAGAGCTGGATGTAGAGCTGCGACCCAACTCTGCAATTATATAAGATCGCAGAGCTGGATGTATAGCTGCGACCCAGCTCTGCAATGATATAAGATTGCAGAGCTGGATGTAGAGCATCGACCCAGCTCTGCAATGATTTAAGATCGCAGAGCTAGATGTAGAGCTGCGATCTATGTGCCAACTTCACGTTCATATCGATGGTTCCAAAATGTTCCTTGGTCAATCGCAGCAAATCTATATAAAGTATAGTATTTAATGTACGTTGAAGGCTTATGACCACTGCATGTGCATGTGTGATTGTATTTTCTTCATGCATACAATATAAACAATGAAAACATAACATTTCTTCAAGAAATAGATTGAAAATCTGAGTTTGTAAAAATTGGATTATATCCTGTCTATCATGGTTGCGCAACCAGGATAGAATAGAAAAAGACACAAAACAGTAGGATTTAAACAGACTAAAATCATTAAAAGGGTATAGATTGTTGAAATAAAGCAAAAGTAGACATTTGGAATATTCAAGTGCTGAATTGTGTCGCAGACGAAGAACACTTGATTATTATCCCAATTTTTAATTTTTAAAGGGAGACAATATGCAATTTTCATAAAAAGTGAAAGATCAAATGATTTTTTATGAGAATATAGTCATTCATATCTGGTCATTTTCTTGAAGAAAAGTGAATTCACATGATTTCACAACTTCAATAAAAGTGATTAAAACATGGATATAATTCAAATGTCCCCCTTTAAAATCTTTTTACATTCCATCTGTAAATAACTTGATTATATCATCAAAATGTACAATATGTACTACACACGTGTACAATTGTTTAGGTTAATTTATACACTTATTATTTATCTTATTTCAAAACCATGTGCGCCGCCTTTGATGCTTTGCATCAAAATTAATCTTGTAGGATACATGCATGCAGTTTTCCAAAATGAAAGGAGATTAACTTACAAGTAAGTGGCGCTTTATTAAATGAATGAAAACATGTAAAAAGATGATCATTTCAAATTTGATATAAAGATAAATATATTTATTAAGTACTTACCATTTGTTGTAGATTTATGGTTTTTTAGCACAGGTTTTCCTCAAAAAGTGAGCACGTGCATGTGCGACGGTTATGTTGGAAATGTTTTTTGACGCACTATTGTGTTTTCTCTAGCGGTTTGACCATTCCCGTTTGTGTTAGCGTGTGTTTGCGAACGGTTGGTACTTTATATGTGCGTGTTTTTGTGCGTGCGTGATTGCGCGCATGGCTGTTTTTTATACGCAGATCATTTAAGTTATTTTTGTTTATTTTAGGCACGATTCTACAAAGGAAAAAGAAAAATTTAAAAATCACAAAGGAGGAAATTTTATTGATGTTACGTTGCTACCAGTCTCATCCAACCAACTGAGGTGACATCATTGATGAGATGAAAGAAAATCTAGATCACTACTTCATCGATATGGGGCAAACAGATCCGTGATAGATTGTGTAACAAGTTTGGGAAACTTATGAGGGAAAGCAACATAGACGATGATGACATCATGTAGGAAATATTTTTTTTATCTTAATGTAAAAATAGAACATTATCTTTTCGAAAAATGGTAGACCCAACTCAATGTATCTTGTGTGATATACTATTTAGGCTGTATTGTCATTTATTCTGTCACTAAATCTAGCACTATAGATATTTGTTGTCGCTCCGAGGAAATCTTTGAAATAAGTGGTATCACTCTGTAAAAACTATCAAACTGGACATCAAAAACTTAGCTATACACTTTGTGGTTTTAAATTAAAATAAGTAATAAAGAAAATTCCCATAGATGATGTCTGCATTTTACTGCCTCTCCCATTGCCTTAAAACACCTACACATCAAATTTTGTTATCAGAGAGGGTTAGCTGTAGTATTGAATATTCAAGCATCTGATGATTTTAGCCACATCTTCAGCGTTTGCCATACCTTTCATATTTGATGAAACGTTACAATTTTATGGCGATTGAAAAGCAACAGGAAATCATTTTCACTAACAATAAGTTTCATGGATACATAATATGTTACAAATGTCTATTTTCTCGTTACAGGAGAGAGGTGGAGGCCATTATTAGCTTAGAGAAGCGACTGGTGCACACCACTTAATCGCAAACCCCCTCGTCATCTGCTAGTGTGTCTGACGTCCGTGAAGTTGTCTTGGAAACATTCTCTTACTCTGATGAAGGGTCCACGGCTGCAAGAAGCAGACAGACAGAGACGCCGGCACAAACTGAAGTACGGACCGCTCCATCCACGTCTGCCGCTTCTGATTTTTTAAGCAGAATAAATATTATAAAAAATTATAGATTCTTTGCTTTCTTAAAATACTTCATAATTTTTATTTCCCTAACATTAGTTTGCAAAGAATGTCACAACAACTTTGAGATGACCCCCGTCTGTAGTCCGTTGTTCACTGTCCACTATCCAAATCCATCGAAGGCTACAATGTCTATTAGCAAAGTGACATAGACCTCATTGAAACCCAAAGCCTCATAAAAATCAATACCATGTGTCTAACAGGCCTTTATAGTCACGCACCCCTTGTTAAGCACGAAAATATTTATCCTGTCCTTTGTGTTTATGACACTTCAACATTTTAAATAGTCTGTACATGAGCAAGACCTCTTGAGTTTACGCTAAAGATGGCTAATACAACTAGTACGCGACATTGAACTGAAGCAGAAATGTGACATAGTGTAGGGTGTAAGGAACACGTCACAATGAGGTTTTGGATATCTTGGATGCTCATTACACCGGGATTACAAGAGCCTTGTCCAGAAATCGACAATGTGACACGCATGTTAGACGACAAGGTGGGGCAGAAAAAGGGTTGATGATAAGTTTCTAAATTTGGGCACAAAGGAACCGTCTGTTATCAAGCTTCGTGTAGACCCTATTACTACATCTGGGATGACTATCACCAGCTATACTCTAGCTATGGTCAAGGCTGCCCAAGAGTGTGCGTAGGTCTACAAGACCATGTATATGCATCCTATTGTTCAAAAACCATCACCAGAAACGGCATGAGTGGGCACTGGAACATGTTGGTGGCACAAGAAAACAATGGAGACCGGTCCTCTTCACTTATGCGTCTCGGTAGTGCCTTGACCACATGCATTACCGTATTGCGCTGTGACAGAGCCCACGCGAGAGGTTTCATTCAGTTTACTTACCTTAACACGATCTGTATGCCTGGCTCGGTACTGGTCTTTTTTTACTTTGATTAGGGTACCGTGACTATTCAGCGTTAAAGAGATGCCTTTTATACGGCCTTAAGCTGCAGCACTTCTTCCTCCTGGACGATTGTGTCCGTTATCACGGTACAAGGGTTCCGCAAGAGTACTTGCATAGGGAGGGGATCGAGCCGTTGGAGTAACTGGTCTCTGGAAGGAAATCGATCGAGCACCTTTTTCAATGACCTACAGCTAGAGATTCCGGCACGGAAAGTCTAGCCAAGATCTACAAAGGGTCTTGGCACAATGCTAGTCCATAAATAGAGTAGATTGGCTCAAAAGTGTCACCAACAAACTTAATTGCCAGGCGCTGAAAAGGCTTTTGATAAAAATAAGGAAATGACCCAAGTCAATGAAATCCCTGTTTCCTATTGTCGTCTTGTTCATTTTGTTTAAAGGTCCTTAAAACAACAACAAATTGATCAGTCAGCCACTAATTATTTCTAAAAACCAACAAAATAACTTAAGTATAGCCCACCTACACCTAAACATGAATTCTCTATAGGTACATATTTCGTGCTTAACTAACATTAAGGTGTGTATTAATTAGTTCGTAAACCATGACAAAAATGTTTACATTCGATTTTGATTTTAATAAATAGTTGAAGCAAAACATACATCTAAGTCAAAAATATAATTGCAGTTTAAAAACACTTCAGCAACAAGGTATTTCTCAAACAATGTATTATGGAGTTTGATTTATAAATTAAAGAAAATTAAAAAGCAATATTAATTTCTTTACGCTATTCGTGAAAACCATTTGTAAATTCAAAAAGAAAGGCTACCAACATAATATTCTACAGCGCTCTGCCTACGTGATGATTAAATCGCTTTGCTCACCTCTTTGTTTGCACGACGGTGACAGGGGTATGAGAGTTAATGAAGGTTACTAGGGAAACAAGAAAAAAAACGTAGAAACTCGATCAGTTTCTCTTATTTCTGCCATCGTGTTCTTGCTGATTTGACTCAGGTCTTGTCTCAGTAAGTCATTGAGTACCTATCCTTGTCGCTCTACAATGCCATTAGCTTTTTATGTTTTATGTTTGTGTTTTTGCATGCAGCATTGTCAAGTTGATGGGTTGTCTGGAATTAACTCACCAAGACAACTTGTTCTTGTTTTTTCTTTTGAAAACCTGTTGGGCAAGTGTAAAGTTGATGCACCCTTGAACCTGGTTTAAACTCCCAGTGCGAATGTTTTGCCACTGACCGTTCTTAAAGGTAGCCCTTCGGGTTCTTTGTTTCGATAATTGTATGTGGTGTCTTTTTTTAACTCATCTATTAATATATTTGTGCTGTTTTTTCTGCTACTTTCTGACTGTTTAGGGGAGCTATGGATTTTTTTACTGAGGCTTTTCCTGATATGCCTATTTCACTATTGTTTTACTATGACTTTATGACCTCTAAGAAAACCGACCTGTTAAACAGTTTCATAATTCAAACTTTGTTGCATTTGCCGTAATTAATACAAGTTTTAACGGTTAAAATTCTGTGTTTCTTATTCTGTTTAAATGACTTATTTAGTTAAAGGATTATAAGGAGAGACATTTTAAAGTTATCAAATCAGTCGCCATTGTAAACAATGGAAGAACAGTTCAAAAGACTGGCGAAGACATTACAGTATGCTGTAAAGGAGACTGAAAACTGCGAATATCAAAAGGTAATTCGGTGTGTTTTATATGTATAATGGTTAACCGTAAAAAGATATTGCAAATAATAGTAAAGCTGTTTTTATAAGACGATTTTTTAAAAAACCTTATTCTAGTGTTTGCTTAGTATCCCAAACTCATATAAAACTTGTAAACATGTTTGAAATGTTTAGCATTGCAAAATCAAAGTCTGTCTAGTTTTAAAACATTTACAGGTAAAGATATTAAAGAGCATATTTTTATTATTATAAGATACCTAGATAATGATTATACATTGCGCACACGAGTAAACTTAAATCTTGTATCATTCTGTTTATCCCTTTTGAAGTTATCATCACATGATAATAATGCTTCAAGGTAATGGCTACAAAACTTTGTTTATTATGTAAATGTAGTTTGCAATAATAACGTAAAACAGATATGGAGGCAAGGCTGTAATACCTATTATTGTTGATATGTTTAGTTTGTTAAGGCGGCAGTATCTGTGACTTGTGACATAATCAGCCTGTAAGGATGCAATACCTGTGATTGGTGACATGTATAGTTTGTTCAGGCGGCAATACCTGTGATTGGTGACATGTATAGTTTGTTCAGGCGGCAATACCTGTGATTGGTGACATGTATAGTTTGTTCAGGCGGCAATACCTGTGATTGGTGACATGTATAGTTTGTTCAGGCGACAAAACCTGTGATTGGTGACATGTATTGTTTGTTCAGGCAGAAATAGAATACCACTGATTAGTGCCAAAAGAAATGAAGTACTCATGGAAAGAACAGAACTTTAGTCACTTAAGCTTAGGTTAAGGTCTCGAATGGATTGTCCCTTCATATTTATTCACCAAATTCAACCGAAATAAAGACACACATCAGGAAGGCAATATTGTTTGATTGTTTTAATGTTTAGATCGCAAGGCATACACTACATATAGGTGAATATACCGTATATTGTATGATGTTTTGTCGTATAATACAAATCATGCATCATTTTCTCTATAAACTCTCCTCATACAGTCTCCTCTTTTTGAATAATGTTAAAACCCTGAAATGACTGCTTATAACTATAAAAAATGAAAATAAATGTACCTGACCAATTCACGAACGGAAGCAGTTGTCAAGTAAAACAAAAGGCAACAACATTTTCTTTGCTCTTGTGTGTGTTTCTTAAATCTTTGTTTGTTTCAGTTATGACTCAACTGACTTGCAATATACATAGTAAATTTGATCAGAATTTACTCGCAGTTCATGTCATTTTCCCTGTAGAATAACAATGTATTAGAAGGACTGAGTCAGAGCATGTAATGGCCGTCAACATTCATATTGTCTTTGCATCTACAGTTTGCGTGTTTAAAGGCTGCATCATATTTTAGATATATATTAAAACTGAAATATATTCTCTAATTCCAATATAAGGTAAAGTTTTATAATCGAACCTTAAACAATAACAGGAAAAACTAAGTAAACAAGAACTATCTTTTAAACAGAACATCGGCGTTTATACACTACAAAATTAATGCCCTATTAATGTATAGCTTTTGGACATACATAAAATATTGAACGCTCATGGTTAATCCTATTTCGTATCACAACAAGAACGCGTGTTCAATCGGACAGTATTATCTTGAGGGTTTTCGTTTTCGGAAAAAAGGAAGTAAATTGATTTCGTGGAAGAAAACTACTCCAGTTGACTTCAGTGTGTTACAACACGTTTACCGCGACAACATGCTTTCACATAAGTTGAAATAATCAAAACTGTTAATTGTATGGGCGGCTACTGAAAAGTAAGTAATTTTAAAACGTTTTTGAGAAATGTTTAGAAACATTTATGTGGTCAGTTTAAGTCAGTTGAATAGTTGCAAATGGAAAACGTTTGAATGTTGATTTGATGACAAATTCGTATTTATTTGCAGTCTACATTCCTTTACAAAATCGAATATATAATAGTTCGTCTTAATCGAGAGAAAAATATCAGAAAGGTTGACAATGCTTCCTTTCTTATTAAGTTGTTAAGTTATTTAGCCAAAGCTGTTTAGAAATTTTGTCAACAGTATAAATATAAATTCCTGATCAATGACTTAATAAACACATTACATTATTAAGCAACATGGTAGATTGCCATTTTAAATATATTGTAGATTTTACACCCAAATAAGGAAATAAAAAATGAACAGGTCCGTCATTCAAAGAAACGCGTTTTCACATTAGAAAGCAGTGAACGTGTCAGTAAAACATAATTTAAAAAATGCAGCATGACAGGTTATTTCATTGCAAGTATGATGATACCGGGTTTGAACAAATCCAGAAGTAAAATATCAGACTAAAGCTTATAATAACTAAACTGATAAAGTTATCTAGGACAAACGGTAAAGAAACAATTTTAAGAGTTAAGCCCCCTTTTACAGATTAAGTTACCTAAAGGTTCTGAATGTGGAGAACAGAATTATATACTGAACGAAAAATTACCTGTTTTAGTGTGTGTATGTACCTGTGATGTTTGTGTGCATATTCTCTAAATTTGCTAAATTGGTCAGTAATTCTGCCAGCTTATTCAGTGAAATTTTCAATTTCGATTTACTGCATGGTATTGATATAATTGGTCCTATTTTCACACAACGTTATTGCATTGCAAACCTACATTCATTTAAAAATATCCATTTTAAAATGTAGATATTGTGCCGGACTTTCAGTGCTAAACATACCACAAACATTACGGAAGACGGTCTTTGGGTTGTTGGAGTATGTGTTTCTGCTTCAAAGGAACAACACGAATTGTTTCGACTGTGCAGGCAGTCAGAGAATCCGAGATAGCCGCTTTAAATCTGATATTTTAAAATAACATACATTTGGTTTCTTGATGCGTAATGTTCACTGGTTAAAAATTAATCATTTTGTTATAGAGAACCAAAGCTGTCTGTTTCAGATAAGACGTTTTTGACTTCATTGTAACTGCAAAAATGTACTCGGGTGCCTTCTATCAACAGGATGAAGTCACTTTTCAGCTGAACAAACAATTTACACGACAAACGTGCCTGTTTTGATTGATCATGGCACAGTCACGGTACACCACTTCACGGGACAGCGACTTGCTCTGTGTAAGTAGCATAAGTAACATGTGATCGTCATTGTCTTGAATAAACTGTTCAAGTATAAAACGTAAGAAAGAATACTTAACTATGTTATGTTTGCCACATACATATCATTTATATCTCTATCAGAAAATAAGATTAATTGAATAGAGAGCAGATTTTTAAAAATTCTACAAACAATAGTAAAATTCGAATGAAACATATATTTTTAGATTTCTTAAGTGAGTATTTAACTAACAATAATTGTTTTATAGCAGCGGTGTGCACAAGCAGATTATTCACACACAAACATTTTAAGAATTAGATTAAAGGATTATGAATACATAGAAGACTACGGCGAGCATGAAGTCTACACATCTGATGCTGAAACGGAAAGTTCGGCATCATATATAATCAATGATGGTAGAGCAATTCTTGAAAGAAATTTACAAAGGTGTAAAAATGAAAAAGCCAATTTGATGGAAGAATTATATGAATATAAAACTGAAAAGCAACAACAGCAGTTACGATGGCGACTTTGGTTTCGTGATCTAGTCAAGGAACACGAAATAGATATTGAAACGGCACAGGTTAAAAATGCATCCCTACGTAAGAAGCTGAGGTTGCAATCAAAATTGTTAAATGAAGAAATCACTCAGCTTATTAATGAACGATACGTATATACGAACGAAAAAGAAAAAGAACTACGTTTGCTTAACACTCAGCTTAACCATGCACGAAAAGAGCTTGAAAGAACAAAGACCGAGCTAAGGAAAACGAAGGAAGAAAGTGATCTCCAATATAGCAGGGCGTATTACACTGAGACAGGCACGGAAAGGAATAATCTAGAAACGAGACTCCCACCTCAATTTACTTACGAGATGATTAACAATAAAATATTTGGCTATAAGCCTTTGCAAACTGAAGTTGAAAAGTCAAACAAGTTGTTTGCCGTGGATGAATGGTCACGGCAAGTTTTTACATATGGAAAAGATAGAACGCCTGAACTAGGAATCACACAATTCAATAAACACAAACATTCTGAACAAAACAAAGAAAGAAACAAAGAAAATGTCACTCAAATCGAACGATTAAACGTAAAAGTGCAAAAGTTAGAAAAAGAGCTTGAAAGCCGAGATTTGAAATTAAAACAACAAGACAAAATGTTAAAAGAAAGAGAATCTACACAACATGAAAACATTAAATTATACAATCAGTTGGAACTTAAGGAAAGTAAAGTTCGGCAGCTCAATGAACATGTCGCTGTATATACCAGAAAGATCAAAGAACTAGAGGATCTGTTAAGAAAGACTGGAGAGCCAGGTGTTAGGGAAACAGAACTTCGTCAAGATTTAAAGAAAAGAGACAATAAGATATCTGAACAAAGAAATCAGCTTAAAGCAAATGTAACCAGATTGAAGGAATTAGAGGATCAATTAGATGAAACAACATCTATTAGAGACAATGAGCGAAAAAGAAGACAAGATCTGGAAAGAAAAACAAAACAAATAGAAGCAAGAATTCAAACACTGGAGCAAGAAAATGATATAGCAGCCAATTTACAAAGACAAAAAATAGAAAGACTCCAGAAGGATCTCGATCGGCGTAATTTGATTAAAGAAGATGTTACAGTGAGAATGGCTACGAGAACAGCAGAAACAGAAAAAGAAAGGGAACTTAGACGAGAATTAAAGATAAAAGATGACAAGCTTTCCGAACAAAGTTTACATCTGCAACAAGTTCTTTCAAAATTGGAAGACACAGAAGCAAAACTGGAAAACAGTGAAAGAGACTTCGAGCGACGTTCTAAACAACTTCTTGACGACAAAGATAAAGTCAGTAAAAAGAAAATTAAAGATTTAGAGCGAGCTAATGATTTAACTGCCAACGAACAAAACAAAAAAATAAAACAGCTTCAAGACGACCTTGAAAACCGTGACAAAAAGGTTAAAGAATTGGAGGAAAGGTTAAGATATACAAAAGGGGAAGGTTTGATTAGAAACGATTTTGGCAATGCTTCAAGTCAAAAGGAAAAGATGATATCTAAATTAGAAGATCAGTTAAACCAAGCCTTGATTAAATTGAAGAAAACTGAGACAGAACTAGAGGAAACAAAGACAAGGTAATTGACATATATTACATACTATACGTAAGGTGGTTTCATTCTCGCAGTTGTATAGATTAATATTTTCACAAATGTAGGTTCATCTTTTATTGCCAACTACCTGAAAAATAACTATAATCAAATCGTCTTTTTGTTCATTTTTAAGTCAATTGTTGACTGCATGAAAAGTTCGAAGCTTGTGTGATACTGTAATTTTGAAACTACATCTTCTTGATATCTTCGATATTAGAAAGTGCTACGATGTAAACCCGAATGCCTGATTTCATTTTGTAGACTAAGTAAGTCGCTGGGTGACAAACTGACTGATAATAATCCAAACGTAGCTGACCTCAGTGACAAAAACCGTCCCGTCAAGCTTGCGGAAAGGTATGGTGAGCTTTACGACAACCAGTGGACTGATGCATTTGAGATTCTTAACAAATACTATGACAACGAAGAAAATACGATTGTTGCACTTCTGGAGATCTTGAAGGTAACATATGTGAAATTTTGTTATCATAATAAAAAAGAAGGTGGTACACATCATCTGTTCATGACAAAAAAATACCATAAATGTTAATTTTCTTATTTTAAGTTAACTGAAATAAATAACATATAAACCCATTTAGTCTCCTTAATATTCTTGTAGAGACTTTTGAATTGTAATGGTCTGATATTTTCAACTTTTCTTAACTGTTAAATCTTACGATAGTAAGTTTTTGGCTTTTATTTCTACCATTTTTAATTTTCCATAAACAAAGACCAAAACTGACACTGATTTTTTTCAAATATTTATCATGTATTGTTCCTGATTATGTCTTTTTCAGGATGTCATGGGTTTCTGTAATTCGACAGGGTCCAAACAAATGAAGGATTTACAAAGTATCCTTGGATTTTCAGGCATTCCTGTACGAATGTATGCCGTGATAGTAAACTATTTCTGTGTATAGAGCTACTTAATAGAAAATAAGTCATTGCTTTTTACTTTTAAAGTAAAACGATATTTTATTAATGGTACTCATGCATAATGTTACTCAAACATTTATTGCTATTTCTATCATTATATTATGATCGTTTATGGTTATTGATAGTTCATAATGTACTAGAGAATCAGCTGCATACACATATGTATTAAGCATTCAATACAGTCTGAAGTAGAATATTTAGCATAATATGCGAGATATCCCGTATATAGTATATAAATATTTTTAAAAAAATATTGTTGTTATATAAATTAAACTTTTGAATTATATAATCGAAGACTTATGTACTTTGAATAATTCCATGAGTTTCTGAAGACATTTTCGCAATTTTATCTATTTTCCTCTTGAAACATTTATTGCAAATACAATCGGTACATGTAACGTTATCTAATCAATTGAATCAATTGTTTTAATTGTTTTTAGGTCGAAGATATTCCAACGGACGTTCGCAAACACTTGAAAGATTGCAGGAAGGCAATGGGATTGATAACTGTAAGGAACCTGTATCAGGTAAATGTATAGAAAATTGTAAACACTAGTAAATGTCTACGTAAGAAAGGATAAAAGTCTCAAGCACCTAGGATAGGTGGTTGAGCTATACTTGTTGTTCATATGTCTCTTCGTTCATTGGATAAAACTAGGGATGTGAGTGAACAATCGAAGGTTAGGACCCAATTTTGAACGTTCAAGTGTATTTCGAGCATTCGAATGTTTGGAAATGGAATATAACATTTTGACTGTTTTACCTATTTTGTTTTTATAAAAAATGAAATTATAAAGTGTTGAAAAGGTGGGCAGGTGAATTTAAACCTAGTGTTGCTTTAACTATTACCTGTGGCCAGTAGACCGTAAACATGCATCGTCTCATGTGGGTGGCCTGTTTAAAACTAAAGATACTGGTATGTCCGTGTCAAATAGAGTGTCCAGTTAGGAGTCAAACTTAGAGACAGAATGTGTCACAATTGAACTATAATTGAACTTTTTGGCCCTTTTTTGGTTTGATTTACTCTCTTGCAAAATCACCTAACAATTCATATCTATATCACAAATGATCATGTCATCTACAGTTTCTTTAAACGTTTAGAAGCGCTTCCAACGTTTGCTTGTCCGATAAAAGCGTCAGGTACACCTTTCCAACGTTACAATTTCGTACCCTGGAACCAGCAGCATCTTACGCGATCACCTTCATAGACGTCATCCTATTCACGAATTATCCATTAAAAATGCGACAAATAAATAATAGCCATATTTTGCGCTTGCTATTAATTTCATTTTCTTTTCGATCTCAGTATAAATTTAAACAGAAACGCGAATTACTCAATACTGATACCGGATACCAAGAAATACTCTGTGTGTCCGTGGATTGGAAACACTCGAATCCTATCGATTTCATAGTTTTTGAGTATGAGTTATAAAACGTTCGAATGCAAAATGATTCGAATTTTCAAATGCTAAATTGAACCAATTTTGCCATCCCAAGATAAAACCCATACTGGATATTAATGCCATTCTGGAAACATTATGGGGTTTCATTTTGTTTTCTGTACAGGAATATCTGTCACACCTGAAGAGGTCTGCTCATGAAAAACTAAAGAAGGCGACGGAAGTTCCTGCATATGTTAGGGAATGCCTTGAACTATGTTGGCTTATGGTAGTAAGTATCTAACTGGAACGTAAAACATTCCTATTTTCATTTAAATCTAGAAATGAGGGACATTTCCTGATAACAAATTATCTCCCTTACTCAGGTAACATCAGAGGTAGACCAAATCGTAAATTGGTCCTTTCCGTTGGAATCCTGTTTCTTTATCCTTGTTTCTCTTTGTGAAAGTCTTGACTTTTAGTTTTGAAAATTGTCACGTATATTAAATAAAAAGTTAAAATTATCAAAAAACAAACATAATTGTGTTAACAAAACATGTTGCTAAACAAAATGTGTAATCGGACTACATAGTTGCAAATAATTTGACTTAATTATCACCATACAAAAAAAAGAACGATGAAATCAGACGAATCCAAATGAAAGGACCAATGTAACATCAGAGAGTATTCAGGATAGATAATCTACTAATGTTCCCCATTATGATATACTTGTCGGGGAAAAACATTAAATTTTCATTTTATGAAAAATATCAATCATTTATGTAAACATAAGTAAATAGTTATTCATATGGTGTTATGCACTTTTTCACCAAGAGATTCTATCAATATTTATATCTGTAAATATAACTTTTATCTTAAGCGTTTTTTTAATATCTCGGAAAATGGTATTATCTAAAAAAATATGAATTATATTAACTAAGTGATAGGTATCAATTAAGTTTGCAGTGCCCTTTCTAGAAACAGAAACTAGATGTATTTGTTGTTAAGATTCTATAAAAGAAATCTTTCACGGCAAATTCAATTTTCTAAGAAGTTTGATGTATCAATATCCGATTTGGAAAATATATTGAATATCTTTTTTGCGGTGCTCTTTGAAATAATTCTTCTTCTTCAGATTCAAGACCCACCAGTTGTGTTGGCTCCCGTGGCCAAGCAAGGTTCCAGACTTAATACCGACTTGTTCAAGCCGTACACTAAGACAGGGTCCTTTGTAGAGTTCACAGTATGGCCTGCACTGCTTCTGCATGATGGAGGCCCAGTTCTGGCCAAAGGCGTAGCTGAAGGCTTTGGAAAGTAAAGAAACAGCACTAATAACACTTGAAACAGCACTAATAACACTTGAAACAGCACTAAGAACACTTGAAACAAAGGATGAAAGGGGTAAAAATCATTCAGACTATGGAGTCGTCCTTTAAAAACAAGGGCTGTTAGTCTTAAATGAAATGTACATAAAGCAGTGTGTGCACAAGCTAAAAATGGTGAAATAAGGTCTGCAGTTGTAAACAATATCTGTGATACATAGATGACTGAAACTGTGTTGTATACAATAACTTTGTTTATCAACAAATAATTAGTTTTAATACTTAATATATTTGTGCTCTTTGGTCTGAGTGTGTATCTGCGTGTGGATGTCTATTAGTTCAGAGGTTTTGTTGTATTAATATTATTCAGCTTCTTTGATGCCAGTTTTTATCGAATTTATCGATGTAAGATAAACTCTTGCGTAACAGAGCCAAAATGTCTGTGCAGTACTGATTATTGACCGCAACTTTTGGAAACTTAACATTATTCTTTTATTCTTATTTATGATTTGAACTTTATTTTAAGAAAAGGAAAAAGCTTCACCATAAAGGACGTATTCAAGTCAAACTGTTTCACTGTTTACTTATATCTTGCATAAGGCACAGCTTAATAATTATTAACCAAGCACTGCTCTAGCTCATTTTGAAGCAGAGTAAGATCCGATGAAGGTGTGCAAGGGTAGCAGACGGGTACAGAAGACTTGCGACCTGTCTTCAAGTTATTTTTATTTTCTGTATGAAGGTTTAGTTATTCAGGCATACATATTAAATAGACTTCAAAGTTTGACATTGTATGTAACTCAAATAGCGCTTTACCAGTCACATATTAGAATCCATTTTAGAACAGAAGGAGAAAAACTGGTATATGACTTCTTTTTTCTTATTTCAAAATTGTTAATGAAACAATAAGATAGGGCAAAATAATATAAAAAGGCTAAAATACATAGCAGGAAATTTGCGGTTTGTTTTTTCGACTGTACTAAAGAAATGAGAAGCAGACGAAAATCTAAGTCACTTCAAACTAAGAATTAATGGTGTGATTGAAGTGGCTCTTAGTTTTTAAAAGAATCATTTGTACTGATTTTTTCATAAAATTTAAAAGTAAATTATGCATATATTTTGATCATTAATGTTTTCAAGGTCACATTGTAAAACAAAACCTATTTTATTGCAACCATCATTTGTTATCATTTGTTGTAAAGCGGTACGTTTTGCAAATAGAATATTCGAGAAAATAGGTCGTAAGTAATTCACAGTCTGATGAAATCATGAATATTGATGTAAAGTTTCTCTGCTTTGATATATTTCATCTGTCATTCACTTCATTTATGTTCAAATAGCATTTCATGGCAATTTTATATATTATGCTTATTTATGTTTTGAACTTGAAATAATTAGCAATTATAGTCATTTTGGTTGCTGCAAAAAACAGCAAGACCCTTAAAACCGTAGATCATCATCATATGCAGTGTCTAAATAAAGATGATCGCTTGTTTTTATCATTTTTCACACTGTCTTGGCTAGCAGATCATTATCAATTTCTTTATCTATAAAGTCAATGAACTTAATAGCCATTATATTCTTCTCCTTTTGTTTGTATAGAAACCTCATTACTACAATCATCATCATCATCATCGTCGTCATCATCATCATACGGAAAAACAGCAAGTACCAGCAGCAGAAAAAAGAGTTCCTATTTCAAACATTTTTAGCACATTCATCTTGTCTTCGTACTTTCAAAATGACTCCCTTCCAACTTAGTGGGGAAGACATGTTGATTTTTGTGTTTGCTCAATATATTGTTGTTGTTTTGTTGTTGTTTTTTAGGTTTTTTGGGGGTTGTTGTTGTTGTTTGGGTGAAAGAAGTAAAACAGGTTGTACTAGGAATAATTATATCTGTTTCAATAGTCGAGATATCAAGATAAAAGAGCTTTATATGCCATGATCGGACATATTGACGCTTACAGCTCCACTTCAAGAGGATTTGTGTTTTTAGGATAAAGTTCAATTCAAATACCACTCGCTGAAAAGACGTATAATGTAGAAACTTTGTAACGCTCTTTGTTTGTTCTTTTTTCTAATATAACATATCTCGCAATCATCATACTAACATGTATAACATATTTATCTTAACAGATTGAACACGATGGCCTTGGTTTTATAATACAATTTTATCATTAAATGAAAATATCAGAAAACCAAATGTTATATATATTTTCCTTTATTATAAAAGCATGAACTTTTGCAACGATTCTGTTGATCTCTGTAGATTTTGTAATTTCGATATGGTTCATTTAAGTTTATGATCCAATATTAGGTTAAAGCATTGAAATTATGTATGACGGTCTCTTCAGGTACATTTTTAACAATTTCATACTTTTCTAAGAGTGCCCTTCTTTCAAGCTGACATTAAGATCTTTGGCCATATTTTCTTAAATTAGAGAGTTAAAACAATGGGCTTTGATAAAGCCATATTCTTTATAAATATTATATATTATTATACATTGCCTTTTTTTCGGATTCAGGCAAACGTTTATCCAATATCTTGACATAAGTTCGTTTTCTTTTTCTTTTAATTTTCGATTTTTACTTATAGAAAGACTTAAAACTTTGACCCGTCAGCTCTTTCTTTGATTTAATTAAGCTTACAATACCGGCGCATTTATGAAAGGCAGATGTATTTATCTTTTATTCTTTATGGGCCAATCCAACTGTTGTTTTCTGTTATAATATAATGTGTCAGTTTATAATTAAACAGTACAATTCATCATAGTTGTATCTGTATCTTTTCTTTGTTTACAAATTTATCTTTAAAATGACAGAATTGATAGAAAATGACTGATAAATAACAGCATGGCTATTCAACGGTATAGAGATGCCCTTTATATACGGCCTTAGGCTGGAGCACTCCCTCCTTGACGATAGTGTGCGTTCTCACACTGCAAGGGTTGCCCAAGAGTACTTGGATAGAGACGGGATCGATTCATTGCAGTAACCGCTCTCCGGAATAAAACCGACAGAACACCATTTTCAATTACCTACAGCTAGCGATTTCGGCACGGTAAGTCTAGGCAAGAACTACAAGGGTCGTGGCACCATGCTAGACTTTGAATAGAGTAGAGTGGTCCAAAAGTATCATCTAGAACTTGATTGCCAGGCGCTGGATAAAGGCTTTTGATAAAAATAAGAAAATGACCCCCAGTCGATAAAATCCCTGATTCCCATTGTCATCTTGTCCATTATGTTTAAAGATCCCTAAACATCAACAAATGGATAAATCAGCCACTAATTATTTCAAAAAACCAACAAAATAACAACTATAGCCCACCTATACCTACCTATCTACCTACCTACCTACTTCTCTGTAGGTATATACCTGGTGCTTTGCCAACTTTGGGTTGTGCATTAAATAGTTTTTAAGGTAGCATAAACCATGGCAAAAATGTTTTAATTCGATTTTAATTTTACTAAACGGTTTTAACAAAACTTCTATATCGCTATACTAGTATTGCTAGTGTTAAGAAAAGCTTGGATAGTATGCTTTCCTGTTTTTATGGTATCATAAACCATAACACACAATGTTTATATTTATTGTTTATGTTTATTTTGATAAACAAAATTGACAAAACTTACGAGAAAACAAACTTACACTCGTGATTTACGAGAATTTCATTTATCTTTGTAATCCAAATAGAAAAGAATGTAATTGATCAGCTTTGATAGAAAAAAAAAACCCTTCAAATTGTACCCCCTGTTATCATTACTCATAATGCTGATTCTAATATTTTTGTCTTTACCTTAAAACCGACTTGACTATGACTTTATGCCTTCTCAAAGAAAACCGACCGAAGGTCATGGAAAAGTCAAGGAATTTTGTAAGTGCTTAGTGACATTTGAAAACTGAGCAAAACTCAACCTGAAATATTTAAAATTTAGGCTGAGGTCTAAGTATTGAATTTGTTTTAAAAAAGCAAAAGAAAGAATAAAACAGTTTGGCTAAATAGTTTGTTACTAAAAAATTTTGGTTAGAACTATAATCATGTCACTCTTCGAAGAAAAAGTAAAAAGAAAATGTAGAAACAATTCATCAAAACACTATAAATATACAACATATTCATCATTTTATCATAATTAAAGGTGCTGAGGGCTGGTTGTTAGGGAGGATGGAGGCCAACATTTATTAATCTTGCTCATAGATAAAAGATTAAGTTTCGGCAAAAAAGAAAAATTTGGTCAGGAAAATTAAACTTTGTTAGGTAAAAGTCAGGGAATTTCTTTTCCTTCGCTATGTGTGAACCCTGTGATAACAGGAAAATTCTTCTAATTTTGGATGTCAAAATTAGTCTTATTTTGCTTGTAATCTTCCCTTTTTAATCAAATGCGTCATATAAAGAAAAAAGTAACCATGATAATGTGTTACTAATACAAAACAATACAATACATATTGGTTGGATATTCAACACTTCACTCTTTTTACAACGCTGAAAATCGAAACATGTCTATAAAGGATCAATTTTAATGAATAATTTGCTTTGAAACTATAAAACTGTAAGCAATTGTACGTACACAAAATGAATGCAGGCAGAAATTTCGATGAGAATTTTAAATCAATCGGTTTTGTACTGAAGGACATGAAACCCGTTCGGTCAAAAAAATTTTCGTTGTATTGATCGAATTCATTATACATTTTATGATAATTAGATTCAGTCTCCACCTCTTTGCATCGCTTTTGGGTCGCCTGACCATGGTGAAGCCTTTAACACTGAACTTTACAGACCGTACACAAAAAGTGGGATTATGGTGTCTGGCCGCCATTACTCCTTCACAAGAATGGTCCGGTACTCGTAAAGGGAGTCGTACAGGGAATGGAGTCTTCGGAATCGGATTCCGAAGTTCCACGGTTGTCTTCTAAAACAGCAGACACAATGACCCCGTCGTCGAAAATTTTATAACTGTCAGTTGTGTCAAAGTCAGTTGTGTCAAGGTCAGTTGTGTCAAAAAAATTAATCCTCTCGGAGGGAGTAGATCGGATGTTGTACAAGCGCACTGATTAAATTCGGGCGATAGTTCGTGTAAAAACAGTCTTTACAATAGGGATAAAGAGAAAAAAAAACCTTAAATCATACCCTTGACACAATAACTACAAGTACATATGTTCATGATTTAATTCTCTAGTATATTTCAGCGAAAATGCCGAAAATTTATTTCATAACTTTGGATAAGTCCTTGAGTATGAGCTGTTTTTCAACGAAGTGGCACTTAGCATGTGACGGTAAAATTCTATAAACATACAAAATGTTAACATTCCATGGGGAACAGATTATTACTCTAACAAAATGTATGAAGTATGAAGTAGACAAAACTCAAGCCACACTTGTCTTAAATTGTCTTGAGGAAAAAAATTGTCATTGACTGTAGCAGAAACTAAAAACGCATTTGTATCTATTTTGCAATTTGAAAACAAATCAAAAGTACTGTTTAATAATTATCATTATTTTCTTTTTAAAACTTCTGCTTTTCAAGACATGTTCCATTCGTTCCCGGCTGACCAAAAGTTAAAACCTTCGGGCTCTGCCTTGGGTTCTGCAAATAAAACATTTTCAGAGGTAAGAATCACAACATGTTATAAAGAATAAGAAACGAAAAGCAAAAAGTTTAATCTTCTATCTAAACAAATCAGATCAATATTTATGGCGTGACCACATTGCTCTAGGTCAAACATCAGCCACACAATTTGTTTTTTCAAGAGAACAGGACTGTTGACCTTGTAAAGTTGGCTGCTGAATTATCTTAAGATTACAAAGATATCTGACAAATGTTCCTTTTACAAAATAGTTGCCCCTTTTTCTTCAATATCTTTTCTTTCATATTTTTTATAGTATAACATAAACACTCACCCTGATAAGTGGTATTTGTATGTATATTTCTTCTTTGTCAAATATTGTAATTAATTTGTGATTCACATGTGTTTGTATATAATATTATGTATATATTTAAAAAAAAAACAGCCAACTGAATGCGCATGCCAGAGGATGCCAGATTTATGTATGTGTATAAACTATCATTTGCAGTTTTTTATTTATTGTGTATGAAAAATGAAGGCAATTTCTTCTTTTTGACAGCAGAAATGTCTTCATGCAATAAATTATAATTAGGAAATAGATTTTAACTTTGAGTGATATACCGTCTGATATATCACGGTGTCGAGTTCAGATGCGAAGTAATTTAATCACGAAGGCCGTAGGCCTGAGTGATAAAATAACTACGCATATGAACGAGAAACCGTGATATATACGACGGTAGATCACGAAAATGTTAAAATCTATTTCCATTCTAACACGTTCGTATACAATGTGACAGGTGACCGTTAGGGCAGGTTATACTGTATTTATAAGGGGCGCACTATTTATTAGTAACGTTCGCAGTGACGTCAGCGGGCGCGCGCTTGTGTTCAGCGTGCTTTACTGCCTATGATATATCACGCTCATTTCCTTCTTTGTTTATTGTCGGCGAATTGCAGATGTTAGAATATATTTTTTTCAAGTTTCTTATTTGAAGTAACCCCATTTATTCCCCCGTCGCAGGTACAAATGAGGGTCGGGTTGTTATAATAAATTGAGGAGGCACCGTGGTCCAGGGGTAGAGCGCAGGGCTCCGGGTCCGGAGGTCGCGGGTTCGAATCCCGTAAGAGGCGAGATTCTCTCACGATCTTCACATTCCTCACCGCTGCGCGAATACTGGTATGGAACCCAGGAAGCAGTCATCGAGCGTGGTGAATCTAAGTTGTAAGAACTTGTATCGCAATCGATGTAAAATAAATGAGTCTAAACTAAAACTAAACTATAATACATTAAAGAAAACGAACAACTTACTGTCAACTGCAACTGAAATAAAGATAATTATTTTTCATTACAAAATTGATCGCTGTCCTTTTTATAATTAATTACAAAAGTAAAAATAAAGACTTTGAAACATATTATGTGATACAAGTATATACCTCTACTAGATTAACAGAAAACTAGTAAAAACGGCACAATAATCTATATAGTGGGTATAATTGATAGGTTTTGTATAAATGTTTTATTTAAAACAATATTTACCACTTTTACTTATGTCTTACACAAATAAAAGCTTCATAGTAAAGATACAAAAAAAGATAGAAGAAGAAGTTTACGAAAAATGCTGTTTACAGGTTGTGCTACAGTTTAAATTGTCTTTCAGAAATGATATAATATCTAAAACTTCAAGATTAGGATTCAAACCCATGAATTGTCGAACCGGACTCAAAACTGGTAACCACTGTGCTGTAGAGGAGGATAAATGAAGAGATACATACCTACAGGGGGCTCTTCTATTGGCTCGTTTGGCTCTTCGATTTTTACTCTTGGTTTGCTTTCTGGCCAACATCTGCAGCTAGAAAAGTAACAAAATAATTTTATCATTACATATACATTGAATTTCATTCGGTTACAGCAAAACGTTGGAACATTCTGAAATAAACATAAATGCTCTGCACAAAAACAGCTGTCGTGGTAAGACACGTAATCATCTTTTGATTTGATGGCTGACACTTTCTCGCTTTTAATTTCATAAAACAGAATTAGCAAAGATAATGTTTATTTATCAGCAGTTTTACAGTGTCAAAAACCTTAGATTTTGTATTTTTGTAAAAACTTTAAAATTTTGCAAGGTGTGATATTTACCTTGGTTGGTTTAAAGTTACGATATACAATATACAAATATCATCAGTTTTCTGTTATTCTGAGGATGTGTTCAAGATACTTCCTAAAATTGACAATTTTTGTCCTAATGATGAGCTTAAAGGCATGGATAATTATCGATTCCCACATCATATTTAATGCTACTAAATTACAATTTAAGTTACCAAACTTATATTAACGTTGCAAAATTAGAAATAAAATACCATTTGAAATTAAATCTTTTCTTTCCTGGCTGGTAGTTCCGAACGCCTCGCCCGGTGTAAGCGTAACACATATAAAATGTGACAATCACCGTTATCGCAATCACAATCCAACAAGCTGTAAACCATGCGATGTTACGTGTGTCCTCAAAAAATGTTTTAAATCTGCAGAAGTAAAAGCTTTAATGACAAGAAAGTTTGGCAAGGAAACCAAAGCATATTGTGCCTAAAAACACGCACAAAGGATAATACATATTTGCATTTTATCAAAATATTTAAAGTGTGATAAGCAGACAATCTTACATGTCGTCAAATATGGTAGCTTTTCAGAGAGTGATAGCTTATTATTTCCATATTGTCGTAGTGATCAGGCGAGTACTGCTCATTTCATCAAGGAAGTTACCTAAATTCTCAACACTATCATCAACAAAACTCAAGTCAATGTATATTGATCACATATTATGTAGATTTTGTAATGTTCATAGAAAAAAACGAGATAACAACATACGGAAATGCTTTCATCATTCTTTTTGGTGAATATAGAAACCAAGAGAGGTAATTATTGACGTAACCTGTTTATTTTTCTATTTAGATTTAGAATTTATTTGTTTGGGGTTGGTCTTGATGAAAGTTAACTTTTTATAGAGTTCTGCTCGTATTAGGCAAGCCGTTTACGTAGCCTTTGTTCCTGGGAACAAATGTACGAAAGCCCAAAACTTCTGTAAGAAACTGCTAATTTTCTACATAATTTGTCCTGGTCTAGAATAATTTTGAAAATATTTTAACCTGTCTGTAGTTGTTGTAGTAGTTGTTGTTGTCGTTGTAACAGTTATCACTGTGATTGTTTCAGTTGTCACATTACCCCCTCCGTCCGTGGCTAGGACATCAAAGGTCAAGGTCACACCTCCTCCCACCGCTGCTATGGAATTGTGTAAATAAACTTTGCCTGTCTGGTCAATACCGAAATAGTCTGTCGCAAGCGAAGACTGATCCAAACTATAATGATTAACATACGAATAAAAAATAAATCAATATAAAAACAAAACGCTTATTCATAGACCGGTTCAATGTATAAAATATTTGACCTAATCAGTCTGGCAAACTATTTAAAAGATATTTTTTCTCATTCGTACAATAACAATTCTTTAAAAAAGTGTAAGAAATAACACTAGTTGAACTGGCTGATACTGTGTATAGATAAATTAAGACAACTAATTCTTGGAGCAAAACAGAAATATGTACAAATTTATTTGGTTAAATTGTGACCTCAGAGTAGAGACTAGACCGTGTCAAGTGAGATCTTGCATTAAAGATATATACAGCGATTTTAGGTCTATACAAAAACTGTCTGTAACAAATGATACTATTTTTTTAAATATTTTATCATCAATGTTACTCTGCTCATTTCTGGGTGCGTTCAAATTTGAATTGTACTGATATTAATTTTAAGACACCGAAGAGAATACTGGTTTGTCGATCTGGCTACGATGGCCTTGATGACTCGGACCTACCTATAATTAATGTCTCCAAACGTTCCAATATCTGCGTCGGTGGCCGATACTGTTCCAACTGACGTACCTACTGAGGCTCCTTCAGAAATAAACCAGCTGTATGTGTTCTGTAAGAATACTGGTGAGTTGTCATTTATATTATCTGCAAGAGAAAAAGGATCGTTGTCAATATTATATTGACAATAGGAAAAAGGCAATTTAATTCTTTTCACATGCTGTCTGCAAGTAGTAAATTCCAGTTCTTTTCTGTCGTTGTCTGCAGGAGGCAATTCAATATTTTTCTCCTGCTGTCTGCAAGATGCAAATTTTAATTCTTTTCTGCCGTTGCCTGCAAGAGGCAATTCAATATTTTTCTCCTGCTGTCTGCAAGAAGCAAATTTTAATTCTTTTCTGCCGTTGCCTGCAAGAAGCAAATTTCAGTTCTTTTCTGCCGTTGCCTGCAAGAGGCAAATGTTAGTTCTTTCCTCTCTTTGTCTTACCTGTCTGCATGGAGCAATTCAATTCTTTTCTCCTCTATACAAGAGGCAATTCAATTCTTTTTCCCCTCCTGTCGGCAGGAAGCAAATTTCAGTTCTTTTCTCCCTTTGTCTTGCCTGTCTGCAAGAGGCAATTCAATTCTTTTCACCTGCTGTCTGCAAGAAGCAAATTTCAGTTCTTTTTTACCATTGTCTTCAAGAGGGAAATTTCAGTTCATAGTTATTATCGTCTGAAAAAGACAAATTTCTATTCTATTCTTTCATTGTCTGCAAGAAGCAAATTTCAGTTCATTTCTATTATCGTCTGAAAGGAGCAAATTTCTATTCTGTTCTTCTACTGTCCACAGGAGACTAAGTTCAGTTCGTTTCTTGCATTGTTTGCTAAGGCAAATTTCAATGCTTTTCTCTTATCGTATGAAAGAAGCAAATTTTAGTTATTTTTCCATGGTTTTCAAAAGGCTAATTTCAGTTCGTTTCTCCTATTGTCTTCAAGAGGCAACTTCTGTTTTTTTTACTCCCATTGTTTTCAAGAGGCAAAATTCAAGTCTTTTCTCTCATTGTCTGCGAGAGCCAAATTTCAAATATTTTCTTCCATTGTCTCCCAGATGCAGATTTAAACTCTTTTTCTTTTTCTTCCATCGTCTGCAAGAGGCAAGTTTCTATTCTTTTCTCACATTGTCTGCAAGAGGCAAGTTTCAGTTTTTTCTCACATCTACTGCAAGAGGCAAGTTTCAGTTCTTTTCTCACATCGTCTGCAAGAGGCAAGTTTCAGTTTTTTTCTCACATCTACTGCAAGAGGCAAGTTTCAGTTCTTTTCTCACATCTACTGCAAGAGGCTAGTTTCAGTTCCTTTCTCACATCGTCTGCAAGAGGCTAGTTTCAGTTCTTTTCTCATATCGTCTGCAAGAGGCAAGTTTCAGTTTTTTTCTCACATCTACTGCAAGAGGCAAGTTTCAGTTCTTTTCTCACATCGTCTGCAAGAGGCTAGTTTCAGTTCTTTTCTCACATCTACTGCAAGAGGCAAGTTTCGGTTCTTTTCTCACATCTACTGCAAGAGGCAAGTTTCAGTTCTTTTCTCACATCTACTGCAAGAGGCAAGTTTCAGTTCTTTTCTCACATCTTCTGCGAGAGACAAGTTTCAGTTCTATTCTCACATCGTCTGCGAGAGACAAGTTTCAGTTCTTTTCTCACATCTTCTGCGAGAGACAAGTTTCAGTTCTTTTCTCACATCTTCTGCGAGAGACAAGTTTCAGTTCTTTTCTCACATCTTCTGCGAGAGACAAGTTTCAGTTCTTTTCTCCATTGATTGCATTGTTTTCTCCCATCGACAATCACTTAACCCATCAGTTTTGGATTGCTTCTTTGCGCCCTGGCTGCCAAAGCATCGGACTCTTTGAAATTTATCAACATTTGATCAGTCTCTAAGTCACGTTTTGGTTCAGTCTTGTGGCGAACTATGGGCGAACTCGTTCACATAAGATAAAGTGTTTCGAGCTTTAAAAAAATCACAACAATAATTTTTGGAAAACCGGAATCCGGTTTATGCTTATTTTCAATAAAGTAGAAACCTTGCCTGCTTATTCATTTAGAACAGAAATCTGATTATTATTTCGGGGCAGGGGTACGCTGAGTCACTGCGGATTGTTCATTTTATGCGGCATTAGTTTGGTGTGTGTCTGTGTGTGTGTGTGTGTGTGTGTGTGTGTGTGTGTGTGTGAATCCGTCGGCCTTTGCTATGGTAAATTTGTATTGATGGAGTCCTTCGCTCTTTCATCTAATCAGCAAAGATTAACTCGAGTTTATTTTGTCGAAGTAAAAAATGACTTTCCTCGCTGATCGTAACCCTTCTCCCATCGCCATTAAGGTAAATAAGAGATAAATAAGGTAGGAAATCGAGCTTAGAATCTCAAGGTCTATCTTTTCAAAGGCAGACAAAACAAATAGATATATAGAGGATATTTGTTTGTTTTTGTGGAAGGTGAGAATTTATTTCATCGAGTGAACACCATATGTGATATTTTCACGAGTGGCGCAGCCACGAGTGAAAATATAAACATATGGTGTTCACGAGATGAAATAAATTCCCATCTTCCACTAAAAAACAAACAAATTTTCTTTTTATTTTATGCCAACACGTCTAAAATGGATATTTTATGACATTTTTACTCAGGGCCTTCAATAAATTCCCCATGGTGAGCCCCAAATCAGTTTATGCGTACTTTGGTTACTCCGCACAAAAAAAGTGCAGACAATCTCCAATACATATGATACCTTTACTTCTGCTGAAATAAAATGAATACACTTTCATCAAATAACATTTATTTTTCTCTACACAGTTTATTAATATTTATTGAATTTTAGCCATACATACTTTAATTATAAAAGCGGATTAATACCGAGTAATATTCAATCAATTGAATTGAAAGTCGGCCATATTGGATATTGTCCATGTGAGTTATGTAAACAAATCAGACATTTTAAATAATTTATGGCGAATTTCATCATTGTTCACAACTAGTTAGGCTCAGGAATTCAATATTATAACTGGATTTAACAAGGTAAATAAATTTCACTCGCTGTCACTGTCTGAAATACAGCGGATTTTCTTGTATTTACGTGGTGGGGAAAAGTAGTTCTGGCACAAACAGTGGATTATCAAAATGGTAATTTCACTGATTCAAAACAGTGGATTATCACTTTTATCTCATTGATATTTCCCTATATTTCATTGGTAGGCATAAAATAAAACTGTATTACTATATATACTGTATAAATGGAACACCATTATATTTATCCAGTAGCATAAAAATATATTAATCTTCTTTGTTTAAATCTGTTTTTTTGGTTTTGTTTTTTTTTTTTTTTTGGGGGGGGGGGTTGTTGTTTTTTTTTATTTCATTTTATTTTGTTTGTTTTGTTTTTTGTATGTAAGTGCAATCATTTCTCTTCCTGAATCATTTAAAGTATGTTTTGAATTTAAGATAGTAAAGGAATGACCTTGTGTTATCTACACCGCTTTTCAACGACCGCTTTTTAACAAATGCTAGCGATTATCACAACTTATATCCTTAATAATTACCTTGCGTATTATAAATGACTCTTTTGTTATACTTTATTGTAGCATATAATATCCGTTGAGACAAAATATTTGATGTACTTAGATGAACCGTTAAGGTTGGAAAGCTTTAAAACACATATGCAATCGTTTTTGCATTGTTTGAACTAAGGTTATGGGAAAATGGTTTGTAGAAATGCATCTTTAAGAAATAAATAAACAAGTCCTTTATACAATATTTCATTGTAGCCTTTATGATGTGAAAGTATGTACGTCTTAAGACTTCACTACAGTGAATGTCACTATGGATAAGTAAACAACTGTATCTTTCAAATATCTTATTCAACGGAATGTTTATTTGATAAACGTTTATGGAATGTAACCTAACAGAGTTTGTTAAAAGAAAAAAAAACACCTTTACAGTACCCCCTAGACCCCTCGCTGAAATTTTAATCCTTTTTAATCATTTCTGAATCTCATACATACGTACATGTGGACAATCAAGGAGGAAAACTGTCCCATCTACGTATTGAAAACTTTGCTTTACTATCCAATCATCCTGCTCTTTCGTGCTTAATTTTGATAACGAATGACCCAAATATTCAAGCCTGTATGAAAATGAACGATACTGGTCTTTCTTAGTACAACACAAGGGTTTGACCATGTACACGATATTTTTGCAAATACTTTGAAACTTAACAAATTATAATTGAATCTGCGTAGTTTCAGAATGTTTTAATATAGTACATGTACTTCTAATCTTATAAGGAAATTGCACATTCTTTTTTGAAAGATACAAACTATAAGGGTTACTTTAAATCTGAATTATAAGTACCCTAATTGAACGTTCACTCCTATTCATATTTTATCCATTTATCTTCTTTTGGGTGGCCGATTTCAATGTATGTTTCGAAATTCCAGATCTTATTAAATTGTCTTATTTTTTTTATGTTTCTACCGCTTTCCTTTAAGACCAGATACCTTTTAATAATTTAGACAGCAAATCAAACTACCCACCCTTTTTAACGGAGTTAAATTGGTCGATGCAATTGAACAAAACATAATTTCAACCACTAATACAACTTATTCAGTGCTACGCTGTCATGAAAATTAATGTATGACCAATACCTAAAACAAAATAGTAAGAAAACGTACTTATTTCAATAGATAATGTTGTTGTGTCTGTTAATCCACCGCTGTCTGTGACCGTGACGTCACAATCTACTGACGTAGGTTGAACGCCGCTATCTACGTCAAAGTCGGTTCCAAAACTCAAAAGCCCAGTATCGGTGTCGATGGAAAAAAATCCGGTTGACGTACCGCAGTCAAACGTGTACTGTTCAGTGTCGCCGGCGTCTTCATCGATGATGTCATAAGCAGAAGTCTGGATCGCAGTTCCGCCCTGTTATGAAAAACAAAATTTTCAAAAAAAAGAATAGAAAAAATGTTACAATATTTCTGACTTTCGGACACTTTCGCTAAAAGAGACATTCATAAATAAAAAAGGCTTACAGAAGTGAAAATTATTTTTGAAATTATTTGGGGAATGGGGGCAATGAAAAAGAGATAACTTACGACTCCTTCGTCCACTGAAATGCTGTAACCATTCTGAGCAAACCGTGGGGCCTCGTTTACGTTAGTGACGTCAAAATCTACAGTCGCCGTGTCAGACACTTCGCCGTCACTGCACGTGACTGTACAAGTAAATGACGGTGCTCCAGCGGCAACCAGGTACTCGTAATTAATTGAAGAACTTGCAGATGTACTTATGACACCCGCTGTAAAATCATATGCTTTGGATATAAGATGAAACGTCTTAAACAATTAAACCAAAAGCCTAAGGCCGCAAGATCAAATGCTTTTAGATGCAAGATAAACATTTAACTCTCTTTACAACATTTTCTTTATTTGGAGCAACTTCTAAAAATAACATCAACTAACACATGTTGGAGATGCTAATACTGGGCTTTTGTCTTCCATAACTTTGTCTCAAGACAACGTTTATAAGATGACTCGGCCCCCATGTAAGTGAGTGGCAATAATCACGCAGCAACGCTTTCACGCCATGTCAAACGATAATATACAAATGATCAAGTCTGAGAAATATTTTTTGTAGATGTACTTACTAGCTGAATCTATTTGAAAATATGTCAGTCCCATGGAAGGTATACACGACATTGAATAAGCTAACGTATCGCCAGCATCGCTGTCTGTGCACGTAGTGGTTTCCAAGGTGTTCCCGAGAGCGCTGTTCTCGGGGATATTGAGCGTGACCCCGAGATTCTGTATCACAGGCTGATTATTTGCACCTGAAACCAAGATTTTCCCTTTTATCTAAGGAAGCTTCTGTAAATTTTCAAATGGTGTTGTGAGACCTTAGCATTAACATTTGTAAAAATATATATTGTTTTTTCCCATTCTCATGTCAGGCATGCTGCTAAAACATTACATGAATAATTTAGATTTTAATTAGGGACATCTTAGTACAGAATAATATACAAAATGTCCTTTTTAAATATGTTTGACTAAACCTAACTATGGTTATCGCATTGTTTTAAATACTTGCTGAAAATTCCACTAGCAGTTTTAGGACAAACGATATATTTTGAATGAATACGTGCAATCTTAAAAAATATTTTATACAATTAAAGTGCTCTACCTGAAAATGTAATAGAGAGAATTTCAGGAGTTCCACTTCCGCCATCATCACTGACATCAACAGTGACGTCATATCCCCCAACCGCAATGTTTGATATATCTTCAGTTAGTACTAGTGCGCCGGCTAGAATAAAAAACGCTGTCTGAAAACTCGGCAGAATGTAAAACGATTTTTGAATACCTATAAGTTCGAAGCAATATTTTCAAATCTTTCATGTTGACTTTTTACTAATGTAGGGTTTAATTTACTGATTGTTTAGTTCGAAACTGTATCTCATTGAATGCATTATCAGATAATTGTAAAGAAATTAGTTTAGTTTATAATGAAATCAGTTTTCTTACACTGATAAGGTTAGTTTCGAAAGCGAGAGTGAAAATTGTTCTTTTTGGATTATAACTTATTTGTTGGCATCAAAAGTTGATCTGAGAAATGGCAAAGGAACTAGTTTTCACCTTCAGATTCAAAGTTTAGCCTGCCTACCACAATTTAGACAGTTTTGCATAAGTTCTGGATTATCACCGAAAAGCTGAGGTCAAATTCGACTAAATTGTAATAAATTGTATGCAAAGAAGTTGCGCATTGTCTGCTTGCTGTAATATACTTACAGTTAAAGATTTCAAAAGGGCACGCCGGGGAGGCAGGGTCACAGGTAATTGATAATGTTGTTACATCGTTTTCTGCGTCTGTGACGTTAACGGTGAATACAATATCGCCAATGCTAACGGCTGATACTACCAGTGTCCGACTGTCTGTAAGAATAATACATCGGGATAAAATCTTTATATGCTCCTCGAAAATTTTCGTACAATCGCCGCTTTATTATACTTTTATTCCGCCATTTCGTCCTTCCCTCACCTTGTAACACTTTTGCTTGTCCGGGCTATAACTTGAACTTGATATGAGAGATTTCAAATTTACTTTGCACAAATGTTCGCCTGTGTGAGACGGTGAGTCGTGCGGATGAACGAGGTCGGTACCTGCAAGGTCTAGGTCAAAATTGGCTACAATTCTGCCTGTCCAAGTTGTAACTTAGCCGAGTTCAAAATGACTCGGCACAGATATTTTCCTCAATGTGATTGTGTGTCATGTGCACGAACTAGGTCGGTAGCTCAAAGGTCAGGGTAGCACTTAGAGGTCAGATGTCAAAATTGGCTAAAATTCTGCTTGTTTGGGCAATAACTTTGCCTTTGTTGGATAATTTCAAAATCACTTGGCACAAAGGAAAATCGCCTCAGTGAGATGCTGTGTCATGTGCGTGATCTGGGTCGGTAATTCAAAGGTCAAAGTCAAAAATGGCTAGAATTCTGCTTGTCCGGGCTGTAATTTGGCCTGGGCTTGGGGATTTCAAAATAACTTGGCCTCACCGAGACTGTGTGTGGCATGCATGAACCAGTGGTCCAGGGCAAACTGAGATTAAAGGTCATAATTTGTAACAATATACTAAACTGTCAGGAATATCCTCAGCTATATAGACATTTTATTCGTCGAATTACTCTAATTATAATTTTGTTTTCATTCACTTTCACTTGGTTAAATTTTCTAGCCGTGACAAGGCGTCGTCGAGGAGCATCCATCAGTGTCACCGATATTTTTGTTTAAACAAGCTACGTACACGGTGTTGTAGAATATAAGATAGAATGTTTATTTAGAGAAAGGTTATTAAGTAAAAACATTCTACTGATTAGGAAGCACTGCCTTTGTCTAAAAGATTTTTTTCTACAATGACACTGATTCAAAGCCTTTTAAATCAATTGCCTAGTGTTTGTTATTTTAATCAAAGAAGAACAAAAATGTCAGTGTCATTATATTTGTGACGTATTCTTAGTTATAAGATACTTTGGTTTAAAGAGCTACTTTTTACCATTAAAGAAATGTACATGTATTCAGTTTGCTTACCTGGCAAGTTGTTTATGACTGGTCTTTGGTTTTCAAGGAGATTTACGGTGAAAGTTTCTGTATCGGTGTCCCCGTTGGCTTCACAGTCAATGACTAGTGAATAAGTCGGCTGACTATTGAAGTCATATCCAGCATCTGCTTTCGTATATATACCCCAGTCTGGAATATGATAAGTGTTAAGGAGTGGATCAATGGTCCAGCGGTAATGTGCTGGACTTGTAATCCAGAGTTCGAGGTTCGATCCCCCTCTTCTCCATGTACATTACTAATTGTCTTTCGGATAAGACGTTATACCGAGGTCCAATGTATCAGTGCTATACACTGAGCATGGAAAAAACCAATGTGACTCTGCAATAGTATGCTTTCTGTATCTTGCACTTTCCCCACAACCTAAAATAACATAATTTTGCAGGGGGCATCGTTTATATATGCAACCGGTTCTGACAATAAATAAACTCAAACAGATAGAGACAAAATAAGTAAAATAATTACGACGACATTATTAAATTATATGAAACTTTAATTCCCTGTATGAATTTAATATACGCCACTGCCATGTGGTTCTAGGAAGCATTCTGTTTCACTATACATTTTCACGTGCACTAATTTATCCTATATGTTTCATTTTCAATATTGCTCATAACAAAAGTCACTTGGAAAATCATTTGAATGATTAATTGAGTTTTCATCAAAATTGCCATAGTCATTGAGAAATTTCATTTAAGAGGAATGTAATTACAACTGTTAAAAAATTAAACTTTCGGCTATTTTCTCGTCATACATAATATGAGAATCGTCCAAAATACATTTCAAACCTAGGACAGCCATGGAATACACTCTACGGAAAATGCTTTAAAAGTTCTTCTTACTTTTAATGAAAAATCAGTATATTTTTCTATACTTTTAGCTGGACTTCCCTGTAAAAAAAGTGATATCATAGACGACGTCGGGGGCGTGTTGCTTACTGCTACTCTTGTTACTGCTACTGTCAACTTCACGTTTTGCTTACTGCTACTGCCAACTTCACGTTTTGCCTACTGCTATTGTTGTTACTGCTACTGCCAACTTTTCACGTTTGATTTAATTTCTACTGTCAACTGCTACTGCGTACTGCTACTGCCAACTCCCTATTAGTATTACATGACCACTCATTTAATATCCTCTACCTTTCTGGCAGTTTGAATTTCAACATTTTTGTGAGCTTGACGTCAACTAATTGGTAAGTCTTTTCTTAACCGATTTTACTGTCTACGTTTGCCCAATATTTGAAATGTTACATTTTTTTATTTTAATGATTTAATGTTCAGTGCAATTCATCGAAGGATTAATTATAAAATCACTGTACAGACTCTGGAATATACTCTGGGAGCTTTGTATTTTTAGAGGAGCAATACAGTTATATCGGGAGGGGGTATAAAAATTATTTTGGTCCATGCTTAAATTCTAATAGAATTCCTTGGTCCCAAAGGAATTTTTACAATCCTAAAATGATATTTTGCTAATAAAATTACTGCCAAAATTAACTTTTTGACAGAAATAGAAATAATTTATTTTGTGTCGATATTTTTTTTTAATCCTTGTATGTGTAACCTTATGAATGTTTTGTAATTTTCTAAGTTCAATATAATTTTTAAACTCATCACATTCGCCCATTGTTTGACTTTATAGAAAACAGAAGTTGACAAGTTTTTGATGCGTATTTTGCATTTTCTGATTAAAAAAAGTCATCCATGTTTTATCAAACTCTGAGAGACTGGCAGATTATTTGAATTTCTTCACGAGTTTTAATAATCTTTAAAGAAATCATTATGCTTGGTGGAAAAAAAAGATTGACAGATGCATTAATTTTTTAAACAGGTGATTCAAAGTTTTTGTCTCGCTAATTGATTTTATTTTCATTAGTTTTAAAAATCAACAAAGAAAATAAGTCAATGAATAATATTATCTGTAACCTATCCGTCTATTTTAGTTTATTATTGTCTGTTTGACAGACGCTTCCTGAAGGGTTTAGCTATTTAAGGAGTTGGGACTAATGCAAGATAATTAAAGAGAAATACACCTGGTTCTTATACATGTGATCTCGGTTCGGTGAGTCATCCGAAAGACAAAACGGAGGAGCGGGAATCAAACCCCCGGCCCTTGGATTCATCATTTGAGCACTGATCCGCTCAGTTCTACCTGTTGTTCCTGTCACATATCTAACAATGAACCGAGATGTTCCGGTTCCAGGATTACTTCCGGTGCCAAACGAACACGTAACTGTGTCACCGTCCGCATCTGTGGCGTCAAGGGTGAATAATAAAATCTCTGTTGATGTGTCTTCCAGAAGATTTTCAGAAGCAGGCAGGTTATTTATCACTGGGGCCTGTTAAAAAAACAAAATCGTAAAGCATATAAATGCGATGATGATGATGGTAGTGATGATGATGATGATGATCGTCATCATCATCATCATTATTATTATTAGTATTATTATTTTTATTATTATTATTATTATTATTATTATTATTATTATTATACAGCATCTGATCATTCTTATTTTTCAACTGCTACGTGCAATTATTTTTATATTTATCATTATATTCATTTATCATTATGATAATTATCATAGCAGTTATGAACCATTATGATTATGACAATTTTATTATTTCATTATTATTAGTGGAAGTAGTAGTAGTACATGTAGTAGTTTCATGATAATTTCAATGTTGAACATTTAACCCTTTTTTTCTTATCGTTATAACATCACTTTTATCATCAACACCATTCTTTGTCCCTGTACCAGAAATATCACCATAGGGTTAAACTCATCACCATCCATACGACGACAACAACAACAACAGCAACGATAACAACTGTCTTCATCGTCTTAGGTGATACGAGTTTTATTATTGCTGAAATTACAAACTTACCGCTGTTTCCGCGTACCTCCATAATAAACACTGAATGATGTATGCAACAAAAAATTTAGTCCTAAAACATTGCATTTCGCATGGTAAGTCACAAAAAAACTAATTAAGGAATGTCTAAAATTTCATGTTCAACTTGATTTATTTTTTAAAAAACCCGAAAGCTTTAGGTATATAAAATTTATCAGAAACTTGATAATTGAATAGTTATGAGCCGATAAAGCAATGCGGTTGAATGACGCCTTTTCATCCTTTGAATCGATAGTGTAAACTTACCTTCCTTTCTAAAGAGTCATTTGTTGATCTTGATTCTTTTGTAAAATGTGGACCAATTTTTCTTTTGAAATCAGATGTTCTTTTGCAGATGTCTGGTCCAAAATATATAGAGGATTGTTTGAATAGCGAAATGAAAAAACGTTTATTGTTAGCTATAAATAGATATGTATATCAAAATAATATGTAGACTTTGAATAGGCCGAGGAATTCAAAAGGCTCAACAAAAAATGGTTTGATTTGTACACCGATTGTGAACGCATGTAAACAGTCCTGAGTGCATTCCGTACATTAAATATCAAAAAAAGCCTATTCATTTTTTTCTTCGGTTAGGTAAACATTATTTTCTAAACAATTTTCTCGTCAACCCCTAAAATTGAATGTTTACAATTGATTACAGAAAGTATTGCACAACATGCAAACGCTATATCTGACTTTGATTTTCGAGTCAGATTAAAGTCATTTCAATATGACCTCCAAATAAGCCACATATTCAAGGTTCAAAAAGCATCCGTCGGATTTTCGTAACGGTCGAATATATATTATCTCTGACCCATGCATTTTTTTTATTTATTTATACATTTGTTTTAAATGTTCATTTTATTTTAAGAGACAGATAAGCTTATTATATTCATTTCTGTGAAATGGTTTAACATAAAATTTGTGGGGGTGGGGGCGGGGTTACATGTTTTGAATAAAAAAACACACATTTTTAGACTGGACACATTTTCAACACGAACAAAAGATAAAAATGTCAATTGACAAATGACGGTGATATTTCCTGCCAAGACAGTCAGACGGGCCGACAAAATACACTAAGAATATTGATAGTCCGTCGCAATGGCTGGTCGCAAAGAAAGCATGTTTTCTTTTTCCGACAGACGCTATCCATGCCGTTAAGTCCCTATGTACGAAATTTACACGAATGTGAAATTTTGTCAAAGCCTTATGCATTTCCGCTGTATAGACCTTAAATGTACAACTCTTCCTTGCATTGGAAAACTGGCTGATTGGTGATAAATAAACATATTTTGTTTTGTAAAGAAACATATTACATAATCATTTTTCTAACATTACGTGTGGTCAAAGAAAAGCGGGTTTTCATTAATTCGCATAACATTCATGGAAAAACTTGTTTGTCTTCTGGCCATGTTGGGAGCCCTGTCAGCTACCAGTCTAGTTCATCTTTTTACGCAAAACCGTAAACAGAACAATGTAACCGCATATACAAATTGTTGTTGATTATATGAGTGTAACAAACCGTTACATTATCATGATATGAAAAATATCAGGCTAAACTAGTACTGACTTGAAACAGTAAAAGTTCTCAAAATGAAACTACAGGAATTTGAAGACAAGTCGATAACGGTGTAGGAATCCAATACATCCTGGTGTGAGTAGTTTGTAAGTGTTGGTGAGATAAAAGTGAGCTATTGTTGAATACATGTATTTCAAAGACATAACTTCCTTTGCCATAATGTATACACATTGCTGTTGAATATTTTGACAGCTGACCAATGCAACAGTTTCAGGGTGACTCCGAGTGTATGGATATACAGAAATTCTCGACTGGGAGTACGGCAGGGTTCTTTTTCAATCTTTTGTGGATTCTATTATATACTGTTATAAATGCATTTCACCAAAATATGCATCAGACTACAACAACGAAAACAGTTCTACAGGCCATTTCAGATTTGTATTGTTTTAGACGTTCCGTACTCAAGTTTTCGTGTTAAATTAGAGCATTTAGGCATGTGCGTGAAGTTAGCTGCCAGTTGCCAGTTCCCAGTTGCCAATTCAATTGGCAACTGGCAACTGGCAGCCAAATTCATAGTTCAGCTGACATTTCAAACTTATTTGAAATCGTAGGTAGCTGCCAGTTCTCAAAATTTGCGAATAGTCAACCGTCAATTCAGATGCCAATTCAATATGTTTCATAAATTATTAACATTAACCAAATCAGCAACTGAAAACTGGAAGCTAGGTGCCAGTTCGTTAAAATTAGCGAATTGGCAACTGGCAGCCAGATGCCAGTTCGACAAATATCATAACTTATGAACATAGAGTGATTTGGCAACTGGCAACTGGCAGCCAGATGCCAATTCGACATTTACCATAAATTATTGATATTAACCGAATGAGCAACTGGCAACTGGCAGCTAGATGCCAATTCGTTAAAGATCGTGAATAGGCAACTGGCAACTGGCGGCCAGATGCCGGTTCAACAATTATCATGAATTATCAACATAGAGTGAATTGGCAACTGGCTGCCAGATGCCAGTTCGTCAAAACTTGCGAATCGCCAACTGTCAATTGGTAGCCAGATGCCAATTCGACATATATCATAAATAATTGATATTAACCGAATTGGCAACTGGCAAATGGCGGTCAGATGCCAATTCGTTAAACTCGTGAATTGGCAACTGCCAGTTGGAAGCTAGATGCCAATCCGACATTAATCATAAATTATTAATATTAACCGAATTGGCAACTTGCAACTGGATGCCAGATGCCAGTTCGAAAATTATCATGAATTAAGAACATAAAGTGAATTGGCAACTGGCAACTGGCAGACAGATGGCAGTTCGTCAGAACTTGCGAATCGGCAACTGCCAATTGGTAGCCAGATGCCAATTCGACATTTACCATAAAGTATTTATATTAACTGAATGAGCAACTGGCAACTGGCAGCCAGATGCCAATTCGTTAAAGATCGCAAATTGGCAACTTGAATCTGGCGGCCAGATGCCAGTTCGACAATTAGCATGAATGATCAACATAGAGTGAATTTGCAACTGGCAACTGGCTGCTGGATGCCAGTTCGTCAAAACTTGCGAATCGCCAACTGTCAATTGGTAGCCAGATGCCAATTCGACATTTATCATAAATCATCGAAATTAACCGAATTGGCAACTGGCAGCTAGATGCCAATTCGTTAAAGATCGCGAATTGGCAATTTGCAACTGGCAGCCAGATGCCAGTTCGACAAGTATCATGAATCAACAACATAGAGTGAATTGGAAAATGGCAACTAGCAGCCAGGTGCGAGTTCGTCAAAAATTGCGAAGCGCCAACTGTCAATTGGTAGCCCGATGCATATTCGCCATTTATCATAAATTATTGATATTAATCGAATTGGCAACTGGCAACTGGCAGTTGTCAGTTGCCAATTCGCGATTTTAAATAAATTGGCGTCTGGCTGCAAGTGGCTAGTTGCCAATTCAGTTAATGTAACCAATTTATAATATTTGTCGAATTGGCATCTGGCTGCCAGTTGCCAGTTGCCAATTCAGTTAATATCAATAATTCATGGTATTTGTCGAATTGGCATCTGGCTACCAGTTGCCAATTGCAAATTCGCGATCTTGAATGAATTGGCATCTGACTGCCAGTTGCCAGTTGCCAATTCAATAAATATCAATAATTAATAGTATTTGTCGAATTGGCATCTGGCTACCAGTTGCCAGTAGCCAATTTGAGATTTTTAATGAATTGGCTTCTAGCTACCAGTTGCCAGTTGCCAATTCAGATAATATCAATAATTAATAGTATGTGTCGAATTGGCATCTATCTACCAATTGACAGTAGCCAATTTGCGATTTTTAATGAAGTGGCATCTCGCTGCCAGTTGCTAGTTGCCAATTCATTTAATATCAATAATTCATGGTATTTGTCGAATTTTCATCTGGCTGCCAGTTGCCGATTCGCGATTTTTTATGAATTGGCATCTGGCGACCAGTTGCCAGTTGCCAATTCAGTTAATGTCACCAATTTATAATATTTGTCGAATTGGCATCTGGCTGCCAATTGCCAGTTGCCAATTCAGTTAATATCAATAATTCATGGTATTTGTCGAATTAGCATCTGGCTACCTGTTGCCAGTTGCAAATTTGCGTTTTGTAATAAATTGTCATCTGGCTGCCAGTTGCCAGTTTCCAATTCAATTAATATCAATAATTTATAGTATTTGTCGAATTGGCATCTGGCTACAAGTTGCCAGTAGCCAATTCGCGATTTTTAATGAATTGGCATCTGGCGGCTAGTTGCCAGTTGCCAATTCAGGAAATATCAATAATTAATAGTATTTGTCGAATGGGCATCTGGATGCCAGTTGCCAGTTGCCATTTCAGTTAATATCAAACATGGTATTTGTCGAATTGGCATCTGGCTACCAGTTGCCAATTGCCAATTCGCAATCTTGAATGAATTGGCATCTGGCTGCTAGTGGCCAGTTGCAAATTTAGTTAATATCAATAATTCATGGTATTTGTCAAATTGGCATCTGGCTACCAGTTGCCAGTTCACGATCTTTAATAAATTGGCATCTGGCTGCCAGTTGCCAGTTGCCAATTCAGTTAATATCAAAACTTTCTAGCATTTGTCGAATTGGCATTTGGCTAACAGTTGCCAATTGCCAATTCGCGATCTTGAATGAATTGGCATCTGGCTGCCAGTGGCCAGTTGCAAATTCAGTTAATATCAATAATTCATGGTATTTGTCAAATTGGCATCTCGCTACCAGTTGCCAGTTCGCGATCTTTAATGAAATGGCATCTGGCTGCCAGTTGCCAGTTGCCAATTCAGTTAATATCAATAATTATTGGTATTTGTCGAATTGGCATCTGACTACCAGTTGCTAATTTGCGATTTTTAATGAATTGTCATCTGGCTGCCAGTTGCCAGTTGCCAATTCAGTTAATATCAATATTTCATGGTATTTGTCGAATTGGCATCTGGCTGCCAGTGTCCAATTGCCAATTTGCGATCTTGAATGAATTTGCATCTGGCTGCCAGTGGCCAGTTGCAAATTTAGTTTCTATCAATAATTAATGGTATTTGTCAAATTGGCATCTGGCTACCAGTTCCCAGTTCGCGATCTTTAATAAATAAGCATCTGGCTGCCAGTTGCTAGTTGCCAATTCAGTTAATGTCACCAATTTATAATATTTGTCGAATTGACATCTGGCTGCCAGATGCCAGTTGCCAATTCAGTTAATATCAATAATTCATTTTATTCGTCCAATTGGCATCTGGCTGCTAGTTGCTAGTTGCTAATTCGCGATCTTTAACAAATTGGCATCTGGCTGCCAGTTGCCAATTCAATTAATATCACTTATTCATGATACTCATCGAACTGGCATCTTGCTGCCAATTAACGATTCACGTCTTAGACAAATTGGCACCTGACTTGCAGTTGCCAGTTGCCAATTTACTCAATATTCAGTTTTCATGATACTTTTCGAATTGGCATCTGGCTGCCAGTTGCCAGTTGCCAATTCACTCAATGGTCAGAATTCAGTCTACTTTTTGAATTGGCACCTGGCTGCCAGTTGACAATTCGCCTTCTTTGGCGATCTGGCTTCTGGTTACAATTTCATTTTAGTTTGAATTGGTAGCTGGACTATGAAGTAAGATGCCAGTTGCCAGTTGCCAATTGAATTGGCAACTGGCAACTTGCAGCTAACTTCACGCACATCATTTAGGCGTGTTGCACGGCATTCAGATATATAGGAGATTTTACTTCATAGCTTCTATCCGACTTTGTGTTAACACTAATAAGATAAAGGGGTTTGTGCTGCAGGAATCTGGGACATGAATTTGACTTTATTAAAGAAATAAAATACTTAAACATCTCTATGCATTATCACACGAATTTGAAACGAATAGGAATTTGAGACAAAAAGTTTATACTTGAGGTATAAAGTTATACATGTAACAGGACTTTGGAGCAAGAAGTTTTAGTAAACTGAAAAAAGCGTCAGACATGCACATGGATTTTAAAAAATCAAAATGTGTGTCATCAAACATCTAAGCTAATATGAAGAATAGATTTAAGAATATTTAAGCATGAAAGTTAGAGACAGTATCTTGTTACACAAGATTCATTATTTCTTAAGTGATAAAGAATCTAGTGCTAGACTTTATACATGTAAAAAACCTTATATATAAATAACGGCATATTCAGTTAGATGATGTGGTGATTTTAATCAGTTGGCAAACTTTTTGCCTGAGGTCGTACGGGGTAAACAAGGTGTTCCATGTTGTTTATTTATCTTTCCCAAGCAGAAATGAGCGATAACCAGTCTTGAAATGTATCGGTTATATGTCGTGTATTATTTGCATCTGACAGCTTTGACATATTGATACCAGAGCAAACAGTTCTCAGAGGATTTGCTATATCTGAATCGTGTCAGTTAAAAAAAATGTCAAATGGAGAATGTGCTTACTCACATTTGCAATACCTGCCGCATTCAGTAGTTTCAGTGCTTTGATTTTATTTTGTGAGCGATATGTGACATTTACGCAATGTGTGAACATCTCAAAAGACTGAATTTACAACTGTTAGTCAGTTTCACACATGTGAAGCTAACATTTTCATGAAGCATGCAAACACGTGCGCACATATCCTTTTACAGTTGCAACAGTGGTGATTGTGTTGTAGATAAGCCATATGTCTTGGTCGAGAAATTTGAGATTTTATGTACCCTTTTAAAGCAAAATATCTCTACGCAATGGTTGTTCAACGTCGCCTTCAGAATTAGATCAAAATTCTAAAACGATAAAAAATGATATTCGCAATCGTGTGAACAAGAAATAAAGAAGTCATCTGTTGCGATATTCTAAAAGAAATACTGGTACAAGCGTAACCAGACAGTGACTGCAGCTGTATCCTCTTTCAAATTGGCTTTTGTCCTTAAGAATTTGATAGGAACAGATTATATTGAGATCATATAAAAAAACAAGTATTAGCATTTCCAAAAATGTTTGAAATCGCCGTTCAGCCACGCATTTCGTCTTATCCATAGATGAATGTATTTCATGTTCTTCATTCATTAATTTGATAATCTTACAACATGCTTTGCACTGAAAAGCGAAGTTATATTTGATAATTTTCACACAGAAATTATAAAGTAGATGAAATAAACATTGAAATTTTTGTTGTAGCTGGACTATTTTTGAAAGCAGACGATTTAGCTTCTTTATCGAAAACATTCCAATATCTTTATACATCATGTTAAAATTTGCAGCATTAAAACCTTGTAAATATTGCTTTGTTGTAAACCAGTGTACGCATAATTAATTGACTATCTGCGTAGTTTGTTAACTTTATTTATTACTAAAAAATGTATACTTAACAAAAGCTAGATACAGTTCTTCAATGCCATAAGAATATTATATGTACAATTTAAACAGAATAAATTTTAGGTAAAAAATACGATATTGCCCTGACCCTAATCAAGCATATATAAAACACGGAAAAATCCTGATCAAACTCCTCGCACCGGTTACATCACGCTTTGCTACTTTGACTGTACTAATCAGGGGAAGTAACCCCTGCGAGGAGTTTGTATCCTGATTAGAATCGCCCGGAAACAAGCATTTATTTTTTTCTTTAAGTGCAAGTTTTGGAAAAAACAAACAAACCATACTCTTATTTAGACTACATTCTCTAGTTAAAAATGACATGTAGTAAAAAATATTGCGATTATCCTATATTTATCCTACACGAGCCTGAAGACTGGTACTGAGATCGTACATTGATGATGGTATTTTTCAGTTGTAAGAATAAGTAACCCGACAAATATGGCGGTTGGGCGAGTCCATTTCGCACCCCTTGATGAAGAATTTTGACGTCCATTTTGTTATCATGTGATATGAAATGCTTTGCTTTGATTGGCTAAAGGCAGGCGGTGTACAGGCAAAACTGTTCAAATCTTGTTAATTGTATATATCGCCGTCCAGGAACGGCGATAAATATAAAAGATATTAAATTCATCAACAAAGACAATTTACAATTATGAATTTTATTCATCCGTTCGCACACTCTTTTTATCTACATAAAATTTAAAGGGATTCGACATGAAGGCAATTTGACATAGCAGCCTCGTTTTCGAGTTTTCTGGATTAAAAAGAAGTTTTTTGTTGACTAAAGTTCGGATGAAAACAAATTTCGAATAAACGGGCTAAACAATATATATTGAAATTTCATTTGATTTTATTTTTTCATACATTAGAATAATAGTTTTTATACTCTATAAATATGTATTCCCGTAAAGAATAGACCAGACCAATTTTCTACACTCGTCTGTGTATATTCTTGTATTGAAAGAATGTTTTTACTATAAAATCAGTAATTACAAATCACAAACGTCAGTCCAGTCAATTTCTAATGACTTTAACTGTAAATCAATTATTGCTGAGGAGACAACATGCGGTACATAGTCTGGTTGTTCTTCTCCGAACAACATTACAAAATTGTCTGGTGACTCCATTCTAGTAATCTGAAACGAAAAATAATAACAATCAGAAAAACAGTGTGTCTGACATTGCCTTAAATAAAACTTTTGTTCAAACAGCGTTCTTTGTGAAAATTTGAGGAAAACGAACCTAATCGAAATATAATAATTTTGGGTTGCATTGTTGGATTTTAGTTCCACCTGGACGCCATGACAAAAGATAATCTTGGCCAAGAGCGAAACACTTTGTTTCTGGGAAACATCTAAAGTATACTTTCAGCACTCGTGCAGATAAAAGGAGAAGGCAGTCTCACAGTAGATCACAGATAACGCCTTCTTTTTTTACCACTAGAAAAAAATCACTGTTCATTCTTACTGCCGCTCCATCTTGACAAAAGGCGCTATTTTCACTTCAGTCGAGTTTCACTGAATTTCAAAAAAGTTATGCCAAACTTAAAAAACACAGCCTCGAGGCTCTTAAACTACAAATAACTGACTTGTATTCTAGCGGTCTTAAATTTTAGAATTATATTTAAAGGATTGCACGTATACCTTGTGGAAATTCCTTTAATCTAAACTGGTTCCGGTGACCTTCTCCCCAGTTACGTATTGTTCTAGGCTCTTCTTCCCAACATGAACAGCTAAAAAGCACACAAACAACTATGATTAGACAACATCATTACGTAGTGGATGCCAATACAATAACAGAAAAGTATTTTATCCTGTCAATTATTTCATACCCGACCCGATACAGGGGGGTCGTATAAATTTTGCTTTATACGGCACATGCTACGTCATCACCGGTATAGACTACTTTAGTGTTTATAATCAGAAAGAAGTGATTAAATGGTTGTTATTACAAACAGAGACTACTTGAATAAAAATTAAATATTTCAATATCTAGATCTTATAATATAGCATGATTATTTAAGGAAAAAAAAATCGAAATTTTGGAACTATTTTTTGTGTATTATTATATGTTCACCTGGCGGATAACCTTGACATTTGTTCAAAACACTTTAAAGATAGGTTGATTTATCGGCTCAGCCGATAAATTCCTACGCCTTGCCAGATAAACTTTCTCATATTAAGACACTTACCTATTATTCTCTATATATAAGGACTATCGTAATTTTTACTCAAATACACTTGATTAGACGTGTTGAATTAATGTGAGTAAAACAGTCTCTAAAAGCTGCTAAAAACATTACCTTTCGGCCAAAGTAAAAAGCAAGAATGAGTGGAATTTCAAGAGCATTCACTATTGTCTGAGATTCATTGATTATAAGCTTAGCTTTCATACAACCATTTTAAGTATTCAAATTAACTGGATAACAAAATTCAATTTCTGGGATTCACAACACTATATTTGTTTAAAATTAAAGCAGTGTTCTAAACAAATTACCATCTAAATTGAAAGGCCGAGTATCCATACTTTGCACTTGCCCCCGTGCATGAAAAACACATCCACCCGGTTACTATAATAGTTATTGCCAGCAGGATACAGCATGCTGTAAACCAGGCAATATTTCGTGGATCATCAAAGAAAGTCTTGTACCTGAAAAGAAAAGAAGTTATGGCAAATTATCGGTCCTCCGTGTTCTCAAAGTTATCCTCATGTTGCTGGGTTTTTTTCCATTTATTACGATTAATCAATACTTGAGAATATGAGTGTAAATAATAGTCAGCGTGAGAATTTTACCTGTTAGGTGAGGCCGTACTTGTGGTTGTTGTAGTAGCGGCTATCACCACGATTGCTGGTACCTGTGTCTCACTGCCTCCACCGTCAGATGCGAGCACATAAAATGTTGGCGTAACTCCCGCTCCGTACGAACTCTGTAACGTCACGGTTCCTGACTGATCGATCTGGAAATACTCAGCGGTGAGTGATGATTGGTCAAGGCTAAAAAAGAGTGAAAATGAAGATACTTCTGGAAAACTGGGACCCTTGTGTGACATAAACCAAATAGTAAGTATCAATATAAACGTGTAGTGGAAGCATATTGTTGTTTAAGAAATCAATATTAAAAAAAATTGTTCATAGTAATAAGGCATTTTTATACATTTCTTTTCAGATACTTTAGTAGTATAGGTCTAAAACACTTTTTATACCTGTATGTTATATTCCCATAAACACCTATATCCCCGTCGGTGGCCGCCGCCGTACCAACAGTGGTGCCAACTGGATCTACTTCAGATAAAAACCATACATACGACGTTTGGGAAAAGACTGGTACATTATCATTAATATTATCTGAAATTATATGGAAGATCGTGTAAATATTCTGTTTTGTTTATTCAAACGCAATTTTAACAAGCTTGTTTTAACTTGAACTCGAGAAGTAGTTGTGGTATTTAATTTAATTAATTTAACTTAGCATTGCAAATCTTTTCTTTTTTCCACGTTGTATTTATCTTGTGCAAAATGGTGAACTTCAATTTTATCTGGTTAAAAAAAGATATTATTAAGGAAAAAAAGAAATGAACTTGAAAAGACTCATTACAGAATAAACCAATAAATACTAAAAAAACATACTTATTGTAATTGTTACGGTGGCCGTGTCGGATAGCCCTCCGCTGTCAGTAACAGTTACATTGCAGCTGACTGAAGTTGGACGTGAAGCGTCATCAACATCATACTCTATGGAATAACTAATGATACCAGTGCCCGTGTTGATAGAGAAATAACCGGAAGATGTTCCGCAGTCGAGGTTGTATGTTGTACTGTCGCCAGAGTCCTCCTCATTTACAGAAAATGGCGTCACTTGAATGACAGTACCACCCTAAAATTGTATACAAAATCCTGATGAAATATTCAACCCTGTAAAAAATTGCAAGTCAGGGTTCAGAGTAGAATGAACTGAAAGCAGCAAGAGTCGTGACAACAAAACGGGATCGTATAGATTAAACAAAAAATCGACACATTCGAGCATTTACTGTCTCGTCTGAGAGTTTGAAGACGAGCATCAAACAATTAAGGAATGTTGTAAGTTAGATCAAGTTTTTTTACAAAATGACAATGATAACTGCAGTCACATGACTTCAGAATTTGCAGTGACAACGTCATTTCATTGTTTTTTAAGAAAAACATATTTATTTCACTTAACCTGAAACCATATAAAGTAGACACAAAGTCATCGCGAAAATAGCATTTTATTTGTTTAATAAATCCAGAAAAATACTAAATACTAAAGCAGTGAACTGACCGCTCCTTCATTAGCAGATATGCTCCAGGCATTCTGGCTGAACGTTGGGGCTTCATTGACATTGGTGACGTCCAAAACGACGTCTGCCGTGTCAGCTACTCGTCCGTCACTGCACGAGACAGTGCACGTGAATGACGTACTTCCGGCAGAAAGAAGATACTCGTAGTTGATCACAGAGGATGTAGTGGTTGTTATTTCTCCACCTACAATGGATAGTAAAGAAGTTTGAAACCATCTAAGTTTAGTACGACTCCGATAATCTTTAGAAAAAAAGTATTTTATACCTAACGCTATGAATTCAGGATTGTGCTCGTAACTTAATTAACCACATAGTTAATAGGGAGATAAAAGAGCAAAATTCATTTTCTTGACAAATAATTTTGTTTCAGTTTATAAAAAAGTGAAAGTTATACATTCATTTAAATAAAAGTTTTCTTTTCATAATTTGCTAGCATTTATTTCACTCGTTTCTACAACATTTCTACCATAAATCAATGTCGTACTTGTGGAATTTATCAGAAAATAAGTCGACCCGCTTGTAGGTGTACACGTCATTGAATACACCAACGTGTCGGTGACGTCATTGTCTGTACACGTGGTTGTTACTATCGTTTCACCGAGTGCACCGTTCTCTGGAATACCAATCGTGTTGCCCAAATTCTGTATCGTTGGCTGACTGTTTAAGTCTGCAGAGAAAAGACAATCAAATGTCTGATAAATATAGAGGAAGATTAAAAGTGGACAAAGCGATTAGCGACTGCATCAGTCATCTTAGGTTATCTTAGCTATGTTTGCCTTTACCTAGCCTACATTTGTAATATCCGAACTTAATTTTTTTTGTGTGTTTTAAACACCAGACTTGAATGAATTCATCGCTATTAGATTCGGTCTGAATTAGTCACGTATGCACAAGGTATCACATGGTGTGAATCTTAAAGTCCAAGTATCACACTAGTTTTACTGATACAAAAAATAAATCTACTGATAGAATAATGATTGAACCATGTTCTATTCACTTTAAAACAATGTTGACTGAAATATGTCTTTCTTTGGTATTCAAGTCATGACTTCAGGAAAAAGCCTTTTTTTAAATATCATTGAAAATATTACTGCTATAGATTTTTAAAAAGCAAAGTAAGCATGATTTTGTTACAAATAAATATGGTTTCTGACGGTAAGATATAATATTTTGTAAAATAAGAATTGTAATCCTAGGACTTCAAGTAAAATGACTTGAAAGAATACATAAGAATACATTGCATTTTTAGCCCAGAGACGCGAAATATAGACGCGGTAAAAAATATATAACGGCCAAATATTGGCAGGGATGTCTGTTGTTAAGAAATGAAAATAAGAATATAATTAACCAAAATCATAGTCCGTAGCAATCTCAGGTCTCAATGAAAGCACGAGTTCTAACCCATTAATGCCTAGCGTCCACAAAATTAGACATAGGCAAACAGTGCAGACCCAGATAAGACGCAGCAATATGCTGTTTGCATTGATAACTATCTTCACTAAACAGAATGAAATTGAAAAATTATACCAGAAACCCTTTTCATGAAAATATGGACTCGTCCAACTTACAAGGACGGCATAATACATCGGGCATAAATGGGTTGACATTTAAGCATCAGAACATATAAAATATATTAAACCTGACAAGGAAAGAATAAAAAAGATATATATTTTGACAAATCATAACCAGTAAAAAGAATTGTAAGAGTCTTTGATTCTCCGGTTCCATAATCGTCTTCAATGTCAACAATGACGTCATATCCAGTAACTGTAATGCTGGAGATGTCAGCGTTCAGTTGTATTGCTCCAGCTGTAAAAGAAAGGCAGTTATTTTTTAGAATTTTCATTTTGATGAAGCAAAATAAACTTTCTTCCATTAAATTGCTTCCATATATTTTCTTACATTAACTTTGTCCCATAATCTTTCTTACTTTAACTTTCTTCCATTATTATTATTATTATTATTATTAGTTTATACCAAATTTATTTTAGTTCGATTGTGTAGGAAGCTTTTAGCTTATAGACACACTCTCGAATCCGTTCCTGGAACTAACCAGTACTAAGCAATGAGTGTAAAGTTTCTTGCTCAAGGTAACAACGGCTTGACCCTGACTGGGTTTGTGCGGCTAGCAATCCTTTGACTACTAGTCCGACGTGTTAACGTGTTATTATTATTATTATTATTATTATTATTCATAAGAGGTTACCTTTTCATTGCGAAATTTTAAGCCTTTATGGTAATATTTTCCCCTTGGAAAACTATTTGTCTTTTTCTTTTGTGTTGCATTTGAATTTTTCTTGATATGTCTTTATTTCAACTTCAACTTAATACTGCCAAAAGTCAATACTGACTATACTAGGCAGGCACAAGTCAGGAACGTTAAAATTATAAAAGATAATGACAAAGAAAACAAGATTTAACTGAAGATCTTACTTAAACATTTATTTTAGATACTTAAAATCTATAAAACATGTTTAGTCCACTGATAAAAGCTGGCACAGTTGGGGAAGCCTTAATCTCGGTCGGTAATTCGTTCTAGAGTCGTATAGTTCTTAGGAAGAATGAGTTCATGTGATGTTGTGTCTTTGATTGTGGGATGAGGAGTTTGCTGTTTCTTGTGTTTGTAAGGTGATTGTGATCGACATTGACCTGTTTGTTTTTTATCTTGTGTAGCATGGCCAGGCTGGCATGGTTTCGCCTTTGTTCTAAAGTTGACCATATTAGTTCCTTAATCATGTTTGTTACACTGCTTGTATAGTGGTAATCATTATGAACGAACCTTGCAGCTGACCTCTGGACCATTTCTATTCTGTGAGTGAGATATTTTTGCCATGGATGCCATATGGTTGAGCAGTATTCAACCTGTGGTCTTACATATGTTTTGTATGCTGCTTCTTTGAGTTTTTTTTTTTTTTGTGTTTTGACATTTCGTCTGATGAACCTTAGGCTATTTTTTGCTTTGTGATATTGTTTATATGGGATGACCAGTTTAGGTTGCTACTTATTGTAACTCCTAAGTATTTTGCATTTTCTTTGGTTTTCAGTATAGTGTTATGTAGGGTGTAGGGAAAGATGACCGCTTTCTTTTTCCTGTGTATTCTGAGTACTTCACACTTGTCAGGGTTGAATTCCATTGACCATTCTTTTTCCCATATTTCAAGGTTGTGCAAATCATTTTGTAATGTTTGTGCAGATGCATGTGATTTAATTGTTAAATAAACTATGGTGTCGTCGGCAAATAGACGCACCTTTCATTTCTCGGAAAACAATAAGAGTTAAATGCGAACGAATGTTCACTTAAATTTGATGGTGCATTTAATGTCAAGATAAAAAAATAAAGCATGCAACTTACAGTTAAATATGTCGAATGGACATGCTGGACTGACGGGGTCACAGGTTTTAGAATACCGTATCTGGTCATTTTCCGCGTCACTTCCGGTCACAGTAAAAACAGAGTCACCAACACCGGAAGTTAATGTTGATACATTGACGCTGGCTGAAAATTGTAAAAGAAGTTTAGTAAATTTGTAATGTTCACAAAGTCTCAGTGATAAGCAATTGTAATGCTGGATTTGAATAAACAGACTAATCATCAAATAGATTTAAAGTGATGGAAGATTTTTAGTTGAATAGCACGTTGGCTATGCGAGAAACGATACACTTTGAGTAATATAATCGACGCAACTTTTATTTCAAACTTTTTAACTGTACTTATTTTAAGTAACCTAAGCTTTTAAAGATTACTAGTACAAGAAGTAAAATGTGTAGCCTTTTCACTTAAAGTAATGTATGCAACGAAATTGCGTTACATTTACTCGAACAGGAAAATCGAGAATTTTTTATCCGAAAAGGACAATGTTTTCTTACCAGGTAAATTTTGAATGACTGGTACCGCATTCTTTGAGAGATAAACATCAAAGGTCCCTGTCGCCGTGTCCCCATTAGCATCGCATTCAATCGCCAAGGTATATGAAGATTGGGCATTGTAGTCGTATACCTCGCTTGATTTCGTGTACAAGCCCCATGCTAATTACGAGAATAAACTAAATACTTATTATATTCTGTTTTTATTTATTCTTTTGTCAAAAAGTTAAGTGAAGGGATAATGCTTATGTTGGTGCTATGAATGACAAGCCAGATAAAGATTTATAAAGGGAAGACAAACGTTCGTGCATATTTCCGCATAACACAAGCAACATATTACAAACCTGAATTGTTCATTCGCTTTGTAGTAGTAAAGATATGGAGGATATTCAAGTTGTTTTTTGTTGGGTTTTTTTTTGTTTTTTTTTCTATAAATACGGAATTTATTTTCATCGAGTGGTATGAATAATAATATTTCACGAGTGGCAATAGCCACGAGTGAAATATGATAATTTTCATACCACAAGATGAAAATAAATCCCGTATTTATACAAAAAGCAAACATGAATATTCGGTTTATCATATACTTTCTCTCTTTTTTGACCTTACGATTCGAAAGAATTCCCCTTTAATTTTGTGTATTGGCTGAATTTAGAAGAAAGTAATTCGGCAAGACAGCAGTGAAAATACGGAAACTTACTTCCGCCTATCTGTTGGAGTTGAAATTTGTTTGTTCCTGATCCCGGGACAGTGCCGGAGGGATCAAATGAACATGATGTAATGGCGTCTCCGTCGGCATCCGTAACGTCTAAAGAGTAGAGAGAAATTTCCGTTGTTGTGCCTTCGGCTAAAGTCGTAGAGTTTGGCAAATTGTTTATGACTGGCGCCTGAATATATATTAAGCAACTGTGTTAATACCAATGTGCGAGTTTTTTTTTCCCTTTTAAATTATTTCTTTCAATCGACGTGTTAGTCCATCCTGTATTTATTCTTGTATTCAAATATTTTTTTAAAAAACAATCTTTTTCTTTCGATTCCTCTATACCAGCTGTCCTAAAAAACACATTCTTTCTTTAAATTTGTCGTTTTTTCAACACTGTATAGTAGTTTTCGTTAATAGTGTGATCAGAATCTCACAAATAGGGGAAAACGAAAATAATGTAATTTCTACACATAAAATAGGACAACTTCAGACATACGCTTCATTTCTTTAAAACACACGAAGAAGAAAAAACAAGTTAAATTTAAAATAACTTATAAAATAATAACACTTTGTATTACTTTAACGCTTATTCTTGTTCTTAGCATTTAATTTCACAAATAATAATAATAATAATAATAATAATAATAATAATAAATAAAAAAACTTCATACTTACCACTGCATATGTAACCTTTAATGTCCAAAACGAATAAACCAAGAAATTCAATACATTAAACCACACATGCATGCTTCTCCGTAAATCATGTATTTCCCAGATATTGTTCACTAGTTACATATTATTGAAAGATTAAACTTCACATTAAGTTAATATCATTATCTCTTATAAAGTTTGACTTTCTACTTTTGTAAAAAAGAGGCCAAATTAGTATTAATTTAAACTTAACATCAATAACATGTTTTCAAAACATTAAAAAATTCTACACTTAAAAAATGTCTTGACATTTCACAAAAAATGGCTTCCAAACTTTGAGAAATAAATAGGTACAAAAATGGCATCTATGTAAATTTAAAAACTTCACACTTTAATAATGCTATGTTTATTTCATTTCGGTCTACTTTGTAATTTCCCTTTTGGTTAATAGCTCGTATTATATGGTCTACATTTACAATTTGGTCGGTATCTAAATGCAAACAGCCTTTTTTGTGTGATGCTATTGTGTTCTTTCATAAATTTTAGTCGCAAATACAATTATGAAATACACTGATTGAAATCTTATATTTGAATAGTGAGGCATAGAAAATTTTAATCAATACATTATTACTGTCAAAATATATGTTGAAAACATTCCCCTATTGAAGTAAAAAGAATCTTTAGTTTGTTGGTTTACTAATGTATAAGAAACGTTCCAGACAATAAAAAAACTGTCTGATGTGTTGATAAAATGTATTTCAAAAGCTAATTTGAAATTTTAGATAGTCTACAGAACTGACGTCAGTTTTTAAACTGATTATTAAAAAATGCTAGTAACTACTTCCCTACCCAGAGTTTCTATTTTTGTTGTTGTTGTTTTTTGTTTTTGCTTGTTTGTTTGTTTGTTTGTTTGTTTTCATTGTTGTTGTTTGTTTTGTTTGTATCTTTGTTTGCTTGTTTTTTGTGTGTTCTATTTTTCTATATGCTCCCCGAAGAGAGAGCTTATAGTCGCCACTTTGTATGTCCGTATGTCCGTCCATATGTCCGTCAGTCCGCATTTTCTTGTCCGGGACATAACTCTGAAACTACAAGAAGTATCAACATGAAACTTTGTAGGTAGATAGATCTTATTGAGTAGAAGTGCAGCGCATAAGAACCATAACTATGCATTGCCTAATTTTTTAGTTATTGCCCTTTGTTCGTTTCACATTTCTATGCTGGGCATGTACAATGCACAAAACTCAAGGTATGACATTGTCCAAGTGTGTTGTAAGTATAGCAGGTCAAATCAATGATGGACAGTGTTATGTAGCACTCAGTCGTGTTACATCTCTCGGTGATCTCTTTATAACCAAGTTTTATAAAAAGAAGATCAGAACCAGCAAAGACAGTACTGACGCACTTCATAAGATGAACAACAAAATGTTCAAAATTCTACAAAACGCAGTCATCACAAAGCCATTAAACCTTCTTTCTATTGCGCTTCAGAATGTGCGATCAGATCAATTGTAAAACATGAACAGGATATCAGGGCCAGTCACGACTTTAGCTTAGCAGATCTACATTGTTTCACTGAGACATGGCTTAAGAGACACAAAACACCAGAGATACCAGGTATGCGTCCATTACGGAAGGACAGGTCACATAAACGAGCTCGAGGAGTTTTTGCCTATCAGAACACCAACTTTGAGTCAGCATGCCTCGAAGCTTCAACATCAGTGCATTGTTGGACCGTATTTGGTACAAAAACGAATATGGTACAAATGTACCATATTCGGTCGAATATGGTACAAATGTACCATATTCGGACCGAATATGGTACAATTTTCGACCGAATATGGTACAAACATTGTACCATATTCGGTTGGAATAAGTTTTTCTATGCTCGCCAAAACGTATTTGGTACATACCAAAAAAACTCATAAAATGAAAATGGCCTACGTATATGGTACATAAATTATGTATTTCTTAATAAATGAAATAGTCTGCCGATGTGTAAACTTTTTTTCAAACTCAAATACATTGTATTAACCTAATATTGGAAGTGACAAAAGTATCATCATCATCATCATCATCATCATCGTCGTCGTCGTCGTCGTAACTAGCAGTAACAGAAACAGCTAACCTAACCACACTTTACATGGATTTTGCTGGTTGTGTAACTGTTTCGCCGGCTAGCTCAGTCGGTTGCGCGTCAGATTGGCACGCAGGCGGCCTGGGTTCGATTCCCGGGCGGGCCAGATACTTTCGTGGAGATTGGTCACGAAATGATTTCTACGGCCATTCTTCCCCTACCGCTGTTTCAAGTAGGGCAGTTGTCAATTACTGGCGAATGTATCTGCTTAGTACTGGTTACTAAGTACTAGTACTCTAAGACTAGAGACGTGCTTGCTCGAGGTAACTCTGTAAAAGTTTGAGGATTATCGCATTTTGGTTATGTTCATAGAGTGTGAACTTGTAAGGGTAAAGGTAGGCGAGCAAATATACCCCTCGGTATTAATGCTTATATTTTAATACATTTTAATAATAATTGGTAGGTTTTGTCCAGATATGATTGCTTTAAGCAAACGTCGTTGCAGGAATGTCGACGTCGCATTCGATTGGTCGAATGACGTCGCGTCAGCCATATTAATGATTTCGTGCATTGTTTGGGTCAATCTAAAACTTCTGACAAGAAGATATTGCATGAGAAAATCCGAAAAATAAACAAGAAATTGGGCCGAAAAAATAACTAACGAAATTCATATTTCATGCATTTGCAGTTGTTTTACGATAGAATTTCTTCGATATAATTCAATATCCTTTGGTCAGTAGTTTTAGATTGACCCAAACAATTCACAAGATCATTAATAGCAATTTTCAAATTTTTAAAACTTTTTTTTTCGAAAGTGTATTTTCACCAAAATTCGATTTAAGAGATTTTGAGCTCTTTTAAATGAATATATCTCTCCAAAAATAAGGATGTTTGACTGGCTGCTTTAGACAGGTGTGACTGTATTCCTAAACATTACTTTGTAAAGTTGATTTGTCGTTCCGACGTCATATTGCTGAGAAGCCGACAAAGCTTTGAAGTTTCCGATTTTTTCTTTGATAACGTGCCGCTTTTAAAAGGCGGGAATTTTGCACACGAGTCTTACTCAGAAGTCAGTAACCATATTTGACTTGGCGGTCGGCAAGAAAAGTTGTGATTTTCGACTAGAAAGAATTGAAATCCAAACTTTCTTCAAACTTCAAAAGAATTCTTGACAGTAAGTACTGTACATAATTTTAATTTTCAGTTGTCTTAATATGCATTGATGTTTTAACATGCATTGATTTTTATGTTTTATGCCCCCCCCCCCCCATGCGGATGCGGACCCTTTTGTGTTTTGATGATGCTGACGGCGATTTTTATCGGTAGATTATGATGATGATGATGAGTGTGTACCATATTCGGAACGAATGTGGTACATTTTTCATCCGAATATGGTACAAGTTTGTACCATATTTGGTCAGGCATTTTACCCCAAAACTGCAGATACGTATATGGTACAATTAGACAGTTGTACCATATTCGGCCGAATATGGTACAAATTTGTACCATATTCGTTTTTGTACCAAATACGGTCCGACAGTGCATGCTGCCTTTCTATTGGTGAGGATGGAAATTTACCAGCAAACACTGTATCTCATGTTGGTTTCCTGTGCACCAGATGGAAATTAGAATGCAATAGTCAGGTGTATAGATCATATGATATCTCATATTCCACCTGATCAACGCCTGATCATTCTTGGGGACTTCAACCATGTCACTCTACAAAGTAAATCCTTACACAGCATAGTGGACTCTCCAACCTGCAAGACTGGTTCTACTCTTGACCAAGCATATACAAACTGGAAGATAAAACCACTGGTTTTCCTGTCACCAGCCTACTTCAGTGACCATGACACTGTCTGGATAGAAAAATAAAGAATAAAATGGTAACTGTCTTACATTCTTCATTGCATATTCAAACAGTTGAAACCTTTTCCAGCAACTACCAATAACATAATATTTTTATGCTGAATTTGGCAAAGACCACTATTCTGTGTCCAAAACCTATTCGGGGAGTATCACCCGGTTCGACCGGCTCTTGTTTTTTTTTTTTTTTTTTTTTTTTTTTTTTTTTTAATGGGGGGGGGGGATGTGGTGTTGTAAGGTAAACATGTTTTGAGGCTGGTGAATAACAAAATTACTTTAGGTGTATTATTTATTTAATACCAATTTCAGACTATCTTTTGATAGAGCTTTATTTAGTATCGTCGAGTTTGTCTCCCTTTAGTTCGGAAGAGGATTTATTTGGAGATCGGAACAAACTCGATAGATGATTGAATCGTACATTACTAAGTTTCTGTAAATCTGTAAATTTCTTTTGTCTCACTGGCATTTAACTTATTATCAGAAAGATACCAGAAAGGTATTAGTTTAAAATTTTCAATCTTTTTATAAAACTTGATCAATATATTGTTTGATATGCACAAATATTAGGGAATATAAGTGCTTTAAATCTAAATTAATTTTGTAAAGGTGTTACTCCGTACCTCTATGGTGAACAGTACTCAGTACCATTAATTTGTGTTGGCAAGTGACCTTTTAACTGAAGACTGAGGGTTCGATCTCCACTTGAGTCAACATTTTTCTTTCATTGTTTGTAATCATATTCCCGTTTTTCTCGCTATTTTGTTGAACTTACTGTGTTTCATTCTCAGCATTCTTTTGGTTTTCATTTCTGTGAATAGTTACAGCATACGTGGCTGTTATTTCTATAGTCAGACTAAGAACATTAGTGATTTTAAAAATGTTTGCATCTTTGCTTGACAGATCTTCTAAGTCCAGAGAGTTTTGAAGTTTATATTTATCATATGTTCTAAATCTTTTAATTAAAGTGCCACATACTATCTATATCTTGTCACTAGGTAATATTTTTTAAACACTAATCAAGAAATCGAGGGTTGAAAATGTGTCCATTGCACCAACTGTACTTTAAATATACCCTTTCAAATTTCTTTATTCATATCCATTTTCCTACAAGCAGGCTTTGATATCATTATTTAAACATGACATCAATTTTATGGTGATGGCTGAATCAGTTTAAAATCCTTTACGTTATCAGTGTTACGCTCTGCAATCACGAAAGGGTGGCATCAGATAGTTGCACTGTCCACCCGTTATTCCGTCTGTCCGTCCAGCCGTCCCTTGTTCTGTGCGAAGCTCCTCCTACAATTCTCTTTTGATTTTGATTAAAATTTGACACAATGGTCATTATCGAATGCTATAGTGCATATACCCTGGACTTTACGATTCTGATATTTTTGGTGGATAAATGGCCCTTTGTTTAAATTCATTTAATATTTCTTGTGCGCAACTCCTCCTACATTTCCCATGCGGTTTTCACCAAACTTCTAAAGAATGATCATTATCAAGTGTCGTAACGCATATTGTCAGGCTTTTGCCATTAAGTTATCTTTGGCAAAGTTATTGCCCTTTGTTATATTGTACTTAACATTGCTTCTGCGCACAACTCCTCCTAGATTTCTCATACAATTTTTACCAGTCCTTCACAGGATGATCATTGTTAAGTGGCACAGTGCATATACACAGGTTTTTTGCGATTTGATCATTTTGGGGGAGTTATTTCCCTTTGTTTACTTTTACTTAATATTGCTTCTGTGCGCAACTCCTACAATTTTATAACTGAATTATATTCTCGCCTATGGTGTTCAACTGGAGCACAAAATTTCAAAAGTTAAAAGGTAACTGTTTTGAAACACTTATTCTATAAAAGACATGTGGTGACCTATGGGGTACAAAACACTAGATTATTACCTTTTGCAACACGTCAGTTTTTGACATATATTAATTTTACCAGAAATACAAGTATGTAAAGACATATAATAGACTTGGGTACTTTGTTCATTTTACAGACTGCAAAAGTTTTGGCGCAAATAATCAAGCTAACGTCGTTTTTAGCCAGCCTTGTGTCTGAGACATTCTTAAGTTTATACTATTTAGTAAACTAATTCTGTATCTGATTTTCAATGTCAATCGTTTTCAACAGTCAACATAATATCACAGTGGTAATCAGTGAATATTGTTCATAATTACATATTTAATACCATGAAACGATTAAAAGCCAATCATATTTGAACATAAACAACAGTCACTATTAACATTTAGTCTTATATTTATTGCAAGTTAATACATTAGCATTAAACTGTTTAACAAATCAATATAATGGTGATTCGAAAAGTCATGTAATTCCATGCATATTCAAACGAAATCACAAGCAACTGAGGACTCCAAAAATGTCAACTGTAATCACAATATTAATACCCTTTTAAAACGCCCACAAGTTATGACAAACGTAATAATACGATTTACATCATAAAATTATCAGAAATGTATGTCAAGTGAATAACCAAACAGTTTTTTGACACAACATACAAAATTATCACCATTCGTGATAATGGCATCCTTCTACGAAACATTCATGAAGCATTTCGGAACAAGTTTTGCCATTTTCATGTGCACATTTGAGTGCCACACCAGGAGTACACAGCTTAGTGCATTCATTGAAGTCATTCAAACATTGTGCCCTGCATTTGACTGAGCCTTGTCCCGCCTCCTCTTCTTGGGCAGATACCAAAAACGCAAAGACGAGGAATGAAACGAGGACAAAGACTTTCATCTGAAACAGAAAAAGTAACGCAAAAATAACTTCATAATCACTCAGTATGTATTTGAAGACGATTTTTTTGATATGGCTGATGATCATTGAATTGTTCCAGAAATTAATATAGCTATCCCGCGGCATAGAGCTCTCATGCGTCCTTTCTGTTCCTGGCAACTTCCGGTGCAACTCTTAGTTTCTTGTTTAACCCTTAGCCTGCTAAATATCTTAAATGGACTTGTCCATCTTTCAGTTTGGACGAATGTGCAGGCTGATCTTGGTCTGCACTAGTCGCAAAGGCAAACACAATTGCCGCCAGCATGAGAAAGGTTAAGTAATTCCTATCCATCATCAGTACTTTCCATTCTGAATACGCGTTCATTCCAATTTACATGTTGTTTTTCCCTACCATCGTTACGAGCGATGACATTCTATTATTCAAACTGGAAAAAAAAACATTTTAGTACTATGCCAAATGTTATAAAAAAGTTTTGTATAAGTCTCGATTGCCAAGAAAATTATCTGGTGACTTCCATTGAACACTTTGCATACTTCTTAAAAGAAACAGATACTCACTCCTGTATTGAGGGTATTTTTTTTTAAATAAAAGAGCGTTTTTCGTCTTTGAAATACTACGTTGTAAATCAAGATATGACAAGGACACAGGTCTTATATAGCGTACGTACAAGGTAAATCAGTAAAAAAAGGGATGTGTAAATCTTATCGCTGAGGTTCACAGGTGCTCTCGTCTATGTCATTGTACAGGTTCTTTGACAACAAGCGGACAAATATGAAAAAGAGAGAAATCTTGTTAGTGAATGCAAAAATATATATTATATGCAAAATTTTGACAGAGTTGATTTTTTGCGTGATCTGTAAACAGAAGCTGTTATGGGTGTACATGAAAGGGGCACTTCTGTTTTTGTCTGGATTGCCACAAACGGACGAAAGAATTTTACTTCTAAGTCCTTTGTGAAGAAGATCTTTTATTTTCGTTAGTTACTAGTAAGGTCAAGCAAAATATCTCTTTTCTTTAATGGCCACCGGCCAACCTGACGCCATTATTGGTTGTCAACGAGATAATTTTAAAAATGTCAACAAAGATAAAACGGCAAAATGTATAGGCCATTGTATATGCTAATGTCTAAACAGAAAACGGTGGATCTAAATAAGAAAACGATGGAGCATTAAGAAATTCAAGTAAATAAGGGGAGATGATACTTTGTATATCGTGTAAGTTGTGCCCCTTGCCTGCCTTTGTGAATACAGACAAACGACTTTGTCCGAATAAGGACAGTTTCAAGATACTTTATAAGGTTTTATTCACGATTTACTCATTTTTTTTCCAAATTGCTTTGTTTTTTCAAGGTTACAATTGCTAATGTTAAACAAATTGCTAAAAACATTTTCTTGGTTTTCAAAGGTATGTATATTAACATTAATATATGTACCTGGCTTTCCATGAACAGGCCATAATAAAGTTTATATCTTAAAAGAAAAGAAAACATACAGCTTTTACGAGACAGTTGATTTTTTCACGACATGCAAACAATCCTTTTTCTGTAATGTCAATGATAAAATCTTGTATCATAAGAACGCACAACTGTGAACTTCTCATACATTTCAGTGCATTCTAAGATAGCGAACTTCCGTTGTATACTCAGCAAAATTTGAAAAATTTTGTTAAAATGTTAATTTGAAAAGTATTATCAAATATTTTCCACTTCTAAAATAAGGTTATTTCATAATTTGCAAACAAAAGCAAATACGATTTTCAAAATTTAACAAACTAGTTGCATGTTATATTTCATCGATTTAAGAAACAGATTTTCATTTGAAAACACATGTCTAGAAAAAAACAAAAAATGCGTTGAAAGCCATAATACAATAAATTCTTTCTTTTAAAATGTGTTTACAAGAGATATTTAAAAGACTAAAAACTAAACAAATTTTAAAATTGATAATATTTGTCTCCTAACGCTGTTTACTAGTATTCGACAGAGGCTATAACTGTCTTTCATTCTTAGTATCTGCTAAATTTATTTATTTTATAAATGGGCTTCCAGACTTCTGAATATCAGTTAATTCCGTATTTCTCTATATTTTCAAGGGGCGGGATAAATAAATGGTCTAGTTTGCGCAACATTGGCGAAATATACGTGCGTCTCTGAACAACCTCTGCCTTCAGAAGAATCCATGTCTGATTCGAACTGTTATTTATGTCTTCGTTGAACAATGGTAGAAAAAAAACAGTCAGTCAAATATTCATTGATAGAGCACGCTGTTTCATGGAAAAATTCAAACATGAATATTGATGCTGCCATTACAGTATTTAAAGGGGGTATATTTTCATGGAGTAATGAGATCCTTGGGGAAAAAAACATAATTATTAACTAAAGGTTAAAAATAAAAACCACCAAATCAGTGTTGTCAGGAACCAGTTAATTTTGTTTAGTGTTTGTGCGGAGCTATAAGTTGACAAAGCTGTCTGATTGGTTAAAAAGTGAAAGATTTTTCAGAAAATCATTGTTTATTTTTAAACGAGTCTTGTATTGACGAACAAATTGAAACAGGCATAAGTGTACCGTACCTTTTTGGGCTAATTTCTGTCGAAATAAACAGAAAAGTTTGACAGATTGGAATTAAAATATCGGAATAACTGGGTGATCTCCTTCGGGAAGAAATGTAGATCTACAGTAAACACCAGCTGATAATACCGGTAAAAAGGTAATGTTATAATAGCTCCGATTATACGTTTTTGGCTAACTTTTGCATGATTTTGAAATAACCAAATTGGTCTTATTAGCGATTCCTTACTGTAATACAAAGTTACGGAGGCACAAACCACACGCAATGTTCTTGTCTGTTACCTCTTACATCGTCGAACATTAAACTATTAAAATATGCTGAAATATGCCCATTTATTGTCCAGTGAATAAACTGCTTACTAAATGCTAGCTATGGTAAGTTTGTCAAACTGAAAGGCTATAATTAACGTTGGAGGCCAAGGCCTATTAAAGGGTCACTGCTTTGGCCCGCACGGCCAGTAGTCCAGTGGTAACGCACAGAACTAGCAATCCAGGGTTCGCGATTTCGACCCACAAGTCCTCATTTAACATTAGTATTTTTGAGATGAGACGTTAAACCGATTTCTATGTATCAGTGAATAACAACCATGACTGTCTATGGGAAGGGATGCTTTTTGCATCCTACACTATCCCCCGCAACTTCAAATAACTTAACTCTGTAGGGGGTGTTATGGTCATATAGGCAACCAGTACCGACGATAAACAAACTTAAACAGATCTACTGTTTAGGCGGGTCGGCATAGTCGTCCAGTGGTAACTTACTAGACATGTACATGTGATTCCAGAGTTGCGAGTTCGACCCCTACTCCCTCCCTCCGCTCATCATCTGACATCATTAATTGTCGTTCGTATGAGACGGTAAATCGAGACCCTTTACATCAGTGCTATACACGTTGTCTCTGGAATGGGATGCTTTCTGTCTCTTGCACTTTGACCCTTAGCCTAAAATAATTAAAGTATGCAGTGGCGTCGACGTATGACAATGGGCAACCGGTTCTTATGATGAATAAAGAGACAAACAGACAGAGATAGAGACTGCGCGAATCAGAAGTAAGGCACAGGACTTGTAATTTCATTGGTTGACAGTTCGATCCTCGCTCCACTATGAACACTACCCTAGTTGTCTTTCGGCTGAGACGTCAAACCGAGGTCACATATAACGGTGAAATACTCTGAACGTTTCAAAGAACCAAGAGTGTCTATGGAACGGGATACTTTCAGAATCTTGAGCTATCCCCCACAACTTCAGTTAACAGAACGCTTCGTGTGTGGTGGTGGGGGGGGGGGGCGGCGGGGAGGGGAGTGGGGGCACTGAGCAAATGGGCAACCGGAACCGAATAAAATAAATAAACCCAAATAGATTGACAAATTACTTTATTTGCTATTTCAACAAGGCAATATCTAAGACACACACAGGCACACGCACACACACAGGCACACGTACGACCATGCACCCACACTTAAAAAAAATACGGCACAATCCAGCTTCACACATAACGGAGTGGCAATGTCGATACCGATGCATGCAAAGAAAAGCTGATGTTATCCAAATTCAGGTGTTGCGAAGTTATTTCAGATCGAAGACAGAAAAGCACATTCAAAATTTCACATATACATGTAAAGTTATCCGTTGAGTTGAAAGGTATGTAATTGTTCGCTGTAGCGTCTTATTATGAGGAGACATAGGATAATAAATGTCCTGTGAAATCAGCAATCACACCTGAATGCCGCATCTCGTGGAGAAGCACTCTAACCGTTTCTGTCGGCATGTCGTTTCACATTGCGGTGTGTCCGCTGTGCATGGAAGCATACAGATATTAGATTCGTCCCAGCACTGGGCCCTACATCGCACCGAACCTGGTGGTGCACTCTCTCCTGGCACTGATCCCTGCACAAGGGTCGCAAAAGCTACGAGTGAAATTAGACACCAGACTTTCATCTGAAACAGTATAGTAATGAATTAATTCAATCTATCAAAAGAATCCTGCAAAGAAAACATTTTTACCATTTCTATCAAATTTCTGTTTTTGGGGCTGTATGATCGCAAACGATCGAGAAACACGCTTTAACATTCACCTACTTGCATTGGAAAAAATACAAGTAAAAATGTAAAAAATATATACTTTGCAGAATGATTAAATATCCTACGGGATAAAATATAACGTGTTTTTTCGGTTATTTGCCAACTCAGCAACTACCTAAATACCATTGACACGGTTACGTGAGACGTTACAGCTATACCTGACATAGCAATATAACGTCAACTAATTATTTTTCTTCCTCTTCATGTGTGTATGGTGGATGATTTTTGCCATTTCGTTCTGTCGTGTTTCGGGTTGACAACACGACAGAACACCAAATGAAGCATTTGTCGTACTGGCGTGCTCATTTGTCGTACTGGCGCACTCATTTGTCGTTCTGTTGTGTAGGCAACAAGAAAACGTCGAGTTTGGGGCGCCAACATGAGATTCAAGAGTGGCCGGAACGACAAATGCAAGTGCCGTGTTGTCGTGTTGGCGGATATGGAAATGTCGAGGCGCCAACACGCCAACATGATGGAACGACAAATGAGCGCGTAAATAAAGCAAATGTTACTTTTGTCGCTCTGTCGTGTTTTCGACCCACCAACCCGAAGAACAAAATGTCAGAAATCGGCCACCATATGTTTGACAAGTATTTTAGAAATAGATGTACTTTATTAGGCAAGTATCCATATAATGGATTTGGCGCCTGAGGCAACAGAATAATTCATTCTTTTCTTTTCCCCCGTTATATATTTTGTAGCAACGTTATTTTCTACTGTTGAAAAATAGTCAGAAATTTATTTTTGTAAGGTTAGTTGAGGATGGTTTCCCGACCTCTACTTAACCTATGACGGGGACAATAAACGTGGTTACCTGGGTCCGGAGCCAAAAAAAAAAAACTCTTGTTATTTCTGCCGACCATTTTTAATGCTTTCCAATGTGTTTTCAATAAAATCACTGATAAGATTATTTGATTCCCCACCCATTGAGTTTCTCTCCTGGACTCAATTACTGAACCGTTCAACACTCCTTTTTTCTTTTCTTTAAAAATTTGAAACAAAAATATACACGTAAATGAAACAAGAATTGTAATCTCAGTTTCTCGAAGAAAAAAATCTCGTTCTGAAACAAATGAAAAGAGACAGAAAAGTTGTGGAGGCAGGCAAAATCCAGTTTTGAATCTAAAAGTCAAAATACAGAAGTCAAGGGCTTAATACAAAACTATTGTGACAACACGTATGATATAAAGAGATACACTAGTTTTGCTTAGAGCACTGCGTTATGCAAATTTGGCATACGCTCCTAAATATAACAATTTTTATTATTATTATTATTATTAATATTATTATAAAACAGTAGCAGACGCCAAGCAAGTGTTTCTGCTGAGTTCACCTTATAAAACTTAATAACTCAGAAAACTTAATAAATATTTTATTTACTCACCTTTAATTCCAGGAGTTTGTATAAGCAGACGACTGTTTTCCTTCTAGTGTTTGTTCCTGACTGAATTATCTGACACTTATATACGCGAAAACTGCCAGCAAAAAATTACGTAAACAACCATGGAAATTGCCTATATCCGCCTATTATTGTGTGTTTTCAACTCGATTAAAGGTATGTGTCCTTCTGTTGTTGATGTTGTTGTCGTCAAATTTTTATGCTTTGTCAACAGAAAACAGTAGTTACATGTATATTACACGTGCACCATCGTGCTGGTATTTAATAGATTGGGGGGGGGGATAAGTCTTTATGTAAATGAATCCACGAAATGTAATCACTGGTTTGATTGCTTTCACGTTTAAAGCTGTCTATCTATCTATTTATCTATCTATTTGAGCTTATTTATCGTCGGTACCGGTTGCTCATATGACCGACGCCCCCTGAAGAGATTAGTTATTTTATGTTGTGGGGGTAGTGCAAGATACAGAAAGCATCCCATTCCATAGACTCCCCAGGTTCTTTTGCATGCTCAGTATATAGCACTGATACATGGGACCACGGTTTAACGTCTCATCCGAAAGACTATTAGTAATGTTAGTGGAGGAGTGGGGGTCGAACTCGGGATCCCTGGTTTACCACATCCGCTCCTAATTTTTAAAGCTGTCGTGAATATTACACTTTTTTAACATAGGCTGGTGATCGTTTACTGTATGTTGTTGGTTTATACTAATCTATTTTACATCGATTGTGAAGCAAGTTCTTGAAACTTATCATAATCTCTTTTGATGACTTCTTACTGGGTTCAAACCAGTACTCACGCCGAACGCGATGAATGCAGAAAGTCATTATCACCCCTGGTGAGAATCGAACCAACCACCTCCGGATAGGGAATCCGGTGCTCTAACCCGTCGACCACTGCTCCTCCTACTCTTCTGTATGTTGTTGTGCGTTTATCTTTAGTTTTTACCCATCTTTAATAATTTCAGTATGTATGGCGAGGTTTAAAATGAACGACAAGAATTAACAGCAACACACACCAGAAAAAAATATTTGTATGTAAATGAAGATAAAAAGTTGACTCGCTGAGATCACAGTCACAACTTTTCTGGACGAATTATGGGTCATAAATTATAAGTACTATCAACTATTACTAGATGACCTTTACAACGTACATCTATTCCGACCCAAGAGAGACATGAGGGTTACTAAAAAAGTACTGTTGTTTTAGGAAAAAAAATTTTTTATTTTTTTAACTGCCTTGCCATAAATTATAGTCCAACTTCACTGGAACCTAGGACCAATATTAGACCAAAAAAGGTGTCGATCAACAAACAGCAACGCATTACTGTCCTTAACATTAATTGCAGGTCAATTAAAAATAAAGTACCCGAACTACACCAGATGATTGACCAGGTAGAGCCTGATATTATCTGCTGTAGTGAAACCTGGCTCAAACCTGACATCAATACTGCTGAGATATTCCCAGACAGTCTCGGTTACGCAGTCTATCGGGATGACTGGATGTATAGTCAAGGGGGTGGAGTCCTGATAGCTGTGACAAAGACCCTGTTGAGTCAGGATCAGCCTGATCTCAAAACAGATTGTAATATCTGTTGGGCCAAACTAAGCATACCAGGGTCCAGAAATATCTATGTCGGATCATTCTACAAGCCTCATGAAAATGACCCAGATACACTATCACAGTTATGGTTATCTTTGCAGAAAATCCCTAAAAACAGCATAATATGGCTTGCAGGTGACTTCAACATGCCCGACATAGACTGGTCATCAGAATCCCTTAAGAACTCCTGTAAATTTAAAGATCTATATGTAAACTTCCTTGAAAACATTGTTAGCTTCAATCTTGAGCAGATGTTTAAATCTCCCACAAGAAATAATAATGTACTAGATTTATTTCTCACTAACCTACCCTCTCTGGTACACAATTTCAAATCCCTCCCTAGCTTAGGCAACTCCGATCATGATGTTATCTTCCATGAGTTAAACATCAATAGAGGTCGCCCAGTCCAACCAGTGAGAAAAATCCCCTGTTATAAGAAGGCAAACTGGTTAAAAATGAAATCGGAATTGAAAAAATTTCATAAAAGGTTCTTGAACTGTAAACATACAGACCTGAACCTGGCCTGGGCTGACTTCAAACAAGAACTCCATAGACTCTGTGACTTACATATACCGACTAAAATGACTAAACATAAACAGAATCTCCTTTGGGTCACCATCGACATACTAAGACAAATACGTAAACGGGACAAATTATTTGCCAAACTTAAAAGTAAAGCTATAGACCCAAAATCAGACTCCAACTTTAAGACTCTAAAAGCGATTATCCAAAAGAAAATTCGAAACTCGTATTGGTCTTATTTAGAGTCAGTCATATTTAATAGGGACTTCCAACCTGGTCATAATAAAAAAAATTATAGCTTTGTTAAACATAACAAATCTGAAAACTGTGGAGTTGCACCCCTCAAGGCGGAAGGTCAAACCCATACTAATCCAAAGGATAAAGCAAATATCCTAAACAAACAGTTTGAGTCTGTTTTCTCATGGCCTCAACCATTAAGCTTAAAACAGATATGCAAAAGTGCATTATACCCATCCCCCGATTGCATGCCCCCTATCACAATAACGGTTGATGGCATTGACAAACTCCTTTCAGGTTTAAATCCAAATAAAGCTCAAGGGCCAGATCAAATATCACCAAGGCTCTTAAAGGAACTCCACAGTGAAATAGCCCCTATCCTTACTTACATATTTCGGTTATCATTAGATACAGATATTGTGCCCGATGACTGGAAAAAAGCAGTTATTGCTCCGGTATATAAAACGGGTCATAAATCTAAAGCCAGCAACTACAGACCAATATCTCTCAAATGTATTGCCTCTAAATTAATTGAACACATCATAGTCTCAAACATGATGACTTACTTTGACAGTCACAACATCCTAAGTAATTATCAACATGGTTTCAGGTCTAAACGTAGTTGCGAAACTCAGTTATTAAGTTTCACCCAAGAAGTCTTTGACAATCTGGACAATGGACAACAGACGGACGTTATTGTGATGGATTTCTCAAAGGCCTTCGACAAAGTCGACCATCACAAACTAGTCCATAAATTAAAAACTTTAGGAGTAAACCAACAAGTATCCACCTGGATCAGGTCATTTCTCAGCAACCGCAGCCAAAGGGTTGCAGTTGAATGTCAAACTTCCGATCAGCTACCAGTGTTATCCGGTGTCCCCCAGGGTTCCGTTATTGGTCCCTGTTTATTTCTGGCATATATCAATGATTTTCCAGAATCTGTCAAAAGTTAAACAAGGTTATTTGCGGATGACACTATAGTTTACCTGACAATCAAGGGACAGACAGACGCAGACAGACTGCAAGATGACCTATATAAACTAGAAAACTAGGAACGGGACTGGGCCATGGAGTTCAATCCGGACAAATGTGAGGTGCTAAAGATCACCCCAAAAAAAGAACCCCACCATCTTCCCATACACTCTACACAATAAAACTCTCAAATCAACTGAATCTGCCAAGTACCTTGGAGTTACCATCTCTAAAGACTTAAACTGGGCCAATCATATTAATAACATTACCTCCAAGGCAAAAAATACCCTAAGATTTATCCAAAGAAACATCAAAACTCAAAATAGGCAAATCAAAACTCAAGCCTATACCACCTATGTCAGACCTCAACTAGAATACTGTTCAATAATATGGCACCCTTGGCAGAAACATCTTACCTACAAAATTGAAAGTGTACAAAGAGCTGCGGCTAGATATGTTTGTAATAATTATGATTTTCAAAGTAGTGTAACAAATATATTAAATGAACTTAGATGGCCCACCCTAGAAAGCCGCAGACTCCAATCCTCCCTACTTTTTCTCTATAAGATCCAGTACAACCTTGTTTATGTCGACCATAGTCACCTTAGTCCAACTAGAAACTTGAACTTCCTGATACCCAAGTCTCGTACCCAGTATCACCTCAGCTCCTACTTTACCAGAACTTTAAGGTATTGGAATAGCTTACCGTACCAGGTCAAATCCAGTCCCAACCTAGATATCTTTAAGGATAGGCTGGTGACCGTCACCATCTAGTCGTCCCGCCCTTATTGTTTTTAATCATGCACTCTCTTACTCTGTGAACTTTTTATCTTTTAAACTTTTAACAGTGCACATAATACTTTTTTTTAACACAGTTTTCCTGACAAAGCGCCTCCCAGTTATAGTCAGTATTGATTGCTCGGGAGTATCAAGTAGAAGTAGAAGAATTTTTGTGTTCATAATTACTGAACACTCTAATCAATACTGACCATCACTGATCTTGATCATTTTCAACACTTATTTATCAAATTTAGTATTGACAATTCCACTTATTTTTCTAAAACCCTGTGGTACTCCAACTATAATGTTCTAGAAAAGTATCATTATACCAACCATGATTTATGCATACTGACCAATATTGTAAATTCTGTTGGTAGTTTACTGGTAACATTTGCAGTCTAGTACATGGTCTTTCCAGTAATTTTAAAAAGGTAAACTGACTCTGATATGAATACCACTGTAAAGAGGGGGTAAAACTTTAGCTGACAATAAGTTTACCACAAACACAAGAAAGCAAAACATTATCTTTATTTAAAAAAATAAAACTATCAAAAACAACAATTCACTTAAAATGTGTCCATTGGACACATTCGCCCCAGCCATGTATCATAAGCAGATGATTAAAAATTAAAGAGGTACGTGGAGTGTCAAAAGCAGTATAATTGTTACATTTATTTAATGAACAGCTTGCAGCGTGCTACAAAACATAACCCTATAAATGTGAAGACATTTTGGTTATTATCAGAAATTTAGTCTATAAAGGTCAAAACTCTGACAAATTTGGAGATGTACTGCCCAATTTTGCAAGTAACCTGTATTTTCATAAGATACATACACATGCAAATGCTCAGGGTGAGCTATTGTGATCACCCTGTGTCCGTTGTCATGTTCCAACCTGGCCAGGTCAAGGTCACAAGTGGTGTCTAAAGATATGAGCCATGTGTTTCATGTCTGCTTCATATCTTTTTCACCCCTGGAATGAATTCCATGAAACTGATCAAATGTTCAGCCCATCAAGATGATATGCAGAACCCATGTTCTAACCTGGCCAGTTCAATCTCAAGGTTCAATAAATATCCTGTATACAAATTTTAGCATCAACACAAGGCCATGAAAGTACCTCAATAGTCAATAAAGAACAAACAAGAGGGCCATGATGGCCCTAGATCGCTCACCTGAATATTTTGGCTGTAGGTTTGCTGTTAAGCAGTTTTTCATGTTTTAATTGAAAATATGTAAGTAATGTAAATATAAATAAGTAAACATGTAAAATATCAGTCAATAAATACAGGCTGTACGACAAAAAGTAGAAATATCTATCATAAGCTATGGTGACCTTGACCTTAACCCAGTGACCTCAAACCCTACCCATGGAATATAGGATCCATGCAGGGAAAAATTTGCTGTAGCTTTAAAACAAAAAGTAGGTCAAAAATAAAGGTCATGCTATGATGTTTTTGAAATCGAAACAAAAATCTGTACACATGGTCCTAATTTCATTGCCATAGCTCCAAAAACAAAAAAGTAGGTCAAAAATATAGGTCATGCGATGACATTTTTGAAATCGGAACAAAAAACTGTGCATATGGTCCAAATTTCATTGGCATAGCTCTACAAACAAAAAGTAGGTCAGTAGGTCAAAAATATAGGTCATGCGATGACGTTTTTGAAATTGGAACAAAAAACTGTACACATGGTCCAAATTTCATTGCCACAGCTCCAAAAGCAAAAAGTAGGTCAGTAGGTCAAAAATATAGGTCATGCAATTACATTTTTGAAATTAAAACGAAAAAATGTGCACATGGTCCAAATTTCATTGCCATAACTCCAAAAACAAAAAGTAGATCCGTAGGTCAAAAGTATAGGTCATGCGATGACATTTTTGAAATCGGAACAAAAAACCGTACACATGGTCCAAATTTCATTGCCATAGCTCCAAAAACAAAAAGTAAGTCAGTAGATCAAAAATATAGGTCATGCGATGACATTTTTTAAAAATCGGAACAGAAAAGTGTACACATGGTCAAAATTTCATTGCCATAGCTCCAAAAACAAGAAGTAGGTCAATAGGTCAAATATATAGGTCATGCGATGACATTTTTGAAATCGAAATGAAAAACTGTGCACACGGTCCAAATTTCATTGCTGTAGCTAAAAAACAATAAAATTAGGTCATTAGGTCTAAAATATAGGTCATGATATGGCTTTTTTCAAATCAGAACAAAAAACTGTATACATGGTCCAAATTTCATTGCCATAGCATAGCTCCAAAAACAAAAAGTAGGTCAGTAGGTCAAAAGTAAAGGTCATGCGATGACATTTTTAAAATCAAAACGAAAAACTGTGCACACGGTCCAAATTTCATTGCTGTAGCTAAAAAACAAAAAAGTAGGTCAGTAGGTCAAGGGGGGAGTGGCCCCCAGGGGAGGGGGGGTGACCCCACTGTGGTCACGGTGCATACTACCAAATATCTAAGCTTCAGACCTTGCAGTTTCTGACAAGAAGATTTTTAAAGAATTTACTATATAACTCTATGTAAAACATGTGTCCCCTTAGGCGGAGCCAATTTTGACCCAGGGGCCATGATTTGAACAATCTTGGTAGAGGTCTACTAGACAATGCTACACACCAAATATCTAAGCTCCATGCCTTGCGGTTTCTGACAAGAAGATTTTTAAAGTTTTCCCTATATAACTCTATGTAAATCAAGTGACCCCCAGGGCGGGGCCAGTTCTGACCCCAGGGTCATTATTTGAACAATCTTTGTAGAGGTCCACTAGATGATGCCTCATACCAAATATCTAAGCTCCAGGCCTTGTGGTTTCAGACAAGAAAATTTTTAAAGTTTTCCCTATATAATTCTATGTAAATCAAGTGACCCGGGGCCATTTTTGACCCAGGAGTCATGATTTGAACAAACTTGGTAGAGGTCCACTGGACAATGCTGCACACCAAATATCTAAACTCTAGGCCTTGTGGTTAAAGTTTTCCTATATAAGCCTATGTAAAATCAATTGACCCCTCGGGCGGGGCCAAATTTGACCCCAGAGGCATAATTTGAACAAACTTGATAGAGGTCCACTAGACAATGCTACATACCAAATCTTAAGGCTCAGGGCCTTGTGGTTTCAGAAAAGAAGATTTTCAAAGTTTTTCCTTTAAGTTGCCATAGCAACCAGAGTTCTTGATGGAATTGAATTCTTTGAACAACTTTGGTAGAGCTTCATGCAAGGAATATCCCAGGCATGTTTCATCAATGTTGACTCAGCGGTTTAGGAGGAGATGTTGTTTAAGTCAAATTGTTGAAGACGCACGACGCACGCCGACGCACGCCGGACATTCAACGATCCCAAAAGCTCACCCTGAGCAGGCTCAGGTGAGCTAAAAAAACTTCCACTCCAATATTTGTTTATTTACAGTATATCATAGCTTGCTGGCCACCTTTTCACCCAATATTCCACATCACTAAAATGTCATCCACATAGAACACGTCAGTGTTATACTTTTCTTGTTATTGTTATTTTGCATTTTGAGCGAAATCAAAATATGTTGCCTTTGCTACATCGGAGTTAAATGAATGGGTTTCCAGAGCGTGACCTGATTTTGGTTCCTGGTATCTGCAGTGGATGGTCGTGGCGGTCAAGCAAGCCAATTTAGTTTTCCAGTGGATCTCGATTTATTTCTTTATTTTTGTATTGTTATGAGGGTAAAATATGTTGTTTTTTCATCATTTCCTACATCTGCAAAACTCAGTGTGTGACACTTATCCTTAAATGTCAAACTTGAAGCTTTCATACATTTAAAATGGAACATAAACATGTAAAGCTGCCTGCACCTTACAACGGTTTCAATGTCCCTTGTACATGAAAGATTTGCTTTAGAAGACTTACTCATGCACCACGGGCCTGGATCGTGGTAGTTACATCTTGAGTTGGTAGGTTTTACGTTTTCATGGAATGTTAGAATAATCCTGGCCCCGGGGACTCGCAGAGAGGAGTGGCCACGAACCTGTTTGCTAGATCCATGTATGCCTGGTATTCAGTCGGTAAGAGTCCATATAGTAGAAAGATGGTTTTTATGAATCATAACATGTATAATTATGTTTGATGAAGCCGAGCTATAGACCCTGCGTGAAACAAAGAAGACAACAACACTCTTATTACGTCACCTAACGTAAAGCAGTGTAAATATTTTTATAAGCATGACAAGTGAGTAATATAAAATTTTACACCATGTACACTGATGTCGTGGGCCGACACAATATATAATTTGTCTCTTTCAGACTAAACAAAAGCTGTTTCCTTTTGAAGGTTTGAAAACCTTGTGCAGAAGTGGCTGGTCAAACTGATTACATGATGTATCTTTGAGTACTTTATGAAAAATGGAAGCACAAAAGTTCAAGCCCAAAACTGGTCATTCTAAGGCAGGGCAAAATACATGTAATATATCCCAGCCAAACATTGGAACCATATAACATTTTGAATGTTGAAATTGCTTACATTATGTAAATTTATCAATGATTGTACACTCATGACATTATTCAGTGTTCATGTGAAATATGAAGGACTGATAAAAATCAAAGGTTGAGTGTCTAATAAACTCAGTGAGGATATTTTCCTTATGTTTTGGCTTTAGGTTTTAAAGTATATTTGTCTGATGAATATTGCAGTTATAATGGCTAGCTCCAAATAAATTACTTATTAAACTGGTTCAAGATAACCATGGCGCAGCTGAGGGCAATTTGGAATTTTCCAAAGCAGGTATGCACTTTTTGCACTTTAAGGGCCTCGGCATCTGTTCCGGCCATGGCAGCCTTGTTGTTGTTTTTTGCACTACAAGGGCCTCGACATTTATTTACATGACAGCCTTGTTTTTTGCACTACAAGGGCCTCGACATCTGTTTACATGACAGCCTTGTTTTTTTTGCACTACAAGGGCATCGTCATCTGTTTACACGACAGCCTTGTTTTTTTTGCACTACAAGGGCCTCGACATCTGTTTACATGACAGCCTTGTTTTTTGGGGTTTTTTTTGCACTACAAGGAACTCGACATCTATTTACATGACAGCCTTGTTTTTTTGTACTACAAGGGCATCGACATCTGTTCCGGCCATGGCAGCCTTGTTTTTTTTGCACTACAAGGGTCACGACATCTGTTTAAATGACAGCCTTGTTGTTGTTGTTTTTTTTTTGCACTACAAGGGCCTCGTCATCTGTTTACATGACAGCCTTGTTTTTTTGCACTACAAGGGCATCGTCATCTGTTTACACGACAGCCTTGTTTTTTTTTTGCACTACAAGGTCCTCGACATCTGTTTACATGACAGCCTTGTTTTTTTGCACTACAAGGGCCTCGACATCTGTTTACATTACAGCCTTGTTTTTTTGGGGGTTTTTTTGCACTACAAGGGCCTCGACATGTTTACATGACAGCCTTGTTTTTTTTCACTACAAGGGCCTCGACATCTGTTTATATGATAGCATTGTTTTTTTGCACTACAAGGGTCACGACATCTGTTTATATGATAGCATTTTTTGCACTACAAGGGCATCGACATGTTTACATGACAGCCTTGTTTTTTTCACTACAAGGGCCTCGACATCTGTTTATATGATAGCATTGTTTTTTTTGCACTACAAGGGCATCGTCATCTGTTTATATGATAGCATTGTTTTTTTGCACTACAAGGGTCACGACATCTGTTTACATGACAGCCTTGTTTTTTTTTGCACTACAAGGGCCTCGTCATCTGTTTACATGACACCTTGTTTTTTTGTACTACAAGGGCCTCGTCATCTGTTTACGTGACAGCCTTGTTGTTGTTTTTTTTTGCACTACAAAGGCCTCGTCATCTGTTTACATGACAGCCTTGTTTTTTGGGGTTTTTTTGCACTACATGGGCCTCGTCATCTGTTTACATGACAGCCTTGTTTTTTTTGCACTACAAGGGCCTCGACATCTGTTTCCATGGCAGCCTTGTTGGATATCAAATTTGAACTATGGATTAGAATGTATGAATCAAAATGACAATAGTTGTCACTTAGGGGTTAAAGAGACAGTTATATTGACAGGAAAAAACGATTTTTTTTTCAAAAAGCTTTATTATTTTATTATAAAAATATCAAATATTTTGCGATTGCTGTATGACATGACGATGAAATATGCATGCATGCGATACAATATTAAACATCTTATATACATGTAAGTTCATTTGTAAAGTACTTCATACAATTTTACTCCTTTGCCCTAATGTTAACTTGTTCTCAGTTTAGAGGGAGGTCCCCCTTTTCAAATTCAATAGATTAAACAAAAAATAATTTAACAAAGAAGATAAAAAAAACTTGAAAACAATCCTTACAAGACAGACAGTTTATATCAGCCGTCTGTAAAATGAACTTTGTTTATCATTTCTTATAAGAAAACTCATTTCAATTAACAATGTCCAAAACAGTGCTATTACAAACAAAAAATAAATACTTATTAACAACAACTATGAACTTTGACCTTGTTTACCCATAACGTGATACAGATACATTCAGTGAAACAGTCACCTTGGCATATGAACTTTACTGCCAAAGTTTCAAATTTTCTGATAGTCTTTTTTCAAATCCACTTGATTTTATTTGAATTTTGAACATTTATATGACAATAAGGACTTGAAATTAACACAAAAAACAGGCTTTGTTCAACTCCTGACGGATTTGGAAAAGTAAAGCGAAAATGAAAATAAGAATGTTTTTGTTTTGATACAGAGCAATACATAATGAACAAAACAACATTCTTTGCACTTAACTGCAATCAATTTAGTAAGAAAATCCAGGACAAAACACTTCTGTTGTCACTGTTATGTGGCGTGTACTTATGTTTAAGCGTTATAAACATTTTTTATTATTATTTGTTAAAGCAAACTGGTCATTTATCATAGCTAACTGCACTACATTTAGCAAAATAATTGCTTCATTTGCAAATAACGTTGAGGCAAAGTTGTTATTCTGAACAGTCTGACTTTTTTGTAATATGAAAGCACATCTGACATTTTTTTTATATAATAATACATGTACATGTATTTCATCCTGTGATCCTTTCATAATTTCTTAGTTTTTAGAGTTTTTAGTTCTTTCTCACCTTTAATTTATCTTTAATTCAAAGTCCACATTTACCTTAAAGGTGTTTAAAAAAATAATTAACAAAAATTGAAATGGTTATTTTTACTGGGTGAGGCTGTGGCGGCCCCAAATATACCCCCTGTCCTATCTGTTTATCTTGGCCTTTTAAAATGTTGTTTCAGTTTCTTCAATTTAAAACTGAAAATCTAAAAACAACAGGCAAAACTTAAACAAATTTGCTAAAAAGCATGGAACTATATAAACAATCAAATATAACATTATGGTATAAAATTCTAAAATTAATCATGGAATTCATTCCTTTAGGCAACATTGTTGAAGTAATTTATCATATTACATATGAGTATTTCTTTACAGGACACATTAAACTTAATTCTGCATGCAAAATATGTCACCTGTACACATGGGCCTAAAACGTAGCATCTAAAACAAAAACGGAAAAAAAACCATCCTGCTAAATAATCAACAAACAATATAAAACCTGATTCCTTCACAACTGCACATTTCCATGAACCAAGTATTCATAAACAAGAAATTTATCAAGAAATGCTAAAGTTTTACCTAATGGAAATACAGTGACTTTAAAACACATAAAATGGTTTTTTAGGTCTACTGGTAATATGAAATGGTTCAATGAAGCATGAAAAATGAAATGAAATATCAACACACTGACTAGAAAGAGGTATTTAGTGCATGTTAAGTCTTACAGTTTGGAATTCTACACAAAAATCTTTTTTTTTAAAAAGTCTGTTCAAAATCCATTTGCATCTTCAAAGGGAAGTAACTAGAATAATCCTTCTTCAAAGTTTCAGTACTGAGTTACATCCCTTTGATTTCATCCACAACACATTTATTACAATAGCTTAGAGTCTGGGTAAAGATTTCTTTATCAAGCTACAGATTTTGTTTACTTTGATAAAATGCTAAAATCATATAATACCAGAACAATTATTTTTTTTTATTAAAACTGAAAAATCTACCTTTAAAGGTCTAAATGGAACCGAAATAAAATCCTGGAATGTCTTGTGCTTAATGAAGCTTCCTTTACAATTGAATGAAGAATTGAGGGAACCAGATGTCAAGGTCAAGGTTCAACCATCACCCCTTCAAACCTCTGGGAACCTTATTTCAAGCCCACTTGAAAAAACATGGAAAACTGCCACAGGGCTCTTGACTAAATGAAGGCCTCTTGTTTTAACACTGGGCCTGAAATGTTCAGTAAATTCATTAAATATAGACGCTAAATCTGTTTTCATTGCTGAAGAAGCATTTGTACTTCCTCTTGAAGAGTACTTCTTAACATTATAGCACCGTTGAAAGCAAGCACTTTTGCATCATATATAACAAGCAGTCAATATCTTTTCAGTTTTCTTTTTCTTAATTCTAGCCACTCATCCTAAATGAAACCCTTTAGAAGCTCTTGTAATACATTTTATTTTTTGACAGCGTAAATGATTATCTAATGGCATCTTTATGGATTTCAAGTTAATACTGATGTGCTTTTCTCTGTGTTTTTTTTTTCATGAGTCTATTTTCTCAGATCTAGATACCTTTGACCGTTATTGTATCTACAATACATCTAAACTCTAAACCGTTTTAATTCTTGATGTCAGTTTCATTCTACCTAAGCACCGGGATTTCAAATTTTCTATAAACAGATTGCAGAATTTTCTTTCTCTTTCCATATTCTTTTTCTACAATCTTCACATATCTTTTTCACACATAGGAAGCTGAATCCCAGTCAGTATGGTCACCGACACTGTCCAATGTTCGGTTAAAGCTATGTTCATTTGGATAAAACAATGCCGCCCTACTGTTTGGTCTTGGCGTAGAATTTGCAAGACTTGCACGACTGTCTGGTCTATACTGAAGATCATCGCTAAGTGGACTAGCTGGGGAATGAACTCGCATATCTTCACAGTTTATGTTACATGCTTTACGCTGAAGGCTTCCTTGGCGCCGGAATTCTGGTGCAACATAATGACGTGTCTGGAATTTTCCTGTGGGTGCTCCATGGACTTTGTTCTTTAATTCTGAAAAGAAGTCAAAAAATGTGTGATTGTGACTTTTTATGTATATATGTGCTTAATGAATCATCATTAAAAAAAAGATACAGACATCTATTTGATATCTCTTTGGAAGCAGTTATTATAAGAGCTAGCCTTAGCTAGGAGTCAGGAAGTTCAGAAGATTTGCAGAGCTTTTAGGAAGGTCAAGGTCGAAGAAACAGCATAATACAGAAGTGTTTTCAAAATGTCTTCAAGTTATATATTTTCATACAGGAACACAAGAATCCTGTATAAGATGTAACTGATCAGAAATTTTTATCACAAAAGTTCCTTTTTCCACAGAAAGTTTAGATAACCACAGGAATTCTAAAAATTTAAAGTCATTTTGTTTATTCTAGATCTTTTTTGGTGAAAAATATCATCAAAATTAAATGCACTAAAGCATAGCAAATCATTACAAGGCTCTAGAGATAAATAATTCCAGGAAATATTTCATGATATTTTCAAACAAATTGTCAATGGGGTGAAATATGAAAGGAGCTGATCAGAAGAGATTCAATCATTTTTGTCAGAACAAAATAAAAACTTAATGCAGATTTGCTAGTAATTTCTCAAATCAATTAAATCTAATCAAGCAAGGTCAAGGTCATTCCGAGTTTTCAATGTATCTCATCTTAGCATATCAATCATTTATATGCCCCGAAACAAGAAATTACAAAAAAGTTATGAAATGAACATGATCACCAAAAAAAAGTTAGAAATAAATGCCTCTCTTCCCTTCCCCATTGATATTTGCTGAACATTACAGTAACGGTAGATTTAAGCATGAACATAAATGAACAAAAAATACTAAAAATAACATTATAACAAAACAAAAAATCACTTCTCTTTTACTGATCTACTGTCCAATTAACTTGAAATTTTCATTCAATTTTACGGTAGATTTAAGCCACAATTTAACAGCATACAAAACAAATCAACACCTAAGATTAAAGCCCTGTTCATTAACTGTTTCCCTGATAAACAAACTTTTTTTTTGTCATTAGACATTTATCAAACCCACAACATGAACATAAAACAATTAAGAAAAGTGCAGTGACAATGTAATACTGGTTAAATTAGTGAAACTCTTCACACATAATTTCGCACTTCCAGTTTGAAAGGCGTTAAAATTGAAAGTCGAAACTTGAATAGCGTTCCCTAGTGCATAAAGCACCAGCTAATGAAATATTTCAATGCTCTGTAATTCAAATACCTAATTTAGACATAATGTCTCAGAGTCTAATTGCCTTAGTAGAATTTGAGGACTTCCATCTGTACTAATTAATAGAACAGCGGGTCCTTAGGGCTTTCCTTAAACACATAACAAGTTAATCAGACTTTTACAAGAACGTGGGAAGTCTGTGAAACAATTAAATTTCCTTTAACAATCTACAAATATTCATACCAAAAATCACAATTTAGATTGCAAATTTACATTTTCAAATACCATTTGTCCAGTAAGATAAATCCATGCTGTCCAGAACAAACTAATTCATCCTTTTGTGATAGACTTATTAAAATCTACACAACTAAAATTCAAAATTTGTTGGTGAGGAGTTGAAAAACAAGAGGGCCATGATCACCCTATATCGCTCACCTGAATATGACTGCTTTTAACAAAGTTGCTATGGACCTGGTTAATTGAACCCATATTCAAACTTGGCCTAGAAATTATTGAAACAATCTTTCTGACAAATTTCAAGGTTATTTGGACTGAAAGTGTAGCCTCTAGTGTTAACAAGGTTTTTCGATATTTGGGCTCTGTGACCTAGTTTTTTAATCCAGATAATCCATATCCAAACCTGAGCTAGAAATCATCAAAACAACCTTTCTGACAAATTTCCAGGACATTTGGACTGAAAATGTAGCCTCTAGAGTGTTTACAAAGTTTTTCGATATTTAGGCTCTGTGACCTAGTTTTTTAATCCAGATGACCCATATTCAAAGCTGAGCTGGAAATCATAGAAGCAACCTTTCTGACAAATTTTCAGGTTATTTGGAATTAAAATCTTAACTCTAGAGTGTTAACAAGGTTTTTATATATTTGGTCAATGTGACCTAGTTTTTGACCAAAGATGACCCATATTAGTACTTGAGCTAGAAATCATCAAAGCAACCTGTCTGACAAATTTCCAGGATATTTGCACTGAAAATGTAACCTCTGGAGTGTTAAAGTGGTTTTTACCTTTTAGGGCTCTGTGACCTAGTTTTTGATCCCAGATGACCAATATCCTAGTCCGGGCTAGAAATCATTGAAACAACCTTTCTGACAAATTTCAAGGACATCTGGACTGAAAATGTAACCTCTAGAGCATTAACAAGGATTTTCTACTTTTTGGCCATGTGTCCTAGTTTTTGACCCCACATAACCCATATTCAAAACCAAGCTAGAAATCATTAAAACAATCTTTCTGACAAATTTCAAGGTTATTTGAACTAAAAATGTTACCTCAATGCGTGTTTACAAGGTTTTTCCATATTTGGGGTCTGTGACCTAGTTTTTGACCCCAGATGACCTTTATTCGAATCTGAGCTAGAAATCATTAAAACATTTTTTCTGATAAATTTCGAGAATATTTGGACTGAAAAGTAGCTTCTAGAGTGTTAACAAGTTTTTTGCTATTTTTGGGCTCTGTGACCTAGTTTTTGATTTCAGATGACACATATTCAAATTTAACCTAGAAATCATTGAAACAACCTTTCTGACAGATTCCAGGTTATTTGGACTGAAAATGTTACCTCTAGAGTGTTAACAAGGTTTTTCCATATTTGGGCTCTGTGACCTAGTTTTTGACCCCAGATGACCCAATTTTGAGCTTGAGCTAAAAATCATCAAAACAACCTTTCTGACAAATTTCCAGGATATTTGGACTGAAAATGTAACCTCTAGAGTGTTAACAAGGTTTTTTCTATTTTTGGGCTCTGTGACCTAGTTTTTGAACCCAGATGACCAATATTCGAACTTGAGCTAGAAATCATAGAAACAACCTGTCTGACAAATTTCCAGATTATTTGGACTGAAAATGTTACTTCTCCTTCTACAAGAAGATTTTCAAAGTTTTCACTATATAAGCCTATGTAAAACCAATGACCCCGGGGTGGGGCCAAATTTGACTCCAGGGGTATAATTGGAACAAACTTGGTAGAGGTCCACTAGACAATGCTACATACTAAATCTTAAGGCTCAGGGCCTTGTGGTTTCAGACAAGAAGATTTTCGAAGTTTTTCCTATATAACTCTATGTAAAACAAGTTACCCCTGGGGCGGGGCCATTTTTGACCCAGAGGCCATGACTTGAACAAACTTGGTAGAGGTCCACTAGACAATGCTGCACACCAAATATCTAAGCTCTATGCCTTACGGTTTCTGACAAGAAGATTTTTAAAGTTTTTCCTATATAACTCTATGTAAAACAAGTTACCCCTGGGGCGGGGCCATTTTTGACCCAGAGGCCATGATTTGAACAAACTTGGTAGATGTCCACTAGACAATGCTGCACACCAAATATCTTAGCTCTATGCCTTACGGTTTCTGACAAGAAGATTTTTAAAGTTTTTCCTATATAACTCTATGTAAAACAAGTTACCCCTGGGGCGGGGCCATTTTTGACCCAGAGGCCATGATTTGAACAAACTTGGTAGAGGTCCACTAGACAATGCTGCACACCAAATATCTTAGCTCTATGCCTTACGGTTTCTGACAAGAAGATTTTTAAAGTTTTTCCTATATAACTCTATGTAAAACAAGTTACCCCTGGGGCGGGGCCATTTTTGACCCCAGGATCATAATTTGAACAAACTTGGTAGAGGTCCACTAGATGATGCTTTATACCAAATATCAAAGCTCCAGGCCTTGTGGTTTCTGACAAGAAGATTTTTAAAGATCCAACTTTTCAAATCTGTTTTTAGCTCCTGTGACCCAGAAATGCAATGAACCGGAACCATTTGAACAAACTTGGTAGAGCTTCATGCAAGGAACATTCTAGGCAAGTTATATTAAATTTTGCCCAGTGGTTTCAGAGGAGATGTCGTTTGAATGAATTGTGGACGACGGACGGACGGACGGACGGACGGACGGACGCCGGACAATCAAGGATCCTAAGCATGAGGTGAGCTCAGGTGAGCTAAAAAAGTTATTGTAATTTTTGCATGTTTTAAGAGTCTTTTTTTATTCATTTCTTGGCCTTATTTACCTGAGCTGAGCCTGCTGTACTTCAAGGGCACAAACTTACCTCTAGAATGGTTGGACGGGATGTCATCTTCACTGCCACCTTTGCCGCTGTCACTTGCTGTTACCTCTTCGGAAGTATCACTGTATTTGTCATCTGGGATAGTGACTTCAAAGCTACTTCCCTCCTTCAGAAAAGAAAATGAAGATCTGAATTTAAGTCTATTAAATGCATACCACATAATATACAGACAGACAGACAGACAGATGAAACTTCCAGAACAGACACCGTGAAATTTTAGTCCTTACTGTAGTCCTTCAGTGTGTAAATTTTTGTTCAACTAACATTTATTTATGATGATATTTTCTTCCAACATATAGTCTTTGAGCAGATGTTACACTGTAATGACATTTGACTGATGAACCAACTATAAACAACCTTTTTTTTTTAAACTATCTTCACATTAGTTGTTTAAACTTTTTATTTCGATTCATTTCAACCAAGTCTTTATTTCACCTTTTTGCACTTAATCCTCATTTTTACTTTTTATAATAAAATACAATCTCCTTGACTATGTAAAAAGCCTTCATAATGACCAAACATTTAAGAAGTTCCTACTGTGGCTGCTCCTCAATCACTATGAATATCTGAAGACTAAACTTCAAAAAACAAAAATTCAAACCTCTTGTCCATCTTGTGTCTGTAGCCAAGCTCGGGTCTGAGACTCTAAGATGGCCTGATGGTATTGTAACATCTGTAGCTTGTTCAGCCGACCCTGGTTTGAGTTTGGCAGGGTTTCTTCTCCTTCCTCAGCTATTGACAAACTCTGTAACTAAAAATAGTAGCAGGGTTAATTAGTACAATTTCCCATTTTGTGCAGAACAAACTTAGTTTCTAGAAAGAGAGAAAACTTAATCTTTAATGAAACTGTATGGAAAGGTAGCAAAAAATAATCAATTTACTGCAACTAAATGAACAGTGTGCTGACACTTTTTCAGAACAAACTTGTTCACTGAAACAGACAAATTGTACAAGTAATTGCAAAAATAGGGACAGTGTCAACATATCACTGAAACAGACTATGGGCCATTGTTAATTTAATTCATGAGAAGTACTTTGTACATTGCTCTGGGACAATAAATAATATGGGCCTTGTAAAATTCACTTTCCTTCACTTTTTGTCATTGGTTTTCTTTCTTTTCTCAACACAAGTTCTGACTGACAGATTTTGACAAGCCTTTTATCTAAATAAATCCACTGATAACTCCTTTGTCCATATTGTCTAAATCCTAAAACAAATCGAGCCCTATCAAAAAGCCTTGATGTAATATTAATTTTATCTCCCTAATCCAATAAGGGAGCAGTTATTGTGTGATATGGAGAAAATATTAATGATCCCCCTTTGAAACAAGACTTTTTGTCATTAATATCTTTAAACATTGACAGTCATTCCCATCTTCTATCAAGAGGTTATAAAAGTTAATTTACCCACTTCAAGATTTATTCATATAAATCAACAAAAATGTGGATCTTGATCCATGGATTCCCAAACATTTTTATTGTAACAATGCTCTTTTGACTTACATAAGAAACAGGTTAAAAAAGATAGTGAAAAAAGCATTTTTTTGCACATTTGTGTAGGAGCACTGCCTAAATTTGCTGCAAATGAAATCAGTGTTTTCTCTTTTGAGTCTTAATAAAATTTTGCAAATCTAACTCTGTACTTTGCTCTTGTTGGAAAATGTTCAACATCTCATAAAATTTGCTACAAAAATCAAGCAGAAGTATTTTCTACAAACACTAATCAAACTAAGCAGTGACTTACGACTTTCCGTGTGATTGAAATTGCTTTTCGATCAATCTCGACCAATAAAATACTATCATGCATAACCTTTTCCAATATTTACATTCAAAGATAATTTTTTTAATTTTCCCACACCAAATATTTACTGCAATGTTTTTTACAAAGAATATTTACGGTCAGAAGGAAATGGTGCATATCACATATTCTCTGTCTACTGGAATTGATTAACTTTCCGAGAATATTTTCTTCGTCTAAAGTAATGAAACATAAAAGGCACTTCCTAATTTGTGGTAATAAAGTCAGAAGTCATTGTGGTTTTAAGAGCATCATGTCCAGAATATGACAAATATAAATGAAGACATGCCCTTCTTTCATAAACCACTTGTGATGAATTAATGCTTTTAAGGGCTAAGCAGTCATCTATATTGACTAGATGTCTGATACAATAATGCCTATCAAAATGTTCTATTTATTATTGCCAGAGATTAGAAGAATATATCCAGTACAATATCACTTTTATCCATAGGTATGTAAGACCATCAATGGTTTGAGAAACAGGAAATGAACTGTGTATTTTTTTTTCAAGAAAAGAAATTGTGTTTCTGTGAAAAGACTGGATGGAATATTCTTGACCTTTATCCCTGCTGTCCGCAACTCTTATAGTTCAACTACTGTTGTTCTCACTAGTTTGTAAATGGTATGGTTTAGACAATAAATTTAGGTGGGTAACGGCTAAACAAATTTTTCCATAAGATAACTATCTGTACTGGTTATATTTCAGTTGAGGGCTTTCTGTTTGTAAGAAACACATGGCATAAGACACCTTACAGACTATAGTATGGTGTGGACCGACCAATCATAGATATCAGTCTATCCTTTTCTCGCTTCTCTATTTACTTTTCACAACCAGACAATATTTGAGGTACAAACACCATTATCTTTAGGTTATCAGGCAATGTGTGATTCAGTCAAAGCCAACGGAACTGTAAGCAAATATTACTCTGCATAGTTATCTACCCTTTGACAAGTATTATCAGATCCTTATCAGACAGGTCTGCTTTTCAAAACCAACTTCAGTTTGCAAAAACCTTGAATTCCTTTGTCAAATTCTTTTTCAAGACTTTCTTAAATTACTTAAGATTTCTGTTTGAGATATCTGCTCTAGGAATAGGTGGTTTGGCTAAACAACAAAACTTTACAGTTCAAATAGAACATTTGGTTACTTTTGTTTTTCATTTCAAAGCACACAGCAGCTGTTCTATTAAAATGTTATGAAATTCTATTTATTTTCACTTTACTGAAGTGATATGAATTTACAGTCCAAAGAAATTTTATCACTAAAATTCCTAGCAATTATATGTTATAACTTTTATTGATTGAAGTAACATTCTTAAGAACATGAATGTTAATATTACAGAGATGCAGTGCATCTTGAACAGAGACCACCCAGAGAGGGAATTGAACTCCGATCCTCCTGCATCAAAGACCAACACTCTAACCACTGAGCCAAAGGCAGATTACCTGACTTGCAGTTGTCAGACATTGTATTTATACAATTAAAGGCTGGTGTACACAGGAGCATAACACATTCCCTCTTGAGAAAGTCATCATTCATGATGACGAATGGATAGGCCTATTTCTGTATCAGAAATCTTGCAGGATTTTATTATTATCTCTAAGTGCAGGAGGGGTTATCCAGCATGAGCCACCATCTGACGAACATGAAACTTCATATCAGAAAGACGCCATGCATCTTATTAAGAGACCACCCAGAGCAGTATTTGAACTCCGGTCCTCCCGCATCAAAGACTAACACCTCTAACCACTGAGCCAAAGAAATGACTCCCTTCCACAGATGGTAGAGGCTGTAAATATACAATTATAGGCCGGACTACACTGCATCATAACTACATGCTTTGTTATTGTTGTTACAGTTATAGCCGCTGTTGTTCTGTTTGACATTTAGCCTAGCTGGTAGAAAATATTTTACCACTGTGACCAGGTCAGACCATGACCAGTTCAGACCATGATCAGTCTGTCATCACAGTCTGCACTTACTGCTTTCCAGAAAATATAAATTTAAAAAGGTTTGTCAAATCTGACAAGTAAACAAGCGCAATAAGAAATAAGGCAGGTTAAGTGTTAAATTGAAACAACCGTGGCAGAGTACACAAATCCATACTGTAGCCATGTCTTGGTGTTTGCATCACTTGACTATATTTGATTTTGCCAGATATTTCATTTCTATTTTAACATCTAATAAGTGTGTAAGACATGTTGTAATAGCCAGTTTCTCTCAGTTCATTTAATCTTGAACTCATTTGCACTGTGCATCCCAAATTGTCTAGCTCATAGACAATGTTCATGTTAAAACATCTCTCTGTCTGTAAACAGAAGTCCAAAAAAATGAAGAATATTTGTTTTTTGTATTTGCATGGAATTTGCAAATAATTCCTTCACAAGTCTGCAACAAGCCTACAACTCTATAGGACTCATAAAGGTAGATTTATGTCAGTTTTGGGAATTGCTTATGAAATATTTTTCTAACCATTAACATGACCTTTCAGTTCAGGTCCAACGTTTGCAGTATATTAATATTCCTACAGTCTGCTGAAGCATTTTGCTGCAGGTCTGCTGCCAACAGATTCGACAGATTCATAATGCAACTCCGTGCCTCAGAAATGTAATGAATTAAAAACAGAATCTTCGCACTCCACAATAATGACAATATTATATGAAAGCTGCCAGCCCTGAATTCTGAGAATGAGAAAAGTTATGAGAAAAGAGTGAAGAAAATTGTAAAATCTTTGCCTTCATCAACCATAAAACCAATGTAAGAAACACTGTTTTGCTGATCAATCATGCAATTTTACGCTTATCTTCCGGAGTTAATAAAGGGAATTATTATATAATTTGCAATTTTTGTTTAAATAAACATTTCCAAGATAAGTATCAGATAAATATTTATGGAATCCTTTTGCGTTAAGTGAGAAAGAATTTGCATGTCATGAGAAAAGTGTTTTATAGTAATCATTTAAGAAAAGTAACTTGACAAAACAGTTCACGATTCAGAGAATACTTCTCAATATTTATATTGCACATTTCATGCTAAAACGTGTGAAAACTTAGTCCTAAGAATGCATAAATATGCAATGGAATGTAAAAAATATGCATTTTTTTTACCATTTACACAATTTTTCATTCTCTGAAAAACTATTTTGATGACAAAAGAAATCAATGTGTCTTTAGTCAGTCAGACCATTAGTTGCAGAGTCCTGTACAGTTCAGTAATTGTCATACATTTCAATTAAAACCAGATTTATTGGGAAAAATTGATTGTAAATTTCAGCCTGATTGAAATTACCGACTTCTGAAATTTTAATGAGTAGAAAGAGAATTGCCACTTTCCCACAGCAGACGTTCGAAGTAATTAAACAAACGCAAATTTGCTAATAATCAGATTTGTTTCAGGACAGTTAGAATCATTAACCAAACATTTTTCTGATTATAAAACAGTAAACCCCTTCAGGGGTTTTAATTTTAAAGTGAATTCTGCGAAAAGCAGTTATAACTATAGGAATGAAGCCATGCTGATTTGCGAAAGAAAATCCATGAAAATAGATGTGATATTTAACCCCTATGAGAATTTTATACAAGAAAGAAATGGACGGAAATCAAATTAAGAAAAAAGGAAATTTGATACAGTAGCTGTAGAGTATCACAATATTTCATACTGCATTTCTGATTACTTCTTCAGTGACAAATCAAAAACTGATTAAGTAACAAAGAGATATTCTATGAAATCAGATCTTCTTTTTGATTGTGTGATTGATGACCATGGTGATATTGATGATGACAATGATGAAAGTGTCAAGAATAACACTGAAGAAAACAAATAAGAAAATAAAGCTTGATGGAGGTAGTGGCCATGATGATCGCAACAATAATGGGGCTAGCATTGATGATGATGATACGTGATTATATTATGAATCTGCCATTTTCATCACTTGTCTTTTCCACCTAAATACGGTGTGCTAGAATATTTGAAGTTGATGCAATGTATGTCATTTTTGTCATAATCTAAAATAGCAGTTAGGAGACATAAAAAAATAGCTTGAGATTTTTCAGTTATATAGAAAGCTTGAAAAATTTTGACGCTCATTTTCTTGATCTTCAGTAAATATTGTGAAAATGTGACTCAAGTAGAAACTGACCAGAGATATTGTTTTGTCAATAACACCATTTTACAGAATTTCAGCTCAGTTATCGGGCAGTTAACCTAATCAATGTGCCTGGAAAACACCAGAACTAGATCTGTTTTACTATAACTAATAACCAACTTTCAAACATTATGAGTTAGGATGATGACCTTTAATCTGTAACAGATAACACTTGTTTAAAACAGGCAGTTGTAACAGTTCCAACACAATGTCAAGTAACATGATATTTTTAGAGCAAAGAGACAAAAAAAGAAGAGCCTCTTCTATGTGAAAAGAAAAATGATTGAAAACAGCTTACCTTTTCAGACTCTGGAACTGAGAATGTTGACATGGTTGTGTTGTGGTTATCTCTGGAATCGCCATGATCGATTTGGTCATCAATGTCAAAACTCACTTCCTTTCTCTTAACTGTCGTCATGTTTGACATGGGATCATATGACAACGTCAGCTGCTCATGACTATCCTTGTTTGCATCGAGGTAAAGAGATGGGTCTTCCATGTAGCATTTTGGGTACTTTTCATCTGGCGCAACAATGTCTAAATTTTTTCTCGCTTTACTCCGATGATCAAATCGTCTCAAGAAACAAATGACCATAATCATAACAATTGATAATACAGTTGTCAAGACTACAACAATTACGACTATTAAAGTGTTACTATTGTTGTCATCATCACTAAGGTGCGATGTGCCATTCACAGCTCTAACCATTACAATTTTTAGATCTGAAGTTGTAGTATGCTGGGGATGTCCACCATCTTTCACAGAAATGTTTAGATGAAATGTTCGATTCTGAGTAATGGTTATGGTCTTTGTTAAATATATTCCACCAAATTTTTTATCAATTCTAAACAAATCTTCTTCATTCCCTGATGTTATATCATATGAAACAATTGTGTTTATGCCATCATCTTCATCTTTTGCATCAATCTGAGTCACTTTATGACCAAGAGTTATGTCACTAAATACCACAACAGTATTATTTTTAGTTACAGGAAATTTCAGTTTTGGTGGATTGTCATTTGTATCGGCAACTAAAATTGTGACATTAGCAGAGCTACTTAGTCTAGGAGTACCCTGATCAAAAACTACCACTGTAAACTCATATTTGCTTTTCTCTTCTCTGTCTAGTTGTCGATTTGTTTTAATTGTTCCATCAGGAAAAACCACAAATGGAACAGAAAATTCAAATTCTGGCTTAATAACAAACATGGTTTGTGCATTTTTGCCTTCATCAACATCACTTGCAGTTAAAATCCCAACAAAAGAGCCAGAGTTTTTGTTTTCCACAATACTGAAATTCTTGGGATTATTTATAATGGGGGCATTGTCATTTCTATCCTCAATGGTCAGTCTAACAGTTGCTGTGTTTGATAAAGATGGCACACCCAAATCTTTAGCAATGACCTTGAAAGTTATAACAGGTGTTTCTTCTCGATCAAACGTCTGGTCAGCCCGTAAACTTCCATCAGTTTCATCTATCCAGAACTTATAAGGCGTACTCTCATGGTCGATATAGTATCTCACTTCTCCATTTTTATCCAAGTCCTCATCAAATGCAATGATTTGAACGAAAGTCCTAAACTCATTATGGTTTTCAGGAATTACTCCAGTGAATATTGGTCTTGTAAAAATTGGTGCACAGTCATTTTCATCTAGAATGGAAACAAGAAAACTAGATGAGGCTGTAAGCGGTGGTGAACCAAAGTCATGACAACTAACTATAACATTATGTAAGTCCTGAGTTTCTCTATCTAATAAACTTTTGACCACTGCTTTATACCCTTTTCTGCCCATTCTTAGGAGTTCAAACTTTTTGTCCGAAATTTCACATTCAACTTCCCCATTTTCATTTGTGTCTGTGTCGACAACATTTATGTGAGCAACAAATGTTCCTGGATTTGCTGATTCTAAAATATTCTTGAATTTGGTATTTCCTGGTTCTAAAAGATTGATCTGTAGTGTAGGAGGGTTGTTTCCGACGTCAATGACATCAACTTTTACGATGGCCTGAGTCACATGTGGTTGTGTACCACTGTCACTGGCTTCAACTATGATCTTGTATGAAGTTCCTGATTCATAAACTATCTTGTTTTTCAGCTTCAAGTGACCATCATTTGGAGAAATTTGAAATATATTATTAACTCTGGTATCCAACTGATTTTCACTCAACCTATATGTTATTCTCCCATTTTCACCAATGTCTTTGTCATAAGCACTAACTGTTAATACTGTTGATCCAACAGTCACATTTTCTCGCACAGTGATGTTATAGCTTGACTGAGCAAAGATAGGAGAATTATCATTTACATCTGTCACTGTGATATTTACAGAAACGGCACCAAACTTCTTTGGATTGCCACCATCCATTGCAATAATTACAACATTGTACTTATCTTTACTTTCTCGATCAAGTAAAGACTTCAAGACAAGTTTAACAGTATAACTTCCATCAAGTTTTCGAATAACATCCAAGCTGAAATTGCCATTCTGTTGACCTATTTCGTAACCTTGAATGGAGTTCAATCCAGCATCAAGATCGATAGCACTGTCAATATGAAAGGAGGTTCCAACTGTCGCAGCTTCTGGGATATCAAGCAGAACAAGACTATGTGGGAATAGTGGGGCATTATCATTTATGTCCTCTATTACAAAGGTTACAGATATTATTTCAAAGAAGGAACTCTGAGGACGAGAGGATCGAACTGCAATGTCAAAATTAAATGAACACACTAGCTGAGACTGGCATACTGTTCTGGATTCCCTGTCAATCACAACAGCTGTAGATAAAATTCCAGTTGTCTCATGAAGTGTTAATAATGTTTGGATGTAGTTCTGTTGAAGGAGACTATATTTGATATGTCCATTTTCTTCTCGAGGTATGTTGGGAGCAAAACTACTAGAAACATCACCAACAAAGCTATCTGGTGCCCTTTCTTCCTTAATCGTGAACGTGACATGATAGTTTTGTGCTTCAACAAAATTAAGCAACAAACTAAAAATAAAGCACATATAAGAGCCAGTTTTGCCTGAGGAAGCCATGGCAATACCTTCCTTCACTATACTGGATCCTTTATCAGTTTGTTTTTATGTGGGTGGTCAAATATTCATGCTTCATCCATCAAACAATTCCTCCTCATGAACACTGTGTCTGAAATAAATAAAGAACATATTTGTCAGAAGTTAAAATCTAAATTGAGAAGGAAAGTAGTTTCTTCGCTGACTGATAGGTTTCTGTCTTAATTTTCTCTATCAGTGTCTTAAAACGGGTCTTGTGGGAAATGAAACAATATGAAATTTCAAGTCATTCTCTCCATCTCTTACATCAAACTTGCAATACTTCTTGATAAAGGAAAAAGAATTACTCTGTGACGGAAAACACGTATCATATTTTGAAGTACATTTTCTTTACAAGCGCAGTAACAACGTATGTAACTACAGAGAATTTTGCCTTAAAAATTCTTTAACTTAAAGCTGCAGTAAAAAAGCACATAATTCTGTTCCAATTCTAAAAATAAATAAGTCCTGCTTATCTTCTCTGATTTCAAACTGAAGAAAAGCTGAAACGAAAAATTCAACAAAAAATGTCCTGTGTTTTATTTCATTTAACAGTAAACACAATGTATATAATTTTTTCTTCATATAACTGTAGGCCTCTTAATTCAGAAATCATTTCAATTCTAAAATAAAACAGGTCACAGCCTGCAGAACAAAAAGCCATATATCATTTGATCCTTTAATTTTAACCTAAAACAAAAAACAATGACAACAAGCGCAATGCCCCTGGCGGGGCCTCAAAAGTTTGTGACAAACAAACAAACAGACAGACCAAAAACAATATGCCCTCCCTCCGGGGGCATAAAAAATAATTACAAGACCCAATCTGAACTATTTTTTAAAGCATATCTATAAACTATTAACTATAACACATTCAAAGAAGCAATGAAATTCTAATTTATCAAGCTGCATCAAAAATTTCAGACTAAACAATCAGAAATTGAAAGAGCAAAACCCACTTTTATGGGTCAATTATTTTTGAAAGTATACTTTTCCCTGATTTCCCTGAAAATTTATCTGTCATAAAATTGTAACATCAAATATTATTTATTCAAATTCCTGTAATATAAAACTATAATGATTCTATTATTTAATGAAACACAGTCTACATACAACCATTCTTTTTATAATGTAGGAAAAGAGTCTGCATTACGAAACCAGTCTGTTTGAGGAATTGTAAACAATTCAACCTGGAAATAAATCCTTAAAATAAAATAAATAAAACTAAATGCATACTGGCTATGGTCCTCAAAATGCTGATATTCCAAAGTATAGAATTCCTCAACAATAGCTGTTTGCATCACTAGAAATTTTAGTTATATTTACCAACTGCACCCAAATTACACTTCAAAGTGAGTTTCATGCTGACATCATTATTATGAAGCACCTTTCAAAGAGTCTAGAAATGAAAGCATCTACTTGACGAAGAGAATTAACTTCCAACATTAACTACCCTATCACTTCAGTTATTGCATTGAAAAGGACCTGAAAAGCTTCAATTGTGTTTCAACGAACAAACCCATAAAAAAACGGCTCTCTATGAAAAATCCAGATTCCAATTGCTTCTTTGACAAATCTATTGTAGAAAAACAACACACACACAATAATGCTAACAGCCACTCGAATGTAAATGCGAATAAAAGAAGGGTCACAATGTTGACATCATAATAAAAACACTATATTCCCCGCAAACTTTTTAAATCGTCCGAACAATGTCAATAAACCGATTTAATGCGATACTACCTAGATCAAAAGTTGTAAAATATCAATATCGCAGAATTGTTTCCTGTTAAAATAAGTGCTAATTGAGTTAAAAGTAAATCTTTCGCTTTTCTTTCCTGAGTAAATATAAACTGGAGTAAGGGACCGCTGTGCACACAATATAAACTATGGATATAAAAGTCAGACCTTGGTATTAAACAAACTTGAGTATATGGTCAACTACATAAAAACTGGGCTTCTTAATTCTGGTTTGCAATCTGCTGTAAACAGTTCACTTTTATGTGTATTTTTCATACATTTTATTATTATTATCATTATTAATTACATTTTGTGACAGATTTTAGAAGAACAATTTTGACCTCTTATATTAACAATTTAACAAAGTCGAATAAAATCTTACTTTTATTTAGTTTCTCCTCAGATAATCAAAACAGAACTAGAAATTATTTAAACTCAAATTCTCACAAAAATTTCAAAACTTTTAAATATCTGGTAAAGCTACCATTTCAGAAGTGATGAAAGTAACATTTTTGATAGGTAAAAGTCCAATAGTGAGAGTGCTGGAGTTAGCAAACAAGTCCAGCCTACTTGATGTTTGAATTGGACTCGTAAGTAAACTGAGTGGAGTAGATAATATTGCTTCAAATGGCTACAGATCATTCTCTTAGGACCATCAGTGTATGCTGTGTACACAGTGAAAAACACAACCGATACAGCTTACAAAGTAACTGTACCTAAATTTGAATGATACTGTTGCAATTCTGTTAGTGGCTGGTTTTTAATTCATACGACCCGTTGAATTACCAGTCAAAATTATTATGTCACAATATGATAAAAAGTTTTGTTTATTTTCTAACAGAAATAAATGATGAAGAAACATGAAACACTGTAGTACAGGAAATGTCCATTAACTTTCATTAAAATATTCCTGTTTTAATTAAATGGAATTAGAAAAAAATCTTCTGTCTTCTGCTGTGCTTGATTTAAAACTTTTTATGTTTACTTGGTACTTTTGATTACAATTCTCATCAGAATTTCTATTCTAGACACTATTCCTTTGTAAAGTATAATGAAGAAATTAACATACATCAAAATATGTGATGACAAAATGTTCCATAAAAACTTGAGAACAAACACTGATAAATTAAAGGAAAACAAATAATAAAAAAAGTAATAAAAAGATAATAATTAATTAGTTAAATACCTCACTCTAACCTGGTTTTTTGTAATAAAGATAAATTAAAAGATGTCCCTTGCAGTCAAAAACAAAATACAAATTTGATTTTTTAAAAAAAGTATTTCTAAATTTGTTACTTTCCTGCACCATTATATCCCAATACAATGTACACAAACATTTCAACAGAAAAGAATAATTTAATGTAACAGATATAAAATTCTCTTATCTTCATCAGTACTTAACTTTATCTGCACATTATCTAAGATAATCAACCACCAAAGCGATTCTCATAAACCCTGATAATTCTAAACACAAACAGAAATCAAGCACAGCCAAAATTATACTCAAACAAGGAATAAAAGATTTTGAAGAAAAACTCCAAATATCAAGGAAAAACATTTTTTCATTAATCAAGCATCTGAATAAAGGGGAAAAACAATTTAACTTTTTGAAACATTTGGAATAAAGAGTTAAATAAATCAAATATTATCACAAATGAAAATCAAAATATTCTTACTTTTTATTTATACAACTGTCAGACAGGCAGTCTTTTGATGAAAAATAATTTGTTAGATATATTTTTCTATTAAAATTGTTATTGTTTGACCTTTGTATTGATTTACAATCTTTCTTTAAAAGCTTACCTTACCAGCAATAAATGAGAATGAACAGTCATCTAACAGGTACATGTATTATCTATAAACTCTCAACCCTTACCTTTATAAATTTGCCAATTATCTAATTATTATAAAGACTACTTTAAATCATAACTTTGTTTTTAAGTGACATTTGCAATTATTTTAAAAGCATAATTAGTTCACACTCTTTAAGCATATAATACATACTCAATTTCCTCCCCATTTACACCTTTAATTATTTGTTTGTTTGTGTTTTTAAAGTCTTAATTAATTTGAGAAAGTAATTTAATTGGAGTACCTCTGTAGTTTAGTTGACCTTTATTCTATAACTGTAATTTGTAAAATGTGCTAATAAGCTCAAGTCTAAAAGTTAAAGAGAAATGTTCTGTTTCTTCTGTACCACTTTTTTCCTTATGACCAATGCCTCAAGAACAGAACAGAACAGTACAGAGGAGTTACAGAAAGCATTCCATTCAAATGTCACTGCTATTTCATATACTTGCTCAGAGTATAGCACGTATACATGGGACCTTGGCTTTAGGACTCATTCAGAAGCATCTATTACACTCAAGTGACTAAATGAAAGAGAATAAAATCATCACCAAATGGTCAAGAAAGTGCCTGATGATATATACCCATTTATGTTGTTGTTGTTTTTTAAAGCTATTACATGTGTTTTTAGGTAGTAATGAACGGGGAAGAGAGGAGTGGATCAGTGGTATCGCGCTGGAAAGGTAATACATGGGCATTAGTTTGATCCCCCACTCTTCAACTAACATTACTAATTGTCTTTCGGATGAGACATTAAAATGAGGTCCAATGTGAGTTCTATACACTAAGCTTAGAAAAGAGCCAGAAGCATCTCTGGAATGGGATGCTTTCTGTATCTTGCACTATCCCCCACAACCTAAAATAGCTAACCTCTGCACTGGGTGTCAGTCATATGGGCATCATTACTGATGATAAGTAAACTCAAACAGATACACAGAAAACAGGGGCAGTGGAATGGTGACCAATGCACACAACGATCATGACTTCAATCTGGGATCCCACACTCCTCCACTTATGGCAGTCTAATGCTACTAAATGCCTTCTGCAAGAGACATTAAACCAAGGTCCAATCATTGTAAATTGGGTGTCTAAAAGCTTGGAATAGAATGCTTTCTCTATCTTTAACTTTTTAAAGTCTTTAACACTTTCTAAAATAATTATGCAATCTTCAAGAGGCATTATAATGATTGGTCATACGGGCAACAGATTCCAATAATAAA